>OY743166.1:2400000-3815000 GCA_963555695.1 Dasypolia templi
GCGCCCTATTTTTGTTATGCATGGGCAAACGAGGTAAGCGTGGTCTAAGTTCGGGCGACATGAACCGATATTCCCGAATCGCACACTCCAAAGCATTCCTCAATTCCTCATTGCACTGGGTACTTACATTTGTAGCCCTATCATCACTTCCTTCGTCAGCTTGATCAGTGTTGGACTGTGGTAGTACCAAAACAGTCTGCGACGGGGGGGGCGATGACATGGCTACTCTGCATTTCACTTCGCAGGTGATCAAGCACAGTGTCATCCAACATATGATTACGTTGGATGACCCGCACCTGATCCGACAGTCGTTGTGCCGAAACGTTGACAGCTGGCTCAAGCACCTGAAAAAGAGAGAGCATCCGAACACGGTACGCGGTCAGATTATTTCCCCCCTCTGTAGCCCCATAGTATGAGCGCATGACGTTTTCATTGATGGATCGTGTCCATCTCATGCGCTGCACACTTCCGCCGGGAGCTGGGACCCTATCAGAGGCCGGTGGGCCTCGAGGACCTAAGCCGTCCGGCGGCCGGCGTCCTCCTCGTCGACGAGCAGGTGGTGGCGTCGTGGGCGGGGAGAAATACTCGTCGCTCGAGCTCGACGCAACTACCGCGGCTGGTGTCGTCACAGCGCTTACAGTAGTGCTGGGTACCGGCGGCAGCGAGGCGGAGCTGAGCGATGAGTCCGGAGGTGGTGGGCGTGCTCGACGTGCGGCTGATCTTGTCAACATAGTTTCCTCATTTCAATTTCGTCAGTTCTTGTTCATGTTATTTTTATCGGAGGTGACATCTGTCATGTCACCTCCGATTCTGTAGTTTTTTTATTAAATTTGTTACATTTTTATGTGATAAGGTCTCTTTTTAGGTTTTAAAGTCATTTTCAATTTTCAGGATTCGTTTCTATTGAAAGACTATTGTAAGACTTGGTCAAAATTATTTTCACTAATATTATTAGTTAAAATTTGAAATTCAGACGTTTTGTTGACACGGTGTTGCCATTTATTATTATTATTATTGTGGAGGTACAGTAAAAGTTTTGCATTTGTTTCAACGAAATAATATATTAGAGCGACTTTTGCTGTTTCAGACTGACTTAAGGTACCTAATTCCTGAAATGAACAATACCCAAATACATAGGGCATTAAAAAATTCGTCCGCATCGGCATCAACAGGACAAGCTCCATACTAATATTATAAATGCATAAGTAACTGTCTTTGCCTTTTCACGACTTAAAATATGTACAGTTTTTGATGACATTTGGTACACGGAAACACCATGACCTGGGTGTATAGGTACTTTACCTCCCATGCGAAACACACGTTGAGTACGACACATAAACTCACGCCTTCTTCCCATGGCGGTAGGCAGAAACCACAGAACGCCACCTGCTACGATACTTACATACTCCTTGTGCCTCGTTTACGTTCATACATCTGGTCATACACGCGCGCCGGTTGCGAGTACTACGCACCTGACCTTTCTGAAGAACCATTACCAGTAAAGTCTCTATTTGTTCTCCTAGGGCGTCCCCTCGGGACCCTTTTGTTAGTCTCCTTTCATTCATCCTCATCATCATCATCTTCCTTCAAACCGTACCGCTGCCTTATCACATAATTCCTCAGCTTAAAAGTGCTCCGTGGGATGAATTCCGAATATTAATGATTACGATGACTTACTTCCATAGATACCCCAACCACGAGCCCCACAGCCATAACCCTGGTGCCATCGTCAGACGAGCAGACCAAGGAGATGATGGACTGCCTCAAGCGCAACTCCTCAGAGCCAGCGACGGAACGGTGCCGGTACCCCATGGAGTTACCTGACCTGATGAGGCAGATGATGGGTGGCGGTAAAATGACTTATTAAAATTTATAAACATTTTTGTACTATGGGCGGTTTTGCATGAAATATAATTCCATTAAAACTTGATTTTTGTCGTGACTCAAGGTAAAATAAAAAATAAAACAAGTTCAAACAAGAACAAACTTTACAGTCTCATGTAAAAGATGTACAATACCTGAGGAGGGCGGCCATTGTATCTGTGCGAGCGAGACTTAGTATACAGGGTGGAAGGTTCATCGACGAACAACCTGATACCATCAGTACATGATTGAAAAAAAAAATTGCTCTGCCATGCATTTTGACAACGTAGGTATTGCACTTTTCTATGAAACAGCAGTTTTTTTGATAACCGATGAATAATTTCAACTCCAGAGGGTCCAGAATCATGTTCTAAATCCATGGTATCAGGTTCCGGACTTTACCATAGTTCAAAAACGAGTTTTGTCGATTGAAGAACAGACAAAATTACAGATGAATAAAATAAATCCATTTTGTCTATTCTTAGGTCGACAAACGTTGGTAATACTCGTGCAGACGCAATAACAATAAAACTGCTATTGTGTCTCGTTTAGTGCCTTCAATAGGCTTATTTGATGCGTAGCTTTTTAAGGCCATGTTTTTCGTTCTGTTTCCCATAGTGCGACTGTGTAGTTTACCTAGCTTAAAACTAAACTTGTCTACCACTTTGAGTGCTGAGTATTCTTCTACCCAACTCCCGACTGTTTTATTAATCTTATCTTATTTCCGATACAGGTACCACCGAATCATCGCGTCCATCAGACTCCAACAACGTGGTTCCAATGAATACAGCATCAGACAGTGCATCTGAACAATCATCAGAAATTCTTATTACTGCCGATAATTCGTCTCCAAATTATTTCGTTCCATCTGGAATTTCTAAAAGATCTACCGATTATACATACTACTTTCCTTCAAAACCTCTACATGAGTTAGCATACCCAGTACCTATTGTCAAATTGATCAAACATCGTTTGTCAAATATCAAATCTATTGTCAAAACGATTGTCGAAAGACGCTTAGCGCATCTAGCTGAAAAGAAAGAAGAAAAACACCATTTTGAGAAACGTTCCATAGATGAAAATAATGTTCAATCGTCGCATTACATTAATCAGTTGTCAAATAACCCTAAACCAATTGTCAAATCCATGGAAAAAAGACCGTTGGATGTTGGTTCGTTGATAGTACATTATCCTGTGTCCGATGTTTCTGTTATAAACACAAAATCTTTTAGAAAACGATCTATTGACGAACGTAGGGTAACTTCGAATCATATTAATCGATTGTCGAATTTCAAATACGTCGCCAAATCTGTCAAAAAAGGTCCGCTAACCAGAAAGAAGTTTGAACACTTTCTCTCATCTACAAAATTGACAAAACGGTCGTCGAAATACCCTGTTAAAGAAATCAAATCAATCAAAAAGCGTTTTACAGACGATCCTTTCTCGAAATACAAAGTCTGGGACAATTCAAACCCAATTTATCAGAACTTCATTAAAACATCTGGAGTTTTCGATGTTAAAAACGATTTGAACGTTCCAAAAACAATACACAAACGGTCATTATTTCAGAAAAAAGTTATCCATTTACATGTACCCAAGCCTTTGCAAGTAGTCCATACATACCTACACGGCCACAAACAAAATCATGCCCACAACATTCACAAGCCGAAAATCCTCTCTCACTTACAGAAACTCCATGATTTAAAGCATAAAAAGATTGAAAAAAAACACAAAATCACAAAAAGATCTTTGCATTACGAACATATGTACTTACCACGTGATTCTGCTGACCCACAAGGTGATATAAGTTACTATATCAAGAATAAAGAAGGGACAAACTTTAATCCTGATTTAGTGCAAGCTGGACAAGTGAGGTTAGGTTTGGAGCAAGTCTTCCAGACTGGGAATATAGAGGTTGTGAGAAGATTCGGTGCTAATTATAATCCTTTGAATCCTGCTCCTTTTTATACAGGTATACTTGCTAGTATGGCTGATGCTTAAGATTCGGATTCTTACGAAAGCGGAACTGTCACACAATAATGGCTGTCCAATTATAGAGCGTTTTTTGACACATTAGTGTCACATATGACCCATACGACGGAAACCCTTTTCTATGACGGAAACCCTTTTCTAGGAAGCCCAAGCTTCAGAGCACATAATAATGTAATATGTGTATGCTTTTCACTGTTTTCTATAACTGATATACATGGCTTTTTAAAATACAATCTGTAGTGCTATTCTGTAACCGTCTCACCGTGAAAACTTAGGTGAAGTGAGCGTGGAGTGAGCTGTCAGTGCCACCGATGCTAGGGATTGACAAAGACAGGATGACACGGACAGCTCACTCCACGCAAGACTTCACGGTGAGATTTTTACGGAATCGACTTGCTGTATACGGGGTCAAATTTAATTGGCTTGCGGAACTCGCAGACATAATGGGTAAAAGTTCCTCGTCATCAGCCCTTGGCCCAATGCTACTTGGGGTTGGCGCAACTCTTTTTCTTTTTCCTAACTCATCTATCAACCGTCACGCACTCATTCTCTCCCTTCTCTTTATTTCTTTATAACATTCCTCACACAATCCATCCATGTTTTCTTTGGCTCTCTCTCCATTCATCAACATTTCTATTCATCACTCTTTTAGTCATTTAACCTCCCTCCACAACAAATTCTTATACCAATCAAAACGATTTTCTTTGAAGTTTTCTGCCACACTATCAAACTCATTTCATACTTTATCTCAACAGTCTCATCTCCGCTGAATGCAGTCTTTTTTCATCCGTCTTCTTTATGGTCCAGCATTAGCAGGGTAAACAATATTTAAAAAAATATGTGTATAAATATAAACTCACCATTTCACTCTTTCTTCTGTTGATCGTTGATTAATCAGCTGTTGTTAGTCACATGACATTTGTTGAGTAATTGAATAATTAAACGTATTCTATAGTTAGAATACGGTTTTTTTTTTTGCATGCGTGTTATAATTAACACGCATACTAAAACCATTATAGTATGTAGACATAACGACGTGTTTATTAGCTATGTGCTACCTGTAAGGCGCTTTGCCGCAACAATCGGCATTAGATTTCGATACCGATCACGTCGAGTTTCACTATCTAATATTATTTGACCCTTTACAGCATTTCTAAGGGTATTTTACTATATAAACCACAACCTGTCTAAAATTGTGTAATGTAAAATATTTTAAGGGATCAGCCCTTAAGACCCCTTAAGAATACGTACCTCTTAAATAAGAACATTAAATCAATCAAACACTAGGAATCTGCAGAATTGCTTGTTTAAAATTCGAATGATTCAGAAACCCTTTCTTTATCTTTTGCTATTTCATTGATAGAAGCTTCTTTTCTGTATTGCTATTCCACTTACAGATTGGCATTATTATTTGTATTTCCAAAAGCGTACTTGTAGCATAACTATCAGACATTGGTATTTTTTTGGTTTAAAGAATCCTGAATAGAAATCGTTCCAAAATTTCGTCCTCAGAGAACACCAATTAATTAGATAGATACATCATTTTCATACTAGCACCATTGCGCAGTACACATTATTTAACTTTTATAATAGTCTTTTTATCTGTCGAAAAAAATCTTTAACACATTTTACTGTGGAACAAAGACAGAAATACCGTAAAATGTAATAAAAATAAAGGAAACAGAACGTGTTTTTTCGCTATATCAGAAGTGGCCCCACGTACTAAATAATGCGACCAACTTGGGTGTAGCACTCGCCAGCCGCTGTCGCGTCACCGCTCTCTTCACTCACTCAGTTGACCGAGTGAGTGAAGAGAGAGTTATAACCTCACCCAATCCGCTTGGTTGGGGTAAGCTAGATACTGCAACAAACCGCGAGAAAAGGCTCAGTTATTTAAAAAGGGTGCATCATTAGAAGCGCATTTTTTAAAGATTCATTCATTTAAAAAGCTCCCATCATTAGTTTTTTTTTTTTTAAAGATCCGTCAAATTTTTCCTATAAATATAACTTGGCTATTTTTAACAGACCTACTCGTATCGTATGTATGTAATATAATACCACGCTTGTAATCCTCAAAGGGTAATACAGAGATGTACATCCACATTTCACCCGTTATGTTTAATTCCCATGTAATAGGGGGCGAGCCTATTGCTTCATTGTATGCTTGCGTCCTATCTCCGCTTTGTACATTAATCGAAATAAAAACGACATATTTTCATATTATACTGATGTTTTATTATAACTTTGACGATATAGAACAAAAAATAAGATGTTATAACTTACATTATGCTATTCATAAACTTTTAACAATATTATGATATAAATATTCGGTAAAGGAAACTCTTAAAGTGCCTTTAAATATTTAAAGCTTGAAAAACGTGCTTTAAAATTCCGTAAAATACTGTAATGTATAATTTGGTGAATGAATGAAAGATTGATTGAATTAAATCATAATTATACATAGTTCAATTCACTCGCTCTTTTCTGAAGTTTAAAAGTAATGCTTTTGAGTTTCCATTCCCGAATATATGAATAATAAAATGATTCATAAAAGAAATGTTACTTACACTAAAAGACTGTTAAATTTAAACGATTGCTTTTCAACTTTTAATTCGTAATTTTAAAATGTAACCTTTAAACTTTAGCTTAGGTTTTTATTATTGTCAAATTTGAATGAAATTAACCTTATTCCAGTTTTTTTATCATTGTTTTTTTTCTTTAATAAAAGATAAAAAAGATTTCTGCTTAGCCCGTAAAAGACATATACTAAAGTTACATCTTAAAATCACAATTACAACTTTAGACCATAACTTAACTATTTGGTCCCAATTTGTGACGACGTTCCACGATCTTTGACTGCACAGAGTCATTCGATTCGCGGCCGCACAGCGGTTGCTTAACTTTAGTAGAATAACAGCTGACTTTTTAAACGTTATTCTTCGTAATGATTAACAAATGCGTTATTAACAAGTTGCATGACGAAGTAATTTTTTTTTTTTTTGCTATTAGAACGCCAAAACATATATATAATAATACTTTTATAAATTGGCCCCTTCACTGTTTATTGTCAGGAGTTAAAACAATATTTTTAAAGTGTAATCTTTAGGCGCACTTTCTGAAAAGAGAATAGCTGAATTGGGTATACTCGGCTCCAGTCGGTCGGTGACGCTGAATCGCATATACTCGGCTCAAGTCATGTCCACAAGTTCTCTTCTTAAAAACAGTCTACGTTTCAACTAAGATCAAGAATGATTAAGGAATGTTTATTAATACATAAATATATCATAAAAAGAGCAGAATCTATTCTACATAAATATGTACTTACAACGAACGCTCCTAAATACAATGACTTCTCTGTACGTGCTGTCTACAGCCGCAGTCGCTATGAAACGTCAAAAAAATTAGTCGGCCATTTTTAATTTTACGTCAGAACGCGACAAAACAAGTCATTGTATGAAAGAAATAAAAGAAACGACAAAATGTGTATTATCACATAAATTTTTCGAAAAAGGCACGATTTTTAACAACTATTCCAATTATACTTAATCGAAAAAATATTATTTATGTATATACTATAGCATTATACTTATATACAAACCGTCAACTGTCAAATTTTTTACTGTCAAATTACTAACATAAGCAAAAATGTCAATAAAAAATAAAAAAAATATTAACAGATTACAATAAACTGTCACAAATGCTTAAGAGTTAACAATGTATTTTAAAAATCTTGCATTTTTGTGTGCATTCTTTAAAGTATTATTTTATAACAAACACAGATTTTTACCAGTCAACAACTACGTATAATCTTTCATCTTCTAATCAATCACTCAATCGGATATCAATCAATAATTTGACAGCTGTCAGACATTGACATTACATATGACTCTGTGGTCGCTTCTTTCTACTAAATAGGCCTCCGAAGACGCCTTTTTTATCTTTCTTATCTTTTGTGACTCCGCTCACTGATAGCTCTGACTCGCCTGATGACCTAAGAAATAAAAAAATGTTTTAATTAACTATTTTTTACAGTAATCATTTTTTTTTTAAATCTGTCAAACACCCTTAGTTTCTAACTTAACTATCCAAAGATAGCATGTCTATTTATTAAAACGATAAGAATACGAACTTTAGCCCCTTAGAACCACAAACACAGAAAATGTATTATACTATTTCCAGAATAGGGATGATAGCTAATGTGAAAAATGTTCGAACAAATAATGTAATTTCAAAGAAGGCAAAGAAAATGAGATAATCAAAAAAAAAAAATCGGTTCAATCGATGTAAATATGAAGAAGCTACACGCTTATCGATGTAAATATGAAGAAGCTACACGCTTTAAAAGTGTTTGGTGGGTATTATTCCCGTCCTTGTCGCGCTAAACGGACAATGTATGGCGCTTGTTTAGCACTTCTACGATATTGCTGTTCTTTTGTAACACTTATTTTAAAAATGCTTATAACTTGGCAATTTTTTAAACTTTTACACTTTTTATAATATTCTTTGCACTATTTGAAAACTAATATTATTTGAGTTAAATATAAAAAAATCGTCATCATCCATAATTTAATTAATAAAATCATCAACACAACTCTTTAATCGGCCTTAAAAGTCATTATTTCACGATAAAGTTATTAAATAGTGTACATAGCATTATTTGTATTGTAATTTAAAAAAGCAAAAGAGCGGGCTACCCTACCGTTATCACCTTTAATAGGTTATATATGCAAGGAGTATGTTACCTTGAAGCGGGTCTCTGGTCCAGCGCGGGCGAGCCCCCACTGCCGGCGACGGAGGCCGGTCGAGTGTTGCCTCCACTACTGCCGCCGTAAGCTAGGACATCATACACAACTTTAGTTTCAAGATGACGTATGTATGTGGGCATAGAATCGTAAGATGCAGGTAAATAAGTTATATTTTGTTATGATTAGTATGCTTGGACATATAGCGTGTATCAGAAGTGGGTGCTCATATCTATGGATGTGATATAACCCATCAAACTGAACAACTTTTCCAAAGGAACCAACGTCGTTATTGCGTAAAAATAATCAATTGTCTCATACATTTGGTCGAGTAGGTATTGAAGTTTTGTATGGGACAGTTATTCAAGTTGTTTAAAAAGCCAGTCTGCGACAACAAAATCAATTTTTTCAAATCTAGTTTGACGGTTGAAACAGTAGAAAACAATATGCGACTTAGTGTGACAACAAAATATAACTTTTATTACTGTAGTATTACGAGAAGATACAGTAAGAAATCCAACACCAAAAAAAAAAAAACAAAAGCACACAGAAAAACAACACAACATCAATATAAAATAAAACAAGTTAAAAACCTAAATACAACAAACATAGGAAAGCATATGACATCAAAATTATGTTTGACTTAGATACTATGGAAGCTGATTTAATGAAAATTACCCTACATCAATTTCAGGGTTTTTACCCTAAAAATACTGACAAAAATATTTTTTGTGAGAAATACAAAGCATAATTACATACTTAAATTATAATACAATGTATAGTCTTGTATAGCATAGAATATAAGGCATATAATTTTCTATTTTGGACTAAAACCTAGTTCAAGATAAATTTATCGAAAATTAATGATAAAATTATTTTTAAAGTCTTTGTAGATTGTCAATCTAACTACAGATCAGAAAATATGTATCTAAGGAATTTTGGAAAAAGAACAGTAAAAAAACTATACTAATATTATACGAGGTCACAGATAATATAATACTACGTACAGATACCCAATTCCATACAAATAAATGAAATCTCCTTAAGTCTGACTATTGAGCTGGCAATTTTACTTCGTCCATTTTCTCAACAGATGGCAGCATCAGCGACTCACTAATTGCCAGAGACTGTAGTTTTACCACGCCATCTAGGAGTCGACCTAGTTTTAAAACGTTTTGTGCAATCCTTTTATATAAAGTTTAATAGCTCCGGGTTCGGGGTTTTCAAGACTAATTATAATTTGTTCGAGTTGAGACGCCATAACCTCTTGAAAAATAAATTAGATTGCATACGTAACCATCATGAAATTATCAATCATTAGTAAGCGAAAAGCGGCAGAATTTTGGCTAAAAGTAAGTTTAGTAAAAAGTGAAACTTCATTGTTTAATGCTGATTTATCTATTCACACTCCATAATGCACGTATTTTCTAGAAACAAAACATAAATGAAGCCTATTACTTCAATTAGAATCCTTAAAATGATAAAAGTAGCTGTTTTTCTGTTACAGTTCTTTGCAATAGATGGCGTTTACTCAATTTGTCCTGTCATCACAGTAACCAATATCATTACTAATTTAAACCAAGCAACTTTTTTTTTTCTATTACTTTACATATAAGTATTAAAGAAATTCATTAACATGATTTTCTGAACCCTGAACTATCAAACTTTATATAAAAAGGATTGCATGAAACGTTTTAAAAGTAGATCGAGTCCTAGATGGTGATGTAAAACGACAGCCTCTGACAATTAGTGAGTCGCTGATGCTGCCATCTGTTGAAAATTTGGAAGAAGAAAAATAGCCAGACTTAGGGAGGTGTCATTTCTTTGTATGGGATTGGGTATAATTTGTGAGTTTATATGTAGGGGGAGATTGTATTTTCGAACTACTCATAGGATTCCGAAAATCATTTCATAAAAGAGAAGCTACAGAACTGCCCAGTGTCAAAGGTAAATTGCACGTGAACGAAGTCGCAAACAGAAGGTATGTAGTGTATAATATACAGTTAGTCCAATATAGATAATTACGAATACGATTAAATTTTATAGTCATACACTGCACGCGATGCAGTATGTAGAGAAGATGGCTTGCTCCTGATTGCATGTGAGAAATATAAACAATTGTTAAGAAAAACGGAAAAAATTGTATAAAGCATCGTTTTTGTACTAAAGGACCAATTTACTAGAAAAAAAATGGTCCTATTGAAACGACTATCAATTGAGGACATATTTGTGCATATTTGTGCAAAATTTTTAACTTTTAAAAAATTTTAACACTCGAGTGCTACTTACTGCACTCGAGTGTTAAAAATTTTAGTCCTTTTGCACAGATTTAATTACAAACTAAATTAGTACCTAATTACATTTAGGTAAAGCTAAGATACTTAAGCTAACGCCAGTTTTTATAGGTATACAAGCTTAAACTACAAGACTAAGCCTACGCACGTACGGGGGATATTTTTAGGCAACTATTTTTTATCGCGCACTAGATTTTCAACTCTCGGCGCTTAGGAGTGCGATGAAAAGTAGTGCGCGAAAAGGGAATCGCTTAATTGGAAAATCGCCCGTGCCAAAAAGTATACAATAAAGAGAATATAAAGAATAAAACTAAAGAGTTTTGAAGAGAATTATTACAATGCATAATATATAATAAAGACAACAGCAGAATGATAAGTGTATTTTTTGTTCAGTTTAAGAAGGAAAGATATATTTTATAGAAATAAATTCACATATTTTATATAAACAGAATTTCGATATAACTAAATAGAAAGAAAAATAAGAAAAAATACAAATAATAAAAATAAAAAATGCACACAGCAGCAGCGACCCGAAGCAATAAAAACAATAATTGCCAGCAAACTGTAACAGGCAGAAGACAAGAAAACTAAAACTTAAGAAAACTAAGCAAATAAATGGAAAACTGCTCCTAATAGCTTAACTTTTGGTTTATTACAGACCCCAGCACGAACTTACGTATCTGTATAATACAGGCAGGAAAATACAAATGGCAACGCACAAATTTGCATCCCTTGCCTCTCTCGGCCGGATGGCATGCTCTAAATTTTTATTAATATCACGTTGAATTATATATTTTAAAATATATAATTTTAAAATAATAAAATAATATTATAATGTCAACAGTATACCTATGTATATAGGTAATAAGTTGTGCACAAATAAATAAATAAATTGATTTGTCATGGTAACATTTCGCATGTCAATGTCCCATTCACCATGTATCGTAAATGGTTACATTACAATAGACTAATGCGCTCAAATGGCGATGTAATAACGTCTGTACTATAATACAGAAATTGTAGATTTTGAATTATATATTATATTATTGGCGACACGGTATCATCATCTGCCCAACCGTTTTCCCAACCATGTTGCGGTCAGCTTCAAGTCTGCAGCTGCAGACCGAATGCAGCTGAATACCAGTATTATACATGGAGCGACTGCCTACCTGACCTCCGCATCCCAGTTACTGGGTAACACGGTAAACAAACAATGTTTAAGTCCCATGTAATAGGGGGCGAGCCTATTGCCATCAAGCGGACACAAATCCAGACTCCGGGCTGCTACTGAGAAATTCCAGATTGAAAAACCCAATAACACTTTGCCCGACCTGGGAATCGAACCCAGGACCTCATGCTCAGCGGTAGCGATTGCGACCACTAGACCAACGAAGCTTTCGGTAAACAAACTTTTCTATTTTGTCTTTGTATGGGATACTAAGTTCGTGCAAGGGATAATAGGCTAAGCGCGCAGTATATTTTCGCAGTCGGTAAGATAAAATCACAGTTAATTCAACGTGTACGAAAATATACTGGCCACTATTAGGACTGCTTAGACTGAGGTGAATCGATCCCGGGACGCTGGAAACGACTGCGCGCGATGATAGTTTTAATGAATAGGTCATGCGATTATTGCGCTAGTATTAACAGTTCGCGAACGAATTTTATTCACGCATCCCGAGCGGGATTCGCTTCAGTTTGGCCAGAGAATAAATGATTTAGCAATGGCTCTCATAAATGATCAAACGCTTTCTTTCCAAAGCTAAGCTGTAATAATTCTAGCTAAGTTTCAGGCCGTGTCCTAACCCAAGCAATCATCGCGCAAACATTTAGTTTTTCTTGTGAACAAATATTGAACGGGACGATCACGCGTGGTCACGCGGCCGAACGCTTTGGTTAGGACACGGGGTCTAAATAAAAGATCAATACAGAGTACATTCTTGCCAAATTACAGTAAGTTAAGAGCTAAATGTTAGTAGTGTCTACCAAGCTCCACAACCCGGCTGCTTCGGTACTTCCAAGGCTGAAGTGGTACTTTTGAAAATTGTGGTCTTTTGGTACTATTCGGTATTATTTGGATAAAACTGCAAAATCGCCAACGGGCCTATAGAAGAGGCCTTTGCCCTGTATTGGGACAGTATTAGGCTGGTATTATTATTGTTCTATTTATATTGTAATGAGATACCTAAAAAATTTCTTTAATCTTAATTTATGGCTAAATTCTATATTTTGGCACTATCTTTTGTGCTACACAGGTGATAGATGTTTATGTACTTTTTTAACAGACTTTTGCGGCACGATTTTTGAACAAAAAATCTTAAACGTTGCATTGTGACAAGAGCCCCAAAGTGAAAATAATCTTGGCTGTCAAATTAGTGTTTAAAGAAATATAACGTGAGAGGTATTTGTGAGTTTGCTTCCGATTCTGAAACTTATTTGACAAATGTGCCCAAATGTGAGCTCAGTATTACCGAGTGCCATAGGATGTCCCGTAAGTCGACGTCAAGGCTGAATCGGGTGATAGGTTAAGTCATAGTAGTTAAAAGAAAATATATAGAAAAATCTTTGCTACATAGCAATTTTTTTACTGTTAACTGTTATGACCCGACCTTTCATCCGACTCCGGCTTGACGTCGACATTTGGGACACCCTGTATTTTATGTTAAATCAAGAAAATTCACGAAGACGAAGCTGAAATAGACATCGGTCGATCAAATAGTGCCATCCAACCCAATTTTCAAAGTACCACTCGACCCACATTTCAAACATAACTGACCGGTTTCACTCGTCGAGTAAAAGTGTGAAGTAGTCTCAACACTCTGCCAGTTATTGTTCTGTCCGGACGGAAATCCTTGCCACGACGTCGTATTCCTGTTCGCATTGGCATCTCTCCCTTGCCAGTTGCCACCAGACATTCTTTGCTGGTAACTATTCACTAAAGCCGAGACAGACTGCTTTTCTCCTTGAGCGTTCGTCCTTTCAAGGTTCGGGTTTCGCTCGGGTAAGTTCGGGCCACGGTCGGGTAAGATCGGCGCGCGGTCGGTTAAGTTCGGCGCTCGATCGGGCAGTGGTGGACGGTCTGGAGGACCGGATAGGGGTAATGGTGGTGCTCCAATGTCCGGGGCTGATAGGAATTAGTTTTTAAACTCGTGTTGGTGATTTTTACCCTTGTTGTTGGGTAGGGTAAATTTGGTTAAATGGAGGGTAAATTGTGATGTTAAGAAAACATTTAATTAGATGTCGTTTTGTGCAAATAAAGGGTGATTTTAGCGTGAATGGGTTATTTGTATAAAATGGTAATAACTGGTTTGAATTGCAAAAAAATATTCATACTTAATGAGTCCACTCATTAATTCAAGTAAGTACACATTTTACTTTTAAAATAAAGTTGGAAAAATACATTACCAATAGGACAAACACAAAGACACCACAGTGCAAAGACGTCACAAGACTAAACCCAATTAAATTACTTTGGAACATCCTAGTCATTTAATAAAAATTACCCTCTTTAAAAAACATTTAATTAAAAATTATAAGTAAATAAATAAACAGTGCTTAACAATAAATACCCAAATGTGTTGTCTATCTCCCTTAAAATAATATTTAAATCTTGAACATCGAAACAAGTAAACATCCTGTTGAAACAATTAAGGACATTCAAAACAAGTTTTATCTTTAGAATAAGGTTTAAACCATCGAGCCATTTTTGAATGCCGAGCTTTATTCCGACAAATTCAAAATCTAAAAACTGACGTTGAAACCGAGTCTAATGCCTGGTTATTGGTACGAAAATCAACACAAAAAAGAGCTAACAGCGCGCGTAATTGATTGTGACAGCAGAGGCAACTACTGACGTCGACACGTCGGGGGCTGCCGTCGAAAACGACAAACGTGCCGCGCGTGTATTTGAGCACCAAACACTCGTGTGACCTAATCAGCCTATATCGTCTCCACAGCTGGGAAGTCGTCCTCTCTGTGAGAGGGAGTGGGCCGTAATCCACCACGCGGGCTCAGTGCGGGTTGGTAGATGTCACATGTCTTCGATTTTTTGCTTCAAGGAAATGCCGGTTTCCTCACAATGTTTTTCTTTAACGTTTTGAGAGCAGTGGTGATGAAATAATTTACGCAAAGTAAAGCGTCTGTCTGGGTTCGAACCTACGACCTACAAAATTGGGCAAATGCTCTCCTTTGAACACCTAATCATCAACAGCTATAAATTTCGTTTCTTTTCATCGTTTTGGAAACTGGGAGTTTACTGTCAATTTTGAATTGGGTTCCTGGCTTGGTATAAAATTCAAAATGCAATATCAGTTCGATGGTTTAAACTTGAACAAAAGTTAGTACTAGTTCGTTACTAAGACGGTTACTGTTCTCAAATTCAAGTTCTAAATAATTTTTTTGGGTTCCATTAATAATAACATAATAATAAAAGTTATTAAAAACTCACCGTTTTGTTGTGACCTTATGAATTCAGCGTTAATATCTCGTCCGTTTGAGAACCGCGTTCTTCCCCACGAGCTGGACCCTGAAGACTGTTCCTGACTCCTGTTAGAAAAATATAAGATTTAAAATCGTAATATTTAATTTCATCTGCGCCTGTAAGGTACTGCTAACCACCGCATTGTATTAATAAACACTAACTGTGAAAACCACCGACTTTGACAACTTTATTCAAATCGGATTTCAACAATGAAATTGAACGCGATCAGGCCATAATCTGCGTTTAAGAGCTGTCTCTTAAATCGCGTTCAAGAGCTGACAGTGTCAATGTAATATTGACACTGTCAGCTCTTGAACGCGTTTTAGATTTGCTAAAAGCGTTCAGAGACATTGGTGAAATCGGCACTAAGAACGTTTGACTCTTCAAAGCAATAATCTATTTACAAAAATCTGTTGATAGGACTAAAAAAATTAAACACTATTAAGTTAAATGTTGCTTGTAGAGTAATCAGTCAAAAAATCAGAATGATTGCTTTTATATTAGTTTAGTTTTAAATCGTTAAAATAATTGTTTGGAGGTATACATAACATAACATAACATCACGCCTTGTTTCCCCGAAGGGTTGGGCAGAGGTGTGTGTGGGAGGGCGAGGTCTATAGTACACCCACATTTCGCCAG
The DNA here is from genome assembly GCA_963555695.1 of Dasypolia templi. Classification (NCBI taxonomy): domain Eukaryota; kingdom Metazoa; phylum Arthropoda; class Insecta; order Lepidoptera; family Noctuidae; genus Dasypolia; species Dasypolia templi. The sequence continues at coordinate 2,416,011 of OY743166.1, forward strand.
TTATGTTTAGGTCCCATGTAATAGGGGGCGAGCCTATTGCCATCAACCGGGCACAAATCCAGACTCCGGGCTGCTACTGAGAAATTCCAGATAGTAAAACCCAATAACACGTTGCCCGACCTGGGAATCGAACCCAGGACTTCATGCTCAGCAGTAGCGATTGCGATTGTGACCACTAGCCCAACGAGGCAGTCCAGTTGTTTGGAAGTATCATCGTGATTTTTTTCTATCGTTTCAAATAAGTTGTATTATGTTTTGAACACACTATCTGACTAGCATATATCCTGAAGCATATCATATGTTTACTGCAGTGGATCATATACTTTATAAAACTAGCGTTTAGGTCTTGTAGTCCCCTCCAGTACCATGTAATAGGGGGCGAGGTTAAAATATTAAAAGTAGTCTTGTATTTACCTGAGCACAACTTCTGTAGCGTCTTCTTCTTGAGGCGGCTGTCTTGGAGGCAAAGATGGCAGCACCGTTGATTCTGACATTACAAACATTTTAATTATTATTTATTTATGTTTTAAGCAACTTATAGCGGCTCTGCTAGGAGCAAAGTGAAGACTGTTATTGGCGTTAGAAGAATGTTATTAGTTGTCTGTGGTTTACCGCCATTGATAAGGTAACGGTGGTGTTTTTGATTTGAATTAGGAATGTAATAAAAATGTAATTAAGTTGCGCTGTAAAGATGGGAAGATTTTTAGCAAGACTACAATCATTGTTTAATTATGTCATTAACTATATTTATTGTTACGAGCTTTCGCCCACGGCTTCGTCTGTAGGGATTGCAATCCCGCAGCTCACTCAATCCCGCGGGATCCCGCATATTTGAAATTATTCACAGTAGTTCAACTTTTTGCCCCGTTTGTATGTAAGATAAAGTATTAATTTTTTGATCTTATAGGGCTATAAGATGGAAAAATTAATACTTATCTTATTTAAAATTGTGTTATAAAATCGAATTGAAACTACAGGTTTTTGTTTAAAAAATCAAGTATTATTAATTAAACATGTCTTACATTTATGCAACAAAAGTTATTTGTTTTCTAACAAAATAACAATGAAATTATAATAAGTACGAGTAATTAGTAATCAGCCTTATTAGACCTTAATTTTTAACAGCCTTATTTATAAAAATCTCGCTAACCATTAGTTAGCCACTGCTTAGCTAACCAATTAGTTAGCTCTAAATCAATGCTTAACTTTTCTTTATTTATAAACGCTACTTAGCGGGTGATTAGTAGAGAAACGGAATAGAGGTGAAATTATGTATTCATCACAGATTATAATCAAAATAGTCGAATACAAAACAGAATTTCAAGAATAAAGTTGTCAAACCCACGATTTTTGTATCTGTCGTGACTTTAACAGACTTTTGTCAAAACTTACATCGAAAATTTTTATTTGAATATAATTATTTATTACGTTATTTCATTGTATTTGACATGGTAGCAATGAAAATAATTAGCTCCAATAATTGGAATAAACTGGAAAAGGTATTTATCCCTGAATTTATATACACTTACTAATATAAACTGACCAAATGAATGTAAAATTGATGTAACATTAGTAGCCGATTATAGCTATGTTTTTTTCATGTCCTAGCTTGAAAATACTCTTTTGGAAATGTATGTAGGTACTTGTGTCTTTTATATATTACTTCCTAATTCCTATCGCTGTTGCAACGAGGTTTCAGTGTTTTAATAACAATTATTATGCTTGTTTACAGGTACAAGTTTGACTGCTGCTATGAAAGCCACTATTAGCACCTAGCACCAATACTATTCAACCCCAAAGACGGGGAGGGAGGAGACCATTAGGGCTGAGGCTACGTGGAATTGATGAGAAATGAGAGTGGCATGAGAAAAGAATGGCACAGTCCAAAACTTTGTAAGAAGAATATTGGAAAAAAATATAGGGAATTTATAACAAAAATGTTCCCTTATTAAATATCAAAATAAATTGTTTCTACAAAATGTCTCTTGTTATTTGTGTGCCACGTGGCTATTCTTATAGTTTATGGCCTTAGAACTGGCGTCATAAGATTAAGGGCACATGGGATATCCACATTGGATAATAACTATCTCCTATGAGCTTCCTCACAAACTCGTACTCTTCAAACCTCATGAGTAGGTACCTACTGAGCCTACTCCTGTTTGAGTTTTCCCAATAAATGCTTTCATGATGTGTACTTCGAATGAAGAAAATGTAATGTAGATAATCATTCTCGTAACGGATTTTAACGAGCTTTGTAGGTCTTCCTTGGTCTACTTCCACCTGGCGTTTAAAAATGATTTAATTTTTTTCTGTGTCGTTTGAAAGGTCGTAAAAGATTGTTGAATTCCAAATTTACTAAGGCACAGCTCGATATAAGGAACAAAATAACCTCAAGGCAAACAATAATCCTATTGAATCGATCAGCTGACTCAAATAAAAACCGCCATATTGCCTCTTAGCATCATCTTAACAAGCTACCGATGGTGTTTAAATTTGACAGCTACTAATCAATTGGTTAGCGAACTCTTAGCGCTAAACAACGTTTATGAATAAGAATTTGGCTAAACATTTGCTTAGCAATTGATAAAAATTTAAGACACGTTTATGAATAAGACTGTAATGTTTAGCATCAAAAGTTTTGTTTAATTTTACCCTTACATCTAACAACAGTTTTATGATGTTTGTAATTCAGTCTTAATAGTCTTTTTCATAAAATGACTAATGCACGCAAAACCTCACGAATGTTTTAGCGGTAAATTTAAAGTTGCAGGACCCAGCAGATTAATAAGTTGAGCGGGATCCCGCGGGAATGCCGGATCCCGTTTTGCGGGATTGCAATCCCTATTCGTCTGCGTGGATGTCGAAAACAAAGATGATGACTAATATTAAAAAAAAAATCGTAAACATTTTCAAAGAAGGCATAGTAAAAATGAGATAATCGAAACAATTTGTTAAATCGATGTAAATATGAAGAAGATACACGTTTTAAGTTTTTGAAGGGCATTATTTTCGTCCTTGTCGAGCGGTAACGACAATGTACAGCGCTAGTATGAAGTTCATTGACTTTGCACTATATGGAGTCAAACATTATTTTGAGCTAAAAATAAAAAGTATGTCTTCATCCATAGTATCTCACAAAAGTAGCATTTATCTTTCCCGAGGATGCTGATCTAACTCCTTGCCAAATTTTATCGATATCAGTTCAGTGGTTAGGCGTGAAAAGATAACATACAGACAGAGTTACTTTTGAATTTATAATATTAGTATGGATATTACTTGTTCTTTATTTTCAATGTATGGCTAAATCTATATTGATATTATAAAGAGGAAAGATATGATTGTTTGTTTGTATTGAATAGGCTCCGACACTACTGGACCGATTTGAAAAAATTGTTTTACCATTAGAAGCTGAAATTATGTCTGATGAACTACTTTATTTTTTTCGAAATCCACACCGACGAAATCAAGGGCGAAGTGATAGTGTTTGACGGCACGGTAGGCGCAGTGGTTGAGCGATCGGCTGCTGGGCTGCGTGTCGCGGGTTCGATTCCCGCACGGAACAAATATTTGTATGACCTACAAATAGTTGTTCCGGGTCTGGGTGTCTTGTGTATGTGAGTTTTCATGTTTGTGAACGCACCCACGATACAGGAGTAATTCCTAGTGTGGGGCAACGTTTATAAAAAAAAAGTGTTTAATATTTACATTATTTAAAAGCTAAGTCTTAAAATAATAATTGTTTACAGAATGCGTAGTTGACGGCTATGCGATGGTATTATTCAAAGTCAAAGTCAAATAATTTATTTCAGATCTAGTTGCCCCTTCCAAAATCTAGTTTCGTATGGAGAAGAAGGGGCAAGAAACTCCACCGTTACTCTTTTAAAATGTTTTACAATATTTTCTACTTAGAAATGATTTTTTAAATTATATATAAATAAAATTACTATACCACAATAGGTAAAAAGAATTACATATGAAGCAATGGCTGGTAACATCCTGTATATTACTAGGACTGTTCTATAAGCAGGAGTGTGTCCATGGGTCAAAAAGAAGAACTGTTCTTACCTATAATTCTTTCCGGAGTAGTCGAGGACACTCGCTGCGACTGCTGACTATTTCTATGTTCCTGCAGGATCTCGGCCTGCGTGCGCGGCCTGCGCTCAGGCTCGGGGGAAGATCCTGCTGATGATGAAGACTCCGCGTTCCTGAGGAGTTGAGGGTTGATGTTACGGCTGTGGTAGTGTTCCAGGGTTTGCGGGCGGTACGGAGTGGTGGAATTATGTATATACGTATGTATAGACAGGTACAGTTAGTTTTATGAACAAAAAAGAAATGGCATACGCTTCGGCAATCTTCGTGTTTCCGAATAAGCACGAACGTCGAGCCACAGAGTTACCCCCCAATGAGGCAAAGCTTCTATGATCGCGCGTTTGTACGAAGTCTTCTCTCCGTCGCATTACCTACTCCGTTCGTAGATCGTCATCAAAAGGTTTGAAAAAGTTCTTTGGAGTTGCATAGACAAAAAAGGGAAGGACTGCCATGGTTGTAACTGCTCTGTATTAGATCCCATGATCACGCGTTCGTATTTCCGAAGATGGCCGATGATTTTCGGGAATCATCGGCCATCTTCAGAAATACGATATACGTTTCTTGGGATATCTGTACTTCCTCGGGCGAGCTCATTCACAAGGGCTACAGCTTTACTTTACTTACTCATGTAATCTGCGCCTGATTTCAGCCGTGGGGGACTCTCCAGGTGGAACAGCGGTGTAGGGAGTCAGTTGTAGTTCTGGTGGCAGCTGGGCGTGGAACGAGAGCTTGGCAACCCATTCCTGTACGTTAGGAGAGAGACAAAAATATTTTATTTTTAATCATATGAGGGAGAGTGAAATTCACATGCGTTGATTCTCGCCTTATTGCAACGTATTTCTTATCGGATCTCTTGTCCAGTAAGCAAGCTAATACTTACTAACGGCCAAACTCAATGACCTAAGACAGATCGCAACTGATGATAGGCAGTACTGACTGCCTCGTTGGTCCAGTGGTCGCAAGAGCTACTGCTGAGCATTAGGTCCTGGGTTCGATTCCCAGGTCGGGCAAAGTGTTATTGGGTTTTTCTATCTAGAATTTCTCAGTAGCAGTCCGGAGTCTGGATTTGTGCCCGGTTGATGGCAATAGGCTCGCCCCCTATTACATGGGACTTAAGCATAACTGGCGAAATGTCGGTGTACAATAGGTACACCTCTGCCTAACCCTTCTGTGATTACAGGCGTGATGTTATGTATGTGTTATGATATTTCAAAGAAGGCATAGTTAAAATGAAATAATCGAAAAAACCTATTAAATCGATGTACTCGTAAATATGAAGAACATACACGCTTTAAAAGTTTTTTGGAGGGGATTATTCCCGTCCTTGTCGCGCGGTACGGACAATGTACGGCGCTAGTGTGACGTTACATAGTCGTGACGTAATTTCTACGATAGTGCTGTCCTTTTCTAACAGTTATTTTAAGACATTTATAACTTGGAATTTTTTCTTAGCTTTTATACTTTTTGTAATATTGTTTGCTTTATTTGGAAACACATATTATTTTGAGATACAAAAAAAACTTGTCATCATCCTTATTCTATCTGTCTTTGTCAAACAAATAGCTGTCAACACGTTATAAGGTCGCATACTAAGGCTATATTGGGATGTTAAAACCAGAGATTGATAGGTTTTTCTATCTCCAGTACGCCAAAATTGGTGATAGATACGTTATTTGGTTCTGCCGTTAGTAGTGAACTAGTCGTTACAATTGAGAAAATGAAAAAAAAAAAACGAGTTTTGGCATTTGAACTTTCGGAAGGAATAGTTCAATACGAAAATCAAAATCAAAAGTTATTTATTCCAAGTAGGCTTCTTAGCCTACTTGGAATAAATAACTTCAGCGCTTTTCGAACGTCAAAATGACATAAGACAGTCCCCCGGCACGCCGGCCTTCACCACTTCCTAGTGCTTTAGCTGGGAACAAGAAGTGACGCAACAAACTGTCCAGCAGCACAGCTGTCTGTTCAGTTAGAAAAAAAACTTGAATCTATACAATAATAGGTATGCAAAGAAATGAAAATTTCGAGACACAGAACAGCATATTAAATTATCTTATATAACGTAACTTACGAAATAAATAAAAGCCTTCAGGCATAACGGGCGTGACAGCTTACATAAATAAGCAATACTTATTAATTGAATATGAATTTTATTGAATGTGTACTTAACAATTAGTCCAATAGTTGTTTTCTGATGTTACCTTCATCAAATCCTTGGAGGAGCAGGCGAACAAGTACTCAGCTCCGTCAGCGCCCGCCAGCCGGAACACGTTGGCGCGCTTCGTGTAGTCGCCCGCGGGCTCGCAGCGTGCCTGTCGTGCATACTATGTCTTTAGACTAGGTTGCTTTAGCTTTTGACTTAAGAAGGGAACAAATCTAGAATTTCCTATAGCATAACGCCCCCACTGCTGCGACGGCGGCAATAGATGGCGTTGAACTCAATATTAATAGTAGCTACTATCGTAACTAATTTAAATCAAACAACCTTTTTTATTATCTATTACTTTACATAGAAAAAAAAAACTACTAACATGTTTTTCTGAACCCGTTTTTTTTTAACATTACTTAAAAAAGACTCCTAGATGGAGTTGTAAAACTACAGTCTCTGGCAATTAGTGAGTCGCTGATGCTGCCATCTGTTGAAAAATTGGACGAAGTAAAATAGCCAGCACAATAGCCATACTTTGGGAGGTTTCATTTCTTTGAATGGGATTGGGTATCTGTACCTACTATTATATTATCTGTGCTATCAACGTATAGTTTACCGTGTTGTTGATGCCTGTGTTGCTTGGCTTATTGTAATGATTATAATACTCACGTTGAGTATAGCAACAGGTGGTGCTGCGGCCTTGGCGCTGGCGAAGTCCAGCTCGTCCCTGAAGAAGCACAGCAGCTGGCCGCACAGCACGGAGTAGTACGCTCTCCACGACCGCACCGTGGCGCGCTTGCCGCCGCAGCCGGCTTCCTGCTTGCGTTCTAGGTAGCCTGGGGAAGCATAGAATGGGTTACTGTGAGGAATCAGTGAAAAATGGAAATCAGTGGAGAGTATTTCATTGAAATGAATCGGAAAATTATTTATTATGCTTACAAAAGAAAGGCCACAAAACGCCATAACAAGATTGTTTTATGCTTCAGTGCCAAATATACATTAGGAAACATTGTTTTATGAAAGAGATCAAAAACTCTTCATTTGTATCACAAATGCTTATTTCAAAACTTTGGCACAATAATAATCGAGAGTGAATTATTCCATTATCGATTCATTACAGAATATCGATTTGAAAAGTTTTGTACACACAAACTCACGCCTTCTTCCCATGGGGGTAGGCAGAAACTACAGAACGCCACCTAATAAAATCCTTACATACTCCTTTTGCCTCGTTTACGTTCATACATCTGGTCATACACGCGCGCCGGTTGCGAGTACTACGCACCTGACCTTTCTGAAGAACATCACCAATAGGGTCGCTTCCCAGCTAAAGCACTAGGAAGTGGTGACGGGCGGGCGTTTTGGGGGACTGTCTTATGTAATTTTGACGTTCGAAAAGTGCTGATTTTCAGCCTAATTTGAATAAATGACTTTTGATTTTGATTTTGACTGTATGTTCTATTAAATCTTAGTAGACCAAAAAACGTTACTTCAAGGTCAATTTCGTTCGTTTATCCGTGTGTGTTCTCCTCAAAATCTTCTACATTTGCCGCAGATTCCGTAGAAAATTTCTATTAATATTAATATTTTACCTTCAATCTCCACGGGTGGTAGTTCAGCGATGTCACCGCGGCGATGTCTTCTGAAGCTCTGCGTGCGTCTGCGGGTCGTGAACGACGGAGTGCGCTTAGGAGTCTTAACCACCTGAGAAACAAATAAATATGGTAAGTATTCACATTTTTGAGGGACAAATGGGTGAATTACAGTATAGAAAATGGAATGAATAGTTCTGTTCGGTGATCTTTAAGACCTTGCATAGACCACATTAATATGATGGTTACCCAGTATGTTTTTTTATTCTGTCTATTTGCTGTTCTCTGAACGCTTTTAACGTGTACGTCTTTTTTCCATCGTTCTCACAGAAAATTATAAGGTCAACAATAATTATGTAACATAACAAATAATATAAACATGAATACATAATTTAAAAAAGGAAAAGACTGGCTGATAGGCCAGCCCGCTGGTCACGCGACGAGTCGAACAACCGCTTAGCAATGTCTCGAAAAACCAAGTGGGCACTCGGACCCCATGGCCCTAGTGTTTCAACCCAAAAACGATGTAACTAATCTTGTATTAGTTACATTATTTAAAAGAGGACCCCTGGAGTTTCTTGCTCGTTCTTCTCCATAGGTACCTACTACGCTTTTGAATGGGCAACTAGCTTCATATTTCTGACTGACCGACTCCTTGACATGTTATGAATTAATTTTATTAATTAAAATGATGTGAATTAGGAAACTGTCGTCGACAGAAAGGTATGTACCTAAATAGATTGAGTTTCCTGATATTAAGTGACTTTACTTCACCGCAACCATCGTCTAATTATTGTTTGTATTTCTCGGAAATAAAAACAAGTATTTTTCATCGGTCGATTGTAACACATGAATACAGTTCTTTGCATTTATAGTTTTGGTAAACAACTAAAAAAAAACCATCTCATATATATCTCATAACAAAACAATAATGTTCGTATTAAGTAATATTCTTCTTAAGTGTTTTGAAATGAAGATTAGAGTTGACTATTATCATGATCTTTAGGTAAGTAAAAGTTAAAAAAAAATGTTACATATTTTATGGTAATATCATACGTTAACATTTTCAATCGACATTTAAAAAATCAAAAAACTTATGCGTAGGGCAAAAGAGTATCAAATCGATAATTTGGAGACCATCTAGTGGCTTTTTGGTTGATTTTTTTGCATTATGAATTTAGGTAAAAAGCACCGGCAACGCGATGTGGTAATGCGCTTCATTAATATAGATGGCGCTTATGACAATTACGTTCTTGAAAAATGTAGCTTCTTAGATAAAAGTTTTCTAACCAAAATTATAATAATGGTGTTAGTAGTACTAACAACCATGACACCATTATTTTTGATAATCAGCCAATCCCTCAGTCGGCTCCTTTTTTTTCGTAAAAATCTATCGGCTTGCCCTAATTTTGACCCCTTGGCACGCCACTGCTTGACAACTCAAAAGTGCCTGTAAATGGTTTAATGGATATAAATGCTTTGAGTTTGAGTTGGATTGCGCAATAAAATACCACTGCGATATTTTTACATCAATGCGAACGTGGGCCTATAAGTTCTATTTCATCCAAAATGATTTCGAGCTGACAGTAGAACCCCATAAGGTAGTTCGACGACCTGGTAACGTGGGAATCTGCTGGATGAGAGAAGCACAGGGCCGGTCGATATAGCGATGCTAAGGAGAGGGACTGGACATAGGATGTCCAGCAGTGGACGTCTTTCCGCTGAAAATGTTGTCGAACAGTGTACTTACGCTCATGCTCTCAGCGCGCTTGACAAGCTGCTCGTTCTTGGGCAGACGCTCGAACTGCGGCGCCGGCGACAGCGTCTCGTCCGACGACGCGGGCGCCAGCGACGTCTGCATGCGTTCCGACTGCAGAAATTTTATATTTTTATCTCCAACAAAAGATATCCACAATACAAAATAATAATAAATAAATAAATAATACCACAGCACATACATGAAACATATGAACATTATCGTGAGACGTTTGTAAAATCATCTCAGCGCTGATTTGCTGGATTCGTTTTCTCCTCTACCTATCGTTATTTCTCCTGACAAAGTTTAATCTGTTTCCGCTCCGCGGTGGCGGCCATTTTGGGACACTTGCGCGCATTGGCGTAGCTATTTCTGGGTGGTCTGGCGCGAAAACGGCGCGTGTAATTAAAACGACAATAACTCCTAAGTTATACACGGGAGCTGTATTATATATGTAAGTAAGTCGTTGGAATCGTTATGAAATAAGCTAACAGATTATGTATAGATTAGCACAGTTTTGCCTAGTACTATATTAGTAATTCTAATTTGTAATCAGCGTGAGGAAATTTTTCGCAGTTCTTGTGTAAAAGCCATTATAAATTAAAAAATAAACTATTTTTTCAAAAAGTTTTTGCATAGTTTACATAAATGTACACTATTTCACAATAATCCATTAAAAGTACACACCTCCCCATACATTTTTAGCAAGCTACAAGCTTTACAAAAACATTACGTCATTTTGACAACTCGAGCGGGAGCAAAAAAAAGTCTGTTCATGGGTCGATTCCGCGAGCAATTAAGGCTAAGTCGCTTGGGTCTCTTACAATAACAAATGGTCCAAATACTTATCACAGACAGAGTCTCAGCTGCTAGAAGTGTTTAGTTTAATAGTATCGACCAACCAAAACAAACACTTGAAAACAAGCGCATAAACATCTACTCAAATATTGCATCATAGTTTAAATTCTGTTGTATTTATTTAAATTAACATTCTAAATTTTGACGATGTTTACAAATCGATAAGATATATATAGATATATATCGATAAATCGATCATAACAATTGCACTACGAAATGCATAAGTACCTGACAAGGAACGACAGAAAGTGATACGAAATTTTGTTCCGATTGTAGATGGGATCGCAAGTTCCCAGATTTTTTTGCCGTTCAGTGATGCATGGGATATCTGAATCCCAAATGATTTTTTTTCCGTTTAATCCTTATTTCTACTAAGTGGATAACCTTCTTGTCCACCCATTTCGATCATCGCGTATTTACGTCAAAAACCCTTGTTGATGGAGCAGACTGAATCAGTCTGATTTTTTTGTAGCGTATTTTTCATTTCAATGTTACGCTAACTACTTAAGTTATCAGTTAAAATTATTGCATGATATGAATAATACCATACTTAACGAGGCACATAATAGCAACAACTTGACCACAATAGTATAATTATTCATACGGGGAAATGCAACGCCGGCTCCAGCAAAATGGCGCCAAAATAGCTCACGGTGTTTGTGGTAATAACAATTTCTATCGACAATCTTTAACAAACATAATTTGGGAGAAGTCTACGTAGATAATGATATTCTTACCTCTCTAACCATTGGCACGGGCGCGGTCTCGCGTCTCCTCTCCTCAGTGATCCTCTCCATCTCTCTCTTCCTGTATTGCTGCAGTCTCTCTGCTTCCTGTCTCTCTGCTGATACACGGCGAGCTTGCTCCTCTTCATCGCGCTGCGTTTTGAAGGCTTGTTCCACCTGAGGAGGAAGATGGTTTTAGTTTGTAATAAAAAACAACACTGACATTGTAAATGTAATATTCTGGTATATAACATAACACAACATCTGCCTGTAAAGGGGTTATGGAGAGGTGTACCTATAGTACACCCACATTTCGCCAGTTATGTTTAAGTCTCATGTAAGGCGGGGCGAGCCTATTGCCGTCAACTGGGCACATATCCAGACTCGAGAAATCCTAAATAAAAAAACCCAATAACACTGCCCGACTTGGGAATCGAACCCAGGACCTCATGCTCAGCAGTAGCTATTGCGACCACTAGACCAACGAGGCAGTCTGGTAAATAAAGCTGTTTATTGTCAATGCCTAATGCAATGCATGGATCCACGTTCTACGAAAGGTTGAATTGGAGCAAGTAAATTATATGGATATTATACAAAAACATGAAAAAGTTTTAATCACAATGCAATAAAAAAACATACATAACATAACATAACATCACGCCTTGTTTCCCCGAGGGGTTGGGCAGAGGTGTACCTATAGTACACCCACATTTCGCCAGTTATGTTTAAGTCCCATGTAATAGGGGGCGAGCCTATTGCCATCTACCTAGCACAAATCCAGACTTCGGGCTGCTACTGAGAAATTCCAGATAGAAAAACCCAATAACACGTTGCCCGACCTGGGAATCGAACCCAGGACATCATGCTCAGCAGTAGCGATTGCGACCACTAGACCAACGAGGCAGACAATTGATTATATTTTTACTGATGTTCAATGCTAGTGAGGGATACAAATATATTCTACAAATATAATAAATGTTAAAGTTTGTGACGATTTCTTTTCCCAAATCACGATTTAACGACTGAACGGATTTGGATAAAAATTGCCACACAGGTCGACTATGAACCGATACTTTAAACCGGGGTACATGTAGTAGTGGTTTAAAAAGGATGCGAGTAAAACTGCGGGCAACAGCTTATAGTTTACTTACAAGAGTAATTCTCTTGAGCGCATTGAACTTGTCTCGCTGCGCGTCGATAGTTTCCTCCAAGTCTCGATGGCGGTTGATCAGTTCTTCTACTTGAGCTACGCTCTCTCCGTATTTGCCGTCGCGGACGAGTGGCACTCTGTGGAAGAAAGATTGAAGAGAAATTCAGATTTTTGCAAGTCAAAGTCAGGTTGTATGTTGAACGAAATATGATTCGCGACCGTAACACTTTTAAGGAGTCGGTCAGTCCTTAATATCACAGATAATATAATACTACGTACAGATACCCAATCACATACAAAGAAATTAAACCTCCCTAAGTCTGGCTATTGAGCTGGATATTTTTCAACAGATGGCAGCACCGGCGACTCACTAATTAAATGATGAATGATTTTATTTCTGTAAGTAGGTCTTTACAAACACTTTTACACGTCAATACTATTTTAAAAGTAGATGTGATCGGCGTTTCCTATCTGACTACTCTGAGAAGAAACGCCAAAACAAACTCAGAGGTCACAGTCTCTTTTAAAGTCCAGACATAATCTTGGTCAGGTCATGTGAAGACCATGTGGATTGATGTCTGAAATGGTCTTTTGAGGAAAGAACCAAACAGAATGAGTGGACCTGTCCAGTCAGTGCACGCATTTGTCAGTAAATTAAGTAATTGCCAGAGACTGTAGTTTTACAACGCAATCTAGGTGTCGACCTACTTTTAAAATGTTTCTTGCAATCCTTTTTATATAAAGTTTTATACTTGCGGGTTCAGAAAGACACTTTATTAGATTTCTTTTATATTTCTATGTAAAAAACAATAAAAAAATATAGTTGTTTGATTGTAGTTACCATGTCAGGACCAATTGAGTAAAACGCCATCTATTGAAAGCTCTAAACAAAATGATTAACAGATGGCTACTTTTATCATTAAAAGGGTTCGAATTGAAATTTAAGGCTTCATTTTAATTTAATTTTTAAAATACGTGCATTATGAGTGGAAATAGATAAGTCAGCACTAAACAAAGAAGTTTTGACTTTTACCAATCAAAATTCTGCCGTATAACGTTTTTTAATGATTGTTAATTACATAATGGTAACCTATGCTGCCATCTATGATTTTTTTTTCAAGACAAATTATAATTTGTTCGAGTTGAGACCATGTAAATATGAAGCTAGTTGCCAATTCCAAAGCGTAGTAGGTACCTATGGAGAACGGACAAGAAACTCCATGGACACTTGTTAAGACTTGGCCATCGATAGTATCTGAATCGGATAACTGGCTAGAATTTGTGCCCGTTCTTAGAGTTCGAGAGTTAAAGTAACTAGTGTTCTAGTTATTTAACTCTCGAGTAGTTGAAGCCTTCATTGTTCCAAAACGTGAAAGAGATGGAGCTATACAAGACGAATATACCCCTTTCTGGCAGTCCCAGAATGTTTATGGCACTTTTTCTAGGCTCTCAAATAGTGCTGTTCGCTTAAGCTAGAGTTTGCTAGAAGAGCGATGGACGGACTAAACGGCGAATGCGACGGTTGTCATGGAAATGATGGATTGGAATGCATGGATTCGCGTTTCGTTTTGACACCTCTGATATACAATGACGTAGTGACTTGGCATGAAAACGCCATTTCATAATGTGGGAGCTCACTCTTTGCAGTAGGGACACTTTTTCGCGTGACTGAGGGTGTATTCCGAGTTAGACCATAATTGCTGACAGCGCTCACATCGATCATTTGCGTTCCGATTTAGATTCACGCACTGAGCTGTCAACATTTCACTCAGTGATATTTTTAGAGGGCATGGTCGGCGTAAGATGGCGCATGTCATGACGTCAGCAAATCTGGCGATTTTTTTTTTAACAGCGGGGTTTGACTTCATGTCAAATACTGGTGTCACTGACAGCCTCGCTTTCGTAGAAAACCAAAGCACTAGTTACTTTGAATCTGTTTTCACTTTAGGTTATATAATATACGTTCCTGTTTAGAAAAAGTTTTTTTTTGTTAAATGAACTCTACCTGTTGGTAATCCAGTTGTCCAGCGCATCAGCATCCCGCTTGAAGACGAGCGCGTCCAGGTGCTGCGTGTAGATCCTGTCGCGGTTGCTCCAGGCGCCGTCCAGGTGCGCGCGCCGGCTGCGCAGGATCGACATGCGGTCTTCTATCTCGTTGGACATGAAGTGACCTTCTTTTACTAGTTTTTCGCCTGTGGAGAAGGAAATACTTCATTGTATCTCGTATTTTCAAAAGCTGACAGTATATTTTCGAAGGTCGAGTCGGTATTATAATTTTATTTTAATAACGAATTCAGTAAAAAAAACTGCTTTATATGCGAATCCCAGAACCTTTTCCAACAGAGAAGGATTAGCGATTTCTCTATCACTTTGTCAAAGGTGACGATCTGCGAAAGACTGCAGGCAGATGCTGGATGCGTCAAGCTGAAGACAGGGCGCTATGGCGCTCATTAGGGGAGGCCTATGTCCAGCAGTGGACTGATATAGGCTGATGATGATTGTCAAAGGTTAAGGTTATTTGTCTGTCTGTGTGTGTATGTCTTGCGTGTTGTTTATTATATCTTTCCTTGGATTGCGAAAATTCAACAGTAAATTTTAGGGTTTATGTATAAATAATAGTTAACCAGTTTATTTTCCGAACTCCTCAAGACCTTTAATTAGATATCAAATACGATATACTTATTAACCTTTTTTTTACCGCTATAAGCAGACATGATGCTTTTTTTTTACGACAACCTTGACGCTTCGAATCTGATGACCTTCTCGCCTCATTTGCCAAGTTATGATAAGTAGTTTAGAAGTTGACAGTCATAACGGTCAAAATAATAACCCCCCTTTTTGTCTGGCCGTAGTCGGGTAAAAAGGGGAACTACTCTTACATTTCGTCCTAACCTAAGACCGAACTTACCATCGCTGTAGAGCGTTTGGAAGGCATCTTCCTTGGCCTCTATCTCCACCTTGATGTCTTGATGTCTGGCCAGCAGTCGTTCTGCTCCGGACACGTCGTGTGCAAGGTCTGGGGCTGTCACTCGAGCTAGGGTCTCGTTGGTCCAGGCTCTGAGGAGGAAATATTAGCATTAGGTACTACGCATTGTACTGAAGATAAAGAAGAGGCTCATGGATAAATAACAACCATACTCCTGGGAACGCGTTCACACATGAACAAATTGTATATTTTCTTCTAATTCTCCTTGTGGCGGCATCTACATCGCAATATGCGAACTAACGTCACGCCAAATCCTGCATCGCGCAAACAAAAGGAGAATGCCAAAGTTTCCCACAAGACTCGGCCAGAACCGACAAAGATGAACTATATGTCAAAAAAAGGAAAATAATTATAGAATTACATGGTATAGTTAGTTTTATATTAGAAGAACACAAAACAAAGTTAAAGATCTGTAAAGTTGACTACTTAATACTTCTGATTTTAGCAATGAATAATACAGGTTCGGGTACCGTTTTAAAAGCCAAATACGACTACGTATTAAGTAGAAAATCGGAGTCCTGAAACACAGCAATAAACAATACAAAACTCAAAAAAAACACGGAAACACTTCGTCGCTGGTGATATCACGCGGGAGAAGTAAATACAACTTTTTGACAGTGACAGATTCAAGTTATAGTTTGACATCTGGTGTTGCCAGCATTATAGGAATAAACTATGCGAAACGGTATCGATAATCGAATTGAATCTTTTTAAATTATTACTTTATTGTAAAATATGTATTACAAAATTTAAGTAAATGCTATTTATTGATATAATAATATGTTTAGTGACATAAGTAAGTAATTAATTCACTTACATAGTCCTATTTTGATATTCTCGCAATCGATTTGCAAGAGCAGTTTCGTATCGATATAAATATTTTGGTGTTGGCAACATTTCTAATTGAAATTGTAGATTATGAAATGTGTTGATATATTGAATAACTATTTAAAATGAGTTTTCAACGGTGGGCTTCTACAGATTTTATTTATATTGTATAATTCTTACTGTTTTTTATAATCAATTATCATTATTATAGAAAGTCTGTCGGACGCTACCCATGTTTCGAGCCTAATCTTGGCATTGTCCTTTACGGTGCAACTAAGGTCTGTTTTTCTCGGAGACTTATTTGACAGGTGTAATAATGACAAACTAATATATTTTTAAAAAGCCAAAACACAAAGACCTGAAATGTCTATTTAGTGTCTGAGATTAAAAAACAGACTAGCATATACAGGGTTACAGGGAAATTCGACCTGATCGTTGAAAGGGTTTATACTAGGAGTCATTAGCAACAAATTAAGTCCAGTTACATAACATCACGCCTTGTTTCTCCGAAGGGTTGGGCAGAGGTGTACCTATGGACACCCACATTTCGCCGGTGTGATGGTGAGTGATGTTCGCCAGATGTTTAGGTCTCATGATTACATGAGACCTAAACATAACATTATAGGGGGCCAGACTATTGCCATCAACCGGGCATAATCCAAACTCCGGGCTGCTACCGAGAAATTCCACATAGAAAACCCAATAACACGTTGCCCGACTTGGAAATCGAATCCAGGACCTCATGCTCAGCAGTAGCGAATGCGACCTCAAGACCAATGAGGCAGTTCAGTTACTTGGTATCAAAACTGGATGGTAACCGAGCTGTGACGGTTCTTCGATTATTTACTAGACCTTTTATTTCTGAGATTATGTGAGTATAAACATTTATTTTGTATCAAATAAATGTTTAAATAATATGTAATTGGTTTTGCTAATAAGTCAGAAAATCATTAAATTTTATTGATATCATCTAGTTTTAACCCCAAGTTAAGTGGACTTAATTTATTTCCAATGAATTCTTATATAACACCTATTTAATAAAAGCGCTATCCCTAAGGCATCCATAGTAGCTTTATAGACATACTAGCTGCTCCCCGCGGTTTCACCCGCATAAATCTTGATCCTGTGGGAGTATCGGCATAAAAAGTACTCATTGTGTTAATCCATGTTATAAACTATCTGTGTGCCAAATTTCATCCGAATCCGTTCAGTAGTTTTTGCGTGAAAGAGTAACAAACATCCATCCATAATCACAAACTGTCGCGTTTATAATATTAGTAGGATATTAGACATAAATACTCACAATAGTTCCTGGTAGGTGTCGAAGTACGCCTGCAGCTGTCCCGCCAGCTCCAGCTGGTGCGTGCACTGGTCGGCGCGCTGCACCAGCGCCTGCAGGGCTTCGCTCACGTCCTCCAGCTTCGCGGTCACGTGCTCCTTGGCGTCGGGGAAGGCGGTGCCTAGTCTGAGGGAGAGAATAAAATTAAGTTAGGAAGATTCTTGCCGATCCGATCTAAAAACGATTTTGATGAAGAATTTGTTTCAGAATCATGTATTTGTTATATAATAGTTATATATTGCGCTATGCTTGTCAGATGACATACAAATTCAATGTAGAACACATAACATAACATCACGCCTGTAATCCCAGAAGGGTTAGGCAGAGGTGTATCTATAGTACACCCACATTTCACCAGTCATGCTTAAGTCCCATGTAATAGGGGGCGAGCCTATTGCCATCAGCCGGAGAAATTTTAGATAGAAAAACCCAATAACACTTTGCCCGACCTGGGAATCGAACCTAGGACCATAAACAAAAATAATATATAAAACAAACAAAAAGATATTGAAACAAAAGAAAATTAAAGCATTGGATTATTAATAATTACATTAGCTAGTGTTTTATCATTCAAGTAATCATCTATGGCATACTAACATTAAAATGGCATACTTCTTATGACATCGGGTATTTTATTATAAATTTTGGGAGCAACACCAAAGAAGCTATGATGTATTGCATTTTGTCTTACATTATTGATTTTTATATTGAGTACGGATTGCAGTCTTCTTAACTGCAGACAAATAAGTATATAAATCTGGATTTGCTTTATATACAACGCAGTTTCCAGAATATACATATATTTATGTAAAACGGAAACGATAAAATATTAAATTTCTTTTTGTCGTTTTTGGAATAGAATTAAATTAAAAATAAAAGTCATTTATTTAAATTAGGCTGAGAGTCAGCGCTTTTCGAACGTCAAAGTGACATAAGACAGTCCCCCTGCACGCCCGCACTTCACCACTTCCTAGTGCTTTAGCTGGGAACAAGAAGTGACGCAACAAACTGTCTAGCAGCACAGCTGTCTGCTCAGTTAGAATAAATTTGAATTTATAAAGAGTTCACAAAAGATTGTTAGCGATATCCCAGTGCTGGTTAATTGGCGTGGTCCATCAGCAAGCACACATTGATGAGCACTGTCGTACCTCTCAGCCTCGGCCTGCAGCTTGTCGTGCGCGGCCCCGATGGCGTCCAGGTCAGCCCGCAGCGCGTGCAGGCCTCTCTTCTGCGCGTGCAGCTCGTGCAGCGAGCGCGGCGCGGCGTCTGCAGCCAGCGCGGAGTCCTTCTCAGCGACCCAGGCCGCCGTCTCCTCGGCCGCGCGGTCGAACTCGTGCACCTGGCGCGCGCCGGCCAGCGCCTGGAGACAAAAATACATTTTTTATTCAATTCAAAAATGTTAAAAACTGCCATAGATACATGCAAAAATTTTACATAGTAATAATTTTATCAGTGACACTGTGACTTGCTATAATTACACATTTTTAATTACTTGATCTTTAACTGTTCTTTCGTAAATGTGTTTTCGTGGCTTCGACTATTTTGCGGTCATTTTAAAGTACTTATTTTTGACCACTTTCAGATTTTGCCTTGAAGTTTTGTCTCATACCCATAGATGACAAAATTTCTTATAATGTTAATTTACATACATACATATCATCACGCCTGTAATCTCAGAAGGGTTAGGCAGAGGTGTACCTATCGTACACCCACGTTTCGCCAGTTACTTTTAAGTCCCATGTAATAGGGGGCGAGCCTATTGCCATCAACCGGATACAAATCCAGACTCCGGGCTGCTACTGAGAAATTTTAGATAGAAAAACCCAATAACACTTTGCCCGACCTGGGATTCGAATACAGGAGCTAGTCGTAGACCAGTAGCTCTTGCGACCTCTAGACCAACGAGGCAGTCAAGGTCGAATGGAAATATTGATTCATTTCACAGTTTATGCACTCACATAAACAGATACAAGTTTTTTGTATTTCATACTCTGTGCCAACTTAAGTAAAGTTCTTAATACAAAATTTACAACCTAAGACAGGACTAATTTGCAAGTTTTGTAAAAACAACTGTATTTCCATTTCTGTTAGGTCCTTATTTCAAAAGAGGATCGATGAAAAAGCAAGATAGATTTATTTGTCACAGAAACACATCATCAGCCTTATAAGGTTCCCACTGCTGGGACGGCGGCCTCCTCGCTGTGAGAGGGAGTGGGCCGTAATCCACCACGCGGGCTCAGTGCGGGTTGGTAGGTGTCACATGTCTTCGAATGTTTGGTTCTAAGACATGCCGGTTTCCTCACGATGTTTTCCTTCACCGTTTTGAGAGCAGTGGTGATGAAATAATTTACACAAAGTAAAGCGCCTGCCTGTATTCGAACCTACGACCTACAACCTCTCACAGAAACACGTGCATACAAAATAACTTGATTACAAAACTATAAAACAGATTTCTTCTTACAAACACAGAACATAAATAGTCGGTAGCTGCACGCCGTGACTGTGACAAGAAGGCTACAGCTGCTAGCGTTGGGCGATTCCGAGATGTTCTAAGAATCGAAGTCGTTAAAATAAACCATCGAGTCAACCATCGACTCGCCGTTCTACAAAACAATCGAGATGTTTTTCGATTGTTTCGAGTCAACGGAATCGAACGCTAGTTTTTGATTTTTCGAAGAATTTGGATTTGCGATCACAACGCAAGTCAAGAACTCGCGAAACCCAAAACAATCGAGGAACAACTCGCGGATGAACGCGCCATGAGTAAGTCGCAATAACAGACCGAGTCAGACTCGAGTCCAAGTCGAAACAATCGAGAACCATCGAGATGTTCGAACAATCGAATACAGCCTCTCGCCATCGCGCATCGCCAATAGCTGCTGCTGTGGCTAGGAAATGGTTTAAATAAGACCAGTAGTGCACTCACCTCCTGCCTCGCCAACGCCAACTCCTTCAGATCGTCCCAAAGTCCCTTGATGTCATCGATCCTATGCTTCACTTTGTCGGCTTCTGGCGTGTTCTCTTCTAGAAGCACAGTGCCTGCTTCGCAGACGCCTTCGATTCTACCCTCATTGGCTGTAGAATTAAAAAATAATTTAAATAGCTAACATTAATAATAATATTAATAGAATCGTTGAGCTCCATATGTGTTGTGTTGAGCTGCACGATTACTGACAAATGCGTACACTGACTGGACAGGTTCACTCAATCTGTGTGGTTCTTTCCTCAAAAGACCATTTCAGACACCAAACAACATGGTCTTCAAATGATTTGGCCAAGATTATGTCTGGACTTTAAAAGAGACTGTGACCTCTGAGTTTGTTTCGGCCTTTCTTCTCAGAGTAGTCAGATAGGATACGCCGTTACACCTTTGACGTTTAAAAGTGTTTGTACAAACCAGACATAAAATAAAACAGAAATAAAATAATTTATCATTTAAAGGTGAGATTTGAGGGTGTGTTTTTGACTAAATGCTGTATAACACAATACTTGTGTCTTTTTTTTAAATCACAAAACAAAACGCTATTTATTCATCCTTTGTTTTTGCTCACCTTATCTCATCGTTATCATAATTTTAATAGTTTATTTGCATAAAAAGTAGGTGTTTACAAAACTTTGTGATCCCTATAGAATCTACCTTAAATTAGGTATGCAAACATTATAAATATTCGATATATTAAAAGGGGTGATTCTTAATATTAAAAATGTTCGATAAAATAATGTTATTTCAAAGAAGGCATGAGTAAAAATGAGATAATCGAAAAAAACTGTCAAATCGATGTTAATATAAAGAAGCTACACGTTTTAAAAGTTTTTGGAGGGGATTATTCCCGTCCTTGTCGCGCCGGTACGGACAATGTACGGCGCTAGTCTGAAGTTACATAGTTGTGACGTCACAACTACGATAGTGCTGTCGTTGTCTAAGACTATGTATGTATTTTAAAACGTTTATAACTTGGTAATGTTTAAAGCCTTTACACTTTTTGTACTATTGTTTTCACTATTTGGAAACATTTTTTTTTTAAAGTTCGAAATAATAAAAAAAACATCGTCCCAATGGGGAAGGTCGGGCAAAGCTAATTGTAGATGGCGTGACCATAGCTAGGTCCCTACGGCCTACAAAATTTTTGACAATTCGTTCATTCAT
The DNA here is from genome assembly GCA_963555695.1 of Dasypolia templi. NCBI lineage: Eukaryota > Metazoa > Arthropoda > Insecta > Lepidoptera > Noctuidae > Dasypolia > Dasypolia templi. Next base: position 2,437,630 of record OY743166.1, read on the forward strand.
TTCATTTTATGTTCATTCATGAGTTTGATTTTATTTCACTATTTCGTTATTTTCGGTGATTTCAGTATTTTAAATCAAGTACTTGACATGGAAAGTGTCAGAATTTTAAACCTTGAATATTTCCTCGTAATCACTTTCTTCAAAATGTTCACGACATAAATTCGAACTCAAAAAAATCTGTACGAATATCTTTAAAGCACAATCTTCTAATTTTAGGGGCTTACGAGAAATTCGAACTCCAATTTCGGAGTATCTAGGAACACAACAACGAGTCAAATTTCGCTAAAATAAAATAAAACCACATAACGCCTTGAATTTTTAGCTTGTGTTGGGAACTAGCTACGACAGCGCCATTTTGACAGTTGCCTTCCCCATTGTTTTGTTTTTATGTATTTTGTTTTCTCTTCTCCTCTAACGCACGTTGTCTACATCTAATAGATACTCTCCTATCATAGGTATGCTGGAAGGGATTTCTTTGTAATTATTTTTGTGTTAATTTTTTCTTGTCTGTTTATAAGTGTGTACATAAATGGTTAAATACATAAATGAAGTAATGAAATAAACTGTTAACAATGCCGCCTCTAGCAGCCTTCGCCGAACCAGTCGCCTCTCTGCGCTCTGTAATCTTAGCCCACTATAATGTCTTACCTTGTAACTGCGCTAAAAAGTTATCGAAGGCTTGCTGCAAGGTCTCTACATGCTCCACATCCAACCCGTACTCCTCGCTGGCTGCGGTGGTCATCTGTTCGCTGATCCATTCTTGTACTTCCTCACATTCTTGGACGAACCTGAGGGTTAGGTCCGGAATAAGTGGAGGTGTTAAACAAGTTAAAACATCAATAATTATTAGGCTGTGAATCAGCACGTTTTTGACGTCAAAATAACAATAGATAGTACCCGAAAACACATAGCTACAGCTTTTTATCTAACGAAGCTACGCGCGCTTTACTTGTGGTAAGCAATACCCATATTCTAAGTCAAACCCTCATGATTTCCTCGACTTGAATCAACCTCACTTAAGTGGTTTGATATTCATATTTGCAATTTTACTCCTAATCTCAAACAGTTTCCTCAGTCGAGGTGAGTTTGAGTTTGAACCAACTGACAAATGTAAGGTACGTCGGCATCTACCTCGAGGCTTCCTTGAGGTAGTCAACAAGGAACTTTTAACCAAAACACGCGTATTTTATCCGATTTTCAATAATGGTTTTGGAGTTTTTATTGAGTATTCACGTATTCGAGACTAGACCCGAGACGACGAGTCGAGACTGACACTCATTCAAGGGACCTCATAATATATATACCGATTTTGAGGATCTTCCGAGGCACGCCTTGAGGTCTCCTCGACAAATTTGTGAGTCAAGTAGCTGTCGAGGTTACGACTTAGAATATGTTTATATAAAGGTAAAATAACAAGCATTTTACATAACATAAATAAAATCGCTTCTTATTTTGAAAAGTCCTAAGCTTTTTCACTTTTTAACAAGGTCAGAATTCTAGATTAATTTAAGTTGAATAGTCAACATAAACCTTAAGTTTTCTTGAACTTACTTGAAATACTTCAAGCTCTGCTGCAACCGTTGTTGTCTCTTAGCCGACAGGAGCTTCATTTCTTCGTAAGTTGTTTTGATTTCGTCTATTCTCTTTTGCAGCTGCTCGCCGTCGATTGTGGGACGATCCTGAAAGTAACGGATTTCGTAAAAAAAAACGTAGCAACAGAACGATAAGTTTTTGTAACAATAATATGCTAAAAGTACACATCATCATCGTCATCAAAATCACCATTGTCATCATAATCATAATCGTCATCGTAATCATCATCATCATCTTAATCATAATCATCATCGTCATATAAATAATTTTCGACATCATAATCATCGTCGTCATAATAATCATCATCGTCATCTAAATAATCAAAATCATCATCGTCGTCCTAATAATAATCATCGTCATCATAATCATAATCGTCATCATACTCATCATCGTCATCATAATCATCATCGCTGGACATAGGCCTCCCGCAAAAATATCACTGCGGGATTTCATCGCGCACTGGATTTTCAAATCTCGGTGTTTAAGCATTGAGAATCTAACAGAGTGCATCCCAGTGCCTCGAAAAAAAAACTTACAAACGCCGATTACGGTTTAAGACATTTATTTCTCAAAAAGAATACAATTCACTTATTAATAGAAATACAAGGTAATCTTAAAACTAAATGTTAGAATTACTTATGAGGAGGGTAGGTTTTAGTAACGTATCAGACAACTTCTACAGTGTTGTGGGTAAAAGGTAAAAATGAGTGCACCATTACATATTGATTCCAGAAGGCAAGTCAATAGCAATCACAAATTTAACCATTTATGTGTATTGTTAAGCGTCGGGAATAAAGAGTAGGTAATTTAGTCTTCCCTATAATTAGCAAATAAGTAAATTATTAATAAAAATAATTGATGAGGATGTATAAATTAGTGCGGTGGGTCAGATTCAAAATCTAGAGAAATCTTTCAAGATGTGGTGCTTTATGGTTCTTTTGTATAAAGTGAAGGACTGAATCTCTTTAATGTCATTAGGTAATTTATTATACACCTCTGCTCCTTCGTATAGTATATTTTTTCTTCCGTAATTAGTTCGTGCTGGTCTTAAGCAAATGTTGTTTTTTCGTCTGGTACTACGTTTCTGTGTTTGGCCTTTTTTTGTAAATGTTATTTTTGATTGTATATTTTTATTCAATAGTTTATTTACTAGTATGCATGTGTTATATTTATATATCTGTGATAGTGTCATCAATTTAGTTTCTTTATAAAAAAAAATCTGTCGGAGTTAGATAGTGGTAATGGAATAAGAGTTTTATTATTTTGTTTTGACAAGTTTCGATTTGTTTTAAATGCGTTTTAGCTGCAGTGCCCCACACCTCTATTAGGTATTCTAGGTGAGGTTTTACCATAGAGTTGTAAATGATATACCTAACAGATGTCGGCAAGCAGCGGACAATCCCCCGAAGCGCGCCCATGATTGAAGATAGTTTAGATCTTAATTTATCTAGATGTGACTGCCACGTCAGATGTTTGTCTAGATGGAGACCAAGATACTTCTCTGAAGGAACTTGGGTTATAGGTTCGTTATTTACGTATAGGTTTGAGTTGTTTGCGACTTTTTTGTTCCTAGCACAAAAAATAATATAGTTAGTTTTAGAGGTATTAACAGTAAGCAAATTGTCTTGGAACCATATAGAGAGAGTGTCTAAATTTTTTTGTGCTTGTTCGATGACCTCTTCGATATGGTTTCCAAATAAAAATAGGCTAGTATCATCAGCATAAAGTATTATGTCGCCTGCCAGATTAAGGTTATGGATGTCATTCACATATAATATGAACAGCAGGGGACCAAGAATGGATCCCTGTGGTACGCCGTAGGTCAAAGTTTCGCAGTTACTTTGTACATCACCAATCCGAACAATTTGTTGTCTATTAGAGAGATAAGACCTGAACATGTCGTGGGCAATATCCCTTATGCCGATTTCGTGCAGTTTTTGGAGAAGGAGACTGTGGCTAATTGTATCAAATGCCTTTTTCAGGTCAATAAATATACCGAGTGCTGCGTATTTTTCATCGATATTGTTTTTTAGATTGGTCACAAGGTCAATTGTTGCAGTTAGAGTGTTGGATTTTGCGCGGAAACCATATTGCTTTTGAGAGAAGAAGTTTATAGTTTAGAGGTAATTATATTAAATATATATATATAAAATATTTTAGATATAATTGGGAGGACAGAGATAGGGCGATAATTACCTGGGTCAGTCGTTTTCCCTGATTTAAAGATAGATCTAACTTTCGCTATTTTCAGAGAGTTCGGAAAGTGGCCGTTTTGTAAACAATAGTTGATACTCATCGTGAGTTTAGCTAATATTAGATTTTTAATACTTTTTATGGTTGTGCAACTGATCCCATCTAAGCCCGCACTAGTATTTGAATTGAGATTGTCTATGATTTTGCTGACTTCCGCTTCAGTTGTTGGGGTTAAGTTTAGTAGTTCACTTGTACTAGATACTGTGGTTTGTGTTGTTGGCTGGGTATGTATTTGTTCCCTAGGCATTGCAATTTTATTAGCTAATACGGATCCTATAGCAAAAAAGGTGTTAAAATAATTACATATGTCTTTACTCTCTGTAATTTGACCGGTTAACGTCTCTAGCTTTGAAGGAGCGGAGCATGATTTAGACTTGCTTCCTGCTAAGTTTCCGATTAGCTTCCACATCTTAAAAGGTTTTCTCTCACAGTTTTTGAAAACTTTGTAGTAGTAACGACTTTTAGTATTTTGAATTTGTTCCAACACGGTGTTTCGTAGGGTTATGAAATTGTTTCTTATTAAGTCGTCATTGGGATTTTCTTTATAAGCAGACCACAGCTCATTCCTTTTAGTTAGCATTCCAATTATGTCTTTATTGATTCAGTCTGATTTTAACGTATTTTGAATTTTGACTTTCGGTATTCTATTTTTAATTACTGCTTCCTTTATTGTATGTTCTAAGCTTTCGTAGTCACTCACAGACACACTCCCAATTTTACTTTCTACTGTTTGGTGAAGCGCTGTGTAATCTAAGGTATGGTACTTTACTTTCTTTTTAATTTCAGGTGTATATTTGCCAACTTCGAGATAGATTTGCTTGTGATGCGACATTGGAGACTCTACAATAGTTAAATGAAATTTGTGATTTTTTAGATTAGTAGAGACATGATCAAGGATCGATTTTTTGTTGCAGTATCACGTGTACTAAATTTTACATCAGTGTTGTTTAGGATTAGGTGTCCGTGTTCTAACAGCATTTTGGTATAAGTGTTAATCGGTCGGCTCGGATTAAGCAGATCATAGTTGAAATCACCGAACACTAAAGCTCTTTTCCTCCTCGTCAGCTGCTGCGAGTATTCCTCCAAAAAATCATTATTATTTGATTTTGGTGTTTTATAGACGGCACCTATATCCAATGAGTATTTATTTAAATGGACCCATAAGTAGTGATTGTCCTCTTTACTAAGATCCTCAATGTGATTGTGCTTTAAGCAGTCATGAACAAATATAGATACTCCACCGCCTCTTGAGTTTTCTCTAATATTATAATAATGCGAGAAGTTTGGCAGTTTTAAACTCCTGGCTTCAGATTCGGACTTGATCCAAGTTTCCGATAGTATAATCACATGCACAGGACTAGGTATGCTTTGTTGTAAAATGCAATTTAACTCGTCTAGCTTTCCTGGCTTCACAATGCTACGTGCGTTAGCGTAAAGAAATTTTAGGGATTTAGTGTTTTTTATTAAGTTGCTGTAAGAGTTGGTTACTTCGTATGTAGTGCTTGGAGTTGCATCAGCTGAATCTTGCATCGCTAGTTTTTTGGCCCAGTTTTCGTAATTGTAGGTGTTCGTTCGACATATTTTATTGTTATATCTGTTTCGCGTCCGTCTATTCGCCGTTTCAGTTCGTCTCTTAAACTTTTCCGATACTTTTGTTGGTAGGGGGTCTCGTCAGAGTAGACCTTGATATTTTCATACTGTATGTTTGATTTATGGCGTAGAATGGATTTCGCTGGTTCAGGTGTCGAGAATATGACCTTTATAGGTCTAGATGTATCAGGATTATATTTTCCTAGTCGTATGGTTTTTGTTGGTTCCGTGCAGTCTGAGACAGCCATTTTTATAATATTCATTACCTCCTGGCTGTCATGAGTTTGTCTCTCTTCAGAGTTTAAGGATCTCACTTCTTTTATCCCTCGCATAATGACATTGTTCTCCCTCTGAGATCGGTCATAGGTCTCCGATATAATGTATTCGTAGTTAAGCAGAGGTGTGGTATTCGCCGGATCGGACCCAGATTTAAGTGTAGCTATGTCATTTTCAATAGTGTCCACTTTTTTCTGAATGTTAGCTCGGAAGATTGAGATGTTAGATGTTAGATAGGAGACCAGTTTGTAAGTTTAATCTGACTTATTTCTTCCTTAATAGCCAAAACGTCTTGGGCTATCTTGTTAAGATTTTCAGCCTGGGTTTTTGCCATATCCTTTAAAAGCGATTCCATTTTGTCTTGGAATTTTTCGAATTGTGTACCGAAGTCGTCATGAGGTTGTTTTCTCTTTCTACGATAAGTTACCTGGTTTATGGAGTCAGATAGCGCAATTTTACGCAAATCTGGTTGCGAACCACCAGCTGTTTCAGATCTCCCAATGCCACTTGCTATTGCATTGTGTATTAGGCGACTGCGGTGGCGATCGAGCGACATTCATCGTGTGTTATTGTTTTTATAAATATGCAGAGATACGTGGGATGTTCGGAGCGCGCCCGCGCAGCACCACGACGAGAGCGAGATGAATATTTGAAGCCCGTCTCTTTTCACCGGTAAGGTCCGAGGGGATAACACTTGCCACTCACCGCTCGCTTGGATGTTGATGAGAAGCAATAACGACCGAAGTTTCGCAAATGAGTTAATGCTAATTGCGCACTTAGGTTTAGAGCACTTAATTTCACTTTTATTTGTAGATTTTTATTTATTTTATTAAAATGTTTTGCGACACGTCCGTACCTCTCGCTTCCGTAATTCCGTCTCACTGGATTAGTCACAGAGCAATCATAAGATCATCAATCATGTTCAAACTAGCCTTTTCCGACGGTTTCGTCCACGTGGATATGAATTTATAATATTATAAGTAAAGTTTAACCATTTTATTCGATGTAAAGACATTCGCTTCATGAACCTATTTTGGCTATCGAAATGTTTTATCCCATTCTCTCAAACCTCATTTTAACTTGACAGAAAGGAACAAAACAGTACGATATCCAACATAGGTTTATCAAGCGAATGGCTTTAATATGATTAGAACGGTATATAAGTAGTCTAGTGGTCGCAATCGCTACTGCTGAGCATGAGGTCCTGGGTTCGATTCCTAGGTCGGGCAACGTGTTATTGGGTTTTTCTATCTGGAATTTCTCAGTAGTAGCCCGAAGTCTGGATTTGTGGCCGGTTGATGGCAATAGGCTCGCCCCCTATTACATGGGACTTAAACATAACTGGCGAAATGTGGGTGTATTATAGATACACCTCTGACCAACCCTTCGGGGAAACAAGGCGTGATGTTATGTTATGTTATAAGTATGGATGACTTTCTTTTTTCTCTTAACTAAGTTCTTGAGGTTTTCACCCTTTGTAACATTCTTAAACATAATTATGTCGTGGATGGATGGCGCCACAGTACAGCGGACAGCGCCATCTAACAATTTGATTCATAAACGAATGATCATGTGATCGGAAACGCAAGCGAGCCCTACCGCTAGGACATGATCGTCGGTGGAGGGGATGCAGTAAGGACTGGCGGAGAGACCGAGTGTTGCGACAGTCAACAGAATACGGTCGAGTTTGGACAGTCTTGGCAAACGCTCAGTACCAACGCACGTGTCTGTTTCCGTAGCACGTGTTTATTTCGTTAGCCAGTGTATTGAAGTTATTTTTAATTCGAATTATCTTTTCGTTCGAGTACCCACTACAGTGCCCACACTAAAATGTGTCTGATAGTGAAAAAGACCCGATGTTTCGCATCTCGGCCACCAATAACAACAATTATATTAAATCTTTCTACTCACCATCAAACCAGCCGCAGTCTTCTCCAACTTGACGACACTGGCATCGAACCCGGTCACCTCTCTCTGTAACGCGTCCAGCCGCCTGACCAGCGCAAGCGCAGAGTCCTCGTCTCGGCCCACGTCGCCTGATACCAGTACTATGCGACGTTCTAGTAGCCACGCTTCCGCTTCGGAGATTTCGGAAATTAGCTGGGGGAGAAGAAAAGATTATTATTTTTCGAAGTGTGGGAAAAAAGTAAATATTGATGAGACAAATATGCTTGTTAGTAGAATTACGAAAAAAAAACAGAATGCCAGTTGATTCTTTGACATGGTGTCATTATATATTTATAATTATTTTAATACCACGTGTTTTTTTATATCCCATAACTCTAGGGTCGAAAAAGCATAGTTTCGAAGATGTCATCAATCCTAATATGTGTATAGGTATCTAAGTTTCATTGATAAATACGAGTAATTCATTATCATTTAAATCATTCATATTTAAATCTAAGAAAATGCGACGTTGTCATATTTCACATAAAGGTGTTTTACATTAATAATCGTGACTTTGTCGAATTATTGTGTATGAAAAAAAAAGCCAGTTGATTATTTGATTTGGCCTCATTTAAACCCTAAAGTTATGGGATATAAAAATAACAATTTGTATACATTTCTGAATATTCCCGGTAACTTTATCGTACAGTACAATAAAACAGGTTGGTATTATTGTAATGTCCAACATTTCGACCGGTCCTGTCAGTCGCACGTCCTTCACCAGGTCAAAGGTCCACCTTTTGGGGCAATGTTCACATGATCTTTTGACCCCATTGGTCAGTATGACAATTCTTCCGGCTTTTAAGCTAAAATAAGCCAAAAAAAACCTTATTGACACACACACAGACATTCATATGTACACACCGAAAGCTGCAAAATTAATGCTTTATTTTATTTTCTTTAAACCCTCTACTTTCTTATATTGCTAAGCTGTGGCGGCATCTACCTCGCTACATGCGAACTACGCACCACACTGACGTCACGCAAAAACCTGCATCGCGCTAGCAGAGTTTACCGCGCAACTAGCATATACACAACGTCCCGACAGGAATCATCGGGCGCTAGCTTGCTCGACGAAGTGCTAGCGCGCGCAGTAGCTGAGCATGTAGCATCAAAATTTGATCCAGCCTGTCCCATCTTGCTGTCCTTCCTCTAGCGACGCCCTAAGCCAAGGCCTACAGGGGTTGCCCTTAGCGAGCAGTCGCTTAGTAATGTAAGTTTTTCGCCCCTGGCTGGAGGCTTTGAGTACGTTTAAGGCAGCCTCAGGATAGTCTGGTTAAGTAGATGCACAACACACATACACAAAAAACAATTGTCGGGCAGTGGCCCACCAGATACAGAACACCCATCTGGTCGGAGTCTCCTACCTTTTGCAAAGAGTACGCGTGAACTTTACACCCTGTTCCTCATATCTCTATAAAGTTACACTTAAGAGAAGAGTGAGCCAGTTCCGACACATGTATTTCTGTTACTTACTGTGGTTGCCGCAATACGTGTATGACACAATGTTGCAAGTTAAATAAATATAAGACATACCTGTAACAAAGCGCATCTGTCTTTGATAAGCGCCGTCCTGCCCGCGGCGGCCCCCACCAGCGCGCGGTGCGCGTCCCCGAGGTCGCGCGCGCGTGCGTCCAGCGCCGCGCCCGCGAAGTGACCGCGGCGGGACAGCGACGACGCGCGGGACACGACGGCCTTTATTGTGGGCTCTCTGTGGGGGGGCGAAGTTTTCACGTCAGATCATACTTATAACTGTACAAGGATACTAGGGAGCGTGGCAAAAATCAAAACTAACGCCGCCATCTTGGTTTGTCAATACAATGTCACATGTTCACCAACAACCCTGTAAATTTCATTCAAGCGCCACAGATCTTTATCACAGTCTCTACTCTTGACAATGCTGCCCCAGCTATTTACAGGAAATATCATTTAATGATAATAATTGTAATGATTAAAGGACCTTTTCATAATACATTGTTTTTCAGTAGAACTTGCCGATTACAAATCAATGATAAAAGGAATTGAATTTCCTATTGCGCATGATAAACAACAAAAAAAGTTTTAAATACCTGTAAAACAAAAACTCATATTACGATTATAATAATTATGTTAATGCGTAACGTATCAGTTGTTTAAATCGCTTTTTAACATTTATAAACTGCACCTAACCTATAATCAATGTCAATATTGTTTTAAGATTTTAACAGAAACCGCAAGTTCTACAGGCATTAGGACAAATGTTTAGTTAAAAGTAATAAATAAGCTTTAAGATGCTGCATTTTGCAGGCTTGTAACTTTTTGGTTTAAATTGGGAAAAGTTCTATAGAGTTTCTGCCGTTGTCCTTTCATTCAAGCGCCACAGATCCTTGTATAGCTGTGTCTGCGTGCAGCAAGTATTAATAATATCACAGTCACACATTTTATGCGATCCTGGTAGCGTTAGAAAACGTAGTTAAAATCAGTCAACAAGTCCCTATGTGTGGTGAACAAAAGTTGCGCATATTGTTGTAGAACAACATTGTGTGTTTTTGGCAACATATTTCACAGTTAGTATTAGACTTGTGTAAGTAATGCGATTGTTGCATTGCGCGTCATATATCCCGACCGCGTAATGTAGCATTACACATGACTCGACCAAATTAAGCATGGCACATGACATTCAAACATGACGCATGACGCGCGGGCCGCGGCGCGCTTTTCGGCGTTCGTAAACTTCGTATTATCTCGGTAATTTTCGCTGTGTGAGCAAGTGAGAAGGAGCATGCGCCGGTCGGCTGGCTGCGAAATAAGTGAACTATTATATAGAACCGTATTGTTGATGCGTTAAGGTTTACGTTTAATTGACACCGCGGACTGCCTAGGCCTACGTGATGTTTTAAATCATGACATGACTCGCACCGTACTACTGTAGGACACTGATATGATTGTGTAATTATTAATTAATAAGGTGTTAAATGATATTTTAAGAAACTCTAAATAAATAGATTTATATTACCCAATATTCATAGCCATGGTCAATAATCAATATCGCAATCCATGTTTATTGCCAGTCAGCCTGGAATGCCCTTTTGATTTAATTATTCCGTAGAAGGGGTTATGTATGAAGGAAAATCGACTTTATAAATATGATAACAAAAGCAAGTGTGCAATTCGGCGACGCGAGGGCGCATTGCGCTTGACGGTTGTCACATCACATCATAATTTAATGCGGTATCTATTGAAATGATGTATATCTTCTACAACGCGAGCATTTCATTACAATAGCCATCGCGTGTGGCGCGTCATTTCGCGTCATGTTTGGAGTCATGGTGTAATGCAACATTCCTCGGTACGAAATGTAATGTCATATGACATCACTTTAAAACGCACTGTTTTGCGCATGTCTAGTTAGTATGTAATGTTGCCAGCAACAATTTATTTTCGCCAGCCAACAAGTATGAGATTTGAGTCAGTATCTGGACGTATGTTGATCAATTATGTTTCCACACAGAAGTGGTGGCCCAGTGGTAACGGCCCCGACTTGCGAGTTGTAGTTTCGAACCAAGGCAAGAACTTTACTCTGAGTAAATAATTTTATGATGTCACTGCTTGCGGTAGCGTCGGGGGTCGGGTTTCCTCCTTCCCTCAAATATGGCGAGGGGGGTAATGGCTGACCTTTGCGTTATGCTCGGGAACGGGTGCTGCTTGTGGTGACTGGTCGTCTTGCTGTCTTTGGTTTTATCATTGTTACAGTAATTGTTCTGTTTATTTATTTTACTTTGATGGTCCTAGTTTATCATTTATTTTATTTGTTTGTATAATAATTCCAGTATTCCATATGTAAGCTGCCATGCCGTTTAGGCCCGAAGGCTTTATTTATGTATTTGTGTTATTTACATGCAATTTTTTTTCTTTTTTTTGTCATTGGCGTTTCGGTAATTACTTGCAATTGTTTAGAATCAAGTTCTTCTAACCGAACAGACAGCTGTGCTGCTGGGGAGTTTGTTGCGCCACTTCTTCTTCCCAGCTAAAGCACTAGGAAGTGGTGAAGGGCGGGCTTTTTGGGGGACTGTCTTATGTAATTTTGACGTTCGAAAAGTGCTGATTCTCAGCCTAATTTGAATAAATGACTTTTGATTTTTTGATTTTGATTTTGATTTTATCACCACTGCTCTAAACGGCGAAGGATTTATCTTGTAGAGATCCAGGTAATCCAGGAATTGCTTTTGAGACTTTTTAAGTTTTTACTTTAGCCTGGTATTTTGTTACCATTTTATACATTTATTTTTATTGCAACATAATTATAGTAATAGAGCAGTGGTGGGTGGCCCAGTGGTAACGGCCGCGACTTACGAGTTGTAGGTCATAGGTTCGAACCCAGACAGGCGCTTTACTTTGTGTCAATTATTTCATCACCACTGCTCTCACAACGGTGAAGGATAACATCGTGAGGAAACCGGCATGTCTTAGAACAAAACATTCGTAGACATGTGACACCTACCAACCCCTCACAGAGAGGAGGTCTGTGTCCCAGCTGTGGGAACATTATAGGCTGATTATGCAGTATGCAAACACCCATTTTCTGCGTCAAAAGCTCATTATTTCCTCGACTTGAGTCAACCTTACATAAATGGTTTGATATTCATATTCATCATCTCGAACAGTTTCCTCAGTCGAGATGATTTTGAGTTGAGGAATCAAATGACTAATAAGGACGTCGGCCATCTACCTCGAGGCTTCCTTGAGGTAGTCAACAAGGAGCTGTTAACCTAAAACCCGCGTATTTTATCCGATCTGTTTAATGTATTTTGAAGAGTTTATTGAATACTGACGTATTCGTGACGTATCACCTCGACACCTCACACTCATTCGAGTGACCTCATAATTTCTTTAATCTGCCGTTGTATACCGATTTGGAGGGTCTTCCGAGACACACCTTGGGGTCTCCTCGACAGAACTGTGAGTCGAGCTTTCGAGGTTACGACTTAGAATATGATTGAAATTCTTTGTGTTTGAGTTTTGAAGATAAACTAAACTATCTATTATTTGTATTGATGTTTTAAAAGAAAGATGTATATGATGAGTGCTGTCCTTTGTGATTGTATTTAAGTACTAACAATAGTTTCTAATTTTTTGTATACTAATCTTTTGGACCTTGTTGTCCCAAAATGAACAAATTTGAATTTGGATTTAACTCATAATTTCAAGTAACTATAGCTGATTAGGGGTTCAACCACAACTGGTAGTGTAGATACACAAAAAATACGAGTTAAGAAGAATAATAAAGCATAATCAACCTATAATATTCCCACTACTGTGGCACAGGCCTCCTGTGAGAAGGTTAAGAGTTAAGGAAATACACTTTTGTCCTGTTTTATCCACATGAGATATACGATACAAATCACGTCTGTAAAGTTTTTTCTGCAAATTTAATTTGACCCTGCTTAAATTTACCTAGCAAGTAACTCAGCTTCCAACGCGAGATGTTTCTTGAGCATCGTTTGTGCCTCAGCCAGCGTCGATCCTGCTTCCTCTTGTCTCACTGCCGCCTCGCGTTCACGTAACCTACACCAAATAAAATAAATTTGTTTCACTGAAATAGTTGATGAAAACGAATTAATGTATTTCATTTAAATAACAAATAAAAAAACCTAATAAGACATTTTTAGGAACGCCCTTAAAATCCCTTGAATAAATTTCTAGCTTAGTAAGTTGACCCTGCATACTAGATACTTTGAAATTAAAAACTCTAGGTAATTAACCTCGGTTAGTTGTGATTACTTACAAGAAATAATAATAACCAATCGAAATAATTATACATGGTGTCCCAGAAGTCGACGTCCAGGCGGAGTCGAGTAATAGGACCAGTCATAATAGTTAACAAATTTTGTGTAACAATTTATATTTATTAAAGGATTATTAGGAATAATTAGGAGAAGAAGGGCCGAGAAACTCCACCCGTTCTTCTCCATAGGTACCTACTACGCTTTGGAATGGGCAACTAGCTTCATATTTCTGACTGACCGATCCCTAGACAATTCAAAAGTGCCTGTAATTGGTTTATTTCAAATAAATGCTTTGAGTTTTTAGTTCAACTTTTGTCGACAGAAGAAAATACTAGACAAATAGAATAGACAAAGTAAACGTTTTTTTTATTTATTCATCTGTCATTTTGTTTATTCTTCTTCTATTCCGTTGACTAAACTCGTTTCTATGGTAGTCCTACCGGGTGCAGGTGTTGGCTAAGGGTTACGTTGTTAATACTGACCATCTGAACTCCTCGTCGGCATCTCGCTCCCACCTGTGCAGGAGCGCAGCATCCTCCAAGTTGTCGCGACGGATCTGCATCGGCTCCTGTAGCTGGCGGTATCTGTTGAAGAGAAACGAAATTAGGAAGAACTTTATGTTACTTGCACATTTCGCCATGTTTGAACTGCCTCGTTGGTCTAGTGGTCGCAAGAGCTACTGCTGATCATGAGGTCCTGGGTTCGATTCCCAGGCCGGGCTAAGTGCTATTAGGTTTATCTATCTAGAGTTTCTCAGTAACAGCTCGTAGTGTGGAACTTGTGCCCGGTTGATGGCAATAGCATAAGCATAAGCATAATCAGCCTATAATGTTCCCACTGCTGGGACGGCGGCCTCCTCTCTGTGAGAGGGAGTGGGCCGTAATCCACCACGCGGGCCCAGTGCGGGTTGGTAGGTGTCACATGTCTTCGAATTTTTGGTTCTAAGACATGCTGGTTTCCTCATGATGTTTTCCTTCACCGTTTTGAGAGCAGTGGTGATGAAATAATTTACACAAAGTAAAGCGCCTGTCTGGGTTCGAACCTCCGACCAACAACTCGTAAGTCGCAGCCGTTACCACTGGGCTACCACTGCTCTTCCATGATGGCAATAGGCTCGCCCCCTATTACATGGGATGTAATAAGCATAAATGACCAGAATTTTTATTCAAACACTGTTTGACTATTTTTCTTTAACTGTCAGTAAAAGTTACAGTTATTTTTCTTTGACCTTCAAAACGTAATAGTATTGATTTTTACACAAAAAGAGAATTCAAATTGATTGGTAAACCTGTTTAGGTTTGACGAAAGGTATAACTGACACAAACAACGCTTTACTAAGCCGACCTTTATTATGAATTCCATACGCCATTTCTAAGCACGTAAAACTGCGGTTTTGGCAGTTTTGGCAGTTTTACCACGCGAGTTACTGCGTTGTATAGGTCAGATATGCAGTCGCTCCATGTAAAGTACTGGTATTCAGCTTCATACGGTAAGTCTCGAAGCAAACCCTGGAATGGAATGACTCTTTACCTCTTAACAGCAGCATCAGCCTTGGTTAGTATCTCCTCCGCCATGAAGTGGTCGCTATCGGCGAGTTGGCGCGCGGTAGCTGCCAGCTGCGTCGCGAAGTCTTCCTTACACGACAGTTGATGGTCGATCGAACGGTAAGCGACACTTGTTGAGGTCGGTCCGAGGATGGGTGACCATCCATTACGTACCAAGACCCTCAGTGAAAGCACGTTAAGCCGTTGGTGTCGGACATACAGGTACGAGAAAAGGGAAGGGACATCCCTCGACCAGACGGATGTCGTGTCAGGCGGGCAACTGCCCGACGTTTGATGTCGGGACGTTGTTTAAATGCTAGTTGCGCGGTAAACTCCGCTTGCGCGATGCAGGATTTTGTGTGACCTCAGCGTAGTTCGCATGTGGTGATGTAAATGCCGCCACAAGGTTATCATTCGAACCTCAGACAACTGACCGCGTGGTAACGTATTCCGCTTGGTAATCAGCTTCCTTCATCCGGTAAGCCTGGAAACCATCCCCTACAAAGACTAGGTAGATAATGATGGAATGTCTCTTTACCTCTTAACAGCAGCATCAGCCTTTGTAAGTATCTCTTCCGCCATGAAGTGGTCGCTATCAGCGAGTTGGCGCGCGTTATCAGCCAGCTGCGTCGCGAAGTCTGCCTTACTCGACACTTGTTGTTCAAGCCGCGTGTGGCGCTTGAGGAGGGCTGTTACTGACGCAAGGTCTTTGCCTGTGGGAGAGGAAATAGTACATTGTGATACAAGTGTGGTCTTTTGGTCATTACCCCGGAGGCAGTTTTATTCCCGATAAGGGAGCCGAGGGGGTAATGATCAATGCACACGCGTGTCACACGACGTTTTTCAACCCACTTGCGAAAAAAATAACAGACTCGGATCTTCAATTGTCGAAACAATTAGTGAAAGTACAATTTTCAAAATGATACCGAACAGTTTTTGTTGGCATTTTTACAGTTTGTGTTATGGTATTGGTATTATTATTAATTGCGTTGTTTTTTCATTTTCTTGGGTATATGTCGGAGATGATAAGAATATTCATTGTATTTAGACATAAAAACTCTTTACGGAAATTAAAGAAAAAAAAAGTTAAATATAAAACACGAGTGAGGTAATGTGAAGTCATAAGCACGCGTGTTTAATACACTGCTTTATGAACCTAAATGCGGTGTAATAAGAGCCACTTTATGAGCCAATGTGTTGAAAAGGTTGTTATATTTCAGGTTGAATACTAAAAATATTATATTTATTTTTGGTAAAATAATAATTGTAAAGGAAGTTATAGAGTTCATCCCGCGCGGGCTGGCACGTCGCATTTTAAGGGGTTTTTCTTGATTATTTTATTAAATATAAATCAAAGTACTGTTTTTTTTCGGCATGCACTAGATCGCCGGTGTTTGTAATTTTGTATGTTTTTTAACCCTTATTTTGGTATTTCCTTATAAAAATTGACGTATACTAGTACAAATATTTTTGTTTTTAAGGTAAATGCAAAAAATACTAACGATCTAGTGCTTGGCTGAAAAAAATAGTACTTTGATATATATTTTATAAAAATATTCGCAAAAACATTCGCAAAACCGGGGAAGACTTAATGCCATACGAATTTTCTACCAGTCAACCTTTGGGTGATGTAGCGACAAAACGTGTTAGAAGAAATTTCAC
Organism: Dasypolia templi; assembly: GCA_963555695.1. NCBI lineage: Eukaryota > Metazoa > Arthropoda > Insecta > Lepidoptera > Noctuidae > Dasypolia > Dasypolia templi. The sequence goes on from OY743166.1 coordinate 2,454,260, forward strand.
ATTTATTTATTTTCTCTCTGATTCAATTTCTCAGTAATCTAGTTTTAGTTTAACCTCAATAAAAGTGTACATACCATGATCTTCGCTGAGGAGCTGTGCTTCTACATCATCCAGCCAGGCTGTGAAGTCGTCAAGACCTCGCAGGTACACTCTCGCCTGGTAGGCTTCCTGGAGACGCTCGCGACGTAGCTTAGCGGCGGCCTGGTAACAAAATAATAGTGTTTTTATGGGATTTAGATCGGATTAGTAAATTTTTTTTTCACCCGAAGTTTCACCCGGAAAAGTCTCGATCAAGGCTGAATATCGGGACAAAAAGTATCCTTTATCCTAATGCAGGCCATAGTATACCCATATGCCACATTTGTATCCGTAACCGTTATATCTTGTAAGCGCAACAAACAAACATACAAAAAATCAAACCTTTTCTATCTAATGAAACTCGAAACTTTTTAGGTTTATATTTATATGCGACCAAGCGCTGTGAATACAGAGAAACGTGAATTCTAATAATTGACTCGATAAAAAAAAAGCTAAAGATGGCATTAAATCGCTATTTAAAATGTGTAACTTGAAAAGATTTCATCACGAAACCATGTAAAAGTTTACAAAAAAAAAACGGCATATTATGATATTTTAGGGCACATGTTGACAACACATTTTATAATTTCGTTATTATAAACTACATAACGGGTGTAAAATAGTACATTATGGTACTACTGTGTAACATTGGATATTACCGCCGAGGCGCCATTGAGACCCGAGGACGGTAATTATCAATACACACGTGTATCATACGACGTTTTTCAACACTCTTGTGAATAAAATATCAATAAAAACTCATTTTATTCAAAAAAAGATCGTGTTCAATAGAACAAATAAATTAATGTTCCTATTGCTTGCTCATTTCATGCAACTTCTTATTTAGTTTGCAATAACCTATTCTTACCTATTCTCACAAAATTGTAGTGGTAAATAGCACCATGCATCACAACTCAGGTCCCTGACACTCAAGAGCAGCGCAAAAGTTTAAAAAAGTCAGAGAGAACCGAAAATGAAGTAATGGGACACAACTATAAATAGATAATTTTAACTCGTACGTGTTTAATAAATCAAACTTTCACTCAAATATAACTTTTGTTTTCTCTGTAATAGAAGAAAACTTTTAATTCCCCGTTTTGTACGTTGCCACGAAAGTTTGATTTCGGTCGGTTTGCGCCTATTCTGCCGAATAGGCGCAAACCGACTGTGGCCGATCGCAATGCGCGCGCATAGGAAAACTGATTAATTTTTCCCGCCATAGCGAAACATTTTTCACAACTCGTTTTCACTATTGAATTTATAGTTATTTATTAATTAAAATGTCTACAAGTACTATTTACGAAGAAAATGATTTAAGAACAACGACACTCCACCAATAAATTTAAAAAAATATATATATCTCACTAGTGAGATATAGCAATGAAAAAGTCACAGTTTGATTATGGGTGCCTAATTGTTGTTAATTTCTGTGCCTAATTGCGGTGACCATAGAGCCACTTTATGAGCAAGTGTGTTGAAAAGACACTTAACGAAGCAGAGAGTCACTTGTGCTCATCGCCGTTGTAATATTTTCCTTCACCTTCTGGTTACGGAGATATTGAAGGTCTAAATTCCAACTTTTACTGAAGTTCTTTTAAGAAAACAAGTTTGAATGTTGCAATACAACTTTAAATACCTCCACGACCCCTGCGCCGTTGCATGCACCCCCATAAGCACAATTTCTTTTTTCGAGCACTTTTTTCACACCAATAATAAAAGTCGTATCCAGATTTTTTTTTGTTCAATGTTACTTAGTTTGATGTACAAAATGCGTAGTTGACGGCTATGTTATTTTTTTTACACTCTGTATTATTAGTTTAGAAATACGAATGAAGCGACATGGGCACGAAAACATTGGTCGTAATTAATCCGACTCGGGGCGGTAAATAGATTCAAGAGAAATAATAAACTTTGCTCATAAAGGGACAGAAGTATTGTAGACTCAAGTTTTAAGGTACCTGTAATTCTCTCCATTGGTATTCCAGTTCTTCGACATGCTTCGCGATCTCTTGAGCCGCGTAATGTTTGCCTTCTGTAACAAATAATCAACATAGTTTTTCTTGAGTGGCATAAACTAATTCAGAGACGATGACATTTTTTTTATTTTTGTCTCAATAAATTGTTTGATTCCAAATAGTGCAAACAAAATTACAAAAAGTGAAAAAGCTTAAAACATTGCCAAGTTATAAACGTTTTAAGATATGTGTTAGACAAGGACAGCACTATCGTAGAAGTGACGTCAAGACTATGTAACTTCATACTAGCGCCGTACATTGTCCGTACCGTGCGACAAGGACGGGAATAATCCCCTCCAAAAACTTTAAAAGCGTATACCTCCTTCATATTTACACCGATTTAAAAGATTTTTTCGATTAACTGATTTTTACCTCGTATGCCTACGTTGAATATACATTATTTTATGAACATTTTTAATATCAGTCATCATCCCTATTATAAGTGTTATATTTTGAAATGAAATAGAATGAAATATGTAACACTGATAAATGTTTTTTTCAATGTGTTAACCCAAAACACTTACAAAAGTGTAACAGTAATATATCTGTTACCGATATAAAAGTGTTAACAGTGCTAATAAGTGTAACAGGTAGACGCGGCGTTGCCAAAATAACCCTAATTCCTCATGTAAGGATTTCATTTAATCCTATAGAAATAGAACAAGTTGATTGCAACTTCCTAAATAACCTTGACAACACTTCCAAAACGGTCAACTATCACTTGAAGCTGATATATGATGACAGCTTGAACTCTTGAAGCTGTGTAAAGGTTTTGATTAATTATTTTAGTGACCGGAATGTGCATGCTTGTCAGGGTCGACATAGCCAAGCTGCTCGTCAGCTGTGTGAGGCCAGAAGGTTGACTTGTTGATGGGGTCGAGGGCTTACTCAAACTCAAAGCACTTATTTCAATTAAACCATTTACAGGCACTTTTGAATTGTCAGAGTCGGTCAGTTACTCAGAATGTTGAAGCTAGTTGCTCATTCCAAAATGTAGTATATCTAATAAGGAGAATAATGGGCAAGAAACTCCAAGGACACTCTTTTAAATCAATCTTATTGACATTATATACCTATAACTATAATTACAACTCTTTATTGGTGGATTTTGTGAACAGCATATTAATTCAGATGTCATGTCATTTGGTTTAAATTAGATTTTTATTTTTTTATTTTATTTCTTTGATTCTTTTATATTTTGTAAATGTAAGAACGTTGTAGGCCTTGTAGATTAAAGATTTATAGATCATTGTCTATTTTTTAAGCACTATGGTGCTTGTTCACAGGCCTAGACTGTCCTCCCATACCTAATAAATAAACATTGTTATTTGAAAACATTGTAAAAATCTGACTGCCTCGTTGGTCTAGTGGTCGCAAGAGCTACTACTGAGCATGAGGTCTTGGGTTCGATTCCCAGGTCGGGCATAGTGTTATTGGATTTTTCTATCTAGAATTTCTCAGTAGCAGCCCGTAGGCTGGATTCGTGCCCGGTAGATGGCAATAGGCTCGCCCCCTATAACATGGAACACAAACAACTGGCGAAATGTGGGTGTACTATAGGTACACCTCTGCCTAAACCTTCTGGGATTACAGGCGTGATGTTATGATGTTATGTAAAAATCTTTTTTTTTTAAAAGAGTCACCTTGGAGTTTCTTGCCGGCTCTTCTAGATAGGCAACGACCAATAGGAACCGTGTAAGTGCTGTAGTGCTACAGTAGGTTTATGTGAAATAAAATATTTTGAATACATTACAAAATCCATGTTCTTTATCTCTCTCTCTTTCTTGCTATAGATATAACGTACCTATGAGAGTCTCTCCGTGGTTGGCGACGTCATCGATGCGGCCCTTGTTGGCAGCCAGTTCCGACTCAAACGCTGAGTGCTTTTGAATCTTGCTCTGAAGGTTTGATAACTCCCTGGTGATAAAAACAGAAAAAATATTAAACAGACTAACTCTGAATGTGATTGGAAACTTTGTAAGGGGTGATAATAGTACTAGTCGTCATGAATATGATCACTGCCTCGTTGGTCTAGTGGTCGCAATCGCTACTGCTGAGCATGAGGTCCTGGGTTCGATTCCCAGATCGGGCAACGTGTTATTGGGTTTTTCTATCTGGAATTTCTCAGTAGCACCCCGAAGTCTGGTTTGTGTGCCGGTAGATGGCAATAGGCTCGCCCCCTATTACATGGGACTTAAACATAACTGGCGAAATGTGGGTGTACTATAGGTACACCTCTGCCCAACCCTTCGGGGAAACAAGGCGTGATGTTATGTTTTTTTTTTTATGTTATGAATATGATCAACCCATCCATCCCATCTATCCACTCGTTGACTAGTCCAATGCTTACTCTAGGATGCATATCCGGTCGGCTTATAAATCTTTCCCTACCGTTACAGTGTTCCCCGGTCTACTCCTTGATATGCAATGGTCATTGTAGCACCACGAAACATGAGGCTTCAAGGGCTAGTGCAAATCTTGGGGTTCATTCGATTTATCGAGACCACGCTGGGGTCGGAATATATCATTCATTCATTCATTCATAGTTGTCATGAACATGATCAACATTTGCTTCAGCACTCCGAATCCGTGCTAGAGCAGAAATGAGTTGTAAGTCGTAGGTTCAAACCCAGACAGGCGCTTTAGTTCGTGTTAATTATTTAATCACCATTGCCCTGTATGAATGTCTTAGAACCGAAAATTCGAAGACATGTGACATCTACCAACCCGCACTGGGCCCGCGTGGTGGCAGCATTATAGCCAGCAGTGGGAACATTATAGGCTGATTATTTATGATTTTAGGGTAAAGATTATTTGAAACAAACTTCAGATTATTAAGAGATCAAAGAACGCTCTTTCGTAAACATACTAATAACAAGCTAACGAGATTGTCTAGATAACAAGTCTAGTTCCTTACCTATAGTTCTGGTCGTTAGCGATCTGCATCTTGAGCGAGATCCACTCCCTCTCGTGGTACAGGTTCCTGAGGAACTGGTGCAGCTGGCGCGACTGTTCTAACGTCTCGCCGCGCTGCTTGCAGGACTCCTGGGGACGAGATGAGGGGTTCATGAAAATGGTGGATTGGTTGGCAAAGGTAGGTGAAAAATAATAATTGCAGTATATAAGGATTATATAATTATTAGATATTACTATTCGTTGGTCTAGTGGTCGCAATCGCTACTGCTGAGCATGAGGTCCTGGGTTCGATTCCCAGGTCGGGCAACGTGTTATTGGGTTTTTCTATCTGGAATTTCTCAGTAGCAGCCCGAAGTCTGGATTTGTGCCCGGTTGATGGCAATAGGCTCGCCCCCTATTACATGGGACTTAAACATAACTGGCGAAATGTGGGTGTCTATAGGTACACCTCTGCCCAACCCTTCGGGGAAACAAGGCGTGATGTTATGTTATGTAAATATTTTAGATTTGATTTGCAACCAAAATCCAGATTGCGGAGTGGAAAAATGACTACATGTAATAAACAAACAACAATAATTTCCAAGGAGTAACTCCATACCTGCAACTTATCTCTTCTGTTGAGAATGGTTTTCAGCCTCATCTCCACGTACTCCCTGTCGAAGTGCTGTTCCTCAAGCATGCTGCCCGCGAATCTTTGCAGCTCGTCCACCCTGTTCAGTTGGCTGTGCAGGAGTTTCGAGAACTCGGCATGCTTTCGGATTAGAGTTTCGACGGCTGAAATAGAAATTAGTAATTTTAAGTGTTGTGAGAATTGGAATGATGACAATTTTTTAATTTATGTCTCAAAAGACTGTTTGTTTCCAAATGGCGCAAACTATATTACAAAAAGTGTAAAAACTTAAAAAATTGCCAAGTTATAAACGTTTTAAGATACTTGTTAGACAAGGACAGCACTATCGTAGAAGTAACGTCACGACTATGTAAGTTCATACTAGCGCCGTACATTGTGAGTACCGCGCGACAAGGACAGGAATAATCCCCTCCAAAATTTTTTAAAGCGTATATCTTCTTAAAATTTACACCGATTTATTTGATTTTTTCGATTATATCATTTTTACTAAGCCTTCTTTGAAATTACATCCCAATTGGGTTCAAGATTCTGTTAGAGTCAAAATCTAAACTGGATTTCTAAAGCAAAATAGAAACATATTATAAGCAAATCTACACAAATAAAACCAAGTGGAGCAGTGGTGGCCCAGTGGTAACGGTCCCGACTTACGAGTTGTAGGTCGTGAGTTCGAACCCAAGCAGGCGCTTTACTTTGTGTAAATAATATAATCACCACTGCTCTCAAAACGGTGAAGGAAAACATCGTGAGGAAACCGGCATGTCTTAGAACCAAAAATTCGAAGACATGTGACATCTACCAACCCGCACTGGGCCCGCGTGGTGGATTACGGCTCACTACCTCTCATAGAGAGGAGGCCTGTGTCCCAGCAGTGGGAACGTTATAGGCTGATTATGCTAAAACCAAGTCGGGTTGGTTACACCATTTATAACGTAAGTACGGCTGGACCGATTTTTATGATCTTTGCTTTGTTGGATTTGTCTCTGCATAATAAAAATTCAAAAGGGGAACAAGACGATATATTTCGGAGGCGGTAGAACTTACATATTTTTCAAAAAAGGGACGTTTTACTGAAAGTTACAACAGTCATTCTTTGAAAATGTATTTCGATTTGTCAACATTATCGTCGCCAATTAAATCAAATATTTTTCATAGCATAGCCTACATAGCCCCTTTTTACCTAACTGTCGCGGGGCAAAAATACAGTAATGTGTCGATTCTTCATCTTGTAAAACTTGCCTACTGAATCTTGCCAAAAAACCAATTCAAACTTTTTACACGACAGACCAAAAAAAAGTGTTATGTTCTGTGTTCATGACTACCATTTGTTTTTTTGTTTTAAGTTTTTTATCAATCAAGTATTAGTTAAACCACCTAACAATCATTTCAATAATAAAACTTACCATCCAAGTTCTCTCCAAGATCATCATTGTTCAAGAACGCCTCTTTTGACGCGAGCCAGTCTTCTGTCTGTCTCGCTTGCTCCTTCAAAAGTTGTAGTTGATGTGCCTGTGGGAGAAAGAGAGAGAAATTTAAGTAATGCGATAGTGTCATTAAATCAAATCAAGTGGTAGACTGCCTGAACAATAGAGTTGCTCGTAAGAATCATTTAAAAAAACCTGTAACTTCAATGATTAACTCCTCATTTGAACCTAAATATACCGAAATATTTTAATGTATCAATAAATGTTCAAATTCAAGTCGCAATCGTTGACTCAGCGACGGTGACTGTCTCGTTGGTCTAGTGGTCGCAAGAGCACCTGCTGAGCATGAGTTCCTGCAGCATGAATCGTGGGTTCGATTCCCAGGTCGGGCAACGTGTTATTGGGTTTTTCTATCTAGAATATCTCAGTAGCAGCCCGGAGTCTGGCTTTGTATCCAGACTCCGGGCTTGTGCTCAAGTGTAAGTGACACTTGGACTTTATGGTATGGTATTAAAGTTCAAATTGACTTTTAAGTATTATTACGAATCGTTTGTGAGTATACTTTTTTTTAGACTTTCTCATGCAATTTTTCTCTCCGTAAGAACCATCCTCGTACTTCAAGGAATATTCTAAAAAAAGAATTAGCGAAATCGGTTCAGCGGCTCTCGAGATTTGCGCTTAGCAACACAATCAGCGATTCATTTTATACTATAGGTTACTACGTTAAAAGCATCAGACCTCCCTCAACTATTATTTGTGCAATTTTAATGAATTTCGGCAGGTTTTGTCCGATTATATCCTCCGAAACCTTAACCACATTAATGTTACGGAACTCACAAGAACATTGGAATATTTTCGCAGTTTAAGGTTTTCCGCACCTGCAGCAAACGGCATAAAGTTTGAACATACCTGGGTAAGATACTGCTTCCTCTTCAACCAGGCCTGGTCTAGAGTGCTGGAGAGTACTTCCACCCTCTTCACCTTCTCGGGTACCTGTTCCACTTCCTTCTGCAGGGAGCCGATGACCTTCTGGCGGCCGTCGATTTCAGCCTGTGGGTGAATGTGTGGTTTCAGTTAAGTGTTCAGATTAAGAGATATAGATGCAGGTTTAGAACGCGAGTTTCCAAAGTTTCAAGCGATAATAGGTCGTGGTCAGACGTTTTATTTTTAAAATGCTGTAAAAGACTTGCCGTCTTATTCATATTAAAGCCATTCGCTTTTTAAAACCTATTTTAACTATCGAACTGTTTTGTCACTTTCTGTCGAACGTCATTTTAAATTGTCAGAAAAGGACAAACCGATAGCAAAAATAGGTTTTTAGAGCGACTGGGTTTATTATGAAAATGACGGTTAATCTAGTTATGGCACGCGTTGTGACAGGAAAAACCGGTACCTATAATGTCTAATACAAAATGTCAGCTAAAAAGAAAACTTAATTTTATGAATGCTTGTATCTCAAGCGTATATGTGTAAAAGTGAGTTTTAGATAGTTCATTGCTAACATCCGGTTTTTAAGAATATGCATTGAATACATTTTGAATTTCACGGGATTCAATGAAGGACTTGAAGAGTTTGACAAGTTTTCAACCTTAAATTCTCAATTCAGGCAATGGGTGCACGGTTCTCATGAATTTACTTTATAATATGTGAATAAAGTAACGTTCCAAATTGTAATCGAGCAACTCAACCCTGTCTACTAAGTGAGACTTTTAAGCACGTTTGATGATATTGAATTACTTTCAAAAAATCCAAAATAAAAATATCGCGACGAGATTTTTTCACGCACTGCATCTTCAACTCACTGCTCAGCGCCGAGAGTTGAAAACTCAACCGTTTGTCTTTTCGTAGCCCTGGGATGCACTCTGTTGGATTCAAATCGCTCAGTTCAACACAAAGAATTGAAAATCCAGTGCGCGATTATATCAGGCCACGATATCTTTATGCCAGTGCGAACGTGGTCTAAGTGAATACCATTTCAATTGTAACACCAGCTCACCTTCTTCTCATGATGCAGCTCTAGTAGCGCCTCGGCCTCAGGCACGGTCTCCGGGGCTCCGGTCTCGTCCATGCGCTTGACGGCCTCCGACACCCACAGCTCCAGTTCCTGAACCATATGGTAAGCTTAATATACTTGCAATGGAAGCTGTAGACACAGATAATATAATACTACGTACAGATACCCAATCCCATACAAAGAAACGACACCTCCCTAAGTCTGGCTATTGAGCTGGCTATTTTACTTCGTCCAATTTTTCAACAGATGGCAGCATCAGCGACTCACTAATTGCCAGAGACTGTAGTTTTACCACGCCATCTAGGAGTCGACCTACTTTGAAAATCTTTCGTACAATCCTTTTTCTAAACAGTTTAATAGTTTTGGGTTCAGAAGAAACATGTTAATAGATTTCTTTTACATTTCTATGTAAAGTAATAGATAAAAAAATAAAACTGTTTGATTTAAACTACTAACGATGGAGGCTTCTCTGATGTGTTTAAATTGAGTAAAACGCCATCTATTGCAAAGAGCTCTAAACAAAATTATTAACAGATCATCGTATGGGGGTTGAATTGAAGTATATGGCTTCATTCAAGCTTTTCTTGAAAACATGTGCATTATGAGTATAAATAAATAAATAAATCAGCATCAAACAAGAAAGTTCTAATTTTTACCAATTTTACTTCAACCAAAATTCTGCCGTTTAACGCTTTTTATTGATTGTTAATTTCATAGTGGTTACCTATCTATGCAGCCATCTATGATTTTTTTTTCAAGACTAATTATAATTTGTTCGAGTCTATACTTCATGCTGTATATAAGAAAACCTAGGGATAAGCGAAAAGAGTGAAGAAAGGTCTTTGCCCTGCTCGCGTAGTATGGCCAAATTTTGTCGATGGGAGAATAGACAAAATGACAGAACATAACATAACATCACGCCTGTAATCCCAGAAGGGTTAGGCAGAGGTGTACCTATAGTACACCCACATTTCGCCAGTTATGTTTAAGTCCCATGTAATAGGGGTTAGCCTATTGCCATCAACCAGGCACAAATCCAGACTCCGGGCTGCTACTGAGAAATTCCAGATAGAAAAACCCAATAACACGTTGCCCGACCTGGGAATCGAACCCAGGACCTCATGCTCAGCAATAGCTCTTGCGACCACTAGACCAACGAGGCAGTACTAACATATTGTGTACTTATACATTAGCACCCATATTCTACGTTAAAACCTCATGATTTCCTCGACTTGACTCTACCTCACTTAGAGGCGGTTTGCTATTCATAGTTACAATTTTACCCCTCATTTCAAACAGTTTCCCTAAGTCGAGGTACATTTGAGTTGAGGAACCAACTATATAAGGTACGTGTCAGTATCTACCTTGAGGCTTCATTTACGTACTCCACAAGGAAGTTTTAACCAAACCACGCGTCATCATCATCATCATCAGCCTATATCAGTCCACTGCTGGACATAGGCCTCTCCTAATGAGCGCCATAGCGCCCTGTCTACAGCTTGACGCATCCAGCATCTGCCTGCAATCTTTCGCAGCTCGTCATCCCACCTGGCCGGAGGGCGTCCTACACTACGTTTGCCGAGTCGCGGTCTCCACTCAAGAAATCGTTTACCCCAGCGGTTGTCGGTTCTTCGCGAGATATGGCCGGCCCACTGCCACTTCAGCTTGCTAATTCTTTGAGCTATGTCGATAACTTTGGTTCTCTGTCGGATGTATTCGTTGCGAATCCTATCCTTCAGAGAGACTCCGAGCATTGCTCTTTCCATAGCTCGCTGAGCGACTTTGAACTGGTGGACCAGCCCTATCGTGAGTGTCCACGTCTCAGCTCCGTAGGTCATGACGGGTAGGACGCACTGATTGAAAACTTTAGTTTTCCCCGCGTATTTAATCTGATTTTCATATGTCGACAAAACTCGTTTCTAAGGTAGTCAAGGTACGCATGCTGAAGTGGTACACAAAAGGCTGACATTAATACTAATAATGAAAGTGGTGGGTGTGGCGACATCTTCATCACACACTTTGACGTCAAGCAAATATCCTGCATCGTGCAAGCAAAGTTCGAGAGAGTGTTCTATCTCTTCTACACACAATTTATTCTTAAAAGAGTAAATGCGTCAGCTTACCTTAAGGCTATCATCGAACTTATGTTCAGCAATGGCTTCATCTAACAATGCAGTTCGTTTGGCAGCCAACTCTTGCAATTGTTCCCAGCCTTCGCGCAGGGACTGCAGGCTTGTTTCTATCTCTTTCGCACGTTCTGGGTATCTGTGGGGGAGAGGGAGAAGTATATAGTTTCGATGTGTTTGAATAGTCACGTTTGAGATTGAATCGAGTTCTAAATTTGGTTAATTTATTTTACTTTGAAGGTCCTAGTTTATCATTTTTGTAACTTCAAGTTACAGCGATGTGAACATAATGCAGCATTGCATATGTGAGCGGGCACGCTCTTAATGCCACGCTTCTATTTAGGTGTTAAGTTCTGTTTACGTTTGTATTATTTATTTCTGCTTGAAGTCAAAGTCAAAGCATTTAATTCAAATACGAAAAGGCACTTTTGAACGTCAACATTTATATAGAATTGATTTTAAGTAGAGTAAGATCTTTGTAAAGTATTATAATATTTTAATTATTGTGAATGTGAAGGCACTGTGGATTTGTTGTTTTTTTTTACATCTCAGTATATTTTAAATTTTTAAAATTAGTTTTAATCATGGTCTGGCAGTTTGAGTAATTAATGCGGCCTACCCAAATGTCCTTTCTTTGGTAATGTTCGTTGAATCGTTGAGCTCCTTAAGTTTTATGTTGAGCTGCATGATTACTGACAAATGCGTGCACTGACTGGACAGGTCCACTCATTCTGTGTGGTTCTTTCCTCAAAAGACCATTTCAGACATCAATCCACATGGTCTTCACATGATCTGACCAAGATTATGTCTGGACTGTAAAAGAGACTGTGACCTCTGAGTTTGTTTCGGCCTTTCTTCTCAGAGCAGTCAGATAGGAAACGCCGATCTCATCTAGTTTTTAAAATGTGTTTGACGTGTAAAAGTATTTTTAAAACCTACTTACAGAAATAAAATCATTTTTCATTTAAGCGCCCCTTCCAAAAGGTAGCTTCGTATGGAGAAGAAGGGGCAAGAAACTCCACCGTTACTCATATAAAATGTTTAACAATATTTTGTTTACATTAATTGTATTTTATAAGTGAAGACAATGCACCAAGAATAAAAATACTACACTATAATAGGTAAAATTAATTTAAAATAAAGCAAAGTATAGTTGAGTTGAGTATACTTTTAAATTTTTTTTTTGGATATTGGCGTGTGCTAGCTGACTTAAGGCAAATAATTTAATTAAATGTTTTGAGTCATGGGGTCCCAATTCGAACAGATTATAATTTGTCTTGAAAAAATCATAGATGGCAGCATAGGTAACCATTATGAAATTGACAATCATTAAAAAGCGATATACGGCAGAATTTAGGCTGAATTATGATTGTTAAAAGTCAAAACTTCATTGTTTAGTGGTGATTTATCTATTTCCGCTCCTAATGCACGTATTTTAATAAAAATGAAGCCCATAACTTGAATTCGAACCCATAAAATGATAAAAGTGGCCATCTGTTAATCATTTTGTTTAGAGCTTTTGCAATAGATGGCGTTTTACTCAATTGGTTCTGTCTAGACAGTTTCCAATATTGCTACATATTGAAATAGAAGAACTTTATTTTTTAATATTTTTTACACAGAAACATAAATGAAATCTATTAACATGGTTTTTCTGAACCCGGAACTATTAAACTTTACATAAAAGGATTGCACGAAACGATTTAAAAGTAGGTCGACTCCTAGATGGCGTTGTAAATCTAGTCTCTGACAATAATAATTAGTGAGTTGCTGATGCTGCCATCTGTTGAAAAATAACCAGCTCAATAGCCAGACTTAGGGACGTTTCATTTCTTTGTATGGGATTGGGTGTCTGTACGTAGTATTATAATATCTGTGTTTCGTAATGTTAATTACTGACTATTCTATATAATCAAGTTCTTATATCTGAACACACAGCTGTGCTGCTGGGGAGTTTGTTGCGTCACTTCTTGTTCCCAGTTAAAGCACTGACTGTCTTATGTCATTATGACGTCCAAAGTGCTGATTTTCAGCCTAGTTTCAATAAATGACTTTTGATTTTGGATTAGAAATCAGGATACAGGCATGCCGTGCCCTTGTGACCTGTATAAACCTAAATGTTCTTTATACCCAGCTGCGGGAGGGTATCGTTTGTACTTACTTCTTCGTCAAAGTCTTGCCCTCTCCCTCTAGCTGCTGTATCTTGTCCCTGATGGCGCCTGCCTCGGCCGCCCTCGCCAGGTGCTTGCGCTTCAACTCATGCGCAGCCGTCAGTTCTCGGCCGCGTTCGGAACTACTGAAGAGGGTCGACTTCTTTGATATGCGCTCGGCGGTGTCTTCTACGTCCCTGTTGATAGAATATGGTTTTAAAATGTTGTGTCGAATTAACAATTGAATGAATTAACATTCAAATCAATCAGACCCGCGGGGTAATCGCGCTTAACAAACATGAAATAGCAATCAATATCAATGCATTTAAATTTGACATTTTGTAACGCAATTAGGTTGCTGGTCTTCATTAATAATACAAATATTAGTACCGGATGATATAAATGGAACCCTAGAAAAAGAAAATCATTGAAATGAAAGTTACACTTAAAAGTAACAAGTAGTTTCTTAGGTAAATTGCAAATTACAAAGACAATATATTTTTATTTCCTTATTTATTTATAACATCACAAACAAAAGAGTTAACTTTCTAACAAAAAATATGAGAACTTGAAAAACCAGACTCGCATAAGCCTGGTTTTCTCCGAAACCGAGCTAAATAGTTCACAAACAAAAACAATTTTAAAGTTAACAAGACACGAACAAAACACATGTCTTTCATCGAAGGTCTTCAAATGAGTTTCTTTAAACCAACTCGACTTTACGCATCGACCGCGGATCAGAGTCGAGTTGGTTTAAAGAAATTCACACTAAGGCCTCTGATCACATGTCCCCCCCCCCCCAAGACCCTTGCTCGAGCCAGCCCGCGCAGCTGACCCTGTAGCTTTATATTCGTCCCAAAATGTCACACATCCTGATCCAGCTCGCCTCTTGCTGCCCTCTTCCAGTGACGCCCTAAGCCGAGATCCGTATCCCACAGGGGGTGCCCTTAGCGTGTAGTTTTTAAGTTTTTTAAGCCCTTTCTGGGGGCCTTAATTTATTAGGGCAAGCCCGGTTAAGCAGACAACAACCTCCTAGGTTGACCTTCGAGAAGCCATTAACAAACAAAAAAAAACCTCTGATCACACAGGCGAATCACGAGCGGGAAGCGACCGCGCTCGTCTGTATCGCGTGGCTATTTGCATCAGTTTGAACCCTGTACAAGTTTGTTTACTTCAGATAGAGCAGAGCTTAATTTCCCTGTTAAAAACACTGTAATATTTTTGTACCATCTTCATTGCACTAACCTGTTAAAGGAATGTATCTCGGCCGCAGCACAGAGGTTCTCCCTGTACTTGTGCAGCGCGCCCGACAGAGCGCGCCACTTGGCCAGGAACGCGTCGCGGCGCTGGGACACTGTGGCCGCTTGTTGCGTGGGGCCCTGAGGAGATTTACTAAATTTATAGAGAGATAAAACATATAATATCCTCCAGACAATCTCAATAGAGTCTAGCCTACGTAGGAGCTACTACAAGTGCATTTTCTCTTCACCTCACTTCTAGCGAGATAAGAGAAACAACAGGCGCAAAAAATGTCCCAAGACTGTAACAGATTTTAGTTTTTAATTGTTTGTTTTTGATATAGTTTTATGTTTACAAACGACTGCGCGACAACATTTCATTTATTGTTTTTTTTTAATGTATAAATTCAATTGGTTAACTTGACCTTTTTTTTTTTGTACGCTATAAATGTCAAAACATGTAGATCGTGTCCCTGAATGTTATTTTAAGACCATGCAAATCTATTGCATATCTACTCATGTTTTAGAAAAAATAAATATCTCTAAGTGGACACAGCGAAACAGCAATTGCTAGATGGACCAACAATCTTGAAAAACGTAACATTTCCTAAGGCGACTAGGACAACACATTTGTTTATACAATTTTGTGAACAAAAAATGTAACATCTACACGTTCAATAAATTTGACTGTAAAGGTAAGGTCCGTAAATGGATAATGACCATTAGTTATGACGAGGTTGAAAAAGTTGTCGATATGTAGATTTCACCCAAACAGTACCCCGTCACACAACACAACACAACTCTATGCAACACACAAACACATACACACACACACACCACACAACTCACACACCACACAACTCACGCACGCACACCCACACGTACAACACTCAAATAACACACTATTGAAATGGTTTTTTATTTGTTTTGTTTTAATTGTTTGTGTACAAAATCTTTATTTTCTCTCTATAGTACCTACATTGTGAACTTCCGAACGTCTGTTGCTTTTTTTTTGTCTGATTGTTGTTAACTTGAGAGCCCTGTCACCCATACCACAAGTTTAATCTAAGCTTGGGTGTCAGAGGTTTATCACTCTGTATAAACCTACAATTTAGATGACAAATTTATCTTGTTATAAACCAAGTGGTAAAAGTTTAATTGTAATTCTGGAAATAAAGATTTATTTATTTATTATTATTATTCAACAGCAATCTTTACCCCATGATGATGTATGGCATACAATGTTACCTGCTGTAACAGCTTATCAGCGAGCGCGCAGATGCTCTTCACCCTTTTATCGTCGACCTTCATATCGCTGTCCATATCGTCCAGCTTTCTTAACAACGCAGTGCAGTGTTCGTAGTCTCTGCCCAGCTCGTGCGCTTGAACCATCATCTCCTTGTCTCGGATCCAGGCCTCTATCTTGTCCAGGTGTTGGTTGAATTCTAGGATGTCTTGGGCTTCTTCGAGGCCGCGACCTGGTGGAGAAAAACGGAATTAAGTTTATTGATATTTACTAATTGCTTGAATGTGTAAGGTTATCGCTAAGAACAGTTTTTACTGAGATAGTTCTTGTTGTTTTTATTGCTAGTTTATTCATAAATTTTAAATTAATCATGGTTTTTTTTTAGACTGGCTCGTTGGTCTAGTGGTCGCAAAAGCTACTGCTGATCATGAGGTCCTGGATTCGATTTCCAGGTCGGGCAAAGTGTTATTGTGTTTTTCTATCTAGAATTTCTCAGTAGCAGCCCAGAGTCTGGATTTGCGTCCGGTTGATGGTAATAGGCTCGCCCCCTATTACATGAGACTTAAGCATAACTGGCGAAATGTGGGTGTACTATAGGTACACCTCTGCCCAACCATTCGGGGAAACAAGGCGTGATGTTATGTCACAGGAAGCAAAATTTCTTATTGTAGCTCACAGCTTTGAGGCCTATGATAGTCCCTCTTACCTCTCTGCTCCGTGGCAGTCTCAAGCCGCTGCCAGTCGGTCTGCAGCTGCTGCAGCTGCTTGTCCACGTCTGCGTCAGGACTGAGCTGCGTGGCTAACTCCTGCACTTCCTGCAGACGAGCTCTGTTCGCTGCCAGCTCGGCGGTGAAGGCCTGGTGCTTTTGGAGCTTCTTGATTTTGTCTTCGAGGTTTGTTACTTCACCTGGAAAAGGGGATTTTGGTTATTTGAAAGGCATTTTTAAGTCGGTAACTGCCGCGTTGGTCTAGTGGTCGCTAGAGCTACTGCTGAGAATGAGGTCTTGGGTTCGATTCCCCGGTCGGGCAACGTGATATTGGGTTTTTCTATCTGGAATTTCGGAAGCAAGCGCTAAGGATGTAGCGACGGCCGAGGCTTTACACAAACAGCACCAAGAGCTGATGGACGATATGAAGGCGCATGATGATGAGTTCGTATAGTTTTTTTATCTAACTGCATGCGTACTGTGTCCAACTTTTGTCGACAGAAGAATAGAATAGACCAAATGTCAGATTTCTGTTATTTATTTGTCTTTTTTGTTTATTCTTTCGTCGGCAAAAGGACATGCTGCGCGTGTTTTCAATTTCATACACACGAATTCGTCTTTGGCGAATTTGATCTTTATTCGTTACGAGAATTGTCGCATTGACAGGTTTCAAGAACGCATACTCTCGACGGCCGGTCTGTACATGCATTTATCGTTTAAAATATTTCTAAATGTATAATTAATGTAGTACTAAATATTGTAGAACATTTTAAAAGAGTAACGGTGGAGTATCTTGCCCATTCTTCTCCATACAAAACTTGTAAACGTTGACGTTCAAAGGTGCCATTTGTGTGCTACAAAAAAAGCACAGAATAATCTCACCGTGTTGATGTTCAGCAGCTAACTTGGCGAGTTTGTCGGCGACCCAGCCGCGCGCCTCGGCCGCGTCGCGCGCGAACTGTGCGCGTGCGCGCGAGCGGGACAGCCACGTGCGACGCGCGCCCGCAGATGCGTACAGCTGTAGGGACAGGACGAAAATAATCAAGTTTCAGAAAATCAGTTCCCTATTACATGGACTTAAGCATAACTGGCGAAATGTGGGTGTACTATAGGTACACCTCTGCCTAACCCTTCTGGGACTACAGGCGTGATGTTATGTGTTAAACCCAAACATTGAAAGGCGAAAAAGGAATGTTTAAGAACTTTGTTCTGTTGGCAACGTAACAATGAATGTGTCAAAAAAGTTACTAATAAGTAGAAGTTGCTTGCATTGCAAAATCCACAGTCCTACATTTTATTTTTATAAGAATCGTGAAGAAGAGCGACAGTTTTATTTGACCTCAATTCGCTGATGCTTTTTTTACAACTAGATACCCAAAATAATTAGAGCGCCAACTGCCTATCAAGTCGATTGAATTGTTTTGCTTTGTTGGGTATAACATACAGATCACTACATAACAATTTAGTTTGAATTCATCGATTATATTGTTACAGATTTGAGGCCAATACAGTATTTGTATAATGTATTATGTAATTGCCCTCCAGCGGGACAATAATAGGCAGGTTTTATTTATTTTTAACTAGTTTCTACCCGCGGCTTTGCCCGTGACGCTCACGGTAACATACTAGACAAAAAATAGCATATGTCAGTCCCCAAGATGCCATCTATCTCGTCGCCAAGTTATATCGAAATTCGTTCAGTGGTTTTGCGTGAAAAGGTCGGAATGGAAAGCCGTCACCTCTGACAATGTCACCTCAGTAATGATAGCGAAGGAGGAGGCGGAGTGTGTGAGGGAGAGAGCCTTGCGCCCTCACGCCCCCACTAGTCGCCGCAGGAGACGGAGCGCGTGAGGGAGAGAGCCTTGCGCCCTCACGAAGGAGGAGACGGAGCGCGTGAGGGAGAGAGCCTTGCGCCCTCACGAAGGAGGAGACGGAGCGCGTGAGGGAGAGAGCCTTGCGCCCTCACGAAGGAGGAGACGGAGCGCGTGAGGGAGAGAGCCTTGCGCCCTCACGAAGGAGGAGACGGAGCGCGTGAGGGAGAGAGCCTTGCGCCCTCACGAAGGAGGAGACGGAGCGCGTGAGGGAGAGAGCCTTGCGCCCTCACGAAGGAGGAGACGGAGCGCGTGAGGGAGAGAGCCTTGCGCCCTCACGAAGGAGGAGACGGAGCGCGTGAGGGAGAGAGCCTTGCGCCCTCACGAAGGAGGAGACGGAGCGCGTGAGGGAGAGAGCCTTGCGCCCTCACGAAGGAGGAGACGGAGCGCGTGAGGGAGAGAGCCTTGCGCCCTCACGAAGGAGGAGACGGAGCGCGTGAGGGAGAGAGCCTTGCGCCCTCACGAAGGAGGAGACGGAGCGCGTGAGGGAGAGAGCCTTGCGCCCTCACGAAGGAGGAGACGGAGCGCGTGAGGGAGAGAGCCTTGCGCCCTCACGAAGGAGGAGACGGAGCGCGTGAGGGAGAGAGCCTTGCGCCCTCACGAAGGAGGAGACGGAGCGCGTGAGGGAGAGAGCCTTGCGCCCTCACGAAGGAGGAGACGGAGCGCGTGAGGGAGAGAGCCTTGCGCCCTCACGCCCCCACTAGTCGCCGCAGGAGACGCCCCCCTCCCCCCTCGCTCGCCATCCGGTAAGGACCAGGCCCGGGTCTAAGATATCTCTAAGATATCAGCACATAGTGACGGGGTCCGATAGGGACGATGCCTCAGGGTCGCGGAATGTTCGAAAGAGACACCGTGGCCCTGGCACAGGTAACTGACGGATCACGGGTGGGTTTTAGTCAGTAAAAGTCTGACACTCCCTCCCGCTCCACCCACAGCGGGAGAAGAGGAGAAGTAATTTGATGATTTCCAACCCAAAAAAAAGGCGTAAAGACGATTTCTTTCGAATTTATAATATTAGTATTTAGATTTACAGTCCGGACTTGTGAATTTAAAACGTCTTACCTTCTTGCGTCTCTCATTGATGTGTTGCAACTCATCGGCGATGCGTTGGCTCTCCACGTGGTTCTGTTGTAACAACTTGTCGCCGTGACTGTTCAGGGTTGCTAGCTTCTCGTCCTGGTAGAAAAGTCATAAAGTTTAATATTAAAAAAATACAATTTAAACGAAATCAAATAATAATCGCAGTTGTATTCAAGAATAAGGATGATGAGTAATATAAAAAAAAAAAAACAAAGAAGACAGGCAGGTATGGTAAAAATGAAGAAGCACACGCTTAAAAGTGTTTGGAGGGGATTATTCCCGTCCTTGTCGCGCGATACGGACACTGTGGCTGCTTTCCGAATTGGGATGTAATCGATTTGAGCGCGTTTACACCCGTTCCGAGTTGGCGTGAGCGCGATAACGATGTCCCGTGAATCGTCATAGGTGTCGTCATGACATGCACCATCTTGCGATAACGCCGACCATGCCATATAGAAATATCACTGTGAGCGAATTGTCAGCTGTCATAATCGTGATATCTAAATCGGAACGCTAATTATCGATGCGAGCGCTGTCAGCGATTATGGTCTAACTCGGAATGCGGCCTGTATGGCGCTAGCCATACAAGGAGTACGCAGTAAGAAGTTACATACGTCGTGCTTTTCTTGTCCTTGTTTAATACTTATTGTAAAACGTTTATAACTTGGCAATATTTTCAATCTTTTCCACTTTTTTGGGGAAGTGTTTGCACTATTTTTTTTTTCTTGTTGTCGAGTTAAAAATAAAATTTAACCATCCCAATAGGTATCGATAAGGTGCCTACAATATTTCAAAAGCACTGCGCTTCACTAAGTAAATAGTGCCCAATATTTTTTTAATCACATTCATTTAATTTTGTATCTTTAAATTTGTAGGAGATCAGTGGAGGGCCAGTGGTAACGGCCGCGACTTACGAGTTGTACGTCGTAGGTTCGAACCCAGACACAAGCTTTACTTTGTATAATTTATTTCATCACCACTGCTTTCAAAACGGTGAAGTAAAACATCGTGAGGAAACCGGCATGTCTTAGAACCAAAAATTCGAAGACATGTGACATCTAGCAACCCGCACTGGGCCCGCATGGTGGATTACGGCCCACTCCCTGTCACAGAAAGGAGGCCTCTTTCTCAGCAGTGGGAACGTAAAAGGCTGATTATGTGTATAATGTTGTATCTTCAAATTATGTAGTGTTGTCATAATGTTATCAGCATAAATATTTACCTGTGTAGCGAGGAGTTTCTCGAAGGCTTCATGTTTCTTGAGCGCGTTCTCCACTTCCTCAACGCTGCTTGTCTGTGATATTTCAGTACCTGTAAACAACACATTCATATTGGTTATTAGGAACGTGTTACCGGTACACAATGTTGCCTATGGACATCTATATATAACCATTAAAAATATCAATCCCTCAAAGTTCACATAATCCTATTGATTGATATTTTATGAAATTGGTTTTCATTTGTTTGACTGCCTCGTTGGTCTAGTGGTCGCAAGAGCTACTGCTGAGCATAAGGTCCTGGGTAAGATTCCCAGGTCGGGTAAAGTGTTATTGGGTTTTTCTACCTAGGATTTCACAGTAGCAGACCGGAGTCTGGATTTGTGGCCGGTTAATGGCAATAGGCTCGCCCCCTATTACATGGACTTAAACATAACTGGCGAAATGTGGGTGTACTATAGGTACCCCTCTGCCTAACCCTTCTGGGATTACAGGCGTGATGTTATATTAAAACCTGACACTGACTTGCAAATTGCAAACCAACGTATGAAAATTTGAATTTGGCGGGTAAACTGCGGTTTCCTTCAGGGATACTTACTTAGCGCGGCCTCCTGAGCTGCACACAGATCGTGCAATAACTTGGCGTCCCTCAAGAAGCAGTGCAGGTCGATCAGCTGGTCGAGCGCCACTTGTCTCGCTGCCCACGCACCGTGGAGGCGGTTGCGTTCTTCTAATAGGGCTTCGCATTTTTCTTCTACTTCCTGTGAATGTAAGATCTTTTTTTTAAGATAACTCGTTTTTAATTTATTTATTTAGTGGAAACGCCGGGAGGGGACGCCCTAGGAGGACATATAGACCTTATTGGTGATGTTCTTCAGAAAGGTCAGGTGCGTAGTACTCGCAACCGGCGCGCGTGTATGACCAGATGTATGAACGTAAACGAGGCAGAAGGAGCATGTAAGGATCATAGCAGGTGGCGTTCTGTGGTTTCTGCCTACCGCCATGGGAAGAAGGCGTGAGTTTATTTATGTATTTTGTTATTTAAAACATGATTTTTTGGAGTGTATGTTAATAGAAAGTCGGGAAAACGAACTTTAATTATTTTGATCTTGTCATTGAAAACAATCAGGTGGAAAGTATTCATTTTTTTCCTTATTCCAATAATTTAAATAGTACTCAGATTGATAAGTTGGTGCTCAATTTTTTAAAGTAAAGTTTACGAAATATTTTTTTGTGCTTCAAGAATTACTTATTTACTGAATGATGATGAATGACGTGTTGTTAATACGACAACAGTTTTAATTACAAATTTTTCTGCAAGTAAATAATTTTAATGTTTTTTTAGTTTTTTTTTTATGAAGCTCATATTTCATATTTTATCCGTTATTCTTTCATTGCTGAATAGGCTCTATCTCTTGACCTCGATCAAGCCTGATGGAAAGCGATAGATGAGGTCTATTATGGAACGAGCGAGCCCAGAAGATGTCTGTTCACTTTTGCTTTGAAGGCAGACGGGTTAAATGTGGAAGGGAACACAGACGCTGGCAGAGAGTTCCACACTTTGGCTGTGCACATTATAAATGTAGAGGAGAAGCGCTAGTTTACGCATATTTTAAAGAAACATTATCTTGAAGAATTCTTTAAGAATTTCTCGTATGTAAAACCTATTATTCAGTTAACGAATTTCTTAATGACCAATTTGTTGACTAAAATGGTTTCTGACTTATTTAATATAAATTGCATGACTGTAATAACTATTTATTTATACGAATGTAAGATGTGGTTGACTAAAATTGACATGTTAAACTTATACTATTTTTTTTGACTTATTAAACGTAAATTGTATGCTCTTAATAATTGTGTATAACAATGAATGTAAATTGAGGTTAACTAAAATAACCAATGCATTGGATTTTAACTAACAAGAGTTTAATTGTATTCAAAATAATTAATAATTTTTAACTTAAGATTGACATAAAATAAATATTGTACACCCCATGGGTATGTTATAGCGATACAAAAATTATAATTGTAAGAACTGTCTTTTCACCTGTGACAAACAATAAATAAATGAATATGAATATGAATATTAACTTTCGAAGTCGGTTAAAAAAAAACACATTCTTAGATAAAGTCTTTCATTCAGTATTACAAGATTATTATTAGATTAAGTACTTCCACTCCACAACAAAATAATTCTTCTTTTTTTCGTATTAAATCAACACAAACAAAAATACTCACAGCGGCATTAGGATGCTGCGTGGCTAGTTCCCTGCCCATCTGCAGCGCGTCTCTGAACGAGGAGTCGCGCGCGTCCAGCTCGGCGCGCACGGCATCGTGCTCGGCGCGGGCGGACTGCGCGCTCACGGCGTCGCGCACGCGCACTGCACGCGACATGGACGTGCGCAGCGCGACGGACCAGGAGGTGAGGTCGCGGACCTGGACAGGAGGAACGAGAAATAAGTCATGTGAAGTATAAGCCCATGATATCTGTGAAAATTGTGTACCGATACATCACAACAAGCAAAATTAGAAATACCTTTTGAAAAGAACACTGGGGATGATGAAATTTTTTTTATTTTTATCTCAATAAAATGTTTATTTCCAAATAGTGTAAAAATTTAAAAGACTGCCAAGTTATAAACGTTTTAAAGTAAGTGTTAGACTAGGACAGCACTATCGTAGAAGTGACGTCTCGACTAGGTTACTTCATACTAGCGCCGTACATTGTCCGCACCGCGCGACAAGGACAGGAATAATCCCCTCCAAAAACTTTTAAAGCGTGTATATTCTTCATATTTACATCGATTTAACAGATATTCTCGATTATCTCATTTTTACTACGCCTTCTTTGAAATTACATTATTTTTACGAACATTTTTAATAGTAGTCATCATCCCAATTTCTAGGCGGAGATTGATATCAAAACTTTTTGATAACAAGTCGAATTATCAATCAATCAATCAATTTATTTAAACAAAACAAGGGACTGTAGTACACGTTTAAAATACCGTTTTACAAAATAAGTACTATTTCTACAAACGTGTGGGTGAGCACTGCTCTCCTAGCTAGGTTATAGTAACCTGTGTTATGGAGAAGCAGTCCGGTCCCCTAAGGTACAATGACGTAAAAGTTACATAGTGCTTCTGATGTTATCAATACAATTTCGAAGAATTGAGTTAGAAAATTAAGTTTAAGACTGTTTTGATTTCAATAAAATAAAATAATATAATTTAAGTTAAATGTGTGTGTGTGTTTATGTGATTGGGTGTGTGTGTGAGTGCTTGTCCATGTTCATCACCTATGTTAAGATATTTTCAGTTTCATCATATGACTTGCTTTGGAGGTACGATTGTACAATCTTTTTGCATTTGTAATAAGATAGACCGTAGATTAGAAATATCAATATCAGGTAGACACCAAGATTGATTCGGTAATAAAATTAGGACCAGTTAGTTGATGAAACTTTTGCGAATTAAAAATATATTTATTTTGATCCCTTCACAATTAGTGTGAATACGGCCAGAGGGAGCTTAAGCCTTAATTTTTTTGAGTAACGATAGGTTATATTGATTGATTTTGTTTTTATTGTTTTCTCTATTTTTTTTTATCATATAAATGTAAACATAGCATTTATATTGCTTCTTTCTTTAGTTATGGCGATGTGTTTTTTTGTGCTCACTAAGTCTATACTTGTGGGTTTGTAATTGGCTTTCTGGTGCATATGGTATCCTGTTTTGTCTGGTTTAATTAGCTGTAAGTCCTCATAAATAAATAAACATACAATATTTTTGATAGTTGTGTAATTGTACCCTTGTGCATTGTGTGCTTTTGCGAATCAACCGACAAATAAGCTATCGTTAAATTCAGAGTCATTAAATGATAAATGATTTTATTTTCTGCAAATAGGTTTGTACAAACACTTTTACACGTCAATCATATTTTAAAAACTAGGTGATATAGGCATTTCCTATCTGACTACTCTGAGAAGAAACGCCGAAACAAACTCAGAGGTCACAGTCTCTTTTAAAGTCCAGACATAATCTTGGTCAGGTCATGTGAAGACCATGTGGATTGATATCTGAAATGGTCTTTTGAGGAAAGAACCACACAGAATGAGTGGACCTGTCCAGTCAGTCAGTTACACCCACGATTTCCACGACTTGACTCAACCTCGCTTAGGTTGTTTGATTGATGGATTATAATACTACATACAGATACCCAATCCCATTCAAAGAAATGACACCTCCCTAAGTCTGGCTATTTAACTTCGATTAATTTCAACAGATGGCAGCATCAGTGACTCACTAATTTCGAGAGACGATAGTGACTACTCTGATGTGTTTAAATTTAGGAAAGCGCCATCTATTGCAAAGAGCTCTTAACGAAATGATTAGCAGATTATCATGTTATTGGTTCGAATTGAAGTTTAAGGCTTCATTCATGTTTTTCTTGAAAATACGTGTGTATAATAATGAGTGTAAATAGATAAATCAGCATTGAACAAGAAAGTTTTAATTTTTACCAATCTTACTTCAGACAAAATAAATATAATAGGTCTCGCTCGCACAGATGCAATGGCCACCGTCCTCAGGGGTTACGGACTGTAAGGTTTGTTATTGATTACATGTGGTTTTTTATCCTTGGCTTCCTTGACTTAGCTCATAATTTTTCAATAACGAACGAACGGCATTCCATCTTGGAATGCGTTAGTGATCGCTCAGTTTTCGGACACAGTTAGCTCAGTTATCTATTCTTAGTTTGTAATCTTGTTTTAACTGTTAAGTGGTTTTGTTAATTTGTTAAGTTTTTTTCACTGTTTTAAAATGGAACCATATTTCATGTAAACTGTCAGTAGGAAAATAGGCCATTGTACGATTGTTCCTGCTCCGCGACTGGACTTTAGGTCAACTTACTTGTGTCAAAAATTGGTGCAGCTGGAGATACTGCTGCAGTGTATGCCTCCTCTCATCCGAGGCCTGCTTCAACATGGCCCACGCTTCCTCAAGAGCTTTCTGCTGCAGTTCAATCTGCTGCACGTTGCCGCCAGGGTAGAGCTTCTGGAGACGGTTGCCTTCTTCTTGGAGGACCTGGGAGGGAGAAATGGGAGTTATTAAAAAAAACAAATAACTTCAATTAAAACTTGGAGATATATAATCTGTCCAGTCGATTTTGAAGCAGTTAGGATGCTAAGACTTATTATTAACATTGTACTATTTCTGTGGAAAACAACTTTTTATCCTGACCACTTTAGATCGTGTAACTTGTTTGCTAGAAAATGTTTTTTGATTTTGGGTCTTATTTCAGTGTTTTAAAGTTCTTTATTCCAATTTGATGGAAGTCTCACCTGCATCTGAGCATCGATGGCCAGCAGGTCGTTCTGCATGGTGTCGTGTGCCCTGAGCGCGGCCGTGGCAGCCCGCAGGTCCCTGGGCGGCGGCGGCGCGTGCAGGGCTGCGCGTGCGTCGTGCGCGCGCTCGGCCAGCTCGCCCACGTCGCGGTGGAAGCGGTGGATCTCGCCCGCCGCGTGCAGGCGGGACGCGCGGGACTCCATCTGTTCTACTAGGCGTTGCCACCATTCGCTGTAGGTAAGAGAACAACTTCATTTAACGTTTTTGTAGGATTAATACACCCACAATGTTGTTTCCATATCAAAATACAACATTGGAAATGTATTATTCTTGATTCGTAATTCCTTGCTCAGGCAGAACTAATTTTAAAAAAACAAAAGCACAACTCAACAACAATTTAGGTCATCATTACTTTGACCACATTGCCTGCTAAATTCAAAACCGTGTGTATAACTTTGAATTTAACCTTCATCGAAATGACCATGTTCATTTACGTAATGTCCCATTGCAATGATCATGTTCATTTACGAGTACGCTACTCAATAATGTCCCATTGCAATGATCATGTTTATTTACGCTACTCATTGATGTGCCATAGCAATGACCATGTTCATTTACGTAATGTCCCATTGCAATGATCATGTTCATTTACGAGTACGCTACTCAATAATGTCCCATTGCAATGATCATGTTTATTTACGCTACTCATTGATGTGCCATAGCAATGATCATGTTTATTTACGCTACTCATTGATGTGCCATCGCAATGATCATGTTCATTTACGCTACTCATTGATGTGCCATCACAATGATCATGTTCATTTACGCTACTCATTAGCATCATCTGCCCAGCCATCTCCCAATTTTATTGAGGTCAGCTTCCAGTCTACCACTATTTTACATGGAGCGAACTGCCTATCTGACCTCCAGAATCCAGAAGACGCGACAGACATATTATAATTCCCCCCACTTTAATGCAGCTGACCCTTTTTTGCGTCGAAATATTATATACATTGAAAATCTTTGCAGGCATATCTTTATGATATTGTGTACTCACCCAAGTGCTTCTTGTCTCTTCTCAATGTCTCCAATGTATGGGCTCTCAGTGGCAAGCAGTTTTTTAGCTAACTCCTCACATTGGTTGAAACGCTCGGCACCACTTTCCACGCGGTGACGTAGTTCGTCGAATTTTGAGCGGAGGATCTAAGGAAAAGGAAGATGAATCAAAATAAACAATGATTTTATTAATATTATTCAATGGAGGATTTTGAAAATAAGGATGTATATTGTAAAACTTAAACAAATAAATGTATATACTGCGGGTAGCTCCATTTCTTTCCCACAAGTGACGGAAAAGGGCAAAGCTATCCTGATTCCGTCTCTCAGAGCGTGCCAGGTTATTCAAGGCCAGCGATTTATGTAACTCAACAAACTTTGATTTTTCTTAAATATTTTGTGAAGTCTTCTCGTCGCAAATCCCGCAGGGTTTGAAGACTAAGGTCTCCAACCAATGTGTCCTGCCCGTTATAACATCCGATGCCGAAACGTGGACACTGACAATCAGGCTGGTCCACAAATATAAGATCACTCAACGCGCTATGGGCTAATCTCGGAGTTCGAGGATAAAATCGAAAAGTTATCCGGAAAAGACCCGGAGTTACCGACATAGCTTGCAGAGTAAGCAAGCTGAAGTGGCAGTGGGCTGGCCGTGTTTGTCGAAGGACCAGTGGCCGGTGGAGCAGAAGAGTCCTGGAGTGGAGCAAGCTTAGTGAGGGACTCCCCCCAGTTAGATGGACTGACGACCTTAAGAAGGTGTCTGGGTCAGACTGGATGCCGAAGGCGGAGGACAGGGTCTTGTTTCGCAGCCCGGGAGAGGCCTATGTCCAGCAGTGGAGTGCCATAAGTTGAGTTGATTGTGTGCTGTTTTTGTCTTATTAAGATTGCTTATAAGGCTTGAAATTGCGATTCAAATTATATGTTTTTATCATAACCCCAAAATGTTGTCTCATGTGGCCACGCTATCCGCTCTATAGCTTTCTTGCTCTAATTTAAAGGCGAAGACTGACATGTAACGTTTGTTACGCAGTACCTCCTTTTTTTTGTTTTTTTTATATAATTTTAATAGAAAATTGCCAAACTAGCTTAATGCAGCCTCCGTCTTCTTTGTTTCTTACTGTATAACTTACCAACAGATGTTCATAATCCTGTCCGTAGTCCTCGCTGGAGGCGGCAGCATACTGCTCTTGTATCCAGCTCTCTAGTTCGGCGCTCTCGGCTAGGTATTCGTGTCTGAGGAGATATATTGTGTTCATTTTATGTGTAGTAAGTAATCTTGGCCTTTTCTTCGTTTTTGCAAAATTATGTTGTAGGTAATTTTAAATTAAAGCTTCTTGACGTTAAAAAAGGCAAAGAGATTGATGTTAGATCACATACAGGTGTCCCAGAAGTCGATGTCAAGCGAGAATCGGGTGATAGGGTAATAGTTAAAAGAAAAATAAAATTCTTTGTAAAAGTATTTTAAAAATTACGGGCATTTATAAAAAGTATTTTTAATATGTTTTCTGTTAACTATTATGACTTGACCGTCATTATCTGTATATATTTTTTGAGCTTCTAAAATTTGTTTTCTCTCTAGCAATTTTCAACAGAAATAAAGAAGACATAATTTATTACGAAAACAAAAAAGATGGCTATTTCTCAATTAATTAAAATATACACATCAGTGTTCGGCCTAACATCGGGCGTTATTAATTATGCCATATTCACATTACATTTCCAGTGTCGTTCTTTGAAATTACATATCCTTGGTCAATTACACCAGTGTTCACCAACAAGTGCAACGCCCTGCCGTCAAAGACGTCAAGAGGACAATAGATCCTTCCAGCACTACGCACCTGCAAACACTCTCAACCAGCGCCTTCTGCCTGTGAGCCGCCAGCCGCTGCAGCCGCGCCAGGCTGTCCGCCAGCAACGCATGTCTGGACAGCAGCGCCTCGCCCTCCGGGTGGCCGCCGTTGGCCATGGACGTGGCCACGTGGCCCATCTCGGCTATTATGGCCGCGTACGTGTCGAGTTCTAGTTCTACGGCCTGTTGGAAAAGAAAGGGAATTAATAAAAGGTGGAGAAAAAAATTGATTAAATACTGTTTGAAGGTGAAAACGAATAAGAATCATTCAAGAAAGTTAAGATAATACAATCATTTAGCACAGACTAAAAGGCACAGAATACAGGGTAGAAGGGACATCGACGCACACCCTGATACCATGGATTCAGTACATGATTCTAAAAACAGCAATACCTACGCGGTCAAAATGTATGGCAGAGCAATTTTTTTTTAATTACCGACAAAATTAAATTCATCGCATCGGGGTTCAGAATCATGTACTGAGTCCATGGTACCAGGTTGTGCGTCGATGTCCCTTCCACTCTGTATTGTCTGCCTTTTAGTCTGCCGAGATTGTTTGGGCAATGTCTTGGCTACTTTTAATATTTACTGAAAAAAATGTCACGTAGATGTACAGAGGTTAGCCGTCCCTGGCTAAGATACTGCTCAAGTACTATAATTGTCATATTTAACTTTTTTTAAACAATGTGGATTTCAACACTTACCTTATGCCTCGTCAACAAATGCGTGGCCCGATGTCTGTCCTTGGCCAAGTCCGCGTGCGCCAGCGCAGCCGCCTTATCATTGAGCCACGCGTCCACCTCCAGCGCGTCGTGCATGAACTGCTGCGCCTTCAGGGCTGCCTCCAGGCGCGCGCCGCGGCTGGACGCGGCCTGCGACACCGACGTGTAGCCGGCCTCCAGCTCTGCGCATAGGGCTTCGATCTGGGGGGAAAGGGGGGTGCAAATGTAGTATAGATATTTATAAACGCACAGGCCAAAAAAAAAAATTGAATCTAGCAACCTACTGAAGTAGGCTCGCGAGTGTTTGCGCTCGCGCATTTGGTAGGTAACATAGTAATTATTTGAATCATTTTATCAAGACAAACTCAGAAAGGACAACGGCAGAAACTCTATAGAACTTTGCCCCACTTAAAGTAAAAATTCATTTACAAGCCTGCAATATGCAGCATCTTAAAGCTTATTTATTACTGTTAACTAAACATTTGTCCTAATGCCTGTAGAACTTGCGGTTTCTGATTAAATCTTAAAACAATAATGACAATGATTTTAGTTTAGGTACAGTTTATAATTGCTAAAAGCGATTTTAACAACATATATGTTACGCATTATTGTAATTAATATATTCGTAATATGAGTTTTTGTTTTACAGGTATTTTAAACTTTTTTTTTTGTTGTGTATCATGCGCAATAAGTAACGCAATAGGAAATTCAGGGGTTGAATTCCTTTTATCATTGATTTGTAATCGGCAAGTTCTACTGAAAAAAAAAATGTATTATGAAAATGTCCTATAATCATTACAACTATTTTCACTAATTGATATTTCCTGTAAATAGCTGGGGCAGTATCTGGCATTGTCATTTGTGTATAATTGTTTAGCACAAATTTCTGAGTTTACAACAATATTATAAAAATGTACAAGCTTAAAAAAAAACAAGTTATAAACGTTTTAAAATAAGTTTTAGACAATATGTACTACTATGTAACTAACATGGCCCGTACCGCTCGATAAGGACGGGATTAATCCCAACCAAAAATCTTTTAAAGCGTGTAGCTTTCTTCATATTTCAATCGATTTTACAGTTTTTTTTTCCGATTTACTCTCTCATTTTACTATGCCTTCTTAAAAATAAAAAAAATTGTTCGAACGTTTTTAATATTCATCATCAACCCTGTTTCTCATCCTCCATAGATAAGGCAGGATTCTAAGACGGGTGTTGCTTCTGGTGGGTTAGTACCCGACCGTTGTCGGCGATTTTCAGTATGTTGTGTATTTGTGCAAATAACTCTGATTGAAGCTAAGGAGGATAAGTCAGTGTAGTTCGTATGTGCGCCGAATAGATGTCGCCACATTGTCTATCTCTTACCTTCTCCCTCTGCGGATGTCCATCTTCGACGAGCGAGTTTCCATGCGTGATCACTCGTTCAATCAAGGGTCTCCTGCCCACCAGTTCTGCCTTCAGTTTGCCATGTTTCTTCTGAGCTGACTGGGCAGCGTGGAGGTCAGTTGGCATGACCTCGGATGCGGCAGCAGCAGACCGTTCTGATAGCCAGTCGAGCTCGCCTGCTACTTCAGCTGCGAATTTGTGGAGTCTGTAAAGAAAAATGGGGGTTTGAATTTTGTGAAATGATGTAAAACAGACAGCATATGTCTGGCATTAAGGTTGAAATGAACCTTTTTGTTTTTTTTGTTTACGAACTGTGTCCAAATAAACACTATTCTTTCTTCCTTTCTTAAAATAATGGTTTTTTTTTTATTTATTAGCCTACACTGTCTTCTCCTTCCATCTTTCTCGAGCCCGCGAAATAATGCTCTTTAAAAAGTTCCCTCTTAGAATTTAACTGCAGTAATGATTATTATTTTTTGCTTCTTTCCAGAATAACAATTCCAATAGTATTAGAAGAACACGACGGGCTATATAAGGCATGCGGCTGGCGGTCCCTTGCTGCCCTCATCCAGCGGCGCCCTAAGCCGAGGTTCGTACCCCACAGGGGGTGCCTTAGCGTGTAGTCGCTTAGTTTTTATGTCCCGGCTGGATGCCTTAATTTATTAGGGCAACCACAGGCAAGTCCGCTTAAGCAGACGACAACCTCATAGGTTAAGCTGCGAGATGCATTTCTCAAAAAATTAAATAAAAAGGCTCGCGTCCATTTGCCCATCGGTCATCACGGAGGACGGAAGCTCTGTCTAAATATCTAGCGAATGTCGTTACTTTCAAATATTGATAATTGTTTGGCCGAAGGTCATTAAAATCTTTTTTTTTAAATCAATCTGTGTTTCTATTTGTAACAATAGATTATAATATAATTTATTGAGGCCATAGGCTGATTAAACAAAACCGGTCAAACTTGTAACTTCAAAAATGCCTAAAACTAATATAAAAGGCGGACTAATGGGGAAGGCAACTGTCAAAACAGCGCTGTCGTAGCTAGTTCCCAAAACACGCTATCATTGCAAGGCGTGAGGCGGTTTTTATTTATTTTTGCGAAAATTATTCGTTGTTACGTTCCTAAATGCTCGGAAATTTGAGTCCACCATTTTCCGAAATACCAAAAGCTTAGCAGATTGTGGCTTAAAGCTATTCGAAGAGAATTATTTCAATTACAACAGATTTCGAGTTTATGCCGGAAACATTTTAAAGAAAGTGATTCCCACGAAATAAGCAATATTTATGGTTTTCAATTCTAACATATTTCAAATCGAATACATATTGTTTTTAAAATATTGAAATCACCGAAAATAATAATAGTGGAATAAAACCAAACTCATGAATGAACATGAAACGGAATGAATGAACGAAATGTCAAATTGATTGTAGGCTGTAGGGACCTAGCTATGGTCACGCCATCTACAATTAGCTTTCACTGACCTTCCCCATTAATACGTCGACCTTTTGGTGACGCATAATAAAACCTTGTTTGTTTGTATAGTGTTATAATTATAACTGATGTCTGCGAAGGACGTAGCTTTTCTTTCCAAGACCTTTGTTTTTTTTTTATCACACTACTTTCTACCTTCTCAAGGGTTACCTAGTAAACTAGTGTCAAGGGTTGTTTAGGTCAGGTAGGCAGTCGCTCCATGTAATCCAACCGGATGCAGCTGAATACCAGTAATTCAGCTGCATCCGGTTGGATTGGAAGCTGACCACAACGTAGGTGGGAGAAGGCTATGCCATCTGCCTTATAAATTTCTAAAAGCCTTCTATCATATTTTTTTCGCGGCTTGTGTCGCTTAATTCTTGATATTAGAAAGATTTGATTGTTTTTTTTTTGCTCCGAAACTACTGGACCGATTTGAAAAATTGTTTTACCATTAGAAGCCGAAATTATGTCTGATGAACATACGCAACTTTGTTTTTTTTTTTTCGAAATCCACGCGGACGAAGTCGCGGGCAAAGTGCTAGTTTGTAATAAAACTTCAAAATGTATCAAATGTCTTCGTTTTCCTCACTCATTTTGGCGGGCAGATAAACAATTGAAAAACGGCGGGAGATCATTTTAATTTTTATTTATTGTTTTAAAATTTCATCTGTATAATGGAATCAAAATCCGACAGACACAAACAGTACCAGCCAAAGAGATTTTACTACAACTTTATACCTATAGAATAGGAAGAAAAAAAATCACCAATCTTTAATCTGCTGTAAAAAGACACTTCAACGAAGCCGAGAGTAACTTGTAACCCCCGTCATTGTAATCATTTCTTTGTACTGGACCATATCTGGGGACCTTCTGCTTACGGAGATATTAAAGGTCAAGATTCCAACTTTTACTGAAGTTTTTCTAATGAAAACAACTTTTTATTGTTATTATACAATTTTAAATATCCAACTGAACCGTTGTATGCACCCATAAACAAAAATTCTTTCTTCAAGCCCTTTTAACAACAAAAGTTTTTTTTGTTATGTTACTTAACTAGTTTGATGAGCAGAATGCGTATTGTAGTTAATGGCTATGTGATTTGTCTTTTATACTCGCTGTTTATACTTTATTTTTTAATAAGCAGATGATGAAGGATAAAGTTACTTACTGTAGACTACTCTCCAAAGCCTGTCTTCTCTTAGCTGCAGGAGGCTGCAGTGCTCTCACAGCCTGCAGTAACGCTGCAGAATCTCTTTCAATGGCCGCCGCGTCGAAGTGGCCTCCTGACACCAAGTCCGCTCCCTGATCTGAGAGGGACGTGGCTTTGTTCTCCCAGAGAGAAAGTTCTTGTTCTAAGGCCTGGGGGGAAGAAAAAATAACATTATCATGGTAATCTTATTAAAATGTGAGAAAAAATGCGAGAAAGGTAAATTGTATTTCAGCCGTAGAGGGTAACTTTTGTGGCCACGGTCATATTTTTGTAAAAATGTAACTGCAATTTTTATTTTTTCCTTTTTTTTTTTTCTTCATATTTTTTGTTATATCGATGAAAAAATGAAACAGTAGGCGTTTTTGCATTCAGCTCGATTTCTGAAATCCTTATCAAATCCTAGAAGAAAACTAGTACAACTGTACCCTAACTGCGTAATACACAATCAATCGGAATCTGAATCGTTTTGAAACAGATTGCTAATCCATTGCTTCATAAGTTCGATAAAAAATCTGCTCAACAATGTCAATAACGCAATGAATGTTGTTGAACTGTCAAAATCAAACAGATTAGTCGTAATTGTTTAGGAAAATGAGTTACGCAATTAGGCTCCTGGTCTCAAATACCATATAACTTTACGTTCTTGATCTAAGGCCTGGAGGGAAGGAAAATAGTACGACGTTTTTCAACACTCTTGTGAATAAAATTTCAATGAAAACTCATTTTATTCAAAAAAAAAAGATCGTGTTCAATAGAACAAATAAATTAATGTTCCTATTGCTGGCTCATTTCATGCAACTTCTTATTTAAATAGATAATTTTAACTCGTACGTCTTTAATAAATAAAACTTTCACTCAAATATAACTTTTGTTTTCTCTGTAATAGAAGAAAACTTTTAATTCCCCATTTTGTACGTGGCAGAATAGGCGCAAACCCTATGCGCGGAAAATAAAAAAATATCTCATCCCTTTAGTCTGTGGCCGATCGCAATGCGCGCGCATAGGAAAATTGATTAATTTTTCCCGCCATAGCGAAACATTTTTCACAACTCGTTTTCACTATTGAATTTATAGTTATTTATTAATTAAAATGTCTACAAGTACTAGTTACGAAGAAAATGATTTAAGAACAACGACACTCCACCAATAAATTAAAAAAAAAAACTATAACTCACTAGTAAGTGAAAATGAAAAAGTCACAGTTTGGTTATGGGTGTCACTCTGTGCCTAATTGCGGTGACCATAGAGCCACTTTATGAGCAAGTGTGTTGAAAATAACATTATCATGGTAATCTTATTGAAATGTGAGAAAAAATAAATTCTATTTCAGCCGTTTAGGGTAAGTTTAGATCGTGGTCATATTTTGTTAAAATATAACCGCAACTTTCATTATTTCCTTTTTTTTTCTCTTCAAAAATCTTTGTTTTATCGATTAAAAAAGTAGGCGCTTTTCCTTGATTTCTAAGATCATTATCATATCTTATAAGACTGGTACAATAGGTGTTAAAAATACATTTTCTAATTTTAATTATTTAACTTATTGTAATAAGATAAACCTTCAGAATTTATCTTATTACAGTATGGTTTAATCAACAAAATAAACGATAAATAATTTGATAAAGTAAACTATGACATAAGTGACATTACAATACAAAGATGCCAGATTATGATGACATCACTAAAGAGTTTGGTTGGTATACCACAGTACCCATAGATCTTGGTTTAACAGTTAGCTACTTAAATTCTTGCAAATAAATATTTAACTCATTCATTCGTATTACTTTACGCAGGCTTAAAAAAACGAATGCTAAAAGAAAGTTTCTATAAAAAGTTAAACGTTTTCACAAATAAAGATACTACGCTACACGTTTACATAAATCACATGCACTCGTTATCGTTACTTACCTGATGTTGATTCAACAGTCGCTTGCAACTTCTCAGATCTGTACCGATCTCTTCACTCTTAAGCTGCCTCTCCAAGTCAATAAGACGTGCCTTTGCGTCTTCAACAGATCTGTAGGCAAACGCATTATGTTAATTAAGACGCGTGATGACCAGGTATGCGATCGCATACCTGGTCATCACCCTCAGCCTCACCAGCAACCTCGGCCCAGCACACAGCACTTTCGGCCGGTACACAAGCAGGTCCTACATACCCTCTCCTGCGTGTCAATTCTGTAGAAATCTCACCGTGAAGACTTGCGTGGAGTGAGCTGTCAGTGTCATCCCGTCTTGGTCAATCCCTAACATCAGTGGCACTGACAGCTCACTTTACCTAAGTTTTCACGGTGATATAGTTACAGAATAGCATTCCTGGTCATAAGTAGTCGTTTTGCCCGCGTGTTCAGCAAGTTCGGACATAGAAGTTTCAAAATTTTCGCCTCTTTATTACTTTTCCCTGTCAAACAAAACATATATTTTTCTAAACATACCTTCGATGTTTCCTCTGTTGAGCTGCCTGTCGTAACTTGCTGCCCTTATCTCTGGAGGCGGCTACTAGCTCCTCCCAGGCGGTCTGGAGACCAGACAGGTGTTCTGACACCTCGGCCGAACGAGACGGGTCTGACTTCTGGAGAGACTGGCCGATCTGGTAGAAGAACATAATCTTTCATTGCAAATATCTCAAAGTGGTCTGAGAAGGCCTCACATTTTAAACAAATTTGGTAAACTCCAGGCTGCAAAGTCAAAGTCAAATCGTTTATTTCAAATGGCCCTTTTGAACGTCAAAATTTAAAAAAAAAATAGGTATAAAGGTAGTTTCGTAAGGAGAAGAATGGGCAAGACACTCCACCAGATTCGCGGCGACGTCGATTGTAAATGGCTCTGACAGCTCTCTTTTGCAAAATGAATATAGATTCAATGTCAGCAGCCCGACCCCACAGTAAAAACCCATACGACATAACGCTGTGGAATCTGCAATTGAGAATGAATGAATTCACCGACCCCAGCGTGGTTTGACCAGACTCGATTAATCGAATGAACCCCAAAATTTGCACTAGCCCCTGAAGCCTCATGCTTCATGGTGATACAAGACCATTGCATATCAAGGAATAGACCGGGGGGCACTGTAATGGTAGGGAAGACGTGCCCTTAGGATAGGAAGGAGTGTGAGAGCCAATCGAGTAATGCACCCTCTGTGGAATCTGTTATTGAGAATATTTTTATTTAAAAAATCTTTAATAGGTACTTTGCACGATCCGGGAATTGTACCCAGGACCAACCAAGGTATACCTGGAGTTAGCTTCATACAAGAGGTGGACTACTAAAAGAGTTATTCTACCTGAAGTAAGTATTTTGTGGACAAATTGTAAAGTAATAGCAATATGTGTCGGGGATGATAAAAGCATTAATTGTATCATATATTGTAGACATAAAAACTCTTAACGGAGATGAAAGCAAAAAAAAAGTTAAATATAAAACACGAATGCGGTAATGTAAAGTAAAAAACACATGTGTTTGTCGGCGCGAATACTTTAAATACAGCGCCATCTTGTGATTCGTTACAAAACATCGATCAATCAGTGACGAGCACGTGTTCCCACTCTGTGGATCAGGTGACTGGTGGGGCGGCAGCGTTATAAAAACGGCCGCACGCATTGGAGCGGACATTCCGACTCTCAGCGCTCAGCCCGCACACTAGTCGTAATTGTGATAGTGATCGCGCCTGAACCACGTTATAATTAAAATAAAATTGTTTAATTAAATAAATTATAATAAGAAGTAAATTAATAATAACTTGTGAAATTAATTAAAGTTGTGAAGTCAATATCTTCAAGTGGTATTTATTTGTGATACGATGGCAACCAACCCTGATTCAGAGACAGATGAACCAAATGTTTATTACGTAATCGAACCCAACCATGCTTCTGCCGACATCAGAAGTGGGATGAGCCTTGGCTCATCCATTGCGCGCCCATCTTCTACCCTATTCGTGGATGCAGCCACCCGTCAGTCTGGACAGCATCTATCCGTAATATGTAATGACGGCCATCAGGACAGTGTGGCCATGGACCAAAATGGAGAATCTTCTGCTAACCAAGAAATACGGAGAATGCGTACTGCTGGTGCTGGCTCGTCGACGAATGTATCTGAAGGTCACGTGAGTCATGCCACTTTAAATACCAACAATGAAACCTTATCAATGTTGAATATTATTTTGGAGAACCTGTCTAAACAGCAACAAGAAAATAACAAAGCTAACCATGAATTTTTGCAGAGTATTCTTTCCAAGGCAATGAATTCCTCGGGAAGGCCAAGGCTTTCTGATATTTACATAGCATCTTTTGACCCGGACGGAGATGTCCCGATAAGAGATTGGTGCGAACACGTGGACTGCGCTATAAATCACTGGAAACTGACTGATTATGAAATTTGCAGCAAAATTGCAGGCTTATTATTAGGTCGTGCCAAAAGCTTTTGTGATACCTGGTTAGTCAAGTCGCCAATTTGGTCAGACATGAGAAATGCTTTGATCCAAACATTTGAACCAGAAGCCCGATACTCGAACGATATAATTAAACTCCGTAGTTTCAGATTTGATCCCATGAATCCAGCTGAATCAGTAACAAAGGCTTGGAATATATGGAAGCGGATTGTAAACGGTGACAAGGAAAAGGATGCAGTGGAAGCTGTAATTGGTTGTATTGACCTTGAGCATGTCAGATTACGATTGCTAGCAAGTAAGTGTACTACTGTGCCTGAACTGATTTCAGTTGTGTCAACCATGAAACCGAGAGAAAGCAGACCTGGGGAGCCACCAGCCAAGCGTCCACGACTACGGCTGGGAAGAGATGAGAGGATCTGCTTTAAGTGTGGCAAAGCAGGTCACCTCCAATCCAACTGCACTACTGAAAAGTTAGAACCGAAATCTTTGTTTTCTAACACTGACTCAAATTCAGCATCCAACTCTAAAAAAAGGCTGGTGTTAAAATGCAGCTACTGTGACAGGAGTGGGCACAAAGAGTCCAATTGCTTCAAAAAAATGAGCGATGAAGCAAAGAAGGTTAATTTTGCTGGCGTTCAGAATAACATTTCTACTCCAATGATTGTTAAAATCAAAAACCTAGAAATAATTGCATTATTTGATAGCGGAGCAGATAGATCTTTGATAAAAAAGTCATTGGCTGCGTCATTACCAGGTAAACGCGACGATCATATGCTTATGTTGAAGGGGCTGGGAGCAGGGGTCCCAATAGTGTCTTGCCAACGGATAACAATTGCATGCGAGATCAATGACGTCATAATCGAAATCAATTTCCACGTAGTTGAAGATCATGAGATACCATGTGAACTAATGATTGGATCAGATCTTACACAGACTCCTGGCCTAGCCGTAAACATTACCCGCCACGGAGCCACACTTATACGCACCGCACTAATTATGACTGAAATTTCCGAAGAAGCATTTCAGGATTTCGACACTGACCTCACTGAACCAGGTGTAATTTCAACACTCAAAGCACTTTTGAAAAAATACGAGAATGTTTTTACAAATGGCATTCCGAAAACTAAGGTTACAACAGGTAAACTGGAAATCCAGCTGAAAGAACCAAGTAAGGTGGTATCCCGAAGACCCTATCGGATGGCACCTGTAGAAAGAGAAAAGGTCAGAGACATTGTTAATAATTTAATGGAGAATGGTATTGTCCGCGAGAGTACATCTGACTTCGCAAGTCCTGTCATCCTCGTGAAAAAGAAAAACGGCGATGACCGCATGTGTGTTGATTACAGGGAGTTAAACAACAACACTGTGCCAATTAAATTCCCTTTGCCGATCATCTCTGATCAGATTGACAAGCTTTCAGACGCAGTTTACTTCATTACATTGGATATGGCTCAAGGGTTTCATCAGATTCCTATTGAGGAAGAATCCATTCACAAAACTGCTTTCATTACACCGGATGGTTTGTTTGAGTATACCATGATGCCTTTCGGGCTAATGAATGCACCAGCCGTCTATCAACGTGCAATTACCACGGCTTTACGTCCACTGCTTGACAAAGTTCAAATTTATATCGACGATGTACTAATTAAATGTAAAGCTTTTTCAGAAGGGCTGGACATCCTCGATCAAGTACTCACAGCCTTACGAGTATCTGGTTTTGCAGTTAATGCAAATAAGTGCTCCTTTTTCAAAAAATCCGTCGAATACCTGGGCAACGTAATCTCTGCCGGAACTGTACAGCCAAGTCCGCGGAAGATTGAGGCGCTTGAGAAGTCACCTGTGCCCACAACTGTTAAGCAGGTAAGGCAATTGTGTGGATTAGCCAGTTACTTTCGGCGATTTATACCATCCTTTTCTGAACGCATGATCCCAGTGTACAATCTGACAAAAAAGGATGCAAAATTTAACTGGACCCCTGAATGTGAAAATGCGAGACTCGATGTTATAAGAAGATTAACTTCATCACCGGTCCTTACTATTTTCCAAGAGGGTTTTCCTACTGAACTCCATACCGATGCAAGTAGTTCGGGCCTTGGTGCTGTCTTGCTCCAGATTAAAGATGGTCGACAACACGTCATTGCTTACATGAGTATGAGAACGACTGAACCCGAGAGCCACTACCACTCATATGAGCTGGAGACATTGGCCATAATTCGAGCGATTAAACATTTTCGACACTACCTTTACGGACGAAAATTCACCATCATAACTGACTGTAATGCCATCAAGGCTTCCATGAACAAACACGAATTGTTACCTAGGATCCACAGGTGGTGGTCGTACCTGCAAAACTTTGATTTTAAAATCGAGTACCGACAAGGGGTACGTATGAAGCACGCGGACTTCTTCAGCCGTAACCCTGTGGCTTGCATCAACTTGGCGAATTCGACTGAAACCTGGCTGAAGGTGGAACAACGACGAGAGTCGGACCTGGCTGCCATCATAAAAGGTATTGAACAAGGCAAAGAAATTGACCAATATCGTCTTAAGGATTCCATGCTCTATCGAAGGACCTCCGATAAAGTACCTGGTCAAAGCTGTTGGAAAAAGGTAGTGCCCCGTTCATACCAATGGAGTATAATCAATGCATATCATACCGCACTGAAGCATTTTGGTTGGGAGAAAACTTTGTCCAAACTTCAGGAAGAATACTGGTTCCCGGTGATGTCTACTACTGTGCGACAATTTGTAGATAACTGCGTAATTTGCAAAACCAGCAAAGGAGCTTCAGGTACAAAACAATGTCAAATGTACCCTATAGGCAAGGAGCCTATACCGTTCCACATCATTCACATCGACATGACTGGGAAATTAACAGCACGTAATGGTAAGCATGAATATGTTGTGGTAGTTATAGATTCCTATACAAAGTACACGATGCTCACCTATGCTACAGACAAGACAGCAAAATCAATGCTTTCTGCGCTTAAAAAGGTAGTATCTTTATTTGGAGCTCCGAAGCAAGTTATTAGCGACCAGGATACAGCATTCAAGGCAGAATTCGAGGAGTATTGTAAGGAGCATGGTATCAACCAGCATTTCATTGCACCAGGTATGAGTAGATCAAATGGCCAAGTTGAACGTATGATGACAGTGGTCAAAAATGGTTTAACGATCATCAGAAACTACGAAACCAACGACTGGAAAAAGGCTTTAGACGCATTGCAATTGGCAATAAATTGTACAAAAAACAAAACTACTAACGTGAGTCCTCTTAAAGCTCTTACAGGAAGACAAGGTGCCGTCCCTGCAGAACTAATTTCACTTGTGGATGAAGTTAATTCCGTTGTTGATCGAGATCAACTGGACCATTACATGCAGAAACGAATCACAGAACGAAGCATAGCTGACAAACAAAGATTCGACAAAAACAAGGCAAAGGTTCAAAAGTTTCATAAAGGTGACATAGTTCTGTTCAGTGAATCCAAGAACTCAAATTGGGCTTGATCTCAAATATCCAGATGCATATGAAATTTGGAAAATCTTGCCTAATGACCGCTATTTAATAAAGAAAGTTATAGGTAGAGGTCGTCCCAAGAAAGCTGCACATGAACAGCTCCGCCTCGCCCCTAAACCGGGCCAGGAAGCCGAGTCGGCGCGACAGGTTACTGCTGAAGAAACTGCTGCCATTCCTGCGGCCTGTAACATCATTGGTGACCCAGGTTCCAACAGTAACGTCGAGTTTGGTAAAGTTAAAAACTTTAGTACTTTTAAATATTTATTCTGGAAGACTATTTCCTAGCCTTCTGTGGGAAATAGTCTAATTGATAATTTTGATAAATTATGCTCATCTGTAAACTACTCTTGGTTGTTCATGACAACTTTGTATCCATCCTCTATGAATACAAAATTTCCTTGGCTTGTTGAGATGGAGTGACTCTCTCAATTAGTTTTGTTTGTTTTATTTGAGATTGAGGGACAGGGGCCCTCTCTCGATTAGTTTTGTTTGTTTGATTTGAGATTGAGGGACAGGGGCCCTCTCTCAATTGGTTTTGTAAATTTTATCTGAGATTGAGGGACAGGGGCCCTCTCCCAGTTAATTTTGTTTGAGATTGAGGGACAGGGGCCCTCTCTCGATTAGTTTTGTTTGTTTGATTTGAGATTGAGGGACAGGGGCCCTCTCTCAATTAGTTTTGTTTGAGATTGAGGGACAGGGGCCCTCTCTCAATTAGTTTTGTTTGAGATTGAGGGACAGGGGCCCTCTCTCGATTAGTTTTGTTTGTTTGATTTGAGATTGAGGGACAGGGGCCCTCTCTCAATTAGTTTTTTAAATGTTATCTGAGATTGAGGGACAGGGGCCCTCTCTCTAGTTGAAACATGTGCAATCTTATGTCAGGAGTGACCAAGACTAAATTGTGTTTCAGAGCATGTCGAGCGCGACCTGCTGCAGAATGGCCGTGTCGGCGCGAATACTTTAAATACAGCGCCATCTTGTGATTCGTTACAAAACATCGATCAATCAGTGACGAGCACGTGTTCCCACTCTGTGGATCAGGTGACTGGTGGGGCGGCAGCGTTATAAAAACGGCCGCACGCATTGGAGCGGACATTCCGACTCTCAGCGCTCAGCCCGCACACTAGTCGTAATTGTGATAGTGATCGCGCCTGAACCACGTTATAATTAAAATAAAATTGTTTAATTAAATAAATTATAATAAGAAGTAAATTAATAATAACTTGTGAAATTAATTAAAGTTGTGAAGTCAATATCTTCAAGTGGTATTTATTTGTGATACGATGGCAACCAACCCTGATTCAGAGACAGATGAACCAAATGTTTATTACGTAATCGAACCCAACCATGCTTCTGCCAACATGTTTAATACACTGCATTATGATCCTAAGAGCGGTGTAATAAAAGACACTTTATGAACAACTGTGTTGAAAAAAACATTACCAGTCTTTTGAGGCACTTGGGTAAAAACAGTATGATTCAAAAACTTACGCTTTCAACGTTTCTCAGTTGCTTCTCGTTAGCTTGTAGCTCTCTTTCAAAGGCTTCATGCTTTTGTAGTTTGCGCTCCAAGTTGGCTAAGTCTCTGTGAATGGAATGAAATATAACGTAAAAACATTTTTTTTAAACTTATTTTTAATCAATTGCTGTATCTTGATACATAACATCAGGCCTTTAATCCCTGAAGGGTTAGGCAGAGGTGTTTATATAGTACACCCACATATCGCCAGTTATGTTTAAGTCCCATGTAATAGGGGGCGAGCCTATTGCCATAAACCGGGCCCAAATCCAGATTCCGGGCTGCTACTGAGAAATTCTAGATATAAAAACCCAATAACACTTCACGACTTGGGAATCGAACCCAGGACCTCATGCTCAGGAGTAGATCTTGCGACCACTAGACCAACGAGGCAGTCCTGTATCTTGATGTTGTAGAAGTATTAATTGTAATTAAATCAGCTTCCAAAACTAAAAAAATAGGATTCGCACACGAAGGGTTCCGTACCACAAGGCAAAATACAAAATTGTATTGTATGACTCCATTTAATTTTTAACTTAATTTTATTTTTACTATTGGGTGATAGAGAGGCAATACAATGGGGATGATGACAATTTTTTTTTTTTGTCTCAAAAATAATTTTCTTTCCACATAGTGCAAATAGTATTACAAAAAGTGTAACAGCTTGTAAAACTGCCAAGTTATAAACGTTTTAAAGTAAGTGTTAGACTAGGACAGCACTATCGTAGAGGTGACGTCACGACTACGTAACTTCATACTAGCGCCGTACATTGTCCAAAAACTTTTAAAGCGTGTATCTTCTTCATATTCACACTTTTACTATGCCTTCTTTGAAATTA
Source organism: Dasypolia templi (assembly GCA_963555695.1). Taxonomy (NCBI): domain Eukaryota; kingdom Metazoa; phylum Arthropoda; class Insecta; order Lepidoptera; family Noctuidae; genus Dasypolia; species Dasypolia templi. The sequence continues at coordinate 2,498,274 of OY743166.1, forward strand.
CATTATTTTTAAGAACATTTTTGATAGTAGTCATCATCCCAATTACACACTGTGAAAATTTCAAGTGTCTACCTATTACAGTTCATGAGATACAGCCCGCTGACAGACATACGGACGGACAGCGGACGCTTAGTAATAGGGTTCTGTTGGCACCCTTCGTGTACGTAACCCCAAAAAGAGTCATAGTTTAGAAAAGACGACGCCACAGACAGACAAACGTGCTAAACATAAATATTTAAAAAAACCTCCCGTGTTAAACACAAAGTGGTTAACTATCTTTTAACTAAGATATAAAACTAACCTGTAGCTCTGGTCCTTAGCCGTCCTAGTCTTGTCCTGGATCCAGTTCTGCAACTCCTCAGTTGCGGCGACGAACTAAAATAAAAGTTACGGTTAATGACGTCACGACTATGCTACTCCATAAATTGTCCGTACCGCGCGACAAGGCCGGGAATAATCCCCTACAAAAACTTTTAAAGCGTGTATCTATTTCATATTTCCATCGATTTTACAGATTCTTTCGATTATCTCATTTTACAATACCTTCTTTAAAATAACATCATTGCTCTAACATTATTAATATTTCACATTCATTGCTTGGTTTACGTTGTCGATTGGATGATTTTGAACACTGACAGTAGCAATGGTTTTCATTTTGACATTTTAACAACATCCATGCAATGAAAGTTGTTGAGCTGACAAATTTTTCAAACATATGAAGCAATGGATTACGCGTTTCATTAAAAAAAGAAAGAAAAATAGATTTATTTGTCACAGAAACACGTGCATACAATATAAATCGATTCCAAAACAAAAAAAAACTGATTTATTATTACAACACAGAACATAAATACTCGGCAGCTGCACGCCGTGACTGTGACAAGAAGGCTTCCACTCAGCATGATGCTGTGCTATAGTGGACCCACAGCACAGCAAAATCATCGGATTGTAAAAAAGTCAGCTTCGCAATTGAGGAGCAGCATAAGCTGGCCTCCTTATTATATTGAAGCTCTGTACTGCTAGACCAGCTCAAGGTCGTAGAGTTAAAGAAAGTCAATGTAAAAAAAAAAACGACGGGTTGCACTCCGGGAGTGCCGGCAGAAGTGAAAACTTGAATATTTTTTTGAATGGTTAGGGAATAATTTTGCACGAATTGCTTTAATTATCAGTATAAAAGTACTATCATTTATGTGGTAGAATACAATATTTATTTATTGCGCTATCGTACACAAACATGACAATTTATATTACATTAAAAAGTTTATCTCTCAGAAAAATTAATCAATCAATAAAAATCAACAATCATCCGTCTTACGAATTTTCGATCGGTACCCTAATTGCGTAATACACAATCAATCGGAATCTGAATCGTTTTGAAACAGATTGCTAATACATTGCTTCATAAGTTTGATAAAAAATTCTGCTCAACAATGTAAATAACGCAATGAATGTTGTTGAACTGTCAAAATCAAACAGATTAGTCGTAATCGGTTACGAAAATGTCTTACGCAATTATGCTGCAGGTCACCCATTTCAAAAAAGTGTATAACGCCGCTAAAGAAGTTTTCACTTCAATATACAATAGGAATGTTGTATTTTTTTTTTTACATTGATTCTCTTTTATGATATAATAGATTGTACGAATTGTTCGTTCCTTACCTGTTGATGCGCCAAACTAGCCAACAACGCGCGGCGTCGCTCTGCGGCCGCGTGACGCACGCCATCGCGACGCTGTAGGACGGCCGCGCGACGAGCTGCGATGCTAAGGTAACAATACATTTGTTAATAACGTTATAATGATGCTTAGAGTCTGAAGTCTGAAGGGGTAGACAGAAGTGTATTGTAGACCCTCCCTTCGCTAGTAATACTATAAGTCGACGTCAAGCCGAAGTCGGGTGATACGTAAAGTCATAATAGTTAGCAATTGCTATGTATTTTAAAAATAACTCCTGTGTGTCTATTAACTCCTGTTGCTGTAAATTTTAATTTTTTAAATTTTCTGCTTAAGTAATCCTGAAAAATGCTTCTGAGAGCTGTTGCTTAAAATTTACAGCCAACTGCTCCATTCCAGATGGAAATTTATGTTTTTTCCCCAACCAAGTATTTAAAATTAATAATTATTTATTTATTTTTAAGGGTCGTGCACACTGGCGCGACGCCACAGCGTAACTTAAAGGCACCGCGTGTCGCGCGACGAGCGGTGCCTTTGTGTCGCGCTGTGGCGTCGCGCCTGATTGTGGGAGCCTTTATACTATAGAATCGGTTGCATCTAGCTAATAATATAAAGAACCCCGGGCTTACTTTTAAAACCATTTTTTTAAGTCGCTTCTATACTATACACCTGACTAGTTATGCATTCCCGGTGTTCTTGGATACCCGTGTTTTATTTACATAAAATATATTTTTCTTCCAACTATGCTTTAATTTCATCACAATCACACTAAAAACTCAGTACAAAGCGAGTCTTTAATGCTCTAGAGCAATAAAAATGTATGAAATTTTATTATTGCAGTTTTTTTTTATCGCACCAAAAGGTGTCAATCTCAATTGATTAGCTCTATTCAGCCAGCCGATATCAATACTTTTTTTTTCACGTACGTATTATTCGTTTCTATCCTACTTGTTCCAAATTTAAATATAAATTTGCCCAACAAAACTCTTAACCTTACGTTTTATAATTGCTCAAGTATAACTTTTAATTTCAATAATTAAACTTCTATTTTAACTGTTTGATATGAGTTTCTTTTATCTACTATTCCTATAGGTAATAGTTGAAAGAAAAGCAGATTATGCACCTCGCCTTAAGTAATTTATATTGCCCTCGTGCCTGTTAGATTAGAGCCCTCGCTAACGCTCGGGCTCTAAATCAGGCACTCGCTGCAATAATAAAGTACTTTGTGCTCGATGCAATAATCTACTATTAAGAAGCCGCTTCCATACTTACACAGCGTATAATTAACCTTACGTAAATATGCATCCGAACATCCGATCTCTACTTGGAGTTAATAATAATATTATGTAGTTGTTTTTTTTTATAGAAATATTTAAAATGTATTAAAATAAGGACAAAAATAACATAATATAACATCACGCCTTGTTCCCCGAAGGGTTGGGCAGAGGTATAACTATAGAACACCCACATTTCGCCAGTTATGTTTCAAGTCCCATGTAATAGGGGGCGAGCCTATTGCCTGCTACTGAAAAATTCCAGATAAAAAAACCCAATAACACTTTGCCCGACCTGGGAATCGAACCCAAGACCTCATGCTGATATGTAGAAATAATAATATTATGTGGTAATAATGAAAAATCTCACTGCTCAGCTGCATAATGCGGTATCTTCTCCAAGGCCTCGGCTCTCTGCGCGAAGGCGGCTAGTCGCTCGTCCTGCGCCGCCAAACGAGCTTCCAACTCCTCGTGACGCTTCACAAGAGCTTCGGCTTCGTCGACTGAAGACTGCGGGGAGAGAGAAGGGAACTATTAATCCAGTATTGCATATGTAAGCTGTCACGGCTTTTAATTATGTATTAAGTTTTTTTTTGCGTGATTTTATTGTTTTCTTGTTTGAGTATATTGGCGTGGCTAGCTAACATATGGCAGATAATTTAATATGATGTTCTGCTACTATGCATACCTATTATTGTATAGATTCGTGTTTTTTTCGAAATGAGCAGACAGCTGTGCTGCTAGACAGTTTGTTGCGTCACTTCTTGTTCCCAGCTAAAGCACTAGGAAGTAGTGAAGTGCGCGCGTGCCGGGGGACTGTCTTATGTCATTTTGACATTCGAAAAGTGCTGATTCTCAGCCTAGTTTGAATAAATGCCTTTTTTTTTGTTATAAGTACACGGTTAAATTTAGGTCGTTCTGGAACCGAAAGCGTTGAACTCGATCATCGAACTCGAAACGATTGAGACCATTATTTTCAACGAAAAAAACCACGATAATTTTTATTTGTGTGAAATAATGAGAACTCGAAGTGACGCTTTCTTGCGATCAATGCCTAAGTGTGTAAAACGTATCGACGAATGGCAACACAAGCGAACGGTATCCAATTTTGACAATTATTCACAATAAAAAAAAACCTTAAATTTGATTTTTCGTGTTTTTTTTGTTGAAACAATGGTCTGAATCGTTTCGAGTTCGATGATCGAGTTCATGGCTTTCGGTTCCAGAAGGACCTAAATTTAACCGTGTTAATACATTCACTAGCTCAAGTGTTTGTAAATAACTTATTTGAATGACTTAACAGTGTCGTTTGACTATTAAGCCTTCCTTTCTATAATAGTTTTCTAAAGAGGTAATAGTTAGTTTGTAAGTTTGTATGTAGGGGGTAATCTTTTGAATTATGTTTATGTAATTATAGTTTCTGAGGATGGCGATAGGTTATTTAACATCACGCTTGGACGGTTGTAGTTGGTAGATGTCACATTGTTGGAATCCCCAAAAAAATAATTTAACCATGTCTTGCAACACTGTATATGTCAACTAGAGAATTTTCATTATGTCTACGAACAAGACGTGTTTTTTTATTTTCTCAACATATCAGTCAACCCTAATACAAACTCTAATATGGTCCTTCCAATTTTATATTCTAAGACATGTCGCCTCATTATGATGAAATAATTTACACGATGAACAGATATTACTCGTACGTATAGATAATACTACGTACAGCTACCCAATTCCATACAAAGAAATGACATCTCCCTAAGTCTGGCTATTGAGCTGGCAATTTTTCGTCATCCAAATGTTCAACAGATGGCAGCACCAGCGATTCACCAATTGCCAGAGAGTAGTTTTACAACGCCATCTAGGAGTCGACCTACTTTCAAAACATTTCGAGCCATCCTTTTTAAATAAAGTTTTATTCCGGTTCTAGAAAAACATGTTACTAGATTTCTTTTATATGTAAAGAAATAGATTTAAAATAAGATGTTTGATTTAAATTTGTGACTATTATGGTTAGTTTGAAGACAGGACAAATTGAGTAAAACGCCATCTATTGTAAAGAGCACTAAACAAAATGATTAACAGATGGCTACTTTTATAATTTTTTGGGTTCGAATGGAAATTAAAAGCTTCATTTATGTTTTTTTGTTGAAAAACGAGTGTGAATAGATAAATCAGCATTTAACAAGGAAGTCTTGATTTTTACTAATCTTACTTCAGCCAAAATTCTGCCGTTTATCGCTTTCTAATGATTGTTAATTTCATAATGGTTACCTATGCTGCCATCTCGGGTTTTTTTGAAGACTAGTTATAAAATGTTCTAGTTGAGACCCCATGCACGAAGTAATGCGCCTGTCTGGGTTTGAACCTACGAACCTAGGCAGGGGCTTTACTTAGTGTAAATTAATGATGAAATTCTTACCCCAAACTGCTTGTACTCAAGGTAGGCCTCGTGAGCACCGCTGGACGCGTCGATCTGATCACATTCGCGGTTGAAGCTCTGCAGTTGTACAAGTTGCTTCAAGTAGGCGTCCTTGTCTTGCCATTCTGTGGGAAAAATAACGTTATTTCGTTGAAAATTACAAAATATAGGGATATTTTATTACACGCTTTTATAAGCTTTACTTGTGACTAACAAACAAACAATTTAAATAAATCAACAAAGAAAGAAATTAAATGATAAATGATTTTATTTCTGTAAGTAGGTTTGTACGAACACTTTTACACGTCAATCATATTTTAAAAACTAGATGAGGTCGGCGTTTCCTATCTGACTACTCTGAGAAGAAAGGCCGAAACAAAATCTGAGGTCACAGTCTCTTTTAAAGTCCAGACATAATCTTGGTCAGATCATGTGAAGACCATGAAGATTGATGTCTGAAATGGTCTTTTGAGGCAAGAACCACTCAGAATGAGTGGACCCCTGTCCAGTCAGTGCACGCATTTATCAGTAATCGTGCAGCTCAACTCAAAACATAAGGAGCTCAGCGATTCGACGAACAATACCAAAGAAAGGACATTGGGTAGGCCGCATAGTTACTCAAACCGCCAGACCAAGATTAAGATTAAAAGTAACTGAGAAATAAAATTGGAGTTAAAAGACCGTCGCAGGCAGTTATTTTTTTTGCTTTTTTAATATATGCACGTATTTTTTTATATAATACAAAGCAAAGATTTTTTTATCAATTTTTCTGTTATCTGTTATGACTATCACCCGATTACGGCTTGATGTTGACTTCTGGGACACACCCTATGGTCTCTCGTTGGTCTAGTGGTCGCAATCGCTGCTGCTGAGCATGAGGTCCTGGGTTCGATTCCCAGGTCGGGCAACGTGTTATTGGGTTTTTCTATCTGGAATTTCTCAGTAGCAGCCCGAAGTCTGGATTTGTGCCCGGTAGATGGCAATAGGCTCGCCCCCTATTACATGGGAATTAAAACATAACTGGCGAAATGTGGGTGTACAGGTACACCTCTGCCCAACCCTTCGGGGAAACAAGGCGTGATGTTATGTTTATGTCTATACTAATTCAAGTGTGAGAGGTGTTGTGATGTCTACGCTTTTTGGCTCGGGTACCTTTTCGTCTAACTTCTACCTCCCCGACTAACACTCGTACTGAGACTAGTATTTATCGATATCTAATAGTATGTAATAACATTGTAGGTGTAAGTAATATACCTTTAGCGACAGCTTTATGGTCGTTCTCCAAACTCTTGATCTTATCAGCGACGTCTGTGAGCGACGGGTTGTTGGCGAGCAGCTGCTTGCCCAGAGCTATGACTTCTTTGTACCTATGGGGCAAAAATAATATAATTAACTAATTAATCAAAGAAAACTTCGTGACGGAAACCGGCATGTCGTAGAAACAAAAAATCATAGACATATGATATCCACGACACAGAGTGGGCTTTTAATCACACATACATATATAATCAGCCTATTATGTTCCCACTGCTGGGACACAGGCCTCCTCTCTGTGAGAGGGAGTGGGCCGTAATCCACCACGCGGGCCCAGTGCGGGTTGGTAGGTGTCACATGTCTTCGAATTTTAGGTTCTAAGACATGCCGGATTCCTCACGATGTTTTCCTTCACCGTTTTAATCAAAGAATTAAATTACTATTGGTGACTCTTTCATTAACCAATGGGAGGTTATACAGATGGCGAGTTTTTGTTTTATCATCGATTAGTTTATGAGCAAGTTTCAATAAATTAAAAATAATAGTAAAAAAAACTGTAAACCCGACTACGGAAAAATCAAAGTTATTTAAAAAGTAAGAGACAAGAAAATATTTATGTCATGTCATAACATTAAAAACTGCCTCGTTGGTTTAGTGGTCACAAGAGCTACTGCTGAACATGAGGTCCTGGGCTCGATTCCCGGGTCGGGCAAAGTGATATTGGGTTTTTCTATCTAGAATTTCTCAGTAGCAGCCCGGAGTATGGATTCGTGCTCGGTTGATGGCAATAGGCTCGCCCCCTATTACATGGGACTTAAGCATAACTACTACTACGGGTGTACTATAAGTACTACTCTGCCTAACCCTTCTGGGATTACAGGCGCGGTCTTATTGTAAAAATTGTTTTAATTAAAAACGTCAATTAAAGTTGGAATTTTGACCTTCAATATCCCAGGTATGGTCCAGTACAGAAAAATGATCACAATGACGAGGAGCACAAGTGACTCTCAGCTTCGATAAGTGTCTTCATAAAGCAGCGAGCGCAGCACGACAACCATAGAAACGAGTTTTGTCGACGGCAGAATAGACAAAAAAGACAAATGAATAACAGAAATCTAACATTTTGTCTATTCAATTCTTCCGTCGACAAAAGTTGGTCACAGTACGCGTGCAGTTAGATAAAAAATGATACTAACTCGTCATCATGCGCCTTCATATCGTCCATCAGCTCTTGGTGCTGTTTGTGTAGCGCCTCAGCCGTCGCTACGTCCTTAGCGCTTGCTTCCTGAGCCATTTGCTCCCGGACTTTCTGTGGAGGAGATAACGGATTAGTTTATTTAAGGTTCAGTTGAAAAACAGCGTCAAGCTAGTTGTCTGGCATTTTTGCTGAACTGGGCCTAATGGCGTAGCCACGGGGCACACTTTCCTGCTAATGAACACAACGCTCTTTACACTTTTTATTTTGATTCTTCTTTTTACTTGTAGTACTGCCTCGTTGGTCTAGTGGTCGCAATCGCTACTGCTGAGCATGAAGTCCTGGGTTCGATTCCTAGGTCGGGCAACGTGTTATTGGGTTTTTCTATCTGGAATTTCTCAGTAGAAGCCCGAAGTCTGGATTTGTGCCCAGTAGATGGCAATAGGCTCGCCCCCTATTACATGGGACTTAAACATAACTGGCGAAATGTGGGTGTACTATAGGTACACCTCTGCCCAACCCTTCGGGGAAACAAGGCGTGATGTTATGTTATGTGTATAATAATATGTTGGGTTGGGTGTGCCTTTAAGTCTGTCCAAAAAACTCTAAATAATGCAAAAGATGTTTTTTAAACATAACTTCTTGCGATTGAATTGAATCTTCTCGAGAAACGTGTAAAAAAATACCAAAAGCCTTTAAACCCATTTTCATTTTAAACTTTTTTTTTACATTATTATCTGCTGCTGTGGAGAACATAGAAATAGGAACTTTTTCAACTGTCTTTCTATTACGTTTCATGAGAAAGGAACAACTTACAAATTAAGTCTCTCGTCTCCAAATAAATCTTAAGGAAAAAGTGTTAGGCAGCCCGCGAAATTCAAATTTTCATACGTTTTTTTTTAATATTAGCAGGACAAAGTGTCAGGTTGTATGTTGTACAAAATATGATTCGCGACCGTAATATCATTAAAATTATCACACACTAGCACTTCGTACGCGTGGATTTCGTAAAAAAAAGTTGCCATGTTCATCAAGGATAATTTCGGCTTCTAATGGTAAAACAATTTTTCAACTCGGTCCAGTAGTTTCGGAGCCTATTCAATACAAACAAACAATCAAATCTTTCCTCTTTATAATATTAGTATTATATTATCTCCCTCTCACCTGCATCCAGTGCGTCAGCGTGGTGGAACTCCTGCCAAAGATCTGGTGCCCCACAGCCGACTCCAGCCGACTTCTCCTCTCTGCGGCTTGCGCTTGACATCTTTCCCACATTTGCTGGATCTCCTTCTGACGACCTTCGACGTTTCCTCGTTCGTTGGGGTATTGGGATTTGACCCTGGTGGGAGATAAAATTATTTAGTAAACTTCAAACTGTTGTGAAATTAAAAACCAGTGACCCAAATGGGAGCAACAATACAACTCATGTTGAGAGGATTTATGAAAGGCGAATAAAAAAAGGTATTATACAAGGCAGATGTGAGTGGAAAAACCGGGAGGGGACGCCCTAGGAGGACATATAGTGACCTTATAGGTGATGTTCTTCAGAAAGGTCAGTTGCGTAGTACTCGCAACCGTCGCGCGTGTATGACCAGATGTATGAACGTAAACGAGGCAAAAGGAGTATGTAAGGATCGTAGCAGGTGGCGTTCTGTTGTTTCTGCCTACCCGCATGGGAAGGCTCTTTCTTATGGTGGAAAATATAAATCACCAGGGCGTGTCAGACTTTTACTGACTAAAACCCACACAGGCAACAGAAGGATTGTTCCTTCAGTTGCCTGTGCCAGGGCCCCGTATCTCTTTTGAACAACCCGCGACCCTGGCAGATGGAAAGGCGTGAATTTATGTATATACAAACGGGACAGGACGGGAGAGCAGTGGTGGCCCAGTGGTAACCGCCGCGACTGACGAGTTGTAGGTCGTAGGTTCGAACTCAGACAGTCGCTTTACTTTGTGTAAATTATTTCATCACCACTGCTCTCAAAACGGTGAAGGGAAACATCGTGAGGAAACCGGCATGTCTTAGAACCAATAATTCGAAGACATGTGACATCATCAAACCCGCACTGGGCTCGCGTGGTGAATTACGTTCAACTGCTAATTATGCAAACGGGACTTGAACCCGCGAGTACTGGTGCAACCAGTCTTCCATTTGAAATCAAATTCAGTTTCGCCTATGAATTTGATGCTCAATGTAATGTCATTGCAGCAGATTGCTTATTCAAATTCAGCATAAATTAGTTAGTTTTCAGTGACAAATCGTGGTTCTAATAAAGAGCTTTAACCACATCTCCAAAACTGATATTATTCTAAAATATTCTTACTTTTCATTTTCATAACGTTCAATAAGGCTGCATGAAATAATAAAAGAAATGATTTAAATCATGGCAATAAAGTAATATGGTAGTACTCAACACTTTCACGGAAAAAAATACATTTTCTTCCAACTATGCTTTAATTTCATCACAATCACATTAAAAACTCAGTACAAAGCGAGTCTTTAATGCTCTAGAGCAATAAAAATGTATGAAATTTCACGATTGCACAGTTTTTTTTTAATCGCACCAAAAGGTGCCAATCTCAATGGATTAGCTCTATTCAGCCAGCCGATATCAATACTTTTTTTTACGTACGTATTATTCGTTTCTATCCTACTTGTTCCAAATTTAAATATAATTTGCCCAACAAAATTCTTAACCTTACGTTTAATAATTGCTCAAGTATAACTTTTAATTTCAATAATTAAACTTCTATTTTAACTAATAATAATAAGTTTTTATTTATTTTCTCTCACAATGGTTTTGTAGTAGTTAACAGTTTTGAGCTCTCTAGGTCACATTGTGAGAGCTGGTGCCTGAAGTAGGTTTTAGAAAAACCTGTATTACAGGTCACCAGGACTTTTTTTTTACTGTATTGTTTTTTTAAACGTTCTCGTTCTCACACGTATAATTTCAACATGTCTGTAACTAACTTTCTGTTACAATTTTTTATTTATTTAAAAGAGTATCCGTGCCTTCCCACACATAAATATCACCAATGCTTACACTAAGGTGTACACTCCGAAGGCTCATAATCCTTCCTATCATAAGGGCACGTCTTGCCTACCATTACAGCGCCCCCTGGTCTACTACGAGATATGCAACGGTCCTTGTAGCACCATGAAGCATGAGGCTTCAGGGGCTAGTGCGGATCTTGGGGTTCATTCGATTAATCATGTCTGGTCAAACGCTGGGTCGGTGCATTTCATTCATTCATATTTAAAAGAGTATCCATGGAGTTTATTCGCCATAGGTACCTACAACGCTTTGGAATTGGCAATTAGCTTCACTTTTCAAACTGACCGACCCCTTTACAATTCAAAAATAATTGGTTTATTTGAAATAAATGCTATGAGTTTGAGCTCAAACTCTATTTTGACGTGAATGCCACTTTAAATTTGCTTTCATAGTGCAACCAATAAAAACAAACTGATGATAACAAAATCGGGGGATACAGTTTGGTGTTGCAGCTGCATATCTATCATCTACATCATAAATATAATTACACCACTTGATATCTAAAGAATCTAAGGATTTGTTACGTCGAGTCAGGACTGAGACGGACCGCACGCGGTGGAGGGGGAGGCGCCGCCATCTTGGGGTAATTTAGCTGTGTTACATAATTTGCGTTTAGTATACATTTTGACTCTGTGAAGCTACAACGCTCGATCACGAATTCACGTAAAACACACGACCGTGTTTACGACACCCCTTATGTCTCTATCTTTGTTACTTCGGAACGAGTTTTGTCGACGGAAAAATAGATAAAATGATAAAAGAAATCTGTCGGTTTGTCTATTCTATCTGACATGACTAAGTGTGCTGTGTAAACCCCAATAAATACTATTTTCTTTGTATCTTTTTGGCAATACTTACGAGTCCGCCAACAAGCTGATCGTGTTGACCTTCTCCCTCACAGGCTCCAATTCTCTCTCCAACTGTGCGTGTCTCCTCTGCAACGCCCTGACGGTTCGAAGGTCTGAGGCTGGGGCGGAACTAGCTGCTAGCTGGTTCTCTTTCTCAGCCATCCAGTCCAGGGCTTCGTCGCAGGTTCGGCTGAATAGTTCCACGCTAAAAGGGACGAAGAAAGAAAGGTCAGTAAAACAATATGGGGCAGCCGAGTAAAAAAATCATGCGTTATTTTGCTCCAACCTAAGCGTCGAACAGTGATGAAAACTATTTTTATTTAAATACTTCAGTTCGAAATCGTTTTTTATTTATAATTAATAATTTTGTGAAACGATGGCAAGATTCACAGAACGCAATTTCGACTATGCTTGGTTTAGTAAGCGTCTCATACAAATCTGAACTTTATTCTCAAGACGATAATGTTCGTATTCGTATAAAGCGTTTGCCCTCATCCGCTTAAACAAATATGAACATTATATGCAAAACAATACTATAAAAAAATATTTTATTTCAGAATTAATCAATCAGAATTATCTAATTTTTTTTAAGAAGCGAAAGGTTATTTAGTTTTTTTTTTTGTTTTTATTATGTATGAAATTTTCTTTCATTTCAGTCATTTAAATGTAAACCTAGTATTATATTGCTTCTTAAATTAAATAAGGCGATGTGTTTTTTGTGTTTGTGCTCTCACCACAAATTACTATTATGTGTCTATATGTGAGGATTTGTAAATGACTTTCTGGTGCTCTATGGTCTCCTCTTTTGTCTGTTTTTATTAGCTGTAAGACCGCTGTAAATAGTATAATAAATTTGTATTATTCGTCGAATGGATAAGCTCCTTAAGTTTTGAGTTGAGCTGCACGATTACTGACAAATGCGTGCACTGACTGGACAGGTTCACTCAATCTGTGTGGTTCTTTCCTCAAAAGACCATTTCAGACATACCAATCCACATGGTCTTCACATGATCTGACCTTAAAAGACTGTGACCTCTGAGTTTGTTTCAGCCTTTCTTCTCAGAGTAGTCAGATAGAAAACGCCGACCTCACCTAGTTTTTAAAATATGATTGACGTGTAAAAGTGTTTGTACAAACCTATTTACAGAAATAAAATCATTCATCCTACTAATATTATAAACGCGACAGTTTGTGAGTATGGATGGATGTTTGTTACTCTTTCACGCAAAAACTACTGAACGGATTTGGATGAAATTGGCACACAGATAGTTTATAACCTGGATTAACACATATAGTACTTTTTATCCCGATACTTCCACGGGATTAAGATTTATGCGGGTGAAACCGCGGGGAGCAGCTAGTCATTTATAAATAAATATAAAGATTTATTACCTCGAAGCGCCTTCCAAGCTCTTTTCCTTCTGCTGCTTCAAACGCAACAATCTCTCCCACTGTTGCCGCAGCTGCTGCCGCCGGGCGGTTGCCTTAGCAGCCTGGCTGTGCTTAGCTGCCACCAGCTCTTCGGCTGCAGCGTCGATGTGTTCCAGGCGTTTTGAGGCTGCTGATAAGTCGGTCACGAATTTCTGCGAGAAATATGGTTTTTTAATACGATTTTGAATTAATTTTAAACTGCCTCGTTGGTCTAGTGGTCGCAATCGCTACTGCTGAGCATGAGGTCCTGGGTTCGATTCCCAGGTCGGGCAAAGTGATATTGGGTTTTTCTATCTGGAATTTCTCAGTAGCAGCCCGGAGTCTGGATTTGTGCCCGGTTGATGGCAATAGGCTCGCCCCCTATTACATGGGACCTAAACATAACTGGCGAAATGTGGGTGTACAGGTACACCTCTGCCTAACCCTTCGGGGAAACAAGGCGTGATGTTATGTTATGTTAATACGATTTTTTCAAGTGGCTGATCTGTGAGCCACACTTAAATTATTACAGTAAAAAGTCATCCAGTATATTCGACGAGAGCAGTCTGCCTTATATGCAGAATAAGCAAGTTTAGAATACCATTTATTTTGCTCTCCAAGCACTGTCGTTTCTAAAGTTTGCTGATCAATTTTGGAGAAGCCGCACCGTGAGTGTCCACGTCTCCTTGGTTTTAAAAGAGAATAAAATTTAGCCCCTTACCTCATATTTTCTCTTAGCATTTTCGACGCTATCGTCAGCTTCTTCAGAGCGCAGCATCTTCTCCTTGTCCTTGATCCACTTGTCAAAGTCATCGCATTCGGCGAAGAAGCTGTACAGTTTGATGGCGTCTTCGAGTTGAGCGCGACGCGCAGCCGAGAGGGTTAAGAGTTCATCTGTGTAAGAACGGATAAAAGGTTAGTAAAAAACCAAAAAAACACGAAATAAAAAATTATTGTGAAAAACAAATCTTATTTTGCTCTGAACATTTATGAATCGCTCTTCAGTTTGTCGGCAGTGCGAGGCGGCACGTGCCTTTCAATTAGTACAGGCCGCGAGGCCTAAGCTGAGCTTTGCACACTTTGTGTGAGTGATTACCAATCGCACCAATGTGATTGCAAGGGACGCACAGCGTTTCAGGCCGATTGTATAAACCGGTTAAAACCTAGCAAAGGACGCATCACTATGTGCACTCACAAATATGCAAAGCTCAGCTTAAAGTAATGCTCGCTCTCCTGGCGGCTAGCTTGTTAATGATTCATTAACTCTTATAATGTACCGTATAAGTCTAAACGGGAGCTTCAGTCAGCTAATGATCCATTAACTGACTGAGTAGTGTTACTTTAACGTATCCCACGGTTACTACCGAGAATATTCTGAGTGTTAATGGTTCATTAACTGACAAGAACGCCACCAAGTTCACAAAATTAAACTTATACGTCAGTAACAAGCACAGACGCGGATCTCCCACTAATAAATGAGCCATTAACTGAAGATCAAAAAGTTAATGACTCATTAACTTTCACATTTTCAACAGTCACGCGGAAATGTTACCAGTTATAAATAATAAAACTCACCATAATCCTTCTGAATCTCAGACATCCTGGTCTCAACGCTGGCAGTTCTCTGCTGCGGCAGTGCAGCGCGACTGGACCTCCTGGCTGCTTGGCTCGGCTTGTTCCGCTTGACGGGGACCACCTGCTTGACGAGGACTGTCTTCTTCACACGTTGGACTGTGCGGACCTTCTCGGGGCGACGGACTTGGACCTAGAAAGAAAAAAATGTTGAGAAGATTTTGCCTTTTTTCGCTTGGATCAACGGCATATAGCCCATAATATCAGTATTGTCAACAGCCCGACTTGGAAAATAGTGACGTCACAACTATGCTACTCCATACTAGCACAATACATTGTCCATACCGCGCGACAAGGACTGTAATAATCCCCTCCAAAAACTTTTATAGCGTGTTCTTCATATTTACATCGATGTTACAGATTTTTTCGACTGTCGAATTTTTACTATGCCTTCTTCATAATACCATTAAATATCGATCTTTTTCTATGGTTGCGCTGATTCGATTGGAATTATATTATTCTCATTTCTTTTCAATTTTTTTGTTGGCAAGATATGAATGGATAAGGTTGGTTTTGCAAATTCCTATTCCTATCCCTCTCCTGCACATAGCCTTTCATTCGCGCGTGAGCAAGACGGCTAAAACAAGTGGCGCCGTCTTGCGCAATCTCTTCGCTACACTGGAACTAAAGAAAAATATGGCGATTGTGAGTGTTCGAAAAGTGTCGTATCGCGCGCAGTAACTCTTGTGTTCAAACTCGAAGAAACAGGGGAGATTCGCGAAAATAGCAATCGTATCGTCGATCCAGGCCTCCATCGCATCAACCAAGGTATTGTGCAGTCTTTCCCTTGTACAAACTGTCGTCTATTGCCTAATTACAGTCCAAAACAGTTTGGTATGCGCCATCCCAGTTTTGTAAAGCCAACCAAAACTCGTATCGTCGAATATAGCATAAATGGCGCATCCATTCTATAAGTTGTCCCTATAATGATGGCCAATATTAACTTGAAATTACTTTTTAAGGAAATAAAAATAAGGGCGTGGCTGTGTCGTGGACACGGCCATGTATTTTACGTTTTTTTTTTTTGGTTTTTATGTATGGCATCTCATTCTTTAAGTCATTATCCCTATAATGATGGCCGCTATTAACTTGAAATAACTTTTTAAGGAAATAAAAATAGGGGCGTGGCTGTGTCGTGGACACGGCCATGTATTTTCCTTTTTTTTTTTGGTTTTTATGTATGGCATCTCGTAGTTGACCTTGAGAGGTCGTGACTACCTAACCGGACTATCCTGTGGCTGCCTTAAGCGGACTCAAAGCCTCCAGCCAGGGGCGTAAAACTACTTACATTACTAAGCGAACGCTCGCTAAGGGCACCCCCTGTGGGGTACGGACCTCGGCTTAGGGCGTCGCTGACGGGAGGACAGCAAGATGGGACAGGCTGGATCTGGATTATATTATTATTATCTGGGGAATTTAAAGCTACAGGCTCAGCTACGGCGCGGGCTGGCACTTCGTCGAACAAGGGTCGGGTTAAGCAACTGTCCCCACAGTTACGTCGGGATCTTCGCGAGGAACCTCGGCGGCGAGGTCGGAATGTCGGTCTGTGTTTGTGCACTGTACTGGTGGCCCTACTGCTCTCCTGAATGAGAGTTATGTGGTCATCGGGGTCGGTGAGGACATGCTTGGGACGCGGACATGACTAATGGAGGAGGGAATATAGCTAGCGGCCTTGACAACCAGAGGGTTGCGGTGATTCGCGGCGGTCTCGAAGAAACCCTTTGAAATGCGTTTCATGAACTGACGGATAGTGGGAATCTTGAGGTCGACGTGGAGGATTTCGTTGCGAACGTACCAGGGGGATCCTGTAATCCTACGGAGGAACTTGTTCTGGAGGGTCTGCATTCTATTGAAGCGATGGGGCTTGGCGTGTGCAAAGACTGCACTAGCATATGTCATGATCGGGCGGATGTATTGTACGTGAATACATGAACGTAACGAGAAATATTTTCTGTGGTGGGTAGAGGTCGTGCCGTCTCAGTCCTGACTCGACGTAACAAATCCTTAGATTCTTTAGCAGCTGCAACACCAAACTGTATCCCCCGATTTTGTTATCATCCATTTTTTTTTTGTTAATAGCGACAGCAAAAAAGACGTATCCACGTCAAAATACTTACAGGCACAACTCTAGGCTCAATCTCCCGCACATAGTTCGCGGGAACGAACCCGTCAGTGCGATCAGCCTTGCGCACTGACCACCAGTCCGGGTTGGTCTTGTTGATCAGGAACATCACCTCGCCCTTCTGCATGGAGATACCCTGGCCGGTGAAGGCGTAAAGGGCTTTTACCTGAAGGGTTAAAAGGTTGTTTAGTAAGCTGATCAATATCAAATACCATGACATTATAAATCTTTATTTACGAAAGTCTGCGACGATACCACCGATGCACGATCCCGAGTCTGCCTACTTCATCCAAGAGGATTGACAGGTGCCCAGTTTCAGGTACCAAGAGCGCAAACACTACCGCTATGTTGCCTCACGTCTTTACAACAAAATCGGCCAAGAAAAGGGGATCAAAAATCTTAAAAACTTAAACATACTTCAATTCAAAAATACTGTTATCCTAGGCTGGAAAATTATAATTATGAGGAAACAGAAAATCTAATCGGCAGCATTACATGATACCCAGTCACAGTCACATTCACCATCTCACCACACACACACACACACACAAACACCTGACTCACACTCACCCTCGCTCCACAGAAAGCAGTGGTTACAAAATATGTCATTATTTCCTTTTATTTTTTCCTCTCTTTTCTCGTGTATTTGTAAACCCACCTTATAATGCATGTCATAATATCAGATTTTCTGTATATCGCGCTTCTATATATTCCCTATAAATTGAGAGGGCTGACTCTTGTAATACAGGTAATCCTATGTACAAGAGCCAGGGCTACACTGATGTTTGTGTCTTGAAGTGAAAAAAAAAATGTAAAAAAAAAACAGTCGATGAAATCAAGCAAAGTTGCACATATTAAAATGAGGGCTCATTTTAATATGTGCACATTGTGAAGACTAACATTGAATACGTATGTAGGTTTAAACTTACTTGAGGTACGCTCCTCTCCTCAGTAACAGTTCTATGTTCGAGTCTCTCCACAGGTTCTTCCTCCCATACTTCTGTGGGGACCAGTCGGGACTCGTTGACCCATTCCTCTTCTTCGATGGCTGGGGTCGATTCTACTTCCGTTGGGAGCTGGTGGGACAAATTTAAGTGGTTAATTTGGATTACCTACATTTAAGGGGACTACTGGACCTAAACGTAAGTTTTGAAATGTCTAAAAGTATATGATCCACTGCAGTAAACAAAATCAGATAAATTTATTCTACAGGATATAATGCTAGTTAGATAGTGTGTAGAAAACATAATACAACTAATTTGATACGATATTATAAAATTTCGACTATAAACCATACTAATAAACATGCAATCATTCTGATTTTTTGTCAGATTATTCTACAAGCAACATAATAACGTAATAGTGTTTTATTTTTTTTGTCCAATTAATAGATTTTTTGTAAATATGCACCCGCATGGTGGTAGGAAATTATCCCAAGGAATCGTACTGCCGGGATAAAAAGTATCCTATGATAACATACAGGATAATTTTTATCCAGGTTATAAATTTACAAAATGCTATTTTTTTTTAAATGACTTAACTGAGCACTAAAGTTTCTAATAATATTATTCAATCATGATTCCAAAGACACGTAGCGCCATTTACCGTCCTAAAGCAACTATGACTGTCGAGAGATATTGTTCTTTACCTCAGGAACAGTACGCTTCTTCTGGATGCTAGGTAAGTCCTTTTTTGTACCCCTGAACACGTATATGCAAAATTTCATGGTGATCGGTTTATGTTAACAAGCAAACGATACAAGCAAACTCTTTCTTTGGCATTTCTAATTTTAGTTAGGATAGTTTCAGGCTTGATAAGTGAGAATGTTTATGCAATTTGTTCCAGCAAAAAATGTTAAATTCAGATAAAATTCACATTCAAATGATTTCGTAGTAGAAAACTTTCGGACGCAACCGGAGACGGATTTTATTTTTCGTACCTGTAAGCTGGTAATTCCAGCAGCATTCAACCTCGCCGCATGCGCACTCAAGGTGTCCAGTTCCGCGCTGTACGCCTTAATCTCCTCGTGCGTGGCGCGGTGTCGCTGCAGCAGTGCGGCTGCGGCAGGCGCGTCTCGTCCGCAGTCGTCTGTCGCCACCAGGGGGCGCTTCTCTTTCATCCAGGATTCGGATTCGTTTGCGTCGCCGTAGAACTGGGGTAATTAATATGTAGGTTAAAAATTGAGTAAGTATATTTAAAATTGTTTTACTATCCATGTGCTGGAAAAGAGCGTTTTCCAAGCAGCCAAACTGTTCGGATAGTAACCTATTTTTCACACTAGTGCTTTTAACTTATCTTTTTTTTTTTTTCGTCGTCAGCCCAACGCAGAGTTTTTTATAATTTGAGGAAAGTTTTACAAATTAGTTAAGTACAGATTACTATTACTTCATTAAAGGCGTTATTAATTAACTCTAGGTTTTCAATTTTGAACAATAAATTATTTTTCTATGTATATTTTCTTATTTCCTCGCACAATGTAACATGATTTCAAACCTACTTTCGAAATCACCGGCTTTCCGCAATTGAGTTGGTTGTGGCGTTCTTTTTTCACAAGGGTAATGTAACTATAAACTCAGTGACCTCTAAGGGTGGAATTCATCAATAAAACTAAACGCGATCAGCACATAAACTAGGTTTAAGGACTATCAGTGTCATTATTTTCTGTGGAATCTTGACACTGACAGCTCTTGGACGCGTTTTAGATGAGCTGATCGCGTTCAGTTTCATTAACGAAATCGGCACTAAGGAAACAACCAAGCATTAGCATGTGCACAACATATGGACATTCGTGAAGCCCTCCCGGTATAACTGTTCTATTTAGTTTAAGTCAGTACATGGCCATCAAAACCCTGGAATCTGGTGTCCATCAAGATAGAAAAATCGTCATGTACCCAGATTCGTCCTAATATTACCCCAGTTACAATAAAATATGATAAGCTTTATTGTACCACAGAAAACACAAGAGAAAAATAAATGTGCAATGGGCGATCTTTGAGACCGCGAGGCGCCAACAAGGTTTTTATAAACATAACATCATCACGCATATAATCCCAGAAGGGTTGGGCAGAGGTGTACCTATAGTACACCCACATTTCGCCAGTTATGTTTTAAGTCCCATGTAATAGGGGGCGAGCCTATTGCCATCAACCGGGCACAAATCCAGACTCCGGGATGCTACTGAGTAATTCCAGATAGAAAAACCCAATAACACTTTTCCCGACCTGGGAATCGATCCCAGGACCCCATGCTCAGCAGTAGCTCTTGCGACCACATGACCAACGAGGCAGTCCTAGACCGACGAGGCGAGTTTTTATAAAATCCTTTACAAAATCAGAGCTAAGTACAGACCACCCAAGATATGAAACCCATTCCCCAAGGCCTACCTGATGAGCTTCAGCAGCGTCAGCCAGCTGCTTTTCTCTAGCTGCAGCAAGTTCCCTCAAGATCTGCCACTGCTTGTTCAGAGAGGTGAGGCGACGCTCGATTTCAGCTGATTTCGGGTGTTTCGCGTCGATAAGGCTGTGAAATAAAACGTGTCATAGAATATTTTAGGACAGGACAGGTCCACTCAATCTGTGTTTCAGACACCAATCTACATGATCTGACCAAGATTATGTCTGGACTTAAAAGGATACTGTGAGCTCTGAGTTTGTTTCGGCCTTTCTTCTCAGAATAGTCAGATAGGAAACGTCGTGAAAAAATTATATAAATTGACTAATTTTCTGTATACAAAACGACAATTGCATAGGTAAATATCTAGTAGTGTACAAACCTCTGCCCTTTGGCTCGATGTCTCTGCGACACATGGTCCCTGGCCCTCAACTCGTGCAACAACGCGGTGTGCTTCTGTCGCAAGGCGAGCACGGCGCGCAGCTCCTTCGCGGCCACGTCCGCGCGGCATATGCGTTGCTTCTCTGTGACCCAGCCTGGCATGGACAACATGAGGTTAAAAAAAAGGTAATAGAGAATCCAACCAAGCGGTCTGCTCGTGTATTTCTTATTATATGGGGCCGTTCAAATATTACGTAAGCAGATTTATTACAATCATTTACCCCCCCATCCCCCTTGTCAGCAAAAGTAAGCAAAGCTCTTACCCCCTCCTCCCATGCTTACGTAAACATTTTTCAATTATAAATGTATTTTTTTTATATTGTAATTATAATGTTATAATTATAATTTTAAAAATAAGAAAATAGATTTAGGATAAAGATTAGATTTTTGAAAATGCGTTTCGTTTTCAAGCAAAGACAATGTGAGGGTTGCCATTTGTGTAAAAAAGTAAATAACTACCGACGACGTAATCATCATCTAGACTCCCCTACCCCCCATGTCATCCAAAATAAGCAAAACAAAGACCCCCCCACCCCCCCATAGTGCTTACGTAATACTTGAACGGCCCCTATCTTATTTATGAGAATTTTTTTCAAGACATGTATCTCGACTTATATCGACACAAGTATCTGAAACTAACACCGTAACCTCGAAACTCTGTCGAGGAGACCTCAAGGCGTGCCTCGGAAGACCCTCAAAGTCGGTATACACACTCAGTCAGATTGAGGAAATTATGAGGTCCCTCGAATGAGATGTGAGTCGAGGTGATACGTCAATATTCAATAAACTCTTTCAAGGACATTATGAAAATCGCATAAAATATGCGTGATTTGGTTAAAAATTCCTTGTTGACGTCAAGGAACCCTCCAGGTAGATGCCGAAGCACCTTACATTTGAAAGTTGGTTCCTCAACTCAAACTCACCTTGTTAGAGATGCGGATTAAAACTGCAACTATGAATATCAAACCACTTTGGTGAGGTTGAGTCAAGTCGAGGAATTCATGAGGGTTTGACTTAGAATGTAAGGTGTAAGAGTGTAGTTTTTAATGATTTTTGCTGCAAACATTTGCAACCTGTGTTGTGATGTGCTCTCATGCGGACGAGGCTTAAGATTTTAAGTTCGTCAATTAGGTCAAAATTACTCAGTTTAAAAAAAATACTTTACCTTCTTCCTCGTCATGGTCTTCTAGGAACTGGAACAGGTTCCTCGCGTCTTCTAGTCTCGCCTTACGGTCTTTTGCGGCGGCTACCAGGCTGGAAACAACAGAAATGGTGAGTATTTTCATCAGTCAGGCATCAGGAAGACAATCAGTTAAACTTTTTGTATTCAAAATATTAGTGGTATATAATAAAATACTCTTGATTATCTACGTCATAAAAGTTACAAATAAAAATATATAAAAAATTACATAGTGTCACAATAGTCATTTGTCATTTCATAGAAGGCATGGTAGAAAATAGATAATCGAAAAAATCTGTTAAATCGATGTAAATATGAAGAAGCTACACGCTTTAAAAGTTTTTGGAGGGGATTATTCCCGTCCTTGTCGCGCGGTACGGACAATGTACGGCGCTAGCTGGTGCGCAGAATCAACTTACTCAATCGTGACGTCACTACTAAGATAGTGCAGTCCTTGTCTAACATTTATGTTTAAACGTTTATAAATTGGCAATTAATTAAGCTTTTACAAATTTTATAATATTGTTTGCAATATTTGGAAACAAATATTTAATTGAGATTAAAATAATAATAAAATGTGTAATTATCCCTATTGGCGGTCTTATCGCATGGTCCTATGACCCAGCGCTCGAGCCAAAGCCTACTGAAGTAGGCTAGCGAGTGGTTACACTCCCGCATTTTGATAGGTATTTCAACATAGTAATTATTTTAATCATGTTATAACGACAAACTCGGCGACTTCCAAAACCTAAACTACTGTAAATCGTTTTAAGCTTTTCGTCAAAACTCGACAAAGTAAGCTGTTTATGTATTATGGTCAAAAGAAAACAGAACAAATTCAAGGTAAGGGTGCTTGTTAGGGACCTAACTTAGGACTAAACTGAAAAGCAGTGGACTGTAATTGAAATATAGGTATAATCCAAATAAGGTACAATAATATAGACGTTGGTAAGCGAATGGAGTGCGCGCGCGTGCCGTCGTCCGAGATCGGTAGCGAAGTGGTCGATGGCCCGCGTTCTGCACGCCGCACCTCTCGCCGCCTTCCGACGTCTCACGACAGCAGCCGAAGATTGCCGAGTGGTCGGAGGCGCCCGAACAGTGCTAACATTTTCAGGCTCGCTCTTATATATGCTAAACAATCTTACCGTTTGATTTATATAAAAGTAAAATAAAAGTTTATTTCTTACTTTTTATATAAATGAGAGAGAGAGAGAGAGAGAGCAGTGGAAGCCCAGCAGTAACGGCCCCGACTTACGAGTTGTACGTCGTGGGTTCGAACCCAGACAGGCGCTATACTTTGTGTAAATAACTTCTCAAAACGGTGAAGCAAAGCATCGCGAGAAAACCAGCATGTCCTAGAAGCAAAAATTCGAAGACATGTGACATCTACCAACCCGCACTGGCCAACTCCCTCGCAAAGAGACGAGGCCTGTGTCCCAGCAGTGGGAACATAAAAGGCTGATTATGATGTCTGCTAATCGGTTGGAGCAGTGATCATCCTCTCTTGCTATTAGAAAAATTTACCTTAAACCCACTACATACCTATCATAGTCGTGCGACAGCTGGTTCAGCTGCGTGGTCAACTGTTGCTTGGGTCCCTCCCCTCCCTCGGCGCTGGCTCCGTGCCGCACCAGCCTTCGGATGGTCTCGTCCAGGGCTCCGAGCTGCAACTCCTGGAGGGCGTGGGCTTGGAGCAAGCGCTCTACATCAACTAAGTGGCGCCCTACTTCTTCGGATTGGAATTGGGCCTGTGGGAAAGAAATGGGAATAATAATAAATTTACATTATTTTTGCGATAGGACACACCATTTTCGAGATATAAGCGAAAGAATAGAAAAAAAGATACAGTAATGTTTTTGCACCTGAAGTCTAGGTGTTAGTTCGAATTTTAGTTCGTGACAACTAATTTTATTCCACAACTTTTAATCGCGATTAAAAATAGTCAGATTCTTAGAAAGGATTTCACCTTCGAAACTGAACGCGATCAGCACATAAACTACGTTTAAGAGCTCAGTATGATTATTTTCTGTGGAATATTGACACTGACAGCTCTTGATCGCGTTTTAGATGTCCATGGAAAATAATGATACTGACAAACAACTCTTAAACATAGTTTATGTGCTGATCGAATTCAGTTTCATTGGTGAAATCCACTGTAAGTGCCAATTTCACCAATGAAACTAAACGCGTTCAGTACATCTAAAACGCGTTCAAGAGCTGTCAGTGTCAATATTCCATTGAAAATAATGACACTGACAAACAACTTTTAAACGTAGTTTATGTGCTGATCGAATTCAGTTTCATTGGTGAAATCGGCACTTAGTTAGACAATCAAAAATTTTGGCCAATTTTACAAAATTAATAACTCAGTGCTATCTAAGTGCTGTCAAATTAAAATATAGTTATGTTGTGTCACTTTAGTCAATTTCAGAATAATTGTCGTTTGACAGGAACAAAACAAAATTTTGGTGAGTTTTAGTCTAGTTGATAGGCCTTGGTGACAAGAGAATCGGCACCAGCGTCTAATGGCACAGGACCTACCTTCATCTCAGTCAAGGTGTGGCCCACAGTGTCAGCTTCCCTCAACAGCGCCATGAGATGCGCCAGCTTGCCGAGCGAGCTCCTGTGTCTCTCTAACAGCTCGAGCAGCTCGTTCCAGCGCGTCAGCACGGCCTGCTCCGTGCGGGACACACCTTCGGCCCCGTGGTAGTTCTCGCGGACCAGTTCCTTTGCCATAGCTGATAAGTCTTCGAAGCGTTCGGTTCTAGATAAGAAGAAAGTTAACATGGTAAATAATGGTGGTATATATGGTTTAAGAACTTTATTATTCCTAATAACTGGACGGCCTCGTCTTCGTTTGTCTTAAGCCGATTATGTAACGCTTTTGAAGTACAAACTGATACCATGTAAGACCTATTTTATCGGTCTTTTGCGATTAGTGCTTGAAGAGCAAATAAATACCTTGATTTATTTAATTTGAGTGACCTCAAGCGTTGTGGATACCGGATGATTTCGGTGGAAGCCTGTGGGATAGTTATTTTACATAACATCATAACATCACGCCTGTAATCCCGGAAGGGTTAGGCAGAGGTGTACCTATAGTACACCCATATTTCGCCAGTTATGCTTAAGTCCCATGTAATAGGGGGCGAGCCTATTGCCATCTACCGGGCACAAATCCAGACTCCGGGCTGCTACTGCTTTATTGGCTCGTTGGTCTAGTGGTCGCAAGAGCTACTGCTGAGCATGAGGTCATGGGGTCTCAAGTCGAACAAATTATAATTTGTCTTGAAAAAAAATCATAGATGGCAGCATAGGTTATAGGAAATTAACAATCATTAAAAAACGATATACGGCAGAATTTTGACTGAATTATGATTGGTAAAAGTCTAAACTTGCCAGTTTAGTGCAGATTTATCTATTTCCACTCATAATACATGTATTATAAAAATAAAATAAAAAGGAAGCCTTGATCTATAATTCGAACTCTTTAAATGATAAAAGTAGCCATCTGTTAATCATTTTGTTTGGTGCTTTTTGCAATAGATGGCGTTTTATTCAATTGGTCCAGCCTCATTAGTTTCCAATTTTGTTACTTATTTAAATCAAACAAGGTTTTTTTATTATTATTTTTTACATAGAAATATAAAATAAATCTAATAACATGTTTTTCTGAACCCGGAACTATAAAACTTTTTATAAAAGGGAAGGCATGAAACGTTTTAAAAGTAGGTCGACTCCTAGATGGCGTTGTAATACTACAGTCTCTGGCAATTAGTGAGTCGCTTATGCTGCGATCTGTTGAAGAATTTGAGGACTAAAAATTGCCAGCTCAATTGCCAGACTTAGGGAGGTTACATTTCTTTGTATGGGATTGGGTATCTGTACGTTGTATTATATTATCTGTGATGAGGTCCTGGGTTCAATTCCCAGGTTGGGCAAAGTTTTATTGGGTTTTTCTATCTAGAATTATCCAGGCGCAGATATTTTTTTTTAATGAGACACGATAATTTAAATTAGCTTGCAAACAATGTGGAGGATTTTTTTTGAAATTAGAAAGTATCTATTTTATATTTATAAATAATCAGATTTGCAAAATAGACTATAACTGGGGCCATTCTCACATACATAAAAACATTTCTTCGTAATGATTTCTGAGTGGTCTGGTATATGTGCTATTTGCGCGGTAAACTCTGTTCGCGCGATACAGGATTTTGCGTGCGTCAGTGCGATTGTGGCGGTGTAGATGTTGCCACAATTTGATTATTAAGAGGATACAGAACAGCCAGTCTAGACCCAACTCTTGAAAATCCGCATCATCTCCTATGGCCAACAGTGGACTACAAACGTACCTGGCAAGTATATCAGCCGAAATAGCTTCATGTTTCTTGACTGTGGCGTCAACTTGCGCCAGATTGGAGCCGTAGCGAGGGTCTGATAGCACCTGAATCATCTCCTTCAAGTAGCCTTTACGGAGGACGGACTGTTGAAGAGAAATAGAGGACAAGTTATGTTTTTTTTCCCCTGTAAATAGGACATCGGATAAACAAAAAAACAAAAATGGTTTCGACCTATCTTATCTGACTATGATTCTTAAAGTTATATGTTTATGACAGGTTTTCAGTTAAATTTCAAGAAAACACCCAAAATACTTGCCACAAGATACAACGTCGAATGTGAAATACAACTAATAATCATTAAACATTACAAAAAAAAAGAAGATTATATTTGTGAACATACACGCTGTTTATATACTTCGTAAACAATTCAAGTAGACATAATGAAACAATGTAAAAAAAAGGTTTGGACTTTTTACAATGAAACATGCCAACGCCTGCTACAGCTAATTATTATGTTAAGAAAATCATTTTTTATTTATTATTTTGAACTAAATTATTAGATTATTCTAAATTAAGCTAATTGTTCGACTCATGCGGCTGTTATCACTTAAACAAAAACTTTAACGCTATGTAAAATTTTTATATACGTTGCTTACCTTAGTATTAAACTTGTAGTTGAGTTGTTCTAGCCTCTGTTGTCTTAACAACTCTGTTCTCAGCGCGAGCTCACGCGCGTGCTCAGCCTGGTAACAAGAAATACACAATTAATCACAGAATCATAAATCATCATCATCATAATCAGCCTATTATGTTTCCACTGCTGGGACCAAGGCATCCTCTTTGTGAGAGGGAGTGGGTTGGTAGATGTCACATGTCTTCGAATTTTTGGTACTAAGACATGCCGGTTTCCTCACGATGTTTTCCTTCACCGTTTTGAGAGCAGTGGTGATGAAATAATTTACACAAAGTAAAGCGTCTGTCTGGGTTCGAACCTCCGACCTTCAACTCGTAAGTCGCGGCCGTTACCACTGGGCCACCACTGCTCTCATAAGAATCATAAATAAAAACAATAATACGTTGTTATCAATCAATACATTGTGGCAGGGACATTACCGGACTATTGAAAAATCAACCCTAAGTAGATCTTCTTAGTCACTTTCACAGGTCAATTATTTTGGTTAGTTTATTAGAACTTATAATAAAACTTTGACCCGGGCTCTAGAACTAAGGGATTAGACGGGGAAAGCACAGCATTCGTATTTTTGACTAATGAGTCAGCCAACCATGGGACTATTTTTATTATTATTTTACTCCTATTACATGGAACTTAAACATAACTGGCGAAATGTGGGTGTGTACTATAGGTACAACTTTGTCTAACCCTTCTGGGATTACAGGCGTGATGTTATGTATGAATTATGAGTAAGTCAACCAGACACTTTAGTAACATTACCAGATCTAGGAAGAGCAGTATTGTACAGATCTCTTACACGTCCATCTGATAGAACTTAAATTATATCTTGAAACTCAAACTAAAAGCATGTAATTAAATTTAAACGTTAAGAGGCACTTTTGAACTGTCAGTTTCCTATTCCAAA
The DNA here is from genome assembly GCA_963555695.1 of Dasypolia templi. Taxonomy (NCBI): domain Eukaryota; kingdom Metazoa; phylum Arthropoda; class Insecta; order Lepidoptera; family Noctuidae; genus Dasypolia; species Dasypolia templi. Next base: position 2,526,111 of record OY743166.1, read on the forward strand.
GTGTAGCAGTTGAGCCTCATAATCTCACCTGTTCCAGCTGCTGCCACGCCCTCTCTAGGTCCTGAGGCAGCTGACCTTCTAGCGGTACCCACGCTTCGCCCGTCAGGCTCTTCTGCATGGTGTTGATGTGGAAGTAAAGAGCTTCGATCTCTGACCGCTCCTTGTATCTATAGAAGATTGAGTAGTTCAGCAAAGAAGTCTAATTAATGTACTAAAAACATTAGCTCAGCGGCATTGGTTTCGAAACCTTTTTAACTAATTTCTAAGACAGCTTTCTAAATGTAACATCAACTTCAAAGTATAGCGTCACTAGCTAAAATAATAAAAATTAACATCCTATTCTGCTGTTATCACTTTTCCACAAAAATACTATCACAGAACATCTCAACTATCACAATCATACAACATCACTTACTTGGGCGGCCTCTCCACAGTTCTCATTTCTACTTCTACGCTGCTTGATCGAGTTCAACAACCGTTGTATTGCATTAAAGAGTTGAGGATTTATCCGTCGTTCAACTCCTGGATCTTGAGGAGTTTCCATTCGAGAAGTTCTCTGAAGAGACTTATCCAAAATATATCACATCTCAATTTTCGCACTACATCCAACGAACATTCCAATTTCACTCAACATCACACCTACAACTTTTTTTTTTCTAAAAACAATCACACTACATCCTACTATCTTAATACATCCCGAACTATCACACTACATCCTACTATCATAATACATCTCAACCTATCACACTACATCCTACTATCATAATACATCTCAACCTATCACACTACATCCTACTATCATAATTCATCTCAAAACATCACACCTTAACTATCACAGTACATCTCTAACTATCGCACAACATCTCTATCACATTTCATCTTAATCAATAAACCATTTCACTTACTTGGGTGGTTTCTCGACAGTCCTATACTGCTTGAACGACAGCAACAATCGTTGTATGCCATCTAAAGAGTTGGGGAACTCTCTGCCGTTTAACTCCTGGATCTTGAGGAGTATCCATTCGAGGAGTACGCTGAACAGCTTGCTGTATTCTCCTTTGCGGTCGTCGCAGTCCATCATTTGGCCGATAATCTGGGGGAGGAAGGAAATAGTGTTTTCTATTTGATTTTAAGTAGGAGTCTTGTAAAAATAACGCATATGAATTTGAAATAACTTAAACATTTTATATTTATTTGAATAATAAACGAGTTCTTAAACTGGAGAATTAGCGAAAAAATACATTTTATTTTCATTTAATATTTTCGCTATTTTGTAGGGTTTATTGATTCGAGCCCAACCAACAACGCTTCCAATTGGTCCTATGGAGAAGACTCGGCAAGAAATTACAGTTACTCTTTTAAAATGATTGGTTCACACATTGTTTTCAAATTACAGTGTTAATAGGTATGGGAGGACAGTGTAGGCTTATCAACAAGTTATTTACAACATAGAAAAAGGGTAGACCATTTTCTCAGCATTTTCTAATAAACGAACTGGTAAAAACCAACTCCTCAACTTTATTATGACTACACTCATAATAAAGCTGAAGAGTTGGTTTCAACGCGCTAATCTCTGGAACTACCAGTGACCCTAGTGTGAGTTTATTTTAGCCGTCTCGAATGTCGCATCGACTTGGCAATCGAAGCGCAACTTCCGAATGGTGAAGGGCCAATCGGAGCACCGAACGCGGTCGATGCGTAAAGTCGAAATGGTTAAAAGAAACTCGCACTAGGTCCTCAGTCCGATCTGAACAATTCTTTTTGTATTTGATAGTCTAATTCTTGAGGAAGGCGATAGGTTATTTAATATCTCGGACTCTCAGGGGCCAAGCAAAAAGAAAAAAATAAGCAAGAACGCTAAGCGAAAGCGAAAACTAATAGAGCCGGCAGAAGATACCATGGGATGGGTCGGGGGACAAAAAAGTTCACGCGGACGGAAGCTAGTCTACAATAGAGATGATAACTAATATTTAAAATGTTCGAAAAAAATATGTAATTTCAAAGAAGGCATAGTAAAATGAGATAATCGAAAAAATCTATTTAAATATAAAGAATCTACACGCTTTAAAAGTTTTTGGAGGGGATTATTCCCGTCCTTGTCGCGCGGTACGGACAATGTACGGCGCTAGTATGAAGTTACATAGCCATGACGTCACTTCTACGATAGTTCTGTCCTTGTCTTACACTTATTTGAAAACGTTTATAACTTTTATTTGAGATAAAAATAAAAAATGGTCATCAACCCTATTATATTTAACTAGCTGCTCCCCGCGGTTTCACCCGCATAAATCTTGATCCCATGGGAGTATCGGGATAAAAAGTACTCTATGTGTTAATCCATGTTATAAACTATCTGTGTGCCAAATTTCATACAAATCCGTTCAGTAGTTTTTGCGTGAAAGAGTAACAAACATCCATCCATACTCACAAACTTTCGCGTTTATAATATTAGTAGGATTCTTATACTCACGTTAGCGATCCTGCGCCCACTCTTCTGTTCGTTCTTCATTCTCGCGAAGGTGTGGTAGTAGGACGCGACGTACGTCATCACTGACTTCTCATCAGGGCGGGTGGTGTCTACATCTGGTGGGGAAATGAGGTATTAGTGAAGGAGTTCTTTGGAGGAGAGAGTTTGATGAAGATACGAAGGTAGAAACGGTCATTGAAACTTTAAAATCGGGGGTCTAAGGCAAAACACCCTTTGCGCATTAATTTTGCAAGTTACAGAAGATCTTATAGGAACCAGATGTAAGGTAGTTTCAACTCTATTTTGAGTGGACTTTAGTCGATAATTTCGTAAGTGTTTTACTCCCTCAACATTGATTGGTAAAACATATGTGCTTTTGAGGTCAATCTTCAAGGTTAAGCGACGGTTGCCGAGGTCAACCTTAACATATCAAGTCCCCTCCGTACCTCAAAAAGCACGTTAAGCCGTTGCTCCCGGCCTTCATTCGTGGATCTTTGACATTCGTTACGGGTCGTCTGAAGCCAGAAAGTCTGACAACCAGTCTTACCAAGGGGTATTGTGTCACTCTAGTAACTGGGTTGTGGTCAAATAGGCAGTCGCTCCGTGTTAAGCCCTTTCATTCAGCTGCAGCAGGTTAGTGTTTTTTTTAATAGACATAACATAACATAACATCACACCTTGTTTCCCCGAAGGCTTGGGCAGAGGTTTACCTATAGTAAACCCACATGGCGCCAGTTATGTTTACGTCCCATGTAATAGGGGGCGAGCCTATTGCCATCAACCGGGCACAAATCCATACTCCGGGCTGCTACTGTGAAATTCCAGGTAGAAAAAGCCAATAACACATTGCCCGACCTGGGAATCGAACTCAGGACCTCATGCTCAGCAGTAGCGATTACAACCACTAGACCAACGAGGCAGTAAATAGAAAATAATAAAAACTTTTATTTCAGACAGGAGTCCATAGGGTTAGTAACAACTTAGCAAAATACAATAAAAATTCATCGTGAAGCTGCATCCATCTCCGCAACATCGGCGAACCCCACCGATCAGCGAATACACTGAGAATACTATTGGTGCTGCCGCGAACACGCGTCATCACGGATGCACATCTTTTCCTAATAATCGCGGCAAAACCATTAATAGTATTATCCGCAAACATCCGTGAAACACTGCAACCTCACGGCAAGCTCAGTAGTACTCACAGTGCATTATTATATTGAACGCGTAGATCGCTGTGTGTCCGCTGAGTGAAATTGACCCAAAGGAACAATATATGTTAAATTTCAGCTATAATAATAATATAATAAATTCATTTATTTCAGGTAAATAACACCCATTGCCAGACATACATTAACAATAACCACATAAAATAAATTAAATAAAGTCACAAATTAAACGGAATAAGGAAAATAAATTAAATTAATAACAAATTGAATAAAATAATAAATTAATGGGATTCAAAATAAATAAATCAGCAAACAATATAATTAATACCTTCTCTCCGACACTGGTACAGAAAAATGTCTGCTGGAACAATGCCGGATGAAGGGACAGTCTAGCCTTCCTGCAATCATCGCCAGTACAATGTTGGGGCTAACCCGCACCCTGCTCACTAAGGACGCGGCGCGTTTGCGCATGGTAGCGTGAAAGCAGTCGGTGCGCGCCTCTGCGAACATACCCGAGGCGCTACAGTGTCGGGGTAGCCCCATCACTGCTCTGAACGCGTTATTGAACTGGACGCGGATGGCGCTGTAACTTCTGTTAGAGTAGTGAGCCCACAGACTGCAGGAGTACAGCGATGTACCGTACGCCCTAAAGAGCGTAGCCTTAACCTCATTCGAGCACCGCGCAAATCTCCGGGCGATCATATTCGCTCTAACCGACAACGCCCTCCGCTCCCGTTCCATGTCAGCGTTGTCTTTGAGGTCGACAGTCAAAACATGGCCCAAGTATGTAAACTGGTCAACCCTATCCAAAGGAACCCCATTGAGTCTGACCGGAGGTATAATTTTCGGACTTCTCGCACTGACGGTCTCGAATATCATACACTGGCTCTTCTTTACATTATACAATAAGCCGTGCCCACAAACATATTCCTCGCATACTTGTAGCAGCTTCCTCAAGCCGCAGACCGAAGCGCTCATCAGCACCATGTCGTCAGCATAACTAAGATTATTGACACATGTACCGTCAATGTGACAGCCGACATGTTGACTGCTGAGCGCCACGATCAGCTCGTTAATATACAAATTAAACAGGGTAGGAGATGTTAAGCCACCCTGCCTGACTCCGCATTCAAGTTGATACGCATCCGACATTGCTCCCGCCCACCTAACACTATTAGCCTGGTGCGCATACCAGTACTGGAACATGCAGATGAGTTCCGGCGGAAAATCTACGCTCCTGAGCTTGCTCCACAGCAGGTCATAGGCCACAAGGTCGAAAGCCTTGGAAAGATCAAGGAAGCACGCGTACACGGGTGTCTTACGATCTGTGTAGTATTTGACGGTATGCTTAAGGCACAGTATTGCACTTTCAGTGGACAGCTGGGGACGAAACCCGAACTGGTTATCGTGCAGTGTTACCGATCTATTTAACTGAGCGTTAAGCAAACCGTCAAACACTTTAGCATTCACAGTGGCAAGCGAAATAGGCCTGTAATTACTCTTATCAGTAAGGTCACCCGTTTTATTCTTTACTACAGGCACTACCACTGTTTTCATAAAGTCCACTGGCAAGTAGGAGTGGCTCACGCACAGCGAGTTAAACATAGCCAAGACCCTAGCAATGTGATGTCCAGCGTGCTGAAGGTGCTCAATGCTGAGCCCATCATGACCCGGGGACTTACCTCTCGAGATAAGCCTTATGGCTTTGGTTACGTCCTTCGCCCGTATGGCAGTTCCCACCTCCCGACTGTTTACGCCATCATTACGTAACTCCGTCGCTGTACCCAATGGAGACTTAACCGAAAAATGGTTCTTAAAAAGATTCGCAATCTCCTTCGGGTCATTAACACCATCGATTCTCACAGGAAGACCGGGGCGTAAGTTTACTTTTTTGGTGCCCTTCCAGAAACCGCGGAAATCCCCCTTGCAATGTTTCACAGCCAGAGCGTCCATTCTTATTTGGTCCTGATGATTTTGGCACCATTTTAATCGAGACTTGAACACTCCTGCTATCGCACATATCTCTCTACAGAACTCCTGATTTAGGCCTACCACACAATACCCAATCAAGGAACTTAGATTTGGCCACCCTGTGAGCCCCGCTGACATGTTTGTTCCACCCGGCTATGCGTGGGCTATGAAAATGTCCTTACCTTCAGCATCTAGCAAGCGCGGTATGCCGAGGTGATTCTCCGCTACATCGAAGGCATGGTTGAGGGTCTCCACATGCTCGGTCACCGGCAGCTCTGACCAGCGGAACAGGTCTGGTCTGGAAGCAAAGTTGGGTGGTTAAAGTTTGGTAAACTTATTCAAGATTCAAGATAATATTATAAATTCGAAAGTAACTCTGTCTGTATGTTACCTAACACACCTAAACCACTGAACGGATTTCAATCAAATTTAACAACGTGATAGATGGCATCTTGGTGAAGGACATAGGCGATAATTTCCAACATCTAGCCATAAGTCTGATTTAGCTATGTCTTTTGGTAAGAGATAGGTACTCTTGCATAGACTTACCTGTGCGCGTGTATAAGGGCGTTGAACCCGAGACCAGATCTCCAGGAGTCAGTAAAGTTGTGTATATGTACTCCACTGTAGCCTGAAGTCTTACGCTGACACCACAGCAGTAAGGCGTCTTTAGCGGATTTCTTCTCCGATGATTCATTTTCTTCGTCCTGGGAAACAGAGAGGTATAGAGAATATTAGTATTTATGGATTTGTTATAGCACTGCCTCGTTGGTCCAGTGGTCGCAATAGCTACTGCTGAGCATGAGGTCCTGGGTTCGATTCCCAGGTCGGGCAACGTGTTATTGGGTTTTTCTATCTGGAATTTCTCAGTAGCAGCCCGAAGTCTGGACTTGTGCCCGGTAGATGGCAATAGCTCGCCCCCTATTACATGGGACTTAAACATAACGGGCGAAATTTGGGTGTACTATAGGTACACCTCTGCCCAACCCTTCGGGGAAACAAGGCGTGATGTTATGTTATGTTGTTATAGCATTGCAACCTGAACAAAACTGCTACTGACTGAATGTGTGACATTCCAAATAATTTCAAATAACAATCATTCATGATTATTATAGGTGAGCAAGATGTCATCAGTAGTTTATGAACCACGCTTTAAATGTATAAAATAAGACATTTAAAGCTTTAATTTAAGAAATAGTTTTGTTTAAGACTGCCTCGTTGGTCTAGTGGGAGCAAGAGCTACTGCTGAGCATGAGGTCCTTATTGGTTTTTTCTATCTAGAATTTCTCAGTACCATCCCGGAGTCTGGATTTGTGCCCGGTTGATGGCAATAGGCTCGCCCTCTATAACATAGGACTTAAGCATAACTGGCGAAATGTGGGTGTACTATAAGGACACCTCTGCCGAACCCTAATGGGATTACAGGTGTGATGTTATGATGTTAAATTTGATAAAAACCAATAAAAAATACTTGAAAGTCACATAGTTTGTTAGATTTTATCTTCAGATTTAACCATAATATCGTTGAGCGATCAGTTTTATGTATATTTTACGGCATTATAATTGTAAATAACAGTTATAAAACCATTTTACTTCTGCCCTCATTAATTTAAAATAATTTCAAATTACAAAAAGGGGAATACTACCAAAGTTGAAAGAATACTATTGAAACCAATAAAAATAAAAATAGTTGTACCCACCACATCAATTTCAATCTCCTGGATCTGGAACCTCAAGATGATGGTCCAGATTAGACCCAGGATCAGACGAGGGTTGCCGTCCACTATGTCTTCTGCGCCTATTGACTCCAGGCGCACCTGCAAAGAGAATGGAGAGGGATAAGACATGTTAATTTTTTAAATGAACGACGTTGTGCAAAGGACAACGCCAGAAACTCTATAGATCTTTGCCCCACTCAAATCAAAAAGTCATTTACAAGCCTGCAATATGCAGCATCTTATTTATTACTGGTAACTAAACATTTGTCCTAATGCCTGTAGAACTTGTGGTTTCTGTTAAAATCTTTAAAATAATGACATTGATTACATATTGACAATAGGTTATGTGCAGTTTATAATTGTAAAAAAACGATTTAAACAACATATACGTTACGCATTTTCATCATTATTATAATCGTAATATAAGTTTTTGTTTTACAGGTTTTTAAAACTTTTTTTTGTTGTGCAATTCAGGGGATGAATTCCTTTTATCATTGATTTGTAATCGGCAAGTTCTACTGAAAAACAATGTCTTACGAAAAGGTCCTTTAATCATTACAATAATTTTCATTAGTTGACATTTCTTGTAAATAGCTGGGGCAGGATCTGGCATTGTCCTTTCACTTAACCTTTGGAACCTCAATTCACACAAATACAGTTAATTATTAATTGGAAAAGGGAGGATCCTCCGACCAGATGGATGTCGTATCTGGTGGGCAACTGACCGATAATTGTTGTCGGGAAGTTGTATATATGCTAGCTGCGCGGTAAACTTTGATTGCGCGATGCAGGATTTCTGTGATGCGTTGTTCGCATGTGGCGGTGTAGATGCCGCCACAAATGTTTTAAAATAACAATTAGACAAAGACAGCACTATCATAGAAGTGACGTCACGACTACCTTCATATTAGCGCCATACATGGTCCGTACCGCGCGACAAGGTTGAGAATAATCCAATAAGTTTTAAAGCGTGTAGCTTCTTCATATTTACTATGTCCTTCTTCATCACACACATTATTAAATTACATTATTTGTTCGAACATTTCTAATATTAGCAATCATCCCTATTCAAAATGTAACACTTATAATTCTGTAACGTACAAGAGAAGTTGTTAAGGCCCCAGCGACATTTTTAAAAGAAAAATAAGAATACAAACTCCGTCATAATATTAAACATAACATAAGCTGGCATGTATGATGTATGTAAGGAAGTCTTGCAAGTGCCGTGTTTTACGCGGGCTTCGACGATTAAGCAATAATATATAGACGTTAAATATTCCTTTGTCTAGCCAGACCAGCCACACTATCAATCTGCGGGGTACTTGTGGAACACACTATCAGTAGTATCGTTAATTTTGACAGTTCAACAACATTCATTGCGTTATTAACGTTGTTGAGCAGACAATTTTTTCAAACATATGAAGCAATGGATTTGCAATTTCCTTCAACATTATTCAGATTGTGATTTATTGTGTGTCATTTTCCCAAGTTTGGTGTTGTCGGCTGCACGTCTAAAGAGATGCAGCTGAATTCTAGTTTTATACATGGAGCGACTGCTTAACTGAGCTCTACGACACAGTGACCAGGTAACACGCTACCCCTTTGTAAGACTGGTTGTCAGTTTCTGGCTTCTGACGACCCGTAACGACTGTCTAAGATCCACGAATGACAGCCGGGACCAACGGCTTTACGTGATCCGGCCGGCTCGAGCCGAAGCCTACTGAAGTAGGCTCGCGAGTAGTTACGCTCGCGCAGTTTGAAATTATTTTAATCATTTTATCAAGACAAACTCAGCGAATTGTGCAAAACAATCTTAATACCGTTTCATTTATTTAAAAAATTATAAATATACGTGACAAGTGTTGGGCGTTGTGTTGTGGATTAGGAACATAGCTCAAAAAAATTGAACACCAGCTGCAGTTGAAAAGCAGCGTCAGGCACTAGTTGTCTGGCATTTTTTTGCTGAAATGGGCCTTTTTGGCGCAGCCGTGAGGCACACTACCCTGCTAGTTTCATACTTCGCACTGTACATTTTTTTTTTCTTTATTTTGATTGTTTTTCATAATTTTTACCTGCTTTGTGTGCCTTTTAGTCTGTGCTAAATAAACGTTTTTTCTTTATTTCTGTCAATAACCGGCCCTCAAGGCCAATCTATAAAACAATTATTGTTAGTTTTAATCACGTACAACGCCAATCCTAATCGTTACTGCTCTCATAATTTACACAGATCAAGTTTCAAGAGTGTCGGTTATCAAAACAAAGCACTTCAGGCACGTGGACTATTAACACAGATTTTAATGTTTTTCATGGATAAAAAAAAAACATTGTCTGTGTCGGATCATAGCGCCTTAACAGCTGATTCATGATAAAATTCCCGTCCATGAATTTAAGTAGCGATACATCGAGATTGTCACAATGTTTATCTTTAATAAAGATAGCAGTGCGATATTTCTTTTGATAGCTTATGAAAAATATATTGTCCTGTATGCCGCTTTTCATGTAATGTATAAATCTGTTTCCACCAAATAATTACGTGCGTATCTTATGATGAGCAGCGGTAGCCCAGTGGTAACGGCCGCAACTTACGCGTTGTAGATCGTGGGTTCGAACCCAGGCAGACGCTTTACTTTTCGTAAATTATTTCATCACCACTGCTCTCAAAAAGGTGAAGGAAAACACCGTGAGGAAACCGGCATGTCTTTGGAAGACATGTGACTTCTACCAACCCGGACTGGGCCCGCGTGGTGGATTACAGCCTACTCCCTCTCACAGAGAGGAGACCGCCGTACCAGCAGTGGGATCATTTTAAGCTGATTATGTATCTTAGGTACCAGGCGCAAATGCATTCTGGCCCAGAAATAATTTTTACACGCCTAATAGGCGCGAATTTAAATGCACGTTTTAGAAACGCGCCTAATACGGGCTCGTTATGTTCGGGTGCAGTACTCAGGGCCACTTGTTGGGTCCAAGATTACGCACGTAAAACGGCCTATACACGCACTTAGTTTACGCGGGGCATTGTAGGGCGACACGTTTATTTATAGTAAGTACTCCTTGGGCGACACTGGGCAAGTCCGTCTAAGCAGACGACAACCTCATAGGTTGACCTGCGAGATGCCATTTATAAAAAAAAAAAAAAAATTGGGCGACACTGGCCACACGAATATTGGAATGGGTGAGAGGCAGTTGTTCGTTGGATACAGTGCGTATAATATCTCCAGAATTGTAAGTGAAAATAAAGTGATTTGAAAAAAAAGTTATAATTAACGTTATATACGTGTGCAGTTTGATTAAAGTCTTTTACATACTTCATGTAACAACACTACCAGCAACCGTTGACACCAAAAAAACCTAAAATACTTTTTTATTTTATTTTATCGTGTTTAAATACTTATAATATCTCCAGAGTTTCGCTAGCTTTTAATTTGATCAACCCTTTATATGTATAAAGTGACTCACCTTAGTATGTAAGAAGCTCAAACTCTTATTAACGTTCTCAATCTTGTGGACCCGCATACGTCCATTGTTGGCTCGGGGGAGCCGCTCCCCGCTGATGATCTCCAGCAGTTTGAGCAGCCTCCGCCCGTCTGCGAGGTCCACGAACAGGTCCTCGACCTCCATTCGCGCCTGGAATGAAGGAAAAAAGATAAAATTATTAATTGCTAAAAGGAATGAATGGGACACAAAACATCACGCCTGCACGCGTTGCATAACCACCTAGGAAACAAGTTTTGTCGAGGGAAGTATAGACAAAATTAGAGATGAATAAGAGTTCTGCCATTTTGTCGATTCACCCGTAGACAAAACGTGCCGGGGGACTGTCTTATGTAATTTTGACATTCGAAAAGTGCTGATTCTCAGCCTAGTTTGAATAAATTACTTTTGATTTTGATTTTGAGACCAACGAGACATTTTATTAAATTAAATTTAAAAAGGGGGTTATGATTTTGACCGGTATGTGTGTATGTATGAATGTTCAGCTGCTCCGTCATAACTTCTAAAGCACTTATTATTATTTGACAAATGAGGTATTGTTGGAAGAGTCTTGATCGTCCGCTTCTTAGAGGCTATATAACGTCACATTTAATGGGGAAGGCAACTGTCAAAATGGCGCTGTCATAGCTAGTTCCCAACACAAGCTAATAATACAAGGCGTGATGTGGCTTTATTTTATTTTAGCGAAAATTGACGCGTTGTTGTGTTCCTAGATACTCCGAAATTGGAGTCTACAATTTCCCGAAAGCCCTTAAAATTAGAAGATTGTGGTTTAAAGCTATTCGTAGAGATTTTTTTGAGTTCGAGTTTATATCTAAAACATTTTTTCAAACTCATGAATGAACATAAAATAAAAAGAATGAACGAAATGTAAAATTTATTGTAGGCCGTAGGGACCTAGCTATGGTCACGCCATCTACAATTAGCTTTGCCCGACCTTCGCCATTGAATATAGCGCCCTCTAGAGGACTATTAAAAAAATGATGCCGTGTTGGGTATCAAATGTAAGTAAGGGCTTAATTAGCACATTTCAAATATATATGATACATTGATAAATAAACCAAAAATAATTGAAGCAAAAGTAAGTTCGAAAACTAAAACCCGATTACTTACTGAAAAATCACGCTCTAAAAAGTACGAAAGAAGAAAATAAGACAAAGGTACAAAAAAATTAGCGGTGGGTAATCTTTATTCCGGCAAGTGAATTGATTCACTTATTCCGACTCCGGGTCCGGTACCGGTTCAACTTATTTATTCCTTTGGCACCGTTTGGCACCGGCACTCACTCGCTCATTTTGGTTCCCCGGTTTCGCAGAACATTTTATTCATTTGGTTCACTGGATCATTTGGCACATTTTGAATTGAACAGTTGGTTAGTTAGAGCGATACGACGTGTTCCGAGTACTTCCGAGTGACTTGAGCGAGTGAATGAGAGTGAACAGTGAACGCGCGCTCCGGAATCATTTAGTACCGCGGTGCCGGTAAGGATTGTGAGGAATAAATAAGGTTTACGTATCCGCGTTCGGTACCGGCTCCTTTGGATCAGTACCTCCGGAGTTACTCACCGCTAAAAAAAATGGTCAGGGTATAGCCGTGGTCGAATGCCATTACAATTTTGTAGGTGTTACTGTTACCAACATGGTATACAGGCATGCGACCACGACGTTACCGTGACTAAATATTTTCTTGTTGCGTAGTTTTTTTTATTAATTATTAATTAATAATGAAAATACATAAATTGGACATCTTATACCTATTTCGATCAACCTTCAAATCATAGTCATGAGTGATCAGGTTACTATCACACATGGATAAATGTTTCTAGACAAGCGTGCATCTTGGTTAACCGCATCAAAGGAGGATGCATCATATAGGCATGTATTTGATCCTTTTTTTTGGGTGGGAAATCATCAACTGACTTCTCCCGCTCTGGGTGGAGCGAGAGGGCGTGTCAGACTGACTAAGACCCACCCGTGTTCCTTCAGTTGCCTGTGCCAGGCCCACGGTTTCTCTTTCGAATTTCCCGCGACCCTGAGGCGACGGCCCTATCGGACCCCGTCATTTGGTGTTTTTAATAAAGCAAAATTCTTTGAATGAATTAATGAAATGCACCGACTCCAGCGTGGTTTGACCAGACTCGATTAATCGAATGAATCCCAAGATTTGCACTAGCCCCTGAAGCCTCAAACTTCATGGTGCTACAAAGACCATTGCATAACGAGGAATAGACCGGGGGGCACTGTAATGGTAGGGAAGACGTGCCCTTAGGATAGGAAGGATTAAGAGCCTACGGAGTATGCACTCTGAGAAAGCAAAATTCTTTGATGTATCTAATCCCTTAAAGAATTTTGCTTACCTAGAAATATTATTAAACAGTCATATACAGGCTGCAAAAAGACCCATCACATAACCGTAACATAGCGCAAAAATTTTTTTCAGGAAAACGAACTTTTATTTTTGGTGCGATTTGCTGTTTGTGGTAGTGCGCAATGTGACGTATGCAAAACGTGTAAAAACTATATCAAAAGAAAAAGCTTATTGTTTTTTAGGGCATGTTATTATTACACTACAAACGTGAACGGAACGCAAATTTTATCATGTAAAGAGCTCCAATTTTAACCACCGGTAAAGACAAAGAGCATTGACATTATAATCAAATAAATCAATTGTATCGGCGTCAATTGAGATAAGCACTAATAAATAATAGTTTTAACCTTCGACACCTTACAATCGCATGATGTCATAGTAATATATCTATCTTTACAATATAAAAGAAGAAACCGACTGACTGGGACTAGGAACGTGAATTTTTACACAGCTTCCTTTAATACTTTAGGAGAGAAGATACTAAGAAGGAGTTTTTGGAAATTCGACCTTCTTAAAGGATGTGAAAGGGGGGATTTTGTTTGTTTGAAAAATCTTTTTTCTCGAGTTATTATACTTCAAATTTAGCCCGAATACATTCCATGAATAATAAACGACATATCATCACGCCCGTAATCCCAGAAGGGTTCGGCAGAGGTGTACTTATAGTACACCGACATTTCGCCGTTAGTCCCATGTAATAGGGGGCGAGCCTATTGCCATCAACCGGACACAAATCCAGACTCCGGGCTGCTACTGAGAAATTCTAGATAGAAAAACCCAATAACACTTTGCCCGATCTCTGAATCGAACCCAGGACCTCATGCTCAGCAGTAGCTCTTGCGACCACTAGACCAACGAGGCAGTCGAGGCAGTAGTGAACAATAAAGTTTGCCATTACTAGGTTTTCAAAACTACCCCTCAAAGGGATTTAAGAGGGTGTTAAAAGTTTGACAGAAAATAAAGAGTAACAAGTTTAGGGATGAAATGGTTTAGAGGGGGTTATTAAGTGTTTGAGGGGAGGATTTCACAGCGTGTCTGGATTAATCAATAATTAGAAAACAGTACGGAATCCACGCGAACGAAGTAAGTGCTAGTTATTTATATTTGACTAATTATGCAATATCTTCTCGTCTGACATACCGCTGTGTCTCAAGACGAAAATCTTTGACCAGTGCGTGTTGCCAGTGATGACCTATGGCACTGAAACGTGGTTGCTCACAATGGGCCTTATCAGAAAGCTAAAAGTCACCCAAAGGGCAATGGAGAGGGCTATGCTAATCAGAAATGAAGAGATCAGCAGGAGAACCAAAGTAACCGACATAGCCCAAAGAATTGCCAAACCAAAGAGGCAGTGGGCAGGGCACATTGCTCGCAGAACAGATGGCCGATGGGGCCGAAAGATTCTGGAGTGGCGACCGCGTACCGGAAGACGTAGCGTTGGTAGGCCTCCCACAAGGTGGACCGATGACCTTGTGAAGGCCGCAGGAATCCGCTGGATGCGGGAAGGCCTATGTCCAGCAGTGGACGTCTTTCGGCTGAAATGATGATGATGACCAATGAAATGGTTTGATCGTTGCTGTGGTCATCATTAGCCTTGCCTTTCCGAACTAACTTGGGGAAGGCTTCGAGTCTAACTGGATCCAGCTGAATTTCAGTATTTTACGTGGAGCGACTGCCTATCTGAGGCCCTAGTGTGGGTACCATCTCGACTTTACACATCGACCGAGTTCGGCGCCCCGATTGGTCCTTCACCAATTGGAAGTTGCGCTCCGATGCGTAAAGTTGAGATGGTACAAAGTAACTCACACTAGGGCCTCTGAACTCCACAACCCAGTTAATGAGTAATACGACAGAATAGTCTTATAATATGTGCATCATACATTTTATAGACATAAATGTGGAAATTTTACAAAGGGTGACACAATCAGCGGTTTTATCGCTGAAATCGATCTGGCATAGACAATCTTTGGATGGATTTAAAGGAGAATGAGAGACAATAACTTACATACAGTCCGCGATGCCTAAGCTGAGTTTTGCATTTGTGTGAGTGATTACCAATCGCACCGATGTGATCGAGGGACGCAAAGCGTCTCAGGCCGAATGCCTAGCAAAGGACGCATCGCTATGCCCCATTGCAAAACAGGTTGTCACACTTTCGGACTTCTGACGAACCGTAACGACTGCCAAAGATGGAACTAACGGTTTAACGTGCTTTCCGAGGCACGGAGTGGTCTCGGTATGTAAAGAATGGCCACCCATCCAAAGCCCGACCTCGGCCAGCGTAGCTTAACCTTGAAGGTTATTATGTCGTCAGTAGTCCCTAATACAATACAATTCTAATACCCATTCCACAGATAATATAATACTACGTACAGATACCCAATCCCATACAAAGAAATGACACCTCCCTAAGTCTGGCTATTGAGCTGGCTATTTTTCTTCGTAAAAATTTACAACAGATGGCAGCGTCAGCGACACACTTATTGCCTGAGACTGTAGTTTAACAACGCCAGCTAAGAGTCGACCCACTTTTAAAACGTTTCGTGTTCAGTACTTTTAAGATTTTTGTTTAAAATTCATTTCAATATGGTTTAAAATTTTAATAAGGTTTTGTTTTCATATAAGAGTAGTTTTTTATTATTTTATTAAGTATAAGAATAAAAAAATCTAACTGAGTGTCAAAACAATTTGTAACAAAGAGTACTAAGATTCTGTTTTGTTAGGTACATTTAAAATGATGATAAAAGATGAATGAATTTAATTTTAAGGTCTGAAAATAAATAAAAAAGTACTTATGTTTAAAAAACCTGTTGACATGTCCGGGTTCTAGGCTCTAAAATCCGGGGTTTTAACGCATCTTGTCCTGGTTGCCAATTTTTTGAGATGGCAACCTTATCCACCAGTAACCAAGGGTGGTGAAGAGATTAGATGGCAGGTGCATTGGTTGAAGGGAACAATGATGAAAAAAACTTTAAAAATATATATGTATAAACTGTGATGTGTGATGTAAAATAGATATTATATCCATAACAAGGTAACAAACTTATAATACACATACATACATACTAAAATTATTTATATAAGCGAGACACAAGATTCTATGCAATCTGACAGTGACCGCGCTGTAGATCTTGTCAGCCTCATAAACATAACACACCTCTGCCTAAACCCCTCGGGGAATACAACCGTGAAGCTATGTTAATTATATTAATTACTAGAACTAATTAGGATCATATTGACGGTTTCTTCGTATTTCTATGTAGGTATATAATTAAGATAAATCTTAAAGTGATATGCGACAATTGATCAACAAGAATGATCTCATGCCAATGCTACGTAACAGAGAATTAAGTCAAAACAGTGTCACAGCTGAAGCCATTTCAATCTTATTGTAATCGTCTATTTATCGCTTAACTTTTTACTATTTTGAGCGAAACTTTTTACTATTTTGAGCGTAACTTTTATTATATTGTGCGTAACTTTTTACCTTTGAGTGCGAAACTTTTTACGTTTTGTTGCGAAACCTTTCACGTTTTGCTCGTACCTTTTTTATATTTTGCGCGTAAAATTTTACTTTTGAGTGCGAAAGTTTTTACGTTTTGGTGCGAAACCTTTCACGTTTTTGCGCGTTACTTTTTCTTATTTTGCATTAGCTGTTGCCCGCGACTTCGTCTGCAATCCAGGATAAAAAGTAGCATATGTCCTTACCTAGGCCTTGGTCTATCTGTGTACCTAACTTAATCCAAATCTGTTCAGCCGTTTTGGCGTGAAATCGTAACAAACAAACAAACTTACTTTCCCATTTATAAAATTTTTAAACCCTCGTAAGGTCTTCTACTGACTAAGCAGACTTTGCTGGTGTTTTCACTACCCTACCATAGAAATGCAATCCTATAACTCTGGGGTATGATTGAGACCATTTACTCGAGCTTGGCGGTCATGTTAGGTGTAAGGATGACGTCAAAATCGTAGACAAATTTCGAGAAAACGAGATATCGAGCGTTCTCGCGCTTGTCATGTTAGCCCTGCTGATCAAAGAATCAACTGACATATGAATTATGTTTCATCATCCTTTTTTTTTTCATTTTTCTTTTTTTTTATATCCCATAACTCTGTGGTATGATACCATATCAAGAATCAACTGGCATATGAATTATGTTTCATCATCCTTCTTTTTTTTTTCTCATACAAAGTAATTCGACAAAGTCTCGATTATTAATGTAAAACACCCATGAAACGACGTGAAATATGACAACGTCGTATTTTCTTAGCTTTAAATATGAATGATTGGTTTGAATAAAAATGAATTTTCGTATTTATCAATGAAACCAAATACACACACATATTATGATTGATGATATCTCCGAAAATGTGCATTTTAGGACCACCTATTCTTGGGCACGCCACAATAGCGGCGGTAAGTCCCCTCTTTGAGGAGTGGTTGGAGAGGTGCCACGGCGTCCTCACCTTCCGCCTGACACAGGTCCTCACCGGACACGGTTGTTTCGGGAGGTTCCTGTTTCGCATAGGGCGGGAGGAAACGCCCGGGTGTCACCATTGTGTGGATCGCCCGGAGGACACGGTGGCGCATACGGTGGAGGTCTGCCCAGCTTGGGCGGAGCACCGCAGTGTCCTCGCGGAGGCGATTGGCGGCGACGATCTCTCGCGTCCGGCCCTGGTCCAGGCCATGGTACGGAGCGAGAGAGAATGGAAAGCCGTCACCTCCTTCTGCGAAGCAGTAATGCTTGCGAAGGAGGAGGCGGAGCGCGTGAGGGAGAGAGCCTTGCGCCCTCACGCCCCCACTAGTCGCCGCAGGAGACGCCCTGGGCGTCGGGAGTCGCCTGCAGATTCCCGGCCACCGTAGGCGCGGGCTTGCGGACGGCGAGCAATGGGTAGCTCGCCGTCCGGTAAGGACCAGGCCCGGGTCGATGGCGCGTCGTGTTCCACGCGCGCCTCAAAGAGATGTCAGCACAAAGTGACGGGGTCCGATAGGGCCGACGCCTCAGGGTCGCGGGTGATTCGAAAAGAGATAACCTTGGCCCTGGCACAGGCAACTGAAGGAACACGGGTGGGTTTTAGTCAGTAAAAGTCTGACACGCCCTCCCGCTCCACCCAGAGCGGGAGAAGTCATTTGATGATTTCCCACTCAAAAAAAAAAAGGCCCACCTATTCTAGGAGTTTTAGTATTATTTTTACCTACAGAATATAACCCTAGAGTTATGGGATGTAAAAAACACGTTGTATATGTTATGTAAACTATCCAATGGAGAATCTTCCAAATTTCATGTTTCTAGAATCTTTCTCTTGTGGTTTACGCGGTGCGCTGACTGCAAATCACAAATTAACAAACTATTTTATTTGTACAGAAGATTCCTTTAAATAATAAGTCAAAAGCTGTTGTTGTCGATAATTAAATAGGACATAACGTGGGCGCGGAATAACAGCAATACCAATAAATTAAATTATAAATAACTCTTGTGATACATTGAGAAAATAACGCAATCACAAATGACGAATCATTGACACATTCGTTTTAATAGAATATTGTGTCATGCATGTTTATCTAACGTGTAATGTTTATTATTTTGTATGAACGTAAATTAAACAAAGAAAATCAAATCAATTATTCAAACTCGACTGAGAATCAGCACTTTTTGAACGTCAAAATGACAAAAGACAGTCCCCCGGCACGCCAGCCCTTCACCACTTCCTAGTGCTTTAGCTGGGAAGAAGTGGCGCAACAAACTCCCCAGCAGCACAGCTGTGTAGTTCAGATAAAAGATCTTGATTCTAACAATAGTATGCAAAGTATTATTAACATAACGATGCCATAGGTCAGCTAGCACCGCCTCAGGGTCGCGGGTAATTCGAAAGAGTAACTGTGGCCCTGGCACAGGCATCTGAAGGAACACGGGTGGGTTTTAGTCAGTAAAAGTCTGACACGCCTTCCCGCTCCACCCAGAGCGCGAGAAGTCATTAACAAAAAAAAAGGTCAGTTAGCACACGCCAAAAAGACAACAAAAACATTATAAACTATACTCAAGCAGAAATAAAAACGTAAACAGAGCTTAATACCTAAATTAAGCCTTTTTAAAGGGCGTGAAAAAGTATGTAAGGACCATAGCAGGACTTCTGAAGTTTCTGCCCAACTCAATGGGATGTTTGTATGTATTATTGCCACATTCTTCGTATATATAATATAATAGAATGATAATATATGTCATGCATGTACAGTGTACATCTTATGTGTTATGTTCATTATTTAGTATGTACTCGTACTTATAGTTTAGTCACGTTTTTGTTGTAAGAGGCACTTTGTTTTTATTTAAGTGCATATTTATCCTTCAAAATATTGTCGTATATTTGAAGTTTTACAGTGACTCATTCATATAAATATTTCATATAAATACGAAAGTAAGCCTACGTACGCACGGAAGTACAAATATCGCGGCGGGATTTTATTGCACACTGTATTTTCAACGCTCTGCTCAACGCCGAGAGTTGAAAATCCACCAGAGTGTTTTTTCAACGCCCTGGGATGCGCTCTGTTAGATTCTCAACGCTCGGCGCAACACCGAGAGTTAAAAATCCAGTCCGTGATGAAATCACGTACATTGGTACAGTCCGCGATGCCTACGCTGAGCTATGCATTTGTGTGAGTGATTACCAATTGCACCAATGGAGGGTCACACAGCGCCTCAGGCCGAATGCATAGAATAGAATAGAATAGAATAGAATAGAATACTCTTTATTATGTACACCTTAAAAATTACAGACATTGAAGTAGAAATTTTACATTGGGTGACACAATGGGCGGTCTTATCGCTAAAAGCGATCTTTTACAGACAACCTTTGGATGGATTACAGGGAGAAGGAGAGACAATACTGCAGGTAGTCAGTGGTGTAAAACGATTTAAACCTATCGCGATCTACGCCGACGTCACACCTACATGTAGGCTACTTTTCATATTGGATTTTTTATATTAAAAACACATTATTTATCATAACATTAAGCCTGTTTTCCCGGAAGGGTTTGACAGGGGTGTACCATTATCTGAATTAATGCACACCCACATTTCGCGTTTCCATGTAATAGGGGGCGAGCCTATTACCATCAACCGGGCACAAATCCAGAGTCCGGGCTGCTACTGAGAAAATCCAAATGGAAAAAACCGAAGAGCGCTTTTGGCAATTCGTAATTTAAAAAAGAATTTCCCATACCTTCTGCAAGAACGAGTTGATCCATTTTGTGAAAGTCTTCTTCTGGATGTGCAGCCGTTCCTCCTGCAGCGCCTTGATGCGGCCCTGCTCGAACTTCAGGGCGTCTTCCCGCTGGGTCATGTTCGTTCGCTGCTGCACTGCCGTAGCGTAGCCTCCCGGCTCATACTGTTGCCCTGGTAGGAGAAAAAGCGGAAGTTTAGTATCGAGAAGCACATGGGATGAAAATGTCAAAAAAAATCCCTTAGGAAATTATTAATCACATCCATTCATCAACTAGAAAAGAGCTGATAATCTTCAAACGGCTTAACGGATTTTCTTGAATCATAGCTACGAACACTCTTGATCAAGTCACCTTTCAAACAAAACAAAAATAATCAAAATCGGGTCAGCCGTTTGGAAGCTATGATGCCGCATACAGACACAAATACACACGTTAAACTTCTAACACGAGGGGTGTTTTTTCCGTCGACGGTTAAAAATGCGTTCAACATGTGCCTATTCTGTAAAAAACTCACAGTGAAAACAAAGTTAGCTGTCCATAGTGTAAATGCCTAGCATTAGCTAGAAGAACAGCTCACTTCAGCGTCTTTCCATTCTGTACAAGGCCAAAACCGAAGGGTGTGTATCGAGGTAAACTCTGCTTGGGCGATGCAGGGTTTTATGTGACGTCAGCGCGATACGTAGTTCACATCTGATGGTGTAGATGCCGCTACAGGTCTTCCAATCTATACAAGAGAAGTATGCAAATACTCGCGTATACTTCGTAGTTACCGAATTAACTACCTTATTCGATAATATAGTGCCAGTACGCACGAGGAGTAATTGACTTAGTAAAAAGGCAATGACAACTTAGGAAGCAAGAGCGAGCGAAGCGAGTTACAGGTTAGGTTCGAAGGGGATAGCTATATATTTAAAACTGTGGCTTAAGTGATCTAGTATAGATTGGAACCAGCATGTCGATTCCGTAAAAATCTCAGCGTGAAAACTTGCGTGGAGTGAGCTGTCAGTGTAATCACGTCTTTGTCAATCCGTAGCATCGGTGGCACTGACAGCTCGCTCCACGCTCACTTCACCTAAGTTTTCACAGTGAGATGGAGAATAGCACAACAGAATATGTCGGCCAGAATCTGAAAGTTTAAAGCGTTTGTAGCTGATCAGATATATAGGGTCCGATAGCCACAGGAGCATGGAACACGGGTTTAAATCAGCTAAGCGTAAGTTGATTATGATGCTGCTTGAAGGACCAAAATTATGGATCCAAACGTTCATCGGGGACCAAATAATAGGAGCACTGGAAATTTTGTTCACAGTGGTCACCCTGAATGGAGTCGCCGTTGTTAAGAAGACTTCGAAACGAGTCTTGGATATTATGGAATTTTGATAACCATCATTCGCTCATTCAAAAAGCCTTTTTTTTTTTCATACGACAACATATCATCATTTTTTCAGACGAAAGACGTCCACTGCACGACAAATGCCTCCCCCAAGCACTTCGACTCTTTTGGAAAAGATGTATTTAACTCTGACAGCCTTTAGTCGGAAACGTTCACAATGCGCATGCGGCCCAAAGGACCAAGAATTGCA
The DNA here is from genome assembly GCA_963555695.1 of Dasypolia templi. Classification (NCBI taxonomy): domain Eukaryota; kingdom Metazoa; phylum Arthropoda; class Insecta; order Lepidoptera; family Noctuidae; genus Dasypolia; species Dasypolia templi. The sequence continues at coordinate 2,548,103 of OY743166.1, forward strand.
AGAAGTGTACAAGAATTTGTAGTAAAAAAACAATTTAAGACATCACTTCACAGGATTTATTCTAAATCTAAAGCTTACCATATTTTCTAGAAGGCTGATAATCCTGGTAGGAATAAACACTGACGTTACTCAGTTGCCGCTGCATTTTTGTGACGCGGCAACACTCAGCACAAAGTTCTCATTAGGTTGGCAACACTGTTCGCCACAGATCAACTACACTTAACCCTTTTTATTTCTTTATCTAATGGTGCTTATCCTGAGATAGAGATTTGGTTTTGTTAATTATTTAGAACAACTAATGATTTGACACTTTTGACCGTTTTGTTTTTGATAGATCTGTGATTTAATGTCATTGTCATTAGAGTGATTTCCTAAAGTAAAAGAAATGGAATGCATTATTGCATGTTATTTATTTATTGTATTCATCTTCTGCTCGAGAGTTTGTTGCGCCAATTCTTCTTCCTTATTAAGGCACTAGGAAGTGGTAAAGGATGGCCGTTTTGGGGGACTGTCTTGTCGTGTCTTTTGTCGTTCGAAAAGTGCTGATCTCAGCCTAGTTTGTATTTTCTGGAAGATGTTCCGTTTTTTTTTTTTTTGATGAATGGCTGAACGGCTTCCCTTTTATTACTGCCGAATCAAATAACCAATTTTCATTGAAAGACAGATCGCTGTTGATGATAGACAGTATAATTCTATCCGTCCCTGTCAAACAAATAGCTGTCAACATGTTAACCCTAGAGATTGACAGTTTTTTTTTTATATCCAGTACGCCACAATTGGTGATAGATACGTTAAGTGGGTTCGGCTGTTAATCGAATGTCAATGTGGTGTCTGCTTTTTCTCTTACAAAAACAAAATGCTATCCGCCATCTCAAGTCTCAATACAAGTAGAGATCGTCTCATATACATATAATTGTGCCCGCCACTGCTTTTTGCATACTCATTTATTTATTCACAAGGCAACTACAAATGTTGACAATCACAGTATATCACTAGGTTCACGTTATAGGTTTCGACCTGATTATCACCCAAAGCGTAATCGCACAACATGACCAGCTAAGCAACAACAATAACAGTGATGACAACAACAGTAAAAAGCTTAGTTCACAAAATTATACAGGTACAAAGGTCTGTTCGTCTGCCCTCCTTCCGACTCGCTTCCACTTAGGCAGGGAATGTGTACGAGACCAAACAGAAACCAACACGCCAAGAAAAGTACATAATTCAGACAAATTTACATAATTTAAGGAAAACAGTAATTAAAGAATACTGTTTTCCTTTAGATTCAGATGTTTGTAAAGAAATTACACCGGAACGTGCAGTTTTAAATTAGACGATCTTTAAATAACATCCAACACAAAACAAAGATGTCGTTAGCTGCGGCAGTCATTAACAGTACGTTAATTGACATAACCATTGATTTCCGCTCACGACCGCAACGTTTAAGTTAAGGATGTCCGAGTTACTACGTTATGAACAATGATGAATCTCTAAGCCGACATTACACGTTGGCCAAGCCACAGACAACGCGAGCGTAGGCAAATGGATACAAGGTGAGTGCTGCTGTGACATGTTGGCCAAGTCTCAGCCAACGCGAGCGTATTCAAATTGATACTGTCTACATAGCAGGCGAGTCCCTTTCATCTGTGCAGAAAAACCGACACTGCACTGATCCGAAGTGAGACGAGTCGTAGCGAGCAATCCTTAGTGGTGGCGAGGCACTCCAAACGAACCGAACACACGTTGGCGCTCGCCTGCACTCGGCCAGCTAGGCGAGCGTTGACGAGCAATAGTGAGGCTCGACAAATGGGCTGTCTTTAGATGCGTTACCCGCGCTCAATATTGGCAAGATCCTTGATCTCTTGACCAAGAGGCCTTGCTTTTGAGCAAGGCAATTGCCTGACTTGAAAATGGAACATGCAGCAGCTAGTGACATAATAAATTATGTATGTTCATCTCTTTCTAGGTATCGGTATGGGTCTTTCCTTTACTTCGCGCTCTTTTTGATTGTGTGAAAAGCAAGGCAATTGCCTAACTTGAAACTGGAACAAGCAGCAGCTAGTGACGTAATGAATTATGTATGTTCATCTCTTTCTAACAACAGGTATCGGTATGGGTCTTTCCTTTACTTCGCGCTCTTTTTGATTGTGTGAAAAGCAAGGCAATTGCCTGTCTTGAAACTGAAACAAGCAGCAGCTAGTGACGTAATGAATTATGTATGTTCATCTCTTTCTAACAACAGGTATCGGTATGGGTCTTTCCTTTACTTCGCGCTCTGTATGATTGTGTGTACTAGAATAGTACGTAGCTACAATCATGGCTGCTTATGTTCATTTATGACGCGTCTATTTATAATAAGTCATTGGTTATGACAGTGAGCAATAGCATCTCCCTACTTCTGGCACGTCATCGTTTGCATGATGTTTCTAAAGAGTTTTTATACAGGATTTTGGTAATATGTCTGCAATCCATTAAATGGATGAAGGGGAGGTCATTTGCAACCAAACGTCCGCTTATGAACCTTTTTTCTGCATGTATATTCAGCTTATTATGTTCCCACGGCTGGGACACAGGCCTCCTCTGTCTGTGAGAGGGAGTGGGCCACGCGGGCTCAGTGTGGTTTTTGGTTCTAAGACATGCCGGTTTCCTCATGATGTTTTCCTTCACCGTTTTGAGAGCAGTGGTGATTAAATAATTGACACAAAGTAAAGCACCTGTCTGGTTCCGAACCTACGACCCACCACGAAGTCGCGGCCGCTACCACTGGGCCACCACTGCTCTCGACCTGGACCACCCTTTTTATATTATAATAATTTCATAAAATAACAATCAATAGGATTACTTAGAGGGTTTTTTTCTAGTGTAGGAAATCATCAAATGACTTCTTTCGCTCTGGGCGGAGCGGGAGGGCCTGTCAGACAGAACCCACCCATGTTCCTTCAATTGCCTGTGCCAGGGGGCCACGTATCTCTTTCGAACAACCCTCGACCATGGCAGTCCGATAAACTCTTACGTTTCACGCCACAAAAGCCTAGTGTGAATTAATTTTGTGTTGGACACGACTTGAAAAAGATTTTGAAGAGATGCCTCTTTTTTCCTCTGAGCCAGTACAATGTCCTACTTCAAATGAGGCGAGACGTACTGAACCTCTACGGTATGTTTGAAGTAACAAGCACGAATTTGACCCTGGCTGGCGTCGGCCCTATCGGATCCCGTCAGTTACCCGTATGACCCCTAAGAAATTTCAACCATTTTCGTGTTATTTCGAGTGCGAGACAAAAAAAACTGAATTATTGCATGTGGTTTGGTCACCGCATTTATTTCAAATAGGAACATCGAAGGCACTTTTGAACGTCAACATTTGTTTAAATATAGAATTGATTCTAGGCGCCCCTTCCAAAAGGTAGTTTCGTAAGGAGAAAGGACAAGATACTCCACCGTTACTCTTTTTACAATGTCTTACAACATTATGTATACATTAATTCTATTTTTATAGGTGAAGACGATGCACCAAGAATAAAAATACTATACCCAGCTGACGGGTGCCCGTTCACGAACATGACGCATGGATCAGCACCATTCAGCTCAACTATTTTGAAGGGAGCTAAATAATCCTACACACGTCCTACACCGTCAGCGAGACATTTGAGTGAGCATGACATACTATCAGCCGCCACGACACATTCAAGTCAACAAAAAAACATATTAGGGGTAAATAGTACCTCCACAGTACGTAAATTCTGGTCAAACCTAACAATAACTCCTTGATAGCCCTGCACAGTGTTGTGCGCATGACCGTGAACTACTGTAACGGTGCAGGTCGCGTGCCATTGACCACTACATCATACAACATTACGCTAATTACCTCATAGGTAGTCATCAAAGATAAAATGGATCAGGAAATGTACTACATGGCTAATTGGGTACGCGACTGGTTAGTGGTTTAAACAACACATGTCTGTAATCTTGAAGAAGTAGGTAGGGGTGTAAAGTTAGTTTCGCTACTCCCATGTTTTTTTTTAAGTATGGCTCACTTATTGCCAGTAGCCGGTCAGTTTGCTCGACCTGGGGAGTCGAACCCAGAACTCAAACTCGAACAGGTGTTCAGGTGAAACTCGAAACACAGCACCTAAACGAGTTTTTTTCATTTTCAATCAATGAAACAGTCCAAAAATCTTAGGAGAATAGAAAGAAAAATCGATTGCATGATATGGAATTTTACAATGGTAAGGCGCCTTTTTAAAAATAATAAAATCGTTAATTTATAAAAGGGTAAATAGGTCCCTTTTCACTGGCTAAATGTGGGTGTCTCTGCCTAACCCTTCTGGGATTACAGGCGTGATGTTATGTTATGTTACCTACCTATTTACACAGAGCATGAGACCACAGTTGCTAATTTTCCTGAACTAGGTTGAACGTGCATACATTTATTTAATATAATAAATTAACAATGAGTATAAAGTAAAAACTAAATTAAAACTTAGGTAAATGAAAGTTAAATAGCATGTTAGTGGTTCTATTTGGAGACAACAAGTAGATCTTCTGTGCATAATTTATGGTTAGTAAATATTTAAGTATATTTTGTTTACAGCTATAGTAATCTAACAAGAAACTTAGTTTTCTATTCAATTTATTGTACAGAAATGGGCCTAAGAATATAAAAATATTTCTACGTATACATGTTTTTGAAATCATGCAAACCTAAATTCAGTTCATATGTGAAGTTTTTTTTTTTTTTTTTTATTCTTTTAAAAACGTACAGTAACTCACCGAAAATCAATGTCAAAAATGTGTGTAAATTGATTGTATTTTTGACAGATCGAGTCTGACATTAGAATCCGAACGTTCCTAAAAATATGTGAATTTGTCCTTCTGTTAGTTTTAGTTTAGCGAAATAAACTAAATTTGTCATGAAAAAGTCTCAAGGATGTATGACGTCTTGTCAAAAAAAAAACAAAATACCGTATGACTAAACTCTGTGTAACAGTTGTTTCCAAATAATCGTGTTTTTTTTTTTTTTTTTGTTCAGGCACGCGCGGCTACGGTTCGTTGTCGGTCGCATGGTCAGTTGCCCACGCGATACGGCTCGCCTGTTATGTATGAATACGTTTAGTTTTATTAGGGCACACTTTATCGCGAGAAATATTGCGTTCCATTTTTTTTTTCAGTTTTTGTCTTTTTTTTAGTGAGTTTTGTGGTTAGATCTTGGCTAGGTGAACTTGCAGCTTTTATGAAATGTGAATGAACACGAAAACGCAGTCAAAACCATTGAAGATAAACACGAATTTTGAGGAATTCCTTTAAAATACTGACCCCGGTCCACCTTACCTATCATCGTAAAATATTATTGTCACAGTTAGTTTTCGAGCATAAAAAAAACTTTGTTTTGGTCATAGATTATCAGTGTGTACGAAGGTTTTTTTTTTTCAAAATGATCAAAATGAGCATTTTAAAGTTCATAATTTAAAAAAAAAACCCGGGAACCGCTGTAACCGATTCGACTTACACAGCAAAACGGCATTTTTTTATACGCAACATGCAAATAAACGATACTTTACAGTTACCAATCTCTCATACAGAGGCGAACTGGGCCTGTTGGGGGCCCGGGGCGGCGGCAAAACAAAATGAGGCTCCACCAGTCTAATAGGGGGACGATAATCATCGAAATGCAAGAATGTAGGATGCAAGAGCGAGGCCAGCTTGAAAGTCAGTAAGGTTTCTTTTAACCATTCATTCGAAAATAGTAGTTACTTTGTCGACTTATCGTCGACGTACGAAAAAGAAGAAAGAAAGAGGACGGAAGATGTAAGAGCGAGCTCGGAAATTTCTGTCCTACAACTGCTTCTCAATGCACATTTTTACATTTTAGGTTAGGCAGAGTGATTGATGAAAAGGTACTTCTCAAGATTTGAGGGCCCCTAGTATCGGGGCCGCGTACTGCCCCCTAAGTCCGCCAGTGCTCTCTACTTTATTTTATTACATTTCAAACTTGTAATAGTTGCGTTATCGGAGCTGCAGGTCATTGGCCGCGTTGTCAGCAAATATACATTATGTGGAACGGACGAACTGCCCGATATTGTTGTTCTGATAATGCACTTTTTTGCATCAGTGGAATACAATGTTTAAAAGCGCTTGAAGGCCACACCAAAACGGCTGGTCGGTTTTGGAAGGTATTTGGCACACAGATAAACCATGAACAGGGTAAGGACATAGGGTACTTTTCATCCTGGATCGCAGACAAATTCACAAGCAACAGCTAGTTTAAAAGGTTACATTGTTCTCACTTAAAGAAGCAACAATAATTTTGTAACCAGGATTTTGTATTGATTTAAAAGAGTGTTCTTGTCCGTTCTTCTCCATAGACATCGAAGTTTTGGAATGGGCGACTAGCTTCAACTTTTTGACTAACTGACCGACTCTTTGACAATTCAAAAGTGAACTTTCAAATCAAATCAAAAGTCATTTATTCAAATTAGGCTGAGAATCAGCACTTTTCGAACGTCAAAATTACATAAGACAGTCCCCCAAAAAGCCCGCCCTTCACCACTTCCTAGTGCTTTAGCTGGGAAGAAGAAGTGGCGCAACAAACTCCCCAGCAGCACAGCTGTCTGTTCGGTTAGAAGAACTTGATTCTAAACAATTGCAAGTAATTACCGAAACGCCAATGACAAAAAAAAATTAAAAAATTGCATGTAAATAACACAAATACATAAATAAAGCCTTCGGGCCGAAAGGGCATGGCAGCTTACATATGCAATACTGGAATTATTATACAAACAAATAAAATAAATAAATGATAAACTAGGACCATCAAAGTAAAATAAATCAACAGAACAATTACTGTAACAATGATAAATGCTTTGAGTTTGAGTTTATCATGAACTGAAATACATAAATGCTTTGAGTTTGAGTTTATCAGGAGCACTGGTGGCCCAGTAGTATCGGCCCTGACTTACAAGTCGTAGGTTCAAATCCAGACAGGCACTTTACTTTGTGTATAAATAATGTCATCACCACTGCTCTCAAAACGGGAAAAAAACATCGTTAGGAAACCGGCAAGTCCTACAACCAAAAAATCAGAGACATGTGACATCTACCAACCCGCACTAGGCCCGCGTGGTGAATAACGGTGCACTCCCTCTCACAGAGAGGAGGTCTGTGTCCAGTGGGAAAGTTATAGGCTGATTATGCAAAGCCGAATTCATTTAAGGTTGGTTTTTGAGTCAAGACATGTTTTGACAGCTTTATTTATGGTGCTCTATGATCATTTTCGCGCCAGAAGGACACTGACAGCTGGGTGAAATATTGTCAAAACAAGATGGCGGCGACACTTAGGATTTTGGCCACGTGCCACAGTAACCTTGTAGCGTTCTCTCAAAACCCTAAAATGGGGTGACATTATTTAAGGAGAGAGCATCAAGTGGCCTCCGTAATTAAAATTTCTTACATTTTATGCATTTTTAAGGTTAGTGTCAGTTTTTATGTTGAACAAAATATGATTCACGGCCGCAACAAGTATTGTGTTTACAGAATTTTAATAACTAAATTCATCAAAGGGAAACGTCAAATGACTTTTCCCGCTCTGGGTGGAGCGGGAGATCGTGTCACACTTTTACTGACTATAACCCAGCCGTGTTATCTCTTTCGACTGCAATCCTGAGGCATCGGCCCTATCAGACATTTAGTGCTGACATATCTTTGAGTCGCGAATGGAACACGGCGCGGCGACCCGGGCTTGGTCCTTACCGGACGGCGAGCTATCAATACAACCCTCTAAGTTCATATAATCCTATTGATTGATATTTTATGATATTGTCAGACAATAGGATTATATGAATTTAGAGGGAATTTGTATTGAAGCTAAATAAAAGGTTTTAAGCGAAAACGAAGTTATAGCGCGGGCAGGCGATGCGATTCGACGAGGTGAACCAGAAAGGACAATGACAGAAACTCTATAGAACTTTGCCCCACTCAATAAAAGTCATTTACAAGCCTGCAATATGTAGCACCTTAAAGCTTATTTATTATTGTTAACTAAACATTTGTCCTAATGCCTGTAGAACTTGCGGTTTCTGTTAAAATCTCAATACAATAATGACATTGATTATAGGTTAGATGCAGTTTATAATTGGTAAAAAAAAAAACGATTTAAACAACATATACTTTACGCATTATCAACGTATGAGTTTTTGTTTACAGGTATTTAAAACTTTTTTTGTTGTGCATCATGTGCAATAATTAACGCATTAGGAAATTCAGGGGTTGAATTCCTTTTATCATTGATTTGTAATCGGCAAGTTCTACTGAAATACAATGTATTGTTAAAGGTCCTAAAATCATTACAATTTTTTACGAAGATATGTTTCAATCATTTGAGTACCGTTCGTCTTTTTCTTTTCGCCGTAACAATATTAGTGAAGTATTCCATATTCTTATCAGTTTCAAGTAAATATTGATAAGGTATGCCGGCCGCTCCTCGAACGATACCTTTGGTAAACATAGCATACTTATTCAATGGGTTTCTATCTTTGAGTGTATTTCTTGAGTTGAAGTGAATTTCTTCATTCTTAGTTGTCGTGGTTTGTAAGGAAAATCAAAGTTATATAGTAACTGCACTTTTTGAAGTAATTTTTTAATCGATTTTAAAAAACGGAGGACTTTCTTAGTTTGTCGGTTTTTTTTTATGTCGTACCTGGACCGATTTGGATTTTTTTTTTTTGGAAAGGGTATACTTCCCAGTTGGTACTATTGTCATCAGGACAGGTTCTGATGATGGGATCCTGGTGAAATCGAGGGAATTCTTCAAATGTTACTCAACTGACAACCAGGGACTCAAATATTTACCGTAATAAGTGCTTTTATAACTGTTTTAGAAGATAAACTTTGTAAATGTAACAGATTAAACAATGTTACAGTATCAAAGTGTAACCTTTTCTATGTGTTAATATGTGTAATAGAAATAAGCAGTTTCAAGTATAATTGCACGGTACCGCAACAACGTGCGACGGACGGTCGTGTTTTGGGTTAATACATTGAAAAACACATTTCTATGTGTTACATATTTGATTCTGTTATCAATTCAAATTGTAACACTTACATTTCTATTACATTTATGAAGGTACGCAAGAGGACGGGACAAACTACAAACCAGAACTAACTATGGAAGAAAAAATGTATACTGTAAGAGGGAGCAAAACTGTATAATGAACTACCTGATGATGTAACTAATAGTCACACCATATATGTATACATTTAAAAAAGCCCTACACAAGAACACGTTAGAAAAGAATACTGATTGTGACCTTTAACTCATTTTTTTATATTGTGAACACAAGAACCGCACTTACTTTTATTTTTATTTTACTTTTCTCAGTGTTTGTTTGTTTGGCATCTCGCAGGTCAACCTATGAGGTTGTCGTCTGCTTAAGCGGACTTGCCTGTGGATTCCCTAATAAATTAAGGCCTCCAGCCAGGACTTAAACTTATATACTAACTAAAACTAAGCGACAACGCTAAGGGCACCCCCTGTGGGGTCCGAACCTCGGCTTAGGGCGTCGCTGGAAGAGGGCAGCAAATGACTAGCTGGATCAGGATTGATATTATTTAGGGACGAATTTAAAGCTACAGGCTCAGGGTCGCGGGCTGGCTCGAGCAAGGGTCGGGAGGGGTCTTTTCTCAGTGAACTGTTACGTTTTGTTTAATAGATGTCCTTAAACCGAAGGTGTTTTTAAGTCCCTACTGACAACTCCATTGCAAATCTACCAACTAACATATTATATTATCACCTTATGCAAAATTAACAGTCAAGTGCTAATACCACAAGCGCCTAACACTTAGTAAGCGTAAGAAAGTCGAGATAGACTTGTTAAAGTCATACGTTGTTAGAATACGTTAGTAATACATGTATTTATGTAGACATGGTGAAAGTTATGTGAATGGGTGCGAGAACTGCATTGTTTTGTTAAGCTGTCAACTTGTTGGTGACTTTGTTCGTATGAGTCCGCTTGCACGGCAAATTAATAAAGGAGATGTTTCAAAATTGGTCAGGTCTATGTACACTACGAGAAATTCCAGATAGAAAAACGTAATAACACTTTGCCTGACCAGGGAATCGAAACCTGGACCTCATACTCAGCAGTAACGCGTGAAACGAGGCAATCACTATCTTTCTCCGTCATCTTCAAACGATTGATAGAAACAGAACGAAGTTTTTTTATACGTATACGTTTGACGTTAAACAAGTTCTGTCGTTGGCATAGACGCTTCCTCAAACAGGCGCGATATGACAGCGCGAAACAAAGGCCTCGCTCGTCGGACACGCGGTGCCTTTGTGTCGCGCTGTCGCATTGCGCCTGTGTGTACGAGTCTTAAGAACGCATGTTGGTTGTTTTTTTCTTGTCTATGGTACCTTTCTAGGATTCCATAAATCCGTACCCAAATGCCAACGGAACTTTATTACTAAGCTTCTGCTGCCCGTTCTTCTGTCTGTCTGCTGTCTGTGTCTCATGAACCGTAATAGGTAAACAGTTGAAATTTTCTTAGAGTTTGTACTTCTATTGCCGCTATAACAACAAATAATAAAGTTAATTAAAATTAAAAGGGGTGTCCATACAATAATGTTTTTTGCCTTGGAATAAGGAACCCTTCATGTGCGAGTTCAACTCGCACTTGACCGGATTTTTATTTTGAGAAACATGTGCTGTCCGTATCGCGTTGGTTCATAATACTAATACATTTCGAAATTGAGTTAAAGTTTCCTGAAATTAAGACAATAGCGTCATCTTCACCAAACTTTGCTCTATTTTCGGCAAACTATTCGCAGTGACATTTTTTATTTTAGTTCTGTGCTTTTAATATGCACATGTGACATTATTATTTTTACAAATTTAATTATATATGTGATATACACTCATGGTGCTCTTATTTACAAATATTGTAAAAGTAGATGATTTCTATAAAATTTACACAAGTAATAATGTGTGAGTGAGATAAAGTAATTACAGAATCAATTTAAAAAACAAATGAATCATAATTATGAATAAATTTTGAGGTGGTTTAAGACAGCAGGATACTTTTTACTCCAGTAGCACAATCTCGTGGAATAATATGGATAGTGACATTTTTTTTATCTCAAAAAAATGGATGTTTCCAAATAGTGCAAACAATGTTGCAAAGAAATGTTAAAGTTAAAAAAAGCCATGTTAGAAACGTTTTAAATAAGTGTTAAGCACTATCGTAGAAGTGACGTCACTTTATCCGTACCGCGCGACAAGGACGGGAATAATCCCCTCCAAAAACTTTTAAAACGTTTGTGCATCTTCTTCATATTTACATCGATTTAACACATTTTTTCGATTAATCATTAAATTTTTACTATGTCTTCTTTGAAATAACATAATTTTGACCTTTTTCCGACACCTATTTCTGACATCCACGCTGGCGAAACCGCAAACAAAACCTAATAACTTCATGAGTCTACTTTTAAGATGTATTTGCTATAGTTAATTCTGCGAAAAACTACATCATGACGAATAATTTGTTATTTCTTTTAGTCATCGCTCTATAATGTTGGTTACGTCATGATATCAAAGGACAGGCCTCAATGAGAGCCGTTGTATGTCATATCCGTTTACGTTCCGTAGTTTGAATAGTTGATCTATCGTTATTTCGTAGCTAGCGTAGAGCGACATGTTTGTTTATTCCTGCCATGAAGTGTCATGGCGGCCGGTTCGATAGATGTCAAAAATTTAGAAATATTTACCAGAGGACCTAGACAAATGGCATTCGCTTCGCATCGCTTCATTATGATACTATGCTATGACGTATGATCACGTGACATTTTGATAGCTTATGTCAATTCCATTCATTTTTTGGCTTTTCTACTAGCGTCATCGCTAATCGAATGTTACTTTGTCTAGGCCCTCAGTACCATAACAGTTTGTAGACCAGCAGCCTAATTGCGTAACAAATTTTCGTAAACGATTACGATTAATCCGTTTCATTTTGACAGTTCAACAACATTCATTGCGTTATTTCCATTTTTGAGCAGAATTTTTTATCGAACTTAAGAAGCAATGGATTAGCAATCTGTTTCAAAACGATTCAGATTCCGATTGATTGTGTATTACGCAATTAGGGTATAGCACGATATTAAGCCGGATTCACGTTACTGTGTTGTGTCGTGTTGTGACGCCTTCTAACGCAGTGCTAGCCAATCAAAACTCGTGTGATTTAACGTAGTCCTGAACAGATTAGTTTGATTGGTGTTTCCCGCGTCACGACTCAACACGACACAGTAATATGTCCGTGGCTTTAGCGTAACACACTAACAGTAAGAAAGGCTTCCATTTTGTCAGTACAACAACATTCATTGCGTTATTTACGTTGTCAACAACGTAGGCAAATTTTTCGACCATTTGAAGCAATGGATTAGCAATATTATTCTTATTGATAGTTTAGTCAGGACTACATTAACAGTAGCACAGTGTATGGTTCAAAATCGCTTGACAAGTTTCGTCCATTGTCCTCTAATGGTCCGGAGACGTTCTCGAACGTAACACACCTAACTTTTGGTCCACGATTGTATATTGTGTAAAAATCTGACTGTGAAAACGTTGTTGGAGTGAGCTGACAAGTATCAATCCCGTCATCAGCATGTCGATTCTGTAAAAATCTCACAGTGAAGACTTGCGTGGAGTGAGCTGTCAGTGTCATCCCGTCTTGGTCAATCCCTAGCATCAGTGGCACTGACAGCTCACTCCACGCTCACTTCACCTAAATGTTCACGGTGAGATGGTTACTGAATAGTACTACAGGTAGAATCACAGATCACTTCAATTTTCACGATGAGATAGTAACAGAGTAGACCGGCAGAACTACTTATAGATTATTATCATCTTTAAACTCAGATAATATTTTTTATTTCCGATAGACCTGTTTGAACTTCGCAGATAATTACCATTTGAAGTTTTTATCTCTAACATAACATCACGCCTTGTTTTCCCGAAGTGTTGCGCAGAGATGTACCTGTACACCCACATTTCGCCAGTTATGTTTAAGTCCCATGTAATAGGGGGCGAGCCTATTGCCATCAACCGGACACAAATCCAGACTCCGGGCTGCTACTGAGAAATTCTAGATAGAGAAACCCAATAACACTTTGCCCGACCTGGGAATCGAATCCAACATCGAATTTATAACCTGGGAATCGAACCCAGGACCTTATGCTCAGCAGTAGCGATTGCGACCACTAGACCAACGAGGCAGTCAGTACGGTTTTTAATCAATAAAATATTTTTTTAAAGTATCTTCGTATATTTTTTTGCACCGTATCAAAGTAGTTGTAATAGTCTTTCAACATACTATCTAACTAGCATTTATTCTGAAGAATATCATACCTATATTGATTTTGTTTACTGCAGTGCATCATATACTTTTAGGCATTATAAAACTTTCGTTTAGGTAATGTAGTCTCCTTAAAGTTTTGCTTTATTGAATAACCTGAGTCTGATGCAACGTTGTCGTAAACCCATATTTAAAAATTTCTGCCGCCAACTAATAAAAAATACAAAAGATTGCAACCGCAAGTGTCTTATCATTTTTGCGCGAAAGAGATTAATTATCTCCGTGTTTACGTAATACTCACCGATAAAATTATCTCTTTATCATTTTGTATGCCGGAAGATAATAAATAAAAAAAACGAGAATGTCTATTGAGACATTCTCGTTTTTTTTTAAAATTCATGTATGAGGTTAAAATATGGCTGTGTATCGATCGACCACAGAGTAAAAAGAAAACCCTTTGGTTGACCTTTGCCAAGCGCGACTCAATTCTTCAAACTCTAGGGTGGCAGAACCACCCAGTTTCCCTTTCTCAAAGTCGTTCAACCGTAAAATATTTAATAATAACTCCCAAATTAGGTTACAATAGTTCCAAGAATGGCTTACAATGGCCGCGATTATGTTTCAAGGTCGCGCCGTGTTCGGATTTTAAATTCGAAGCCTTTGTGCAAGATTATCGCAGAAGGTTCACTCTAAAAGACTTTGGCTATAAATTAAACAGCTCTCTTTGCAAAATTTAGGGTCATTGTTGTTACTTCTGCTTTTATCATTTCTAACATGATGCTATTACCGTGAACGTTCACGTCCTACGAAAGTAGGACCTGTGTCCTCTCTTAAGCTACTTATCATCCTGGACATCAGATAGTTTGAAATAAATGCTTTGAGTTTGAGTCTTTTTCGTCTCTGCGATGTCAACGTAGTATCGCGAATTTTAATAATTTACCACCATCATTGGGGACGGCGAGGCCAGTGTCAAGAGAACGATTTTGTTTGTTTGGCATCTCGCAGATCAACCTATGAGGTTGTCGTCTGCTTAAGCGGACTTGCCTGTGGTTGCCCTAATAAATTAAGGCCTCCAGCCAGGACTTAAACTTAAATACTAACTAAAAACTAAGCGACTACACGCTAAGGGCACCCCCTGTGGGGTACGAACCTCGGCTTAGGGAGTCGCTGGAAGAGGGCAGCAAGGAACTAGCTGGATCAGGATTGATGTTATTTTGGGACGAATTTAAAGCTACAGGCTCAGCGACGCGGGCTGGCTCGAGCAAGGCTCGGGAGGGGCGTGGATTTGAGCGTTGCGGCGGGCCTCAGCGGCGAGGTCGGTAGGACCAAGAGAACGATATTTAGGCTCACTTATTTATCGTAAAACGTTTCTAAAGTGTAGTCCATTGGTAATGGCCGCGAGGTAAAAGTTGTAGGTCGTAGGTTTGAATCCAGACAAACGCTATACTTTGTGTAAATTTTATCACCCGTTGCGCCGAATCCAAGCAACATGGGACACGGACGAGAGGGTAGAAAGACCCGTTTTGTCGACGAAAGCAGAGACAAAAAGAAAATCATTTTCATCTGTAATTCTGCTATGCGTGCTGGACGCTGTTTTAAATACTTTAAACGTTACCGTGACTTGTGATGCAAGCAGGCCTTGACTTGACTTGATCTACTGTTATTTATTTTTATGGTAACTCCATTGTCGTTAGACAGCCGGTGTTTTAAAAATGGCGGACGCATAACTCGTTCTTATGGTCTGTTTTTTTTTTAACTATTTGCATGGCAGGAATAAGTTGTAGACGAAATATTATTACCATGTAAAGATAAAGAGAGAAAGAGATAAAATATACATTTGTATTCGATTCGCAGTCTTCGCAGAGTCGATTGGTTATTTTTGGGGATGCTGTCATTGAAACCGCTCGTTATGTCAGTTGGTGACCACATGTGTTCATTGATGTAGATAGAATATTGTTTTGCTGATAAGTACACTTATTATCCATTAAAATTTAAGGCGATATGATCCGGCAGAGAACGCGCTTACTAGTTTTTTGAATCCACAGACAACAAAAAACAGTGTTATAAAGTTCTGAGATAAAATATATAGGTAATTTTCTTATTCAAGGATCTGGCAGAGATGCAATCGCTTTTAATAACACGATTAGGTTAACTTTGCTGGGTGGAAAAAATAAATAGTTACCCGTTTTCGTAATGTTTAATCAATCTCGTAGAGATTGATTAAACATTACGAAAACGGGTAAAACAATTTTTTTTATTTTTTGACAAATGAAACGGTAGTAAGATTCTTTAGAAAAACTCGCTGAGTTTGTCTAGATAAAATGATTGAAATAAATACTAGATGGAAATACCTACCCCAATGCGCGAGCGCAACCACTTGCGAGCCTACTACAGTAGGCTTCGGCTCACGGACCAACCTATAGCTTACTTATCCCCACTTAACGTACATATAATCCTAATTACCTACCTAAGTACTTTTTTGTTGAAAATTATGTCTGAAGAATTAAGACAATAACATAGACCTAAAAATATTACAACTTATCTGGTATAAACAAGACGGACAGATAAAAAATCCGGAGTCACACGTCATGTAGTTAAGGCATAAATCGAACAGATAACGACACAGCCTATCCAGCGGACGATCAAGACGCTTTCAACGATACCTCACTTGTCAAATTATGACAAGTAGTTTAGAAGTTATAAGGGTTCAGATGATTACTAATGTCATACCCACGTAAATACATACCGGTCAAAATCATAACTCTACTTTTTGCTTCGCCGTAGTCGGATAAAAAACCTACCACCTGACGCTGATTTTCAGGTAGCCTACGGCTATCATGCAACTCCATTGAACTTGACGTAAAATTCAAATACAGAACATCTTGGTATTATTTTTAATCTGCGCAAACAATGCAATCTTACGCCACTTTATAGCGCGCGGGAACTCAGTCTAACCATAAACAAAACATTGTTTTTTTCTAAACTTTATAATCTGGGAATCAAGAACTTTATAGTGTTGCGATAACAGTCGATTTTTCCCACGATAGTTAACTTCCAATTGATTTAATAGGTCACTTCAGAGTACAGTATTTTCTTAATAAGCGTAGATTGCTGAATCATACATTTTAGTAGCGTTAAATGTTACAGGATTTGTCATATTTTGAACGTATATTTCAACAGAGGTTTTTATAGTTGAACATTCAAATGAAACGATTAGAATTAAATGACGTAAGTAGGTACTATGAATGTACTACTTTCCTAATATGACTGTGTCAGTCTGACACTTTTTCAAGCCTTTCGGATTTTGATGATATTTGACACACGGATAGACCATGACCAGGCAGCAGGCGATGGCGAGTGAAAAATATAAAGTATGTAAATAAAGCAAATAAATACTAAAAACTAAATTGCCTGAACTAAAACGTTGACGAAGAATTATGGTCTACGTGATTTGTATGAATACAATCTAGAGTGCCACAGCGTTTAGTCAAACGTGTATTAATGTATGTGTAATGTCAACAATGTTCTCAACGCAAGGTTTCATATTTTACATAACAAGTATTTACGAGGGATGGAAAATTCTTGTATCCCTTTTGGCGTGGACTGAATCTTGATCGACACAAGTTGACATTTTGCAAATCGTAGTGATGGGCCAACTGTTGTCAATGTAAATATCGATAAACGTGAAATAGTAAATTCTGTTCATTTTGTTTTTCTTGAATATATATATCGATTTTTTTTGAAGTTGCAGTACAACTACATTAAATCTCAGGAGACATTGTTCAATCCATAGCTTGTTACAAAATGTAAGATGACGCATTCATTTTTGTGCAGTAAATAATTATAAACATGCATGTGACTAAACTATGCTTAATAAGTGGAAACAATTATTGAATGCTCAAACAAAAAGTGGGTCGTATGACGTGCATACGACCCACTCATTGGACGCCTGATGACATCGTCCACCGTCGACGTCGAGGTAGACCACGGCGAAGGTGGTGTGACGAACTTATCATGTTTTCAGGGCCAACATGACCAGAGACCGCACAAGACGGAGTTTTGGAAGCAGAAAGGGGAAGCCATTGCCTGGGATGATGACTACTAATAAAAATGTTCGTACAAATAATGGAATAGTAAAAATGAGATAATCGAAAAAAATCAGTTAAATCGATGTAAACATGAAGAAGATACACGCTTTAAAAAAAATTTGGAGGGGATTATTCCTGTCCTTGTCGCGCGGTGCGGACAATGTACGGCGCTAGTATAAAGTTACGTAGTCGTGACGTCACTTCTACGATAGTGCTGTCCTAGTCTAACACTTATTTTAAAACGTTTATAACTCGGGAGTTTTTAAGCTTTTACACTTTTTGTAATAATACTATTTGCATTATTTGGAAATAAACATTTTTTTGAGATTAAATAAAAAAATTGTCATCATCCCCATTCAGGGTAACAACAAAAAAACTTTTGTTTTCAGAAAAAAAAAAAGATATTGCCACTGAGTACCCGACCTAGAATCAAAACAAGGTACGACTCGCGAACAGACTGCAGACAGTGGAAGCCTTAGAATGTGGCTAATGGTCTTAAAATGGCGCTACATACCTACTTACGCGGCGATCATGAAGTTAAGCAAGTAATGCTGATGCATGCTTGCAATGTGTAGCTGACCGACATACTGGGCGATTTGTTTACTAAAAGTAGTGGTATTCTAAGCAATTTTGCTTGGTTCTAAGATAGAGATAAACATTATTTCAAATTTTATTCATCTAACCCAATAAGTTTGTAAAGACCTTGGCACCTTCAAATGTCCTCAACGAGTTATTAGTCTGAGAATTCTAATTGTTTGTTCATCCTTTGTAGGAAGATAAGTAATGAGAATATTAAATTCAGACCCAGTAGTAATTAGTATGCAGTTTTAAATTAAAAATCGCAAGAAATCTTGAGCAATGTTTTTTGCTATAGGTACTTTTTCTGGGTACATACGTAAATAAGATTTCTTTCATTATTTCATAGATCGTATGTTCGACCTAAATCTGGTATAGATTGTTTTTATTTAGGTGCTAAATTCTCTCTTCTTTCTTTTCTAATACCAGCAAATCCTGCATTTAAGTTTTGATTGAAAATGGCGCCCAACAAGTGAAAAACCGATTAGTCGCTGAAACTGAAGATAAGATTTACCCCGAAATGAGGGAGATGATTCAACTGTCATGAAACTTCAAAGTTGAAAAGATGAAGAAGAGAGGTATGGATGATGATCTTCCATTGATCTGCCAAAGAGTTGGCGAAGAACAGCTTTGCCGCAGAACAGTCTGATCAGATAGCTGATAGTAGCTCATTCTTTGATTAATAACAAGTAGAAATTATAACGAACGACCGAACGCAGAAGGGTCACAGGTTTTTTTTTATCTTAATGATTCCGTTCATTTACGTTCTAAGACAAAAATATGTGCAAAAAAAGTATGTTAAAGTTTACAACTTGGACATTACCAGTTGAGTTTTGTCTAGTTTCGTTACCCTAACTAGGTTAAGCCAGGTGATCGTGTATGCAAAGTTTTTAAAAGGCCACATTAACAACGCCAGGTGAATCTAAGAAACTTATTTAAAGGGTGTCGTAAAGGGGACGTGTATTGGTGAATAATGTGAATTATATCGAAGGGGTTGGCCTCTTCTACAAGTCTTCTTCAATAACAATAATATTTATTTATTTACTAGCTTCTGCCTGCGTCTTCGTTCGCGTGGAAGCCGTAAGACACCACAATATACTAAAATGACACCTACGCTTTTATTTCGTTTTGCTTAGCACTCTTTCTTAGTTTATTTTTTCTGTTTGTTAACGTCCTAAGGGTCGTTAACGTGATTTTAAATAGCCCATAACCTAAACCTAAAATTGGGCTTTCTAATGCAAAAGAATTTCGAATCAGAGTGGTAGTTCCAGAGACCAGTGCGTTCAAAGAAGAACAAGCCCGTCAGCTTTATTTTATTACTATTGATTGGGAGTCACTAAAATATTATACAGGAAAACGCGATCAAATTCTGCCTTAAATAAACATACAAAGGGTTGCCAACCGTCCAGATTTCGCCGGATTTGTCCTAGTTTAGGAGGCGTCCGGGCGGGGCTTCATTTGTAGTCCGGGTTTAAAAAAAATAAGTCTTGGGCAAAAATTTGACTGATTATAAGATTCTGTTTTGTTAGGTACATTTAAAATGATGATATGACTGAATTTAATTTTAAGGTCTGAAAACAAATAACAAAGGTGATTTTCAACAACTGTAACTACTTATGTTTAAAAAAAACCTGTTGACATGTCCGGGTTCTGCTCTGTAATCCGGGGTTTTAACGATTCTTGTCCTGGTTGCCAATTTTTGTGATGGCAACCCTAAACATACTTCAAGTTCAATATGGAATGCAATTAGCGAAACATCAAACAGTCGCACACAGCTGGTGCCCAAAATAAATTGAGTGCAAACATCTTAATTCCCGCTTAAATTAGGAATGATTAAGAACGTACATATGTTATAAACAATACGACTACCCCTGTGGGGTACGAACCTCGGCTTAGGGCGTCGCTGGAAGAGGGCAGCAAGGGACTAGCTGGATTAGGGTTGGAGTGATTTTGGGACGAATTTAAAGATACAGGCTCAGTGGCGCGGGCTGGCTCGAGCAAGGGTCGGGAGGGGAGGTCCTGTTGCGATTGTAGTACTCTCGTAAATACTAGAAACAACCATTGCTTTTTTTTAATTTACAAAGTTAGGTTGGTGTATCTCATTGTTTGATTTCGATGAAAGAGGCTTGTGGTCTTGATAAGGTTTTTTTTTTTTAAATGCCTCTTTAAAACTATCCCAGAGACAGACAATGATAAAAGGGTCAATTTTAAAGCGAAATTTCGGCAAAAATATATCGTTATTTCCGTTTTGGCTTTTAAGAAACCATTGTATATGCCAATATGTAAATAACTCTATTTAGACCAAAATGTTAGTTGGATCACTTGGCTTCCAAGCTATCCAAATGTCATTACCGGACAAGCTCCTACAAAAGATTACTATGTTGAAAGAGAGAAAAGTTTGTAGAAAGATTATTGTTAGGGTTAGTATACTAACACCCCTTGTTAAATAATCCTTGTGTCTCTAAATGACAAATTGTCTACGTGATGCCGTGTAAGCAATTTCACATTGGCACCTATTTTTAGTACACGAGATAAGTGCATGACGTCACTCAGTGAGTTGGATAACATATCTAGGTATTTCTTATCTGTAGGATAAAACGCTACTTAATTTGCTTCATGTGTTGAAATATTATGTAAAAAGCCTTGTAATAAAATTTATAATGCTACTTGAAGAACATACTTAGTTGATATCACGATTGTTGTGTTTAAAAAAAAGTCTTCAAACTTCTCATTAAACAATCTAATCATAGCGTCAAATATTCTAAAGCTATACGATAAACATCTCTATCGATAGTAGAAAAAATCTATTATCGATAAAAATGTTTACGTAACGGATTACAGGAGTCACATCACTACAACTTCTAAAATGTAAATTTTATGATAACTTAAAAATATTATTATTGAAAAAAGTTAAACTTTTTGGTGTTTAAAAAAATAAAAAGAAACAAATAAATCATTTATTTTGGACCAAACACTTGTACACATTTCATAAACTGCGTGACAGTTTGTCAAGTAAATATTTAAAATAAAATATTAAATATTAAGGCAGTCTGGTCTGCTAAAGGTATTTTAATTAAAAACGGAAAAAAAAAACTAACACGTAAAATTATAACAATGTCCTTGCATTTCTACATTTACAGGTTGTCCTCATACGACCGTGTTTTTTCGACATTTATTCATAGTTATTCCGGAAATACCATGAAATATGCCATACGTAAATATTCGTTCCAACTACGGAATCCTTCACTAAGCGTGGTCCGACACGCACTTGGCCGCTTTTTTTTCTTTTTATCAACAAACAGCTGCACAAAACGTTTGATTTAATTTCTCTGCAGTCCACGTGCCTGAAGTGTTTTGTTTTGATAGCCGACACTCTTGAAACTTGAGCTGTGCTTTTAATGAGAGCAGTAACGATTAGGACTCGCGTTGTACGTGATTAAAACTACAATAATTGTTTCATAGGTTGACCTTGAGGCCCGGTTATTGGGTAAAGGCTCGTACACACTGGCGCAGCACCACAGCGCGATACAAAGACTACGCGTGTCGCGCGACGAGCGGTGCCTTTGTGTCGCGCTGGCGCGTCGCGCCTATTTGTGGCAGCCTTAATAGTTTAGGTTTATTTTTTGGGGCATGTTTCTAATCCACAACACACCTGTAACCGTTTAGGGAGGAAGCGCCAGAATGCCCGCGAAATACAAATTTTCTTACGTTTTTTTGCTATTTGCAAAACAAAATATGGTTCGCTACTGTTACAAATATGTATTCTGAATTATAATCATTATATCATCAATACAACCCTTTTGAATTTCTTAGAATCCCATTGAATGACTACTGAAACGTTAGAAAATTTGAATTTAGCGGGCTAGTCTTGCGCTTCCCCCTAACTAGGATCTATTTGCAGCGACGAACTAGTAAACTGCAGAGATAATGAAGCTCAGTCCGTTCCAGAGGGTTCTAACTTTCAAAAGTTAGAACCCTCACCGAAATTCTTCAGAAAAGAGCAGAGGAAGAAGGAATAAGAAAAAATATAGTAACTGCTTCTACATCGAGTGGAACGCAGAAAATATCAGGAAATCTCGAAAACCGTTTCCTAAAGGATGAGGCAAAATTGAAATCCTGTTGGAACAGCTGCTTAGTCTAAATTTGGCGCCGCCATCACTGACTAACGCCCCGATTCCTGCCTTTTCGACTACTTGTGGCAAAAGGGACTCTTTTTGGTTTAGTCAATAGGTTTTTTTTTCTACTTTTACTGTAGGTGTCTGGACGGTTTTTTTTTATGGAGACAGACAAAAAGGCAGAGGGGCCGTCTGATGAACCTTTCGTGAAAAAAAAGGTTCGGAAACAAAGGAGCGCGAGGTAAAAAACTAATTGCTTATTGAACGTGAGAAAACAGTCCTGGTTTAAAATCATAAATCTTAGTATCTTCTGCTGCGATGTTGTTTTAACATAAACTAATACTATGATACTCGGCAATACTGTAACTCTGACGAATTTTTGGAATCGGATCAGTAGAACTTCCGAAGGTTACCCCCTACATAAAAACTAAAAAAATCTTACCTCTTTATAATAGCAAGTAGGGATGGATGTGTAAGTAAAATAAAGACGGTTCCGAATCCTACTACGGAATAACATCTGCCACAGTTATGTTATCGTATGTAACTTCCTAGTATTAACCTTGAATTTAAAGGCAACGACTTTTTTGTAACTACAGACGCGATATACAGAACATACTCTGTTTCGAATTTAGAACAACCAACTGTCAAAATGAGTATTTTTTTTTTCTGAATTTGTGCGATGCTTTTCTTTGTTTTGACAATTAAGGCTGCTCATTGAATACCTGTGCCTATCTTTTCAACATTGGATGAATAAACTAGAGATAAGATTAGTTAAAACTTGAGTCATTTATTCAAGTCAGGACAGGATGACCTTATCATTCGACCTTTTGTACAATTATTACATATTTTTTCGACGAAAATACGCTAAACGATGACGTCAGCTGAATGTAATGTTTTTATTTAACCGCTAGTTTTGCCTGCGGCTTTGCCCGCGTAAATGCCGGCCGGAAAATATCCCAAGGGAACGTACGTTCTACCGAGATTATAAGTACCATGTGTGTTAATCCAGGGTGTGAACTATCTGTGTGTCTCACATCAAAATCCGTTCAGCTATTTTAGCGCCAATCCGGAACATGCATCCAGACCAAAGAACAAAAATACTTTATTACAATTTTATTATGTATTATTTATAGTTTAACCATAATCGTAATGCCAAAGTAAGTTTTGCTGTGTTGAGGAAAAAATCTAGGTAGGAACCGAATAGGTACGTTGTTATTTCTGAAGATGATGTAATTAATTATGTATGTAGCTTTAATTATGTTATTCGATCGTCGTTGCTCAACGTTTCAAGTTTTAAATGTTATAACAAGCATCAAGGTTTTAGAAATTTTGCAACAAATTGCATGTCTTTTAAATTCGTTTTACTTTCTAAAACTTTTTACTTATCGATGAAATATTCATCAGCACATCTCTATCACGCATCTGTCATAAAAAAAGAAAAACGGTCGAAAGTATCCAAAAAAGAAATTCGCAGGACAGGTGCACTGCACTAATTCAATGTATGCAGTGAAAGCACTGCTCGCAAAAATGCGCGCCAACACGCACACGTAACACGTAAAAAAAACTGTTTATAAACACAATCAATTTTTCACTTCAAAAAACGACTTCACAATTTCAAAAAAAAAAAATAAGAACACACACCGAGAATGTCAGATGCGGATTTAAAAATGGAAACTAAAAAAACACTGCTTCCGTCACCTTACACCAAAGATAAAATAGACGCGTAATGGCGTCCGCGCGCGGCAAATGACAGCCGTTGACTGGTGTGTTTCCGCCAGACGCAAGATAATCGCATATGTTTTTAGGGGTCCGTCCGTCTGCTTGGTGGCATGTTTTATTCGTTTTTTTTTATTGCTCACTTGTATTTATAAAGTGCGTGCGTTTTCGCACTGCATCCGATTTGTATCCGAGACATGACTGTCCTGGGTGCTCGTAGTACCATTTCATCAAGAGTAGACTAGATCCGAATCCGATCCGAAATAAAGAGAAGCGTGATGACGCAACGCTGGTAATTAATTGCAAAAAATTAAACAATTATCAAAAAAAGCGATTAATTGGATAAAAATAAATAAAACTTAATAGACGTTAATATGTTGCTTGTAGAATAATCTGACAAAAACTCAGAATGATTGAATGTACCTATGTTATAATGGTTTTTATTCCTTTCAAGAAAATTTTAGAGGGATCTTCGTGTTTTTTTTCTATCATATCAAATTAATTGTATTATGTTTTCTACACACTATCTAACTAGCATATATTCTGAAGAATATCATATATTTTTCTGATATTGTTTACTGTAGTAGATCATATACTTTTAGGCATATTAAAACTTGCGTTTAGGTCCTGTAATCCTTTTAAATCCTCTCTACATCATCAAATCTTTGTTCAACAAATATATGTATAACGGAATAGTGACGTCCTTCTCTCTCTAAGGATTCAATCTACTTTTGTGTCGACAAGTCGAAACATAGAGACTTCTGTGCTTTAATTTAAGTTAAATATAAGAATTTACGTGATGATATACTCATAAACTTTCGGAATAAATTCTCTGGATGATTCCAAAAACCGCATCAAAATCCATTCCAATTCATTGTTTAGTTTAGAATAACTACGAAAAGTGATATTGTTTAAAATATTTATAGCAGATGTCGTTTAAGAAACCATTCTGCATAATCAGCCTATAATTTTCTCACTGCTTGGATACAGGCCTCGTCTCTGTGAGAGAGGGCGGGCCGTAATCCACCACGCGGGCCAAGTGCGGTTTGGTAGATGTCACATGTCTTCGAAAGGTTCTGGGACATGCCGGTTTCCTTACGATGTTTTCCTTCATGGTTTACAGAGCAGTGGCGATGAAATAATTTACAACAAAGTAAAGCATCTTTCTGGGTTCGAACCTACGACTAACAAATCTTAAGTCGCAGCCGTTACACTGAACCCATTCTGAATACTGCAACCTCAGACTTGAAGATTGAGGGGAAGTTCCACACAATAATCAAACGCTTTTTTATTTATTTTCTTTTAATTTTGTACTAGAACTGGTTCTCGAATACCAGTTCTTTATGTCACTTGAAATACCAGTTTTGGAATTAATTGTGGTCAGATGTTATTCAACAAAAAGTATGAATAGGCATCCCCATGCATAATCATACTACATACGACACGAAAGTCGGGGCCGTTCGTTACCACTAGGCCGACACTGCTCTTAGTGCTCTCCGATTTAAAGTTAAATCCTTCTAAATACGAATAAATGTGTTACTTAGTGTTAGATTGCGCAAGAATTCAACTCAAACAGGATTTGTTTACACTTTTATTAAACACTTTTGGAACAGACACAAAATATTTATGACCGTCACAATTTCTAAACTGACATTACAAGCGATCAGACCAGCACAGAATACAAAAAAGGTAATAAGTGTAACAAAGAACATTGTCATGTGATGCGGTGTAATGTGGGACAATTTCACTGACGGAACGATGCAACATCGACATGGAAGAAAGTCGCACGCGTGCACGTCTGCCTGCACGCGTAGCTAGCACGACCACCATAAAAACGAGTTTTACAGACGAACTTATAGACAAAATAAAATGTGAAATAAAAACAAGGTCAATTTATTTCTCTCAAAAAGGTACAAAGGAAAATGCCAGAAACTCTATAGAACTTTGCCCCACTCAATAAAAGTCATTTACAAGCCTGCAATATGCAGCATCTTAAAGCTTATTTATTACTGGTAACTAAACATTTGTCCTAATATTCTGTAGAACTTGCGGTTTCTGTTAAAATCTTAAAACAATAATGACATTGATTATAGGTCAGGTGCAGTTTATAATTGTTCAACAACATAATTATACGTTACGCATTATCATAATTAATATAATCGTAATGTGAGTTTTTGTTTTACAGGTATTTTAAACTTTATTTTGTTGTGTAAGAGTATCATGCGCAATAAGTAACGCAATAGGAAATTCAAGGGTTGAATTCCTTTATCATTGATTTGTAATCGGCAAGTGCAAAGATCCTATAATCGTAACAACTATTTTCACTAACTGCTATTTCCTGTAAATAGCTGGGGCAGGATCTGGCATTGTCATTTTGTACATGGTATCAGGTTACAGGCAGAGTCAAACCTTTGTGAGAGCTGGAGTCTATACGTTCGGGACCTGTTTGACAGATTTCCAGGCTCACACCCTTAAAATTATATCTTTAAATTGCACTTACGTACAACAACATTGCAAAAGCTTCAAGTACTAAGAGGAAGAGACTTTCGATTTTGTCTATTCTACCTGTCATTCTGTCTATTCTTCAGCCGACGAAACCTGGTCATGCTATCCTGGTAGAAATCGTCACGCTGAAAATGCGTTACCTATACCCCCTCCATGCGACTTTCTCTCTCTCTCTGTCGATTTCTATTATATGCATTCCAGACGGGGGTTCCCCAACCGCACACGTTATTTGTTTGAACGCGCTTATCTCTGGAACCACTAGTCGGATAAAAAGAAAAACTATTGTCATTTGATAGCCCAACTCTTGAGGAATGCTTTAGGCTATTTAATATCACGCTACGTCTCAAAGGAGCCGAGCAAGACGTAAGAACGCTACGCGAAAACGAATTAATAGCGCGGGCGGGCTGCCGCGAACAGAAGCTAGCACAGAAAATTTTCCAACGTATGTATCGATAGGGGTCATTGCACTAATAATTTTGAACAACTTTTACTAAGGAAACAATCCTGAAATTGTTAAAAAAAACAGCACACTTTTGTGCCGTTTTTTTGACAATTTACCACACTATGTGTCCAAAATAGCAGGAAACGAAAGCTCGGAAGACCCAGAAGATTAAGGAGGGATGAACTGACTTCTTTCTCGCCATCTCATGATGGCCCCAACATGCAACCACGCAGGAAATAGTGTTGAGAGGGATGCCTTGGCCCTGCAGCCTGTGCCACTTATACTAAAGTATATTTTTCTTCAAGCTACCTGTTTAAATGTTCAAATTTCAACCCTTCGTTAGACCTATTTAGAGGTTGAAATTCAATAAATATTTTCATTGCACGTCTACCTCAAATCAAATCTTTTCATTAAAAGGTTTGCAAACATGGGTATTTAATACTTAAGTGTTTTTTTATAGGCGTCCTTCATGTAATACAAAATAGGTGGTAAAATACTAGGAAAACACAAACACAAATATTACAAAATTCCAATTATTGTCAAACCTTTTGAATAACAATAAAATGTCATACATACATACATACATAATCAGCCTATAACGTTCCCACTGCTGGGACACAGGCCTCCCCTCTATGAGAGGTAGTGAGCCGTAATCCACCACGCGGGCTCAGTGCGGGTTGGTAGATGTCACATGTCTTCGAATTTTTGGTTCTAGGACATGCCGGTTTCCTCTCGATGTTTTCCTTCACCGTTTTGAGAGCAGTGGTGATGAAATTATTTACACAAAGTAAAGCGCCTGCTTGGGTTCGAACTCACGACCTACAACTCGTAAGTCGGGACCGTTACCACTGGGCCACCACTGCTCCTAAAATGTCATAAATATGGCAAATGTCATGAAGGACCCCCCACCCCATCCCACCCCATTTGAGGAATACACATAATCTTGCAAATTCCATGTATTTTATACCTTGTATATAAATTACGTAGTTTCAACGGTTATTAATTTTGCGTCGTCTGTAAGTTAAACTCCCCTTTAGCTAATTCAGTGCCGATTTCACTAATGAAACTGAACGGCATCAGCACATTTAAAACGCGATCAAGAGCTGTCAGTGTCAATATTCCACAAAAAATAATGACACTGACAGCTCTTAAACGTATTTTTTTTTGCTGATCGCTTTCAGCATTGAAATTCGCCCTAAGTCAGCCAGCCCATCATCATCAACATCATCCACAGCCCGACTTCACCCACTACTGAGTTTAGGCCTCTCTTGTGCCAATCCCCACGCTCCTGTGTCAGCCTCATTCAGGTTCTACCCGCGATGGTAACAATGTCGTCCGCCCATCTCGCCGCCGGACGACCGACTCAAAATTATTTTACTTGCTCTGAAACAATATTTATTCAACCGTGGTGACACTTCATTCGCAAAAGTATTTTCCTCATAAAAATCACGACTCGCTTTGACAATAAGTGCTTCATACAACGTACTTACCTCACTCAAGGACTGGACTGACGTAATGCTAGCAATTACTGCACTAATCACTCTTTTGAAAGCATTGGATTGATGCAAATTAGGTCCCTTTAATAAAGCGATGAAGTCACTCCATGTTAGGCATCGGTTCACTGATGTGGGTGTATGATTGTTCGTCTTTAGTTGGCTGAACGCCTTTTCTAAAGAGTATTTCAGACCAAAGATACATTTGACGGCACAGTGACACCCTCTACTTTTGTTTATAATAATAGTCTTCCAGACCAAATTTCAGCCATGGCGACCAATCTAAGCGGAGAGTTACCTTCGGCGCGGGAGATATTATAATGCACCATTGTAAACGCCCTTTCATAAGAGCATTATTAAAAGCCAAGCTAGATAGACAGCTACATTTGACGGCGCAGCAAGTGGCGCCCTCTACTTTTGTTAATAATAATAGTCCTTCAGAGCAAATTTAGACCATGGAAGCCAACCTTAGCGAAGACCGGCCTTCAGCTAAGGAGATATTATAGTGTACAAGCGTCTAAACGCTCTTTCTAAAGAGTATTATTATAGGCCAAAGATAGGTTCATTTGACGGCGCAACAAGTGGCGCCCTGTACATTATTTTGTTAATAATAATAGTCCTCCAGACCGAATTTCGACCATGGCAGCCTATCTCAGCGAAGACCAGCCTATCTCAGCGAAGACCAGCGGGAGATATTACAGTGCACAAGTGTCTGCGCCGACACAGGTGCTCTCTCAGTCTGTCCCCTCACACTTATAGTCTGGTGGGACGGCAATCCGACACGACCGGAGAGAGATCAGGCGCAGAGCCAAGGGACGGGGGTATCACACAGTCAACTTCCAAACCGCAGGCTGTTACTAAGAAATTCCTAAGTGAAAACCACTAACACTTCGCCCGACCAGCAGTCGCCCTTGAGATCAC
The DNA here is from genome assembly GCA_963555695.1 of Dasypolia templi. Classification (NCBI taxonomy): domain Eukaryota; kingdom Metazoa; phylum Arthropoda; class Insecta; order Lepidoptera; family Noctuidae; genus Dasypolia; species Dasypolia templi. Next base: position 2,577,303 of record OY743166.1, read on the forward strand.
GAGACCAACGGGGCAGTCAAACGGCACTTTTGTTGCGAAGTTACTGGAATCACCGAAATGTCGGATAAGAGTGACACTGGCTGGAGACAGTCACTCTAGCAGAACGTCGCAGCGGCGGAGCGGTGGCGTGGCGGCTGCCTTCTGAGGACAGATGAGGTCAGGGGAGCCGCTGTCATACCACGTCCACTACGAACTGCTATATTCCGACGCAATCCTGTTGTGAAGCTGGTGAACCACTAATACGATGACCACTGCCAATAAAGGCTATCCTGCTCCGTAATAGTAATATGTACGATGCAGCCGACGAACTTGCCAGAAGGGGGTCGCGCATGGCACCAGTGCGACCTGAACCCATCGTGCCAGTCCCCTCCGGGTTCTTACGCACTCGGGTCCAACACCACAAACACGTAGGCTAAGGAAGCACTCCCTACAATCGATGGCCGCCTCACGAAACAGGTTTTCAAAATAATTAAACAACAGCTGCGTACAATAACAGCAGCTTTAGCTAGCCACGGGTTATTTTGTAAACACCTCTTTGTCATAGGAGTCACAGACAGTCCGCTGCAAGGAGGACGACGAAACAGCAGCTCATGTGCTTCTAAACTGCCCGATAGTCTCTACGTACAGGGAAAGTAATTCGGTTACCCAGGTTCCCTACGTGAGATTGTCAGTAACACCAAGTCGTTGCTGGCCTTCCTGGAGGAGCCGGGGTGGATCGAATGACTATTTTCCCACCCATACGCAAAACACGCGCATTGACGTGGAGTTGCGGACACCAGCCCGTACTACCTACATTCATATTATGTGATATATGTGTCCTGGTGGAGTGTGGTGGTGGCCCAGAGGTGGGTTCGAACCCAGACAGGCGCTTTGCCTTGTGTAATAATGTGTGTTGCCTTGTGTGTGTGTGTGTTGCTGTCAAAAACAGTGAAGGAAAACATCTTGAGGAAACCGGCATGTCCTAGAACAAAAAATTCGAAAACATGTGACATCTACCAACCCGCGCAAGGCCTGCGTGGTAGATTACAGCCCACACCCTCTAGAAGAGAGGTGGCCTGTGTCCCACTAGTGGGAACATTATAGGCTGATTATGATAATGTGTGTCCTATCACAATGATTCTTCTGGTCAGCGCAGCATAAGCTTTTCTTCCATACACCTCAATTAGCCGTCATATCAGTATACACTTTGTAAGGAAAAACAAAATATGAAAGGAATGTAATATCTAATAGCAAAGTGGGATTTAAAAAAGGAAAAAAATAATGGAAACAACATAGCCCCAAAAAGAGATGGCGGGTCGAGCTAGACTCCATTTAAAAGAACTGGCCCAAAACTGCAGACATGAAAATTGTGGTAGCCAAATTCCGGGCTGACACATAAACTCACGGCTACTTCCAATGGGGGCAGATAGAAACTACAGAACGTCATCACCTGCTACGATCCTTACATACATTTTTTGCCTCGTGCACCTGACCTTTCTGTAGAACATCACCCATAAGGTCACTTTATGTCCTCATAGGCCTTTCAAATACCTTTTGTAATTCGCCTTTCATTCATCCCCACAACATGACCAATCGATCTAAACATACTCTTTTAAATTTTTGTCACTACATCTTCTTTTAAAACGCACCCTTGCCTATCATTCATAGTCACACCAAACATGCTTCGCAAAGAAAGCATTGCCACTGGGGCTGGCTCTATTTAAATTTACCATCGGCACGCTAAGAAGTAGACTTGGCAAAGATGGATTGTAGCGAGAGTCCTTCGATCTGTCAGTCAACTATTAGTTTAAATTAAAGCAATTGACTGGTAAATGTGAAGGTCAACGGGAGACCACTTATCAAAACATCAATTGATTTATGTGTGTCGGCCGTCTTATCTCCAAATTCTTGCTTTGCTTTACTACATAAATTCAATTTGTTTTAAACAAGATGGAGGTCAGGTCTTATTGTGAAAGAACGGGATATGCACAGCAAGCTGTTAAACCTTTAATATAATACAAAACACTGGCCGATCCTTACTGTAAATATGTCAGTCACCGTGAAAACTACATACGACATATACATTCTGTGTACTAAGTATCGGGAATTTGTCAATAAATCAAAAAATACAAATTATTCATCTAAATTTATTTTATCGCCTTCAAAGTAGGCCCCATCGCTTGCAATACAACATCTCCACCGCTTCACCCAGTCTTCCATACATTTTTCATAGGCTATTTGCGGTATGGCCTTTAGCTCATTCAGCGAATTTTCTTTTATGGCTTCTATCGACTCAAAACGTTTTCCTCGAAGTGGTAATTTTAACTTGGGAAATAAAAAAAAGTCTGACGGAGCCATATCAGGTGAATACGGTGCTTGGTCGAGAACTTTTGTTGAATTTTTCGCTAAAATCTCTTTCACTATAATGGCTGTGTGTGATGGTGCATTATCATGGTGCAGCATCCATGAGTTGTGTTCCCACAAATCTGGACGTTTTCGGCGGATACTCTCACGCAAACGCTTCATGACGCCTAAATAATATTCTTTATTCACTGTTTCTCCCTCTGGAAGGAATTCGGAGTGAAACAAACTGTCAACATCACCTTGATTTTGGAGCGACTTTGCCGCGGTTTTTTGGGTTTCGGCTCATTTTCGAGACGCCATTCTGAAGACTGTTGGCTTGTTTGCATGTCGTACTCATAAACCCATGTCTCGTCGCCAGTTATTATACGTTTCATAAAGGTCGGATCCGTAGAAGCTCGGGAAACCATGTCTTCAGTGACATGCTTTCGCTGCGCTTTTTGAACAAAATTGAGCTCTTTTGGAACTAGTCGAGCGGCGACGCGTTTCATGCCTAAAATGTCAATGAGAATGTTGTGGGCGGACTTAAAAGATATTTTCACCTCACTAGCCAACTCTCTCAGACTCATACGTCGATTTTCGAGCACTAGCTTCTTGATTCTGTCGATGTTTTCTTTGGTCGTAGCGGTTGAAGGTCTACCAGAACGAGGTAAGTCTACTACTACTTCTCTGCCTTCTTTAAAAGCCTTATACCATTCATAAGCCCTTGTTTTCGATATACACGATTCGCCGTAGGTATTTCGCAACATTTGTAGTGATTCACCACATGAAATATCATTTGAAACACAAAATTTAAGGCACACTCTTTGTTCAACAATATTTTCCATTGTAAAAATCGCCGAGGACTCAAAACTATGACCAACAAAAAGTGTAGTTTAAAACAAATTAAATGACAGATCCCGCTCAAATTTTGCGCGCTAAATCAGTACAGTGCTACCAACCTGCAGTAAAAAAATTAGAACGACCTCTTTTACGCGGGTCTTTTTATTGACATATTCCCGATACTTTTTACACAGAGTAGTATATATTTAGCAACCACCTCCTAGGACAGTCCATAAGCGAAAGGTGCGCGCTGGCAGACTATTTTCAGTGGACATTTGACGTGGACGTTGACGTTATGGGTCCGATATAAAATATTTCAATTCTATTTGCAAGTCCAACCCTTGCTTGTGGTCGCCTGTTCGCAGAATGGTCGATTCTTACAATAATTATTTAGTGTAGTGTAGACATTTTTGCTTGAGTGCTTCCTATGAGTTCAAAAAATTAATTCTTTGAGCTTTCTTGAATATTCATTCATTTATTTTTCTTTTTCGTACCATTTCTTCAGTATTATGTACAAATACTATGAATCTTACAACACGATAGTATTTTTTTTTGTTTGAAAAAACAATAGAATGTGTTTGTAAACCTAGACATTATTATGTTCAATGGTAACGTAGGTATAGCTAATCTTTGCACAGCTTATGGGCTGCAATATGGTATTTAAGTTTGTTATATTTATATTTCTATATTGGAGCTGTTTGTTGTCCATTTGAATAAAAATAAATCATGTGCACGCAGCTCACTTCACCTTAGTTTTCACAGTGAGACCTGTACAGAATAGACTGGCTGATGCTTTAGGGTTGCCAATACACTTTAAGCTCAACGGCGAGATTTTTACAGGACTGCGCTACGTATTATAATTACACATGCAACCATTTAGGTTTTTTGTCACATTATTCTACAAGCAATTTTAACTTATTAGTGTTTATTTTATTTTTTTTGTCCAATCAATAGATTATTTGTAAATACATAATTACTATTTTGCAATAAATTACCAGCGTTGTGTCATCGCGCTTCTCTTTCTTTTCTATGCAATCTGACAGTGATTGCACTTTGGCTCTTGTCAGCCTCATAAGCGAAACACGGTTAAAAACTGGAATCCTTATTAAAGATCGTGATTAGAGCCAAACGTTTATGACTGTCCTGACCTTGGTGTAAATCCAGTATGTAATGCTGTTTAAACCAGTTTACAACTTTGTGAATGAGTGCAGACAGAAGAATAAAAAAACCAGTCAGAATATTTTGTGATTCGATTTTTAGTTCGTTAGTCCAGTGGTCGAACGCGCTACTGTTGACTTGTTGAGTATGAGGTCCTGGTGTCGATATCCTGGTCGGGCAAAGTGTTATTGGGACCTCATGATCAGCAGTAGCGCTTGCGACCAAGTGAACAACGAGCCAGTACAGTAGATGGAGTCCATTAGGTTTTTCTGTACTTTGACAGTCCCACTGTTGGGCAAACAAGTCTCTAATATCTCTAACCTCTTAGCGTTTGCCTTATAACTGGACAATTTGACATGAAGTCCTCCAAGTCATTACCTGAAAAAGAAAAAGAAAAATTTAGGAAAAATCAAAGTTTAAATATTCAGTAATTCAGTATAGCTGTTGCCCGCGATTTCGTTTGAGGTCCAGGATAAAAAGTAGCTAATGTCCTTACTCAGGTCATGGTATATCTGTTTGCCAAATTTCATCGAAATCCGTTCAGCAGCTTTGACGTGAAATCGTAACAAACAAACAATCTTGCTTTTCCATGTATGATGTTATTAAGTTAGGATACTACGAGTATCTAACTAAGTACATATTTCTAAACACCTGGACAATGCATGGACTGATGGAGAAGTAGCTATGGAAGAAGAGAGACATAGAGTATGAATGTGGATGGCTATATGAAGTCGGGGAAGACCAAAGGAGCGATGGATGGACTAGGTGAAAGGTGATATGGCTAGCAAGGGGGGACTACCGAGATGATGACTGATGGAGGAGTAGCTATGGAAGAGAGACATATAGTATGAATGTGGATGGCTATACGAAGTAGGGGAAGACCAAAGAAGCGATGGATGGACTGTGTGGAAGATGATATGGATAGCAAGGGGGGGACTACCGAGATGACGACTGATGGAGAAGTAGCTATGGAAGAAGAGAGATATATAGTATGAATGTGGATGGCTATATGAAGACGGGGAAGACCAAAGAAGCGATGGATGGACTGTGTCAAAGGTGATATGGCTAGGAAGAGGGGGACTACCGAGATGATGACTGATGGAGAAGTAGCTATGGAAGAAGAGAGACATATAGTATGAATGTGGATGGCTATATGAAGTAGGGGAAGACCAAAGAAGCGATGGATGGACTAGGTGAAAGGTGATATGGCTAGCAAGGGGGGGACTACCGAGATGATGACTGATGGAGGAGTAGCTATGGAAGAAGAGAGACATATAGTATGAATGTGGATGGCTATAAGAGTAGGGGAAGACCAAAGAAGCGATGGATGGACTGTGTCAAAGGTGATATGGCTAGGAAGGGGGGGACTACCGAGATGATGACTGATGGAGAAGTAGCTATGGAAGAAGAGAGACATATAGTATGAATGTGGATGGCTATATGAAGTAGGGGAAGACCAAAGAAGCGATGGATGGACTAGGTGAAAGGTGATATGGCTAGCAAGGTGGGGACTACCGAGATGATGACTGATGGAGGAGTAGCTATGGATGAAGAGAGACATATAGTATGAATGTGGGTGACTATACGAAGTAGGGGAAGACCAAAGAAGCGATGGATGGACTGTGTGAAAGATGATATGGCTAGCAAGGGGGGGACTACCGAGATGATGACTGATGGAGGAGTAGCTATGGAAGAAGAGAGACATATAGTATGAATGTGGATGACTATATGAAGTAGGGGAAGACCAAAGAAGCGATGGATGGACTGTGTGGAAGGTGATATGGCTAGCAAGGGGGGGACTACGGAGATGATGACTGATGGAGAAGTAAGAAAGGAGAAGAATGTGGATGGCTATAAGAGTAGGGGTAGACCCAGGAAATGTTGGATGGCCTGTGTGAAAGATTATGTGGCTAGCAAGGGGCGTACTATCGAGATGACGACTGATAGTATTGTATTTAATTTAATTTTCAGCAAATTTCATTTTATTCTAAAATATACACTATTTTACTATGAAAACACATTAAATATTTTTTTTCTGTAATACTGAAGATATATGACATTCAAAGCAACCACAAACATCCCAACTTGAATTATGTGTATGTCGGCGTCTCCGTTAGCGGTAGGTGCGGTGGGCCGAGTTACGCTGTGCAAAGCGGGACGTTCGCCTCCTCACTCTCCCCACTTCTCAAACAACATAATGTAAGCGAGTGCGCAGCTCGGCCCGGTGCGCCTGCTGTAGCGCCTAGAGCTATTATCGCTATCTATTTAATAAATTAACAAGCTGTTGGAATAAAAGAGTTGGTTACTGCTATATCTCATACTTTCATTTAATATGTCGGACCTCTGCCTTCCGGTTATTTCATGGTGATTATTTTATAAGAAATTGTGAGTGAAATAAAGTGATTGTGCTGTAACTAGTATCCCTATTTTCTTCGCCCGACAATCCACGCCTACTTACAAAGTGCAAGTGTAATTTCGCTGATGAGGGCCTATCCCGATATGTATACTAAATAATTGTCCTGTTGCGGTATCAATCCTTCTGAAGTGCATGGTAGTGTATTAATTATAAGGTTTTAATTATGTATATCATCTTAACATATTAATAAATGTTCAATGGATTTTTTTTCCTGTTTGTTTGTATGTCGGAACGAGGGTAGTTTATAACATGGAATAACAACTTTTAATTAAGATAGTACGTTTCCAAGGGATATTTTCCAAAATCGTGGGTAAAGCCGGGGAAAACATATAGTTGAATTTATAACTTAAATGAGGCAACAATGTAGGTATGCTTACTGCCTCATACTGATGTCACTTTACATCAGGATAAAATTACTGAAATACTGCAAAAATAGGTAGAGGATACGTTAATGACTTAGGTGCTAAGAAATACTTTAAGACTCATTATACGAGTATTAGGTCTGTACCTATGAAGTTGCCGTTTTACTATACTGGCCATTAGAAACGTTATTTATGTTTGGCTGGCAATAAGTTATAAATATAAATTTATTTTATTTTATGGATTTCTGTTTTCAAAGAAAGAAAAAAAGAAAGAAAAATTGTTTATTCTACACAAACAAAACGCACATAATAAAAATAAAAGAAAAACACAAATTAGCCAAAGTCCTCGTATTCAGAATGTCACATAAAAATGACACGTTTTTAATTTTTGTCCATTGCCTGATGTCACTCAGCACCAAAGACACCAAATTCATTTGTTTATTAATTAGTGTTTTGTTTACACTACATTTTGTATCTTTTTCATCAATATGGACACGATCAAAATACGAGTAATTATGGAATACGAGTTTCCGTCGCGGTAGAAATGCCGCACAAACGGCTCGCAACAGTTATTTTTACGTATACGGAGTGAACACTGCAAACGAACGCACGACTCGTTATTGGTTAATCGCTCGTCCCCGTTCTCCTACACGACAACGCTCGAGCTCATACGGCATAAAAGACGGTCTCTAAGCTACAAGATTGGAAGTTTTGCGTCATCCACAGTATTCTCCAGACCGCGCGCCGAAAGACTACTACTTTTTCCAAAATTTGGACAACTTCGTGACAGGGACAATGCAAAGCTCACTGTACGAGGCCAAATGGGAGCTCTTTGTTTCAGTTTTTTAATCATGGTCTGACAGTTTGAGAAGTATTTGCGGCCTACTCAAATGTCCTTTCTTTGTTTTCGTTTGTCGAATCGTTGAGCTCCTTAAGTTCTGAGTTGAGCTGCACGATTACTAACAAATGCATGCACTGACTGGAGAGGTCCAGTAGTTCTTTCCTCAGAAGACATTTCAGACATCAATCTATCAATCCACATGATCTGACCAAGATTATGTCTGTACTTTAAAAGAGACTGTGACCTCTGAGTTTGTTTCGGCCTTTCTTCTTAGAGTAAGTCAGATAGGAAACGCCGACCTCATCTAGTTTTTAAAATATGATTGACGTGTAAAAGTGTTTGTACAAACCTAATTACAGAAATAAAATCATTGAATAATACGGACTGCCTTAAATAATTTCCCAGGACGCGCCCGCCCTTCACCACTTCCTAGTGCTTTAGCTGGGAAAAAGAAGTGGCGCAACTAACTCCCCAGCAGCACAGCTGTCTGTTCAGTTAGAAGAACTTGATTCTATACAATAATATGCAAAATACAGATCAGACTGCCGCCAACATCATTTGCTGCCCAAAATAAATCTATATTAGAGTTTGTGATATATATGATACATGAATTTCATATTAAAGTCGGATTAATTATACCATTAACTGCCTCGTTGGTCTAGTGGTCGCAAGAGCTACTGCTGAGCACGAGGTCCTGGGTTCGATTACCAGGTCGGGCAAAGTGTTATTGGGTTTTTCTATCTAGAATTTCTCAGTAGCAGCCCGGAGTCTGCATTTGTGCCCGGTTGATGGCAATAGGCTCGCCCCCTATTACATGGGACTTAAACATAACTGGCGAAATGTGGGTGTTACAATAGGCACACCGCTGCCTAACCCTTCTAGGATTACAGGCGTGATGTTATGTTAATTATACCATTAATACTCAAGAACAGTTTTTTATAATCTTTGATTTGCTGGATTTGTCTCCGCCCACAATAGCAGAACAACCATTGCAAAATTTAACGAAAAATAAAATACTGAAGATAATTCATGTTCAGCTATACCTGCCAAATTTTATTGTGATTCAGAATGCAATCGTTAGAGAATAAAGTACCCATTTATTCTTAGAATATATTCTTATAGAAGGTAAGCCATTATAAATCCGTCATAATTCTTGATAAAGAAGTTTTTATGAAGATATAAAATATTAAAGTTTATTATCGATCGTTTCTTGGTAAGAGTGTTGTAACTCCTGAACAACAGTTAGATCATTATATTTATCAATCCTGATTATAACCTAACGCAGAGTCCAGCTGTAAATAAGCCGTCTCATCTTTTCATCAAGGGCGAATCGGTAACGGTAAAGCCTAATTTACACAATCAATCAACTCAGCTTATCGCAGCCAACTCTTGGACTAGGTCTCTCTCAAGCAGGGTATTAAAAAAACTTTTATAAAGGTTACAGAACTATAATTGTTACATTTTGAATTGATAACAGAATCAAATATGTAACGCTTACAAACTTGTTACCTCAAATCACCTGCAAAAGTTTAACAGTACCTAATATATTTGTAACCAGGGGGCTTACTCTTGAAACTAATTTTAATTCCAATCTAAGACCAATACGATTCCAATGTTAATTTTGCAGTCACGTGATTCGGTACTCTTGAAAACAATTTGTCGACATTGGATTGAAATTGGGATTGCCCTGAGATCGTTTTGTTACATGTGAAGTTGGCTACGCTACGGGCCGCAATAGTGTTGTTCAACTCATTACGATAAACCGGTGATAGGGCTTTAAAATCCTTTATCCTTTGAATAACAAGGCTAATAAATAAATAATTGTATAAATAGTTCTTTAATTGACAAATTGTAACGTATTACATTCATTTGGGCGTAAGAAAATGATTAAAATCATACAATTAACCATGACATTGTCTGCATGCGGTAGGATCGTTGCCTACACTTCAACAAAAAAAAAAGTCGGCGTAGGAGTTCTCCAATTTCAAAAATAAAGTTAAGTGGTTTTAGAAGTGAACTCGAAATGCAAGTTTGACTAAACATTAGAGATATTGTTCGCGTTTGGTTTGTTTGTAATAAGAAATAATAATTGTTCGTTAATTAACTAATAGTTCTTTAAAAATGGTAAGTACAATCATACTTTCTTGATTAATGTAATGTTTTACGTAATTATATTTTGTATTACTGAAATATTTTTGTTTTGTTATTCTAGTTATTTTCTTGGCCTATATTTTATAATTATAGTTGTACATAATCAAAGTTTTTCAATTTCAGTAACCTACAATGACAAATTGTCCTAGTTACGCTCAATTAGAAGGTTTGGTGGAATTCTCGGAGCAAAACCCAGGCATAGCTAAAGGTTTTCATCGGACCGCCCAAGGCAAATTAGAAACGAAGAGAAAATGGGCAAATTTGACAACAACTATAAATTCTCTTGGAGGAGCAAATAAAAGTGGGGACGACGCTGGACTAAGGTAATAATCATTATATACGTAGACAGCAATTTCATTAAAATTTCACAATAGATAGATTGGTGGCGGTGTTGGGTGGACAAGAGTTTGCGACTTGAGATTCAAGAGTTACAGTAAACCCATTTCCTCAATCAGTAATTTATTTTAATTTTTTCATTTTAGTTAGGTACCTGCGATATTTATTTTATACTTACAATATATTTTATTGATCTAACATAATCATTTCAATGTTTCAGATTAGACCTACTGGGTCACCAGTTGTGGAAGAGGAATCATACTTTGCACAGGTACAAGAAGACTCATAAATGCATGAAATAGAAATATCCCCTATTCCTGGCACGTCACACAATGATGCAATACCGGCATCATCCACAAGTAAGTCTTTGTTCGTTTTGTTTAGGAATGTTTAAACATTTTAATAAGCCATCCATCAGTCATACAACCCAACATAAGTGTGTAACATTGAAGTGTTTTGGACCACATCATCAATTTTGGGCTACAGCTAAATATAACTTCAGCATTATTTATTGACTTGTTTTTTGTTACAACTCAGAAGTTTAAAACTAGGGTTTGGTGAAATGCCGATTTTACATTATGATTTTTTGATATTTCAGTACCTGCGCCTCCCACGCCACTTCAGAGTACCATACCACCACGACTGGAATGGTTTGCGAGTACGAAGCGCGGCGGGTTGAAGCGGAATTGACTACAGCGCAAGCATTTGCTCAATTGTTCGAACACATTGGCACTTGGCAGTATCGCAAGTGCTTTGATGTCTATTGCTAATGCAATTTCGGATGCAATTAGAAATGTGCCAAATCCTTAACAAATTTGCAATTTTTTTGCCACCTATCATTTAAAATGCATAAGCGATGAATGTCAAAGCTTTGTTTATTGCTAACGTCGCAATTCAAATACTTGTTTGTTGTTTTATAAGATTTGATATTTTATTGTTAATTTTTGTCATAGTTTTATTAGTAAGTAAATAAAAGTACATTTAAGTAAAAAAACTATGTATTTAGTTCTCCATTTTTCAAGAAATATGTAGATAGTAAGGGTCTATAATGAATCCCTTTTGTAATATTGTTATAACAATTAGGAATAATTATTTATAAACATAAACTGTAGAAATACAATGTCACAAAAAGCACGAAATACATTATCAAACAAAAAAGGTAAAATGTTTTAACTAAAAACAAAATTTTTCTCTAAAAAAGTCTTTAAATTCGTCTTCATTCATAGAAAACGTTTTGTCCGTATACCGCTCTATCCACCGCTCATCTCGTCTTAGTTTCAATAGTTTTTTATGGGAATTACGTAAAACACTGTATATTACTGCTAATCATGCCATATTATGCACTTATTATTCACTGAAGACCACTCAAAACGCAAAACAATTTCTAAAAGGTTACACTTTTGTTATTGGAAAAATCACGATCAACAAACAATCCCAACGCAATACACAGCTGTCAAAATAAACTCAAGAGTAGCGTCCAAAGCCCGATCCCGATTCCAGTTAGTTCCTCAAATGGACACTCAATTTCAAAACAATTTGGCGCTAGCGTCGAACTCAAGAGTACGAAACGTCAAAATTCCAATGTCGATCGATCGGAATTGAATTCAAGAGTAAGCACCCAGAACAGAACTGAAGGTAAAAGTGTATATCCCTATCATCATGTGGAAAGGTCAGCTCACTTCAAGCCGACAACAGAACAGACTACTTCAGAACTTTTCGATACCAAAGCTAACCAATTGATTTCGATACCAAATCGAATCATTAATAAGTATAAAGTTTATTGTTTAACTAAGACTAGATACATGGTGAAGTAAATAAAAATAATACAGCGATTGGTTTACATCTAGTTAGTGGGATGATCACTGTTCTCCCAGATAGGCTACATGGTAGCCTGTGTTTAGAAGAAACGGTTCCGGTCCCGTCGTAGTGGGAGAGTTAAAAATTCCACGTGTAAATATTTTTAGGGTTGATACAAAGAGTTAAATAAAAAGTTAAGACTAATCTATGCATGTACGATTTAGTCAGTGTAGAGTGTGGTATGTATGTCTTTTTCGATCACTTCTTTAGGAATTCTTCAGTATCATAGTAGTTTAGGTTTTAAATAAATGTGCGAACAGTATAAAAGAAACATTTAGCAAAACATTGTCATGAAAATATGAAAAACTTATATTTTTTTAAAACAAGTTGACGATTCGTTCGTTTAAAATCTGTCGAATCTTTTGACAAGTGATTTCATTCATTGTTGTTATTTATGTCACCCTACCAGCGGTGTACTTGCGTAATACGCTAACATTAGGAATGGCTTTAATTTTGACAGTTCAACAACATTCATTGCGTTATTTACGTTGATGAGCAGACTACTTTTGCAATCATAAGAAGCAATGGATTAGCAATATCTTTCAAAATGATTCAGATTGTGTATAATAATGTTTTAGGCAATTAAAGTGCAGAACAGCTAAGTTGAGATTTTACGAAGATTCTCACGCATCAATTTTGTAAATAGTTTGATGAGATAATATCAAACGATTATGCACTATAATGCAGAAACATGATGTTCATTGAATGTTCACGCTCCTATTCTTTTAAAGGTTGTGGTAGGTTTCATTCACCATATCTGAACATAAGCTTATTGCTGAACAAACGAAGTGTCTACTGAAAAGCTAAGTTCAGCTGGTCTCAACATGGATTAGCACATACAAAAGAACAATGTTGATGTTTTTTAAGAATAATTTCATCACCACTGCTTTCAAAACGTTGTAGAGAAACATCGTGATGAAACCGGCCTTCAGGAATTATTCATTATACTAATAAAACAATCAGAGTCAGATTCTCGCGAAATAAAACAAAACGACAAATTCCTACAGAACTACGTCCGTCAATGTGACATGTGCGTTCTTCCAACACGTGCGCCCCACCCGGTGCTATATTAAGAATAAAGTAAGCAAGTATGGTACGGCTTGCTTGACGACTTTTTTTTTTGCCACAGCCGGAAGGACCTCCCCTGCGAAGATTTTTGACTGGCAATGTGTAAGAAGAAAAGAACAGCGTTAATAATGGATAAATGAATGTGTCCTTGCTCTTGGCTAAATAAGCCGCAAGGGTCGATTGATGGTTAAGCTAACGCTTGCTTGAGGTCGGTCCATGGATGGGTGACCATCCTGTACATATCCCCTCCGTGCCTCGGAAAGCACTAGTAGGTAGAGTAGACGTTAATAATGTAGGTGTTAGGAAACTAAAGACTTATTATAGTATAACTAGTTGCTCCCCGCGGTTTCACCCGCATAAATCTTGATCCCGTGGGAGTATCGGGATAAGAAGTACTATATGTGTTAATCCAGGTTATAAACTATCTGTGTGCCAAATTTCATCCAAATCCGTTCAGTAGTTTTTGCGTGAAAGAGTAACAAACATCCATCCATACTCACAAACTTTAGCGTTTATAATATTAGTAGGATTCTTACTCTTTTTTGTTGACACTCACGTGACCAGAGGACTGGCTCGTTCTTTGGCCAAGGAATTAGCACTGTCAGTCAACGTGGCAATGCTGCCAGTCTTCTGGGCAAGTTTCCGGATGACAGCGATTCGGACGTGTTACGACGGAAGGGATCCCTGTTGTTTTTGTATTTATTTGTACACTTAGTCATTCAATTCAGTCCTTGTGTAAATATTTAAGTGTATTTTAAAATAAAGAATATTTGTAGAGTTACAAGGTAATACGATTTCTTTGGTAAGACTGCTTGTCAGACTTTCGGGCTTCTGACGGCCCGAAACGACTTTCAAAGATCTTGAGCAAAGATTGAAAGCCGCGACCAACTGCATAAGGTGCTCTCCTAGGCACGGAACGGTCTGCCCACACGCTTGTGCACTATAATATCTCCAGCGTAGATGGCAAGTCTTCGCTGAGAGTGGCTGCCATGTTCGAAAGTATATTAGCCAATCAGGAAGATAAAGAAAAGAAAAAACATGATCCAGTGATTGAATACAAACACCAAAAAGAACAAGTTGGGGGAATTATGCGTCAGATCCACTCAAAACGGCCATCGCTCAGCATAATGCTACGACCCTATGCGAGACAGAGCCCCAGCGCTGAATGACGTCAACTGGTGCAGCAAACGCTAAGATTAAAAACATACACATAACAACTAGATAAGTGTTCAACAAAATAAATACAATAAACAATATTTATAAAATGGTAACATTCCGGGCATCGAATGATCACGCGCTTTTTGCCTTTGTTAATCTGTGCGCGCAGCTGTCATTCAAATATAGGTTTGACGTTTTGACTTTTGACATAGTGATAGTGCTATTGTTCTACCTGTAATAAATACGTTATAATTAAATGGCGCATTATGTAATGAACGAATCGATGAAATTTTAAAAACAAATGGATGTATTCGGTGACTATGTTGGTATTGGTTGAATGAATGAAGATGGCAGGAGCAGACTGTACAGAGTGCCTCAGGCATTAAGTCAGGGAAATTGTTTCGCAAATAAACATTATTATCATCACGCCGCGCATGTATTCTGCGAAGAGTAAGGCAGAGTTGTACCTTTGTACACCCACATTTCGCCAGTTATGTTCAAGAAGCTGACAAGAGAAGCCCGATGACACAGCGCTGGTAATTTATTGCAAAAAATGAAGCAATTATCAATTTACAAAAAATTTATTGAGTGGATTAAAAAAAATTTTACACAGTGACGTTACTAAGTTGCTTGTAGAATAATCAGACAAAAAATCAGAATGATTGCATGTATATTAGTATGGTTTTTAATCGTTAAAATAAACTAATAGAGGTATCTTAGTGATTCTTTTCTATTGTGACAAATTAGTTCAACTTAAAATGTTTTCAAACGATAGTGCAATTCACGAAGACGCGCCCCACCAATTTTTTAAATTTCAATTTATTTTAATTTTGACGCTCTCTCCTGATTAGTCTATTCATTGTAGTGTGCGTGTGCACTCATAGGTAATTAGTGTGTACTGATAACATTCAAACATTGACGGAAGCTAGCACACATATACTATAAACGTTTAGGAGGAATAGTGGGGCGCGTCTTCGTGGATTGCACTATCTATATCTAACTAGCATATATCCTGAAGAATATCATATATTTTCCTGATTGTGTTTACTGCAGTGGAGCATATATTATTAGGCATCATAAAACTAGCGTTTAGGTCCTGTAGTCCACTTAAGTCCCATTGGTACTTGCCCGGATTTGAACCCACAATGTCGTTCTTGAGAAGCGGACCTTAACCACTGGGCCAACACGACATAAATTATTAAATGGAATTTCTTTTTGCAAATAAGCATTAACCTTATCATGTTCAATTCTCGGAAAGAGGTTTGCACCTGAGTCAAAGTAAACAAAAAATATTGATTTAAATCTTTAGCAACTCTCCTCAAGCGTTAACTGAATAAATATTGTTGATTAAAAGCGAGTCGTTATTATCAACTTTGGTACTAATTGGTGAAGATAATAATGTTGGTGCATAAAAGCATAATCAGTTCTGCTGGGAAACAGGCCTCCTCTCTGTGAGAGGGAGTGGGCCGTAATCTACCTCGCGGGCCCAGTGCGGGTTGGTGCTTAAAAGCATTACCAGCCTTTAATGTTCCCACTGCCAGGACACAGGCCGTTTTTTCAGTTAAACTTCTAAAGAACAATTCTTGTATTTTTCTCGTTACAGTTTACGTAATTCACTAATGACCGATTCCTATAATTTACAGACCGTTATTGGTTAAAATCAACGACCATATAGGGCCATTGGCTAAAATTAATTCTTATTCTATCTTTACCAATAATGAAGCGAACAATTCGCATAGTAGATTCCCTTATGGAAGTAGGGTTGCCATCTCAAAAAATTGGCAACCAGGACAAGATGCGTTAAAACCCCGGATTTTAGAGCCAAGATCCCGGACATGTCAACAGGTTTTTTTAAACATGAGTAGGTAGTTAGAACAAAACAAAAAAATCAGACCTTAAAATTTAATTCAGTCATTTTTTATAATCACTTTAAAGGTACTAAGAGTACCTTTTAAAGTTTGTTACAAATTGTTTTAATAATCAGTAAGTTTTTTTTAAATTCTTATTAAAACAAAAATTATAAATATACTCTGAGATGAAAACAAAACGGCGAAGCCGAATTGCGCCGGCGCACCGTAGCATCTACAGGAGGGGCAAAGGGCCCATGAATTTAGCGAGTCGGTTATTCGGTTGATCGCGGCGTGCGAGTGTCGCGGTCGACCCATGACTTTTAATTTTTAATCCCGGACTACAAATGAAGCCCCGCCCGGACGCTCCCCGGACGCCCTCTAAACTAGGACAAATCCGGGGAAACCCGGACGTTTGGCAACCCTATATGGAAGTAGCTATCACAGTTAAAATAAGCTTACGAATCTCTTTAAATGCTGAGTTTGGCAAAAAAAAAATACGCTACCATTGGTAAGCAAAACGATTGGGTCTTGTTTATAGGAACCGAGCCTTATTCATTACCTGACCTCGCAGCAAGTCGTAAGAATAGACAAAATTACATATAGTATAGACAAAATGAGACATATCTTTTATTCTTCAACTTCGACAAATCTAGTTTCTTTGGTGGTTATGATGCCTGCCTTTTCCCAATATGCATAGGTCGGCTTCCAGTCAACCCGGATGTCACTGAATACCAGTATTTTACATGAAGCGTATGCTTTGATCTCCACAACAGCAAGAAAGGCAAGAGAGGACTTTCGAGCTTGTGACAATCCGTAACGACTGTCAAAGATTCACGAATGACTTGCGGGTCCAACGGTGAAGTAACTAAACGACATATTTATTCCCTTTTATGGATACTTCTAATAGAACTCGTATTACTAGTCGTTCTTCGTATAATTCTTAGAATTCTAGTGTCTATTAGGACAAACAGGATGGTGTTGATTTGACGTAAGCGTAGTAGGAACGCTTCATCGTAACTTGCACATAGATATTGTCACATTGGCAATTGTCACGAGAGGTTATAGTACGGCTGCTACTTCTTAAATCAAAAAGTCCTTTTTTTTTGGGTGGGATGTCATCAAATGAATTCTCCCGCTCTGGGTGGAGCGGGAGGGCGTGTCAGACTTTTACTGACTAAAACCCACCCGTGTTCCTTCAGTTGCCTGTGCCAGGGCCACGGTTACTCTTTCGAATTACCCGCGACCCTGAGGCGTCGGCCCTATCGGACCCCGTCATTTTGTGCTGACAACTCAATGAGGCGCACGTGGAACACGACGTGCCGTCGACCCGGGCCTGGTCCCTACCGGACGGCGAGCTACCCTTTGCTCGCCGTCCGCAAGCCCGCGCCTACGGTGGCCGGGAATCTGCGGGCGACTCCCGACGCCCAGGGCGTCTCCTGCGGCGACTAGGGGCGTGAGGGCGCAAGGCTCTCTCCCTCACGAGCTCCGCCTCCTCCTTCGCGAGCATAACTGCTTCGCAGAAGGAGGTGACGGCTTTCCATTCCCTCTCGCTCCGTACCATGGCCTGGACCAGGGCCGGACGCGAGAGATCGCCGCCGCCGATTGCCTCCGCGAGGACACTGCGGTGCTCCGCTCAAGTTGGGCAGACCTCCACCGTATGCTCCAGCGTGTCTTCCGGGCGATCCACACAATGGTGACACCCGAGCGTTTCCTCCCGCCTTATGCGAAACAGGAACCTCCCGAAACAACCGTGTCCGGTGAGGACCTGTGTCAGGCGGAAGGTGAGGACGCCGTGGCGCCTCTCCAACCACTCCTCAAAGAGGACACTTACCGCCGCTATCGTGGCGTGCCCAAATCTAAAAGTACTAACGAAAAGCTTTGCAAAATAAGTCTGGACTTTTTTTTTTTTTAAACGCCCTGTCGAAAAGTCCTGACAATTTCCTGACAGAGACAACGACAGAGACGACTAAAAACAACCGGACAAATCCCTACGGACGGTATCCTGAACAATCTTGAACTTAAAACAAGTCACCTGTTCTTAGTGTTCTTCATACATAGATACTACGCTCAATATCTTTGTCTCCGTCACACCTACGTCGCGGAAGACTTTACTCTTCTTAGTGCGTTTGTCCAACACAGCCGTCACCGGAAACGACCCTACCCGATCATAGTGATATAATCAACTTAAATACGGAATCAACAGAATTCTACACCGCGTATCAACAAATACTGGCCGGTTATAATCGTTATTCAAACGATTGGTATTTGCGTTAACCTCAATAACGTTATCGATACTAAACAGTTCTGTGGTTTAAGACATTAACGTAGGTAATCTTAACTTAAACTGTGATTAATAAATAACCAATGATGAGGTTAGAATGCTGTTGTATAGAATTAATAGTCGTTAACGGAGTCAATTCCGGTCATGACTTAGATAGATTATATCGGTGGTTTATAATCACTTTACTTGGGTGAATCACCCCGGTAGGGAAAAGTAATGTTGGGCAAAAAAGTGACACTGACCTTTTTTCTGGCAACACTGTCATTTAGCTGTCAAGCTCTAGTGTGGACAGTGTTTTGAAAATTTAAATTTTAACGGCCTCGATCGATAAGCCAGTATTATCCAATGGTTGTTAGTGTAGAACAGTGTAGAAGGATAATGTCGAGGAATGTATTGAGTATTAATGTTGATGGCTATAAGAGTAGGAGAAGACCAAAGAAACGATGGATGGACTGTGTGAAAGAGGCTACTGAGATCACGACTGATAGAGAAGTAATGTAATAAATGTATGCTAGTTAGAAAAAGAGAGCAGTGGTGGCCCAGTGGTAACGGCCGCGACTTACCAGTTGTAGGTCGTAGGTCCGAACCCAGACCGGCGCTTTACTTTGTGTAAATTATTTCATCACCACTGCTCTCAAAACGGTGAAGGAAAACATCGTGAGGAAACCGGCATGTCTTAGAACCAAAAATTCGAAGGCGTGACATCTATCAACCCGCACTGGGCCCGCGTGGTGGATTACCACTCACTCACAGAGACGAGGCCTATGTCCCAGCAGTGCGAACATAATATGCTGATTTTGCATGTAATAAATGCAAGTGTGTTCAATGAGCAATGATGTGGTTTACATTGATGTCCACGAAAATGCTTTGCAATGCGAGGGAAAATACTTGCAAGTTAGCTCTGTCTCTGCCCTGCTACCAAATTTCTGCATGGCAGGACTGTAGATACACAAATACTTAGTGAATTCTGAGCTGTA
This sequence comes from Dasypolia templi, assembly GCA_963555695.1. NCBI lineage: Eukaryota > Metazoa > Arthropoda > Insecta > Lepidoptera > Noctuidae > Dasypolia > Dasypolia templi. The sequence continues at coordinate 2,596,920 of OY743166.1, forward strand.
ACCTCAGGAAAGGACATGTTTCTAAATGGGCCAGGTCTATGTACACTACCTCAAAACAAGAGAAAAGTCCGTAGAATTCGGGAAAAATACAAGTACTTCATTTAAACGTATACTGCTGTGGTCGTTACCATTATTTAACGACCACAGCAGTATACGTCAATTATTTTTATCGACTTTCAACATGGCGCCATGGCGGATTTTGGTACTCTGTGCTTAAAAAAAATGTTAGTAAACCTAATAGCGACTAAGATTGATCAGAAGAAAGACTAGAAAGAGAACTGTCAGCTGTCACTTCAGTCATTTTCGTCATGTCAAACGTCAACAATCAATCAAATTGACCAATTACTGCCATGACGGGTTGTGTTTTGTGCAATTTCAAGTGTAATTTCTGGTGTTTTACCAGCAATCAAACCATTTTACAGTAATTGGACTGTTGAGAACTATTTTAAATGTGTTTCCCTATTTTTAAGCATAGTTTACAATGACTTGGTCCAGGCTCCATACATTTTGGAACATCTTGGTTCCACCTAAGAATTTCGGAAATATTATTTAAAAAAATATATACCTACACATACATACATAAAACTCCGCCTATTTCCCATGGGGGTAGGCAGAAACCACAGAACGCCACCTGCTACGATCCTTACATACTCCTTTTGCCTCGTTTACGTTCATACATCTGGTCATACACGAGCGCCGGTTGCGTACACCAATACACACAAACAGTAACATAATAATACGTACAAAGTTGATGTTTCTTCATTATTATTTTAATAACTACCGATTCAAAGTCGTTAATCTGACGATTATAAGTTTTGTAACTTAATGTTTTTCCACAGACATATAATTAATAAAAATTATTAAAATTCTAGTTCAGTGATTAATAACATCGTGGATCATCTCGAATAATGATGAGTTTATTAGAGTCTCGTAATAATGTTGTTATAATGACAAAAGTAATTACTCGATCAATGAACTCATGACTAAACCAAGTAACGATGACACGGTACATGGGTTAGTCATGTTGAGAGGATGAATGAAAGGCGACTTACAAAAGGTACAAGGCAGATGTGAGTGGAAACGCCGGGAGGGGACGCCCTAGGAGGACATAGGTATAGTGACCTTATTGGTGATGTTCTTCAGCTCCTCCCGACCCTTGCTCGAGCCAGCCCGCGCCGCTGAGCCTGTAGCTTTAAATACGTCCCAAAATCACTCAAATCCTGATCCAGCTAGTCCCTTGCTGCCCTCTTCCAGCGACGCCCTAAGCCGAGGTTCGTACCCCACAGGGGGTGCCCTTAGCGTGTAGTCGCTTAGTTTTTAGTTAGTGTTTAAGTTTAACTCCTGGCTGGAGGCCTTAATTTATTAGGGCAACCACAGGCAAGTCCGCTTAAGCAGACGACAACCTCATAGGTTGACCTGCGAGATGCCATTCCAAGAAAAAAAAAAATGTTCTTCTGAAAGGTCAGGTGCGTAGCACTCGCAACCGGCGCGCGTGTATGACCAGATGTATGAACGTAAACGAGGCAAAAGGAGTATGTAAGGATCGTAGCAGGTGGCTTTCTGTAGTTTCTGCATACCCCCATGGGGAGAAGGGCTGAGTTTATTTTATTAATGTGTTTCTTGTCGAACTTAGATCTGTTGTTATCATAATCAGCCTATTATGTTCCCATTACTGGGACACAGGCCTCCTCTCTGTGGGCTGGCTGTAATTCACCAGTTGGTGGTTGGTTAATGTCACATGTCTTCGATATTTGGTTCTAGGACATGCCAGTTTCCCTTGCCTCACGATGTTTTCCTTCATCGTTTTGAGAGCAGTGGTGATTTAATTATTTACACAAAGTAAAGCGCCTGTCTGGGTTCGAACATCTCGAACCCACGACCTACATCTCGTAAGTCGGGCCGATACCACTGTGCCACTACTGCTCCCACCCCACACTGTTTTTATAACGGGCGTAAATAATTAATAACTGCATGAACATGATTTTGATAATATGAACATTCAAACTCAACTCATATCAGCATTTATTTCAAGTAAACCATTAACAGGCACTTTTGAGTTGTCAAGGAGTCGGTCAATCAGACATATGAAGCTAGTTGCCCATTCCAAAGCGTAGTAGGTACTTACCTATGGAGAAGAAAGGGCAAGAAACTACATGGAAATTCTTTTAAATAAAACTTTATTTAGAGGTAGTGAACATAGACCTGGCCCATTTTGATGTAAGTCCTTTACTGTACAATGAATATAAATAAACATAACATAACATCTCGCCTGTTATCCCCGAAGGGTTAGGCAGAGACCAACATTTCGCCAGTTACGTCTTCGAATACTTAGTTTTTTTATGAAAATGTAGTTCAATTTCTAGACTAGTTTGCCAAGCTCTGGAAATGGGAAAGGCAATTTACCTGGCAAAATAACGTGTAAAATAGCTAAGTCACTGTGTAGCTAATAAGTGGGAAAAGTGGGTAATCGAACAGCAATACCTACCGAAGTTGTTATGTTACCCCAGAAATGACGCAGCTCCAACTAACGACTATTGCACAGTATAATACAATAACAGTATTACGTCTCGGCAGTGACCTTGAAATAATTACCTATACGGCCGCTCGGTAAAAAACACACAAGGGTTGCCCACTGACTGTGTCTCTTGGGTGACGGTATTTGATAATGCTATTTTAAAAACAATGGCACCGCGTGTCGCGCGACATGTGGTGCCTTTGCGTAAAGCTGTCGCGTCGCGCCTGTTCGTGGGAGCCTTCAATCATCATACTATCTTCTCATTACTTCTTTTTTTCTTGAATGATTTCTTTCTTTTTTATGTTTTTAAATATACTACTGCGAATCTTGTTGGTTTACATTTTTACCCGACTACGGCATTGCCACAAATGTATGTATGTATGTTCATCTGTTCACTAATAACTCCCAAAATACTTGTCGTATTTTGTAATGTTTGTTGACAAACTAATCAGAATGGCCAGCTGCAGCGGGCAAACGCGCGCTTAGTTTTGCATTATCTTGATTTTACTCCGTACCTAGTTTTGAACTCATTTCCTTATATTTTGTTCCTACACTCGTGTATCAATCGCAATTTGGAAAAAGAAAATTACCTATTAAGTATCTGTCAAGGATGTCATGCTCGGTACGCTTCAATAAATAATATACAACTACCTACATAATACAGAAATGTAAAAACTAGAATTATAGTTATTGTTATAGGCTTACTACCTAAATACCTTGCCGACAGAGTTGGTAATATAAAAAATGATACTTCTGTTTTCGATACTGATAAATTCAAATATCCATACACTGTACAGAACATTCGATGTCTTCGTTCCATATTTCACGTCAGTAAATGTCGCACCATCCGTATACACTGAGTCTTCGAAGCGCGTTGTTTCGGTAGTTTTGTGTGAAGACGTAATACTGTTACTTATTATACTGTGACTATTGTTAATATTGCCTGTGATAAAAGTCGTGAAATAGATTATTAATATAAAAACCTGCTTTTTATTGTTCCAATGCAGGACAAAAGCCTCTTCTCATTCAGAGAAGGCACGAGCTTTCATCACCACGCTTGCTCAAGACGGGTTGGCGATTTCAGACTTGTTACCATAAGTCCTGCACGGGTAGCATATACCTATTGTCGACGTCAGAATAGACATAATGTCAGATAAAATAGACAAACCTACAGATTCCTTTTAGTATTTTGTCGATTTTTCCCTCGACACAGCTTGTTTCTATGGGCTACGCGTGCAACCAGCACGCGTAGCCACGCGATATTTTCAAAAAAAAAAAAAAAATGAATTTAAAAAGTCATATTGGTACTTGTCCGGATTTGAAACCACAACCTCGTTCATAAAAGGCAAGGCCTTAACCACTGAGCCATAACGACATTTCAATGATTAATAAGAATTTTCAAAAATATTTCAGACAGAAATCAAGATTTAAGTACAAAATAGTCAGGGTATCCGTGGTATTTTCTTGATTTGTACTTTTTACAGCGTAATTTTTCAGTAATCGGGTTTACTTTTAGAGCTTACTTTTTTTGTTGCTGGGTGTTATATAACAATATGTTATAAATATTTGAAATGTGCTAATTAAGCCCCTTCATTTGATACCCAACACGGCTTTTTTATTTTCGATTCATGTCTTTACGTCGTCTAGAGGGTGCCATTTAAAAGTTAATGTGACATCATATAGCCTATAACCAGCGGACGATAAAGACCCTTCCAAAAATACATCATTTGTCAAATTATGATAAGCAGTTTAGAAGTTATGAGGGAACAGATGAACATCAATACATACCCACAAACATACATTCATACCGGTCAAAATCCCAAACCTCCTTTTTCCTTCGATGTAGTCAAGTTAAAACACTGTCTACACTTGACAGCTAACTGACAGTGTTGCCACAAAAACTTCAGTGTCACTTTTTCCCCACCCGTACTTCCACCTACCGGGGTAATTTACCCAACTATAGGGGTACTCGATCTAAACTAGGCAAGTCACTGTAGTTAATGTGAACTCCAGTAATGACTCCGTTAACGACTATCAATTCCATACAATACTCGGTCGGTATAAAATGATTGATCGTTGAAGCATTTCCTGTATGACTTCATCAACTCACAGATTGTTTCCTTCATAGCAAACATGTTTGTCGTTAGCGACTGTTGCTTTAATCTGACGGTTATGTGTAACTGAAGACAAAATCTAGACATTTTAAGGCATATTCGAACAATGTTTTGTCATGTTCGCGATTTTGAAACATAAAAATGATGCCTGCGACTTCGGCCGACCCACCGCATCACCTCGCGTTCTTTCAGACTTTTTTTTTCCTTTTTGCCCTGCTCCTAAGGGCCACACCGTGATGTTAAATAGCCTATAGCCTTCCTCAAGAATTGGGCTATCAAATGCAAAGATAATTTTTCAAATCCGACCTTCTGTTCTAGAGATTAGCGCGTTCAAACAAACTGTTAGGTTTTTAAATTAGTTTATCTCGTAAGTGTATAGAGATAACACAACTAAGTCCTTTTTTCGGAAATTTCTCGCCGACTGGTCGACACTACACGTGACCAGAAAGCTGGCTCGTTCGTTCGGCAAAGAAATAAATGAATAAGTTCATTCTCAAGCTCGCTGTTCCTTCATTTGAAGTCAAAAGTTTCGTTTTCGTTTTCGAATAGAACCTTACACGGAGCTATATATCTAGAGTCTAGATATCAGATTAAGGTGCGTTTAATTCACAGGAGTGAGGGCTAGAATCTAGACTTCTCTTCTGGGTATTAAAGGCACCTTAATCATCATAATGGAACCAGGGTACAGTTGGCACATGCACGGGTTGTTGGTGATTAGCATGTTGTGCGTGAAAAAAGTAAAAACGGTGAAGGAAAACGTCGTCAGGAAACCGGCATATCCTGGAACGAAAAATTCAAAGACATGTGACATCTACCAACCCGCACTGGGCCAGCGTGATGGATTACGGCGCACTCCCTCTCACAGAGAGGATGAAAATTATAGGCTGATTATGCTTACGCAATACTTGATTACCGTATGCTGGCTACTGCATGACATCCTTGTTGGTGTAGTGAACGCAAGCGCTACGGCTGAGTATGAGGTCCTGGGTTCGATTCCCGGGTCGGGCAAAGTGTTATTGGGTTTTTCCATACCGAAGTCTGGATTTGTGCCCGGTTGATGGCAAACGTCGGTGTTCTATAGGCACACCTCTGGCTATTCCTTCGGGCAAGGGCGGATCCAGGATTTTTTTCTGGGGGGGGGGGGGGGGAGCACAAGGGGCGGACGAGCAAAAAATTTACAATATCATACTTCAAGTTCATTTCTACAAGTTCAAGTATGTATATGAAGGTTTATGAAAGTTTTAAAACAATTAAATGTTTAGTAAAGTCAGGGTTCTTTTATGTTTCCTGCTAAAGATGTCCAGCACTTCATTAGCGCCCATTTTTGGCGCAAAGTCTTGATGTTTCTCCACAATACACAAAAATACCGACTGGGGGGGGCACGTGCCCCCGTGCCCCGCCTTTAAATCTATAACATTACCGCATAGATATCCAAGACAAGGCCTTTATAATATTTAAATCCATGTCGTCCTTTGATAACCGTGTCCAACATACAACAGTTCTCCACAGAAACCACTCCTGAGCTTGTTTTCCTCAAGTATTTATTTATAGATAAAATATTATTACTAATAAATCAATCAGTACTTAGCCTTCTCAGAATTTCAAGGTAAGGTAAGTCATCGTTGTTTTTAATCTAGCCATTTGTCACTGCACTCGTGCAGGCGCACTGCATCCGGTAATTAAGTAACGATTAAAAATTCGATGTCATCAGCATCACTGCATCACCGTAGCAGAGAAAACGCCCATGTTTTAAAAAGCCTCGTTCCATTCTGTTATCTATTAAGGATGATGAGAATGTTTTTATTTTTAACTAAAAAATATATTTATGGGCCAAATATGTAGTGCAAAGAATATTATGAAAAGTGTAAAAGATTAAAAAATTGCCAAGATGGAAACGTTTTAAAGTAAGAGTTAGACAAGGACAGCACTATCGCAGAAGTGACGTCACGACTATGTAACTTCTTACTAGCGCCGTACATTGTCCGTACCGCGCGACAAGGACGGGAATAATCCCCTCCAAAAACTTTTAAAGCGTGTATCTTCTTCATATTTATATCGTTATAACAGATGTTTTCGATTTTCTCATTTTTACTATCCTTACTTTAAAATAACATAATTCTTCGAACATTTTTATATTGGTCATCAGCCATATTCAATCAAAGTATTTTTTTTTTCTACAGCATTGAATTTTTTTGTTGTTGATACAATGGTGACAAGGATGACACTGAAGGTTCTTAGAAATTCAAAAACTGAACAAACTAGCAAGTAGAACAAAACAGCAAGTACTGTTACTATATTTTTTCAAAATAGTGTCCATTTACATCAATACATCGCTGCATCCGATGGAACCACTGAGAAAAGCACTTTGCCCACTCGTCCTTAGGGGTATCTTCGACGGCATTTTGAAACGCAGCCACTGCTTCCTCGGCGTCCTTAAAACGTTTTCCTCGAACTTTTTCTTTTATTTTCGGAAATAAATTAGAATCGCAAGGTGCGATTCTTTCGGTCGAGCTATAGGGCGGGTGACCCAGTAATTACACGTCTGACGTCGCCAAGTAGTCTATTGTTTGCTTGGCGATGTGCAACGAGGCGTTGTCGTGGTGAAGGTGGATCCTACTGTGAGGTCGTTTCTCCCGAACTTTTTCCAATACAAGTGGCAAACAATTTTTAGTGTACCACTCCGCAGTAACTGTGTATCGATCGTCTAAAACAATTGTTGCGTAATGACCTGTCCTTCCAGACTCGACGCTCGACTCTCGCCGCGGACGGACGTGTTTGTGCGCTCTCCCGCTCCAGTGTTGTGTTTCGTGTTATCATTCGTCGCTGCCACGTGACGTCATCGTAGTCGCACCGACTACTCCGATTTAAAATCAAATCAAGAAATTGATTTGATTTTAATAACTCAAAAAAAACTGCCTTTTTCAAGGCATCCCTGTTTCATTAATAGACGTTTGTGAGTAGCTTCACTAGGCCCCTTCTGGGTAAAACCACAGTTTCGTGGTCCTCGGTTGAAACCTTACGGTGTCAACGAAGCCGAGTGGGGTGTTGACCCAATTCACACCCGCCGAACCCCTTCAGGGCGAGGCAGTTAGTTGGACGGGTCCCAGATAACCGGCCTTGGGGGATCTCCTAGTCGGCTCTGGTGACAGTTTTGCTTTCCAGCTACTCACCTAGTGTCTTTAGGGTCTACACCCTTCGCGCTAGACTGGTCAGGGCCCCGTTCGCACATTAAGATTGGCGACGGGTTACAAGCTTAGGGCTCACCAATAGGTACTCACCTCTCTGTCTACACCCGACAGAGAGGGTCACACATCCCCGGGCCCATCCACCGGGGGGAGATAGGTATAGGGTTTAGTCTACGTGGGAATAATTTTCCACCATTCCCTCCCTAATCTAGCTTCCCCTCCGACCATGGAGGACGCCTATATTTTGGCGTTCTTCAGAGAGGTCCTTTTTAAGGACCCCGATTTCCTAGCGAGATATGGCGACAAGCTATGTCATCGCTCCACCCCCACTCCGTCCCAGGGCGCACTCGCGAACTTCAGCGACGCCCTCGAAAGCCCGCTATCGCCACCTGCATGCGAACAAGGCATTCCGCCTTTTGTTCCGGCAGACAATGTTCCGGCCGAAAATTCGGCCCCCATTGTCTCACCCGCCTTTGTCTCGACAGATAATACTCAGGCCGCTAATCCGGCCCCTATTGTCTCGCCCGCTACTGCCCCGGCAGTAAATAAGTCGGCCGCTAATCCGGCTCCCTTTGTCGCGCCCGCCATTGTTCCGGCCGCCATTGTCTCGGAGACAATAAACCCGACGCAGCTGCGCACCGAAACTGACTCGACTCGCCCAGAGAGTATGGACACGTCAGTCCCACTCTCCGAGGAAGAAGCCCGCACCTCCTCCTCCAGCGATGACGACTTCCAAGTCGTGGTCAAAGGAGGCAAGAGAAAGGCGGCTAAATCCTCCGCCCCCGCTGGCCCGGTCACCAAGGCCCAGAAAAAACAGGACGACTTATCGTCCAGCTCCACAACCGCCCCTAGTCCGCGGGCCAGTCGCCCCGCCAGCCCTATGGCTTGCCCACCCGCTCCTACCGCGAGGAAGCAGAAGCCCCCTCCCCCGATATACGTCCAGGAAAAGTCCAAATGGACTGAAATATCTAAAATGTGTGTTGATCGCAAGATCAACTATACTAACGCCCGATCCACCCTCCAGGGGATCAAAGTTACGGTCCCCACGTCTGCGGACTTTAGGGACCTCTCCCGCGCCCTACGTGAAAGGAACTACTCCTTTCACACTTACTCCCTTCCGGAGGAAACCCCTACTCGCGTCGTAATAAGGCGCGTTCCACAAGAAATCTCCACCGAGGAGATTAAGAGCGACCTCATCGCTCAAGGAATCCCAGTTTCCGCCGTCCATCGCTTACATAAAGCGAGACAGGGCCTAGTCTACGACATGGTCCTGGTCATCTGTGACCCCACAGACGGTCACCACCCGATTTTTAAAGTTAAGTCGGTGTGTTCGCTCTCAGGCATCTCAATAGAGAAGCCTTACAGAGCTCAATTAATTGGACAGTGTCATCGCTGCCAATTATATGGTCACTCGCAGTCCAACTGCTATGCCACCCCTAGATGCGTCAAGTGTCTAGGAGAGCATGGCACCGCCGACTGTACCCGCCCAAAAGATAGGGAACTATGTTTAGAGCCTCCCAGCTGTGTACTCTGCGGCCAATCGGGACACCCGGCAAATTACCGGGGCTGTCCTAAGGCCCCGAAGTCCTCCTCTTCCAAACTCGCGAAACGCGCGAGCGACCGCCAGCACAGGGAAAGCCCCTGGGGAAAGCCTCCTTCCGCGCTGATGCCGGAGCGGCTCAGTCCGCAGAGGCCGTCTCCCTGGGCTAACCTTAATCACCTGAAGGCTCCCGCAGCTTCGGTGCCCTCTATTCCCGCGCAACCAGCGCAACCCGCTCAACCTCCAGCGCTGATGGCTTCCGCCATCCCAGCGCCTTTGGTAGCCCCCGCGGCCCCTACGGCCTCTCCAGCGAAACCTCAGGGAACCCAGGGCCGAAACAGCGCCCAAATTATACTTAGTACATACGCGGCTCTCTTCACCACCGCCGCGGACAAAATGGCGGAAGAAATCGTTGCTGCAAACGGCAACGCACTCCGCCTTATGGAAATCCTCAGCGCGTATCCCGAGATCGCGCAAGTTCTACACTCACTCAAATATTAATTCTCAATGGATAATACGAGAGTAAACAGTAACAAACCCCGATCCCTTAAATTAGGCTTCTTCAACGCAAATGGCGTTTCAGGTCAACGCGATGAGATCGCCGCTTTCCTCCGCGACCATCAGCTTGACATCCTCCTCATACAGGAAACCTTTTTAAAACCGCATCACCGAAACCCGAATATTGCCAACTATAAACTAGTTCGCAATGACAGGTCTCGATGCCACAAGGGTGGCACACTAATATACTTTAGGAAATCTTTGTATTGCATCCCTATCGACCCACCTTCTCTCTTCTCCCATCTGGAGACCTCTATCTGTCGGCTCGGCATGACTGGTCATCAACCGATCACCATCGTAGTTAAAGATTTACTACAACGCCACAGCTCTTTCGTAAAAATAAATCGAATTGTAGCGTGGTTATTACGGGCACTTGCACGGACAAGTAAACAAAGACCGTCATATCTCACATTACAAGAGCTAAGGAAAGCAAAATTAATTATAATTAAATGCATACAGCGCATTGAATTTACATCGGATATCGAGAGTTTAATGCATAGCAAACTTAAATCAAATAGCAAATTATTAAATCTACAGCCATTTTTAGATGAAAGTGGCATACTAAGAGTCGGAGGACGTCTTAAAAACGCCAACATTAGCTCGGATATGAAACATCCAATAATAATACCATACAGCGGGAGATTAACGGAACTTCTTATCCAGCAAGCCCATGAACACACCTTCCATGGTGGACCTCGACTTACCTTGTCTTTATTGAGACGGCAATATTGGGTAATTCAAGGAAATAGAGCTACCAAAAAACAGCTTCGCAAATGCGTGACCTGTAAAAAACAAGAACCCAGAAAGCTACATCAAATAATGGGAGACCTACCTGAATGTCGATCTAATCCAGCGCCTCCATTTTATCATACTGGAATAGACTACACGGGGTTTATTCGAGTAAAAGCCAACAAAGGAAAAGGCATCAAAACAAACAAGGGGTATATCGCCTTGTTTATTTGCATGGTTACGAAAGCGGTCCATATAGAGCTGGTCTCCGATCTAAGCAGTTCGTCATTCTTAGCAGCGTTACGTCGCATGTCGGCACGACGAGGGACTCCAAAGCACATCTATTCAGATAATGGTACTAACTTTGTAGGTGCCAACAAGATCCTTCAAGAGGAACAGCAACAGTTTGAGCGAACTTTTAGCGACACATTTTACAGAGAAATAGCGGAGATGACCATAGAATGGCATTGGAACTGCCCTTCTTGGCCGAGTGCTGGAGGCATCTGGGAGCGATCTATACGGAGTCTGAAACAACATCTGAAAAGAGTAATAGGAGACCAAGCTCTTACATTTGAAGAGTACAGCACAATCTTGGCTCAAATTGAAGCGGGCCTCAACTCAAGACCATTGTGCCCAATATCCGAGGATACGCGCGCGGAGTTTTTGGGCCTCTGTCAAATTATGAGGTACCCACCGAGCACAAAGCTTTCTGACCGCTAAATGTTCATGGAGGATTTTGTGCACTTGACTCATACCGATGCCTAAGCTTGTCCTAATCTGCCGATAAGTCACTGTTTTGTCAGTCTCTACCATACGCCGCACAACACTGATGTTACCTTTAGTAGTCGCCGTAGAAGGCCGTCCCTCACGCAGAACATCTGTGAGATTAGTGCGACTACGTTTAAACTCATTAAACAGTTGTAAGAGTGGCACGAGATGGGGTTTCATCGCGAAAGGCAAATCTCATCATAACTTTCTTGTTGACTTAAATGACATAGAAAATCATAAAAAATCATTGTACGAAATTTTTCTCGCGTTAAATTCATGCTGACGTGAAACATACATTATTCAATTTGCCGCCAAATCGTAAACAAATGACAAATGAATACAATACACACAACATGGTTGGCAAAGAGTTCCATTTTCAAAATTTCTATTTTTATTATATCGTTTACATGTGGCCAGTTCTAAAAACTTTCAGTGTCGCCCTCGTATAACTGTCTACCTTGCCGAGATTAAAGGACCTCGTGGCTAAATAATAACAGCCGCAGATCAAAGGTTAAGCTACGCTTGTCGCGGTGGGTTCGTGGATGGGTGACCATCCATTACACATCGAGAACCCTCCGTACCTCGGAAAGGACGTTAAGCCGTTGGTCCCGGCTGTCATTCGTGGATCTTTGACAGTCGTTACGGGTCGTCAGGAGCCCGAAAGTCTGACAACCAGTCTTACCAAGGGGTGTCGTGTTACCCAAAACAATCAGCATGAAGAGATGCCCGGGAAGTTGTATATATGCTAGCTGCGCGGTTAAATCTGATTGCGCGATGCAGGATTTGTGTGACGTCAGTGTGATGCGTTGTTCGCATGTGGCGGTGTAGATGCCGCCACAAGCATAATCAGCCTTAAAAACGTTCCCACTGCTGGGACACAGGCCTCCTCTCTGTGGGCGGGCCTAATGCAGGTTGGTAGTTGTCACATGTCTTAGAATCTTTAGTTCTAGGACATGCCGGTTTCCTCACGATGTTTTCCTTCACCGTTTTGACAGCAGTAGATATTCTTGAAATAAATAAGAGAGTAAAGCGCCTGCTTGAGTTTGAACCCACGACCGACTCATAAGTCTGGGCCGCTACCAGGGCATTACATGACCACAATTTAAGCGAGATTTGTCGACAGAAGAATAGACAAAAATAAATTCTTGCGTCCACAAAACCGTTCACGACACGCGTGACCACCACTGCTCGAAAACAATATATTTTTATGTTGATTAATTAATACGTTACATGCTACATGATCATTTAACTGTGGCTTCGCATAAATCGAAAGTTGGTTATTCGATTACTGATTCATTTACAGAACTAATGGGGAAGGTCGGGCAAAGCTAATTGTAGATGGCGTGACCATAGCTAGGTACCTACGGCCTATAAATTTTTTGACATTTCGTTCATTCATTTCATTTTATGTTCATTCATGAGTTTGATTTTATTTCACTATTTCGTTATTTTCGGTGATTTCAGTATTTTAAATCAAGTACTTGACATGGAAAGTGTCAGAATTTTAAACCTTAAATATTTCCTCGTAATCACTTTCTTCAAAATGTTCACGACATAAATTCGAACTCAAAAAAATCTGTACGAATAGCTTTAAAGCACAATCTTCTAATTTTAGGGGCTTACGAGAAATTCGAACTCCAATTTCGGAGTATCTAGGAACACAACATCGAGTCAACTTTCGCTAAAATAAAATAAAACCACATCACGCCTTGTATTTTTAGCTTGTATTGGGAACTAGCTACGACAGCGCCATTTTGACAGTTGCCTTCCCCATTGTTCTCGATTTTGCTTAAAATGTTGTCTAAATAAGTATGTGAAAATAACTAAAAGAGATTTTTCTATGTAGAAATAAACATTATTCATCAACAGAAATTTCTTTACATTATGAAAATATATTAATTCTTCTGTAGGGCAAAGAGGCTCCTTCTCAAACAGAGAAGGCACGAGCATTGATCAACATGCTTGCTGAAATATAATCTAATTTCGGGTAAATTTGTAACAATTACTATTGTTATGGCTGTAGCCCTTTTTTCTAATTTTATATTTTGTAAATGGCGGTGTCACGGTGTGGTAGCACTCGGTTTTCTCTTTTGAATTTCAGCAAGTATTTTTTCGAGATTTTATCAAATATTTTCGAAGAGACTGCTAACAAGATCCAGCATATTTAGTTTATAACTCTTACAGCAGGCAATGATAGTATTTCACAATGAGGGTTTTAAAACCAATTGACAAGATTACGAAGGACAAGGGGAAATTACGTTCACTAGGTGGCAGCACTGTGTCAGCTTGTCCAGGCTGTCAGAAGTGTCAAAGCGCCTTTATTCTTAATAACGTGTATAATAAAAAGTCACATAAGTACTTTGCTCGGATTTATCTTGTAGAGATCCAGGTAATCCAGGAATTGCTTTTGAGACTTTTTAAGTTTTTACTTTAGCCTGGTATTTTGTTACCATTTTATAAATTTATTTTTATTGCAACATAATTATAGTAATAGAGCAGTGGTGGTCCAGTGGTAACGGCTGCGACTTACGAGTTGTAGGTCGTAGGTTCGAACCCAGACAGGCGCTTTACTTTGTTTCAATTATTTCATCACCACTGCTCTCAAAACGGTGAAGGAAAACATCGTGAGGAAACCGGCATGTCTTAGAACCAAAAATTCGAAGACATGTGACATCTACCAACACGCACTGGGCCCTCGTGGTGGATTACGGCCCTCTCCTTCTCACAGAGAGGAGGCCTGTGTCCCAGCTGTGGGAACATTATAGGCTGATTATGATATAGAACTAGGTATAGTGTTTTTTTTTCGTATGCTGCACTGCGCGCTGTGCACCAGCGCTGGGGCTGTCTCGCATAGGGTCTTAGCATTATGCTGACCGATAGCCGTTTTGCCGTGTTTGTCCTAGTTTAACATTTGTATGTACTTAAAAAATAATCCAAAAATGCATATGTAAGGTGTCACGCCCCATATGCCTGGAGGCTTTTATTTGTGTATTAAGTTATGTTGTTGTTTTTTTAACTTAACTAAACAGACAGCTGTGCTGCTGGGGAGTTTGTTGAGCCACTTCTTCTTCACAGCTAAAGCACTAGGAAGTGGTGAAGGGCGGGCGTGCCGGGGGACTGTCTTATGTCATTTTGACGTTCGAAAAGTGCTGACTCTCAGCCTAGTTTGAATGAATGACTTTTGATTTTGATTTTACGTGGATATGATGCATATTTTCCTTTTTTGTGTTTGTATTCTTTTTTGCGTCATGTTTATTGCAAATAAACGTTTTTTCTTACTTTTTTTAACGAAATAAACCCACACAGAACTACAGTCACAAACCTCATGATAAATTACATACCTAAGTACAAAAGAATTAAAAAACTAAAATGGCGTCGCAATTATCGCAAAAATCACAGTACTCAAGTATTACGGGAACAGTCGTGTCGTGAGTTAATAACATTCCGATCGTGTGTAATAATAACGCCTTGAGAAAATACCTGTAGACCTGTTGCCTTGTAGTGCAAGTATGGCTGCCAAGCGCTCACTGACATTTGCATTCGATTAACCGTTTTGGCGCCTTGCGTTGTGATTGTGCGTGCCTGCGTCATTCGTTATTTAAAATTCTGGATTATAATTAAGGTTTTCATGAAAATCCACCAGTTGGTACCACTTTGACAAGAGGTATTCCATTTCGACAAATAATAAGTGTAATTATTATAAAATTTATGATGAAGTTCATCATTCACTCATGAATGAAGAATAAAGGCGCTTTGACACTTCTGACAGCCTGGACCTGCTGACACAGTGCTGCCACCTAGTGAACGTAATTTCCTTGTCAATTAGTTTTAAAACCCTCATTGTGAAATACTATCATTGTCTGCTGTAAGAGTTATAAACTAACTAGCTGAACCCGCAAACGTTGTTTTGCTACTTTTTTTTTTTTTTCAAAAATAGATGTTGGCCGATTCTCAGACCTACCCGATATGCACACAAAATTTCATCAAAATCGGTCAAGCCGTTTCGGAGGAGTATGGCAACGAAAACTGTGACACGAGAATTTTATATATTAGACTAGCTGACCCCGCAAACGTTGTTTTGCAATTTTTTTTTTTTGAAAAATAGATGTTGGCCGATTCTCAGACCTACCCGATATGCACACAAAATTTCATCATTATCGGTCAAGCCGTTTCGGAGGAGTATGGCAACGAAAACTGTGACACGAGAATTTTATATATTAGACTAGCTGACCCCGCAAACGTTGTTTTGCAAATTTTTTTTTTTGAAAAATAGATGTTGGCCGATTCTCAGACCTACCCGATATGCACACAAAATTTCATCAAAATCGGTCAAGCCGTTTCGGAGGAGTATGACAACGAAAACTGTGACACGAGAATTTTATATATTAGATTATGCTGGATCTTGTTAGTCTCTTCGAAAATATTTTATAAAATCTCAAAAAAATACTTGATGAAATTCAAAAGAGAAAACTGAGTGCTACCACACCGTGACACCGCCATTTAGTTATCCAAAATATAAAATTTGAAAAAAGGGCTAAAGCCATAACAATAGTTGTTTGTTACAAATATACCCAAAATTTCATTAATTTTTAACCTGGCAACAATGGAAGGGCCGCAACAATCGTACTGGAACAACGTAACACAAAAGAGTTTTTAATACAGAGAATTATCAGTTCATCGCTTTCTAAATAACCACAATTGTTTTAGATGCATTGTTTTTATTTCCCGTGTCACAAAACGTTGTGTTTTACGTTGGTTTCATCTTAATTATATTGTGTGAGAGCGGGAATGCTTGCAGTTCGTAAATCATTGGCCAGTAATCACTTAGGAATTGTTAAGACTAAGAAAAATAAAGAAGCACTATTGTCTAGCACTATTTCTTTTACACTTCACCTTTTGCAAGTCTGCTGGAAGAAATTTCTTAAGAAATAAGCAGTACCTTTGTACTCAAATTATAATTATATCGTATCCATGTAATTAACTGTGTGTGCATTAATTAAGTTAAATAAACATATATAACATCACGCCTGTAATCCCAGAAGGCAGAGGTGTACCTATATAATACACCCACATTTCGCCAGTTATGCTTAAGTCCCATGTGATAGGGGGCGAGCCTATTGCCATCAACCGGGCACAATTCCAGACTCCGGGCTGTTACTGAGAAATTCTAGATGAAAAAACCCAATAACACTTAGCCCGACTTGGGAATCGAACCCAGGACCTCATGCTCAGCAGTAGCTCTTGCGACCACTAGAGCAACGAGGCAGTCGATGCGAATAAAATAAATAAATAAATAAGAAGAATGGTCTTATGGCCGATTCCTATCATTTACGGACCGTTATTGGTTAAAATTAAAATGTATTGTATCTTTACCAATAATGAAGCGAAGAACTCATAGCTTCGCATAGTAGACCTTCCAATATGGAAGCTTACGAATCTCTTTAAATGCTGAATTTGGCAAAAAAACGCTATTGTAAGCAAAACGGTTCGTTTTTGTTTATAGGAACCAGGCATTATTCGGCATTCCATAGTGTCCTGCTATAATTTTATTGAAGTCGTTTCTAGGTTTAAGATGGAAACATCATCCGCTTAGGCTTTTCCTTTTTATATATTGGAGTCAGCAGCCTTTTTGCGTAACACATTTTCGTAAACGAATACGACTAATCCGTTTGATTTTGACAGTTCAACAACATTCATTGCGTTATTTACATTGTTGAGCAGAATTTATTATCGAACTTATGAAGCAATGGATTGGCAATCTGTTTCAAAACGATTCAGATTCCGATTGATTGTGTATTACGCAATTAGGGTACTGGTTCCATTACAGAAGAAAAGAAAAGAAAAGAAAGAAAAATTGTTTATTTTGCACAAACAACAAAAAAAAAAGACAAATAACATAGAAATAAAGTAGCCAGAGGCCTCGTATTAAGAATATAAAAAATATTAAAAAGAAAATAAAACGTTTTTCATTTTTGTCCATTGCCTTTACCAGTATTTTACATGGAATGACTGCCCATCTGACCTCCACAACCCAGTTACTGGGTAAAACTTGGTAACTGGTATGTCAGACTTGCGCTTCGGGCTACCCGTAACGACTGTCAAAGATCCACGAATGACAGCCGGGACTAACGGCTTAACGTACTTTCCAATGCACGGAGGGATCTCGAACTGAAATCTAAGTGCTTCCATGACTTCAAAATGACATAGCCGAGGTATGTAACTGCAAATCGCAATACCAATTTACATAATCATAATACTTATGTAAATGTACACAGCCCATTAAGCACCATTACCATTTATTAGCCGAGAATGTATAAAGTTACTTACATTTCATATTGTTTATTGCGAGCAATATATTTATGGTTTAGTTGTGGTTTGTGTTAAGACTTTACTGAACTGCAAATCGGAGACAAGGTCACGTCGTCAAGTTCGCTTTAGTTTCCAGATTTTTAATCTCGACAATTTACAAAAAAAGTATATGTATATTCAGTTTTTTTTTTACAAAATATACTTCTGCCAAACTGCAAAGCAGTTTGTTGGCAAACGTAGCTCCTTTTTTAAAACAATTATACTTACTTTTTTTTAAGATAATATGTTTGCTGTTGACAAGCTGTGTCTCTTTTTTTGTTGTATAATTAACTGAACTGCCCTACATTACCTCGTATGTGAAGAAAATAAAGAAAAATAATAACAACACAACACTACATACAATACACTACTATTATTTGTTACATTTATTTTTAGTTGGTTCCTGTAATTTCTGTAGTTTCTACCCATCGATCACTAATAAAGAACAGTGATCGATGTTTCTACCTCAAAATTTAACAAGATGGTTCATTGAGTAAAAAGCAGATATTTTTCGCACAACGCTAACGATACTGTCGTTTTTTTTTCAATTATTTCTAAAGAGGCATAAATTACGAGGCGACAATAGTTCTGTGAAAGTCTAGCAACGTATAATAATATATGTTTAATCAATGAACTGGTCCCGTATCTGTAAATCAGGTCGCTATAAATTCCTTAAAGCAATGCGGACCTCACCAATAGCTATGGTTGAATAATGTATCTGTGAATAAATTCTTTCTATACTAAAATAACACACTTTCAATTATTAAATGGGGAAGTCTAACTTTTTACTCTAACAATACAAAGACTGAAACCGAACTGCCGAACCGTCCAATTTTGAAAATCGAAGCAAAAAACGCGGGCGGTTAGAATTACGTCATCGTTGATTTGAATATACCAACGTTAATTTGCGTTTGCGAAACTTGTTTAACAAACCTTATTCCATTGAAATAAGGTTACATTTTGAGTGTGAAATTGGTTTGATAAGTGTGAAGTTATCCTTGTGTTAAGATATGACCGTAGTTGGGTGATCTCACTATGGCATTCGAAAAATTATTAATGAACTCAAGTTTGAATCATTTTTTCTTGATCCATGAAATCGATAACGGTGCTTTCTATAAATTGATGAAATAATCGATTATTATAATTGTTATTCCCACGATTTTCTTGGAAAAAGTTGTTATTTCGTCCTCATTAAGGCTAGGGTTGTCAAATCGAAACAAAATCAAAATCGTTGATTTGCATAAAATGTGGTAGGTACAAAAGATGTTACAAAAAATTAAACAGAGTAGGTATGTTGTAACTTACATTAGACAATTTAATAAGAATTTATGGTATAAATGAAGTATATAAAAGAAAATAACAATCCTATTTAAATTTAAATTCTACATACACATTACATAAATAGGAAGTTAACAAAATTAACAAAGTAACTTGAATAAAAATGACTACAATGCATTTCTGAAGTGGTACGACAGACATAATTTATTGTTGAGAAATTCGTCGACTGAATAAAACCTATGCGCTAATAACCATTTTTTTTAAACCAAGCAGAACTTTTTGTAATTCTGTTATCCAGATAAGTAATGTGTTTTAAAAAAGTGGCGCCATATACACGCAACTGCGCCTGAATAGTTATACCATAAGTAAAGGGATTTTCAATAAATACTGTGTGACTTTTCGTTTGTTAAAATTATTTTTAGGAAGCAACTCTATATTAATATTGTCGTACTCGGCACTTACTGTATGTTTTATATGAAAATGGCTAATGCCGTGGTAAAGGGGCTCGTGGCTAAATTGTTGATATTCAAGGTTTATCAACGCTTGCAGAGGTCAGTTCGTGGATGTGGACCTCCGTGCCTCGGAAAGTACGTAAAGCCGTTGCTCCCGGCTGTCATTCGTGGATCTTTGACAGTCGTTACGGGTCGTCTGAAGCCCGAAAGTCTGACAACCAGTCTTACCAAGGGGTATCGTGTTTCCCAGTAACTATTTTGTGGAGATCAGGTAGGCAGGCGCTCCATGTAAAATACTGGTATACAGCTGCATCCAGTTGGCTTGGAGGCCACGCCAAAAAGGCTAAGCAGACGAACTCATTTACAGAGCGGTGCTGGCCCAGAAGAGCATTGGTGGCCCAGTGGTAACGACCAGAATTACTCCGGTTCTAACAAAGGTAGGAGATTTACTTTGTGTAAATGATTTCATCACCACTGCTCTCAAGGAAGATATCCTGAGGAAACCGGCATGTACTAGGCAGTGGCGTAGCGTGCCTTGGCGGGGCCCCGTATAAAAATTTGTTTGGGGGCCCTTTGGAAGGGTAAAGAGATTTCTCATAAAAGAAAAAAATATGTTTGCATGAAATTAAATTAAATATTTAGTCATCATAATTATCTATCTGGCACTTTTTCCAAAATTTTTACAAACAATTTAAATTAAATATAAACTCTCCCGCCTTTTTTTCGGCAAACAGATTTATTAAATCATTTATAGCTGATGATCACTTTAGTTTTTCTAAAGTTTCTGCCTCTATGGACAATAGTGACAGGTCTGACAGGCGTTCATATCAGGAATTGATACGGCAGATACGGCGGTAGCTACGCCCCTGTTCATAGGCCCGAGAAAAAAACGAAGACATGAGACATCTACCAACCCGCACTGGGCCTGCAAGGTGGATTGCGCCCCACTCCCTCTCACAGCCGCCGTCCCAGCAGTGGAAACATTATAGACTGGAAGCCGACCTCAACTTGGTTAAAGGTAAAAATATTTAGCAAAAAGGTCAGCTAAGCAGGACTGACTTGTCCTGGGTCAGGCGTAATTTAAGTATCATCACTCGTAGAGGACGTTTTTTCTGTATCTGGACCCGATACACTGGACTGGAGTTAGGAAGGATGAAGAATGACGCAAACGTCATTCTTCATCCTTCCTAACTCCAGTCTTTACCAAATCATTACCATTTCTCGGCGCATTATCGTCTTTCCTTCTATTAGCCGAAATCTTGGCATTCACACCCTTTCGAGTCCATAATTTCCTTGGTCTTCTCGCCATCCTACTCTTATAGCCATCCACATTCACACTATATGTCTCTCTTCTTCCATAGCTACTGCTCCATCAGTCGTCATCTCGGTAGTCCCCCATTTCTAGCCATATCATCTTTCACACAGTCCATCCATCATTTTCTTGGTCTTCTCCTACTCTTATAGCCATCCAAATTCATAATCTATGTCTCTCTTCTTCCATAGCTACTTCTCCATCAGTCGTCATCTCGGTAGCCCCCCATTTCTAGCCATATCATCTTTCACACAGTCCATCCATCATTTCCTTGGTCTTCTCCTACTCTTACAGCCATTCAAATTCATACTATATGTCTCTCTTCTTCCATAGCTACTTCTCCATCAGTCGTCATCTCGGTAGTCCCCCCTGTCTAGCCATATCACCGTTCACACAATCGATCCATCGTTTTTTTTTTTTGTCTTCCCCTAGCCATCCCACATTCATACTCAAAGCTGACTCCATAGAAAAATTACGTTCGTTATTCAAAATCATCGGCAGCCATGCTAGTTCTGAGGTTTCCGCGCATGCGCGTTGCACCAAGCGCATTCTGTCACGTTCCGTTTCACGTACTTGATTTACAAGTGATCGAGAATGTAGGTCGCTGAGAAACGCCTTTTTTTCGCTTATGTAATTTCGAAGAGTTGTTTTTAAGTAGAAAATAAACAATGCATTGTTTTTAACGTTGATGTGAAGTGTGAATTGAGGTGTACGATTCAAGCAGCTATGTAGTTGCGGATTTATTGGGAATAACTTAAAAGAGTCGTTTTGATGATTACAATGATTATAATTCTGTAAACATATATTTGTTACGGTGGCGAATATTATTTTGATCAACATATGTATGTTTAACCTGACACTGACCTGCTATTTCCAAATAACGTAAAAGCTTTTTAATATCGACGGTTACCTTAGCGCATCCCTATTAAATGAATTAACGTTTTATTTCATGCAGAAGACTGTTCTTTTTTTTATTCCCGAATGGGCCTGCTCTTGACCTATGAACTCTAGATGAGGTCTATGATGGAGCGAGCGTGCCCAGAAGATGCCTGTTCACTCTTGCTTTGAAGGCAGACGGGTGAAATGTGGAAGGGAACACAGACGCTGGCAGAGAGTTCCACACTTTGGCTGTGCACATAATAAATGTGGAGGGGAAGCGCTGTGTACGACTGGTCGGGATATCAACCAAGTGCGGACGATGGTACCCTGCAGTACGGCAGGTCGTGGAGCTCCTGCACACAGTCTCCAAGCCACCAACGTCTCGTGGCAGATTATCCAATCACGTTTTTGACTAAGTATACTCGTATTTACGGAAATTTCGAAAACAATGTCGGTACGTAGGCGTACGTCAAAACTTACGACGAGCTGTCAAACGTCAAAATTGACAAGTCTGCTTCGACCTTGACCTTGGCCCCGCCCCACTTAGGACTACTTGCGTTTAAGCACAGATTTCTCGCTATTTTTACTAAGAAACTCATAAAAAACTAATAAATTATTCGTAATCTGTACAATATTTTCTAATCTTTGCATTGCTTTCATGTGATTTGGTTTACAATGAGCATGTTTCAAACTTAGAACAAGTTACGTTATTTTCACGCATTTTTTTCATTCAAGACCTTAGTAGTTCTGCATGTTTGTGGCAGTTGAAGGGCAGTACCCCAACACATCCACCCTTCAACACTTCCTAGTGTTTTATGCTCGAAAAAGTTGGCGCAACAAACTCCCAGCAAAATTTAAACATTATTATTCACGTTTTGAATGTTGACGTTTTAATTAAGTAAGTACGTCATCCACCATAGTAACAAGAAATAATAATTACAATAGAACGTGTCGTATCAATAAATAATATTCAATTAAAACAATACTATTAATTGTTATTTATAACTATACCGCTACATTTATCAATAGGTATTTCCTTCTGTGTTAAGTTCTTAATGCCAATGTTAGATTTTCTACAATTCGGGAGAATTAACATGGCACCTGGCTCGAATTACGTTTGTTGAATAGACAAACGCATACATAAACGAAGGCCTTCTAAAAAAATCTAAAGGTAAGAAAAATATAAATGAAAATGACTCTCTTTTGCAAATGATAAAAGCATAATTCATAATACTGTACTTAATTTGGTGAAGAATCGGTTCCCTACAAAATGGTTGAACTGGATGGTGATGATCCATGCGTCATGTTCGAGAACAGGTGCCGCCGGTTGAGACTGTTCCATTCCTAACAGCCAGGCTTATTTTAATTTTAATCCTATATTTTGAATTGTTTCAAATCAAATCATTTACTTCTTTGCAAAAGTTTGGGTGTTTTTATAAAAAACGTTCTCCATATTTTACCGTCACGTGATGCCTATGTTTATAATTCCAAATAAAAAGTAAAAAAATAAGTTTCAGATCATTGGAATTACAAAAATGTAAATATGTCAGCATGGTCACAACAATTCATTAATTTATTTATTTATAAAGGTACACCAACAGCTTCTGTATAAAAAATATAAAATAACACTTGATAACGGTTATTGGCTTATACAGTTGCTAATTACATGTGAACCAACATTCTAAAATACAGTGATATATTAAGGTAAAAACGAAATGAATAAAAATTAAGTGTCACAAACTATACAAACAGAAATACAAAACAACATATCTTATAAGATTACAGGGGTTACAAGAAATACCTACATACTAATATTATAAGATTAATTTTTAAATTGTGCGAGTTGTGTGGGACCTCAAAATTTGGGTTATCTCAAAATTTGGTTTTTAATGTAAGAAATAAAAATAAAAGAAATAAGACTATATTGTAAACGGAAATAAAAAGTAAGTGAACCAGGATCGCAATAATTATGTCAATCAGAGTAACATTATGTCAACCAGGTAATAAATCATCATTAAGAAAATCGTCAATCTTGTAATAAGTTTTCAGAATTAAAATTTCGTTTAGCGCCCTTTTAAATTTTAATGTAGTCATATTTTTTATAATATTAAGTACTAGTGGTAATAGTATTTTTTTAAAATATTCAGTACTAGTGGTAGTGACAATACCAAAAAATCTTTTTTGCATAAATGCGGTTTTACATTTTACTTGACATATATCTGATTGATGTTTATTCATTTTATTTTTGTACATTGTTCTCACATAATAGCAACAACAATAATGTTCCTAGGATTTTGTAATATCTTGATTTTAAAGAGTGTCCTTGGAGTTTCTTGCCCCTTCTTCTCCATACAAATCTACGTTTTGGAATGGCAACTTTCTGAATAGCCGATCGACTCTTTGACAGTTCAAAATTGCATGTAAAATAAATAAAACGCATAATAATAATCTATACGCTAAAAGTCGCCATTCGCAGACCTTTACATACGAGAAAGTTATTTTATTGCAATATCTGTCATTATTTGATATTGCAACACTTAGTTTAAGTGCGAAAACGAATGTGTTTGCGTAATTGAATGTGCTGCGAGGATATTTAACGCATAGATTTTAAATATCAAGCAGTTTGTCTGTAGCTTATGCGCTTTAATTCGAGAACCATTTTATAATTTTCCTCCGATTTATTTACGTGTTCTTTTGATTTTTTGCATACTCACAAACGACGCTGCCGATGCCGTGCCGAATCTAACATCAAGTAATGTTTCAAAAGAGTCTTCTAAAGGCTGTTTAATAGACAAAACTCCATAATTTTGGCAGTTCAAATCAAATAGATGATCCCCAATCTTCCGATAGCGTTTAGCTGTCAGGGACAACGCATATTAGCAATCGAAAATGTGTCATTTTCAAAGTCAAAGTCAATTCATATAAATTAATGAAATAGGCACTATTGAAAAGACAAAATTTACAAAAAACTTGAATTGATTTTAATCCAACATACATACATAACATCACGCCTGTAATCCCATAACTGGCGAAATGTGGGTGTACTATAGAGTACACCCACATTTCGCCAGTTATGTTCAAGTCTCATGTAACAGGGGCGAGCCTATTGCCACCAACCGAGCACAAATCCAGACTCCGGGCTGCTACTGAGAAATTCTAGATAGAAAAACCCAATAACCACTTTGCCCGACCTGGGAATCGAACCCAGGACCTCATGCTTAGCAGTAGCTCTTGAGACCACGAGACCAACATGGCAATTTATTTTAATATGAATCGCCTCTTAAAAAATGTTCGTATGGAGAAGAATTGGCAAGAAATTCCACTACTACTCTTTTAAAATGTTTGAAAATATTCTGCACATAATTATTAAATTATATGTCAATACGAAACACCAAGAATAAAATAACGATATGTAATATGTAAAAATAATTAAATATAAGGCAAAAAAAGGTAAATTAGTTTGGTGCTCACCTATCGTCACCCTCCCCGCTAAGTGTCGTATCTCACAAACTGATGTATCTGCACTGACATTACCGACGTGTTCCTATCATTATTTCGAAAAGTTCTCTATACTAATCGTCATAACTGTGTCGTTAACCGTTTAGAAGATAAACACAAATTTTGTTTTGCGTATCCGCAAAAGGAGGGAAAATATATTCTCACTACCTTTCGTATGTACATACTGCAGTAAGTGAGCCTTTTTTTTCTTTTCGTCTCGTTTCAAAATGACCGAAGCAATATTTTTTGTCTAAAATGTTTACACTTTTTTTTAACGAATATGAAGCCTACTGCTATGGCATTAGGCGTCAAATTTGTAAAAAAAAAAAATTTTATGATTATCACTATAATCGATTATTTTTTACGAATTACCCACTGGTCGAAGGAAATTTTCAATCACAGCGTGAGTATATTGTGAGGCATGTGGAAAAAGAACCTGTTAAATGTCGCACTACTGGACCGAAACCTAGGAGGCACGCCACTTTTCAATATGTTATCCTCTCCAGAATCAGTCTCTCCAAGTTTGCCAAACGTTTTTCTTAAAGACATTGGGAATCAGTTTTCTTACCGTTAGATCACTCGTAGAAAAAGAAAGACGAGGAGGGCGTAGAGAATGCTTGAAAATGATGCCACAGTCCGAAAAACTATCGAACAGCATATTGATAGATTACCAAAGTTTGAATCTCATGGAAGAATACCTGTGGAGAATACTTACATAGTGGCTGAAGCTACCCAAGATGTACCTCATGTGAAGACACTAGAAGTAGTTCCGTGAAGTACAGCTTTTCGTCAACCAGAGGGGTTTTTAATTTTTTTTTTATCGTTGCACCTCCCAAACAGGTGAACAATATTGATCAGCCTTTTGCGTCACTCTTCGTGAGAAAGTCATACAATGAAGTAAAAATTTCTGACGGGTTTTGCCCATATATGTCATAAACAATGCCACAAATATTCTGGAAATCACGCCATGTCATGGAAAAAGCGAAGAAGATGCAGTACTCAGCACCATCGGCTTTGCTCTGAAAACAAGTGGGGATATTTATGTACCGAGCATAAAAGGATGCTTTCTTGTCAAAAAGACGATGAGAGCCAAAACTTGAACTGGACAGAAATTATTCTGTCAAGAAGGCTGACCATGAAAAGATTTTCTTTTAGACTAGCCACGGAGAAGTGATTACACGCAACTTTCACTTAGGAGACGGGTAGAGGGTCTCTGTTTTCTTGAGTGAGAAAATTGATGACTTGTTGGCACTATCAACAGGGGACACCCGTAGCATGTGGCATTATATACGTCAGTTTCTTACTAATTATAACTTTAACAAATACCTTTTTGATTAATTAATTTAAATTTGATTTTACTAAATGGTTGTTTTTATAATTTAGCTCTTACGGTAATATTAAGACGTTGTCTACCTATGACGATTTCTAGTTCCTATTTCCAATAAATAAGACTGATTGACTGACTGCTTTAACCCTAGGTAAAGCAAGTCCATTTAAAAACAGTATTTTTTTCAAATACTGTGATTGTGGCATTAACGTAACTAAGACCTAGTTGCTAAAAGTTCATACTAAGCATTTAGCCCCTCTGTATATTTGTGTGCTTATTGTGTTAAATAAATATATTTTAAAAATGGTTAAGTCTCAATTCCTCTCATTACTTACAGTTTAATCCATAAAGTACATAGCTAAATTGCAGAAAATGCTAAAACATTATTATTTGTAACTTCTGAAACGTACCTTGTACCTTTTAAGCTTACGAACGAATATTTCTATTACTTTTAATAAATTTATACGCTATTGAATCAGTTTTATTTATGTTTTTATACCAAATAATCACGTCGTAAGTGTCGTCGAAGACAAGGTGTAAAACCAAGTTCTCACAGAGTGACGTATCTGCTTCAAATGAATATAAATAAATAAATTGATACCTTAGGTCTTTAGGGCAACTACTAACTTGAAGAGTAAGTCAAGAGCAATATAAAAAAGGTATTGATTCATTGATAAAGCCACAACTTACAGTAACATGACTGTAGCGCCCGACCGAAAAACGGTTGCCCTGGAAAAATATCAATTGTTGGTTACGACAGTTAGCGGGGAGGGTGACGATATTTGCAAATATTTTAAAAAGTTGATGATAAAAAAAAGCTATTGAGTTTGTTCGTCGTGAATGGCCCGACACGCACTTGGCACACGCGATTATGGTTGAACAATTTCCTTGAAGTTTTCATAGAAATTGTTCTACTAGTGTCGCGTCGCGTCTTTCTGCGGGAGCTTTAGAGTTTTTCACTCTAAAAATTTAACCATGATGTGGCAAATTACAAAACCTTAATCAAGTGGCTATGTAACCTTAGTTAAGTCTTATCTAATGAGCAATTAATGTGGTATCATAATAACTATTACCGCGCATTCTTGCAAACGTTGAGCCGACGTCATTTAACAAACAGTGCCAACATAAAGTTACTAAAAATGATCCAATTTGTCACTGCACTATGCAGTACAGTGGTAATTGGAATTAATCGTTTGCCGACATCTCGACGTTTATTACAGAAGGCCAATTCTCGTACTTGGACAGAAATATCGTAGAAGTAACATCAAACTAGCTCCATACATTGTCCGTACCGCGCGACAAGGACGGGAATAATCCCCTCCAAAAACTTTTAAAGCGTGTATCTTCCATTAACATCGATGTAACGGATTTTTTCGATTACTTATCTCATATTTACTATGCCTTCTTTAAAATTATATTATTCTTACGAACATTTTAAATATTATTCATCATCCCAAGCGACCATAATTTTCAAAAACTTGCCAATAATGTATGTAAATTTATTTTTAGTTTGACAGATTGAGACAGATCAGAATTCAAACGTTAAACATTCGGGAAACGCCGCTCTGTTAGTCAGAAAGTTGAAGCTAGTTGTCCATTCCGAAACGTACATCTCTATGGGGAGAAACGGGCAGGAAAATCCAAGGACACTCTTGCTGTCTATGGTTTGTATTGTGATAGTAATTATTCTGTTAATTTATTTTACGTCGATGGTCCTAGTTTATCATTACATAACAAGTGATCCAGTATTGGATTAATTCTTAAGTACACATTAAAATAAAATTCACATTCATATGAATTTGTATTATAGTAATTATTCTTTATGCCTGTAGTCCTTTATTTATTTAGTGTTATGTTGTACAAGATAATGTTCTATAATTGTTTACATTCAAGTTTTTTTTTCTAACTGAACAGACAGCTGTGCTGATGGGGATTTTGTTGCGCCACTTCCCAGCTAAAGCACTAGGAAGTGGTGAAGGGCGCGCGTGCCGGGGGACTGTCTTATGTCACTTTGACGTTCGAAAAGCGCTGATTCTCAGCCTAATTTGAATATATGACTTTTGATTTTTATTTTAAAATCAATATTATTACAAAATCCTGGGTACATTATTCTTGTTGCTTCTAAAAATTTGACGAGAATGCGAACGTTTTTTTTAAATAAGTACGGGAATTGCCGCTCAGATGTTAAAAGTGTGCTGTGTTCCGTGTTTTCTTCATGTTTTTTACCTCCAATTTTGCAATACTGTCAAAATCACAATGATGTTTATTCTTGTTGCTATTTAGGTTGTCTGGTGGGTCTCTGCTTGAGTTATCATAGGTACCTACAGTTTTTTTTCTCACGAAGCGACGCGTGCTTTACTTGTCGTAACCACGTGTACAAGCACGCCGTGAATGTGTGCGTGAAGACGCGTAGCGTCAGCACATAATACACACACACACTTCCGACTTCGCCATTGTCTCGGACGGTACCAAGAACTCCTGCGCCGACACACACATTCACAGCGTGTTAGTACACTTAGGAACCACAAATAAAGCACGCGTCGCTTTGTGAGATAAAATAACTGGAAGAAGGACCAGCATGATCAGCCTATAATGTTCCCACTGCTGGGACACAGGCCTCCTCTCGATGAGAGGGAGTGGGCCGTAATCCACGCGCGCCCAGTGCGGGTTGGTAGATAGGTTAGGGTTGAGAGCAGTGGTGATGAAATAATTTACACAAAGTTGACTGGGTTGGGTCGAAAAAGTCTGGGTTCAAACCTACGACCTACAAGTCGTAAGTCGTGGTCGTGACCACTGGGCCACCACAGCTCTCCGAGGAGGACTATAACCGTGCAATTATGTGAACCTTCTGCTTCTATACTTTATAGCACAGCATCACGAACCGTTTCTAATTGCGACCTTGAGATGATAACGTTGACATTACCTCTCTTTGTAATGTTAATACAATTATTCTAACCGGGCTTGAGAACGTGTTAGAAGAACAATAATTTTATGAAATGGCTATAGAAAGTTCTACATTCCTGTGGCTGAAATGTCAGTGAAATAATTTGCATTCCCTGCCTCGTTGGTCTAGTGGTCGTAAGAGCTACTGCTGAGCATGAGGTCCTGAGTTCGATTCCCAGGTCGGGCATAGTGTTATTGGGTTTTTCTATCTAGAATTTTTCAGTAGCAGCCTGGAGTCTGGATTTGTGCCAATAGGCTCGCCCCCTATTACATGGGACTTAAACATAACTGGCGAAATGTGGGTGTACTATAGGTAAACCTCTGCCTAACCCTTCTGGGATTACAGGCG
Organism: Dasypolia templi; assembly: GCA_963555695.1. NCBI lineage: Eukaryota > Metazoa > Arthropoda > Insecta > Lepidoptera > Noctuidae > Dasypolia > Dasypolia templi. The sequence continues at coordinate 2,626,715 of OY743166.1, forward strand.
TGATGTTATGTTATGTGTGTTATGTTATAATTTGCATTTTGTTAGCGAGAATATCGTCATTTTAATTTTGTAAAAGATTAGGTCCAGCTTGTATCATCTATTGATAATAATTTATCAGCTCAAATTGTCCTCGGTAATGGTTCGATTTACACGAAGTTAAGTGCCTGCCAAGATCTTGACATTGTATAAATTCACCACTGCTCTCAAAACGGTGAAGGGAATCATCGTGAGGAAACCGGCATGTCCTGTAACCAAACATCCGAAGACGTGACCGAGTTCCACCAACCCGTACTGGGCCGTCGTGGTAGATTATGGCCCACTCCCTCTCACAGAAAGAGAAGGCCTGTGTCCCAGCAGTGGGAGCAGAATATGCTTAATGGTTCGATTTACATCCATTGCAGTAATAACGTGAAATTTTTATCATGGTACATGAAAAAAAAACTATAAAAACGCAAAATATTGTTTATGGCAACATTTTGGCGGTAAAAACCCCAAAGATGGCGGAAGGTCAAACAGCTGACTGCATAACTATTCTCGTAATAATAAAGAGAGAAATGAGATAACCTAAAAACCTTTAAAGAATTGAGCTCATCTAACGTTATCAAACTCAAATATTTGAACAATGCCAAGGCTGTGTGATAAATGATAATAAGCTTAGAGAGATAATAGAACCATGTACGTTGCACGTAATTAATTTTAAAATACAAAGTTTATCTTGCAGCAATAAAAAAAAGATGTACTTCATAACTGTTTTTAGAAGTGATGACTTTTAACATGCTGTCAGTCTCACATTCATCCATAGTTCATAAATAAACAATATGGTTGTATTTTCCGAAGTGTAATCCTTTACCGTAACTCAAATACCTCAGATCTGATTATGTAAGCAGATAGACAGCTAAAAAGTCAGTATTTTCCATAATTCTATCGGAATATTCAAGACCACAGTTTTCGCTGTCCACACCACACGGTCAAAAACGCAAGTAAAAGCTTGTTTATAACAAAAACACAAGTCAAAGTTATCACGAACATACAGTCGCATGTCGGCAGACGGTCTGTGCATTAGAACCTGTTCCTCAGCCTAACTGTACCTTTCGGGTCAGTGGGCAAGCGGCCCAGTAGCGGTCACTACAGTGTGTTGACACCTTTAATTACACCCGGTTTCTGAAAGTCTCTTCGATGTAAATTGATTTATATTTGCTTGTGGCTATTTTTGTTTGGCCAATCGCAAGAATATAAGTAATTGCAATATAATTAAAAGCACTGTATTGACAGTGGAATTTTATGTACGGACTACGGACTTCTTTGATAGGTGACATCGTGGTAAGTAAATCTATCTGATAGGTAAAACCTAGACCATTTAGGGATGGGTCGAGAGAATATTCTCTCACGGAAAATGTTCTTCGATCGAGAATATTCTGCAATATTCCTTTCCACGGAGAATATTCTCGGAAAATAGAGAATTTAAAATTAAAATAATTTAAAATAAGTAGTTATTTATTATGGACAGGAGGCAATAAATGTAGAAGTCCTAATTTAACATTAATACCTCACGAAATTTTAAGAAAACTTACGAGAATTTTCTTGGAAATCCTTGAGAATGTTCTCGCTCAGGAGAGTTTACTGATAACCTACGTTGTGGAGTAGATTATTATGACGTCAACTTCGTAAAACGGTCAAATGCACTCAAAAGTATTATTATAATAATAGTACTTACGATACAAAAGCGACATTAAATTTTTAAATTCTATTTAATTCTCCTACAAAAGAATATTCTCGAGAACTTAACAGCAATGTTCTCGCTAGGAGAATATTCTCGGGAATTGACCATCACTAGCCCCGGAAATCTGGGTCAACAATATTGAAAGTTCTGCCCATTCTGTTCAGTTTTCATAAACTGCATCCACACGCAAAGGTTACCAAATTTTCTAACCGACATCATTTGGCAGGTTAGACCTTTTTATTGGCAGGTTCGATGAGAAAACGTATCACAACAACTGTAATTCCGTCCCTTTCTTGGACTCCCACAAACCAGTTTTGAACCTCACCAAAAACAGTACCCTAATTGCGTAATACACAATCAATCGGAATCTGAATCGTTTTGAAACAGATTGCTAATACATTGCTTTATACGTTCGATAAAAAAATATGCTCAACGATGTAAATGAAGCAATGAATGTTGTTGAACTGTCAAAATGAAACGGATTAGTCGTAATCGTTTACGAAAATGTGTTACGCAATTAGGCTGCAGGTCAGTAGTTAAGTATTTTGGGCACCTCGAAACATAATGAATGACCCGATTAGGAATTATGATTTGATACTTTCGTTCGCGATGACGTTCTCTCGCTTACACCCAAATAAACCCGCTTAGAAGTCAGGTTTTGAAGAATGCTTTCTAGTGTAACTACATTCATTCTATTAGATGAATTAGAATGTGCGTTTTCTGTCGTGGAACTGTTGCAGGATATAAAGTCTTATCTTTCTCTTAGACTTTAGATATGTAATGTGATGGCTTTTGATGATAATACATAATTTATTTATTTAAATACAGGTCGAGCTGCACTGCACCCAAAAACAAGAAACAGGTATTCAACAATTTCCTCTAATAACTATTTAACACCTTTACTCGAGAGTACATAGTTGATTTTGTGTTTACTTTTTCTTTTTGCTCGGCTCCTGCGGGTCTAATGCAAAAATTAATTTTGAAATCCGACAGGCTTTTCCAGTGATTAGCGCGTTCATACAAACAGGCAGACGCGGCGGGGGGACTCTGTTTTATAATAGGTAGTGGTTAGGTAAAGAATATTGATCCGAAAAGTTAACCCTAAACGAATAGCGCAAAAATGTTACGTTTAAGGGCATATATGAGCGTCACGTACGCTTTGTTTTGATCTCCATTTCGCCAGGGTCCAAGCTACACTGGCCTAGCTGTTTTCATTAAAGTCAAGAGGTACAGAATGACATCAGTGATGATTCAGTTAGCTCTACAAGGCTGGGTGACGGTACACGGTGAGCGCATACAATGTACTTTTAAAACGAGGAAATGTATTGTTTATCCAATTAAATCATGTATACATAATGGTGCTAAATCTAGAGTGCGCTGTCGACGATTTCGCAACAAAAGGTGCGTTGAAGAAAGATGGTATTGTCAAAAATCACTGAAGAAATTGTCGCAGGGAAATAGAGAAGGGTTAATAACCTTAAGCCCTAAGAGTTTTGAATTAAGTAAACGATCAAAATAAGAGAATCCGACCTTTTTTTGGGATGATTTCGCGGTATCACGAGGAATGTCACGAAATTTTTAACCTGTAATCCATCCATACAAATTTTATAAATTCGAAAGTCCTTATTACGCCTACACCATTGAACAGATTTCGATAAAATTTGGTAAGGAGATAGATGTTATCCTGTGGAAGGACATAGGGTACTTTTGGTCCCGATAGCACGTTCCACGACATCCACCCGTGCGAAGCCTGGGACAAGAGCTACTTTTTAATATGCTGAACTTCCTGCGACTTATCGTGAGTCAGCCGCTTCGAGAAAGCGCGGTGATCAATGCTGGCACCTTCTCTGCATGAGAAGAAGCATTTGCCTTGCAGTGGAACAAGAATAGGCTGGTATTTATTTATTTAATAGGTGCGGCCTGCCGAGTGAGAGGTCTGCACACGTACCAATAACTACCATAGAAACGAGTTTTGTCGACTCTAGATTAGACAAAATTACAGATGATTAAAAGAAATCTGTAATTTTGTCTATTCTATCTGTTTCTTGTCTATTCTTCCGTCGACAAATCTTGGTTATGCTCAAGCATATTTAGATTAGTTGGAGAGGTTATCACAAATACTAGCAATGTGCAGTGCAACCGACGCGACAGTGCGAAATTTGATACAGAATCTCAAGGTTGTCAAATATCGTTGATAGCGATAAGACCGCGCATTGTAATATTTTGGTGTTGCAGCTACATATCTATCATCTACATCCAAAATATAATTACACCACTCTTTTTTTTCATTTGAGATGGGTTTGCTCTTGACTCTAGTCTAGGTCAGAAGTGACAGAGACAAAGTCTACGATGGAGTGAGCTTACCCAGAAGAAGCCTGTTCACTCTAACTTTGAAGAGATTCGGGTTGAATGCGTTCGGGAACACAGACGCAGGTAGTGAGTTCCACTCTTTTGCCGTGCACATTATGAAGGATGTTTGGAACCGCTTAGTGCGAATTGGTGGAATGGCAACTAAGTATGGATGGTAATTAGCAGTACCTCTAGATGTCCGATTGTAGAAGGGGGCAGGTGGGATGAGGTCGTGTAGTTCTTGCGCATACTCACCGAAGAACAATTTAGCAACCTTGCGGCGATGAGCTAAGCTGTGAAGCTTGGCATCTACCAGTTTTACGTCGCCTATGAGCCTCTTAGCTTTGCGTTCCACTGAGTCGAGTGCGGCAAGTTGGTATTTTGCTGAGCCATCCCAAAGGTGGCTGCAATACTCCATGCAGGATCGGACTTGCGCTTTATAAAGAGTTAGAAGCTGTCCAGGCGTAAAGTATCGCTTTACTCTATTTAGAATGACCAGTTTGTTGGCCGCAATTTGAGCTTTGCGCTCAATGGTTGCGCCAAAGTTGAGACTGGACGTCAACTCCATGCCTAGGAGCTCAAGCAGTTACAGGAACAGATGTACCCCGAAAAGTAGGGATTTGGTCGAAACGACTCCTTTTTGCGGTGGAAAGACCTTGTTCACATCTAGACTGCACAATACTCTTCGGACCTCTTTATTATGAATTGCGATCTTCGGCATCGAAGAGTCACATCGAGGTACAGTAGGTGATTGCTTGGAGCCAGCGTCCAAACGTGAATTACTTGCAAAGAGAGACTCCATAGCTAAAGAATCAAAGAATTCGTTCTGCCAAGTCAGGACTATGACGGCACGACCTCTACCCACACAAAAAGTATCCTATATCTTAATCCAGCTCATGGCCTACTCATCTCGATCAATTTAAGCGTAAATGCGTAACAAACAAACATAGTAATATACAACAAAACTTAATTTCGCATGATATAATATTAGTTCGTCTGTATTTTCAGAATGGTTGGACAGAGGTGTACCCTTTTTAGTACACCGAAATTTCGTCAGATAAGTTTAAGTCCCATGTAATAGGGGGCGAGCCTATTGCCATCAACCGGGCACAAATCTAGGCTCCGGGCTGCTACTTAGAAATCCCGCATGGTAAAACCCAATAACCTAAGGGACTTTCGAGTCCCTTAGGTCCAGCCAGGACCTCATTTGCAGCAGTAGCGAGCAAAGAGGCAGTCGAGGCAGATTTTCATATTATTTGTAAGTTATCAATGTAGGTTCGTTATCAGGTGTGGAAGAACGGAAGCCGATGACAACTAAAATAGTAAAAAAAACTAGAATGAGGATGTGTGATAGATAAGAATGTAAATTCTGTATCTATTAATGTTACCGACAAAAAAAATATCAAGTGTCGGCGTGAATAAAGTTCACATACCTACCATGGCAATAAATACAAATACCCGTGGTAGAAGTGACCTTATTGGTGATGTTCTTCAGTAAGGTCAAGAGAGTATTAAGAACGTAAACGACGCAAAAGGAGTATTGAGGATCGTAACACATGGCGTTCTGTAGTTTCTGCCTACCCCCATGGGAAGAAGGCGCGAGTTTATGTATGTTGAAGTAAAATTCTCCAGAAGGGACACTTCCTCTCCGAACACTGTCAATATCGCACTAATACCCTGCAACTTTTTTTTCAGCTGGGCAGTGTTTGGAAAGCTTCGGCGAGTCTTCTCATCACGTATTCCGCAGAGTCTAAAGTCTTCAATCGGTGCGTCCAGCCTGTTATGTCCTACTGAGCCGAAACGTGGACAGTCACGGTACGCCTGCTCCATAAATTCAAGGTCGCTCAGCGAGCTATGGAACGAACTATTCTTGGAGTCTCTCTGAGGGATGGAATCCGAAATGAGGTGATCTGGCAGAGAACCAAAGTTGTCGACATAGCTCACAGAATAAGCAAGCTGAAGTGGCAATGGGCCGGCTATATTAGCCGTAGAACCGATGACCGTTGGGGTAGACGTGTTCTTGACCGTGAATCGGCAAACGTAGGACGCTCTCAGGTTAGGTGGAGCGACGATCTTCGCAGGGTGGCTGGTAGCAGCTGGATGAGAGTTACCGAGAGTCGAGCTGTATGGCGTGCAATTGGAGAGGCCTATATCCTGCAGTGGACTGCTGTACGCTGATGATGAGAACTGGTTGTCAGACTTTCAGGCTTCTGACGACCCAAAACGCCTGTCAAAGATCCGAAGAATGACAGCCGGGACCAACGGCTTAACGTGCTTTCCGAGACGGGCCGAGACTTTTAGAGAGATGGACCATCTATCAGCTAAATCTACGTTGTTATTACTTATCCACGAACCCCGACTTAGGTTGTGGATTAAAATTCGCGAAAGTACCAATGTGACTTTTTTCATTCATAATACGTACTTTTTTAGTTTCAGTTCCGTAAAAATCGGTCCAGCCGTTTCGGAGATTTGCCGAAACAAACTATTAAAAAAAAAATTGATTTGAGTACCATTAATTACTTATGCATTTAGTTAAAATCTGTTATTTTGACATTACAAACCGACACTACAATTGTATTTATTTGTCTGTGTGTTTTATTTGTCTGAAATCGGCAACCCGTCTTGAGCAAGTGTGGTGATTATTGCTAGTGCCTTCTCTGTATGAGAAGATGCCGTTACCCTGCAGTGGCATAATAATAGACTGGTATTATTTTATATGCCAATTTGAAAGGTACAAGACTGGATTGTTATTATCATGTCTTAATGCATCCATTATTTCCCTATTACTCATATTGCATTCTGATAACACTGTTTTCTTAAAGCGGAGATAATGTGAAAGTAGGGGTCAAATTAATACAGATAATAAATATAATATTTATTGCATGCACAAAGAGGATCCTTTGTGTACAGTATTTAATATAATTTTGTAAAGGTAAATGTTCTTTCATATCTTAAATAGATAACTTTTACTGCTTACCCCTTTGAGGAAAAGGCGTGAGCATACAGGGTGTCCCTTAAGTCGACGTCATGTCGGAATCGGGTGATAGGTCAAGTCATAATAGTTGAAGACAAATGGAAAGATTTTTTTTGCTTTGTATTATTAAAATGAGGGATTAATAAAAATAAAAATAAAAAAAACATAAAATCTACTGTGACTGTCTTTTTACACCCGTTGCTACAAATGTTGATAACCCGACCTATCGAATTATGACCCGACTCCGGCTTGACGTCGACTTACAGGATACCCTGTTTGTGTTAATTTTATGAATGCTACTTTTGTGAGCATTTCAACAGCTACTACTTTTGATACATAATTAGCCTAGGTTCATGTTCCCACTGCTTGGACACAGGCCTCATCTCTTTTTGAAAGATACTGGGCCGTAATCCACCACCCTTACCCAGCTTGGGTTGTTGGTCTAGGACATGTTGGTTTCTTTACAATGTATTTCTTTACCATATTGAGAGCAGTGGTGATGAAATAAATTACACAAAGTAATCCGACTGATTTGAAACCACAACATACAACTCTTAAGTAGAGGCCGTTTTTATTTTATTTTAATAAGTATTTAGAACAATGCAAAAGTGAATTAAAACTCTGGTTCCTTAAGATTTCCATAACAGCTTGAGCTAAGAATGTATTGTTGAAACTACAACACTAAAGTCTGTAATAATAAAAATTTAAAGAATAATACGGTCCCTAATTGGGAAGCCAAATGTAATATTAAAAATTTAAAGAATAGGTGTGTGTGTTTCTGAGTGTGTGATCTCCTAAAAAAAAAAATGAAAATGTAAGAAATTAAATATCGGGCGCCGTGGAGCGACACACTATTAATAGATAGCCAGATAAAGTTGGAGAGATTGGACCATTAATCTTAGGATGGGGGCTTGTGGATGTCAATGGTGATTAAAAGTCTCACTACCTTGAACGTTCCCAGTTTATTGTATACCTATAGCCTAATGAATACAATTATATTAATATAAATTTTAGTTGCTATATCATCATTGCATCTTTGTAACTTTAAATTCGCAGCTGAAGGCTGTTATGTTATAAAGGAAAAAATATTTAAAAAAAATGTAACTTGAAGGTGACCCCGAGAGCCGGAAGGTGGTACCTCTCAGGTAATCAGCCCCCGTGGAAGGCCAGTAGAAATTTCCCGGTTGAATTGACGTAAAGGTGGAATAAGCACCCACAATTGTAGGCTGTGGACAAAAAGGAACTCTGAGATGTGATTTCACTCCGAACTCGGACACGCGGGGACGCATCGACCAACGAAAAACTTACCGCTTATTCCAGGTATTTAAACTCGCGTCTCCCTCGGTGTACCGTGAAGATATTTGGTATCAAAAGACGTAGGGAGGCGACGAGGAAACCTGCGAAAAACCGTAAGATGGTCACAAACGAACCGCCATCGTCGAAGGAAATTTTCTCTCGAAAAGAGCAACTTACCAAAAATCCGATAGAAATATCCACCGGGACCATTCCACGGGTCCTTTGGTTTAGGATTAGGGCATTAAAGCGCCACTTTAAACCAGATTAGTTACGATTCCATTCAGGGAAAATCAGGAGACCTGTCACCTTCACCAACAAAGATCGCAAAAGTGACTGGTCAAACCTTGACGTCCAAAATGTCATACGAAATGTTTCACAGATAAAAAATACAGTTAAGAAATCGTTCCGAAATCGACTACAATCATCAATACATGTAACGGTGTAAAAAAACTCGTTACAAGTCATACCAGCATTGTGTTTATGAAAAATAATTATAGATTTGCATTTTTCAATTAATCAATGTTTAAAAATAAATCTAATACAATAAGGTTGTAGCATTATTTTTCTAGCAATGGGAGCACCCCCTTATTATGCTGCGATTGTGGTATCTTCAACTAGCAGAGTAGTGATTGATATGCAGAGCAGAACTATCTGTCTTCACCCAGCCTTGTCTTGTTCCAAATTATATGGAATTAAGGTAAAAAAACATTTTCTTAAAAATGATTTTTTTACTGGCCCCAGCTAAAGGTATCAAGGAAATTAGAGTTGTCTGGTAGGATAAGGCTTCAGGGAATTTCAGGAATCTCTTGGAATTACTGGGTTTCTTCTGAGGAACTTGGGTTAGGTTTGGAACCTGTGACATAGTATTTTGTTAATAATTATGTTTAAAAACATAACTTCTATGTTTTTAAATAGCTAGAATTCAGGACAGATATGAAATACTGCCTATACAATAATATTCTACAGGTAAGTTAAAAATTACGACAAGTTAGCTGTCTGACATACTTGGTCAATAACATCACTTCAAAACCGGCGAAGTATGTAAAACTAGTAGGTGGGCGGCTTTAATAACTTGAATCATAGTTCGAAATAACTTTTAAAGACACCGACAGACGGTATGATTTGACCAATTTTCCCGCTAAATAAATACCAAACAGGTTTCAATCCTGTACGAAGACCTCGTTGTTTACTTTTGGGTAAAAAAAAAAATGCCGCGTGTGCGTTCTACTTTCGTTCCACGTCAAGTTAGAAACTTAAAAAGTAAGCGAAAACTACATATATTAGACTTTTAATATAAACGTAGGAGTAAAATATGAAATAAATTACCTTAAACAGGGCGAATTCAGCTTTCCAAGCCGGGAAATCCGTGCAAAATATGTAAAAATCCACAAAACTTTGACCCACTCACAACATAACTTTTAAACACGAAATGAAATAGATAAAACACTTTTAACCACTAGATAACACATTAAAAATATTGTATAAGGCACTGTTTACTAGTTCTATTGGTAAATAAAGTTTGTTTTAGCGAAATTACGTCGGCTTTTCAAGTTTTATCAAAGTAATGTTTGACAGTTTACGTCGAAGCCTCTCGCTCGCGATGTTCTTGTTCATTCGTTTCGACAGCGAAGTAAACGCGTCCGAACGGTCCGAATCGCATGTTTGATTAGTTGTGCAACCAATTCCGCAACGAAATCGTCATTAACGGCGATAGTTCGATTATATCAAAATTTTATCAGTAAATTACATTTAGCAAGTTTTTATTGCGTAAAAAGTATATTTGGAACGCATAAAAAAACTCGTACGCGTGTTTATTATGGCGTTACTATATTTTTTTGCGCTCAATGAATCTAAAATAAAAACGTCGTTCTATTTTTGTCAATCGTTTGAAGTTGGAGCAATGATTCTTTGCTGGGATGGGTGACTGTCCAATGGCACCAATTTGAAATTCAAAAAGAATTTTATGAATCTGAGTCTGGACGCCTCTCTAAACTTCCGGAAAGCCTCTCTGAATTCAGAGAGATCCGGCAAAATCAGAAACCAAAATCAGAACGTTCACAACGGAGACCATAAAGCATTTTTTTTGTTTAAGGTTAAGAATTGCTTAGTATTTATATTTCACAAACGTCACACACCTTGCAGACCAATCTGACAGCTGGCGATTCTCGAGCGTTGGTTTATTAGAGTCTAGGTGGTTCTAAATGTCCGGATGATTTTTTTGCTGAATTCAGAAAGGCATTCCGGACCGGACTTTACAATCTGGTCTCTAGATATGTAGCACAGAAGGCAGTACAACAGCAAGAAAAATCAAGCTGACTATTATTTTGACAGCTCAAAAGTCAAAACAGATTTTTCTTAATAAACTGTGGTCACTTCTCTCATAGTGCGCTTCGGACCATCTGACGGTTGCTGCATTCCATGCATAGTTTTCCCGCCAGACACAGTCCGCGAAACCGGTCCTGCCGAGCCTTTATTCCCCCATATTACGAACAAACAGCATTTTGTAATATCCATTGCTAGTTTTTCATAAACTTTCAGATGACAACTTGATAGAAAATCCGCAATGTTTGTTTGTTTTCAATAGTGTAAGTTTTTTTTTGACGTAATATAGACTAACTTAGTACAGGCAGATAGGAATGCCTAAGTTTGGATGGTTGAAAAGTTGTATGTAACCAATTTTTTTCATTGGCATTTCGCGTCAAAAGGTTATTTTATTACGTAAGCGTGCTGTAAGTGTTTTACTTGCAGGTGCTTTTAGCGATAGGTCAGATACGATAAGTGGCGGGAAATAAGAAAAGTAATCAGTGTTTTATTTAGTTTTTGAAGTGGAACTTTTTAATAAAGCGACGATTCGATCATGGGAGTGAAATTTTAAGGAAGCGTCACGACTTTTTTTAAACCTAGTTTCATGAAGGTAACCCTGTTCTTCCCAAAGGCAGATTTAAAAGCATTCAATACAGGGCTAGCTAGGTAACCAAAGTACCGGTGCCAAAACAAAATTGGGAACCATTATACTAGTTACGTTTTAATAAGTATAATATGAATATGAAATGTTTGCTTCTTTATAGTGCACTGCACAGCTCGAATCATATTTTGTTCAACATAAACCTTACCGTACCTATTGCAAAAAAAAAACGATTTAAAAAACTTGGCGGGTAACTTCTGACGACGAATCCGTTAAGTTGGCGACAAGCACAAACAACAGAAACAATATATGGGAATTCCCTACAATTTATTTCAACAGAGTTGCCATGATCAAAGTGGTGTTGCAGCCATTTTAACATTCTGAAGGGACTTTAGCTTTAACATTGTTTTTAAAAACAGTTGTTAGTAAACAAACAGAAGCAACAACAAAAAGAAAATTTTACGGTTAGCTGTGGGGTCTTCATACCAGCACCTCCACAGCGTGCGACAACCAAGGTGCGTCGAACTGATTAACTAACGTACCTAGAATGCCATTAGAACTAGACCGCGCTCTTGACAATATGGAGTTAGTCTTTTTGCGCATTATGGCGTAAAAATCATCGGTAGCGCAGAAGCGAACTTAACGGACGCACTATAATAGCGCGACAGTCCCAACAGCATCCTGAAGAAGTTAATAAATTGAATACGCAGGGAGTCTAGCGATCTCTTAGTATGCCTTACCCACAGGCCACCCGTGTAGAACGATTGGCAATACGCTTTTAACAGTGTAATCTTTACCTCAATACTACAACGAGCAAACCTGTGTATCAGCATGTTGGCCCTGACCGCTAGCGCCCTGCGCTCACGCTCTATATCTTCATCGTCTTTGAGGTCTCCCATTAGAAGGTGTCCCAGATACTGAAATTATCAACGCTTTTGAGTGACAGCCTGTTCAGAATTAAAACTGGGCCGCTGTGCACACGTCTACCGGAGGCCTCAAAAAAAAAAAAATGTTAAATCGACTGAATTACACTGAATGAGAAGCAATAGAAGTTTTATTGTTATAACGTCTGGACGCGTTAGTGTTCCGCAAATTGTTATGTCCCTTAAAATAGGGGATGAGCTTTGGGATCGAGCCTAATGCCATTTATATCAGCAACTGTAACTTGATAATTTCGGTCTCTAGCCTACAAAGAGTAGACTAACTCTGTCTATGTTTACATAGTGACATTTCTTTTTGTCATTTCTGTCAGTGTGCCGCCAGAAATGACAAACAGTAAGTGTAGGTAAATCTCTATACAATCTGGTTTTTTCCTAGAAGAGCGATGGCCGCCCATAGCGGCCGCAGTCCCTCCGACCATCCCGCGCCGTAGCTAAGCCTGTACTTTTAAATTCCCCTGATAAGAATAATTAAACAAATCTGATAAAGCCGGTTCCATCTTGCGGTCCTCCCCCAAGCAACGCCATAAGCTGAGGTCCGTAACCACTGCCCTCAGCGTGCAGCGGCTTAGTAACAGATTCGCCCCGAGGCTGGTTGTAGGCATTGAGTTCGCTTAAGGCAGCCACGGCTTATTCCGGTTACGTAGACACAACCACTCAAGGTCAACTACGAGATGCTAAATTGAAGCACTATGTACCTACTATAAAGCTACTATTTACTGGGTAGGTCTTACATTGACTTGAATGTGCCCTGGCGGGTGAAAGTATGTCACGCTCACTCAAATGTCTCGCTGGTGGTGGCGCGTGTGTTAGCTCCCTTCAAAATGTTTGAGCTGAATAGTGCTGATCCATGGAAACGTCATGTTCGTGAACGGGCATCGTCAGTGGGGACTGGTCATCTCTTGGCTGCCACGGCTGATTTTAATTTCCGAATAGTGTTTTGTTTTTGTTTTGTATGTTTTTCATTACCGACGCCTTTATCGTGCACGTCTTTATACATCGTTCTCACATGTTTCATTTCAACATGACTGATGTAACAATTTTTTTGTAACAATATTATGTAAATGAGTGTCCATGGAGTTTCTTGCCTTTTCTTCTCCATAGGTACCTACTACGCTTTGGAATGGGTAACTAGCTTCATCTTTCTGACTGACCGACCCCTTGACAATTCAAAAGTGCCTATAATTGGTCTATTTGAAATAATTGCTTTGCTTTTTGAGTTTGAATTAAAAAAAACAAAATGCCCAGGGATGGCCGTCATAAAAATTATGGCAGTGGAAAAGATTTAAATTGTTAGATTCGCATTATCGAGTCAAAAGATAGGGTAACGAGGTTTGATTTTACGGTGCCAAATACGCTCTGGAAAACATACCAACTTGCTTTCATGAATAATATTAAAGTGACAACATGCACTGGTAAACTGCAGACGCTATGTGGCTCACTTCTAGGAAACCAATAAACCATGGCCTTACTCCGTTTCTACGGTATGACCACCGTGCTATGCGTGCAGGCAAAAATACAAGCACTTGCTACCTGTCAAATTTCCAACGAATAATACATAGTACACGCACACACAGTATTGAGTACTATGTGTGTCGTTCGTTGTACGGTTACGATAAATTTACGCTATCTAAAGCGTGTCAAAGTTCCGACACGCGTGGTCTATGCGTTAAGTACACAAAGTGCTTACAACGCCCTCTGAGTCCAATGCATAATCAGCCTAATATGTCCCCACTTGTGGGACATAGGCCTCCTCTCTGAGAGAGGGGGCCGTAATCCACCACGCGGGCCCAGGGCGGGTCTGTAGATGTCACGTCTTCGAATTTTTGGTTCTAAGACATGCCGGTTTCCTCGCGATGTTTTCCTTCACCGTTTAGAGAGCAGTGGTGATGACATAATTTACACAAAGTAAAGCGCCTGTCTGGGTTCGAACCTACGGCTATAACTCGTAAGTCGCGGCCGTTACCACTGGGCCACCAGTGCTCTTGTACAATATAATAACATTTCAGGGTAGGTACTGTAGCGGCTCCCCCGTTCTTGTACTTCTTCAGGTATGTTTGCCGATGCCCATATAGATGATTTCTACGCAAATATGCGGATAAAAACCGGGTCAGTCTTGAAAACTGTGCGGGGGAGTCGAAATGGCATCCATTAAATTTTTTGTGTAACACTACATTCGACTGATTCTGAATTCAAATAACACAACACATCCAGCAGTGCTATTCTACTATGGTAGGCGTTGATTCGTTTTGAAACACCCAAACCGTCGGCGTCGACTGGCGCTTAGTTTCTGGATCGTATTGATAAATCCGAGACTCATCACCTGTGGAGGTCTGCCCAGCTTGGGTGGAGCACCGCAATGTCCTAGCGGAGGCGATCGGCGTCGGCGATCTCTCGCATCCGGCCCTGGTCCAGGCCATGGTACGGAGCGAGAGGGAATGGAAAGCCACCTCCTTCTGCGAAGCAGTAATGCTCGCGAAGGAGGAGGCGGAGCGCGTGAGGGAGAGAGCCTTCACGCCCCCACTAGCCGGCGCAGGAGACGCCCTGGGCGTCGGGAGTCGCCTGCAGATTCCCGGCCACCGTAGGCGCGGGCTTGCGGACAGCGAGCAACGGGTAGCTCGCCGTCCGGTAAGGACCAGGCCCGGGTCGACGGCGCGTCGTGTTCCACGCGCGCCTCAAAGAGATGTCAGCACAAAGTGACGGGGTCCGATAGGGCCGACGCCTCAGGGTCGCGGGTAATTCTAAAGAGAAAACCGTGGCACTGGCACAGGCAACTGAAGGAACACGGGTGGGTTTTAGTCAGTAAAAGTCTGACACGCCCTCCCGCTCCACCCAGAGCGGGAGAAGTTATTTGATGATTTCCCACGCAAAAAAAAAAGACTCATCACCTGTAGTGCTATTCTGTAACCATCTCACCGTGAAAAGTAAAGGTGATGTGAGCGTGGAGTGAACTGTCAGTGCCACTGATGCTAGAGATTGTCAAAGACGGGATGACACTGACAGCTCACTCCATGCAAGTCTTCATGGTGAGATTTTACAGAATCGATATGCAGAAACTCGGGAAAGGACTCGTTGGTCTAGTGGTCGCAAGCGGTACTGCTGAGTGTGAGGTCCAGGTCACGCAAACTGATATTGGGTTTTCGATTTGGGATTTCTCAGTAGCAGCCCGGTTGCCAGATCCGGACTGAATCTAGGACTCTGCGATGCGCTGTCCCGCGGCCACTAAAGTCCGAGCTCAATAACGTATCTATATCAAATTTTGGCAAACAGCACGCGTTGCATTACAAACTTCTGTCGACGGAAAAATAGACAAATTGACAAACAGAATGGACACAATTACAGATTTCTTGTATTCATCTGTCATTTTGTCTATTCTTTCGTCGACAAAACTCGTTTCTATCGTGGTCAAGCTACACGTTCTGGAGATAGAAAAACTTATTGATTTATGGTTTTAACGTCACCATAAAGCCAAAGTTTGCGTCCCTATAACGTGTTGACAGCTATTTGTTTGACATGGACAGATAGAATTGAACTGTCTATCATCAGTAGCGATCTGTCTTAGGCTATTAGGTTTGGCCGTAAACCAACAACACATTCGTAGATAAAACATTTTAATTCTGTCCACACAATAAGAGATAGTACAGCACACAATAGCACAATTAAGAAATAAAAATATACATGAATATAGCAAAAAGCAGCCAAGGGCGAGTCTGAATCGCAAACGAAACGTGCCTTAGAAACGGCGACAGCAACGCAACCGCAGTGGAGAGTGCTACTGCCGCCCCTGCCGGCGCATATCAATGCGATGATCGCCGACAAGAGGCGCCTTTGCTAGAAGTGGTAGAAAATAAAAAGACCCAATTGAACCGTCTCGCGGAAAGCTTCACCTTTCTGAGCTGCAAGCTCACACCACCGCAGGCTGGGAGGAACGCATAGACGACACAGCAGACAGCTAGCTTTCCGTAGAAAAGATCTGCCGCCAGCTGACAAAAACCCCAGCCCCGGTGCGTCCGCTGCTTAACAGTGACGGGGCATTTTAACATATAGTGTAGGACCGGGCGGTGTTCGCCGAGCGTCAGTTCCAACCAAACCTGACCAGCGAAACTAATCATGTCACAGCAGTCCAGAAACACCTGGGAGACCACTTCGCTACACCGAAAGCTCCCGAGGAGGACCCTGTCCTTTTCTCGCTAGGCGCAATCAGACGCGCCATTCTAAATACGAAGCCCAGAAAGGCCCCCGGGGCTGACGGTATCACAAACACATTGATGCGCCACGTGCCGTGCCGTGTGGATGCGGCGCTGGCGCGCCTGTTTACGGCGATACTGTCACGGGGACCTTTCCCGGCTCGTGAAAGGAATGGCGCGTCGTTATGCTGCCCAAGACGGGGAATAATGATCTGAAGCCGGAGAGCTATCGGTCAACCACGCTGCTGCCGACAGTCTCCAAGGTGTTCGAAGTACTCTCCATCCACACATATCTCCGCGGCCGGAACAGTTCCGTTTTCGCAGGAACGGTTTCAGTCAGATGAATCGTAACAAACTGCCTCTACCTCACAGAAATTGAAATAAATTACTTACGTTTCTGTGGTCTACCTACTAACTTTTATTATTTATGTAAACAAGATGAACGAAATAAACACCGAATGATTATCGAACTACAAGTAATTTTACTCAAATTAACAAAAACTGTTAATTATTCAAACACTAACAAGTAAACCGCAGGTGAGATTCGAACCCACGGCTCACCATAATCGCTCGCAATTCATCTGTATGGTAGTTGTATGGAACTCAGGAAATTAATAGTTTTTTGACGAATTTATTAATGCGGCGTTTTAAGCCATAGTAAGGACTTTTGAAAATTCATCAACCACCAAAGAAAGATATATAGGGCATGAAAGTTTGTATGGAAGTTCCTAATTTTTGCCGATGAGAAATATCATCGGCCACACGGCCTCTATACGAATAAACCAGTAAAACACATCATCATCATAATTTCAGCCGAAAGACGTTCACTGATGGACATAGGCCTCCCCGAAGCATCGCCACTTTGAACGGTTCTGCGCTTCCCGCATCCACCTTGTGGGAGGCCTTCCAACGCTTGTTTTCCGGTAAGCGGTCGCCACTCCAGAACCTTTCTGCCCCATCGGCCATCTGTTCTGCGAGCAATGTGCCCTGACCACTGCCACTTAAGTTTGGCAACTCTTCGGCATATGTCGTTTACTTTGGTTCTCCTGCGGATCTCTTCATTTCTGATTCGATCACGTAGGGAAACTCCAAGCATAACCCTCTACATTGCCCTTTGGGTGACTTTTAGCTTTCTGATGCACAATGTGCCTACCCATTGTGAGCGACCACGTTTCAGTGTCACTGGCAACACGCACTGGTCAAAGACTTTCGTATTGAGACACTGCGGTATGTGGGACGAGAAGATGTTGCGTAGCTTCCCGACCGCTGCCCAGCCGAGTCGGATTCGACGATTGACCTCTTTCTCGAAGTTGGACCTACCTAACTGAACAATTTGTCCTAGGTAAACATATTCGTCCACAGCTAAGAGTGTAGAGTCTCCGATTCCGATCCACTCCGTGAGAGTGGGTGTTACATGGGCATTTGACATGATCTTTGTTTTGTCCATGTTCATTTTAACACCCACGCTTTCAGAAGCTCTACTGAGGTCATCGAGCATTGCACTGAGGTCCTCCATGGTCTCAGCCATGACTACTATGTCGTCGGCAAACCGAAGGTGAGTGATGTACTCGCCATTGATGTTGATGCCAACCCCTTTCCAGTCCAAGAAACTTGAAGACATCCTCCAGAGCAGCGTTGAACAGTTTTGGAGAGAAACTTTGCCTGTCTCATACCGCGCAGCAGAAGGATAGGGTTCGTGGTCTGGTCCTGGAGTCGGACTGACATAGTGGAGTTTTCGTACAGACACTTCAGCACCTCGATGTACCGATATTCAATCTGGCACCGTTCAAGAGACTCCAGCACAGCCCATGTCTCTATCGAATCGAAGGCTTAGAAAACTTAGGCTTATTATGAAGTAAAACACGAAAAACTTAAAAACAAGTTTATTATTTATCTTTGGTTTCGAAACATTTTATAAATAACCTATGACAGCATTAAGGCAAATACATTTGTTCTGCAATATAAATTGTTTATATTATTATGACTTAGACATGAGTACTAAAATCAAGGTTTTTAAATATTCCCCATTTATATGGGGCTTTCTTCAGACCGAAGTTGATTATCGTACATTATGTTCTGTACACTTGGCGGCGAATGAGAGCCATAGATAATACACTATATAATATAAATGAGAGCTAAATCGAAAAAAGTGTAAGATTTTGACTGTCACGACACCTTTGTTTAAAACAAAAAACAACAAAAAACATCTGTGTTACAGGAGCCAGTGTCTTCTCCCAATATAAATCGTTTATTAAATATTTACACAAATCAACAAACAAAATAATAATAACTAAAATAGCAAAATAGTAGTTACATTCATTATTTAAATAATTATTAGGTTTATGATGAAAATTTAGAGAAAGAAACTTCGATCCAACCTCTTCACTTTTCTAAGGTTTTTTGCAATTTGCAGGTCAGTGTAGGATATTGATCAAAATAGGAATAGGAGGCAAGTTCAATATTATAAATCATGTATTTGATATGGCAAGTGTCTGAATTTTAAACCTTACATATTTCCTAATAATCACTTTCTTTAAAATGTTTCCGATATATCCTGGAAAACAGTCTAAATTAAAAAAATCTCTTTAAAAAAAAAAAGCTTTAAGCCACAATCTTCTGATTTTAGGGTCTTTCGGGAAGTGGTGGACTCCAATTTCTTCAAAACAAAATGGTGGCGTTAGTTCCGAATTTGGCCACGCGCCAAAATATCCTTACATTGTTGTAATTGATCTAAGAGTAACGTATAACATATCTAGGTACTATTAGAGGTAACGAGATGGACTGAATATCATTGGCTCGGAAATGGTGAACTTTTATACGATACTATGTCCCCAAGCTAGTTAATTTTGTGTATATTTTATTATCTAATTTGTTTCAATGGTTCAAATGCTACTAAGATTTACACCTAAAACCTTTACGGCTAAAGCTAGAATTTCATAACTTAATTTAGTAATATTGACAAATTAATTTAAACAGCGAAATATTTGACAGCTTTTTGCGACGTGGCAGTTTCAGAACGCACCTTCAAAAAATTAAAAAAATAACAATTTAAGGAACATTTAAATTAATCTAGCATGGGAAATATAATACAAAATAATTAAATAAAACATTTAAATTAAAACACAAACCAAGGCACAACCAAATTGGAAGTTACAAATAAATTGTTCAATAACATACGTTAATCGGTTACTTAGAAAAGTACTACTTAGTTTGTAAAGTTACTTATACAAGATATAAGTAAATTCACTTTAATTATAACTTTTTAGTATCGAAAAAAACAAGAAATTGCGAAAAAGAATGTCCGTCGTTAGAAGAAAGCATAGAAAGAGTTAATCGAAAAAATCTGTTAAATGGATGTAAATATGAAGAAGCTTTTAAAGTTATAAATACCGCGAACATATATAAATTTCGATATTTAATAAGATAAATTGTGATCATTAAGTCTATGGAAGTTTCATTTGATTTTAAGCTAATTTATTTTATGAAAACCTTTTACGATAGTCGGTAAGGCGCTAATCAGAAGCCTGAAAGGTGTTGACTGGTTGATTTCTATCGGTCAACTCCTAGTAGGAGTTGACTCCTTCAAGGCTTTGGAACATAGTTCCAATAATTAAGAATTTTAAAGAAGATTATTTTAAGATAATTGGAAAAAGGTACACACAAAGCGATAAAAACAAATACTAAAAAAGTGGATGAAAAATTTGAGGACGATTACACTTTTGAAGTCAAATGATCTGACCAAGATTATGTCTGGACTTTAAAAGAGACTGTAACCTTTGTGCTAGTTTCGGCCTTTCTTCTCAGAGTAGTCAGATAGGAAACGTCGATATATCTTGTTTTTAAAATATGATTGACATCTAAAAGTGTTTGTACAAACCTACTTACAGAAATAAAATCATTTATCATCTGAAGTACTTGTAGATAAAAATAAGTTGTTACCCCACGACACGAATATTACTTTAAGAGTGATCTAGGGGACAAATTTCTAACGGCCAAACACAATAACGTATATTCAAAAAAATCGGCGTACTGGAGATAGAAAAACCTATCAATCTGGTTTTAACGTCCCAATAACGCCAAAGTATGCGACCCTATAACGTGTTGACAGCTATTTGATTGACAGGGACAGATAGAATTGTACTGTCTATCATTAGTAGCAATCTGTCATAGGTTTGGACCGTTAGTTGGTCAACGAATATACGGGCCCGTCCGAAAGTAGTTGATTCATCAAACTAAGTTACAAATTAAATTTTGCGGACGGTCAAAAACACATCGGGAGTAGGGCAGGACAACTGTCAAATCGCGTTGTCATTTATTCTTAGTTCAGCCCCTGAACTAATCTTATCTCCGAAGGTGATACGGAGTACTATGGACTTCGTGCTTAGAGAGTGGGCCCCAGAGCAAAGAACTATAGTATAACGTCAGTTTTCTAAAGTGATATAACTGTCTATACCCAAGTCGCTATAACGAGGCAATAGCGGTCATTGACCCACCTAAATTTTCTAGCGTTCTTTCTTTCCGTTTACGCGAAAGCGTCTTGCAGTGGTGGCCCAGTGGTAACGGCCCCGTCTTAAGAGTTTTAGGTCGTAGGTTCGAACCCATTACGAGTTGTAGGTCTTATTTCGAACCCAGGCGCTTTTGTGTAATGTATTTCACCGCTGGTCATCAGAGAGAAGGCGGCCGTCTCAGCAGTGAGAACGTTATTGGCTGATTATGCTAAGGCGGAAACGTCAGAGTATTTTTTATTTTATTTTAAAACCTTAAGTCACATTTTACAGGTTGCCTTAATTCAAATGCTATAGTTAAGTTCAAACTTTCTTACGTTCTTAGCATTTTCAAGGTCAGTGTCCTGTTGTATATTGAACAAAATATGATTTGCGATCACGGAATGGAAAAAAACAAGTGGAAGTGCCCGTTTGTTAACCTGCTTGTGTCACAATTATGCGGAAAAATATGTAAATTAATAACACTTTACAAGTTTCTTCAGTTATAATATGCGGCTGTAGTCCACCACGCACCACATTGAATTTCGCTGACTACCTCAACGAACCCCATTAACGTCCTCAATCAATATGTATCATGATCTTCAACGTGTTCTTATACCGAAAAACCATACATATTTTATTGTTTGGGTTCCTACGGAGAGGTATTAGGGAAAGGGCAATGACCTCTATTCCCACGCTACAGCGGTTTGAGTATAGTAAACAATTTCGCTACACTAACACAACTTTTTTTGGTAGTGTTAAGATTGTAATAATATTTACAAATACTATGTTTCTATATTTTGGCTACATAGGTACTGTAGACATCAATTCACAATTAATTCATATAAAAATACTGACTTTCAGTCAATTTCTTTAAACTTTTCCCGACCACAGATTAGGGAAAAGATTTCTACAGTACATGCCCTTTAGACCAATGCCTCTCCTACAAAAGTGGGCATAATTCAGGTGTTTGTCCAACGGTGGGCTTGCGGTGTCTTAGTCCGGAAGCCAATGCTGGGTTCGCCAGAGGAGGCAGTAGTAACCGTTGTGGGTATTTGTCGAGTTTGAAGACTGAAAAGGAGGAAAAGAAAAATGTGAATTAAAAAATACGGTACGGATTTTTTAAACTTATTTAGTTGCTTCTGCGGAAAGTAGAAATTGTCATTTTCTTTGATTTCACAGTTCACAACGGTTTCGTTCAGTGCATTAGAGGTACTATCCTACCTCTATCCTACTTAATGTGATGTTATTATTAACACAAAGTAAAGCGCCTGTTTGGGTTCGAACCTACGACCTACAACTCGTAAGTCGCGGGCGTTACCACTGGGCCAGAACAGCTCAAATTATAATTTACAGAACAAATTTTCCATTTGTGCAACATACAACTCGGGCGAATTAACATGGCACCTGGCTCGGAACTGTTACGAGATATTTTTGTATAGTTTTTAGATACTAATAATATTAATAGCCAATGATAAAGTAAGTAGTTGATGTCAAAGTATGGTGTAATATTAAGATATTAAACAAAATAAAGTTATAACTATAAAACAACATAACATCACGCCTGTAATCCCAGAAGGGTTAGGCTGAGATGTACCTATAGTACACCCACATTTCGCCACTTATGTTTAAGTCCCATGTAATAGGGGGCGAGCCTATTGCCATCGACCGGGCACAAATCCAGACTCCGGGCTGCTACTGAGAAATTCTAGATAGAGAAACCCAATAACACTTTGCCCGACCTGGGAATCGAATCCAACATCGAATTTATAACTATAATAATAAATATGTTTTTATAACTCTGATCAGCGAACGTCATTCGAGTTAGGTGTCATGTTAATTCGCGAGAGTTCTGATTTACTTTTGATTTTCAAAACGGGGCATTCCGTCACGGTGGCTCGAGTGCCTTCAATACTTTTATTCTGTTAAATCTAGCCTATTCTGGGTTGGTAAATCCGGTGGATGTGGGAAGGTGTTAATACAATCTAGTACTTATGGTACTTACGTGTGGTGCATATCTCTGTAAGAGCGGGCGGTACCCGTGCCCGAAGGTCGCTACCATCCCGGGATCGGCATCCCGGTGCGGCAGCAGGGGTATGATCACTTGAACCTGTGGGGATGGCGGGATAATTATATTTCAGCCACTTTTGGTAACTGAGTGCCTATTACATAACATAATTAGGGTCCCACTGCTAGGACTGCGGCCTCCTCTCTGTGAGAGGGAGTGGGCCGTAGTCCACCACGCGAGCCCAGTGCGGGTTAGTAGATGTCACATGTCTTCGAATTTTTGGTAAGACATGGCGGTTTCTGTGCCTATTATTAAGTATATATTTATTTATTATTATTAGGCTTTACAACAATGAGCAACTCTATTACATACAATTTGCACATTGCAAACTTTATTCTAAGTGCCTCATTAGTTAAAGAAAAGCACAGCGTGAACTACGTTATGCGCAGATAATAATATAATTAATTCATTAAAACAAGAGTAGTTTGAAAAAATAAAATAAATTATGAAAAGCCAAATTGATTACAATAAGTTTTCACGTTTAAATAATAGTTGACACTCTTTTATATAATATTGTTCTTACAAATATATTAGTAACATCATTAATGTTGATCCTATATAAGTGAGAACGATGTACAAAAACCGTACACGTTAACAGCGTCCAGAGTGCTGCAAAAAATAAATAAAAACAAATGCCCAGTCCCAACCGACGGCGCCCGTTCACGAACATGACGCATGGATCAGCACCATTCAGCTCAAGCATTTTGAAGGGAGCTAAATGTCCAACACAAGCGCCACCGTCAGCGAGACAATTGAGTGAGCATGACATACTATCAGCCGCCAAAATTCAAGTCAATATAAGACATTACCCGGTAAATGGTAGCTCCATAGTACAAAGTACGCACACCTGTGCTATGCATTTATTTTATATAATACAAAGGAGATTGAGTTTATATAATGCAAATACATTCTTACAATCTTCAGCAGCTCCAACAGTATTTCAAATGTTAATTAATTAGTTGTGTTGTGGAGCAGAACCAGCATTGAGCCAGGCATTTTTATCAGCGATGTAATCCCCCAACTTATAATATGCCTGCCTGAATAGTGTGCGTTTAATAAAATATTTGAATTTCGTCTCTTTCAGTTGAAGTATATGGGTAGGCATTTTATTATAACATTTTAAACAGTACCCCATGAAAGATGAGTCTTCTTTAGCCAGTCTGAAACCTGGACACATACAGGGCAAAGTGCTTCGTTAGCCCAGGTACCCTACGCGATGCTGTCAGTAACACCAAGGAGTTGCTGGCCTTCCTCGAGGAGCTGGGGTGGATCGAATGATTGATTTTCCCACCGTACGCAAAATATGCGTCGGACACAAGCCCGTAATAAACCTATGGTATACTTACATCTTCTTCATAAGGTCTGAACACAGTCAGCGGTCGTAGCGACGCCGAGTCGGCTACTATGATGCAGCCCCACGCTGTGCCGATGTAAAGCTCACCTTGGAGAGCGCATAGTGCTGTTACCTTAAGAACATTAAACAATTAATGAATAGCACTCCTTAATGAGTAATTTACTGAAACTAAGTTTTGGAAGGGGCGCCTAGAATCAATTCTATTTTAATGTAAATGTTGACGTTCAAAAGTGTCTTTTAGTGCCTATTTAAAATAAATGCTTTGACTTTGACTGGAAGATGTTTCGTTGATGTCGTACCAAAATTGTCTTTAAAAAAAACCTACATAAAAGATCATTAAATAGTTAACGGTTCTACGAAAAGGAATAAAAATTACTAATTCACCTTTTCATCAAATTTTTGTTAGTGAGTACTACTAGACTTTTTATCCAAGTCTCTTATCCTGAACATAAGTCCGCCACTTTTTGGTCGCTGAATTAAGTCGGTTGTCAGTTTTAAAATCAAAACTAAGTCGTTTATTTAAACAAGGTTGAGAATCAGCACATTTAGAACGTCAAAATTACATAAGACAGTCCACCAAAACGCCCGCCCTTCACCAGTGCTTAGTTAAGAAGGAGACGTGGTGCGACAAACTCCCTAGCAACTCATTTATTTATTAACTCATCATCACTATCATTACAGGAATTTCCTAATTAAATAGTGTGGCTATTATAACAGTTTGTTTTAATCTATAAAATTAAAATAAAAGTCCTGACTATCTCACACCTACCTACCTATATTTTTAATTTCAACTCTCCATTATTAGCTTATGGTATTTTTTTTTTTTTTTACTTTATTAGATTTTATTTTATATTTTGTAAATGTGAGAACGTTGTATGTAGGCCTTGTAGATTGTAAATTTATAGACCATAGTCTATTCGTTAAACATATGGTACTTGTTGACAGGCCTACACTGTCCTCCCATACCTATTAACACTGTAATTTGAAAACATTGTAAAACACAAATATTTTTAAAAGAGTAACCATGGAGTTTCTTGCCGGCTCTTCTCCATAGGAAACGACCAATTGGAACCGTGCACCTAGAATCTGACGTTTCATAAGTGCCCATGTAGGTTTATGTGAAATATTTTGATTTCAGTGAATGGCTTATCAACGCTGGAAAAGGTACAGAAAACATTCCTGAGATTTCTGTGTTACAAAGATGTTTCACTTCTTACCTTTCATGTACTCTACTAATTACATCCTAGGAGTTTTGGGCCTCAACTCGTCAGAGGTAAGACGAGTTCTACAGCTCACAGTAGCCTGCAAAACTCTTAGAGGACGCATCGACAGTCCCGAACTCCACGATCTTTTCTGTCGGTCATTTGTTCCCGACAAATACTTTGAACATCGCCAAATCAGTCGACGCAATCTATTTGCGCCGCCGTTATCTAAAACTGTCGCCAGAGCTGAGTCCCCTGTGTGTCGTACCTTAAGGACGTGTGGCGGTATAGATGCCGCCACACGTCCTTATGCGAACTATGCGAACAACGCATCACACAAATCCTGCATCGCGCAATTAAAGTTTACCGCGCAGCTAGCATATATACAACTTCCCGACAACAATCATCGGGCAGCTGCCTACCAGATACGACAACCATCTGGTCGGAGGATCCTCCCTTTTCCCCTGTTCCTAATATCCCTAAACTGGTGACCCCGAGTATGAACTTCAGCGCAGCCTTCGTGCAACTACTTCAGCGTGACGTCATCATCATCACTCCCGCAAGTCACACAGCCAGCCAGCAACCACGGCTTGAACAGTTGTCCTGACCATCAGCATGCAGCGCAAGCGCATACCTGGTCATCACCTTCAGCCTCATCAGCAACCTTGGCACAGCACATTGCATATTCGGCCGGTCCACAAGCAGAGCGCTAAATCCCTCTCCTGGTCGACACCAGCAGTCAGCCACCCCGACTCACTGGGGCATCTTCGCAGACAGTTCCGACTCACCGCGAACTATGCGACACCCGGTTCCAACCCACTGGAACCCAACTGGCATTGGCAAGCATCGCAAGATACAAGACTTAGTCCACTATCGACCTCCGGTCTTCGGAGGAGAGTGATGTGGTGGCATCTACACCGCCACATGCGAACAACGCATCACACAAATCCTGCATCGCGCAATCATAGTTTACCGCGCAGCTAGCATATATACAACTTCCCGACAACAATCATCGGGCAGTTGCCCACCAGATACGACATCCATCTGGTCGAAGGATCCTCCCTTTTCCAAGAGTATGAGTGAACTTTACACCCTGTTCTCCATATCTCTTCAGACGCTTAACGACCTCCTGACCACAAATCCTGAATGTGATCTTTTTGCTGATGAATAGGGCAGAATTATGCATGTATGTCTGATATTTTGCGATAGTAAGTATGCTAGGTTGTCCTCTATTATGCGTTAGTGTTTGAATTTTTTTTTTAAATAACTATTCAATTTCAATGTTAAATAATTTAATTGGTGTTACCGTTTCAATTAACAATAAAAAACAACGTTCATCCCCAAAACATGGAATTAAAAAGCTGATATTTTTCGCCGAAGTTCCTTTTATAATATAAAAAAAGGCGGAATAAAATATCTATGCTATTTTTACTATTTGACATTGACATTTGACAAACTATTCAGTTAACATGTCTTTGAATTATGACAAAAAAATAAGCAAGCGATCATTTTTTTTGTATGTCCTGGGGCGAAAAACTTACATTACTAAACGACTGCTCGCTAAGGGCACCCCCTGTGGGGGACGGACCTCGGCTTAGGGCGTCGCTGGAGGGAGGACAGCAAGATGGGACAGACTGGATCAAATTTTGATGATTATAAATTATCGGGGGAATTTAAAGCTACAGGCTCAGCTACGGCGCGGGCTGGCACTTCGTCGAGCAAGGGTCGGGGGGACAGTTACGTCGGGGTCTTAGCGAAAGACCTCGGCGGCGAGGTCGGAATGTCGGTCTGTGTTTGTGCACTGTACTGGTGGCCCTACTGCTCTCCTGGATGAGAGTAATGTGGTCATCGGGGTCGGTGAGGACATGCCTGGGACGGCGGACTTGGCCAATGGTGGAGGGGGCATAACGGGCGGCCTCGACAACCAAATGGTTGCGGTGATTCGCGGCGGTATCGAAGAAACTGAAAGCTTTGAGTTGCGTTTCATAAATTGACGGCAATTGACTGACATTCAACCTGCGGTCCTAGTGTGAGTTTCTTTTAACCATCTCGACTTAACACACCGACCGCGTTCGGCGTTCCGATTGGCTTTTGGCAATCGGACCGCAACTTCCGATTGGTGAAGGGCCAATCGGAAGTCACACTAGGGCCTTAAAACGAAGTAAGCAAAAAAAACCTATAACGTCCCCACAGCTGGGCCGGCGGCTTCCTCTCTGTGAGAGGGAGTCGGCCGTAGTCAACCACGCGGGCCCAGTGCGGGTTGGTAGATGTCACATATCTTCGAATTTTTGTTTCTAGGACATTCCATTATGCATTAATGGTGCATGAAGCATTAATGATGAAAAAATTAACACAAAGTAAATCGGCTGTCTGGGTTCGAACCAACGACCTTCAACTCGTAAGTCTGGGCCACTACTGCTCTCATCTTGACCGAAGTTATGAATATAATTGTGCGGCTGTCTTACCCTGCACTTATCCTCAGTAAGATGTTCATCCAAGGCTATGGACTGCAGACTTTCAGAACAAGGCACCAGCTTGCTACAGTCGAGACGAGCGCACTGCTTTTTTGTGCGAACTGACCACTGGTAGACGCATACTCCTAGGAAAAGAATGAGGATATTAGAACACTAGGATAAAGAAAATGAATAAACAAAATGAGTGAATAAAGCAGGTTCTATCTAGGGAAATCTTATAACATATTGACAGATTACTGGGTACATTGGCTACTCTTCATCTTGTATCACAGACGAAATCGCGGGCAATAGCTAATATGTAATAAAGAAGATTGAAAACTCACCCGGATCACAATAAACAATAACAAATGGCTCGTTTTCGGGCGCGGCCATGAGTGTGACCCGCGGCTTCGCCTCCAGTACATCCGCGGCGCACACGCCGCCCGCGTTCACAGCGTATGAGTACAGGCCGTCCCCGCCCGCCCACACCTCCCAGCTGTGGAGTAAATGGTTATTCGTGAAACAAGTGGCTACTGAGCCAAGTGGTTACTGACCCAAGTGGTTACTGAGCCAAGTGGTTACTGAGCCAAGTGGTTACTGAGCCAAGTGGTTACTGAGCCAAGTGGTTACTGAACCAAGTGGTTACTGACCCAAGTGGTTACTGAGCCAAGTGGTTACTGAGCCAAGTGGTTACTGAGCCAAGCGGTTACTGAGCCAAGCGGTTACTGAGCCAAGCGGTTACTGAGCCAAGTGGTTACTGAGCCAAGTGGTTACTGAGCCAAGTGGTTACTGAGCCAAGCGGTTACTGAGCCAAGTGGTTACTGAGCCAAGTGGTTACTGAGCCAAGCGGTTACTGAGCCAAGCGGTTATTGAGCCAAGTGGTTACTGAGCCAAGCGGTTACTGAGCCAAGTGGTTACTGAGCCAAATGGTTACTGAGCCAAGTGGTTACTGAGCCAAGCGGTTACTGAGCCAAGCGGTTACTGAGCCAAGTAGTTACTGAGCCAAGTGGTTACTGAGCCAAGTGGTTTCTTAATCAGGCAGTAAGTTATTAATGAGTCGGAAAATGATGCGGAAATTATGCCAGAAAGCCTACTATACTGTCAAGGACTATATTGAGGACAAGAAGGCTTGGGATTGAGCTGCTCCAATAAGTTTACACAGACATAATTGATGTGTAATTTGCTATTTTTACTTTTTTTTCTTTTTCTTTTACCTTCTATCTAAACAATGACATGTATTTATTTACTCTATAAAGTATAATATTGTTTTGATTTTTGTGAATGTGCGGACTGTGTGGGTCTTTGCGTTTTTTTTTCTCTTCTTTTAGTGATGATGGTCTGGCTGTTTGAGTACTTTACGCGGCCTCCCCAAGTGTCCTTTCTTTTGTATTGTTCGTCGAGTCGTTGAGCTCCTTAGTTCTGAGTTGAGCTGCACGATGATTGACAAATGCGTGCACTGACTGGACAGGTCCACTCAAATCCGTGTGGTTCTTTCCTCAAAAGACCATTTCAGACACCAGTCTACACAGTCCTCATATGATATGACCAAGATTATTTTAATATTTTATTTACACTTTGACATTGATGCACTTTATATATGCAATGCCATTTACTTTGTAAAGGATTATACTATTTTAATTATTGTGAATGTGAAGACATTGTGGATTTGTTGTTTTTTTTAATGCATTTTTTTTTTTTTTTTAATTATTAGTTTTAATCATGGTCTGGCAGTTTGAGTAATTTATGCGGCCTACCCAAATGTCCTTTCTTTGGTAATGTTCGTCGAATCGTTTAGCTCCTTTAGTTCTGTATTGAGCTGCATGACAACTGACAAATGCGTGCACTGACTGGACAGGTCCACTCATTCTGTGTGGTTCTTTCCTCGAAAGACCATTTCAGATATCAATCCACATGGTCTTCACATGACCTGACCAAGATTATGTCTGGACTTTAAAAGAGACTGTGACCTCTGAGTTTGTTTCGGCGTTTCTTCTCAGAGTAGTCAGATAGATAATGCCGATCTCACCTAGTTTTTAAAATATGATTGACGTGTAAAAGTGTTTGTACAAACCTATTTACAGAAATAAAATCATTTATCATTTATCATTTAGTCGCTTGGTTTTTTGGGGTCAAATAGTTATTGAGCAGTCGAGTAGTTATCGATGAGGCAAGAGGTTATCATTGAGACAAGTAGTCGCAAGTCCAAGAGGTGGAGAATATGGCATGAGGAAATAAAGTGGCCAATTAATTCTAATCGATACGAGGCGATTTTGATTGTAGTTTTTTTTTTAATGATCCCTGTAATAAATGCCGCCCGTTTACTGCAACACCGCACACGTTCAAAAAGATAAACTATTATGAAAATTTGTTAACTGTCAGAAGTAAACCAATCTTAAAGGATGTAACTAGATTGACATTTTATTTATTCTAAATATTTTTCTTGTTGGAATAGTATTTTCATGATTACCAAACCCTCTTACTCACCCATGCGGCGACGGTACGGCTGCCAGGCAGCACAACTCAGTGGCTGTGCCCAGCTCAGTCAAAACAAAACTGCCTTCTGCTTCCGGGCGTCGGGAGGTCACTAGGAAGAGTCTGGAAACAAGAATGGGGATGGCAATTTTTTTTAAATAAAAAAAACGTTTAGCTCTAAATAGATTAATATTATTTTAAATTTGCAATATTACAAAAAAAGTAAAACCTAAAAAAATTGTCAAGTTACAAATGTTTTAAATTTAGTGTTAGACAAGGACAGCACTATCGTAGAAGTGACGTCACACTAGCGCCGTACATTGTCCGTGCCGCGCGACAAGGACGGGAATAATCCCCTCCAAAAACTTTAAAAGCGTGTATCTTCTTCATATTTACATCGATTTAACAGATTTTTTCTATCTCATTTTTACTATGCCTTCTTTGAAATAACATATTTTTTTACGAATATTTTTAATAGTAGTCACATAACATCACGCCTTGTTTCCCCGAAGGGTTGGGCAGAGGTGTACCTATAATACACCCACATTTCGCCAGTTATGTTTAAGTCTCATGTAATAGGGGGCGAGCCTATTGCCATCAACCGGGCACAAATCCAGACTCCGGGCTGCTACTGAGAAATTCTAGATAGAAAAACCCAACAACACTTTGCCCGATCTGGTAATCGAACCCAAGACCTCATGCTCAGCAGTAATTCTTGCGACCACTAAACCAACGAGGAATTGTCATTGAATTGTCATCATCCCTATTCCAGAGCATTTCATATAGTTGTTACGTTACCTGCCACAAGTGAGCGCGACGGCCACTCGCTGCAGCCGCGGCAGTGCCTGCAGTTACGTTACCTGCCACAAGTGAGCGCGACGGCCACTCGCTGCAGCCGCGGCAGTGCCTGCAGTTACGTTACCTGCCACAAGTGAGCGCGACGGCCACTCGCTGCAGCCGCGGCAGTGCCTGCAGTTACGTTACCTGCCACAAGTGAGCGCGACGGCCACTCGCTGCAGCCGCGGCAGTGCCTGCAGTTACGTTACCTGCCACAAGTGAGCGCGACGGCCACTCGCTGCAGCCGCGGCAGTGCCTGCAGTTACGTTACCTGCCACAAGTGAGCGCGACGGCCACTCGCTGCAGCCGCGGCAGTGCCTGCAGTTACGTTACCTGCCACAAGTGAGCGCGACGGCCACTCGCTGCAGCCGCGGCAGTGCCTGCAGTTACGTTACCTGCCACAAGTGAGCGCGACGGCCACTCGCTGCAGCCGCGGCAGTGCCTGCAGTTACGTTACCTGCCACAAGTGAGCGCGACGGCCACTCGCTGCAGCCGCGGCAGTGCCTGCAGTTACGTTACCTGCCACAAGTGAGCGCGACGGCCACTCGCTGCAGCCGCGGCAGTGCCTGCAGCGCCGCCACCGACGACGGAGCTCCCCCCACGGCCTCCTGCACGCGCACGCACCAGATCAGGGCGCAGCTTGACGCGCTGCAAATGTTATGAGCATTTCAACACTGTTGCTCATAAAGTGGCTCTTATTACACCGCTTTTAGATTCATAATGCCGTGTATTAAACATGCGTGCTTTTTACGTTAAATTACCGCACTCGTGTTTCATATTTCATTTTTTCTTTCATCTGCGTAAAGAGTTTTTATGTCTAAATCCAATGAATATTTTGACCATCTCCGACATATACCCAAGAAAATTAAAACAATGAAATGATTTAAATTGCCAACAAAAGCTAATCGGTATCATTTTGAGAACTATACTTTCGCTAATTGTTTCAATAATTAAAAATAATACAAGACGAGTCTGTTTTTTTCCTCACAAGCGTGTTGACAAACGTCGTGTGACACGCGTGTGCATTGATCATACCACTCGGCTCCCTTATAGCGCTCGCCTACGGCTCGCGCGAATAAAACCACCTCGAGGGTAATGACGAAAAGAGCTCACTTGTATCACAATGTACTATTAATGCACTGTAAAAGTGTTATGTTCGATAATTTCTCTATAATTGTATCCGTATAGTTCAGGTATTAATAAAAACTGGCCCACGCCTGGGTGAAGCGAAGCGCGTGCAAATATCAACGTTGTGTTTCTTGAAAATAAAATCGAAAAAAAAAACCCATCAGTAACTAAAAACTTCAGGGAATATCACTTTTCGAGCAGCTTGGGGTTAGTGGCAGTTGTTTTAGTTCAATCTCCGATTTGAAGTCAACATTTAAACCGTGCCTTTTCTATGGCACATCCGGGTAATAAATAACCTGAACTCTGTGCATTTTGATGCGCTCTCGGTCTATTCATTTTCCAATTTGTTTCCAAAAAAGAATTGTTGATTTGTGCTCGCAAGGAATGCAGCATGTCGATTCTGTAAAAACATCACCGTGAAGACTTGCGTGGAGTGAGCTGTCAGTGTCATCTCGTCTTGGTCAATCCCTAGCATCAGTGGCACTGACAGCTCACTCCAAGCTCACTTAACCTAAGTTTTCACTGTGAGATGGTTAAAGAATATCACTACAGATCCTGAGACGGGCATCACATCTCTGCCACAAAACCATATCAGCAAAACTACAGTAGTTCCATCATGACTTGTCCTGTAACGACAAGCGAAACAGAAGCGGAACGCGTTTGTTTCGTAAGTGTTTGAGACTGTCGACAAGTTTATAATACGAAACTTGTTAATTTTGTTGTAAAAATCGAAGTTGATATTACGTAAAAACTAATCTAACAGGTCCGGAGTAGACCAATTTAATCGCGACTTAATGTAGAAATGTTTCTTAGCGAAATTCTTTAAAGTACAAAGTCAAATGTTTTATGTAGGATTGCCTTAATTTTTTTTTTTAAATCAATACAAGTTTGTGATTGTGGAAAAATTATATGTTAATCTTGAATATATTTCTGAGAACCCCGTTGTATTCAAAACACGTTTTTGAAAAGTGTTATCGATCCATTTTTTTTTAAAACTAACCTCTTGAAACGATCTTCCAACAAAAATATTTGTACATTACTTATCAACGTACGTTGGTAAAATTAATAACATTAAATTTAGCAGTAATAGGCTGGTATTATTATTGTTATTATATTGACAGTGACCGCGCTTTGCCTCTTGTCAGCATCTAAACCGTTTTCCCAACATTATTTTCGTATTGGATACGAGTATGTGTTATGCTCTACAAGGCTTCATTTGAGGCCGAAACAAAGGAGAGGTCCGGATAAAACGCGTCAAGAAACCCATTAAGATACTCGCGAGTAATACCTTAATTACTGCATTGCTACTTACGAGTACACAGAGATCCTGCCGACCGAGTCGCCGAGCCACATCTTGTTGCCTACACGACAGATTGCCGTCACCATCACAGGGTCCGCTTTGTCTGAACAGAAAATGTTATTTATTTCTTCATTGTGCACCACTAAGATACATAACAAAAATAAATTGAACACTACAACGCGTTCAAGAGCTGTCAGTGTCAATATTCCATAGAAAATAATGACACTGACAGCCCTTAAATCTAGTTTTATGTGAACGCGTTCAGCACATAAACTAGGTTTAAAGGCTGACAGCTCTTGAACGCGTTTTAGATGTGCTGAACGCGTTTAGTTTCATTGGTGAAATCGGCACTTACATAACATAAACATAACATCACGCCTTGTTTCTCTGAAGGGTTGGGCAGAGGTGTACCTATAGTACACCCACATTTCGCCAGTTATGCTTAAGTCCCATGTAATAGGGGGCGAGCCTATTGCCATCTACCGGGCACAAATCCAAACTTCGGGCTGCTACTGAGAAATTCTAGATAGAAAAACCCAATAACACGTTGCCCGACCTGGGAATCGAAGCCAGGACCTCATGCTCAGCAGTAGCGATTGCGACCACTTAATGGTATATATATTTGGTGGTAGAACTTCCCAGCACTACCTCGTTGGTCTAGTGGTCGCAAGAGCTACTGCTGAAAGTGTTATTCTGTTTTGCTATCTAGAATTTCTCAGTAGCAGCCCGGAGTCTGGATTTGTGCCCGCTTGATGGCAGTAGGCTCGCCCCCTATTACATGGGGCTTAAGCATAACTGGCGAAATAAGGTGAACTATTGGTACACCTCTGCCGAACCCTTCTGGGATTACAGGCGTGATGTTATGTGTTACTTCCCCGGACGAGCTCCTCCACGAAGAGTCCTGCTTACCTGTCAATACTCGAACGGTGTGATGGTGCGTGAAGCTGGTGGCGGTGGCTAGTAAAGTGTGAGCTCGTTCTGGCTCCCCACCACCGTACCAGAGCTCCCAGCCCGGGACTCCTTCTTCTGTGGAAGAAAAACCTTCGTTTTAACCTTTATTGTCATATATACAGAGTGACATCAACGCACAAACTACTTCTTTTTCTGTCTTCTTAAATGTCTGACTTGAATGTGCCCTGGCGCCTGATGTATGTCATGCTCACTCAAATGTCACGCAGACGGTGGCGCCTGTTTGAGATCATTTAGCTCCCTTCAAAATGGTTGAGCTGAATGGTGCTGATCCATGCGTCATGTTCGTGAACGGGCGCCGTCAGTTGGGACTGGTCATCTCTTAGCTGCCACGGCTTATTTTAATTATATAGTTTTTGGATTGTTTTTATTTATTTTTTGCAGCACTCTGGACGCTGTTAACGTGTACGGTTTTTGTACATCGTTCTCACTTATATATGATCAACATTAATGATGTAACTAATATATTTGTAAGAACAATATTATTTAAAAGATTGTCCATGGAGTTTCTTGCCCGTTCTTCTCCATAGGGGTGCCTATGGAGAAGAACGGGCAATAGCCCATACTACGCTTTGGAATCTTCATATTTGTGACTGACCGACTCTTTGACAATTCAAAAGTGCCTGTAAATGGTTGAATTGAAATAAATGTTTTGAGTTTGAGTATTTTTCGTCGGTTTTTGAAAAAGAAACAAACACTTTATTGGACGAAACAGCTGATATATTTTTGATAACCGACGAAAAAATTTTACGCTTCGTCTAAAATCATGTGCTACATTCATGGTTGATGCATTGATGGTGAGAGCAGTGGTGGCCCAGTGGTAACGGCCGCGACTTACGAGGTGTAGGTCGCAGGTTCGAACCCAGACAGGCGATTTACTTTGTGTAAATCATTTCATCACCACTGCTCTGAAAACGGTGAAGGAAAACATCGTGAGGAAACCGGCATGTCTAAGAACCAAAAGTTCGAAGACATGTGACTCTACCAACCCACACTGGGCCCGCGAGGTGGATTACGGCCCACTCCCTCTCATAGAGAGGACGCCTGTGGTTTCAGTTTGCTCGTCGATGTCTGCAGGGTTATTTTAAGCTTCGTCTATGCTGAACCTAAGAAGAACATACCACTAACTCCCAGCACACTGCAGGCTGCAGCCGCCGTGGCAGTCCGTGCAGCCGCCGCGTCTGCTAGCGCGCAGTACTCGGGCGCTGCAGCCACGCTGA
The DNA here is from genome assembly GCA_963555695.1 of Dasypolia templi. Taxonomy (NCBI): domain Eukaryota; kingdom Metazoa; phylum Arthropoda; class Insecta; order Lepidoptera; family Noctuidae; genus Dasypolia; species Dasypolia templi. The sequence goes on from OY743166.1 coordinate 2,662,571, forward strand.
CCAAGGCTGCAGCCGATGGTCGCAGCTCCGGTGAGCCAGACCAGCAACGACGCATCGTTTCTAGCATGCAGCAGGGGTATTCTAGGTCCTGGAGGGGAGAAAAAGACTGACTTCTAGAATACATTGGCAATGGGATCTTCGTTTTAGACATGCGCGTTACGAACTTACAATTTATTTCAGCTAAACTAAGTTTGTTTATTTTGTGCTGCGACCTACGATCCTGCGCTAGCGCATAACTTAAATAGTTTAGTGCCATTAAACAAGGATAAAACAGGAAGAACACAATAAAACACCGTATCAGATATTTTGGAAAAAAATTCACTCTTGTCGCGCGATTCGGTCATTATACTGAGCGTTGCGGTTTTTTTTGTCATATTTTTAACATGAAAACAATTACACATTTTAACTATGTATGTCATATTCATAAAATTATGCGGTATAGAATGTGTAACATAATTAACGCACGACCTCATACACCCCAATTAGAGTATTGAGTTAAAAGCTTAATACACTGACCAAAAAATAATCTTTAAAGCTACGTATTATTATTAAGGAAATCGTGTTGACCCTATCATTACTTTATGCATTTAAAATTGAGTCTTATTGCCTTGAAATAAGGTATAATTTTATTTGGCTCAATCGACGGCCAGTATGGAAAAAAAAAACCTACATTAATAGTTTCTGAAATCGATCCAGTAGTCAATTATGAACAAACTACTTTCTGGACTTGCGTTTATTCTGTTACACCTTGTAAAATATAGGTTTCAAATAAAAAACACCGTATCAATCAAGAGAACTTACCCTAGGTGACAGCGAAGGCCGGGCCCCTTCTAACACAGCTTCCTTCACAGCCTCGTGACCCTCAAACGGCTGTCTTACTGTAACAATCTCGTACAACAGCATGCCGTAAGAGAAACAGTCCACCTGGAGGCAAATCATAAATACTTTCATCTACTCAAGAAAACTAAAATTCGAAAAACTTCAAAACATTTTTACAAAAAAATAAAAAAAAAACAACTTACTTCCAAAAAAAAAACTGTAGTGTTTTTTTATGGAAGTCGGTTGATTTTATTGAAGATTTTTTTTTACTTTTCCACAAAAATTCGTATACCTTAACTTGCTATGTAAATAAGAGTGGCAATTAAAACATCATCAATGTATAGTAAGTGGAAAAAATACGTATTATTAAAGCTAACTGAAAAACTATCAGAGGAAAGTTGATAAAATTGTGTAACAAAATAATGTTAATTTTTGTTTTACCAAAACTAAATGACATCAATTAGTTTCCATCAATTATTTATTTGTAATGGAACGCTTATGCAAGGCGCGCCATTTTTATAGCATTACAAAAAGGTTTTGATAACAATTTTTACTTCTCTGTGGCAGCGCCCGATTTAGTGCTAGTGCAGTGGTGTGCTGGGTTATGGGGCCATTCATACGTTTTGCTGTACAGACTTCGTGGGAACCTTGGACTTTATTTAGTAGGTTCAATCCCAATTTATGAAAGTAGATAAAGTAGTGTGTTAAACTGAACATAACTAGGTATGTTTTAAACACAAACTCGTGTTTTAATACCCCTCATTGGCTTAGTCGCAAAACGTCTCTATCGCAAAATGTCTACTGGTCGTTAAATGTCTCTTTCTTATAATGTCGCTTTCGCATAATGACTCTTTCTCAAAAGGTCGCGCTTTCTCACAATGCCTCTTTCGCAGAATGTCTCTTTCGCCTCGTCATTAACTTGGAATAAAAAGCTAGAATTTAACTCAAATCACATTAATAATGTTTACCTTTGTGACATAAACACAATCAGTTCATACTTTACTAGTCTTGACATAGTGACACATAAGTTTTTTCTGAGTACTTTCACTAATAGAATAACTTATTTTCAATAGCAGCACTAATAATTGTGTAAATATTTAAAATAAATGTAATAAAATAAAATAATCATATTGATGATGACGTGATTAATTGTATATTGTATGACAACAAAATCATAAATTGTAGTATTAATGAATAAAATGTAAAACTTGAAGATATTGAATAAGAAATTGGAACAAACAACCTTTTTTTAAAACTGGCATTTTTTTATTATAAGTTACTGACGCGACATTTTGCGAAAGAGACATTCTGAAAAAGTGAGAAAGAGACCTTTTAAGAAAGAGTCATTCCGCGAAAGCGACATTATGAGAAAGACACATTTAACGACCAGTAGACATATTGCGAAAGTGACGTTTTGTGACTAAGCACCTCATTATGCAACAGTTCCATAAACTTTGTTTAGCACTCACCCAAACACAAACTCAAAGCATTTATTTAAATTAAACCATTTACAGGCACTTCTGAATTGTCAAGGAGTCGGTCAGTCAGAAATATGAAGCTAGTTGCCCATTCCAAAGCGTAGTAGTACCTATGGAGAAGAACGAGCAAGAAACTCCATGGACACTCTTTTAAATAACATTGTTACAAAAATATTAGTAACATCATTAATGTTGATCTTTTATGTGAGAACGATGTAAAAAAGACGTAAACTTTAAAAGCGTCCAGAGTGCAGCAAAAAAATAAAAACAACCCAAAAATTAAATAATGTAAATAAACCGTGGCAGCCAAGAGAAGTTTACAAACAAGACGCATGGATCAGCACCATTCAGCTCAACCATTTTGAAGGGAGCTAAATGATCCGACACACGCGCCACCGTCAACGAGACATTTGAGTGAGCATGACATACTATCAGCCGCCAAGGCACATTCAAGTCAATCTATGACATTACCCGGTAAATGGTAGCTCCACAGTACATACACCTGTGCTATGCATTTATTCAGTACAAAGGAGATTGAGTTTATACAATGCAAAGATATTCTTACAATCTTCAGCAGCTTCAACAGTATTTTCAAATGTTTATTAATTATTCGTGGTTATGGAGCAGGACCCACCTTTTCATTATATTCTTCTTCACCGTTATATCTCATGATCTCTGGAGCCATGAAGCCTTCAGTACCGCCGAAACCTTTGGTGCCTGATGGAGGGGCCAGACGGCTTATACCTGGAGATAAATAGGGGCGATGAAAATTGAACTTTGTGCAGTGAGGAAATAGTGCTTAATCCAAAAAAAAAACGGAATAATGTGTATGTATGAATGTTGCGCCATCACGGTAAATCGGCTGAACGTAGCGATGGGCGATTCCGAGATGTTTTAACAAACGAAATAATCGGAGTGTTTAAAATAAACCATCGAGTCAACCATCGACTCGCCGTTCTACAAAACAATCGAGATGTTTTACGATTGTTTCGAGTCAACGGAATCGACCGCTAGTTTTAGACTGTTAGAAGAATTAGTTTGGATTCGCAATCACAACGCAAGTTAAGAACTCGCGAAACTCTAAACTATCGAGGAACAAGTCGCGAATGAACGCGCCATGCGCCAGTCGCAATAACAGACCGAGTCAGACTCGAGTCCAAGTCAAAACAATTGAATAAAACCCGTCGCCATCGCGCATCGCTAGCTGCATGGTTTTTTTTTTGTTTTTTTTTGTTTGTTTGTTTGGCATCTCGCAGGTCAACCTATGCGGTTGTCGTCTGCTTAAGCGGACTTGCCTGTGGATTCCCTAATAAATTAAGGCCTCCAGCCAGGACTTAAACTTAAATACTAACTAAAAACTAAGCGACAACGCTAAGGGCACCCCCTGTGGGGTACGAACCTCGGCTTAAGGCGTCGCTGGAAGAGGGGATTTTTTCTTGGATTACTTTTTATTTCTATATTCCTCCGGGATCGAGACATATGCGGATAAACCGTGGGGCGCAGTTAGCCTTAAATAAAATGACTGTGGTGTACTGACCATAATCTCCTAACTTAACGTGCACGTTCAGCGGGGCACCGCTCAGCTCATCTCCAGGTCGAGGCATCTTCCATACTAGGACGTTTTCAGACTATAACACAAACAGCACAAGATTCATATCGAAGCGCTCGATGGGGAGTGAGGTGGTGGCGCAGTGGTAATGATAACGAATTGTAGGTCGTGGTTTCGAGCCCAGAAAAGCGCTGTAGGTTGTGTAAATAACTTCATCACCACTGCTCTCAAAACGGTGAAGGAAAACATCGTGAGGAAACTGACACGTCCTCGAACCAAAAATTCGAAGACAATTGACATTTACCAGCGACACTGGGCCCGCGAGGTGGATTACGGCCCACTCCCTCTCACAGGGAGGAGGCCTGTGTCCCAGCAGTGGGAACATAGTAGGCTGTATATGCTATATGATGAAGTTTATCATTCAGTCATGAATAAAGAAAATAGGCGCTTATTTACGCCGTGCCTAGGGTTTTATTGGTATGGAATTTGGCGGATCTCCTTCGTATATGTATTTCTTGACTCATTTTGTGCCATGTAAATAACGCTCGATGCTAGTCTTAAGACCTTCATTATATCAATACATTTGTAAATTACATCGTAACATACCTTGAGATCCCTATACACGACCCTCCTCGCGTGTAGATACTCGAGCGCCCGCGCGACTTGTAACGCGAGCGCCCGCGCGAGACGAGCGCTACAGCGCGAACCGCACTCGCGGTAACTGCGCAGTACGCCTTCTAGGGCACCCTGTACACAATACGTAACATTATTAACGCAAAACCTCATGCACCACAATTAGAGTATTGAGTTAAAAGAATAATACAAATGTGGGTGTACTATAGGTACACCTCTGCCCAACCCTTCGGGGATACAAGGCGTGATGTTATGTTATAAAAACCTGTTTTTTTTAACTTATTTTAATAAGAAAATTGTGTTGACCCTAGCATTACTTTATACATTTAAAATTGAGACTTATGGCCCATGAAATAAGATTTAATTTTCTTTGACCCGAGCTGTCAGTAGGGCAAAATACATAATTTATCTTCAGCACATGTTGTCTAGAATCATGTGCATACTTTTCTTGTATTACTGAAATCAATTCAGTTGTCAACTATGAACAAACTACTTTCAGGACTTACGTTTATTCTGTTACACAGTAGATTGTAGATGGACATACCATAAAGAAATAACGTAATCAAGCCTTGTTGGTTATTCGAAAAAGTGTCAACGTAACGAGATGTTGCGAACGAGAAATGCTGTAAGACTGCCTTGGTGAGACAGAGTGTTTTAGGCATGGCATCGCGCATTTACAATAAATTACCAGATGTCATGAAAAATTTGAATATTACGCAATTCGAGTTTTTTTTTAAAATTAAATGTAAAATGTTATTATTCGACTGATGAATTTCTGAATGATAAATTAATGTAGACTTAGTTATTTATTTGTCTGCGGAAACAATTTTTGATTGAATGTTGTGACTGATTGTACATCATTTATGATTATTAATTTTATTGCATTGACTTTAGAAATTATTCCATATAGTTTTTAGTTTTAGTTGATAGCATGCAACCATATTTGTACGCCTCTTGGCATAACATAGCGACCTATGAACTTTAATTTAAGAAATGTATTCACTACCTATGTTGCACAAATAAAATATGATTATTGGTTCTTTGAAGGGTTAGGCAGAGGAGTACCTTTATAACACCCACATTTCGCCAGTGCCATGTTTAAGTCCCATGTTTTTATTTATTTATTTATAAGCGTTTTTTAGTTACTTAAAAGCCTCTTTATTCTGAATTGTTTTAACTCTGTTGTATGTTGTTAAAGTATGTCTCTTTTCAGCATGTCAGTGAACTTTTTCACAAGCCATTCTCCTCCAGTTAGGGCCCGCTGTGAGTTTTATCTCGTCCTCCCATCTCCTTAGTTGTTTTCATTTCTATGTAATAGGGGGCGCACCTATTGCTAACAATCGGGCACAAATCTAGACTCCGGGCTGTTACCGAGAAATTCCAGACGGAAAAACTTAATTAAACTTTCCCAGACCTGGGCATACAACCCAGACTTAATCACAATAATCCTAAATAAGCTTACCAAACTGTGGTATGACAATTTGGTAACCGGTTTTTGATCAGCGAAAACGGTATCTCTCTATGTACCTACGTACCTATTATTAAGCTACCCTATACGGGGCACGTCTGTCATTGACTTGAATGTGCCCTGTTGGCTGAGAGTATGTCACGCTCACTCTAATGTCTCGCTGGTGGTGGCGTGTGTGTTGGATCATTTAGCTCCCTTCAAAACGGTTGAGATGAATGGTGCTGATCCATGCGTCATGTTCGCGAACGGGCGCCGTCAGTGGGGACTGGTCATCTCTTGGAAGCCACGGCTTTTTTAATTTGAATTTCCAATTTTTTGTATTTTTTTTATGTATACCATTACGGACGCCTTTAACGTGCTCGTAATTCTACATCGTTCTCACATGTATAATTTCAACAAGCCTGATGTAACAAATTTTCTTTACCAATATTATTTAAAAGAGTGTCCATGGAGTTTTTTGCCCGTTCTTCTCCATAGGTTCATATTTCTGACTAACCGACACCTTGACAATTCAAAAGTGCCTGTAATTGGTTTATTTGAAATAAATGCTTTGAGTTTTATTTTGAGTTTCTCGTACTGGTGACCAGAGGTCATTCCAAACAAATTGACATCAATCGAGCACATATCGAGACTTCAGGCTTCTACCATTTCTTAACTTTACACTAGAAACGAATTAGGCCGCATACTGCATAGGTGCCAGATACCTTAATAAAGTGGCGGCATCTATACTGCCACATACAAACTACGCAAGACATCTGACGTCACTTTACCGCGAAACCTGTAGTATAATTACGTATAATTACGTCTCGAAAACAAACATTGGGTCCCCTCCCGACCCTTGCTCGAGCCAGCCCGCGCCGCTGAGCCTGTAGCTTTAAATTCGTCTCAAAATCACTCAAATCCTGATCCAGCTAGACACTTGCTGCCCTCTTCCAGCGACGCCCTAAGCCGAGGTCCGTACCCCACAGGGGGTGCCCTTAGCGTGTAGTCGCTTAGTTTTTAGTTAGTATTTAAGTTAAAGTCCTGGCTGGAGGCCTTAATTTATTAGGGCAACCACAGGCAAGTCCGTTTAAGCAGACGACAACCTCATAGGTTGACCTGCGAGATGCCATTCCCAAAAAATCATCTGGCCCACCAAACACAACATCCGTCTGGTTTGAAGATTCTGCCTTTTTCAATCACGGAATAGAAAAAAAAAAAAATAATACCTACCTTCGTCTGTTGTGATAAGTCTTAATTTTGTATGAACAACAAATAAGATTTTCGTCAAAGTTGTTTTCAATGGAGGACTATCCACCCAAATCCTTCATGCTTTAAAAGGTACTTACAGCAGGTGCTAGTGCCAGTAGCAGAGCCAAGGGAGCGGCGCACACGGCCAGCAGTGGCACTACGTGCTGGTGCTTGAGTTGGCTCAGTATTGACAGCTCTTGTCGGAGGCCGCAGTAGGCGCGGCAGGCGGCGGCTGTTGGTTCGCGTTCCCAACGGGATAAGGCGGCCTGAGATGGACAGAAAGAGATCATAAATAGTTTTTCAACACACTTGCACAAGTGGCTCTATGGTCACCGCAATTAGGCACAGAATGACACCCATAATCAAACTGTGACTTTTTCATTGCTATAACTCACTAGTGAGTAATAGTTTTTTTTTTTTTATTGAGGTGCAGTGGCGTTGTTCTTAAATAATTTTCTTCGTAACTAGTACTAGTAGACATTTTAATTAATAAATAACTATAAATTCGATAGTGTAAACGAGTTGTGAAAAATGTTTTTGAATAAAATGAGTTTTGATTGATATTTTATTCACAAGGGTGTTGAAAAACGTCGTATGATACACGTGTGTAATGATAATTACCGTCCTCGGCTCTCTTAAGACCCTCGCGTCACCAATGTTACACACTAGTACCATAATGTACTATTATGGCATGTCCTAGAACCAAACATTCGAAGGTATGTGATATCTACCAACCCGCACAGGGCCACTCCCTCTCACAGAGAGGAGGCCACCTCTTGGAAGCACTGATCCGATTAAAAACAACTTTTACGAATAAAACCCGAAGGCTGAGTGTCATAGAATACATTTTGATGTAATAAAGTCGCGGGAACAAGCTTCTTTGTAAAAGAAAGGACCTTGATTTTTGGTTGCAAAGGAATTTGGACTTTGCCATGAAGGAATAATGTTAAGATTGTGTTTCACAAGTATTATGAATTTTTTTCTTTACCTTATATGCGTGATGAGCAGTCGCGTTACTACTAGCCGGAGGCGGGACCGGCTGAAGCGCTTTCAGAGCCACGTTGATAGGCTCGCTGGGCCCCGGGGCCCCGGGCGGGGGCCGCCAGGTGGCCGACAGGACGGTACCGAAGGCCCCCCGGCCTGCCACCGCTCCCCGGGTTATGTGCTCCCAGCGAGCGCGTTTTGATTCTTCTACGTCGAGAAGTAGCTGTTAATAAAAAAAATGCTTGTCTGTCAAGTCGGTTGACGGACGATAGCTTAACGTGACAACGTCATAACAAAACATTGATGAAATGATTGCATACTTTTCTGAATAATATTGAATCATTTTTTGGTATTTAATCTTACATTAATAACTATGCCATTTTTTTTCCTTTTTTATTATTAAGAACAGAAAACTTTTATCAATATTTTTATCTATCATCAATTATATGAATCACAATTTTTTTTTGTCAATTGTAATATAACCTATTATTATTGCACTCGCCGATCGATGCTACTTTTTTTTTTAATAATAATAGAATAAATACTTCTTACAACGATCGTAACGTTACAATGAGTCATCCTTTTTCGTGCATGCAGCCAGCGTTCATCGATTTATTAGACGTTCTCACGTCAAAATATTATTTAGTCGAATTTATGGGATTTCAGGGTTGAGGTAACCGACACGAGCTAAAAAAACGGGAGCTTATAAAGTTCCATCATCCTCTATAGAAAAGGGAGGATGCTCCGAGCAGACGCGTGTCGAGACTGGCGGGCAACTGCCCGACGTTCAGGCAGTTGTTTTTTTGTTAATTGCGCGGTTAACTTTGCTTGCGCGATGCAGGATTTTACGTGACGTCAGATGACGTGATGCGTTGTTCGCGTGTGGCGTTGAGATGCCGCCACAACCTTATTATGGTCTGAAATTCTGAGGTAGGATCGTGTCTGGTTGGCAACTGCCCGACGACTGATGTCGGGACGTTGTACATATGCTAGTTGTGTGGTAAACTCTGCTTGCGCGATGCAGAATTCCAGGGGCTATCTTAATGAAATCCGACTTGACGGCTTTACCTTGATCAAACGACTCGTGCGGCTGTTAAGGAGCCTCGAGCTTATGCACTGGGCAGCTATGGACCATTTCTGTGGTACTTACAGTGTCGGGAGCGACCAGTCGCAGTTGCACGAGGCTGTCGCTGTGTAAGGGGCAGTGCAGGCGACTGCTGCTGCAGGCTGCAAGGATGCACTGCTCCACGGTCCAGGCAGTCGCTATGGACCAGTTCTGGGGTTCGCTGTTGACTACGCCTTCGACGGAGCCGAGGCGGGATGATGCTGCGAATATGGAAAAAAACGCTGTTTATGACATCATCCAGAGTCAGGTCCAGTCTTAATCAATCAAGTTACGAGGCGAGACCGTGGAGACGTGGCTTCTGGGTGTTTTCGCTGGTTGTGTTTCGATTGTCGTGAACTTAATCAGGCTGTTGTCAACCAAGCGTCCTCAGTCAAGAGATGACTATAAAACAAATTGTGTATTCTTTAACATAGTCTACATCAATTAGATAAATGGTACCGCGTTATGAAAAGATCATCATGGGAATTTTCCGCTGACCAACTTTAAAAGTTTAAAAAAATACAAATAATTTAAATAGTTCCTCATCCACCACGATGAGGAACTTCTTAAAGTATTGAGCATTTTGAAAAATTTATTTGACACGCATTTAAATATTTTCCTTTACAAATGAAGATTAGTTTTTGTTTGACCTTAAAAACAAAAAAATTGATGATTGAATATTTAGTGAAAACTAAAACTAAATTTTCAATCGTGATCGGTTCAGTTGAAGCTAATGTTCGACTAATTAATTAAACAATTGTTTTTTTTTTTTTTGAATTCTTTTAGAAAGAGCCCGCTTTCTACTAGTTCCCACGACTTCATGTTCTCCCAACCCGACTGCGTCGCGTCGCATCGCCTGCCCGCCCTATCACTTCGTTTTCGGATAGTGTTCTTTCTGTAATTTTTTCTTTTAACTCGGCTCTTAATGGTAGTAGCGTGATGTTTTAGCCTATAACCTTCATTTTTTAAAATACAAAGGACAGTTCCAGAGATTAAGGCGTTCAAACAGACAAACGAACTAACTCTTCATCTACATTTTTAACATAACATAACATCACGCCTTGTTTCTACGAAGGGTTGGGCAGAGGTGTACCTATAGTACACCCACATTTTGCCAGTTATGTTCAAGTCCCATGTAATAGGGGGCGAGCCTATTGCCATCAACCGGGCACAAATCCAGACTCCGGGCTACTACTGAGAAATTCCAGATAGAAAAACCCAATAACACGTTGCCCGACCTGGGAATCGAACCCAGGACTTCATGCTCAGCAGTAGCGATTGCGATTGTGACCACTAGCCCAACGAGGCAGTCCAGTTGTTTGGAAGTATCATCGTGATTTTTTTCTATCGTATCAAATAAGTTGTATTATGTTTTGAACACACTATCTGACTAGCATATATCCTGAAGCATATCATATGTTTACTGCAGAGGATCATATACTTTTAGGCATTATAATACTTGCGTTTAGGTCTTGTAGTCCCCTCCAGTACCATGAAATAGGGGGCGAGCCTATTGCCATCAACCGGCCACAAATCCAGACTCCGGGCTGCTACTGAGAAATTCCCGATAGAAAACCCAATAACACGTTGCCCGACCTGGGAATCGAACCCAGGACCTCATGCTCACCAGTAGCGATTGCTACCACTAGACCAACGAGGCAGTTCTTCTCGAGATCTTTATTATTATTTACTATAAATTAGCTTCCATTGTTAGAAGCTCACCTTTGGTTCCTACATCTAAACATAGCATCATCAGCCTATAATGTTCCCACTGCTGGGTCACAGGCCTCCTCTCAGTGAGAGGAAGATCTCCATGTTTTATCGAGCCGTTAAAACCATGTGAAGCGCAGCGACCCGCTATGCTAGTAATCAATAAGTTTCGTTTCTTACCATTCGACTCAGCACCAACTCCACTATCTCCGTCGGATGCTCTGGATTCCTCAGACAAACGCAGACGTCTTGGTTCAGCAGCGCCCAACTCAAGTCTTCTGAACGCCTGGAGACAAGTTACATGCCCATTTTCTAAGTCAAAACCTTATGAACTCCTCGACATGACTCAATCTAACTTAGGTGGTTTGAAATTCATAGAATTGCAATTTTACTCCTCATCTCAAACAGTCTCCTCAGTCGAGGTGAGTTTGAGTTGAGGAACCAACCGTCAAACATAAGGTACACGCTTGTACTTCCATATTATTATTATAATCTTTGGTCATGTTACCTTGATGCTTCCTTGAGGTAGTCAACAAGAAAGTTTTAACCAAAACACGCGTATTTGATCCGATTTTCATAATGCCTTTTGAAGAGTTTTTGAAATATTGACGTATCCGTGACGCATCAACTCGAATTACGCACATTTGAGCGACTATGATTACCGATTCTGAGGGTCTTACAAGGCACACCTTGAAGTCTCCTCGACAGAATTGTGAGTCGAGTAGCTTTTGAGGTTACGACTTAGATAATGGGTGATAAAGATGGTTCAAAGTCAAAGCATTTATTTCAAATAGGCACTAAAAGGCACTTTTTTTGGAAAATCATATACTTTCCACTTTCGCAATGTTTGTAAATATGTGAGCACAATTTACCTCACGTGATTGATTTATAATAATAATAATAATAATAAATCATTTATTTCAAATCTTACGATTACATCCATATTTGTTAGTAAAATTGCGAGCTTACAAACTAGTGTTAGTAATAATTAGAAGTAAATCATTAATAATAAATAAAAATAAATACATAATTAATTAAATAATATACACTAATTATTGTTATTTTATTTAAAAAATAAATAAAAGACAGTAAGCGGTAAGGTGGACTCCCCGATGATAGCGGCAAATCATTATACGACTGCATGCAGCCGTATCCAGCGCGCCAGCATCGGAGAGTCCCACCGTTCCGCTAACGCGCGCAGGATGGTGTTGGGACTGTCACGCGAGCGGCGCATGATAGAAGCGCACCGTTTGCGCATGATAGCCGCAAATCCATCTGTGTCCACCTGCGCGAACATCGCGGAGGCGCTGCAGTGGCGCGGCAGTCCCATCAGTACCCGGAACGCATTATTGTATTGAACGCGCAGATCGCTGTATGTTCGCTGTGTATAGTTAACCCACAGGCTGCAGGTGTAAAAGGACTGACAGTACGCTTTAAAAAGCGCAACTTTGACAGTCCCCGTGCACCGTGAAAACCTGCGGGCCAACATGTTGCATCGGACCGACAGCGCTCTGCGCTCCCTATCAATATCCACACTATCCTTAAGGTCCTCAGTGACCCAGTGGCCCAAATACTTAAATTGCTCGACTTTGTTTAGAGCCGTACCACACAAAGTAAAATTCGGAACGTATGTGTATCGCTTATTGTCCGGCTTGAAAATCATTATTTCGCTCTTTTTCGTGTTGTATTTGAGCCCATGAGTCACCGCGTAGGACTCACAAATATTCAGGAGCCTTCGTAATCCACCAATAGAAGGGCTCAGTAGCACCATATCGTCTGCGTAACTGATGTTATTCATACACACTCCATCTATATGACACCCGACGCCGGTGCTGCTGAGCTCCTCGATCAGTCGGTTGACGTACAGGTTGAAGAGCGTGGGAGAGGTCAGCCCCCCCTGCCTCACCCCGCATTCCAGTCTATACCCCTCCGAGAGAGCGCCCGCCCATCTCACAAAATTCCTTTGATTCCTGTACCAATGCATAAGTAGTAACACAATTTCCCCCGGTAGACAAGTTTCATCTCTTAACTTACCCCACAGAATATCGTATGACACAAGATCGAACGCTTTTGATAAATCTAGGTAGCACGCATATACTGGGGTCTTTCTACAAGTGTAATACTGTACAGTCTGCTTGAGGCACAGGATAGCACTCTCGGTAGAAAGCCCGGGCCTGAAGCCGAACTGCGCGTCGCTTAGCGAGACGTGTTTATCCAGGTGCTGACCAAGCAGACTGTCCAGCACTTTGGCGACCACTGTGGCTAGAGAGATCGGTCTATAGTTGTTTGCATCTGATGTATCACCAGTTTTATTTTTGATGATTGGTACAACTACAGCACGCACTAGATTATCGGGAAGGTGGGAGTGGCCTAAACACAGGGTGAAAAACATAGAAAGCACTCTGGGTAGGTGTACACCTGCGTGCTGCAGGTGCTCGATGCTAAGGCTGTCATGGCCCGGGGATTTACCCCTCACCATGCCTCTGATCACTGCACGCACTTCACTTGTAGTAAAATTAACACCACGCGCACTACCTTCCCTAGCATCAGGCTCCTGCCACGCTAGGCCCAGAGGAGAGGCCACCCTGAAAAGATGGGAAAACATAGTGGCGATCTCGCTAGGCTCGTGCACTCCCGCCACGCTAACGGGGAGGCTCGGCTTATGATTCAATTTCTTGGTGTTTTTCCAGAACTGACCGAATTTCTTTTTTGAGTGAAGTTCCGCTATAATGTCCATCTTTATCTGTTGTTGGTTATTCTGACACCACTTTAATTTCGATTTAAAAGCGCGCCTAGTCTCACACATATCATTATAAAGACGTCCAGCCCCGGGCTTACCCCCATATAACCAAGCCTGAAAACACAGCCGAGCCCTCCCATGAGCGCCACGGACGTGTCTGTTCCACCCGGTAATGTATTTACCTCTACGCTTTTCGGTAACATTATAACTACATATAGCGGCCTCCGACAGAATACAAATAATGTCGTTATACATGTTATCTAACAGGCTTTTATGACTTTTGTTACAACACATATTATCTGAGCAGTTTCTTAGTTCTGACGGAAAGTTAATTTCACGAAGTCTAGAGTGACATGCATTTTTAAATTTCACTATCTGAGTCGAGTCACGTTCACCCCAGACTATTCTATTTATACGAACTGTAGGTATACAAATCTTAGGCTTAACTAAATTAAAATTACATATTATAGACACCGGGTAGTGATCAGATCAGTATGTATCATACAACACAGAGACCGCGGACACAGAATGCCGCGCGGCACTAGTCACAAGACAGTGGTCGAGCCAGCGTCGACAGCCGTGCGCATCACTGACAAACGTATGACTGTCCGGCGGCATGAGTTCCAGGTCTACACAGGACCATGATTGTTCCGCACTAAAACTTAAAAGTTCAGTAGCAAATGACTCACCGGGGTGCGCATTGTAGTCCCCTAACATAAACACCGACTCCACATTGTGACTGTCAATTATGGCTGCCATTTCACTGAGACACTCTGTGAATACCACTAAGTTTTCATTGGACTCGGTAGGCATATACACAGAAAATATCAAAATGGAACGATCACAGAGCTCGATTTTTATCGCGGCGAGACGCACACTATTGCACTTCACTACTACTACCGTCGGAAACGCAACCTTTCTCCACAGCAGGGCAACTCCGCCGTAGGGCCTACCGCGTAAGACCCCTGCCGCGATATCAACTGCAGAGGGGTACCTCTGCAGTTGATATCGCGCAGGCGAAGTCGTCGTCTATCGTGGCCAGGTACCCGAGGTCGTGCGGCAGTAGCCACGTCTCCTGCAGCGCCACAACATCTGCCGATCGACAAAGCTTCCGCACACATTCCACTGATCTAATCACGTTTTTGCAGTTAAAACTTATTAATTTGATGTTGTTCATAAATTAGATCTGCCATTATTCTCGCCGGTCACATGGACATTTTCCTTATTACGTCTGATGATGTTTATAAATCGACGATAGGCCACCCCCTCTGGCCAGAAGTCATCACTCACAAATGTTATTAACGAACGTTTAGGTACAAATATTTTGTATGATTCATAATCCTTCGCTAACTTCATGTCCATTTTTTCAATTTTAACATCAATATTTGTCTTCTCCATAATGTAGGTACGGATGTCACACACGGACACGCCCTTCGCCACATTATAAATGTACATGGGAACCTTAGTTTCCGCTGCAATAAAATTACTTCCAGGCTCAGGAATTGCTTTTCCTCGCTTCCCAACGAAACGGTTTCGCGACCTTTTGTGTTGGACACGAACCCACTGGTCACTCGGGGCCTGTGTCTTCCATTTCCCTTCTCGAACAATCTCCGCCAACGATTTCTGCTTAGGTGCGATAGAGCCGGTTCCATTTTTGTCGACCGTGTGTCCCACGGCCAAGTCGGGTGGTGGAGGTACCGTCGCAGTAAAAGCGGCTAGACTAGATAGCAGCGGGAGCGGGGCGGGGGGCAGGGGACCACCGTCGCCGGCCGCCGCGGGGGACGGCTGCAGCGAGGGGGGCGGTGGCGATGCCCCGCCAGCCGCACCGCGCACCGGCGTTGGATCGTCCGCGGGCTGCGCGGGAGGATACTCGAGCGACTCGATCAGCTGACCTATGAATTGCGTCATCGTAGCCGCGTCTCGAAGTTCGGCGGTAGAATCACATGGCTTATTTTGAGGCGCTGCTTCACTACTACCCTCCAGTATCTGATGGTCAAAAATATTGCGAATACTGGATTTTAGTGTAGATTGCAATGTAGTTTCTTGTTGATAGCATTCACTTATGCCATCATTGCACTCTAACGGCAATCCCATGGGACCACTATCGCACTCATAGCTTGCGAGTCTTGCGCCATATGCACCTCTTCTGGGGTTTACATTATCCCAACCTGATGAAAGATGCTGCACCTCACTTCTCAACTGGTCCATCTGCTTAACTGTAGCATAATCCTCTTTCATCATGTCGAGATCTTGCCGTAGCTTAACAATGTCTTTCAACAGCCTGGTCACGTCGACGTGGTCGAACAGAACCGGGGGTAACTTCTCAAGGTCGCGGGCCACGAATACTGGGATATCCTCGGAGTCGGTATCGCGGATCAGTCGGATGATATCGTCAATGTCTCGAATATTCTTGCCCACCTTCCTCCGCGTTATCTTGCGTTTTGTTGTCGGTAAGGATTCGAACAACAACTTCTTCGCCGTTACAATTTCACTTTCGGTGAAAGCGCTCGCACAGATTCTGCTTATACTTTCGTCGTCCATCACAGAAATTTTATTATGGACGAAGGCCAAAACTTCGTTAATCACTACATTGCAATTAGCACATTTAACCACAGAGGACATTTTTTTCTTTTTTTTTTAAATTCCCCGATACACACGGTCACGCACAATATCCAACCATTCGCAAGCGCGTGCGAGGCGACACTGATTTATCTGTCTTTGCTTATTTTAAATTACTTTTACCTATTTGTGGTATAGTATTTTTATTCTGGGTGCATCGTCTTCACTTATAAAAAGATAACTAATGTACACAAAATATTGTAAAACATTTTAAAAGAGTAACGGTGGAGTTTATTGCACCTTCTTCTCCATACGAAACTACCTTTTGGAAGGGGCGCCTAGAATCAATTCTATTTCAATGAAAATGTTGACGTTCAAAAGTGCCTTTTGTGCCTATTTGTAATAAATGCTTTGACTTGGCTTGACTTTTGAACGTCAACATATACATTAAAATATAACTGATTCTAGGCCCCTTCCAAAAAGTAGTTTCAACCAATCAGCCTAGAGCAGTCCACTGCTGAACATAGGCTTATCCCAAGTTGCTGCCTTCGGCAACCAGTCCATCCTGGACGCCTTTTTTAAGGACGTCAGTCCACCTAGCTAGGGGATGAGTTTATCATAAATGTTGGTTCTAGAACGAGTAGCATTGTCAACTTTTGTCGACGATGGTAGACTAGAAAAAGTTACAGATTTATTTTATTCATCTGTTGTTTATTCTGCAAAAATTGTAAAAGCTTTAAAAAAATCCAAGTTACAAACGTTTTAAAATAAGAGTTGGACGAGGACAGCACTATCGTAGAAGTGACGTCACGACTATGTGACTTCATATTAGGACGGGAATAATCCGCTCCAAAAGCTTTTAAAGCGCGTATCTTCTTCATATTTACATAGATTTAACAGATTTTATCGATTATCTAAGTTTTACTATGCCTTCTTTGAAATTACATTAATTTTTCGAACATTTTTAATATTAGTCATAATTAAAAATTGTATTTTCCAGAATTAAAATCTTAATTTTATGTTATAGCAACTCTATGATTGATGATAACCCCCCACCATAGAAATTTTACCACCTGATTGATGATGACCGCCCCAGCATAGAAATTGTACCACATGATTGATGATGACCCCCCAGCATAGAAATTGTACCATATGATTGATGATGATCCCCCAGCATAGAAATTTTACCACATGATTGATGATGAACCCCCAGCATAGAAGTTGTACCACATGATTGATGATGACCCCCAGCATAGAAATTGTACCACATGATTGATGATAACCCCCCACCATATAAATTTTACCACCTGATTGATGATGACCCCCCCAGCATAGAAATTGTACCACATGATTCATTATGACCCCCCACCATAGAAATTTTACCACATGATTGATGATGACCCCCCAGCATAGAAATTGTACCACATGATTGATGATAACCCCCCACCATAGAAATTTTACCACCTGATTGATGATGACCCCCCCAGCATAGAAATTGTACCACATGATTGATTATGACCCCCCACCATAGAATTTTTACCACATGATTGATGATGACGCCCCAGCATAGAAGTTGTACCACATGATTGATGATGACCCCCCAGCATAGAAATTGTACCACATGATTAATGATAACCCCCCACCATATAAATTTTACCACCTCATTGATGATGACCCCCCCAGCATAGAAATTTTACCACATGATTGATGATGACCCCCCAGCATAGAAATTGTACGACATGATTGATGATAACCCCCCACCATAGAAATTGTACGACATGATTGATGATAACCCCCCACCATAGAAATTTTACTACATGATTGATGATGACCCCCCAGCATAGAAATTGTACCACATGATTGATGATGACCCCCCACCATATAATTTTTACCACATGATTGATGGTGACCCCCGAGCATAGATATTGTACCACATGATTCATGATTACCCCGCACCATATAAATTTTACTACATGATTGATGATGACCCCCCAGCATAGAAATATTTCGTCAATTATCAAAAAAGAAACTGCTATTTCGTAGAAATACTGTCCAATACCTACGCGGTCGAAATGTATGGAACAACAAATATTTTTTAATAACCGACGAAAAATTTCAACGCAGGGGCTGCAGGATCATGTACTAAATATTGTGTTACACGTTGCACGTCAATGTACCTGTCACCTTGTATATTACAGATCATCACCGTGCCTTTGTGTTAACGAAAATTGTCGTGGCAAATTTTGTCGAGGCGCAAAAGTTAACTCGTCTTACTGTAGTATATATTGTTTACCGAGTGGGTTCAAGATTTAACCTTCTTACCTGAGCCAGCTGCTGCTCCTGTTCCTGATGTTGTGCTTGAGGACCAGCGTGTTTCAGACACTCGGGACATGGCACTACTCGCGTGATGAGGCACCGACCCTCGGAGGTGTGAACGAAACGGGTGCCTGTATGTAAACTTTGAGTTGTAGAAACTTTCTTGGCCATGTGTTTTGAAAAAATATTGGTATACCATTCCATGACGAAACTTGTAAAATTTCTATTATTAAGACTCAGGTCTTATTAATAGAATTATGATCATACAAGTTTGAATAAAAACGCATTTAACAATATTTCATTCCATTATATTAGATTTTTTTATTTTCCTGTGTAGTGTGTGTGTCTCTGTAGTGTAGTAATTATGTTTTTATTTAATAAAGGCTTGCCAACTAAACACATACACAGCATTTATAGGAAAGCACGGCACTATCAGTTACCGTAACAAAAAAATCAAGAATTGGTCGGTCATCTGAAAAATGATATGTGATGTGATACTTCACGACCGGTTATTTTCAAAAGTTTTAAGTTTTTGTTAATACTGTTCAGGGTTGAACCAAAGGAAACATGATAATTATCGATATCTTAATTTCACCAATAGTTTTTAGCCTAACACGCTAGAAGCTCCCAAAAAGTTAATTTAATTCGATAGTACAGTAAAAGAATAGAAGATAGAGAAGATAGTACAGTCTGGAATAGATATACAAAGAAAAATGCCAAAATAATTTTCAACACATTTGCTCATAAAGTGGTTCTTATTACACCGGTTTAAGGTTCATAATGCAGTGTTTTAAACACGCGTGCTTTTTACTTAGTACCGCACTCGTGTTTTAGTTTTAACTTTTTGTTTTTTTCATCTCCGTAAAGAGTTTTTATGTCTAAATACAATGAACATTTTTATCATCAACAAAATATACCCAAGAAAATGAAAACAACGAAATTATTAATAATACCAATACCATACAGTACACAAACTGTAAAAATGCCAACAAAAACTGTTCGGTATCATTTTGAGAATTGTACGTTCATTAATTATTTCAACAATTAAAGATAATAACAATACGAGTCGTTTTCCTATGTCAGTAGTTTTCCTCGCAAGTGTGTTGAAAAACGTCGTGTGACACGCGTGTGCATTGATCATTACCCACTCGGCTCCCTTATAGCGCTCGCCTACGGTTGGGGTCAATGACCAAAAGAGCACACTTATATCACAATGTACTATTAAGAAGACTTACCGAGTGATGGGTACCAATCTTCAAGCAGTAAATCAACGTGGTCCGATACTAGAGCCAGCACTTTCGCTAACGTTTCCGGGTTCGGTTCCAAGCTGATGCTCTAAAGTAAATTGAACTAATATTATTTATTTGTTAGATCTCCAACACAATTACATGCAAGGATACATGGAACAGGGACAATTACAAGTGTGCGCTTTCAATTATAGGAGACCACATTATTTACTTATAATCTAGTTATGTACATTAAGTTTGACAAGGTATTTTTTTAATATAAATCATAAAGACTTATGGAAACAAAAAAAAAATACAAATAAATAATAAAAAATAAAGAAAAACCTTACATGACAATGATGACAGACCAAAATAAAAAAATAATACGAGTTTGATACTAAGACTTTGATATCCTATTTGAAATTTGATAATTTGCTTGTTTTTCAATTCAGTACGCTTCGATACTTCGTTATGTATACTGCCTGCAGGGCCTTGGCAAAACGGCGAAGTGTCCGAGGTTTGTTTTGGATCCCGGCACATAGTAAAGGTTATGGTTACATTTCCGCTTATCTGCAGCTTTCCAAGAAGCTCGCTACAATCAACAACCCCATTGAAAAGTTTGTGAAGAAATGTGAGATTTTTTCCCTTCTATCTATCTACCAACGAGGATATTTTATAATGTTGTTGTCTCAAGTCGTAGGTCCTGATTATTTTGCTAGATAAACAATAGAATAACATAACATTCGCCGAAAGTGGAGGGCAGAAAAGATCAGTACAGTTACAAGTCCAAAGTAACACCCTCTGTTCCTGAAAAAGCCTAGTAACACTTTTTCTGACATTGGAATTTAACCCTAGATCTCACGTTGGTGGCCGTGCTAGCGAGCACCGGAACCACATAAGCAATCAACTCAATATTATGCTGAACAAATTTTAAAATTAAATAAAACCTCCGGCACAAACAAAAACCTAAAAAACGGCTGAACAGATTTTTTGAAGTGAAACCTTCTTTAGCGGCGTTGTACACTTTTTTTGTAATGGGTAAAAAAAAATAAGCTCGCGTCAGGACACGTGACCTGATCGAAAATTCGTAAGACGGATGATTTTTGATTTTTATTGATTGATTTTTATGAGAGATAATATAATATAAATTGTTATGTTTGTGTACGATAGCGCAATAAATAAATATTGTATTCTACCACTTATATGATAGTACTTTTATACTGATAATTAAAGCAATTCGTGCAAAATTATTCCCTAACCATTCCAAAATATCAAAAATGCACAACGTTAATATTCAAGTTTTCACTTCTGCCGACACTCCCGGAGTGCAACCCGTCGTTTTTTTTCTTTCTTTTGTTTTTAGCTAAAAACACTCAATCAATTCACCTTTAAAAAATGGTTCAGCTGTTTGAGAGCTACAATGCCGCAGACAGACACACGTTAACCCCCCTCTCCCCCCTCTTTTAAGAATCAGTATGTTTTGCCTACCTGATACCCAGATATGGGTAGACCATCATCTCTTCTGATGATGCAAACTTGTGCTGGTAACAAGATCTCGACACAGGCTGAAGACTGCACGTCCAGCTCGCACCATGCACCTTCCTGACGTACCCTGAACCTGATGGAGGGAAAAAGGCATAATAATCTTATGTTGGGAAAGTTTCATGTTTGTAACAGCTCTATACTAGATCTCATCATCGAGCGTTCATGATAATACTACGCACAGATACCCAATCGCATACAAAGAAATGACACCTCCCTAAGTCTGGCTATTGATCTGGCTATTTTTCTTCGTCCAAATTCTCAACAGATGGCAGCATCAGCGACTCACTAATTGCCAGAGACTGTAGTTTTACAACGTCATCTAGGAGTCGACCTACTTTTAAAACGATAAAGTTTTATAGTTGTGGGTTCCGAACAACATGTTAAAAGATTTATTTTATATTTCTATGTAAAGTAATAAATATAATTAATTAGTAGTTGTTTGATTTAAATTAGCAACGATAGTGGATAGTGTGATGACAAATCATCAAACCACTTCTCCCGCTTTGGGCGGAGCGGGAGGGCGTGTCAGACTTTTACTGACTAAAACCTAGCCGTGTTCTTTCACTTGCCTGTGCCAGGGTCTGGCAGGCATCGGCCCTAACGGACCCCGTCAATCAGTGCTGACATCTCTTTGAGGCGCGCGTGGAACACGATGCGTCGTCGACCCGGGCCTGGTCCTTACCGGACGGCGAGCTATCCGACCGAATCCTCACCGAATGTTATGATAGTGCTCGTCGAGTGGCTCGTCGTCGACCACAGCAGGCAGCAGCGCGTCCCTGCGCGGCGCCAGCTCCCGCAGCGCCAGCATGCTGAGCGCGCCCGCAGACACCCGCGCGCCGCGCAGCCACAGCTTCCAGCCCCAGGATAGCTCTAGGGCTTTGGATATGGTTTCGTCTAGTTCCATCTGTGAGAAGATAATAATAATCATGTGAAAAAGTCCGACATATTGTTCAAAAGCAAAGAAAGAAAAATTGTTTATACTGCACAAACAAAACGCACATTACAAAAAAAAAAAAAACAATGTAGCCAAAGGCCTCTTATTCAGAAAAAAAAAGTTTTGCAATTTTATCTTTTTGATGTCACTCAGCACCAAAGACAATACACAATGATCTGTCTGTGTTGCGACACCGGCAAAATGACAATAAAACAAACAATCTAAACAAAAACAAGATGCCGATTGCAAAGTGGAAGAATGACTACTAGTTTGAATGTTTCCGGTTGTTCTCGTCTTGCTAACGGCGAGTACTTGCACAAACACAATCTAGTGGCTAGGATTATCCACTCCCAACTTGCCTTGCAGTACAGCCTTGTGGAGTCCCGTGTGCCCGACCCAGTTCTCGAGAATGATTTTGTCACATTGTACTGGGATCGATCTATCATCACTGACTGGACTATTGTAGCCAATAAGCCTGATATTGCGGTGATAGATCGACGAGAGCGCCGTGCAATGATTGTCTGTCTCTCATGATGGAAATCTTTTTTAAGCTGATAAAAATATTTAAAAAAACACGTATCTTGAGCGCACGAGGTTCTCGACATGTGGCGCGTGGAAGCGCATCTTTTTCGCATCGAAGTAATCCAAAAGAGCTTCAGCAAACATCAATGATTCGCTACAGAAGAGGAATTTTGTGTGGAATCTACCCGCACATGTAAAATTAACGTTTATTCCAAGTTTCTCCGTATTTAAATTTCCTCATAACATAACAAATTGTTTCCATACTTGTTCATACACATAATGGAAAAACACTGCCGAAATCCAATTACAAATATTAAAAACTCACCTCAGGAGGCAACTTATACACGGAATACGGCGCCTCAGCCAGCTGCTGGTCAGCCAGCAACCTCGCACACAGTCGCGGCCAGAACCCACACGGCACGTACGACAGGAGTAGAAGTCGTCGCAATGGGCGGCCACCCCGCCCTGACACCACCAGCTTGTGGCAGTCTTCTGTCGAAGAAATTATTTCTCATCATCTACCTCGTGATCTTACAGAGAAAAGACGTCCACTGCTTAACGAGCGTCGCCACATCGACCGGTCATGTGCTTCTCGCATCTAGCGTAATCCCTTCACAAGGTCATTGGTCCACCTGCGGAAGGCTTTCCGGCGCTTTGACCAAATGAGATTTCGTTGAATTTGTATTGGTGATACGAGATAGAGGGATTTGAAAAAAAAAACATCATGGCGTATTTTAGCCGTTATTAACAAAAGCCGTTAATTTACGATTTAGTTACATGCTAATTTAGGTTATCAAAATAAAGGCCTTTAAGAGACATTACAGTCACAGAGACAGTAGGGCAAACAAGTAACTAATTGCGAAGCCAAAAGAAAAAAAAAATTAAACCACGTGGTGTCGCGATTCGATTTATTTCGGTGTACAAGAGAATCGGCAACAATACCAAAAAAAGAATACAAAAAACTTATACAACCAAGATGTACAATCAAGATTAAGTTTTTTTTAAATGATTATTCAAGTTAAAAGAACAACATAAATCTGTCGATAACTTACGTATCAGCGTAGGGGAGTCAGTGCCCCTGCTATCAGGCACAGGAGTGAGCTGTGCCGGCCACGTGCGGCGAGGAGTGCCGCGGTTTGAGCTGCACCACGACCGGGAGCGAACAGGTAGCTGTGTATAAGGAAAAAGTTTTGTGACAAGTGCTTTTTGTCATACGTATGAAGATTTAGTCACAAAATAAATATGGACAGTATAGAAACTACGTAGAAACGATCGAAACAGGATACTTACACGGGCGTGCGCAAGGCTTGTTTTTTTTTTTTTTTTTGGTTGGGATTCATCAAAAGACTTCTCCCGCTCTAGGTGGAGCGGGAGGGCGTGACAGACTTTTACTGACTGAAACACACCCGTGTTCCTTCAGTTGCCTGTGCCAGGGCCACGATTATCTCTTTCGAAATACCCGCGACCCTGAGGCATCGGCCCTATCGGGCCCCTTCACTTTGTGCTGACATATCTTTGAGGCGCGCGTGGACCCGGGCCTGGTCCTTACCGGACGGCGAGCTACCCATTGCTCGCCGTCCGCAAGCCCGCGCCGCAGGTGACTGGGGATCTGCGGGGGGAGGGGGGGCGTCTCCTGCGGCGACTAGTGGGGGCGTGAGGGCGCAAGGCTCTCTCCCTCACGCGCTCCGTCTCCTGCGGCGACTAGTGGGGGCGTGAGGGCGCAAGGCTCTCTCCCTCACGCGCTCCGTCTCCTCCTTCGTGAGGGCGCAAGGCTCTCTCCCTCACGCGCTCCGTCTCCTGCGGCGACTAGTGGGGGCGTGAGGGCGCAAGGCTCTCTCCCTCACGCGCTCCGTCTCCTGCGGCGACTAGTGGGGGCGTGAGGGCGCAAGGCTCTCTCCCTCACGCGCTCCGTCTCCTGCGGCGACTAGTGGGGGCGTGAGGGCGCAAGGCTCTCTCCCTCACGCGCTCCGTCTCCTGCGGCGACTAGTGGGGGCGTGAGGGCGCAAGGCTCTCTCCCTCACGCGCTCCGTCTCCTCCTTCGTGAGGGCGCAAGGCTCTCTCCCTCACGCGCTCCGTCTCCTCCTTCGTGAGGGCGCAAGGCTCTCTCCCTCACGCGCTCCGTCTCCTGCGGCGGCTAGTGGGGGCGTGAGGGCGCAAGGCTCTCTCCCTCACGCGCTCCGTCTCCTCCTTCGTGAGGGCGCAAGGCTCTCTCCCTCACGCGCTCCGTCTCCTGCGGCGACTAGTGGGGGCGTGAGGGCGCAAGGCTCTCTCCCTCACGCGCTCCGTCTCCTCCTTCGTGAGGGCGCAAGGCTCTCTCCCTCACGCGCTCCGTCTCCTCCTTCGTGAGGGCGCAAGGCTCTCTCCCTCACGCGCTCCGTCTCCTGCGGCGGCTAGTGGGGGCGTGAGGGCGCAAGGCTCTCTCCCTCACGCGCTCCGTCTCCTCCTTCGTGAGGGCGCAAGGCTCTCTCCCTCACGCGCTCCGTCTCCTCCTTCGTGAGGGCGCAAGGCTCTCTCCCTCACGCGCTCCGTCTCCTGCGGCGGCTAGTGGGGGCGTGAGGGCGCAAGGCTCTCTCCCTCACGCGCTCCGTCTCCTCCTTCGTGAGGGCGCAAGGCTCTCTCCCTCACGCGCTCCGTCTCCTGCGGCGACTAGTGGGGGCGTGAGGGCGCAAGGCTCTCTCCCTCACGCGCTCCGTCTCCTCCTTCGTGAGGGCGCAAGGCTCTCTCCCTCACGCGCTCCGTCTCCTCCTTCGTGAGGGCGCAAGGCTCTCTCCCTCACGCGCTCCGTCTCCTGCGGCGACTAGTGGGGGCGTGAGGGCGCAAGGCTCTCTCCCTCACGCGCTCCGTCTCCTCCTTCGTGAGGGCGCAAGGCTCTCTCCCTCACGCGCTCCGTCTCCTCCTTCGTGAGGGCGCAAGGCTCTCTCCCTCACGCGCTCCGTCTCCTGCGGCGGCTAGTGGGGGCGTGAGGGCGCAAGGCTCTCTCCCTCACGCGCTCCGTCTCCTCCTTCGTGAGGGCGCAAGGCTCTCTCCCTCACGCGCTCCGTCTCCTCCTTCGTGAGGGCGCAAGGCTCTCTCCCTCACGCGCTCCGTCTCCTGCGGCGGCTAGTGGGGGCGTGAGGGCGCAAGGCTCTCTCCCTCACGCGCTCCGTCTCCTCCTTCGTGAGGGCGCAAGGCTCTCTCCCTCACGCGCTCCGTCTCCTGCGGCGACTAGTGGGGGCGTGAGGGCGCAAGGCTCTCTCCCTCACGCGCTCCGTCTCCTGCGGCGACTAGTGGGGGCGTGAGGGCGCAAGGCTCTCTCCCTCACGCGCTCCGTCTCCTCCTTCGTGAGGGCGCAAGGCTCTCTCCCTCACGCGCTCCGTCTCCTCCTTCGTGAGGGCGCAAGGCTCTCTCCCTCACGCGCTCCGTCTCCTGCGGCGGCTAGTGGGGGCGTGAGGGCGCAAGGCTCTCTCCCTCACGCGCTCCGTCTCCTCCTTCGTGAGGGCGCAAGGCTCTCTCCCTCACGCGCTCCGTCTCCTCCTTCGTGAGGGCGCAAGGCTCTCTCCCTCACGCGCTCCGTCTCCTGCGGCGGCTAGTGGGGGCGTGAGGGCGCAAGGCTCTCTCCCTCACGCGCTCCGTCTCCTGCGGCGGCTAGTGGGGGCGTGAGGGCGCAAGGCTCTCTCCCTCACGCGCTCCGCCTCCTCCGCATGAACGTCTGCACTACCAGACGCATCACAGGTGCGTTGCAATGCCAACGTAGGAGCAAAGGTTGCACCCATACCACGATATAAATATGAACAGTACCGAAACTACGTACGAACGTTCGAAACGGCAAACTCACACAGACGTGCACATCGACGAAACGATCAAAACTCACTAACTTACCCCAAGGTTAAGCAACATCCATCAAGGTATAGAAAGGGATGGGTGACCATCCTTGACTTGACCTTTCAAACTACTTAAGTTAGATTGTTTATAACCAAATCCTAAAAATAAAACACTATACCACACATTTTCGCAAAGTTAAGCAACTAAGCCTGAGATACAGAAGCAGATGGGTACCCATTACGTACTTAGGCAAGATTGCTGACGCCAAAACCCTTAAAAAAGCCACTACCATTTTTTTTTCCAAAAGTTAAGCAACACTTTCCAAGGTATAGAAAAGGATTGGTGGTCTTTTAACTACTTAGATAAGATTGCTGCTCGCCAAAACTCCCTAAATGAGACTCCCAAGGTATAGAACCGGATGGGGCCGCATACCTGGTGCTGCAGCGGCTCGACGCGCGGCAGAAGCGGCGGCACGAGTAGCAGACGCGAGTCCCAGCACAGCGCCAGCTCAAACTTGTTCAAAAGCGACACGCCCAGCGAACTGGCTTCGTCTCCTCGAGCCAGCATAGGAGATGCCTTGAACACGTGAGCTAGGTCTTCGATCTTCATTATTCCTGGGGTGATTGAAAACCATTGCTTTATTTCAATTTGTTCGATGCTGACGCTAGAAATTGATAACATAACATAACATCACGCCTGTTATCCCAGAAGGGTTAGGCAGAGTACACCCACATTTCGCCAGTTATGCTTAAGTCCCATGTAATAGGGGGCGAGCCTATTGCCATCAACCGGGCACAAATCTAGACTCCGTGCTACTACTGAGAAATTGATACAATTTATTTGAGAACGACGCATTAATTTTGGCTAAATTTTCACTTTTAGTACTTCTTAGTATATTTAAAAAAAAAGCTATTTTGGATGTGTGTTGATAACAATAATAATCCATTTTCACTAAAGACGACTTAAAAACCGGAATTTCTGCTTAAGATCTACAGAAAACTCCTGTTTTGAAGTCAGTAAAAATCCATTTGTTTTTACGTTCACCGATTTTTGGAGATTTCTGACCCGCTTTTCGTTTATTGGATTTTTTTTTCAACTAACAAAAGCCTTTTGGTTAATTAATCTTTATTTTTACTAACCGATATTATTTGGTGACGGACTCCTACGCTACGGTTACATACTGAAATATAACAATATTAAATATAATGCTTTAGAACATATGGTCCTTCGAGCCGGGTCGCAGCATTATGCTGAGCGATAGCCGTTTTGCGTGGATGTGACGCATGTTTACCGCAAATAAACGTTTTTTCTTTCTTTTTTCTTTGCTTACCATTATTGGCGAAAGGATTGATCTCTCTAACTGTGACGACATGGGCCAACACGTCACACAGCCACTGTGGTCGCAAGAAGTATAGTTCTTTGAGAGTTGCGTCATCGTAGTGTAGGAGAACACCTGTAATAGAAAACATTAATATATATATTTTTACCATTACTCGAGCCGAAAGACGGCCATGGGGCTTTCTCGAGCATTGTGGACACGACCGGTCTTGCGCTTTCCGCATCTAATGGATTCTCGCGATATTTTTATGTAAGTATTCTATCAATATCTTGTTAGCATATAATTTTTATATTTTATTGAACATATCAAATTAATTTTTGTATCATAAAATGTTAATATTTTGTTTGTTGACCGTCATAGACCGAAGCTTTTTTTTAAATACATAGCAAAATTTAAAATAAAAAAACTGCTGTACTATTATTACAACTATCACCCGACTCCAGCTTGACGTCGACTTACGGCACACCCTGTATATTTTTAATTTATCAATTTCAGTAGCTGTCTTTTGCAACCAACACAGTTTTATTAAGTTTTTCTGTCAACCTACCGCAACAGTTAATTTATCGCATTTGACAACAGATACTGATCAAAACTATTGAAATGCCAGAGCATGCATAATGCATAATCAGCCAATAATGTTCCCACTGCTGGGACACAGGCCTGCCCTCTATGAGAGGCAGTGGACGTAGGCCCCTAGGCGGGTTGTCATACGTCTTTGAATTTTTTGGTTCTAGGACATGCCAGAGGGCCTAGACAAAGTAACATTCGCCTGGGAGAGATTCTATTTCTGCAATCACTATAGTTTCACTATGATACTACGCTATGACGTATGATTACGTGACATTTAGATAGCTTATGTCAACCCCATAAAACTTTGCTTTTCTACTGGCGTCATCGCTAATCGAATGTTACGAATTTTACTTTGTCTAGGCCCCAGACGACGGTCGATGGAGCAGACATGTGCTAGAGTGGAGACCGCGTTTGGGCAAACGTAGTGTGGGACGCCCTGCGGCACGATGGGTCGACGATTTGAAGAAGGTGGCAGCGGGTGGATGCAGACTGCTCAGGACCGGGATGGTTGGCGCTCTTTGGGGGAGGCTTACGTTCAGCAGTGGACGGCAATTGGCTGATGATAGGCCCCAGGCCCTTACAGAAATAAAATCATTTATAATTTATGTATTTTTTTAACTGTATATTCATCGATATTTTCGTCAATAATAGGGACGAATTTTGAAATTTATTTTTTAATTTGGTAAAGGAAGCTTGCGTGCGCGGTGGTTCCAAATTTTTTATTAACTTTGGTTGGGCAGTTTTGAGTTAGTTGTGCGCTATAATAACTCCCGCACCGAAAGCTAGTCTCCGTTGAGAATAGCCGCCATGGCCGAAATACGGTCTGAAGGACGATTATTAATTGTGGCTAAAAGAATCATGGCGAGATCCTTACATTAATTGATACAAAAAAAAAATGAGAGTTAAAAGTATTTTCCAATGTTGAGAACACATAACCAGAAGTAGATTGATATACTTATCATATTTTTAAAACCCCGCATAATTAAAAAATATCGAAACCAAAATATCAGTTTTTCGTTGTATCTCGTTCCCATTTTTATATTTATAAAAAATAAGTGAAAACTGACAACAGATCTATCAAACTGACAGACAAAAGAGTGATTACTGATGTTAATCGTTGTGTATAGTTGCGCTAAGAGTTGAAAAAGTATATTGATTAATCACTATTTTAAATAGCTGCGCGCATAGGTTAAGGGCGCGTGAGCATTCGATGCCCGGAATGTTACCATTATATAAATATTGTTTATTATATTTATTTTGTTGAACCCTTGTCTAGTTATTATGTGTATGTATTTTGTTTTAATATTAGCGTTTGCTGCACTGTTCGACGTCATTCAACGCCGGCTGTCGCTGTGCACCAGCGCTGGGGCTCTGTCTCGCATAGGGTCGTAGCATTAAGCTGAGCGATGGCCGTTTTGCGTGGATGTGACGCATATTTTCCCCCAATTTGTTCTCTTTGGTGTTTGTGTTCGATCACTGCGTCATGTTTACCGTAAATAAACGTTTTATCTTTCTTCTTTCTTGTGACATTTTCCATAAAACAATGTGTGGATTGCGTGAAAGACGGAAGGGACAAAAATTATAAGCCCCTCGTTAAACTATTTACTTTTAACATTACATTTTTATAGAGGAGTTATAAAAATATTTTAGATTTTTGAAGTCATTTTTAGGCACATATGAGTATAAAAATTAGAATTTAAGTTTTAACATAATTTTATAATATCACGCCTTCGGGATCGAAGGGTTAGGCAGAGGTGTACCTATAGTACACCCACATTAAGCCAGTTATGCTTAAGTCCCATGTAATAGGGGGCGAGCCTATTGCCATCAAACGGGCACAAATCCAGACTCCAGGCTGCTACTGAGAAATTCTATATAGAAAAACCCAATAACACTTTGCCCGACCTGGGAAACGAACCCAGGACCTAATGCTCAGCAGTAGCTCTTGCGACCACTAGACCAACGAAGCAGTTAGAATTTCTACTTCTTTTTTCAATTTTTTGGTGTAAATCCTGCCATGATTCTTTGATAAATTACTAAAATGCTGGTGTTTATACCGTTTTCGTGTAGAAACATGGTCGCTTGATGTAACTCGGCCGCGTCTCTGAACATACGATGATTCTTCTGTTGCATGTATTGAGTCACCTGCGAAAACAAAAAAGAATTAGAATAATTTTGAAATTATGATTATTTGAAAGTAAAAAAATTGGTACGTTCCAATTTCTCTAATTAATCTATCTAATTTAAAACATCGTGGCTCATAAAAAAAGCGATCTGCGCCGGGAATAGGGATGATGACTGATATTAGAAATGTTCATAAAAATAATGTAATTTCAAAGAAGGCATAGTAAAAATGAGATAATCGAAAAAATCAGTTAAATCGGTGTAAATGTAAAGAAGATACACGCTTTTAAAGTTTTTGGAGGGTTATTCCCGTCCTTGTCGCACGGTACGGACAATGTACGGCGCTAGTATGAAGTTACATAGTCGTGACGTCACTTCTAAGATAGTGCTGTCCTTGTCTAACACCTATCTTAAAACGTTTATAACTTGGCAATTTTTTAAGCTTTTCCCTTTTTGTAATTTTGTTTGCACTATTTGGAAACAAACCATTTATTGAGATAAAAATAAAAAAAATGTCATCATCCCTCTTTTCGCGCTCTGATTTTTTACGATTTCAAATGTCGCCTGATACCGGACGAATCGTACGATGGATTCAAATGGCATTCATGGATGAAGGCCCTTCTAATGCACCGTATTGGTTTAACGAATTCAAGCGCGGTCGACTAACTTTGGGAAATAAAGAAAGAAGTGGTCGCCCTTTGACGGCTGTTACGGAAGAAAACGTGCTTAAAATTATGCCACGATACCGGGATAAATAATATCCTACCCTCTAAATACATTCAGCCGTTAGAGCGTGAAAAGTTAATAACAGACGGATAATCTTATTAAACAGGGTTTTATGATTCGACTTAAAATAATAATAATTAATTTTAATATTCATCATCCCTAGCGCCGCCATTGTTCACGTATCACCTAAGTATATAAGCTAAGTTCTTTTATAACCTCAAATTGTAATAACTTTTAAGCGGGTGGACTGATAAAAAAAAAAAATATATATAATAATTATTTGAAACGATGAATGAAGGAGTACATGAAATGAGTATGCAAGAAGATGTAGTGACAACAATTGAAAAGAGTATGCTTAGATCGTTTGGTCATGTTGAGAGGATGAATGAAAGGAGACTAAAAAAAGGTATTTATAAGGCAGATGTGAGTGGAAACGCCGGGAGGGGACGCCCTAGGAGGACTTAATTATAGTGACCTTATTGGTGATGTTCTTCAGAAAGGTCAGGTGCGTAGTACTCGCAACAGGCGCGGGTGTTTGACCAGATGTATGTACGTAAACGAGGCAAAAGGAGTATGTAAGGAACGTAGCAGGTGGCGTTCTGTGGTTTCTGCCTACCGCCATGGGAAGAAGGCGTGAGTTTATGTACGTATGTATGTAATAATTGTTAAATGCGAAAGTAAGTGTGTTTGTTTGTTACGCTTTCACGCTAAAACGGCTGAACGGATTCTGATGAAATTTGGTACACAGATAGAACATTACCTATGCAAGGACATATTAGTATACTTTTCATTCTGGATCGCAGACGATGTCGCAGGCAGCAGATAATACAGATATAAATGTAGAAATTTTACATAGTCACACAATGGGTGGTCTTATCGCTAATAGCAATCTTTGATAGACAACCTTTGGATGGTTTAAAGGGAGAAAGAGACATAATACTGTAAGTACTCTGAGGTGGTGGAGAAATATCAGACTCACCAGTTTCCTATACTCCTCGTGTCTCACCACCGGTTCCCGAAGATCAGCAGCCAGTGAGGTGATACACTCTTCTAGAGCGAGGTATGTAGCTGGGATCCGCTGTTCTAGTAATGGTTCTTTACTGCCTGTGGAGAACAAAAACGTCTTTTAATAAAATCTATATGTTTCAGGGCTACAATGCCACATACAGACAGACGTAGAATGTTGTGCAGTTCAGGAGGCCTGATTAATTGACATCATTACAAAATTAATAAGCACCGAAAACAAAAATATAAATACTGATTTTTCTTTCCCTGTTTCAAATATACCTTTTTACGTTTATCGTGTGTTACTGTGTATTTTTGTGTCCGTCTGCGGCATAGTAGCTTCAAAACGGATTTCGTTCGATTTCGTTTTTCGAACAAAGTCGGAACTTGAGGTAGATGTAAAATTGTAGAAATCATCACCTTACGAAAAGGTTTTATGCCCCTCAAGTGCACCTTTTTTTTACAGGCATCTAGTATATAAAAAAAAGCGCGTGAGGGAGAGGGAGTCTTAGCGCCCTCACGCCCCTAGTCGCCGCAGGAGACGCCCCGGGTCCGCAGATTCCCGGCCACCTGCGGTGCGGGCTTGCGGACGGCGAGCAATGGGTAGGTCGCCGTCCGGTAGGGCCAGGACCGGGTCGACGGCGCATCGTATTCCACGCGCGCGCTAATTGACGGGGTCCATTAGGGCCGATGCCTGCCAGGGTCGAGGGTTGTTCGAAAGCGATACCGTGGCCCAGGCACAGGCAACTGAAGGAACACGGGTGGGTTTTAGTCAGTAAAAGTCTGACACGCCCTCCCGTTCCACCCAGAGCGGGAGAAGTCATTTGATGATCTGGAGGAACGCGAACGCGGTAGCACGTGTTTGTTTCTTTTCTAAACTAATTAATAGAAAAAGTGGTAAAAAGTGATTAAAAACTATAGTGGCATATATTATTGTAAAGCTATTGAACTGTACTGTGCAGTGCTGGTTTCAGTTTTTCAAAACACTAACATATGAGTGAATCATAAGCAAAAATCTTCTTAAAACTTTTGCATAAACTAGTGTCCCTGACCTAGGGCAACTCGCAGTTCGCTCGCTTCAACGCACACACTCAAAGTGCTTAACCGCTTTCTTACCTAATGTTCACGAATTCGTACTTAACTCAATATACCTACTTACTTAATAAAGAATAAAACACCAAAAAATATTGTAGTAATAAACATAAATAATGGAGTGCCAAAAGTGTAAAAAGGTACTATCGAAAAAAGGAGCCCACTTCATGTGTCAAGGATCCTGTCAAGGAACTTTTCATAGAAGCTGCGTCAAAGGCCTAGCTGCAGACATGAAGGCGGGAAAAAACAGGATCTACTGTAACAACTGTGAAGACGAGGGCTCTGATGAAGAAGAAGTGGAGGAAGATGTACAAGACTTTGAAAAAATACTAAAGGATATTCAAAAAAAGGTCAGTGCCATACCCGGACTAAAGAAGCATTTAGACACAATTCAACAAAGCATTAGCGTATTATTAGACAAGTACGATACACTAATATTTGAACACGAAGAATCTAAAGGAAAAATATCGAAACTTGAAAAAACTGTGACAAATATTAACAACAGATGTGTGTATTTAGAGAAATGCAACATTGCACTCGAGCAAAAACTACAAGACGCTGAGCAATCATCCCTTAAACAAAACCTCGAAATTGTAGGCGTTGAATATATACCTGGCGAAAACTTGAGAGAGATCGTGAACAAAATTGGAGATGAGATGGGCGTCAAAAGCACTGAAATAGAATGGGTAAAACGGAACAGACATTCCAAACAAGAAAATAAACCATCTTCAATAATGGTAGGCTTCAAGGCGTCAGGCATTGAATCAAGGGAGGAATGGCTAGACAATCGTCGCAAATTGATTGAGTTAAATAGCAGCGTCTTTACCGGCGGATCAACAACAAATAAATTATATATCAATGAAGACCTAACTAAAGCTACTAAGACACTGCTGTGGAAAACAAAAATACAACTTAAAGGTGTATACAAGTATATATGGGTGACAAATGGAAAAATACTGGCGAAGAGAAAGGATGACAACACAATATGGATAAGAAGCGAAAACGAACTGAGTCAGTTTTCAAAGTAAAATAAATACTTAATTCTAGGCTTTAAATAACGTTAAAAATTAAAACTATGCTTAGCCGTGATTAGTCGTAATGCACAAAATTCGCTGACTTTAATAATTTTGATTTCATAACTGATAATACAGTAAACTATACCTGTGCTAACGACCTGGGTAATTGGATAAGTTCAATTGTACGCAATAAAGGACTATGTACCTATACTGCATGTAAATATTCGCTCTCTAAAAAAACACTTCAGTGAACTACTTTTGACTATAAATTCATGTATAGATCAACTAGATGTAATTGTACTTACTGAACCAAATATTAACCAAGCCTTAGTGTCATTATTTCCAATAAAGGGTTATAGTGTAAATAAGTATACGCGAGTGGACCGAAGCGGTGGAGGGGTATTGGTGTACACGCGCGAGGGGCTGAGTGCGCGTGTGTGTGAATTGACACAGTCCACAGGAATGTGTTCGGCAGAGTGCGTCTCCATAACACTCCAGTTCAATAATGAGAAAGTACATTTAATAGCAATTTACAGACCACCGCGACTAAATAAACAGACTAAATTAAACCAATTTATGGATGAATTCCGGAACCTTATTGAAAAAATACCTATAAATTCTAAAGTAGTCTTCTGCGGGGATATAAATATAAACCTGTTAAATTGTCATGACAAATTTGTGATATCGTACGAAAATCTGTTATCTGAACATGGTTTCACAAAGTGCATAAATGAAATTACTAGAAAGGAAATTGTATCGGGAAAAGTGGCCAAATCTTGTCTCGATCATATTTATATTCGAGCAAATAATGCCGTCATGCATTCAGCTGTAATAAAACAAAAAATATCAGATCACTATTTCGTTGCGGCCAACGTGCAGTGGAGACGCACACCGTCGAGGCAGTCGTCGCAAACTCGCAATCCATGCGATGCACAACCGTCTCCGCTACGACTCGTGACCACTAAGCGCGTCCTTGACAATAACAAAGTTCGAGAGAAATTATTAAGCACTGATTTTGATCACCTGATGTCATTAGAGTGTCCTATTAAATTATATAGAGCATTTAAACAAATATTCGTGGGTATTTACTCTGATTGTTACGTAAATAAACGTATTTCTAACAGTAACAGGAACAACAAAAAATGGATTGACAATAAGTTGAAGTCTATGATAAAAGAAAAAGACAGATTATTTGAGTTATGGAGCAATGAGCCAAAGAATATGCTAAAGAGACTTAATTATACCAAATTTAGAAATAAATGCCAAAAAGCTATAATTAAAAGTAAACATATTTATGATAAAAATTGTATATTAGAGTGTAATAAAAACATTAAAAAAATTTGGGATAGGATAAATACTATGATGGGAAACCATAAACAATCGGTAGATGAATTAATTCTATCAAATATGGTCGGACAAGGAAGTATTATAGACATAAGTAATAAATTTGCGTCTACCTTCAGTAAAGAAATAGAAGATATAAAACATAAGTGTCATGAGATTTGGTTGGACAGGCAGACCTATGTAAAAGCCACGGACTTGTCCATGAGGTGGCATCCAGTAAGCTCGAAATATGTCAAAAACATAATAAAAAACATGAATACAAATAAATCACCGGGTAGCGATCTTGTGCGAATGTCCGACCTTAGAATAGTTATGGATAAAGTGAGCCCCGTTTTAGCTAAACTTAATAAACCTAACTGTCAAGAACTACAAATTTCCGAACAAGCTGAAAGAGGCAATAATCCGCCCAATTCACAAAAAAGGTGATCGCAAAAATGTTTCAAACTTCAGACCTATATCAATTTTATCTAGTATAGATAAAATTATAGAAAAGTGTATCGTCAACCAATTAAGTAACTATCTGCAAAAAAACAACATCATTAACGAGTGTCAACACGGTTTTTTAAAAGGAAAAAGTACAAATACATTGCTAACAAAATTCACAGACGAAATTAACAGTTACCTTAATGATAAAAAAAAATTTATTACTATCTTTTTTTACTATAAAAAAGCATTCGACACTTTGCAGTCAGATACCCTCCTCAATGCAATGGAGGAGTGTGGGGTGAGAGAACCACTGAACCCATGGTTCCGTGATTACCTCACCACGCGCTCGTACCTTGTGAGGGTGGAGGACGTGCTTAGTGATAGAGTTGAGGTACGGAGTGGGGTCATGCATGTTAACAGCTTGTGCCGAGTGCTAAAGCATTGTTCAGCGTATATGTTTGCAGAAGACTTGTGCATACTTCGCTCCGGAACTAATTTGTACGATACCTACCAGCTAGTTCAACAAGATATAGACGCTGTTGTTAAATGGTCTCACGACAATGGCATTGTGTTAAACGCTGATAAAACTCAATTATTGCTAATTCATTCACCATATTTACGACCACATGATGTGACTCCACCTTTATTTACACACGATTATATGTGCCACCATAATAACTTACTGGACTGTAAATGTAAACCTATTAAGAGAGTTGACTGTGTAACCTACCTTGGCATGAAAATAGATGAGAACTTTTCTTGGTCCCAACACGTAGACTACATTTGTAGTAAATTAAGAATATTATTAAGTAAAATGTACCACCTAAGCTTTAAGGTTCCTATTTGCATATTAAGATGTATATACATGTCATTAGTAGATTCAATTATGAGTTATGCTCTTGACAGCTATGGATTAACATTCAAAACTAACTTGGAAAAATTAGAAGCTCTTCAAATTCGATTCTTGAAACTACTTGTTACTCAAAAAACGAAAAAAAGTTGTAAAGGAGATTATAGTAAACTATTTAAAATATGTAAAATTCTACCGATCAGTTACAAGCATAAGTATCTTTTAGCAGTTAGCCACCATGGTACCCAAGAGCATAGCTTAACACACATATTCAACAACCATAACACGCGATCTATGGCTGCTGGCAGATTCAATGTACCCAGAGTCACTAATTACTTTGGTGACAGAACCCTGAAAAAACGAATACCATATTTATTGAACAGTCTGCCAGCAGACATAAGGAATGAAGCGAGTATAAATATTTTTAAAAATAAGTTAAAAAGGTATTATTTAGAAACGTGTTAAAGTGCTACCTCGAAATACTCACCGACCTCACAGTCAAACCATTACTAAGGTTTTGTGGGGCTTAGTTTATAAGTTATTTAATTACCATTTAAAATAAATAAATAAAAATAAAATATTTTTAACCCAAAAAAAAAAGAAATTTAGTATAAGACAAAAACTACAATTAGTTTTTCGAACTAACATTTTGAATGGGACCATACGATCGGTTTTTGTTTAACTTTTGATTTTCGTTTACAAGCAGCGTCACCAATAATACTCGTAGGGATGAAGACTACTATTAGAAATTTTCGTAAAAAATAATGTAAATTCAAAGAAGGCCTATTAAAAATAAGATAATTAAAAAAACTGTTAAATCGATGTTAATATGAAGAAGATACACCCTTTAAAAGCTTTTGGAGGAGATTATTTCCGTCCTCGTCGCGCGGTACGGACAATGTATGGAGCTAGTATGGAGTTACATCGACGATAGTGCTGTCCTTGTCTAACACATACTTTAAACGTTTATAACTTGGCAATTTTTCGCTTTTACACTTTTTGCAATATTGTTTGCACTATTTGGAAACAAAATCTTTTTAGAGATGAAACAAAAAAATCTTCCTTTCTTCATCTTCCCTTTTGCAAAAAAGGTGGTCGTACTCTCTGCTCTGCTCTCAAAACAAAGAAAAAGAAGGAAAGAAGGACATCTGTTCAGCCGTTTTAGAGGTTTTAGTTTGTGTCGAGGGATTTAAAAAAAAATACTTGTTTTACCCACTAGTTTTGAAGTA
This sequence comes from Dasypolia templi, assembly GCA_963555695.1. Lineage (NCBI taxonomy): Eukaryota > Metazoa > Arthropoda > Insecta > Lepidoptera > Noctuidae > Dasypolia > Dasypolia templi. The sequence continues at coordinate 2,700,911 of OY743166.1, forward strand.
AAATTAAAAAAAAAAAAATAGTGGTGGCGACTTTTAAACTCATGCTAGGTAACATATTATTAAGACTTTAACTCCTTAGTAATAAGGCATACAATCGCTAATCAATGAGTGACGTCCGAGTTATGGTTCCTTCATTAATTTTTTCAATCTTCAGATAACTTTATTCAAACAATGGAGTGGATTATCCAGAGCTGCCACGGACCAATTTTTATTAAAGGAATCCAGCTCATCCCGACATCTCCGTTTGGGCCTGCCGCGATTTCGTTTGCCACTAAGCGGATCCCACTGGGCTGTAAGTTTGGCCCATTTGGGTTAAAAATACAATAATCCGTTCCATCACTCACACACCCACACACACAAACGCCCACCCACACACACACACACAGCTCGCGGACACATCTGCCGCATCTCAGATGTAACATGACGAGGCGACCAGAGTCGCATGGGCAGCGAGTTCGGGTATCATCGGCTGTCTCCGCCGCGCCGCGGGCTGCTTTCGGTTTCGTCAATCGCCGCGCGCCACTACTTTGTCCGCCGTTGCGCAAGGCACTCCTGCGCTCACTCTTGTAACCACGGACGCCACACGGTCGTACAAATCTGTTCTGTGTTCTTTCATGTAATTATTATTCTCTTGTGGGCAATATATATAATTATTTGGTGTACGAACCCTACACAGACAACAATCAAAGAGAAATAATAAGTAAATAAATAAACGTTGTAATTATGATTGTACCTGGCGGTTTGACACTGAAAGCGACCGAGTATATGATGTCTGCCAACATTCTGATGTTATGACGAGTGCTGCAGGATACCTGCAACAAGTTGTAACAAAATTAAAGCTAAAATACAGCGCCACAAAAAGTATAGCATAATCAGCTTATAACGACCCCGCTGCTAGGACGGCGGCCTCGTCTCTGTGAGAGGGGGTGGGCCGTAGTCAACCACGCGGGCCCAGTGCGGGTTGGTAGATGTTACATGTCTTCGAATTTTTGGTTCTAAGACATGCTGGTTTCCTCACGATGTTTTCCTTCACCGTTTTGAAAGCAGTGATGATGAAGTATTTACAGAAAGTAAATCAAGTCAAATTATTAAAATATTTACAGTAATGAAAAACTAAATTAAGAACTTATATCAATACATTTTTTAAATTTATTTATTATTAATTTTTGTAAATTAGTCTTGTGTTAGTGTTCCATAATAAACATTTTTAGTAGAGTTTTATGAGGTTCGTTAATTTCAAAAAGTGTCCTTTTTTTCAGATGATTCAAATTAAGTAACCAAAATAAAAACTTGCAAAAAGACAGTTGAGAACCAGTTAATAAAATATTTCCTGTTACAATTTCACGTCTTTATGCAACGCATAGGGATCGAACCCACGACCACAGATAATTTAATACTACGTACAGATAACCAATCCCATACAACGAAATGGCACCTCCCTATGTCTGGCTATTGAATTCGCTATTTTAATTTGTCCAAATTTTCAACAGATGGCAGCATCAGCGACTTACTTATTGCCAGAGACCGTAGTTTTACAACGCCATCTAGGAGTCGACCTACTTATAAAACGTTTCGCGAAATCCTGTGCAAACTTATATAAAGTTTTATAGCTCCGGGTTCAGAAAAACATGTTAACAGATGTCTTTTATTTTTCTATGTAAAGCAATAGATTCAAAAAAGTTGTTTGTTTTAAATTAGTAACGATAAAGTGGTTACTGTGATGAAAGGACAAATTGAGTAAACCGCCATCTATTGCAAAGAGCTCTAAACAAAACGATTAACAGATGGCTACTTTTATCATTAAAAGGGTTCGAATTGAAGTTAAAGGCTTCATTTATGTTGTTTTAATGAAAACACGAGTATTATGAGTGTAAATAAAAAAATCAGCATTAAACAAGGAAGTTTTGATTTTTACTTATTATACTTCAGCCAAAATTCTGCCGTTTATCGCTTTCTAATGATTAATAATTAATTTCATAATGGTTACCTAAAAAATATGCTGCCTAAAAAATCTTTGATTTTTTTTCAAGACTAAGTATAATTTGTTCGAGTTGAGACCCCATGTCACGACATAACGCCACCGTATGGTCTACTGCCGCATGAATTACCTCAACAGAATCCAAAACTCGAGGTAGACCAAGCTTATCAGCATCAGGAGCCCCCATAATAGACGAGCGAATGAGGCGCTGAAGAATTTCAGGACTTTCATTCTCCGGCAGATTACACTGAAGACAAGAGAAAGGTTAGTCTGAACATACAGAATAAGTCACCCAAGACACGTTGAATTAAGGTCCAAAACAAACTAAATTTAACCGCTCAGAATTTTTGTCTATACTAGAAAGATTTAGGTAGTTAAAAAAGTGTCAACACAAACACTAAAATATTAAACATATAAACTACCGCTTAAACTAATGTTTCAATTGATTTAATAATCATTATTGTTGTATTTACATTGATTTTTAATAGCATTTTATTTTTAAACTGATTGAATGATTAAAAAGACACATCAAGATTGTTTACCATTTTTAACTACCTAAACCTTTCTAGTGCAGAGAGTAGCTAGTTAGATGATTCTCATTTAAAAATATATATACAACCTGTTTTTTATATCCCATAACTCTAGGGATATATTCTGTAAGTAAAAATAATACTAAAACTCCTAGAATAGGTGGTCGAAAAATGCATAGTTTCGGCGATATTATCAATCATAATTAAATTAGGTCAAAAATTGTCACCAGTATGACGAATCTTTACTTTTGCGAGGTTGCCAATTTTGTTTGATTACCGTACAAAATAGACCCTCGATGTGTCTAAGTTTCATTGATAAATACGAGTAATTCATTTTAATTAAAACCAATCATTCATATTTAAAGCTAAGAAAATGTGCGTTGTCATATTTCACGTAAGGGTGTTTTACGTATTTTTATCGTGACTTCGTCGAATTATTTTGAATGAAAAATGAAAAAAAAAGGATGCTTGAAACATAATTCATATGCCAGTTGATTCTTTGATATGGTCTCAATCATACCCTAGAGTAATAGGAGGGCTATAAAAAAAAACAGGTTGTAACAGGTGGGCCAAAAGTAATCACCCTACCCTATTGGAAGATGGTCTCATTTTTGCAAATGGCCGCCGATGTCAAATCTGTTTTGAAATTTGTGGACAAGACAGATGCAGAATACAAGTGAACAAGCCATGAAGAGATACACTCCCCAAGGACGCGGAATAATCGTGTCTATTTTTTTGCGTAACAATTCGTCTGTGGTGTTGGCGCAGCGCGAATTCCGTCGCCGATTCCCCGGCCGTCCAACACCCACTGCGCCGTTTGGCCACCAACCTTGAGGAGTATGGGACCATGTTGCCAAGAGTGGCCGCCCCGGAGCACCCGTTCTGCCGAGAATATCGCCGCTGTTGCCGAGGATGTCGAGCTGTCGCCGGAAACATCGACCAGACGCCGTGCCACGCAATTAGCAATCAGCCGGACGTCTCTAAGGCGAATTTTGGTCATAGACCTGCGCATGTTCCCGTACAAAGTCCAGTCCGTGCATCAGCTGCTGCCTGCCGACCGCCAAACGCGCGTAACCTACGCCCAAGCCATCCTCAATCTCGAGGAAGAAGTGGATGATTTTTCGACTAAAATCATAATGAGCGATGAGGCTCATTTCCACCTCAGCGGGTACGTGAACAAGCAAAACTATCGCTTCTGGGGCACCGAAAATCCACGAGTGATGCACGAGGAGACATTACACCAGCTCAAAGTGACTGCATGGTGCGCTTTTCACGCTGGAGTCATCGGGCCATTTTTTTTCGAGAACGCCGCTGGCCAAACGACAACAGTGGACGGTGCGCGCTTTAGGGCCATGTTGACCGAGTATTTTCTGCCGCAATTGGACGAATTAGGACTGAGGGACATGTGGTTCTAACAGGACGGAGCAACGGCACACACTGTGCGAGCCACAACCGATATTCTGAAGGCAGCGTTCCCGGGTCGCCTCATCTCTCGTTTTGGCGATTTGCACTGGCCCGCAAGATCGCCCGATTTAAGCGTTCCAGATTTTTTTTGTGGGGTTTTTTGAAGTTCCGTGTTTACGTGAACAAGCCCGAGACTATGGAAGCCCTCAAGGACAACATTCGACACGAGTGCGAGAATCTGTCGCCCGAAGTTCTCGCCGAAGTGATGAAAAATGCTATAAAACGAGCCCGTATGGCAATCAGTTGTGACGGCGCCCATTTGGCCGATATAATCTTCTCGACTTGACCAATAAAGTTCTAAAGGTTCAAATAAACATAATCAAAACACAGAATCGAAGTTTTTCATTTAGCAACAACATCGGATGACTTCTTTTGGCCCACCTTGTTTATATATACTCAGACAACCAAGGCCCATAGTGTTAATTACAAAAACTTGAAAAAATATGTTTTTTTTTTCTCTTTATTTAAAGGGCTTTATCGCTGAGCGATAACGTCGCCCTGTAACAGTTGTACACAATCAATCAACCTAAAAACATTTAACTCTTACTTTAATACAAATAATGCCAGTTTGTAAGTTGAGTTTGAGTTTGAGTTTATCCTAGCTTGTTCCGATAAAGGACAAGCCAGGATAGCATTACATTCTCCAATATCATACTTATTTGTAGGACCGAGTAAATTAAATCGCAAAGCCTCATTCCGCACACACTCCATCAATACATGTTGTACATCCTCGACGACTCCACATTCTTCACAGTTGGGTGACGTAACCTTTTTCATCAGAAAACCAAACTTATTTGATGGAATGTGACCGGAACGAAGTCTTAGTGTCATAACTAAATCACTTCTGCTCAGCAGATTTTGATGAGTCCAACTATACACTGGAAGCTGTGGTTGGATGGTCTTGTACCAAATTCCCTTTTCTGTTGACCTCTGGTTAAAATATTCACTCCACATATCTATACACTGTTGCTTTACTAGTCTTAAATAATCTGTATACAAAGGAGGAACATTTACAGAAACTCCATCTGACACGGCTTGGTTGGCCAAAAGATATGCTCTTTCGTTATCCTGAATCTGTACGTGAGATGGGATCCACTGTAAAACTACCGAAATTGACTTTTGACTTAATTTTAAAATAGACTCCAAAATCTTGTAGGCTATCGGTACTCCTCGCACAAGCGAGGTGCACCGAGCCAAGTGTTGCAGCGAACTCTTCGAGTCTGTTAGAATGACAAAGTTATCGTGACTGATTGAGTTAATATAAGAAAGAGCCTCTGCTATTGCAATTAACTCGACATGCATAATGGAAATATCAGAGTCTATAGCAAGTTTGACATTTGTATTTAATTGTGGATCCCAAACCGCAGCGCCACTACCAGCACTACCCTTAGAACCATCTGTGTAAATCTTATGGAAATCAATATATTCCTCTTCTATAAACTTTGTGCATATTTGTCTCAGATGGTTACAGTCATAATGTCGTTTAGGTTTAGTTATAGATGGAATATTATGTTTAATAGTCTTATGAACATTGATATTACTGACCCATGTCACCAGAGAAAACAGCTCAATCAACCCAACCGAGTGGACAACAAAAGATTTGAGCTCATTGTAAATTGAGACCAATAGAGGTTGCTTTCTACCTCTCTAATATTGTGAATTATTGATGTTTAAAGTTAACAACTTAATCAAATTAATCGCAATGCTCTACCGAAAGGACATAGATTTTAAACAGTATTTGCCGCCTAGAAATTTCCTACGAATATGTAATGGGGATAGGTTTAATTCACTCTCCATCACATGAATGGGAGTGCTTCTAATAAAGCCACCAATAACACGCAGATCTTTGTTTTGCGCTTTGTCTAATTTAGATAAATGGCACTTGTAACTACAATCATACAAGAAGCTTCCATAGTCCAACCTACTTCGAATTATGGATATACATATATAGACGACGTAAATGTTTAGGGTGAACACCCCAACCAGGACGTGCTAACACTTTGAATATATTTATAAATTTTAACACCTTTTGAACCGACTCATTAATATGTTTCCCCCATCTGAGCGACTGATCCAACCACATTCCCAGGTACTTAATGTTATTCACTACAGACAGATTACTATTATTAACTTTTAGCTCAACAGGTTGTTTGCACATACCTCTCTTAAAAATACAGACCTTAGTCTTAGCAGGAGATATTTCTAAGCCTTGATTACTAACTATGGAGTTAAATGAATTTAAAGCAGACTGCAGCTCTGAGACAATTGCATTGACATTAGGACCTGACTTAAAAATAACAAAATCGTCAGCATACTGAGATATATGAACGTTCGTAATAACTTTACAAATATTGTGAGTCGCAATGTTAAACAAAAGCGGGGAAAGTGGGTCTCCTTGGGCCAACCCTCGACCCGTAGACCGCAAATATTCTTTATTATTAATTAAAACTGTTAGTATTCTCTCATTCAAGAATCTCCATAAATATAAACACAACTTACGTCCTACTGAAAGTTTATCGAGAATGTTTAATAAACTAGCGATATCGACATTATTGTAGGCGTTATTAATGTCTATAAAACAACCAACTGTGGCTAGATTTGAAGTAAAACCAAGTTGAATATTTGTCGTCAAAGTAAAAAGGCTATCTAAACATGACTTAGACTTACGAAAGCCAACAGTATTATCAGAGAATATGCATTTATTTTCGAGATACCATTCTAACCGTTTGTTCAAAATTGAGTGCAATATTTTGCAAAGGCATGACATCAGAGATATAGGTCGAAGAGAAGATGACAGTCCCGAAACTCGTCCTGGTTTAGGAATAGGGATTATTTTAATATTACGCCACTGTATTGGAACGCAACCAGAATCATAAAATTTATTGTACAGAGAAAGTAATAACAACTTACCGATGGCTGGGAGATTCTTGACCATAGAAAAGGAAATTTCGTCACCGCCAGGTGCCGTATCTTTTGATTTTATGGAATTTTCTAATTCATGAATAGAGATAGCAGCTTCTAATTTATTATTGCAGGACTGAAAGCAGGGTTCGGGGGGAGAAACGTAATCAGGCGTTAGGTCATAAAGAAGTCTTGCTGCTAAATTTGAGTCAACGTTTTGATATTTCGATTTATGGCCTTTGACCCATCTCATTTTGCGCCACATATCACTAGCAGAAGTTGTTGCATCGATACTTGAACAAAAACTTCTAAAGGAAGCACCTATTGCCTTACGCGTCTGCCTCTGCGATTCCTGGATGTTTTGCTGCAATGATGCATAATTTTGAGGCGTAGGGTTACGCCTAAACTTTGCTAACGCTAAACGTCGTAATGCCACCGATCTAGATAGTTCAGGGCTCCAATACGGTTTTGGTTTAAATTTAGAGCTGATATGTTGAGGAATAACAATTTGAGGGATGTGGGAATCTGCTGCTTTCTGTAAAGTGCTTTCAAAGAAGTCATAACACAACTGTGGATCTGTCGGGGCGGTTGAGTCACGGAGAATGCTTTCTACGGACGAAGCATACTTCTCCCAGTTAGATTTTTTAAAATTTCTTTTACGTGTGGTTTGTTTAGTAACATTAAAATTGGTGGATAATTTAATAATTAGGTGATCACTCCCTAACGACTCATTTGTAACTTTCCAAATAAAATTTAAAGCCAAATCCACAGAAATAAAAGAAATGTCGGGAGAGGATTGTTGCACAGCATTATTGACTAATTTAATACGAGTCGGACTACCATCATTAGCTGATATGTAGTCACGATCTATCATAGAATCGAATATCTGAGATCCACGCTGATCGGTTTTATATGACCAGTTGGAATGGTGACCGTTAAAGTCACCTAAAATTAAAGTTTTGTTGTTTGTCAGCGAAAAAATATTATCCCAATCTTTTTGCAACGTACGAACAGTTGAAGGGCAGTAAACAGCAACGATATTCTCAATATACTGACAATTTAACAATTGAATGCACAAGAGTTCAATACCTGGGTTACAATTATGTACATTACGTAATTGTGCTTTAATTGATTTGTGTACAATAACAGCTACCCCCCCATAACCGTCATAACGGTCCAATCTGAAAATGTTATACTAATTCAAATTAAAGTGGCTGTCTGGTTCAAACCACGTTTCACTGATAACGGCAATATGAATCCTATCTTTAAATAAAAGTTGTTCGAACAATGCTGATTTCGGCCGAAAACTTTGTGCATTCCATTGTACAATATTAAATGCAAGAGAATTATTACGACAATCCATTAATAAGTTTACTTACAAGTGAGTTTTCTGGCAAATTATTAACCACAACTATTACCAACCATTCTACTATAATCTTAACCACTCTGTTTATTTTATTCTTAAACGAATCTTTCTTCGAAAGTATATTTATAATCTTACTTATTAAGTTACCACATGTCGTATCTTTCTGATTACGATCACTTGACTTATTTGGTTTGTCGGTTCGTGACGATGTTTCTTGTTGTTCACTCATAGAAGTGGTAGATGACACCTCCGAATCCCAATCCATAACGCCAGTGGCCGCGGCCGCGAACGGACGAGACTGCCGCCGTTTTTGATGTTGAACAGTTTTTTTTATTTTTGATTCCCGTTTCGGATGCGAACTAGCAGTTTGCTGTGGCCCAGGAATTTTGGCAGCTGCTTTAACTGTATCTGCATAAGTTGTCTGATCCTTACAGGATTGTACTGGGTTAATAATTTCTAGTGTACTTGTTTGGGTATTTTCCTCTGTTACACCAATATCTCTAACCAGAAGGGTCGGGGGAGGAGATGCAGGTACATATAATAACATCGCTTTACGGTATGTACAATTAAATTCATTCATTAGCTCTCGTAACCTTTTTTCCTTCAGATAAATAGGGTATTTCCTATCTAGGGCTAAATTATTACCCTTACAATTTATACACATAAATGTTGTTTCGTCGCAATTGTCATGGCTGCCTCCACATTTAGGACATATCACTTTACTAGATGTACACATCTTTGCAATATGTCCAAATCTCCAACATTTGGAGCATTGAGTTACGGGCAATGTGTATCTCTCCACTTTGGCTCTCATACCGTAAATATTTACATACGAGGGTACATACGCACCTTCAAAACAAATACGAATAGACTCGCTTGCAATCCATCCATTAGGGTTATCACCTTTATCATCTGTATCTTTACATCTGCGGTTGAGACGTATTGCTGACAGAATTTTCACATCACACGAGACATTGCTGACAAATTCCCCCATTGAAAGATCCAATTCAATATCTCTGATAGTCCCGTATGACACTGCGACTTCCCATGCTTTTTGTGAGCGCCAACCCATTTCTTTAAATACTTTGCAATTAATCATTTTTTCGGCATAACATTCATTGTCAAACGTGATTTTTAATTTATACGGATTAATATATTTCACGCGTGATATACCGATTATCTCATTAGTTTTAAATAGTTTAGCTAACGCAAATTGTTTCGGAAACTTCTCGTTATTGTAAACACATATCCCAACTCTTTCTTCTTCATAGTTACAGCTTATCTCCTGAACTGGAGTTGATCTTCTTGTGATTCTCTTCCCTAGTCTATTTACCGTACTCCAACTTCCGGATGAGTCATCCTCCCTATCTCTTTTTTTCCAAGAGTTATCGTTCTTGTCACTTTCTATACCTTCCCTCTCTAGATGTGTAGGCACTTCCAAATTTGTTATATCCTCTGAGTCTTCCCTTAGTGTATCACTACCTTCATGTATTACTACGCCATTGAATGAGTTATTCATATTTTAATAGTTTGACCGGCCGACGGGCCGAGCGCGTTGGGTCGGCTACGATCGAAAAAGTTCTTATCGCAAACCGGTAATTAGTGTATACCTACTCGTATGTACACACGACTAATTTGCCCGAGGCGCAAATCGAAACTGAAAAAATATGTTAGTAGGTACAAAATAAAAATGAAAAAATAATGTCGATTCATCAACGAGCACCTCTCACATGCAGATATATGAATCGATTGAACACAGGCGCGTCCAACCTATCCGCTATCATTTTCAGGATGCCATTTCTTCTCCCCCATTCTCTCATTTTTCCTGTACATTGAAATGTACAGATAAATTAAACTTTTTTAACACAACATCATCTGCCGGATGCAGCTGAACACCAGTATTTTACATGTAGCGACTGCCTATCTGATCTCCACAACCCAGTAACTGGGTATCACGACATCTCTTGGTAAGACTGGTTGTCAGACTTCCGGGCTTCTGTCGACCCGTAACGACTGTCAAAGATCCACGAATGACAACCGGGACCAACGGCTTTACGTGATTTCCGAGGCACGGAGGGGTCTCGATATGTAATTGTTGGTCACCCATCCACGATCAACCGCGGCAAGTGTAGCTTTACCTGATCGCTCGACTAGAGCGGCTGTTATCACTTAGAAACGAGCCCCTGTTTATTAATACATCTTGTTAAATATTTCTACTCACATTTATAACTTGATCGTAGTGTGTAGCAACCATAATAACGGGAGAGCCCGGGGCACGAGCTTGTATAGACCTAGACAAATATACAATATCTTCTATTAGATACATAATATAATAAAAAAAATACAGTATTTTTATCTAACGAAGCAAGCGCTTTACTTGTGGTAACTAAGTGTACAAATACGCTGTGAATATGTGCGTGAAGACGAGTAGAGTCAGCAGATAACACACTCACACACTTCCGGGAACCTGGAATAACACTTCAAGGGTACTTTTAATTCCGGTAGTACTGTGGCGGCATCTACACCACTACATGCGAACAACGCATGACACTAACGTCACGCAAAATCCTGCATCGCGCAATCATAGTTTACCGCGCAACTAGAATATATACAACGTCCCGACATCATTTGTCGGGCAGTTGCCCACCAGACAACACCTGTCCGGTCGGAGGATCCTCCCTTTTCTTTTGAGGATGAGTGATCTTAGGTACTATAGTACCCAAGTTCCCGTGGCATATTTTCGGTCATCCACGCTGTGTATCATAAAAGCACTCTTCCATAGTTCCTACTTTCCATATCTCCTACTTTTTTTTAATTTTGTTGAGCCCGACAGAGTCCATAATTGAACTCAAACTCAAAGCATTTATTTCAATTAAACAAATTTTGAATTGTCAAAGAGTTGGTCAGTTAGCCAGAACATTAAAGCTAGTTGCCTATTCCAAAACGTAGTTCCTATGGACTATTCCATGGGTGCATGTGCCAACAGGTGAGAAACTCCTGGGCACATAATTATTGTTGCTCTTATATTTGAGAACAATGTAAAAAAAAGCACTTTAAAATATAGGCTTAAAATTAAAATAAGCCGTGGCACTTAAGAGATGACCAGTCTCAACCGACGGCGCCCGTTCACGAACATGACAAGTGGGATCGTCTCCACATATAATTAATGTATAAAAGATATTATAAACATTTTAAAAGACTGACGGTGGAGTTTTCTTTTCCAAACGAAATTACTTTTGGAAGAGGCTACTAGAATAAATTCAATACGGATGACGACTGATATTAAAAATGTTTGAAAAAATTATGTAATTTAAAAAAAGGCATCGTTAAAATGATATAATCGATGTAAATGTGAAGAAGCTTTAAAATATATTGGAGGGGATTATTCCAGCCGTTTTCGCGCGTCACGGTCAATGTATGGTGGCGCTAGAATGAAATAACAGACATGACGTCACTTCTACGATAGCGCTGTGCTTGTCTAACACTTATTTTTTAAACGCTTTATTAAGCTTTTACACTTTTAACTTAAATATAAAAAAAAATTAAACTTTATTTCAGATAGAAGAGAGAGTCCATATTTGTTTGCACTCTTTGTTTTTTTTTTTTTTTTTAAGTAAAAAAATTGTCATCATGCCTATTTTAATGTGAATGTTGGCGTCCACAAGTGCCTTTTATGTGCCTATTTGAAATAAATGCCTTGACTTTGAATGTTTATATTTTAATACTACTAACCAACTGGATGTGTACATTATGGATTGCAAATAAAGATGAATTGAATTGTGTCCCAGAAGTCGACGTCAAGCTGGAATCGGGTGATAGGTCATTCTAGTTCACAGAAAAATATACGATAAATGATGCAGTATGTTCGTACAAACACTTTTACACGTTAATCATATTAAAAAAAACTAAATGAGACCGGCGTATCCTATCTGACTACTCTGAGAAGAAAGGCCGAAACAAACTCAGAGGTTTCACAGTCTCTTTTAAAGTCCAGACATAATCTTGGTCAGATCATGTGAAGACCATGTAGATGGGTGTCTGAAACGGTCTTTTGAGGAATGATCCACACAGATTGAGTGGACCTGCCCAGTCCTGCCCTGTCCAAAAATATAAACTAAAAAAAAAATGATAGTGCACGTTTTTTGTCTGTAACTATTATGATTTGGACCTATCACCCAATTCCGGATTGACGTCGAATTCTGGGACACCCTGTTTAATAAGGAACCCTCTCCTTCTCATCTTGATTATGAATATGATGGCGGGAGCTTGAGCGTAGCGATAACAGGACTATCGTCATCGTTTCTTGGTACGGGTTCCATGATAAAGGTGGGTACTCGGGCAAACCAGTAAAACGTAGATTCAAGTACAACTCACAGTCACGTTTTATTCGGTAATATAAAAGGAATAAAGGTTTGTACGGTGAACTTGACAGTTTCGATCGTATGATTTGAACACTATGGCGTCAGTCACAGCAATGCGAATCTTGCCTTCTTGATCGACTCTGTCCACGTGTAGGTATGGCTGGAAATCATAGCGCCACCTCACGGCGTTCACTGTACTAAACGATCAACCAATAAGAGTTAAGTTACAGCTTGACCAATATTATGAAATCAACGGGAAGTAATTTGATAATGTTGTCGTCTTGAAATTGCTTGCGACGACGTGTTAATTTGCCAGTAAAATAGTAGCGACGTTGACTGTCGAGGGTGTGCAGTACGTACTTTGCCACTTTGAGTTCCCAATCGTAAGATGAAATAATTATTTAGAAAAAAATGGCAGTTTTGCCAGTGTCGAAACATTTACGCAATGTACCAGGCCACTCGGAAAGTATTGCGAAAAAAGTTTTTATGACTGAGGGACTGGCCAGTTATAGTCTCATGCGTTGTCAGCGTTCGAGAAGGCTGTAAACGAGGTGTCTACGGAGGACTGGCAAAAGTGTTTCGATAGCTGGTTCAGACGCATGAAACTTTGTATACAGGCTAGTGGAGAATACTTTGAAAATATTGAATAAAGAAATTATTTTTAAAAAACTTTATGAGTGCATATTGTCTTTGGTCCCTGGCCTTTGACATCGAGCAATAGACAAATTTGACAATTTTTTTTTGGTTTAATACGAGTCTTTTGGCTAGTTTGTACGTGTAATTTTGTACTGTGCGTTTTGTTTGTGCAGAAGAAACAAATTTTCTTTGTTTACTTTAATTTTTACATTACCTGAGCCAGTTCAGAGCTCCAGCGAGTCCCTTCCTTCCATCTGTTACTTTCCATACGACGAGATACAGCGATCTCCGCGACAAGAAGTACTGATGTGTTGCGTAGTACCTGTAAAATACAAGACCAAGAATCTCAGATACTTAACTTAAAGCTACTTAGAACAACCAACTCAATAACTAACAAGACAAAGTTCAAATTCCATTAGCAAGTTTTTTTTGTTGCTGATATTTTTATAAAAAAATGGTCATTTAAAATGAGTACACAACGCGAAAGAAGAGTTGTGCTGATAATTATAACGATTATAATTTTGTAAACATATATTTGATGCGATCGGTACGAATATTTTAATCAACATACAAGTACACCAGATATTACTTGTGGTGCCCAAGTGTACAAACACGAGACAACTTGTGTCATCATATTATACACACACACTTCCGACTTCGCCATTTTCTCGGACGGTACTGAAAACTCTTGCGCTTACACACACATTTACAGCGCGTTTGTATACTTGGTAAACACAAGTAAAGAGCGCGTCGCTACGTGAGATAAAAATACTGTACTGACTAAGAAAATGCAAAAAAAAAATGTCAATTTTAATTTCGCGGACTACACTTTTTTTTTTTTTTTTGGGTGGGAAATCATCAAATGACTTCTCCCGCTCTGGGTGGAGCGGGAGGGCGTGTCAGACTTTTACTGACTAAAACCCACCCGTGTTCCTTCAGTTGCCTGTGCCAGGGCCACGGTTTTCTCTTTAGAATAACCCGTGACCCTGATTCGCGGACTACCCTGACGCCGTCGCATTAAAAAGATAGAAATATATCTCACTATAGACAAACACTCACTCTTGCTGTCCCCCAAAGTCCCAGGTCCGGAAAGTGATGGGTCCCCGCGTGGAGCGATGTTTTTCGTACACCCACGTACCTATGTCGACGCCCACTGTTGACACGTTGCCGCGACGGGAGGATTTGTTGCCCATGCGTTTCGCCCAGTGCTGGGAATGTAGGCATCACGAATTAGCTATTAGGATGCATGCGGTCTTACACACAACTAGACGTGTCCTAATCATAATACAAAATGTACTAAATCAAACATACATAACATCACGCCTGTAATCCCAAAAGGGTTAGGCAGAGGTGTACCTATAGTACACCCACATTTCGCCAGTTATGCTTAAGTCCCATGTAATAGGGGGCGAGCCTGTTGACATCAACCGGGCACAAATCCAGACTTCGGGCTGCTACTGAGAAATCCTATAACACTTTAGAAAAACCCAAGACACGATCACGATAGAAAAACCCAATAACACTTTGTCCGACCTGGGAATCGAACCCAGCACCTAATGCTCATCAGTAGCTCTTGCGACCATTAGACCAACGAGGCAGTCAAATTCAAAAATCGTTTTTAATTCAAGCGATAATTAATATTGACCTTTATAATGCGGCTGTTTCTCAGCTCAAGTAAGTCAATTCAATTTAGCAAATATCTTATTTAATGTGCTTTGTGATTGATTTACCGAAATAACAACAAACAATCTTTAAAAAAAAAAAACAATGAGGTTTTAGAAACCTGTAGACATTCGTTACATTAGTCGCAGCAAAACTTCGGTCTTTGGCTAACTCAAGCTCAAAGCATTTATTTCAAATGAACCCGTTAGAGGCACTTATAAAATTTCAAGGTCGGTCGGTCAGAAAGATGAAGCTAGTTGCCCATTCCAAAGCGTAGTAGGTACCTATGGAGCAGAACGGGCAAGAAACTGCACGAACACTCTTTTAAATGAAAATATGGTAACAAAAAAAATTGGTTGTCTGTAAAGTCGGTTTACGGAAGATAGTTTAACGTGTCATGACGACGTCATAGGCCAATCGAGTGGAAGAGAGATAGATGCGGCGCAAGTCAAAGCTCAAGCCGATCGTGCCTTTCGCTCGCTCGTGCAGCGCTCTCGCTCCGATCGTAACGTTACAACGAGCGTAATGTTACAACGAGTGTAATGTTACAATTAGCGTAACGTTACAATGAGCGTAACGTTACAATGAGTCAATCTTTTTCGTGCGTGCAGCCGGCGTTCGTCTATTTATTAGACGTTCTCACGTCAAAACTGTTTGCATCATTCATAATACATACCTCAGTAGGTTTTCTTCTATGTTGAATAGCTGACTCTTGTCTAAGGCACTCCAGCAAACTAGTCTTTCCTATACCCTGCAAATAGTTATAATATTTATTACTGCCGTTCTTTCTTAACAATATTTTAATACACTCTGTTTGCTCTACATCTTCTTTGATAACTTTTTCAATACACGTTCTGAGATCAACTGACTTTACATTTAAATACGAAGTTTATATTTGGTTAAGTGGGAATTAAACCTAAAAGCGGTGTAATAAGAGCCACTTTATGTTGAATTTTTTTTTATCCCACCGGTATCGGGAACAGGGTCCAAGCTACCGGCGGTCAGGGCTCCAGAGAGAGGAACCTCCTGACAATGCGAGCCGTGTTAGGTTCATTGCAGTGTATTAAACACGCGTGCTTTTTACTTTAAATTACCGCACTCGTGTTTTATGTTTACCTTTTTTTTTTCTTTCATCTCCTTAAGAGTTTTTATGTCTTTATACAATGAATAATTTTATCATCTCCGACATATACCCAAGAAAATGAAAACAACGAAATTATTAATCATACCAATACCTTAACACAAACTGTAAAAATGCCAACAAAAACTGTTCGGTATCATTTTGAGAATTGTACTTTCACTAATTGTTTCAATAACTAAAGATAATAACAATACGAGTCTGTTTGTTTTCCTCGCAATCGTGTTGAAAAACGTCGTGTGACACGCGTGTGCATTAATAATTTCCCACTCGGCTCCCTTATAGCGCTCGTCTACGGCTCGGGGTCAATGACCAAAAGAGCACACTTATATCACTTTGTACAATTAAAAAATTTAAATGTTAACAAAAAAAAAAGTTTCTGAAATAAAGGAAATACATAAATAAGCGGTAAATGATTATCACAATCTCACCTGTAACCCAACAAACATAAGCTTCATCCTGGTATAAGGGCGTGCTTCCTGCAACACGGACTTAAGATACCCCACAATATCCATGCTCTTATATCGTCCACATTGCAGCATAGATCGTAGAGGTTCTTGTAGACAACAGCCGACAGTGTTCAGGTTCCAAAGACGGGAGAGGAGGCCCATTTGAGGAGGGAGCTCTGTTATATCTGTGGCAAAAAAAAAAAAAATGGTTTAAAGTCGGAGTAGTCGTGAGTACCTAGATGTTATTTCTGTTAATAGGTCACTTTTACACGTCAATCACATTTTGAAAAACTAGGTGAGATCGGCGTTTCCTATCTGACTACTCTGAGAAGAAAGGCCGAAACAAACTCAGAGATCACAGTCTCTTTTAAGTCCAGACATCATTTTGGTCAGATCATGTGAAGACCATGTAGATTGGTGTCTGGAATGGTCTTTTGAGGAAAGAACCACACAGATAGAGTGGACCTGTCCAGTCAGTGCAAGCATTTGTCAGTAATCATGCAGCTCAAATCAGAACTAAGGAGCTAAGCTAAGCTTAAAAACTAAGAAAGTCATCGGGAAGTCGAGAAAGTCACATCAATCACACTCACCTTTATTGCCGCTAATATTGAGCACGGACAGATTAGTGAGCTCGTGTATAGCAGGCGGTATTCCACGCAGCAGGTTGCACGACACATCTAACATTGACAGCAGAGGAAACAGGAGACGGCCCTTCAGGGATGAGCTTGTGTTCTAGAAGAAAATTGTGGAAATTTGTTCAAGACAGTTCCAAAACATAGCCAAGAACAAAAAAAAAACGGTTCGGGATCTTCAATGTCACGGACAAAGTCGGACAGATATTTCAGTCAAAATTGAATGACATAAGGACTCTTTTTTTTACTAACCTACACTGTCCCACTCCTGGGCAGAGGCCTCCCTTCCCACCTAACATTTTTCGCGAGCCCGGCGTCCTCTTTCCAGTTTTCACGGAACCTTTCCTCGCCCGCCATCTCCTACGTGGTCTGCCGCGACCCTCACTGTCTCAAGGCACTAGTTCTGTGTTATTTGGGCCCACAGTTTGGTCGGCTTGCGACAAAAATGTTTTTTGTTTGTTTGTTTGGCATCTCGCAGGTCAACCTATGAGGTTGTCGTCTGCTTAAGCGGATTTGCCTGTGGATTCCCTAATAAATTAAGGCCTCCAGCCAGGACTTAAACTTATATACTTACTAAAACTAAGCGACATCGCTAAGGGCACCCCCTGTGGGGTCCGAACCTCGGCTTAGGGCGTCGCTGGAAGAGACCTCGATCGGGTTTTGGGCTTAGGTAGCGTGCTGGTGGCCTTACTACTATCCTGGAGGAGGGTAGAGGCGTCGTCGGGGGCGATTAAAGTATGCCTTGGTCGGCGAATACTACTAATGCGAGAGGGAGTGTAGCGGGCGGCCGCTGTAATCAGGGGGTTAGAATGTTTGATGCCGCAGTCGAAGAAACGCTTAGATAAGCGTTTCATGAACTGTTTTATGGTTGGCATTTTAAGGTCGCGGCACAGATATTATAATACTACGTACAGATACCCAATCCCATACAAAGAAATGACACCTCCCTAAGTCTGGCAATTGAGCTGGCAATTTTTCGTCATCAAAATGTTCAACAGATGGCAGCATCAGCGATTCACTAATTGTCAGAGACAGTAGTTTTACAACGCCATCTAGGATTCGACCTACTTTTAAATCTTTTCGTGCCATCCTTTTAAAATAAAGTTTTATACTTCCGGTTTCAGAAAAACATGTTAATAGATTTATTTAATGTTTCTATGTAAAGAAATAGATTTTAAATAAGTTGTTTGATTTAAATTTGTGACTATAAAGGTTATTTTGAAGACAGGACCAATTGAGTTAAAACACCATCTATTGCAAAGAGCTCTAAACAAAATGATTAACAGATGGCTACTTTTATCATTGTATGGGTTCCAATTGAAGGTAAAAAGCTTATTTTATGTTTGTTTCTTGAAAAACGAGTGTGAACAGATAAATCAGCATTTAACAAGGAAGTCTTGATTTTTACTAATATTACTTTAGCCAAAATTCTGCTGTTTATCGCTTTCTAATGATTGTTAATTATATAATGGTTACCTATGCTGCCATCTTTGACTTTTTTTGAAGACTAATTATAAAATGTTCTAGTTGAGACCCCATGGTCGCGGCAAGCATGTCCTGCCCAGTCCCATTTAAGTTGGGCAGCCTTTTGAGCCACGTCAGCTATGTTTGTTTTGGAGCGCAGTACTGTGTTTCGAACACGGTCCGTTAATTTAACGCATAGTATACTGCGCTCCATTGCTCGTTGTCTTGAAAACAAATAGGGTATGTAATTGGTGAACGGAGTAGAAGCTTAAGGATGTTTTTTTAATCTTACCTTTTCCATAAAAAAGAAAAAAAATCGATCTAGCAATAAATACTGCACATTTGAAGTATTAGCAACTTAAACAACGTAGGTAACTCTGTGGTCTATGTGCGAGCGGCTCGTGTGAATACATTTCGATATTTTTTAAGGGGTTCATTAAACCTATCAGAATGACTGTTTCTATGGTTCTAGTATTAAAAGTTTACTTTAGATTTTCTGAAAAAAAAAAACTATGCCTTAAGCTTCTACTCCGTTTACCCAATTTTTTCAACATAACATAACATCATGCCTGTAATCTCAGTAGGGTTAGGAAGAGGTGTACCTATAGTACACCCACATTTTGCCAGTTATGTTTAAGTCCCATGTAATAGGGGGCGAGCCTATTGCCATCTACCGGGCACGAATCCAAACTTCGGGCTGCTACTGAGAAATTCCAGATAGAAAAACCCAATAACACTTTGCACGACCTGTTAATCGAACCCAGGACCTCATGCTCACCAGGTCTCGTGGTCGCAAGCGCGCCTGCCGCGTGGTGTCCTGGGTTCGATTCCCAGGTCGGAAAGTGTTAATAGGTCATTTTAGTAGGAACTTCTTAAATAACAGCCCGGAGTTTGGAAGTTGGAAAGAAAGAAAACTATTTATTAGGACGTAATTGGCGACGTTATTCCCCCGTGTCTCGGAAAGTAAGTTAAGCCGTTGGTCCTGCGCCTGATCTCTCTCCACGAGTATCGGATTGCAGTCCCTAAAGACTATGAGAGTGAGGGAAAAGAGAGTGCACCTGCGTCTGCGCACACACTTGTGCACTATAATATCTTCCGCGCTGAAGTTGAAATTGGCCGCCAAGCCCTAAATACCATCTGGACTATATATGTAGTACCGTTATCATTAATACGTACCCATTCATCGTCTTCGTCATTAGTGTCATCTTGCGCGGCGGATGATAAGCCGTCATCATCTGTAGTCAGTTGTATGCGCGTCAGAAGATTGTTGGCCAGGATCTAGAGACAGAAAGAAGTTTTTACTTTCCAGCATCATCAAACAGTGAGCCAAAACAATAATTGGCACAGGGACATCATTTTTCGTGTGTTATCAGCAGAGGTTGGAATCTGTCGGTCATTCCAGGTCAGCATTGAAGTGGTGAAATAGATGTATAGAGATATGAGGCACACGGTGGAAAGTTCACTCATCCTCTATAGAAAAGGGAGGATCCTCCAACCAAATGGGAGTTATATCTGGTGAGCAACTGCGCGACTATTAATGTCGGGACGTTATATAGCAACTTACGAGGGTCTTATTTCGTATAAGCCGAAACTGTCTTATAGCAGAACGGCAGCACTAAGTAGCTGTGACCTGACAGAACCTTTAGACCTTGGCCAGGAGTGCGAACACTTACCAGGGTCCTCAACCCCTCAAGCCTCATGTGTCTTCTAGCAGAACGGGTACCAATAAGCAGCTGTGACCTAACAGAGCCTCCAGACCTTAGCCAGGAGTTAGAACCTTGACCAGGGTCCTCAACCATTAAGCCTCAGGTGTCTTCTAAGAGGACAGGCAGCACAGAGCATCTGTGACCTGACAGAACCTTTAGACCTTGGCCAGGAGTGCGAACACTTACCAGAGTCCTCAAACCCTCAAGCCTCAGGTGTCTTCTAGCAGGACAGGCAGCACTGAGCAGCTGTGATCTGACCGAGCCTCCAGACCTTGGCCTGGAGCGCACGTTGTTGTTTGCTGCGGAGTTGGGGCAGTAGCAGGCGAGGGGATCACCTTCGGTAGAGCCAAAGCTTTCAACCTGTAAGAGATGAACAGTTCTAAGTCAGTTTAACAAAACACGCAGCACGATAACGACATAAACTCACGCCATGGAATAGGCAGAAACAACAGAACGCCACCTGCTACCTGATCCTTACATACTCCTTTTGCCTCGTTTACGTTCATGCATCTGGTCATAGACGAGCCATCACACACGGTATCCTAGTATGGACGCCAGTCTCTTACAAAGGGTCATATTTTGTGCATTATTGTGGACACGCTATAACTCTTGTCTCTATGTTTATAACTATTTGAACCTTTGTGAAAAGAGAATAATAAAGATATGTATTCTTTTTAAAGATACCCCTAAAATATCAGCTGTAGCTCAAAACTCAAAGCATTTATTTCAAATAAACCAATAACAGGCACTTTTGAATTGTCAAGGGGTCGGTCAATCAGAAATATGAAGCTAGTTGCCCATTCCAAAGCGTAGTAGTGGAGAAGAACGGGCAAGAAACTCCACGGACACTCTTATAATTACATAAATGAGTACATCAGTCTTGTTGAAATTATACATGTGAGAACGATGTAAAAGACGTGCACGTTAAAGGCTTCCGTAATGAAAAACATACAAAACAAAATCAAAAACAATTCGGAAATTAAAACAAGCCGTGGCAGCCAAGAAATGACCAGTCCCCACTGACGGCGCCCGTTCACGAACATGACGTATGGATCAGCACCATTCAGCTCAACCATTTTGAAGGGAGCTAAATGAGCCAAGACACGCGCCACCACCAGCGAGACATTACAGTCATGACATGCTGTGAGCCACCAGGGCACAAGCCAATGATAGACGTACCCAGTAAATGGTAGCTTTATAGTAGGTACATCGTGCCCGATGGTGTCTAGACAGAATGGTATATTATTTAGAACCGGGTCGATTTCGCCCTCGTCGGATAATCTAGTCCAGGTTCATCGTTTCGGTTATCCGAATTCGGTTACCCGACGCCAGTTTTCCTTTCACTACTACGTAAGGCGCACAAAAGGTTTCTGGAATTCATGAAAAAAAATTGAATTTATTGTTTCCCACTTACGGCAGCTTTAACTGGCCGCGGGTCTTTTAATAAACACCTCTTTGTCATAGGAGTCACAGACAGTCCGCTGTGCAGGGCCTGCATGGAGGTGGACGAGACAGCAGCTCGTGTGCTTCTACACTGCCCGGTGGTCGCCATTTACAGGGCAAAGTACTTCGGTAACCCAGGTACCCTACGCGAGGCTGTCAGTAACACCAAGGCGTTGCTGGCCTTCCTCGAGGAGCTGGATCGAATGATCGATTTTCCCACCATACGCAAAATACGCGCATTGACGTGGAGTTGCGGACACCAGCCCGTATTACCTATTATTCCCACTTCTCCGTGCAAAGCCTCAGTCAAATTGTGCGGAATCCAAAGCGAGCACCGCTTTTTTATACCCAAATGTTTGTGTCGGATGGATTGTGTTTGATTTATAGGATGCGTAAAGATGCTCGAATCGTATGCTCAGATGGTTTGGTTGTGTTGAGGGGATGAATGATAAGGCAGATATGAGTGGAAAAGCCTGGAGACGACGCCCTAGGAGGATATATTATAGTGACCTTATTGGTGACGTTCTTCAGAAAGGTCTTAGAAAAACGTCACAAATAAGAGAACCGCCATGGAAAGAAGGCGTGAGTCTCTTAAATTACTACTAACTTGTGGTAAACTCGGCCAGCATGTGATCTCGTTGTGACTCAGATCCAACTGCCGAAGACTTGTAGGATATGACGTCACATAAGACATAGATCTGTTGAACAAAGATAAAATTTAATTAACATAACCTCTTTTATAGTAACCTGTAGTCTAACATGGAACATTTCACATAAGTTTTGATTTTGAAGATTTATGGTTTATGCAAGACATTGAACCAACATGTAACACCGTGTATACCGGTTGGCCAACATGGTCCATCATGTACGAGACACTGGTGTCAAAATGGGCCATGGTGCACATACAACATGATCCAAGATATACAAGACACTTGGCCAGCATAGTCCATCGTGTACAAGAAACTTGGCCAGCATGGTCCATCGTGTACAAGACACTTGGCCAGCATGGTCCATCGTGTACAAGACACTTGGCCAGCATGAATACCTACCATTGAATACCTACCTAGGAATACAGAGCAATGTTTCGTCTCATTAATTACTTATTGCGTTACTTAGACCACTTACCTAAGCGAATTATAAGCCATATTCAGCCTTGTCAGGTTAGGAGCCCTGCAGGCCAGCGCGCAGGGCACGCAGGTGAACTGGTTGTGTGCTAAGTTCAGAGCTGAGAGGGCAGAGCCCCCGCGGGTGCACTCGACCGAGGAGCCTTCCACGACGCCGCGCCATGTGTGCGCGCGACGGGCGTCGGACCAGCTAAGGAGAACCATATGAATTAAAAAAAAAAGGTCACTCTTTAAACGAAAATCTCATACCAAGATTTATAAACGTTACTTAAAACGTACTGAGACTAAGTATTATTCCTATCACCGTCGTTCAACTCTCAAACTACAAGTGCACATATATTCTCTACTAGCTGTTGCTTGCGACTTTGTCTACAATCCAGGATGAAACGTAGCCTATGATGTCCTTACCTAGGTCATGGTCTATCTATGTGCCAAATTTCATCCAAATCCGTTCCGCCGTTTTGGCGTGAAAGCGTAACAAACATACTTCCTTTCCCATTGTAACATTAGTTAGTATTTTCTTTAAAAATGCCAAGATGCGAGTTTGTTTGTAAAAGTAAATGAATCAAGAACAAACAATTATTGCTGTGATAAAAAACGAATATATGGCGAAATGTATGTATTAACTCACACACAAAATTACTTGTCAAAATTTTTTGGGTAAACATTAACTCTTACGATGATGATGATGATGACGGTCTGCGAAAGACTGCAGGCAGATGCTGGATGCGTTAAGCTGAAGACAGGGCGCTCATTAGGGGAGACCTATGTCTAGCACTGTCTAGCAGTTCACTAATATAGGCTGATGATGATGATGATGATGATGATGATTTACTTTTACATCATTTGTAAATATGTGACCACCATGTATCTATCACATAATTAATTTACCTGTCGTTGCTTAATTCTTTTTAACTATTGTGTAATAGTAATTTTATTCTAGGTGCATCGTCTTCACACAAAATTAAATAATTAATGTGTTTATGTGAGACTGCCTCGTTGGTCTAGTGGTCGCAAGAGCTACTGCTGAAATGAGGTCCTGAGTTCCATTCCCAGGTCGGGCAAAGTGTTATTGGGTTTTTCTATCTAGAATTTCTCAGTAGCACCGCAGAGACTGGAATTGTGCCCGGTTGATGGCAATAGGCTTGCCCCCTATTACATGGGACTTGAACATAACTGGGGAAATGTGGGTTTACTATCTGCCTAACCCTACTGGGACTACAGGCGTGATGTTATGTTATGTAATGTGTCTAAGTACAAAATATTGTAGAGCATTTTAAAAGAGTAACGGTGGCGTTTCTTGCCTATTCTGCCCCATACGAAACTACCTTTTGGAAGGGGCGACTAGAATCAATTTTTTTTACTGTAAATGTTGACGTTCAAAAGTACCTTTTAATGAAAAAAGTACTCACACAGCATTCCCCGCTCGGTTGGTAAGCACAGGTATCGAGTCCTCGTCATCTTCATCAGCCGTCTCCGACTCACTGCGCTCTATCGACGGACTGCGGGACGAGGACTTCTGAAAGTCAGAAGAAAACATAAACATAACATCACGCCTTGTTTCCCCGAAGGGTTGGGCAGAGGTGTACCTATAGTACACCCACATTTCGCCAGTTATGTTTAAGTCCCATGTAATAGGGGGCGAGCCTATTGCCATCTACCGGGCACAAATCCAGACTCCGGGCTGCTACTGAGAAATTTCAGATAGAAAAACCCAATAACACGTTGCCCGACCTGGGAATCGAACCCAGGACCTCATGCTCAGCAGTAGCGATTGCGACCACTAGACCAACGAGGCAGTTGAAAGAAAGAAAGATATTTTTATACTCTTCTGAAAGTCAGAAGAGTATAAAAATATCTGTAGGAATTAAGAAAAACTAAAACCCGACTACTGAAAAATCACGCTCTAAAAAGTACAAAACAAGACAGGTACAAAAATAGTCAGGATACAGCCGTGGTCGCATGCCTGTATACCTTGTGGGTACCAGAACACCTACAAAATTATAATGCCACGCGACTATACCCTGATCATTTTTGAACCTGTCTTGATTCGTACTTTTTAGAGATTGACTTTTCAGTACCCGCATTTTAGGTTTTATTATTTTTATTTTATATTATATTTATTAAAATTATTCATTTTGGGGTTATATAAATTTATAAATATACAGGGTGGAAGGGACATTGACGCACAACCTGCTGTTCAATAGAAAAGTGCAATTCCAATGCGTCAAAATGTATGGAAGAGCATTCAATCAACGCATGGGGCTTCAGAATCATGTACTGAGTCCATGGTAACCGGTTATGCGTCGATGTCCCTTCTACTCTGTATATTTATTTATATATATATATTTGAAATGTGCTAATTAAGCCCTTTTATTTGATACCAAACACGGCATAATTTTTACCGTTTTTTTTTGTTCATGTTTTGACGGCCTTGATAGGGCACCCAAGGTATATATATAACGTCATATATCCTAACCAAATCTAAGTGCTTCCCAACATTATGAAGGGAAGCCGTGTGTCAAATTTCACGTTCCTAGTTCCAGTAATTTCAGCTGTGCGTTGAAATGTCAGTCAGTCAGTTTCGCAATGAATTGGCATAATGTACTCACAGATTGTGTGGCCATAGCGAATTGCGCGCTGCCTATTGAGGGCGAAGCGCTGAGCTGGGGCGAGGTCTCCGATGGGGACGCTAGCTGCTGTGGACTGCTGCATTCTGAGTGACCCTGGATAAGAAAAATATAAACATCGTTACTCTCTCATATCCCAGAACTAGAGGTATTCTCTGTAATTATAATCAAAATTTTGTTCTCCGTACAGTAAATGCCAAAGCTAAAACCACTATACCTAGATACAAACATTACAATTGTTAAGAGTTCGGAATAAAGAGTGTACTTTAAAAATTAACCCGTTTGGGTAAAAAGTGGTACACGATGCCCCAAAATATTGTAGGCCCAATAATATTTAATAAACTACCGGACAGTATAAAAGTGACACCTTTCAACAAATTAAAAACTAACTTAAGGCTTTTTTGATAAAGAAATGTTATTATACGTTAAGCGATTTTTTTAATGACCCTATGTGTGACATGTCAACAGTTTAATATTTTTGACATTGTTTTAAACACTTCTGACTTGTTTAAATAATTTACTGGCACCACTCTATTTCATAATTTGACTCATAAACTTATTGATTGAACCATCACTATTTCATAATTTTACGCATAAGCTTATTGATAATGACATTGTTAAATTTTGCATGCCAAAGCTCAGGCAGAATGTACCCGGCTCATATTTCGCCAGTTATGCTTAAGTCCCATGTAATAGGGGGCGAGCCTATTGCCGTTTACCGTGCTCAAATCCAGACTCCGGGCTGCTACTGAGAAATTCTTGATAGAAAACCCCAATAACACTTTGCTCAACCCGGGAATCGAACCCAGGACTTCATGCTCAGCAGTAGCTCCTGCGACCACTAGACCAACGAGGCGAGGCATTTAGGATCTCTTTCTCGAAGATTCTAATTCTCACTTTTTCAAAGCTTCTAATAAAGCTTTAACAAACGTCTTATTAACGTGAAAAATAACAACTTTTAACTAAAAAGTGCAAAATAAAAAAAGGTAGTTTTAAAAATCACAAAAAACCGGAACTAGTAAAAAGTGAATTAGAAAAACAAGATCGAATCAAAACAAAAAAAACATAGGAGGTTGTCGGAGGCAATAAATAAATAAGTCTTTATTGTTTAAGATGCCTCCGACTGCATGAGATTGTTTATAGTATTAAGTCGAATACTCGTAGTTAACCTGTAACAACAAAATTTAAGTGTTTTCATCTTTTTTAAAGTTCACTTTTTAAACAGTAGTTTTTTTTTTTTAATTTCTGCCGTTTAGTCAGAATTGGTCGCAGTAACTAAGCTAGGGCACCCAGACCAAATGGGGTAAGGTTAGAATTGTGACCAACCGCACGCGAGCCGAGCGACGAGCGCTACCTCTGAGTTCGTCGCATTCACTTGGCTATTTAGTATTTTTAGTACTCCCAAGGACTTTTTTTTACCCCTCCCGACCCTTGCTCGAGCCAGCCCGCGCCACTGAGCCTGTAGCTTTAAATTCGTCCCAAAATAATATCAATCCTGATCCAGCTAGTCATTTGCTACCCTCTTCCAGCGACGCCCTAAGCCGAAGTTCGTACCCCACAGGGGGTGCCCTTAGCGTTGCCGCTTAGTTTTAGTTAGTATTTAAGTTTAAGTCCTGGCTGGAGGCCTTAATTTATTAGGGCAACCACAGGCAAGTCCGCTTAAGCAGACGACAACCTCATAGGTTGACCTGCGAGATGCCAAACAAACAAACAAACAAAAACCAAGGACTTTTTTTAGAGTGTTCAATGATGTGTGTTTCAGGAGCTTAAAATGGGAATGGTCAGAAGTTCGATTTAATATATGCCTTGCCTATCAGAAGATGGAGGTTACGAGCTTGACGCCAACAGACAGGGTTGGTCCACACTAGCTCAAGACAAAGAGGAGTGGAAAGGAGAAAAAAAGGACAAAATCGACTTAAAAATAAAATAAGTAAATATAAAAAATATCAAGCTTTTATCTCATGGTGGACAGCCAAAAACTACATAACCAACTGCTACGTTTTTCACACCCTAATTTTACCTATATACGTGCTTAAGAGCGTTCAGCCCGCGCGGGCTGGCTAAGTCGCATTTTTTGTGGTTTTTCGTGATTATTTTATTAAATTCAAATCGAAGTACAATTTTTTTTTCAGCCAAGCACTAGATGGTTGGTATTCAAACTCAAAGTATTTATTTCAAATTAACCAATTACAGGCAAGGGGTCGGTCAGTCAGAAATATGAAGCTAGTTGCCCATTCCAAAGCGTAGTAGTGGAGAAGAACGGGCAAGAAACTCCATGGATACTCTTTCAAATAACATTGTTACGGAAAATTTGTTACATCAGTCTTTTTGAAATTATACATGTGAGAACGATGTAGAAAGACGTGCACGTTAAAGGCGTCCGCAATGAAAAACATACAAAGCAAAAAAACGATTCGGAAATTAAAAAAAAAAGCCGTGGTAGCCAAGAGATGACCAGTCGATATGTAATCCCCCAACTTATAATATGCTTGGCTGCATTGTGTGCGTTTGATACAAGTTTTAAAATCCGTTTCATTCAGTTGGAGTAAGTGGGGAGGTATTTTATTATAACATTTTAAACAGTAGCCCATGAAGGATGAATCTACTTTAGCCAGTCTGAAACCTGGTTGAACTAATTGGTCCCTATTTCTAGTACTATAATTATGTCTTTTACCTCTTTTACTAAAAATTTCAAGTTTTCATATATATAACAAGGTACGGTCATGATGTTAATACGAGTACCTATAAACAGTTCCCATATAAATCGCGCCTTCAGGGGCCATATATTGCTGTGATGGCTCTTTTTTGCAGAATAAAAATAGACTCGATGTCTGCAGCGGTTCCCCATAATAAGATACCGTAAGACATGACACTATGAAAGTAACTGACTTTAGTAAACTGACGGATTTTTCTTACAGCATATGCTGCTGAACTAAGCCGTCCTTTAAGAGATGTTAAATGGGAGGGGTCCCCATTTAACATCTCTTGCAGGACGGCTAAGTTCATTGCAGCCTTGAGTCGAGCGTGATCCTCAAGAAAACCGTTTTATCAACGAATTCTAGTTTCTCTTTATTCAATACTATGTCACAATCACTACTTTTAACATTCGGCAAAGCAAACCTTATGCATTTAGCTTTTTCCCATTAATACTAATATATTAGCAGTAAACCAATTTTGTACCTGCAGTAGGGCGTTATATACGTCGTCAAGATTTGATGTACGTCTACTTATCTTAAAAATTTAGGAAGTATCGTCAGCAAATAACACCATTTGTGGTTGTTTTTTTTAATAAATGG
Source organism: Dasypolia templi (assembly GCA_963555695.1). Taxonomy (NCBI): domain Eukaryota; kingdom Metazoa; phylum Arthropoda; class Insecta; order Lepidoptera; family Noctuidae; genus Dasypolia; species Dasypolia templi. The sequence continues at coordinate 2,729,691 of OY743166.1, forward strand.
GGTAGACCTAATATCGAGCCTTGTGGAACACCCATTTTTAATTTTAAATCAAGTGATTTGAGACCATTTATTTGAACTTTTTGCTGTCTATCTTCTAAATAAGATCTAACTAAACTGAGTGCAAGTTTACCTAGTCCGTAATGCTCAAGTTTTAGGGGCAAGGTTTCGTGATTAACGCAGTCAAAGGTCTTGGAGAGGTCACAAAAAAAATCCTATGGCATCTTGGGCCTCCTCCCACGCTGTAAATGTGTTATAATAAAGTGACACCAGCGTCAGTCGTGCAACGATCTTTGGTGAAACTATATTGCTGTTCATGTAAGATTTTGTTGATTTTAAAATGTTTAAGCATTAGATTGAGCATTATCTTTTCGATCACCTTGCTGAATAACGGCAACACGGATACTGGTCTATAATTGTTGGTGTCTTTGCTATCCCCAGATTAAAAAAATGTTATAACCTTACTGTATTTCATTAAATCCGGGAAGACTCCTTGATCTACACACAAATAAAATATTAAAGCTAAGTATGGTGCTATGGTCTCGATTATGGATGTACAAACTTTGATGGACATTCCCCAAAGATCTTCGGTCAACTCGATTTTTATTTGCCGAAAAGCTTTTGTAACTATCATAGGCTCTGCACAAGCTGGGAAGACCACCTTATGCTCCGCCGTGTCCTTCGGGCGATCCACACAATGGTGACACCCGGGCGTTTCCACCTTATACGGAACAGGAACCTCCCGAAACAACCATGTCCGGTAAAGACCTGTCAGGCGGAAGGTGACGACGCCGTGGCGCCTCTCCAACCACTCCTCAAAGAGGGGACTTGTCGCCGCTATTCTGGCGTGCCCAGCACTGGGTTGTGAAAATCGCACCCTCCATGTCACCATGAGATCCTGCCGGAGCACTGTCCGCGATCCCGCTATTTCTAGCGGCAGCGGAGTTACGCCCCGGCGTTTTGCCTACTTGCGCCACTCCCACACGTGCGCGAGGGCTTTTGCCTCCAGATCCCATGGCGGCAACCCTTCAAGGAGGCTCCTCACAGGAGACCCTGCGGTATCCCCGGACCAGCCCAAATTGCCATGACTCTTTGGGACGCGTTCAACCGGCGGGCTGGTCGGCGCCTCGTCTTCGGTGACCCTAAGATTTCCCTATGCGTTGACCCTAAGATTTCCTAAAACATAATTATTCAAATAATACAGCTCTCTCTTCGAAATTATAACTATAATATGTGTGCGCCGTTGACGGCAAGACGTAGCGTTCATTTTAGTGACAGTTTGCTACGGGTTGTTAGTATGAAATGGAGTCTACTCAGAGCGAAGGAGGCGCGCGCGCGGACCGCCTTGATATGCTTCTTGAAGGTAAGGGTTTCGATCTAGGATCACGCCTAGCTATTTCGCTTGCTTCTCGCAAGGGATCAGCTTGCCGTACATAGTGACTGGGAAGGGGGAGGGGGAATCTACAACGTCTCGAGAAGAGAACCGCCTGACTCTTATCGGGGTTGACCTCGGTTCTCCATTTCCGGAACCAAGCGCCTAAGACGTTTGCGGATGTTTGGAGAGTACGAGCTATATCTTTGGGACAGTGACCGGTATAGTAAACGGCAGTTTCGTCGGCGAAGAGAGCCAACTGAGCCTTTTTACTTTTAGCATTTTATTTTTATTGACATTTGCACTTTTTCTTTACGTGTGTTCTGCAAATAAAAATATTTGAATTTGAATTTGAACGTTTTCAGATTGGTATAGTTCAATTACGAACGGCAACCGGCAAGCAAAAATAAATTTAATGTTAGAGACCATTTTGTTGAACATTCAAAGCTGTATAGATATTTACGAAACCTAGCTTGCACTAAATATATTGAAATCTAGAGTATTTAGATATTTATATTCCGAAGAGTAGTCTACTTTTCTTACTGCACTACCATAACATATCTATGAACAGTTTACATGATAATATTTTATTGATGTCTAAGTTTGTATAGAACTTTATGATAATTTTAACGCTTACAATATTTTGAAACATTGTCAGTGCCAATATATTAGTGAACTCGACTGTACCTACTGTTGTTTAAATGATTATCCGGAGTTAAACCCAAGACTTTAATGTCATCAGCAGACTGTGAGCTCGTGGTGAGTGAGGGAAATGGAACCTCCTTCGTACAATTTGTAGAACTACTTATAGCATTTGAGCTACATTTATTCATGCTCTACTATTAGTATTATAACAAACAATTGTGGTGTTAATAACACAAGACTTCGACATACTACTTATGTCTGAGTTGATATAAAAAGCTAATAGCCTTGCTATTATGTGTCTAGAATTAACAGGCAGATATCCCTACACAGTATCCCTAGCCGATTTTAAAGTTTCAACAAAACTGTGGGTGTCAAAAAACACAAGTCACTGTGATTACTAACTAAAAAGTGCATATGCTATATATGAATATAATTGTTTTGTCTATTTGTCAGTCTTTCAAAATACGGGAAAGCACACAATATTATTTTACTACAATTTAACTGTAACAACTCCGTTACAGTCAGTGATTTCATATTAATACAGTAATGTTGGTTTTAGGATTAAATTCATTTCCTGTTACTGATTCAATTATTCGTTTGTAGGTTGACCCTGGCGTATAATAGTTTTGAGTAGAATAACTCAGGTTGCTATTAATTAATTTACCTAAACCTCTTCCTACACTATCTGAGAACATAACTGAATGATAACAATCATGACTACTTAAAGATGGACTACTGATATCAAGCTGTACATCTTGAGATAGATCTTGCACTATATCAGATATATCATTGTTACTGATACAGTCTTGAGACAAACTCTCAGTCTGGGATGGGTCCTCCGTTAACTTGGACTAGACAGCATCAAGGTTTGAAACCATCTGACAAGTACACTGACACGTAACTAACTCATTAGCAGCAAGGATATGTTCTTTAATTTGGTTCTGAGAACCCACATATTTAACGTAAAGGGAACTAAGTCTGCCCTCAAGTACCTGTATGTCAGACTGTAAGCGCTGTGTATCAATTTCAAAGTTTTTTTTTTACTATCTTCTAATTTGATCTGATAATTGTTTAACTTACTGATAAGATCAACACGTTCTTTTCTCAGTGGAATATTTTTAGAAAAGTGTTTTTGCTGTTTCCTAAATTGATTACATTTTTTAATTATTCTATTCAGTTTTTAATATTTATGTTTAACACTTACTCTTATATAAAAATATTCAATCGTAATACTCGTAAGTACTACAAATAGGAAATAGTTGTCAATAATGTCTATTTTTATTAATTAATACCAAAATCACTGTAAAAAATAGCCACAAAGGTGTCCCAGTGCTTGGCTGAAAAAAAAAACAGTATTTTGATTTAAATTTAATAAAATAATCACGAAAAAATAGAAATGCGACGTTGCTAGCTCGCGTGGGAGGAACGCTCTTAACAAATTTCGCCCACACTTTCAATATACAAACTCGTTTTATTTAAATACGTTTATCAAAACTACTACAAATTCAATAAAATACCCAATCAGAACGAAGGACGCGACGTGGGACGGTGGCTTTATATTGTTTAGCGACTATCTGCAGAAATAATAAAATTTACTGATAATAGAACAATGTGAAGTATTAAAAAATAAGCAATAATACACCCTCTTAACCAGCTAATGAAATGTGTTCCATTTCAGTTAAGATAGGCTTATCTGTAAAGCTAGTGTTTCCTAGAAGAGCGATTACGTCATGTTATAAGCCCGTCGTGAAAATTTGTCAATTTCCCCAGCTTTTCAGATATACTATTTTTTTTGGGTTCCGTACTTCAAAAGGAAAAAAACGGAACCATTATATAGTAGTATGTCTATGTGTCAGTCTTTCAAGACGCTTTTTCTCAGGAACGTGTGGAGGTATCATCAATATCAAACACGTAAGTCTACGGTTCCTTGGAGTTCTAAAAGCAATAAAAATACATGTTCGACGTTTCTATAGAGACGTTTGCTTTTTCAATGTATGAGTACATTATGAACGGCCAAAAATCATACAACATTTGTGCAAACAAGCTGATTTACAGACGTCGTTACTGGATTTGTTTTTCAAAAACGTTTTATTTTTATAAAATTGTAACCTTGTTAACGCCACAAGATATCTGTGTTCAAAATATCTAGAGGAACATTTGTTATAACGTACGTGCGTTTGTATGGGAATTATGATGGGTTGGGAATTATTATGCTTAAGGTGTGAAAAGCTCTGTATTTGGCCATCCATTATTATGTGTATGTCGTCCGCTTTCATAGGAAACCCAAGCTTTAACGCCATTATTTACTTACAGGGAAACCTGTGTTCCTCGCTACCTCTGATTTTGCATAACAGTGATCTTTATTCTCGTTGCAATAAGGTTGCTGGCAGATTAGTCAAGTGGAGAGTAACCTACAGGGCCAACATGGGCCATCGTAAACACGATACCGGACAAACATGGTCCAGCATGGGTCAATTTGTAAAAGCCACTTATGACCAACACGGGCCATAATGATCCTCTGATAATGATCAATATATGTACAAGCCACTATTGGTCACCATGTCCTATTATTTACAAGACATTGGTCCAACATTGGTTAATTTGTCACTTTTGGCCAGCATATGCCACTGACCTCGTCCCCCGTGGGCAGGGCGCGCAGATGGTTGAGCGCCGCGTTAAGGTCGCGCAGCGCGGGCGCGGCCCACAGCGCGGCCGGCAGCGCGCGCAGCTTGTTGTTGGACACGTCCAGCAGCGACAGGCCCGGCAGCCGGAACAGGAGGGGGGGCAGCTCTTCTAGGCGGTTGTCCTGGAAAGAAAGGAAAACATTTCTATAGGTGCCATCTTGAATCCGGGAAAAGACTACATGTGGCGGCATTTACACCGCCATATGCGAACTACACATCACAACTGACGTCACACAAAATCCTGAATCGCGCAAGCAGAGTTTACCGCGCAACTAGCATACGTACAACGTCCCGACATCAATCGTCGGGCAGTTGCCCACCAAACAACACCAGTCTGGTCAGAGGGAAAATGAATAGGGAGGATTCACTCACTTCGGTATTGGCACCCCAGAAATCTATGGGCAGACGGCGAAAAATGTCCAATTATAGTGATCAGAATTTTGGATTCTGATTTTTACCCCACATTGTATATCAGCACAATTCCACACAAGAATCATGGACATGACAAAAAAAATACTTTTAATTGTGGCTATTTTGGATTTCAATGTTGAGACCATCAACACCTCTGAGTAGTTTAAAACTACGTAGTTTAAAATACGTTAATCGAACAATGACCTTGTATTTTCAAATTAAATGATAATGATTATTCACATAACAATAATATTTTCAAATCAAATAATAATGTTCATTCACGTAAATTTAACATAACGACACGCCTGTAATCCCAGAAGGGTTCGGCAGAGGTGTACCTATAGTACACCCACATTTCGCCAGTTATGCTAAAGTCCCATGGAATCGGGGGCGAGTCTCTTGCCATCAACCGGGCACAAATAAAGACTACGGGCTACTACTGAGAAATTCTAGATAGAAAAACCCAATAACACTTTGCCCGACCTGGAAATCGAACCGGCGGCTGTGTTAGTTGGACTCGGAACGCGCTCCGGAACGGCTTAATACTGTCCTTAGTTTTTTTATCCGCAAAATTAATAATCAGTTGCTAATTCATTTATTTTTCCGTAAAAACTCGCGTACAGTAATGTGGCAATAGTTTGTTGTAGTGCACGAAGAATCACCAAGTGTTTTAAGGCAATATCTTGTTATCGTAAAAATATTTAAAAGTGCAGTATCATAGTGTCTGTTTCTCGGGTGCAAGGAATCCTCGCGGTTACGCGTACGGCATAAACGGCAAAGTCCTGCGTACGCACACTCGTCGCTGGACTATCGGTGCTACGGTGCTACCAACTTAATAACGACGAACTTGGCGTAAGTGTTCCGTTCCAGGTAACAAATACGGTGCGGTCCAGTTACTAAATTAAAAGCTGCACTGTTACTGGTGGCGCCACCCCGTTCACATATCATTGTTATACTTCCACCTCTGCTGCCTACGTGTAATATTATGCCTCGCACTGTTCGCACTCCTCCAAAGCCGACAGATGTTGAAAATATACCGCATGTTCAATCTGAACCGGATATGCAAAAAGCCCTTTTAGAAACTCCTAGCACCTCTACTGCAAATATTCGACAGCAGAAACGACCGCGAATAGATAGCCCATCCTCTAAAGAGCACATGAATCATTCTTCTGATGAGATATTGGAGACCATTCGCCACGAAATTAGAACAGCAGTGACAGCCGAAATATCAGCATCCCTAAAAGCATGCATTGCTGCGGAGCTAAGCGAATTTAAGGAAGCCTTAGTACTCATAAAAAAACTTGAAATATCGGTTCAATTTATGAGCAACAAGTTCGACCAAATGAAAAGTGAACTCGACAACTGTACGGCATCGAACGCACAAATACAAAAGGAAAACGAGCTACTCAAAAAGTCTTTAACAGATCTGTCTACAAGAGCTAATTTGCTTGAACAAAACTCACGCCAGCAAAATGTAGAAGTCAACGGAGTGCCGGAGAACAAATCTGAGAACCTCGTTAAAACTGTGATGCAACTTGGAAAGGCGGTCTCATGCACCATAAAAGAGGCGGATATTGTTTCGGCTGTACGTGTCCGAAAATTAGACCCCCAAAACAGCAATCCTAGAACAGTGATCGTTAAGCTGAATAGTGTGTTTGCTAAAGATGTAATGTTGACATCTGTGATGAATTTTAATAAAGAGCACCCTGAAGACAAGCTGAACTCGAGTCTGCTAGGCTATGGTGGCCCAAAGAAGCCAATATTCGTGTCTGAGCACCTCTCTCCTCTTAACAAAGAAATTCACGCAGCAACCAGAAAAGCTGCACGAGACAAAGGCTATAAGTATATATGGGTGCGCGATGGACGTATCCTCATTCGGAAAGCAGACGGGATACCAGCTAAGCAAATACGCAGTCTTGAAGCAGTTGCACTGCTTTAATAATTATTAAAAAAAGAAAAACAGACACAAAAGCCTATATTAAACTCTCGCATTCAATATTTACTATCAAAATTTTAGAGGAATGAAAACCAAATTGAACTGTATAATGCTAAACGCGCAAAACCACATCTATGACATCATTATAGGGACAGAAACATGGTTAGACGACAGTGTCAACAATGGAGAAATACTTGACTGTAGGTACAATATCTACCGCAGAGACAGAACCTCGACCAATGCACGAAAAAAAAAGGGTGGAGGGGTACTAATTGCAGTCCTGAAGACTATCGGGTCCGTTCGCATACCACAATTTGAGACGGACTCTGAAAACTTATGGATAAGCCTAAAGATTATAAATGGGAAAAAGATCCAACGCCTGAACATCTGTGCTGTTTACCTACCACCACCTGTGCAGCAACTAACACTTGACTCGTTTCTAGAGAAAGTTACTTCAGTTATCGATACAACAGGAAATCAAACTATAATAGCCGGCGACTTCAACCTTGGATCCGTTAAATGGAAACTAGACGAAACCGTTACTCAAAGTACATCCACGTCACCAAGTAACTACAATACCCCACTAGGTTACTCATTAATAGACTGCTTGTCCCTAAATAGTATTGAACAGATAAACCCTGTACAAAACCAACTTGGCAAATCCCTTGATCTAATTTTGTGTAACTTTCCTGGCGGATTTGTTCAAGAATGTAAAACCCCCCTGTCAGTTGTAGACTCTCATCATCCACCATTGGAAATTGTTATTAAAAATATGTCACTTAATCCACTTAAATGTAAAAACTCCGTAAAATACAATTACAGAAATGCGAATTACACATGGTTAAATGATCGAATTAAACAAGTCAATTGGACTACATCTTTATCCGAGTGCGCAGATGTGAATGCAATGGTAGAACTATACAACCAACTCCATAAAATAATTGACGAGCTCGTGCCTAAAACGAAAGTATCACAAAATAGGTACCCCCCTTGGTTTCAAAAAGCTCTTATTAAACTTCTGAACGAAAAGGAAAAGCTTAGGATGCGATTTAAGAGATATAAGAATCCCCGCGACCACTACGAATACAAATTATTAGGTGAAAGAGCTATTATAATGATAAAATGTAACTATAAAGAATACGTGGAGGGAATTGAGAGGGCATAACACGTAATCCGAAATTTTTTTGGTCATTTGTTAAGGCTAAAAAGTCGTCGTCTGAAACTGAATAATCAGAAAGCAACTCCGGTGACGAGGTCTGCAAGCTCTTTGCTTCCCATTTCTCTTCAACGTTCACCTCATCAGATGAAGTAATACATGCTTCATTAGAGAAAAATCACAAGTATCCTCAAAATAGCTTGAGTCGGGTCACATTCTCCGAAAGAGATATAGTTAAAGTCCTCAAAAAACTAAATATATGCAAGGGACCGGGACCAAATGGTTTTCCACCATTATTCGTTCGAAACTGTGCAAGTAGCAGACTTTACCGCTAAAAATCATTTTGAACCACTCAATCGAAACAGCACAATTCCCTACTCAATGGAAAAATGCCAATGTAGTGCCCATATTTAAAAAGGCGAGGCAAGCAACATAAAAAAATTATCGGCCAATATCTATTTTACGGCACGGATTCTGCACACAAAGATCCACTACGACGAACCTGATTCTTTATGTCAATGACCTCAGCAAACTTATTGACTCTCGCTCACAAGTTGACTCCATATATACAGACTTTAGCAGTGCCTTCGACAAGGTCAACCACCAGATCCTACTGCAGAAACTCTCAAACCTGGGCATATTCGGCCAGCTTCTCCAATGGTTCGAATCTTATCTGACTGGCAGAAAACAAAAGGTCGTAGTAAAGGGGCATCAGTCGTCCTTTTACTATTCCACTTCCGGAGTTCCACAAGGCTCCCATATGGGTCCGATATTGTTCCTAGTATTCGTTAACGACATAGTGAACTGCATCAAACACAGTGAATGTTCACTCTTTGCAGACGACGTTAAGTTCTCTTTGCAGAGACGAGTTAAAGAAGATATTACTGACAGTGTTACTGAGATTTTAAAGCTAAATTGTAATAAAATTATTTTGTGTGCTTTCCCATATTTTGATAGGTTATCAAAAGGAAAAAACAATTATATATATATGCTTAATAAGCATATTCAGTTCTTCGTAAGTCACTACAGTGACAAACTTATATTTTTTGACACCAACATTTTTGTTGAAAAGTTAAAATCGACAAGGAATACAGTGTATCTGCCCATTAGGTTTAGACATAAAATAGCGAGGCTATTAGCTAATATTATAAACTCAGACATAAACAGTATGTCGAAGTCTAATTATATTATTAACACCGCAAATATTAGTAGTAATTCTAATGTACAGGTGGTCACCTCAAGTAACTGTAGCACTAATGCTATATCTGTTTACAATAATTGTACGAAGGAGGATCCATGTGTCACTATGGCAAATTCTTGTCCAAATGTGGGGCCCACAAGTAGTAGGATCTCATTGCCTGGTGATGGCATGGGAGTCTTGGAGCTCACTCTGGATGTTACTTTAAACTAGATAGTAAGACAACAGAAGATACCAGTAACAATACAGTTATACCTACCAACAACAAGGTGTCTTCTTGCTCGCAATTAGTTAAGTGCAAAAAAGGTACTAAAGAGAATTCCTTGACAATATTTCATCAAAATATTCAAGGTTTTTCTTCGAAACAGTTAGAAATAGAACTATTTTTAGAAAATACCATGTTTGAAATTATTTGTTTAACTGAACATTGGTTGAAAGATTATGAAATGCTAATTAATTATGAAAATTATAATGTGGGCAGTTGTTTTAACCGAAAATCTATGCTGCGTGGGGGTTCACTAATCTTAGTTAAAAAGTCTATTAAATCTAAGACTCGTAAAGATATAGTTGATCTTTCGGTTGAACATAGCATTGAACTGTCCTGTGTTGAGCTTGATAAGCATGTTATAGTGTGCGTTTACAGACCCCCAAATTATCAAAACTACTCCGTATTTGAATCAGTAATGGAAGATGTTCTAGCAAAACTGGCAACTGGTAAAAAATCGCTAATTATCTGTGGTGACTTCAATATTAATATCTTAGAGAATAGTTCAAATAGCAGTCGATTATTAAGTCTCTTTAAATCATTCAATTTGTCAAATGTGTTTTCAGAACCCACCCGCATAACTACAAATTCTGCTACATGCATTGATAATATTTTTTGTTGCTGCGACTACTTACATAAAGCCATTGTAAATTATCTCCCTTCTGATCACAGTGGTCAAACCGTTGCTTTCAAGTCAAACACACCTTTACAAAAAATTCTGATACAATCTAGACAAATATCGCCCAGCAATCTAAATAGATTTAATAATAACTTAATTTCTAAGTTAAGTATACCGGGCCATATTAGAAACAACGTAAACGAATTATATGAGGAATTTTTTTCGGTAGTGAGCACCGAGTTCAATAATACTTTAAAGAAAAAAACAAAAACAATTTGCCCCAATTTTTTGTTCGGTGACTGGGCAACTAAGGGTATTAGGAAAAGTAGGGAAAAATTGTTTGAGTTGTATGGCCTTAAGCCTTATATTAACTCTGAAACGTTTAATAAATACGTTGCTAATTACTCAAAAACTTTTAAAAAGACCTGCAAGGTAGCTAAAGCCTTGTACATTAGCAACAAGATCAAAACAGCCGATAATAAAATAAAGACGGTTTGGAAAATTATCAATGACGAAACCAACAGGAATAAAAGACACAATAATGATTTCACACTTCAGACTTCAAGTGGTCTCGTAAGCACTAACAAAGAAGTTGCTCAAGAATTTGTTAATTTCTTTACCAGTATCCCACTTAAAACGACTGAAACCTTAAACTCCTCGCCCCTGCGTTCTATTGACTTATTAAAAGCAAATATTTCATCTTGCCAGATTGAATTTAAATTCAAGCATATAAACCCCATAATAGTAGTGAAAGCTTTCAAGCAAATCAAGATCAAACTAACAGAAGATCTATGGGGAATGTCTGTTAAAGTTTGTACCTCCATTATTGAGACTATAGCGCCATACTTGGCTTTAATATTTAATTTGTGTGTGGATCAAGGAGTATTCCCGGATCTAATGAAATACAGTAAGGTAATACCACTTTTCAAATCCGGGGACAGTAAAGATACCAATAATTCTAGACCCGTATCCGTGTTGCCGGTTTTCAGCAAGGTGTTTGAAAAGGTAATGCTGAATCAAATGTTATATCATTTCGACACCAATAATATCTTACACGGTCAACAGTATGGTTTCACAAAGGGACGTTGTACGACTGACGCCGGTGTCACCTTATTAAAACACATATTTACAGCGTGGGAAGAGGCTCAAGACGCCATAGGAATCTTTTGTGACCTCTCCAAGGCATTTGATTGCGTCGACCACGAAACCTTGCTCTTAAAACTTGAACATTACGGACTTGGAAAACTTGCGCTCAGTTTAGTAAAATCTTATTTGAATGATAGACAACAGCAAGTCCAAATAAACGGTGTCAATTCACTCGGTCTAAAAGTAAAAATGGGTGTACCACAAGGCTCGATATTGGGTCCTTTCCTCTTTTTAGTTTATATTAATGATCTACCTCATTTGTTTAAAACCCAACCACATATGGTGTTATTTGCTGACGATACTTCGTTAATTTTTTAAATTAATAGGCGTGCATTAAATCTTGACGACGTGAATAACGCCTTACTGAAGATCCAAAATTGGTTCACTGCTAATAATTTGGTATTAAATGGGAAAAAAACTAAGTGCATAAGATTTTCTTTACCAAATGTCAAAAGTACTAATTGTGAGATAGTATTGAATCAAGAGAAACTAGAATTCGTCGATAAAACTGTTTTCCTGGGGATCACGCTCGATTCAAAGCTTCAATGGGGTCCTCATTTAACATCCCTTGCAGGACGGCTAAGTTCAGCAGCATATGCTGTGAGAAAAATCCGTCAATTTACTGATGTAGATACCGCGAGACTAGTCTATTTTAGTTACTTTCATAGTATTATGTCGTACGGTATTTTACTATGGGGACGGGCTGCAGACATCGAGTCCATTTTCATTCTGCAGAAAAGAGCCATCAGAGCCATATATGGCCTCCGCAGGCGCGACTCTCTAAGGGAATTGTTCAAAGATATTAACATCATGACGGTACCTTGTCAATATATCTATGAAAACATCATGTACGTAAGGAAAAATCTACATCTTTTTAGTAAAAGAGGTGAAAGACACAATTATATCACTAGAAATAGGGACCAATTAGTTCAACCAGGTTTCAGGCTGGCTAAAGTAGACTCATCTTTCATGGGGTACTGTTTAAGATGTTACAATAAAATACCTCCCCACATACATCAACTGAATGAAACCAAATTAAAATCTTGTATAAAACGCACACTATGCAGCCGAGCATATTATAAGTTAGGGGATTACATTGCTGATAAAAATGCTTGGCTAATCGCTGGTCCTGCTCCTCAAGGACGCATCAACTAATTGATTAGCATTTGAAAATACTGTTGGAGCTGCTGAAGATTAAAAACAAGAATCTTTGCATTGTATAAACTCAATTTTGTTGTACTGTATAATTGCTATATGCCATCTTATGTGAGTACTATGTACATGCTTTAAAGCTACCATTTACAGGGTACGTCTTTCATTGACTTGAATGTGTCCTGGCGGCGGAGAGTATGTCATGCTCACTTTAATGTTTCGCTGATGGTGGCGCGTGTGTTGGATCATTTAGCTCCCTTCAAAATGGTTGAGTTGAATGGTGCTAATCCATGCGTCATGTTCGTGAACGGGCGCCGTCAGTTGAGACTGGTCATCTCTTAGCTGCCACGGCGTATTATAATTAAATTTTATTTTCGAATTGTTTTCATATTTAAATAACGGACGCTTTTAACGTTCAGCATCGTTCTCACATGCATAATTTCAACATGAATGATGTAACCAATCTATTGTAAACATAATTTGATTTAAAAGAGTGTCCGTGGAGTTTCTTGCCCGTTCTTCTCCATAGGTACCTACTACGCTTTGGAATGGGCAACTAGCTTCATTTTTCTGACCGACCGACCTTGACAATTCAAAAGTGCCTGTAATTGGTTTATTTGAAATAAATGCTTTGAGTTGAGTTGAGTTGAGTTCTATAAGCAAATACATTCACCCAGAGATATATCGTTGCTGCAAGAGGACCTTAACTCAGTGTACAGGTGGTGTATTAAGAACAAAATGACTCTGAACGCTGAAAAGTGTCAGCACATGACCTTCACAAAAAAACGAAATACCCTTCCATCCTCGTATTCGTTGAATGGTACAACTCTGCAGAAGGTTAACACAATTCGCGATCTGGGAGTCTGTCTCGACAGTCAGCTTACTTTCATTCCCCACATAGACAATGTTGATGATTATGCATCGCAGGTGTGGAATCCCACCTATCAGACCCATATCGATCGTGTCGAACGCGTCCAAAAAGGCTTCACTAGGTACCTGCGATATAAATCGAACAGCTGCCCTAACACAACTAATTACCCTGACAGATTGAGTCACTTCAACCTCACATCCCTTGAAAACCGCCGAAAAATTATAGATCAACTTATGCTCTTCAAAATTGTCAATGGACTGATCCAGGTTCCAAGGCTTCTTGAAGATATAAATGTATCTGTTCCCCGTTGTAGTCAACCCCGGCCCGACCGTAAATTAGATGTGTTCGCAACAACTACAGGTCGAACCAATCTCGGACGATCAGCGCCATTGAACCGTTTCATGAGAACTTATAATGAAAGCCACTCTCGCACCGATAGCATTGACGTCTTCTCGAACACCCTATCTCAATTTCGTAGTCATCTTTTACGTCAATTTCGTGTTTAAATTGCATCTTTCATTTGTTATTCTGTAATATATTTTTGCAACGTTTACATTTTTATTTAATTTTATTGTATAATTTAATTTCATTCATTTGACAGTATTATTAATGAATCAATTCAGTAGAAGTTGTAATTATGCTTATTAGATTTTATTATTAGTGTTCTTTGATTCTATTATTATTATTAACCATTTTATCTGTAAATAACTAGTAACTCAAAAGTAACTATGTAAGTGCTGTGCACACCTTTAAGTGACCAGTTCGCTGCAGTATATTAGTTATAAGATAATCTCTCTGTTAATGGTTTTGTGAATTAGTCGTTGGAGTGCCATAATAAATAAATAAATAAATAAAATAAATAAACTATTTAAACCACTTTCTCATAAAGTTCATATCAAATCAAGAAAATTTCCTACCTGCAAATACAACTCCTGCAGCACCGGTGCAGTATACAGTTCTGGTCTGATCTTAGGCTTCTTTTTCCGTCTCTTGACGTCCAGCTCGTCTTCAAAGGGATCCTCAGAAGTTGGGAGACGTTCTAACTTGTTCTGGGCTGCGTTTAAATACCTAAGGAAGAGATTTTTTGTTCATAATTTTGATACGTTGTAAAAGATCGCGGATATGAGTAAAAAAAACTTATGAGTAATACGAAAAGTTCGGGTATTTTTTTCAATTAGTGTCTTTTCTAGTACTCTTAACTTAGTCTGTCTAGGAGAGGCTTAATTCTTATACGAAATTTCATCGATTGGCATCATTAAAATAAAAAGTAATGAGATTGATTTGAACGTTTTTTTTAAGTACAAGAATCTGGTTTCAAATATGGTTTTACGTTATAAAATTAACCTCAATAGATTATGTTCTTCAAGGTGATTTAAAATTAGAATTTACCTTAAACTCAGCATGGTAAACAGCTCAGGCGGCAAAAGACGTAGCTCATTGTTGGATATATCGAGTCTGGTCAGAGCATGCAGGGCTCCACTGTTGCTGCTTAGTTTAGAGTTGACTCGAAGAGCCGCTTGACGGAGCCAGGACATTCTATGGAGATAGAAAATAAGATACATCGTAGATACGGTCAACCATAAACTTGAACTACGAATACAGCCCTTAAGACTAAGAAATACAGACGATGTCATAGTCAAACTGTTACTATGAACGAGCAGACCATAAGAAGTGTTGGAACTATTACACTACCCTGAGGCATCCCACATGTGATAAGCTGGTTAAATGATTATAAAAGTTATTATCCAAAAGCGTTGTCATATTTGGCCAAGCCAGTCACTAAAATTTTGTAAAACATTACTTTTGTTCCAACGGCATCAAGTATTTCCTCTAGAATGCGAACGAAACAGTGTCGAAAGCTTTAGTTTTGATAAATAAAATAAAATTGACTGAGAGTTTTAACAAAATATCATCACGTCTACTTTTCACGAAGGGTTAGGCAGAAGTACACCCACCAGAAACTCGGAATTTTTATTAGTGAGAAATATATATTTATCTGCCATAAAAAATCTGATAGTTATTCCTGGTCAAGATATTTGTGCATACAATTTGTTCACACGGTTCGATTTTAGTTGAACAACTAAATATGAACTTCAATTTGATTGAAAGTCTGTATTCAAACGGTTCAAATTGTTTTCGACTTAGCAGTTGATCATCTAAAATCGAACCGCGTGAACCCGGTAGAAATTCTCAGCAATATTACAAAAATATAGTCAAATATTTATTTGACTTAGATTACCTTATTAGCAATTTTTGCAGTATATTCGCCATCGACACGTTAAGAAGAGGAAGTCAAAAATTACAAAGAAAATTAACTGAATTACCCATGTCAAAATGTAATTCCCTATGCAGAGAAGTATTTAGCGCCCTTACCGTATAGTAGCCAGTTGTGCTCTCAGCTCCCTCCAGTTAACCATGACCGCTGTAGTAGGACATAAAGCGCTGTAAGTCAGCGCTGAATCTCCGTCTCTTTCGCTGAACAGAGCTTCAGACATCGTCGATTTGTTTAGTTTGTAGTCCGGGTCTGGGTATGCCTAGGAGAAAAAAATAAAAAATGTACTAAGGCACGTAGCACTACAAGTTGTTAAACAAAATATTAAACAAAATTCTGTCTCTGTTCATTATTGTGGATGCATTACAATTATGTAAAAGTACCTGCAGTCTGGCCTATGTCTTGTAAATTATTGTATAAGTATTGGATGCTTTTGTTACAAATTAAAGTTTATTTAAATTGGCATGTGCAAATCTGTACAACGTGGTATATCCGTCACAGATGGATTGTCGAATCCGCTATTTCACAAAACAGCTCCGTCATGTAAAATAGCTGAACGACATTTAGCGGTTTTACATAATTACTGAACTTTGACACGCAGAATCGCAGACGTTTTGATATTATTAATGCAGCGGGTCTAAGATTAGGGGTAACATTAAACAACGTGAAATCAAACGTTACATTGTAAATTTTTGTTCAAAATATTGTCGCTTGTGGTTCTGTGTCATAACAAGATTCTTGGAGTCCGAAACAGCAATAAAAAAAACCAGTAAAATGAGTGAAAATTAACCTAAAGCAATTGAAAACAGTGTTTTTAAGGACAATTTAATTTAAAGTTAACATAATTTTATGAAAATCAGTCCTAAAACTGCTAAATAGCAAAGTAAGTGCTACCTCGGAATTAGGAACCACACAAAACGCTTATTGTGGCTACAGATAACCCATTCTGCATTACGTCGATACGTGGGTAGCAGTTTAGTTATTAATTTTTCAAGTACTTTTATGAATAAACAAAAGATAAGTGTCGAAATTTTTTGCAAGAACTTTTTTAGAGACTAAGGCAGAGGAATATAGTGGAATTGACGAGTGGCGTCTTCAGAAGGCCGAAAATCAAAAACCAGTCGTAGGACTGGTTATTAGATATTCGGTCTTCTGGGACGTGGTATCTTGGTACCTAGATACTATGTTGTGGAGGTTATGTAAAATAATGGTATTCAGCTGCATCCAGTTACACTAGAAGCTAAGATATGATGACCAACCTTGGTGGCCAGTAACTTTGCGAGAGGCTCAGTGTTGCAGAGTTATTAGAGAATTCTAATAACTCTGCAATGCGGCCTACATTGCCTGCTGCTTGAAGCAACTATGCAATGCAGGCCGTAGGGGTTCGCACCTAACTAACAGACGCACGAGTCAACCGATCAAGGTTAATTCACGCCACGGAGAGCAAGTTAAGATCTTTGACTAATGCGATTCGTTTTACTTCATTGCATCGATTGTTTTACTCTCAAAACTCTTCTCTAGTATGTTGGTAATATCAGAAGTGGCCTGCTGTCAATGTTGTATGTGTCATGCAACCTGCCGCGAGGAATACTGCCTGCTATACACGAGCTTAATAATACGTCCGTGTTCGACATAAGCGGGAATAATCATAGCTGTTTAAGCAATAAATGTGACATTTATTACTCACTCGACTTTTGTGACTTTTGAGATAGACTGTCTTCTCAAAGAAAATTTTGCAACGGAAAAAGGGTGATTTGTGACTTTTGTTACTTACGCGACTTTCCTTAGAAACTAATGCAGTAAATGACTTTTTTAATGATTTATCCTATTTTCCTACTTTTTAACTTTTTTTACTCAAGCTAT
Organism: Dasypolia templi; assembly: GCA_963555695.1. Classification (NCBI taxonomy): domain Eukaryota; kingdom Metazoa; phylum Arthropoda; class Insecta; order Lepidoptera; family Noctuidae; genus Dasypolia; species Dasypolia templi. Next base: position 2,747,278 of record OY743166.1, read on the forward strand.
GTAACTTGTTCTTTTTACTATTATCTAGGAAGCCTGTATTAGTATCAGGAGTCCAAAGAAACCATGATAAGATGAGGGGCGCAGTATGGCAGAGAAAGGTGAGGCCTATACCCAGGACAGAGTGGTTCCGGGCTGAGATGATGATGATGAGTATCAGAAGTGGACTGCTATCAATGTTGGATATGTCGTGCAACCTGCCGCAAGGAATACTGCCTGCTGGTGCTCAATGAATTCGCACCAATAAGTGGAATAAAGAAAAGTAACCGTAGCTATGTGTATTTATTACGTGAATAATGTGACTTTCTCGACTATTATAACTTTCTTGATTTTTAAGTTACTTGTGTGACTTTATAAGACTTCTTTTTAATTTTCTCGACAACACAACATTTTGGCAATATGGTTATCGACAGGCTGTCATTCGTGGATATTTGACAGTCGTTACGGGTCGTCAGAAGCCCGAAAGTCTGACAACCAGTCTTACCAAGGGGTATCGTGTTACCCAGTAACTGGGTTGTGGAGGTCAGGTAGGCAGTTCCATGTAAAATATCTAGCTAGACTGTAAGCCGACCCCTTCAGAGAGCAGTGGTGGCCCAGTGGTAACGGCCGCGACTTACGAGTTGTAGGTCGTAGGTGCGAACCCAGACAGGCACTTTACTTTGTGTTCATTACTTCATCACCACTGCTCTCAAAACGGTGAAGGAAAACATCGTGAGGAAACCGGCATGTCTGAGAACCAAAAAAAAAATTCGAAGACGTGATGTGACACCTACCAATCCGCAATGGGCCCGCGTGGTTGATTACGGCCCACTCCCTCTCACAGAGAGGAGACTGCGGTCCCAGCAGTGGGAAAATAATAGGCTGATTATGCATGACTCCTTCATAGTAAGGCAGGCTAGGCAGTTTACCTACCTTGGTGGCCAGTAACTTGGCAAGTAGCTCAGTGAGTCCATGTGTGGCACATTCTCTGATGGCTCTGCAATGAGGGTCGATGGCGCCGTGTTGTAGTAAAATCTCAACGATTTGCACGTTTTTGGCGCGAGCTGCAATGGCGAGGGCTGTCCAGGGGCTGTCTCCTGGAAAAAGAGGTAATAACAGTTGTAAATAATTACTGTAAAAACGTTTCATGACAGAGTTCAGTTAAAGTGTGCAAAACGTTGTGTCACAGTGTAGGTCGCAGATCGTCATCTGTCTCTCAAAAGTTTTAAATAGTTTTTTGGAATTGCATAGAGTTGTTAATCTTTAATTTTGTAATCATGTAAATACCTAAAAAACAACAACTGACTTCCAAAAAACAAAAAAAAAGGGAAAAATAACTCTAGTTTCGGAGAAGGTGTCTTTGGTTTTGTATTTTTGTTTTTATTTTGTCACCAACGAAATGAAAGTTAGTTTTCACTTTGTAGTGTTTTTTTAAGCTGTATTTTTTTACAAAAAAAAATAGTTTTTCACTTTTTTGTTGTGGTACCTACCCCACCCAAATTCGTTTATAATATCATTAACATAAACTAAGTTAAAAAAGTTACGTATTATAGAAAGCTAACTCAAAATCCACTCATAAGAACTTGACCAAATTTTTACGGGACCAGTCGAAAAAAAGTAGTTTTTTTTTATCGCATTTATGAATTGCTCAGAAGCAAACAAACATTTAAAAAAAATAAACGAAAAAAAAGGCAAAGCGGAAAAAGGACGAGGTTCTCAACCCCGTCCTTTTTTTTAAGTCTGTTAAAAATGTGCAAGTGCTTCCATGGTTGTAACTACTTCTAACAGCTCTATAATATATCTCATCATTGTGCATTCGTTTTCACGAAGATAGACGATAATTCCCGAATCACAATCTTTATTGAGATATGTGTACATTCGTGCAGCCAAAAACTCATCATCTGAGATTATTTATTTATTTACGCAAATCTTACCCACAACTACCATTACAGATCAGCGATCCAATGCGATAGAGTGGCCTTAAATGCAAAATCCTTAACCGTCCTATAAAATAACACACTATATCCTAAATCTTAGCAGCTTTTGCGAACTCACTCAAGTTGCACCACAATACATCAACCCTCTCGTGAACCTCGCTCACCACACTAATGGCCCTAGTAAGACAGAACCAACTGACTGGCCAGGAGGCAAGTAGGGGCGGACGCCGCCTCCACACGTACCGGTCAGGCACGCAAAGTTCCAGGTGCCGCAGCACTCCCGGGTTATGCACCCTGCCACGCAGTAGCTTCACTACATACGCTGCGAGTGCGAAGTCCCGTCGCACCTTTAACGTGATGTACCCTACCATACCCAGTACAAATAGTGTAGGGTACATCAATGGTTAGAATGGATATACCCCATACAGCTTGAAATACAAGTGTCTAGTGAACTTATTTTGGACACGTTCCAACATGACACTATATTTCGCCTCATGAGGAGCCCATAAGACTGCACTATGTTCAAGGTGACTTCTGACTAGCGCGTCATACAACACCTTGAGGGTCGTGATGTTGGTAAACCGTTGGTTGGTTGGTTGATGAGTTTTTGGTGGAAGACGACTCTCCAAAGAAACTCCAAATATTCTGATATTTAGTAAAAAAAACGACAAGCAAGTACAGATAATCCTTACATATAGTAACAAACTAATTAGTACGCAAGCCAGTGGTAACACGTGGCCCAGTGGCAACGACCGCAATTTACGAGTTTTAAGTCGTACGAGCATTTTTGGACCTCTGTAATGAAGACAAGGATGCTGTATTGAGTCGAATTGTTACTGGAGATGAAACTTGGGTTCATCATTATGAACCTGAGTCGAAACAAGACTCCATGCAGTGGCATAAAAAGGGCTCAGCACCTCCCAAGAAGTTTAAGGTGTCACAGTCGGCTGGGAAACTCATGGCAACGGTTTTTTGGGACTCTGAAGGAATATTATTGATTGATTACAAAAATAAAGGTGTTTCTATAACCAGAGAATACTACGCTTCAATATTAGAGCGACTAAAAGAAGCCATTAAAGAGAAAAGACGGGGAAAATTGACGAAAGGTGTGTTGCTTTTGCACGACAACGCGCCCGTCCACAAGAGCCGCGTTGCGTTGGCTGCCCTGCATAAAGTGAGCTTCGATATTTTGAATCACCCACCCTACAGCCCAGACCTGGCCCCGAGTGATTATTACCTGTTTCCAAAAATGAAAAAAGAGCTGCGGGGTAAAAAATTTATCACCGATGATGAAGTCAAGGAGGCAGTTTCGGCGTATTTTGAAGACAAAGAGAAAACTTTTTTTTACGAGGGTATAAATAAACTAATTGAAAGGTCTGAAAAATGTATCCGTCTTGCAGGTGAAAAATAATTTGTTTTTTTTATTTCCACCCCCTATCCCCCATTCCGCGAACATAAAAACGCTCCCTCGTAGGTTCGAACCCAAACAGGCGTTTTACATTGTATTAACTATTTCATCACCACTGCTCTCAAAATGGTGAAGGAAAACATCGTGAGGAAACCGACATATCCTTGAACATAAAATTCGAAGACATGTGACATCTACCAACACGCACTGGGCCCGCGTGGTGGATTACGGCGTGTTCCCTTTCACGGAGGCCTGTGTCCCAGCAGTGGGAACATAATAGGCTGATTATGCTAATGCTTGTGCGCAAAGTTAATTTGCGTATTCTAAAAGAGTAGGCATAGGCTCGAACAATTTCACTATTACTTACGATCACTATTAGAAGCAGCTCGTGCAGGCGAAGGCCCGGAGGTGCTGCGAACGCTGCTCATGGCAGCCGACGCGCTGCGCGAGCGACGACGGTCGCGGCTGTTGTCACCGCCACCCATCTGGACATACAGGCGGGGTTTCGTAGATAAATGTTCTTCAGAAAGGTCAGGTGCGTAGTACTCGCAACCGGCGCTCGTGTATGACCAGATGTATGAACGTAAACGAGGCAAAAGGAGTATGTAAGGATCGTAGCAGGTGGCGTTCTGTTGTTTGTGCCTACCCCCATGGGAAGAAGGCGTGAGTGTTTGTATGTCTGTATTTCGTAGAGAATTACTATATTTTGTATTTACAGAATAGGCATGATGATTTTTTTTATTTTATCTCAAAAGAATGTTTGTTTCCAAACAGTGCAAACAACAGGACTATCGTAGAAGTGACGTCACAACTATGTAACGTCATACTAGCGCCAAACATTGTTATTGTTCGACAAGGACGGGAATAATCCCCTTCAAAAACTTTTAAAGCGCTTCTAATTTACTCTTCGTAATGTAATCTAATGTAATCTTCTTAAAATTTACGTTGATTTAACAGTTTTTCGATTACCTCATTTTTATTACTTTGAAATTGCATCAATTTTACGAACATTTTTAATATTAGTCATCAGCCCTATTATAATCATTCAAATCATCAAGGTTCTACGGTTAAATATGGCCGGCCCATTGACATTATAGCTTGCTTATTCTATTAGCAAAGTCAATTATTTTGGTCCTCTGCCACATTACCTCATCCTAGATCCGATATTACTGCCTCGTTGGTCTAGGGGTCGCTATCACTACTGCTGAGCATGGGGTCCTGGGTTCGATTCCAATGTCGGGCAACGTGTTATTGGGTTTTTCTATTTAGAATTTCTCAGTAGCAGCCCGGAGTCTGGATTTGTGCCCGGTTGATGGCAATAGGCTCGCCCCCTATTACATGGGACTTACACATAACTGGCGAAATGTGGGTGTACTATAGATACACCTCTGCCTAACCCTACGGGGAAACAAGGCGTGATGTTTATGTACGTAGATCCGATATCGCCATCCATCTCACCATGAAAACTTAGGTGAAGTGAGCGTTGAGTGAGCTGTCAGTGCCAATGATGCTAGGGAATGACCAAGACGGGATGACACTGACAGCTCACTCCGCGCAAGTCTTCACGGTGAGATTTTTACAGAATCGACACGCTGTTCTGACCTTCTAAATATGACCCAGAAACCTCGAAAACTTACCAAGTCACTGGGCGGCAGCGCAGAAGCGTTAGCATCAGCCCCGGCAGCCAGCAGCCTCTTGAGCAGCCGCACGTGCCCCCCCCGCGCCGCACACGACACGCACGCGTCCCCGTCGCGTCCTGCTTCCACCACTACTGGTGTTATACGACGCTCGGATGACCAGCGGTCCTGGAAGATGAAAAGGTTTGATTAGATTTTTGTTTTTCTGATTTCAGTTCAAGTATAAGCCCCCGTTCCCCGAAACACGCGTTTTCACCAGGCCTAATACTAGGTACACTTGCAGTGACTTCAGTCGCCGGTGATTCCAAATTCTCACGTCCACACACGGATTTTAGATAAGATAGATCGATAAAAATTTATTCGGTGCACACAAAGGACGCAGCACAACACATAAGAACATAACAGAATGTTAAAAAGTTACAATAATACATATAAACAACGTGCCAATATACAGAGAAAAAAAAACCCAAACAAATAAAGTTCAAAATAGACGAGCACAGTGCGGTGTGCGTCCTAAGGTTGCACCAAATGGGAGGCCAGCTCAGCATGTGTCAGGCAAATATACCTGACGCTGATATTCTGGCGGATCCCTGCAGTGACATACATTTTAACATCGATAGCGAAAAATTTGTTGTCAAATTCTGCGTGACGTGATATTTAGAATCATTCGTATTGACTTTTTTTATTTTTTTATTTTATTTATTTATTCACAAAATCCACAGCCCTTAAATAATTTAACTTAAAATGAATAAACTAATCTTACAGCCAATTACGGATTTACAATTTATTACCTACACTTATCAAATGCACAGAAACAAATAGGATGGCAGGCTAGCACCCTCCAAACATACCTAGGTGTGCAGTGTGGGTGGGTGTGCAGGGTGGGTGTGCAGTGTGGGTGGGTGTGTAGGTGTGTGTGTGTGTGTGGTATTGAGTTGTAATGGTGTATGGATAACTTATTAAATACTATTTATAACTGTTAGTCAATTCGTCGCACACAGAAGTTACTAAGAGTTTTCTGAACATACCTTTCTTGGTGTAAAATATGTCAAGATGAGAGAATTTCTTGTTAAAGTTTCTTAATAACCTACCAATCATAGATTTTGAGCGTAGTTTGTACTACTATGCGGACTTTTTTACTTATGAAGCTGACAAGAAACAGACACATATAAAATGGCAGGGGGTGACTTGCACACTTAATAATAGGTTCTCCCGAAAACGGATAATTATTATTATCTCCTTTAGTTCATTATACAACCTGTTTTTTTATATCCCATAACTCCAGGGTTATATTCTAAAACTCTTTCAGTAGGTAAAAATAATACTAAAACTCTTAGAATAGGTGGTCCTAAAATGCATAGTTTCGGAGATATCATCAATCTAATATGTGTGCAGGTATCTAAGTTTCTTTGATAAATACGAGTAATTCATTTTTATTCAAACCATTCATTCATATTTAAAGCTAAGAAATTGCGACGTTGTCATATTTCACGTAAGGGTGTTTTGTATTAATAATCGTGACTTTGTCGAATTATTTTGTATAAAACAGAAAAAATAAGTATGATTGAAACATAATTGACTTGGACATATTCTGTTGCACATTGGGTGAATTTACAAGAACAGCTACCTTTAGAATTAGCTATGGTTAAAACAGTGGAACTATTTAAATTTTCAGTGTACTACAATATCGTATTGGGTCTAGCCTGTAAGGATATTTGTATGTTTAGAGTGAATAAATAAATAAATAATTCATATGCCTGTTGATTCTTAGATATGGTCTCAATCATACCCTAGAGTTATGGGATATCAAAAACAGGTTGTATGTGTTACAGTTAAAACCAATTTTAAGATAGAACGCGTTTTCCCTGGTTAAAACTAGTTTTTACTTAATGATTTTATTATAACTAGAATTAACTAATGCTCAAAATAAAATATCACGTAAAAGTATTTAAAAACAAAACGCGTTTTCCCGAAGCGAGTCAGTTAAAACTGTTACGACGTTACGGTTACGTGGCGGTGCGGGGGATCTCTTTCCGAGCGCAATTGTCATGGCAAACTTGAATGAGGGAACGCGACGGAAAGAGGAGTTTTTAAACCGGTTATTAGCGATTGACGATCACGAAAAAACTGAGGACGATTTAAAACGTGATCGGGAAGAGATTCTATCATGACCCCAAGTAAAAGATTTATAAAAAAAATTGTTTTATGTTGTTATGTTGAGAACACAAATTATTTAAAATTGTTATTATTTTTAAAATATATGCAATATCTAGCAGTTCAAGAGCTCGCACCGCCGAGACACCGCACAGCAAGAGGGCCTTGAGGCAAAACATTACTTTGATATAATACAACATCAACATGAAACACCTTGCATGCCATGTGTGTATACTTTTGATTTGGGCAAATAAATGAACTCTCCTTTAAAAAAAAAGGAAAATGGATTAAGTCATCTATGAAATAAAATAGCTGCCTACTTACGTATCGAGTTGTTTGTCATACATGCAAACAAGATATACAAGATACAAGAATCAGCACTATTTAGACGTCAAATTCACATAAGACAGTCCCCCAAAACGCCCGCCCTTCACCATCTCCTAGTGCTTTAACTGGGAAGAAGAAGTGGCGCAACAAACTACCCAGCAACAAAAGGACTAATTAATGAAAAGGACATGAGACAAGAGAGAAACAAGTATGGCCGGATTTTTATTAGTTTCAACTTTATGTCCAATTTCGCAAATTTTTTTTTGTTTGTCAGCAGATACAAAATTGTACTTACACTATTGTTAGAGGATCCAGTCAGTTTGCTAACGATAGCGTGGATGCCGAGGGATATGCCGCCGCGTTGAGGACTGAGAGCTTGAGACGCAACGACGGGCGTATCTTCCGCTGGTTCCTGTAAGACCAATTAATTTATCAAATGATTAATGATTCTATTTCTGTAAGTAGGTTTGTACAAACACTTTTACACGTCAATCATATTTTAAAAACTAGATGAGATCGGCGTTTCCCATCTGACTACTCTAAGAAGAAAGGCCGAAACATACTCAGAGGTCACAGTCTCTTTTAAAGTACCAGACATAATCTTGGTTATATCATGTAGGTCGGTGTCTAAAATGGTCTTTTGAGGAAAGAACCACACAGATTGATTGTGATCAGTAATTGATATAAATTAAAAGAATAATTGAATATTAATATGAGTTGCAGCATGTGACGGTAGAAAATGGAGGATGCCAATAAAAAAACATCTATGTTCTAATTACCCATGTTTGCAAACTAATAAATGATTTGATTTGATTTTGACCTGTGCAGTCAGTGCTAAATCAGAACTTAAGGAGCTCAACGAGTCGACGAACAATAACAAAGTAAGGCCATTTGAGTAGGCCGCATAAGTGATCAACTTTTTATTTATTTATTTATGTACTAGACAATACATATGATAGAAATAAAATTAATGGATTAGAAACAGAGTGTTGGCGCCACTGTTTCCGGTAGCCAAACGTAACGCTAGTATCACGAGTCAAGCGACGCACTGTGGGATCGAGTGCAGCCATCTGCGCTGGACCGGACGTCAGAACGTTGCTGGCGAGTCATTGGCTGTTTGCATCGGGTGCAAAGAGTAAAGTAGTATACAGAGATCGGGTGACACACTTCAAGTCTTTTAAAGACCCCGTGCGCATTGGGCTGGTCTCGGCCCTCCCGACCCTTGCTCCCCTCCCGTCCCTTGCTCGAGCCAGCCCGCGCCGCTGAGCCTGTAGCTTTAAATTCGTCCCTAAATCAAAGAAATCCTGATCCAGCTAGTCCCTTGCTGCCCTCTTCCAGCGACGCCCTGAGCCGAGGTCCGTACCCCACAGGGGGTGCCCTTAGCGTTGTCGCTTAGTTTTAGTTAGTATTTAAGTTTAAGTCCTGGCTGGAGGCCTTAATTTATTAGGGCACCACAGGCAAGTCCGCTTAAGCAGACGACAACCTTACAGGTTGACCTGCGAGATGCTCTTTTATTAAAAAAAAAAAGGGCTGGTCTCTCTCGTTACTCGCGCTTCGTCGTACAAACAACAACTATATTGTTCAGTGTTACAAATACTTATTGTAATTAATTAAATTGGTTGTAAATTAAAAGTGATCAAGTGTATTATCTATTTACTTATTCCTGGTCAAAGTAGACTAATCTTACAAGAGACAATTTTAGGTTTTGACGGGTAAAAGCAGATAAAGTCATGGAAGTCTTAGAAGCATAAACATGCATTAATAATAATAGTAAGAAGGAATAACAGTCAAGGTCGTGTTTTTTTTTAAAACCAGAGTTACTTAGAAGTTACACAGACACTACAGTTGGTGTAATTGTGGAAATATTCAAGTTATTTCGTAAAATAACTAAATCTTATTGGCAACCAAATGGCGCCCAAATTAATAAATTTGGACAAATACGCTATGCCAAAAGGGATGATGATTAATATTAGAAAGGTTTGAACAAAAAATGTGATTTCAAAGAAGGCATCGTAAAATGATATAATCGAAAAAATCAGTGAAATCGATGGAAATATGAAAAAGCTACACGCTTTAGAAGTTTCTGGAGGGGATTATTTCCCGTCCTTGTCGCGCGGTACGGACAATGTATGGCGTTAGTATGAAGTTGATAGTAGTCGTGATATCCGTCTTTGTCTAACTTGGCAATTTTTTTACTGTTACTATTTTTATATTGTTTGCACTATTTGAAAACAATTTCATTGTTTTTGTGTTTAAAACATAAAAGGCACTTTTCAACGTCAACATTTACATTAAAATAGAATTCATTCTGGACGCACCTGCCAAAAGGTAGTTTCGTATGGAGAAGAATGGGCAAGACACTCCAAAATTATTTTGAATACTGCAAATGGCAACACTCTCCATAATGTAACAAACCATGAAACGATCTGCGTCCAAAAATAAGCAGTGATTTTTATTTGCCTTACATACATCGTCATGTAACTCTCATCTGATGAATATCCATTATTTCCATTTTGACAGTTCTTGTATAGAAAATACGAATCAAACATACAAACCGTCATATTTATTCCTCAGATATAAGTTATCTGACAACTGAAACTCAAACTCAAAGCATTTATTTCAATTAAACCATTTACAGGCACTTTTGAATTGTCAAGGAGTTGGTCAGTCAATATTTGAAGCTAGTTCCCCATTTCAAAGAGTAATAGGTACATATGGAGAAGAAAGGGCAAGAAACTCCATGGACACTCTTTTAAATAATAAAAATAATCTCTTAAAAAACTTTCAAAACAAATTATATTAAAGATTTTTTATGTCTTTGGCTCTCTTCGAGCTTTAACTTAATATAAGAGAATAAAATGTAATAACCTGATTCAGCTTCGGCGCAGGCGACGCTACAACCGTATGCGCTAGTAACGCATCGACCACAGACACGTTGCCGAGCGTGCACGCGACGTACAGCGCCGTCTGACCGCTGACGTCGCGCGCGTTCACGTCAAACGCTGCGGAGTACTGCCACTGACCGCTTACGTCACTGTGGTCATGATAAATGATTTTATTTCTTAAAGTAGGTTTTTACAAACACTTTTACACGTCAATCAAATTTTAAAAACTAGAGGAGAGGTAAGGCCGAAACAAACTCAGAGGTCACAGTCTCTTTTCCAAGTTCAGGCTTAATCTTGGTCAGATCATGTGAAGAACATGTAGATCGGTGTATGAAATGGTAGAGGAGAGGACAGCAGTGTAGCGCAATTCAGCGATTCGACGAACAATGCCAAAAAAAGGACATTTGGGTAGGACGCATAAATTACTCAAACTGCTAGATATTGATTAAAACTAAATACGGAAAAAAAGAAGCAATGACCCACATAGTCCGCACATTAGCAAAAATTTAAATAATATGATACTTTACAAATAAATGAATTACTCATATAATTGTTGATTTAAAATTCATCAATGACAATGTGTATATATAAATCCGGAAATAAAATCAAAAGCAAAATATTTTATTCACTTAAACCTACATAGGCACTTATGAAACTTCAGAATCTAGGTGCACGATTCCAATTGGTCGTTTCGTATGGAGAAGAGCCGACAAGAATCTCCACGGTTACTCTCTTAAAAATAATTGGCTTTTACAATGTTTCAAATTACAGTGTTAAAAGGTATGGGAGGACAGTGTTGGCCCTTACTCTTTGAGGATCAGGTTAATTAGTAGAAGTTAAAATACTTCTTTCATTAGAAGGCCTAAAGTCAACCAAAGGGCGACGGTTATGCTTGGAGTTTCCCTACGTGATCGAATCAGATCCGCAGGAGAACCAAGGCATGGGGGCCTCAACTCGAACAAATTATAATTTGTCTTGAAAAAAAAATCATAGATGGCAGCAAAAAAAAAAGTAATCATTATGAAATTAACAATCATTAAAAAGCGATATACGGCAGAATTTTATCTGAATTATGACTGTTTAAAGGCAAAACTTCCTTGTTTAGTGCTGATATCTATTTCCATTCATTACGCACGTATTTTAAAAATAAAATAAAAATGAAGGGTTCGAATTGAAGTTAAACTTAAATTCGAACTCTTTCATGCCCGGTTTCTGAAGTTTCCAGATAAACTCTCACTAACTATTGATTCAATAAAGTTATGCATACGATAAACGTCGGTTAACTGTCACTGGGTTTCTGAATACGCAACAAACCATTCAATAACTATGTAGCTGATAACCACTTTCTTAGTGGCCACTAGATGGGTCTGTATTAAGAGATCTTGTCAAAAATTGATTTTACTATCATAATTCGTTTTTATTACTAGTTTTATTTATAGTCGTATTTTTTCGAGGGTTTATAAGTGCCTTTACACTATTTTAGTTTATAAATATGTTAGGTCGCTATTTATGGACGGATGCATGAACGACATCATTGTCATTGTCGACTTAAAAAAAAAGTTTCGTTTGACACTGACTTTCATTGTTTTGTTGGTATTTTTGCTTTTCGTTACATTTGATTTCAAGAGTATATTTGTCTTTCCAATCGTTTGTGCTTAATTCATTAAATTAAATAACATGGAATCCGGAAAACGCAGTAAAAATTTTACTGAAAGAGAGAAGATGCTTCTAATCGAAGTGGCCAAAGAATTTGTCGCTACAATCGACAATAAAAAAATGGACGGGACTTCTGTCGAGGCCAAGAAACAAGCTTGGATTGCGCTGACAAATAAATATAATGCTGTCTCGGAAACTGGATTTAGGACTGAAAAGCAGTTACATGCTCTATACGATAACATAAAGAAAAAAGCGAGAAAAAATATGAGCGATGATAAGGTATGTTGTATCCCGTCGTGCTGCTAGTGTACTTTTTACCTATTTGGTTAAAGCCCTATATGTATATTTTAACTTTACAAAGTACAAAGCAACCCCTAAGCATACAAGCTGTAATATCACAAGATACCAATATACCATAATGATTATGTTTCAGATGCTAACTGCATAGAGTAATAATATTCATTTACTATTATTTTGTTACACAATAGTGCCAGATTGTAATTTATTTACGTTATATTTTAATTTCAGTCCGAGATGTACAAGACAGGAGGTGGAACATTTTGTCCTAAGACAACCCCAATTGATGAGAAAATTGTGGCTTTATTAACTCCTCAATTCAAACCATTAGATAATGAATTTGACTCATCCGCACCATATTACAGCTTAGGTAAGTCCAAAGAGTTTGTCCTTTGAATTGTAATTATCTTTAATTTACACATATCAGTATCTTAACATCATATCAGTGTTATGGGTTTAACATAACATAACATCATGCCTGTAATCCCAGAAGGGTTAGGTAGAGGTGTACCTATAGTACACCCACATTTCGCCAGTTATGTTCTAGTCCCATGTAATAGGGGGCGAGCCTATTGCCATCAACCAAGCACAAATACAGACTCCGGACTGCTACTGAGAAATTCTAGATAGAAAAACATGTCATGGGTTTATACAGTTCAATTTATTCATTACAGATATTGAAAAGACACAAGTACTAAGTAAACAAGCACATTCTGGTACTTCTCAAGACATCATCATAGTACCAAATCTTCCTTTGTATCCATATACACAGGAAGATTTGGCGACTGAAACTCAAGCAACTTCTAGCAAGCAATTAGAATGTTCCAAAAGACCAATTTCGCCGTGTATGAAGGATTTTGAAACACCAAAACTAAAGAAGATGTGTTTAACTGAAACAAAGAAAAAAAATATAAATAACCTCAGTGATTCTATAATAAAAAGAAAAAATCAGAAGCAAATTAATGAAGATGCCATAACCAGTAAAAGATTAGAAATATTGGAGCTTCAACGACAACAAGAAGTAATGAAATTGGAAAAAAACAAAATTTTACTGGATATCGACATTGAATTAAAGACAATTCTTCTAGAAAATGCAAGAATGGACCTAGAATTTAAAAAGAGGAATTTTAATGAGGAATTTTAATTTATGATGTTTTATATCAGGTATATTAACATTCTTCTTTTATAAATTCTATGTCCACTGTTGCATTTTCTAAAAGAATTATCTTAAATTTGATATGTCTCATGTTTGTAGTTATCTCATCAATTTTTTTTTACTTGAAATATAAATTAAATAAACAAAGACATGTTTAATTGTGTTTTTTTTATTTGTGTGATCATAGTATTTGAAAATGTTTATAAAAGGAACCTTAACCAACCTAAAATATTGTTCCAACAATAACCGACGAAAATGGTTTCCTTCAGAAGAAAGGGGTTGTTCAATAGATTCTGTAACAATATCTTCTTCAGGAGCAGAATCCATTATCACAGTATCATTTTGCTGTAGAGCTAAATTATGTAACACAGCTGTTGCAACAATTACAACTAATGTGTGATCTAATTTTAATCTCAATTTTTGAGAAAGGCATGCAAATCTTCTTTTCCACACACCAAATGTCCTTTCCACTGTGTTTCTGGTTTTAATTTGTGCTTCATTGTACAGTTTTTCCGCATTTGTAGCTGGATTTAAAAATGGCGTCATCATGAATCTTCCACAAGGATAAGCACTGTCTCCCATGAGGTGACCATCTATCTCATTATTATCCAGGCGCGCTCGCAGGAATGAATTATGATACACGGTACTGTCATGTGTTGATCCATGCTAGCGAGCATCTATATCACGGATGTGTAACTTTGCATCACACACAACTTGTACATTAATAGAAAAGAAACCTTTTCTATTTCTAAATAGTTCTGCTTGCTCACCTCCAGGAGATTGAATTGGTATGTGCGATCCATCTGCACAACCAATTACATTTGGAAATCCAGCTATATTAAAAAATTGAGCCTTGACTTCTCTTAGGTCTTCAAAATTTGGCATACCTATATACCTTGAAGCAAGTTTTGCTATTTCCTTGCTTACTTTATAAACCACTCTTGACACAGTGGTTTTGTGAACGTTAATGTCATCACCAATCACTACTTGAAAAGTACCTGTAGCGTAAAATCGTAATGCGATAAAAATTTGTTCCAAAACAGACAATGGATATTTGCGATGAGTAACGGGAGATAGAGCAGGGCTGATGACTTCACTTATGTGTATCACAGTGTTCTTATCAAAGCGATATCTCAATTTAAATTCTTCATCCGAAAACATTTCGAAAGGATTCCTCCTACGTCTTAAGTTTCTGGGTACTGATATATTAAAAATAAACTCCAGTACTTCCAAATCAGACTCTGATGAGCTACTCGTATTCATTATGCTAGCACTCATTGTATTCTCCTTTTAATAATTTTAATCTATGCTTTCACTGGCAACGTATTGCAAAAATACACGTTTTACTTGTATAACCTAAAATTTGATAGAGTTTGCTATGAAATTAAACGTCAAATATAGTTATGGAGCCGATAAACGGCACACATTGGTCAGTTAAGATAACCTAAGTTTAAACGGAGTTTATCTTTTATTGCGGAGTTCGGAAACGCACTTTCACAAGTTGTCGAACCAATAGCGCTAATGAATAGATAAACTACCGATAAAAGTACCTCAGAAACCGGGCATTAATGATGAAAGTCCACCTGTAAATCATTTAGTTTAGAGGTTTTTGCAATAGATGGCATTTTACTCAATTGGTCCTGTCATCATAGTTTCCAATATTGTTACTTATTTAAATCAAGCAACTAATTTTAAATCTATTTCTTTAAAAATAAACATAAAACTGTATTTAAAACGGATGGCACGAAACGTATTAAAAGAAGGTCGACTCCTAGATGGCGTTGTAAAACTACGGTCTCTGGCAATAAGTGAGGCGCTGATGCTGCCATCTGTTGAAAATTTGGACGAATTAAAATAGCGAGTTCAATAGCCAGAACTATAGCAAGGGAGGTGCCATTTCGTTGTACGGGATTGGGTATCTGTACGTAGTGTTATATTTTCTGTGCTAGAACTTAACATGGAGTGAGTGCCTTTCTGACCTTAGTTTTTGCAAGGGTAAACTTTTAAATTTATTCCTCTGAAAAGATATCTGGAGTTGGATAAATCAGGTCTAAGATTGGGGTGGGGCTAAAATCTAACAAGAACCGGCCAAGTGCGTGTCGGAGCACGCACAATGAAGGTTTTCGTATTTGGAATGAATTTATCCCAAGAACAAACTTAACATTGTAGTGGAAAAACATGTTCTCCCATACATCGAAATACGTCACGGTCAATTCTCCATCTGCAAATGTAAGTTTGAAATAGCAAAAAAAGATTTTCTTATGTGATAAAACTACAGATCAATGATTTTCGGACGTTTTCCTTTACTTGTGCTGTGAGACCTTACTTCTTACCAAATTTCATGATTCTAGTTCAACGGGAGGTATCCTATACACAGGTTTTGATTTATTTGCGAGTATCAAAATATGTCGCATAAATTCTCGTATTCTTTTATTGCGTTGCCTATGAAGCTTGGTTTTTTTAGAGCTCCAAGGGGCCATAGTAGACCTACGAATTTGATATTAATTTCAACTTGATACCTCCGCGCGCTTCTGAGAAAAAGGGTCTTGACAGACCGACAGACGGACAGACAGACAAACAGACAGACGGACACACCGACGTACAACGAAGTGATGCTATAAGGGTTCCGTTTTTTCCTTTTGAGGCGCAGAACCTCGAACATCTCGATGGTTCTCGATTATTTCGAATTGGACTCGAGTCTGTTATTGCGATTGGCGACTGGCGCTTGGCGCGTTCATTCGCGAGTTGTTCCTCGATGGTTTGGAGTTTCGCGAGTTCTTGACTTGCAAATTCAAACTAATTTTTTCAACAAGAGGAATCGAAAATAAACAATACCGCGACGGGAATAAATTTTACCGTTAACCAATTCTTTATTTAAAAACGCCCACACTATTAAATTTCGTGGCATTTTGAAGAATTTAAATACTCTATAACTAGAAAGGATTAGGTAGTTAATTAAAGGTAAAACATATTGATGTGACTTTTTACACAAACTCATATAAGACAAATAAACTACTGCTTAAACGAATGGTTCAATCGATTAAGTAATCATTATTGTTGTATGTACATTGGTTTTTGATAGCATTTTATTTTTAAACTGAGTGAATGATTAAAAATACACATCAAGATTGTTTACCTTTATTTAACAACCTAATCCCTACTAGTATAGTTAAAAATAAAACAGTGCATCGTAAGTAAACGTTCAAAATTACTCGTGGCTCGCTCGACTAGCGGTGGGTAATCTTTATTCCGGCAAGTGAATTGATTCACTTATTCCGACTCCGGGTCCGGTACCGGTTCACCTTATTTATTCCTTTGGCACCGTTTGGCACCGGCACTCACTCGCTCATTTTGGTTCCCCGGTTTCGCAGAACATTTTATTCATTTGGTTCACTGGACCATTTGGCACATTTTGAATTGAACAGTTGGTTAGTTAGAGCGATACGACGTGTTCCGAGTACTTCCGAGTGACTTGAGCGAGTGAACGAGAGTGAACAGTGAACGCGCGCTCCGGAATCATTTGGTACCGCGGTGCCGGTAAGGATTGTGAGGAATAAATAAGGTTTACGTATCCGCGTTCGGTACCGGCTCCTTTGGATCAGTACCTCCGGAGTTACCCACCGCTACGCTCGACTCGAGTCTGGCACGGTCTATCGCCTCTAACTTACATGCACCTCGGCTCGATGCATGCAATCGACTTCGACTGACCCCGGTGACCGATAGAAACTCGGTGAATGAGAATAACTGATTCGAACAATCGAAAACTAGCGGTCGATTCCGTTGACTTGAAAGAATCGCAAAAACATCTAAATTGTTTTGTAGAACGGCGAGTCGATGGTTGACTCGATGGTTTATTTACGCATCTTTGCGCTTTTTCACCCTTACTTCCACCGATAATAATTACTCAAGCATACCTGAGCAATTGTGAAATAGCATCACAAAATTAATCTATTACGAAATTCAATCACTACTACAATAGTAGTTTTTTTTTTTGTAAATAGGTAATAAACAATTTTGACCTTACTTTTGAGTTTTACTACATCATAAATTCCATGTTATTTTGGTTATGTTTCGATTTTCTCTTGTTTGTCTTTTTTTTGTGAATAAAGTATCTGTTCTGTTTTTTGTTTGTAATTTTGTGTCTCATTGTACATTTGTCGAGTTGCGAATCTTAAAAGTTAGTTGAGAATCTGGTGACTTCCTCATAAGCTATTTTAACGACTCCATTGTTAAAACATCTTGGAGTCGCCCATTACGAGTAAAGTACTCAATACTCAATATCTTTATTGCTTTACCATAATGTGTACTTAGGTGGTAACTATATAATAGAGATCATTATGGACCCTGTAGGGCACAGCAAAAGTTTAGGAGAGAGGAAGCCCTGTTTCAGGAGACAATTAAGTAGTATTTATAATAGCAAATTTTAACTACAATATAAACAAAGTCAGGAGGTCGCGAATAAGATAATAACATTTCGCTTAACCGTTATTTTGCACTTTATCTGCAAAATGTACTACAATATTTTAGATTATTTTTAGGTACCTGTACATGTATTATATCCTGTTTTTTTATTATTATTCTTTAATTATAAAATGTATTATTAATTGCAATATTATGATTTTTTTATTTATTATTATTATCTTATTTATTCATTGTTACCCTATAACTAATTTATGTTAAACATGCCTATAGATTACGCGATTATCATTAGTAACTGTTATCAATTATTATTCATATATAACTTTTTATTATATTAGTAGTTTCCTTAACATAATTATATTCCTTTTTTTCTATTATTTATGTTTATCATTTGAATATTCGTCTACGGAATAATAGCATTTGTTTATTAGTAATTTTTTAAGTTTTGTTATAAATATATTAATCTTTTCTTCTTTCTTTACTATGTCTGGTAGTTTGTTGTATATTTTTATAGACATTACATAGGGACTTGTCGAATGCATTTTTAGCTTGGATGTTGGTATGTTAAGCCTAGATCCGTGCCTAAGTGTGTACTGTGATTGGATGTCTTCGCGTTTTGTGTATAACTCTTGATGCTTACGGACAAATTTACATATTTCTAGAATGTAAATACTGGGGAGGGTTAAAATATTATGTTTAAGGAAATAGGGTTTGCAGCTGTCGGTTTTATCAATGTTTACCAAGATTCTAACTAATTTCTTTTGTAGGGTAAAGAGTGTCATTGCATCTGTACTATTTCCCCAAGTATCCTTGTAGGTGTGGATACGCAACACGACGCTACAATAGTACAAGACTACTTACGTATAAGTGCTGAGTACGCTCTCCGGGTACGGATACTCAAGTAACAGCGTCACCATAGACGCGTGCCCGCCGATGCACGCCGCGTGGATAGGCAGCCATTTCTCTACCGTTTCTTGCTGAAAAGAATAAAAGACGGTCACTCAAACCATTTATTTCAAATAAACCAATCACAGGTACTTTTGAATTGTCAAGGTCGGTCGGTCAGAAAAATGAAGCTAGTTGCCCATTCCAAAGCGTGTAGTAGTACGTACATATGGAGAAGCACGGGCAAGAAACTCCACGGACACTCTTTTAAATCAATGTATGTTTACAATAAATTGGCTACATCATTCATGTTGAAATTATGCATGTGAGAACGATGCAGAACGTTAAAAGCGTCCGTTATATAAATATGAAAACAATTCAAAAATTAAATTAAATTAAAATATGCTGTGGCAAGAGATGGAAAGATTGATGGAGATGTGGAAAGGAGAGTGATAGCGGGAAATAAAGTGAATGGTGGTACACATGCAGTTGTGGCCAACCAGTTGATGTCCAAGAAGGCACGACTGGCTGTTCACAATGGTGTGCTGGTGCCTACGCTTATGTATGGAAGTGAATGTTGGGTGTGGCAAAAGAAGAATGAAAGCAGAATAAATGCTGTAGAAATGCGTTCCTTGCGGAGCATGTGTGGTGTGACTATGAATGATAGGCTGAGGAATGATGTGATGAGGCAGCGGTGCGGTTTAAAAGAAGATGTAGTGACAAAAATTTAGTATGCTTAAGATAGTTTGGTCATGTTGAGAGGATGAATGAAAGGAGACTAACAAAAGGTATTTACAAGGCAGATGTGAGTGGAAACGCCGAGAGGGGACGCCCTAGGAGGACAGATAGTGACCTTATTGGTGATGTCCTTCAGGAAGGTCAGGTGCGTAGCACTCGCATCCGGCGCGCGTGTATGACCAGATGTCTCAATGTAAACGTGGCAAAAGGAGTATGTAAGGATCGTAGCAGATGGTGTTCTGTGGTTTCTGCCTACCCCCATGGGAAGAAGCCGTGAGTGTATGTAAAAAACAAAAAAGGGGGCCCTAGAATCACATGCTGAATTCATAGTTACAATTTGCGCAGTGTTTAAAAAATATCCTGTATAACCAACGTCCCGACAACAATCGTCGGGCAGTTGCCCACTGCTCGGAGGCTCCTGCCTTTTGTAGAGAGTATGAATAAATTTTACACCCTTTTCTTCATGCCACTTTAAAGGTTTCCGTGGTTGGATGAATTTATCCCAAGAACAAACATAATATTCCAGTTGAAAAACCTGTTCCCCCATACATTCATCATCATCATCAGCCTATATTAGTCCACTGCTGGACATAGGCCTCCCCTAATGAGCGCCATAGCGCCCTCTTCAGCTTGACGCATCCAGCATCTGCCTGCAGTCTTTCGCAGATCGTCATCCCACCTGGCCGGAAGGCGTCCTACACTACGTTTGCCGAGTCGCGGTCTCCACTCAAGAAATCGTTTACCCCAGCGGTTGTCGGTTCTTCGCGAGATATGGCCGGCCCACTGCCACATCAGCTTGCTAATTCTTTGAGCTATCTCGATAACTTTGGTTCTCTGTCGGATGTATGCGTTGCGAATCCTATCCTTCAGAAAGACTCCGAGCATAGCTCTTTCCATAGCTCGCTGAGCGACTTTGAACTGGTGGACCAGCCTTATCGTGAGTGTCCACGTCGCAGCTCCGTAGGTCATGACGGGTAGGACGCACTGATTGAAAACTTTAGTTTTTTTCCTCCTCTTGGCCTCCCTCTCAAAATTGTTTTTACCTAACTGTAGAATTTGCCCAAGGTAAGTGTACTCGGAAACAATTTCGAGAGGGTGGCCATGTACGACGACCGGTCCCGGATCAAGAGACCATTGATCATGACTTTGGTTTTATCCAAATTCATGCCGAGACCGATGCGTCGTGAAGCTAGGCCGTCCAGCATCTGGTTCAGCTCCTCCAGCGACTCCGCCATTAAGACTATGTCATCAGCGAATCGCAGGTGTGAGATGTAATCGCCGTTTATGTTAATGCCCTTACATTTCCAGTCCAGCGTCTTAAACATATCTTCCAACGCGCTCGTGAACAGTTTTGGGGATATAACATCCCCCTGTCTCACTCCTCTGCGCAGTCGGATGGGTTTGGACTGCTGGTCCTGTACTTGGACACTCATGTTGGCGGCGTCGTATAGACATCTCAGTACCTCGATATAACGACAGTCTACTTGGCATCGCTGTAAGGATTCCAGAACAGCCCAGGTTTCGACAGAGTCAAAGGCCTTCTCATGGTCCACAAAGGCTCGGACTTCTGTATAATCTGCGTCACTGTGGTCTATGGTGCCATATCCTCCGCGAAACCCGGCCTGTTCCGGTGGCTGGAACTCATCGAGTCTCCTGGCGAGACGTTTCGTAACCACTCGTAAGAACAGCTTATAGACGTGGCTCAGGAGTGAGATGGGTCTGTAGTTTTTAAGGAGGGCTTTATCTCCCTTCTTAAAAAAGAGCACCACCAAACTCCCGCTCCACGCCTTTGGAGTTCTCCCACTGTGAAGGACAGCTTTGAAGAGGTTCTGTAGTTCCTGTATAACAGGAGTTCCTCCGACTTTCAAAAGCTCTGACGTTATGCAGTCCTCACCGGGGGCGTTTCCATTCTTAAGCTATCTCAGAGCTAACACGATCTTGTCTTGACTGATGTCTGGCAGTTCGTCGGTATAGTGTATGACGTAGATTCAATTTTCATTTTACAAAAGAGGGCAATCCGCGCGATCTATGAAATGGGTCCTCGCGAGTCTCTTAGAAACAAATTCAAAGAAATTGATATACTCACTCTGCCTTCCCTTTATATCTTAGAAAGTATTTTGTATGTTCGCAAAAGCTTAGAACTTTTTAAAATAAGAAGCGATTTCCATAATATAAATACACGTAGTAAAAATGAAATTGTTATACCCAAATTTAGATTAACTAAAACAAGCAAATCATTTCTGATAAACAGTATCCGCTTTTATAATAAGTTGCCTTGGTCGGTTACAGAACTTAGCGATGGAAAGTTCAAAGCCCACATTAAACGTGTCCTTATCAAAAAAGCGTACTACAAGACGAAGACAAGAAAGTTTGGCAATAATTCGTTCTGCACATGTGGCTTCCCTGGTACCTCATAAACGGCATCACTATGTAAATTTCTAATAACTGCTCCCAAATAATGGTGTTTAATTTTTATTTTTTATTATTAGATATGGACTTTTACATATCTCTGACATAATTCTTTCATTATTTGACATTATATACCTAAATTTTTTAATTAGTTTTTGATTCTACTTTATTAGATTATTTTATATTTTGTAAATGTGAGAACGTCGTAGGCCCTGTGGATTATAAATTATAGACAATTGTCTATTTGTTTAACATATGGTACTTGTTGACAGGCCTACACTGTCCTCCCATACCTGTTAATCACTGTAATTGGAAAACATTGTAAAAGACATATTTTTAAAAGAGTAACCATGGAGTTTCTTGCCGGCTCTTCTCCATGGGAAACGACCAATTGGAACCGTGCACCTAGAATCTGACGTTTCATAAGTGCCCATGTAGGTCTATGTGAAATAAAATATTTTGATTTGATTTGATTTGAGTGGCGTGTCAGGGTGGCTCTGAAATCGTGGTCGTCTCGCTGGGAATGAGGGGGATGTGCAGCGTATAATCGGCCATAGAAATCCTCTATCTCGGCGAATATCTCCGGCTTCGACAATACAGACATCCTGTCGTGCGTTTTAAGCTTCGTCAGGTGGCTCCTGCCAAGCTGCTGATTGAATACTTTGGACCCTCGGTTCCGCTCTATTGCCTCTTCAATGAGGCGTGTGTTGGAGCTCCGCAGGCCGCGCCGTACCATCTTCGCAATTCGCTTGTTGAGGTCTGACCTGTCTGACGAAGTCGCTTGGGTGGTTTCCCGTCTATTTGCCAACAGCCTGAGAGTCTCATCCGAGAGTTTGGATTTCCTGCCAGTGCGCTGTTTTTGACAGAACTTGATGCCCTCGTCTCTCAAAGTTTCGACCAGATTGTGTAGGGTCTCGTCGGCGTCATCAGTGGGATCCAAGGCAACGAATCTGTTCCCGAGAGCCTGCTGGAACTTCTCGGTGCCCGCCATGATCTGGATTGGGTTAGGTCGGAGCGTGGACTTCGACAGACGGTTTCTTTCCAGCTTTAAGTTGATATTCAGAGAGCGTCGGAGCAGTACTACTTCTGCCGTGAATTTATTCTCATATCCAAAACAAACCATTTACCTGGCAGGTAGGGGGGGGGGGGGGCTGACTCTAACAAAAATGTGCACTTTAACATATGTATATCCATGCCAAATTACAGCTTTCCAGTACTCAAGAGTCTCTGAGCTAAGAGCAGACGGACGGCAGGGGGAAACTATAAGGGTTCCTTGTTGACTACGGAACCCAAAATACCTTTACCTGTCATGGCGATGATTGAATAATCAAAAAATCTATGATTAAATATTTTAATAACCGCCTCTTTTGTCTTTCCGCCTCTAGTGTTTTTCTCTTTCTTTTATTCTCACCTGCACAGCGTCAGGAAACGACGCCAGCAACAGCTTAGCGATGTCCAGATGGCCGTGGTAACAGGCTATGTACAGCGGACAGTACTTGGTAACGGGATGAGCTCGTCCATCGGCTCCTGCATCCAGGAGCGAGGAGACGGCGGCAGTGAGACCTGCTTCAGATGCTCTGTTGAAGAGACGGGTGGTTTGAGGCAAGTTATAAATTATCAATGAAGTTTATTACTGTAATTAGGTTTATACAGACACGTCAATCAATTTTTTAAAGGTCTATGAGAAGAAACACCGCATCAAACTCAGAGGTCAGACTCTTTTGAAGGCTAGACACTATTGACTATCTTGGAGACCATCGACGCACATCCCATGAAATCAGTACATCATTCTGAAGCCAATGACTTGAGCTCCTTCGTCGGTTATTGAAAAAAAGTAAAGCAAAAGTTAGTTGCTAATATTTTGATCGCCATGAGCTATTCTCTTGTCAGCGGGTCGTGGTTAAGTTAAGAGATAGTAAAAAGCGTCACCTTTGTATGTATGTTCTTTTCTTCTTGTCTGTTTGTACGTGTGTTAATGGTTAAAAATAAATGAATAAATATCAGCCGCAAGGATTAATTCATCAGTTTTTATACATAGTTGGGGTCATCCATAAATTACGTCACACGAATTTCATGATTTTTTGCCCCTGCCTGGGTGACGTCACATATTTTGCAAATTTCAAAAAAAAAATCGAAATCAGTTTTATTTCCATTTAAATTGTTTTTATAAAATGAACCTTAATTATAATTGTTAATCTAACAATTAACAAAACACAGATACAGTTGTATATGTTTTTGAGGTTTTCGTAAAGTAATAGTTTAAAGTTCGTGTTTTAACACTAAGATTATCATAGATTTTGAAATGTGACGTCACGAAATTTAGGACCCCTCCCACCCCTTTGTCACACAATGTCACACTTCATCGACCCCCTCCCTCCCTCTTAACGTGTGACGTAATTTATGGATGGCCCCTTTACAAGCCGAGATCCCTCTGTGCCAGGGAAAACACGATAAGCCGTTGGTCCCGGCTGTCATTCTTGAACATTTGACAGTCGTTACGGGTCGTAAGAAGCCCGAAAGTCTGACAACCAGTCTTACCAAGGGGCCCGGTTACTAGATTGTGGAGATCATAGAGGCAGTCTCCATGTAAAATACCGTTGATCCGCTGCATCAGGTTAGACTAGAGCTGTTCTCTTCTATTTTTAAACGAGAGCAGGACCCAACTCACACGTATAACAAAGTGTTGGCTCCACCAGGTGTCAGATTAGCTAT
Source organism: Dasypolia templi (assembly GCA_963555695.1). NCBI lineage: Eukaryota > Metazoa > Arthropoda > Insecta > Lepidoptera > Noctuidae > Dasypolia > Dasypolia templi. The sequence goes on from OY743166.1 coordinate 2,771,874, forward strand.
GAGACCAGCGCTGCTGCCGAGCGAGCTCAACCGGGCTTTGAGCTGTGAGATTTCACCGCGGGAGACCAGCTCACGGAGTGCTGCATGTTGGGTTAGACGCTCTCGTTCTAATGCATCTGGAAAGAAAGCGAATTGTTCGTTACAAAACTTACTATAGGCATTTTTTGCGGTCCATGGAGTTTCTTGCCCGTTCTTCATAGGAACCTACTACGCTTTGGAACGGGCAACTTGCTTCAGCTTTCTGACTGACAGACTCCTTGACAATTTTGTGTAACCATATAGTAACCATGGAGTTTCTTGCCGGCTCTTCTCCATGGGAAACAACCAATTGGAACCGTGCACCTAGAATCTGACGTTACATAAGTGCCCATGTAGGTCTATGTGAAATAAAATATTTTGATTTGATTTGTGTCTGTAATTGCTTTAATTGAAATAAATGCTTGGAGTTTGAGTTTGTGATTAAGAGAAGTTGAGTCTTCTAAAGTTCGAATAACCATCACTCTCAGGAGTTGAACTAGTAAATCGACAAGCCTTTAGCTGTTTTTACTAATTCCACTCCAGAGAGGGGAGTGTAATTAGTAAAAACAGCTATAGCTTATCTTACCGTAATAGGCTTTAGATTATAGATTCAATAGTTCCGGAGAAAAACGGTTGAATAACTATGTGAAAAAACCCGACCGAAAATTTTGGTATAATTGAAAATCACCCAAACGATACCAACTCACCATTCTGCCTCCAAGGATCAGCCACGTCATCGCTGAAGTAGTGAGAGACATCATACGCAGTGTCAGCATCATCTGGTACAAGATCACGCGGCGCGCGCGCAACCCTTTGAGCCGCGCGACGAAATCGATCCAGCATTTTGACGGTCTTTAGATATCACTCACAATATTTGTCATTATTGGGCAAAATGTTGACTATTCATTTATGATAATTGAAACTGTTTTTTTTCTTGTAATTTTTAAGGCCAGCATTGTACTTATAACAACTGTTATCTTTAGTTTTGCCTCACTTTATTAGCACTTTTGGTGAAAAATATTGACTACTGATGAAAAATCTAAGTATATTTGTTTTGTCATTTTAGGGCCAAAATAGAGACCATGTTTATTTTTTCTCAAAAAAATGTTTGTTTCCAACTAGTACAAACAATATTATAAAAAGTGTAAAAGCTTTAAAAAAATCCAAGTTTTAGATAGGGATAACACTATCGTAGAAGTGACGTCACAACTATGTAACTTCATACTAGCGACGTAAATTATCCGTAACGCGCAACAAGGACGGGAATAATCCCCTCCAGAAACTTTTAAAGCGTGTAGCGTTTTCAAATTTACATCGATTTAACAGATTTTTTCGATTATAAAATTTTTACTGTTCCTTTTTTGAAAATACATTATTTTTTCGAACATTTTCAATAGTAGTCATAATCCCAATTATACATAGCGCATCGCATTTTACCGGCGAATGATGTCGTGAAGATGACAAATGATGTGTGTGACGGATGTTTTACTACTACATTATTTGTTGATGGAAGGTTTGTTTTCAGTGGCTTGTTTGTACTTTTTGGGGGAAAATTACTGACTTATCATCAGCTGTCCTAGCCTTTTCCAAACAAACCGGACGCAGATGAATACCAGTATTTCAAATGCAACGACTGTTTATCAGACCTTTACGAGTGGGCAACACTATGAGCCATTATGTAAGTCAGCAGCATAGCATAATCAGCCTATAATGTTACCACTTCTGAGATAAGGGCCGCCTCTCGGTCAGAGGGATGCACTACGCGGGCCCAGTGTGGGTTGGTAGATGTCTTCGAGCTTTTGGTTCTAGCACATGCCGGTTTCCTCACGATGTGTACTTTCACGATGTTTTGAGAGCAGTGTTCAGATGTTACTGTACACATAAATTATGAATCCGGGATTATGTGGGCGCCAGACCTATTAAGATGGGTTTAGACCACAGGTAATATAATATTACACAGAGAAATGACACCTCGCTAAATCTGGCTATTGAGCTGGCTATTTTTCTTCGTCCAATTTTTCAACAGATGGCAGCATCAGCGACTAACTAATTGCCAGATACTATAGTTTTACAACGGCATCTAGGAGTCGACCTACTTTTAAATCCTTTTCATATAAAATTTTATAGTTCCGGGTTCAAGAACAAAAAAAAAATATAATTACGTAACAAAAACATGTTAATAGATTTCTTTTATATCTCTGTGTAAAGTAATAGATAAAAAACAATTGTTTGATTAGTAACGATAGTAGTTACCGTGATGACAGTTTTTTTTTTTTGTAATCCGCAATCTATTGCAAAGAGATCTAAACCAAAAGGATCAACAAATGCCTACTTTATTATTATTTATGGGTTCGAATTGAATTTAAAGGCTTCATTTTGTTGAAAATACGTGCATTATTAATGTATATACATGAATCAGCAATAAACTACAAATCTTTCTTTCAGCCACTATTCTGCCGTTTATCGCTATCTAGTGATTGTTAATTTCATAATGGTTACCTATGCTGCCATGTATAATTGTTTTTCAAGACTAATTATAATTTGTTTGAGTTAAGACCCCATGGTCTAAACTAAATCAAAATATAAAGAGAAGAAGATCATGAGCATTATTTTCATGATATCATTGACCTTTGGTACCCATTGGGGTAAACAGACACTACAGAACGCCACCTGCTACGATCCTTACATACTCCTTTTGCCTCGTTTACGTTCATACATCAAGTCATACACGAGCGCCGGTTGTGAGTACAACGCACCTGACCTTTCTGAAGAACATTACCAATAAAGTATTATGTATTCGCTCTATTCCTGTTCACACAAAAAAAAAGTGGAGTAATACTGAATAAAAAGTGGAGTAATAGAATGATACTGTCTATCATCTAAAGCAATCTGTATGCCGTAAACAAGCTTAAAGACGTTTTCATAAAACAAATGTCGGTATAAGTACCCTTCTTAAACTTGGTTATTGCTTGCCTATTCCTAACTATATCTGGGTCCAGGGGCGTAGCTACAGCCGTATCTGCTGTATCAATTATACGGGGCCCATGGGCCACGGGGGCCCCCGACATGAACGCCTGTCTGACCTGTCACAATTGACCATCGAGTCAGAAACTTTACAAAAACAAAAAAAACTAAAATGATTGAATAAATCAGTTTGCCGAAAAAAAGGCAAGGAGAATATTAAATTGACTTGTTTGTAAAAATTTTGGAAAAAGTTACAGAGAGTATGATGAATAAATATTTCAATTTTATGCAAACATTTTTTTTTCTTTTGTGAGAAATCTTTACCTTTCATAAGGGCCCCCAAACAAATTTTTATACGGGGCCCCGCCAAGGTACGCTACGCCACTGTCTGGGTCAACCTCCAGTCCAACCGAATGTAGCTGAATACCAGTATTGCATGAAGCGGCTGCCCATCTGACCTTCACAACCCAGTTAGCGAGTCACTGGGTTACACGAAACCCCTTGGTAAGACTGGTTGTAGACTTTCGGGCTTCTGACGACTCACAACGACTGTCAAAGATCCACGAATGACAACTGGGAACAACGGCTTTACGAGCTTTACGAGGCACGGAGGGGTCTTGATATGTTATGAGGATGGTCACCCATCCACGAACCAACCTTGGCAAGTGTTGCTTAACCTTGAAGATCGACCCGCCACAATCACCTCGTTAAGTAGCCTACTTACAACTACGTTAATGTTACGTAATCTAAGAGACAAATTACAAGACATAACTCAAACACACGCAATGTGTCATTATGTGTTAGCCAAATATCAAGTTTCGGAATACGTATTGTGCGACGTGGTTAATATCGCGGCGGGTTTTTTTTCGCGCACTGGAAATTCAACGCTCTACTTTGCGCCGAGAGTTGAAAATCCAACAGTGTGTTTTTTCGACGCGCTCTTGACGCGACGCGGTGCACTCTGTTGCATTCCCAATACTCGATTCAACTACCGAGAGTTGAAAATCCAGTGTGTATAAAAACCCGTCGTGATGTTTTTACGTCCGCACGCACGTGGTCTGTCTGACTAAAACTATAGTTGTCGCGTTTTAGCATGGCACTAGTGGCGATTGACCCATCTATATTTTCTAGCATTCTTTATTTGAAAAACTGATGTCCGATAACATTTTGAATCGAATCAATATCTATTGTGATCTTCAACATGTTCCATGTGGGGAACTAAGCTCGGAGTTGCTTTGAAGGATAAAATCAGAAATAAAATTATCCGGAAAGAATCGGAGTTACCGACGTAGCTTGCAGGGTAGAAAAACTGAACTGGCAGTGGGCTGACCATGTTTGTCGAAGGACCGATGGCCGGTGGAGCATACGTGTCCTGGAGTGGAGACCACGTATCGGCGAGCGTAGCGTGGGACGCCCTCCAGCTCAGCTAAATGGACCGACGACCTTAAAAAAGGGGCTGAGACAACATTCTGTCGTCCGCCTTCCGCATCTAGTCTCCAGTCACCAGTCAACCAGAAGACAGAGTGTTGTGGCGTAGCCTGGGAGAGGGTCCAGCTGTGAAATGCGATAGGCTGAGTTAATTGATTGATTGAGTTTATCGTTTGGGTTTCTATGAAGAGATATTAGAGTAAGGTAATTAATCATGGTAATAGCGGTCATTGCGACCGCTATTACCATGATTAAACGTAACAACTATAGCTGTTTTCTACGACTTCGTGAACGAACTTCTCGCCCTTTTGAAAAAAGACGAAAATTTAAAAAATAAAACCAATAATATGCACCGAGGCAGAAGGTTTTGTAACTTGGAAAGAAAAATATTTTCAAAGTTATATTTTCAATTTTAGGGACCGCATTTTGACAGTTTGCTATTTTAAAAAAATCTGGGTACTTTCGTCGCCCTGAACACCTTAACAGGCAACGGAAATACCTAGCATGATCTCAATGCGGTCCTACAAAGAACACGCACACAACTTTTGCTAAACGACTGTACCCATTTCTTAGCGCCCTCACTTATAATAAATTGAAACAGATTTTGAACATACATTCCCTTAACACATTTCATTGAAAATCTAAAATTAAAGAATATCTTTTAACTATCGACTACAGTAAAACAGAAGACCTATTAAAATCGCAATATATATACATGACCAATAAATTACCACTCTACGCATATACACACACACACCCTCACACATACACATATACACACGCACTCACCACATCTTTTTCACACTAGAATTAAGTACTTACACAATTGTTTCCTAATAAAGTTGTATACTACTTACTTACCTGTAATCATGTATAATGGACGGATGGACGACCCCTGTAACACAGATTTCACCTAGCATGGGGTTATTGATCAAATCTCTGTGCACTTGTAAGTCCTATGGGGCCGTTCAAATATTACGTAAGCAGATTTATTACAATCATTTACCCCCCCATCCCCCTTGTCAGCAAAGCTCTTACCCCCTCCTCCCATGCTTACGTAAACATTTTTCAATTATAAATGTATTTTTTTTATATTGTAATTATAATGTTATAATTATAATTTTAAAAATAAGAAAATAGATTTAGGATAAAGATTAGATTTTTGAAAATGCGTTTCGTTTTCAAGCATAGACAATGTGAGGGTTGCCATTTGTGTAAAAAAGTAAATAACTACCGATGACGTAATCATCATCTAGACTCCCCTACCCCCCATGGCATCCAAAATCTTTGGAAATCCTAACCGACCCGAAGTCTAAGTTGTATGGAATCAAGTTCATCTTACTGAACTGTGTGCTGCTGGGGAGTTTGTTGCGCCACTTGGTAAAATGGTTACCCATACGTCAGCGTAGAGAGTTGAGGGCTCTGTCTATGTTGTATTCTATACTCGACAAATCTACCTCTCCTTCTTACCTGACCCCCCATGTTCAATACTTATGCTCTGCCCATTGTAAAAATCTTCGTTCCACCAGCAATCGTCTTCTACGATGTCCTTCTCACCGCTCTGGTTTTATTCACTCTTCTTTCTTTATACAGGCGGTCTTTCTTTGGAATGCGCTCCCTCTGAACATCAGGATGGCTACCAGTCGGTTATCTTCCAAAGTGAAGGCTCGTGAACATATTCGTGAGACGTTTATAAAATCATCTCAGCGCTGATTTGCTGGATTCGTTTTCTCCTCTACCTATCGTTATTTCTCCTCACAAAGTTTAATTTGCTTATATGTATGTATTTAAGTATATATGGATTATTATTTTATTATTTTTCGAGTTATCTATCCCTTTTGTTGCACCTGCCATGTTTTGTCTCTGCATCACCCTAAGGTTGACTGGTAGAAAATGCCTCAGGCATTAAGTCCGCCTTTGTACAGTATTTTTTTACCTGTGCATAAAGTGTTATTAGATAAATAAGTAAATAACTAACTAATAAATCCCAGAAGGGTTAGGCAGAGACAGTGGCGTAGCGCGCCTTGGCGGCGCCCCGTATAGAAATTTGTTTGGGGGCTCTTATGAAGGGTAAAGATTTCTCACAAAAGAAAAAAAAATGTTAGCATGCAATTAAAATAAATATTTACACACACAACATTACGCCTAGTTTCCCCAATGGGTTGGGCGGAGGTGTACCTATAGTACACCCACAATTCGCCAGTTGTGCTCAAGTCCCATGTAATAGGGAGCGAGCCTATTGCCATCAACCGGGCACGAATCCAGACTCCGGGCTGATACTGAGAAATTCTAGATAGAAAAATCCAATAACAGCAGTAGCGCTTGCGACCACAAAACCAACGAGGCCTATTAGCCTACTTCCTTATTCCTATCATATCGTAATAATATTATAAACACGAAAGTTTGTGAGGATGGATGGATATTTATTACTCTTTCATGCAAAAAGTACTGAACGGATTTGGATGAAATTTGGCACACAGATAGTTAATTACCGGGATTAAGACTTAGGATACTTTTAATTATGGTAGTTCGTTCCCGTGGGCGAATCCACGGACAAAAGCTAGTTCTTACATTAAAAGAATAATCCTCCTAAGCTTATATGTTCGCAAAAAGCGAATACCTACTCTATAATCTATAAGTATCAGTCGATGAGGCTTCTCGATACAACTTAGGTATTAAGTTACGTAATGAGACTTAGGTATATCCGTATCACTTTGGCGAACTGTCCGTCTTCTGTCTCTTGGTATGTCAGACCACATTCTTTGTTATAAAAATAACACTAGCTAAAAGATTTGACAGCCGTGAGGACAGCGTTTTTAAGGGGTCTGTATAAAATTATGGGTAGACGTCAAAAGGCTCATCCTTTTTTTTTTGTATTCTGTACCTCACAAGGAAAACACTGTTAACACATCTATTTCGGTTAGAAATGACTGTTACAGTTTTGTAAGTGTTTGGGGTTAACACATTGAAAAACACATGAATAAGTTTTATATATTTGATTCTGTTATCAATTCAAAATGGTGCGTATCCATTTGAGGCAGACTCGGGGCGAGGCAGCCGTTCGACCTGAGGCCGCACAAGTGGAGACGCTGCCTCAACCTGAGGCACGCCGCGCCATGAAGCAAATTCGTTGCCGCGGGCCGAGCCATATTTTGTCGGTTTTTTTGGCGCGCTCAAAGTAGGCTCAGTCCGAGCCGTGCACTTGGTGGAGACGGGCGTGTCGTCTCAGGTCGCAATGGACAACGAAACTGTTCACCATCTTCAAACGTTATGTCCAATAGCAATTGGTCACACCCATGCTGAATTCTATTGCGATATAACTCTTTTATCTTATTCTCTTTTTTTAACAGTGTTAATGACTATTAAAGCAGCAGCTACTCTACGCGCGTTCTGGTGTCATCGCGTTCTTGCTTTACACTAGCTTGATCCGCAACGTGCCTCGAGCCTATGCCTCGGAGTGAGCAGCCTCGGTTTGCTTCAAGTCGAGGCTGCTCGGCTTGAGGCTGCTCTAATGGATACGCACCTATACACTTATATTTCTGCAAAATATATGAAGGGTCACCAGGTCTCCTCTGTATGAGAGGGCGTGAGCCATAACTTACCACGCGGGCAAAGTGCGGGTTAGTGGATGTCACACATTTTCCAAATTTCGGTTCTAAGCCATGCCGGTTTCCTCACGATGTTTTCCTTCACCGTTTTGAGAGCAGTGGCGTTGAATAAGATACACAAAGTAAATTGCCTGTCTGGGCTCAGACTCACGACCTACAACTCGTAAGTCGGGGCCGATGCCACTGGGCAACCACTGCTCTCAAAATAAAAATCAACTGGTTGAAAGACTAACGATGGAGTATTTGCCCATTCTTCTTCATCCGAAACTAACTTTTGGAAGGAGAAACTAGAATAGAATGGCTATTGTGTTGTAAATTTTGAAGTTCAAAACTGTATTTTATGTTCCTATTTGAAATAAATAATTTGACTTTGACCTCTATCGATTTTAGAGCAGTCGCGAATGCAATGGATCAAATAAAATAATACAAACGAATGCCAGCAATAAGATCCCAAACGTACGATCTATTCTTCAACAGGGCAAAGGATCTATCAATTGGCTTTATTAACTACAATTGATTCTCATCCCTGAGCGTAGTTAAGACGAACTATCTACATACACAACATCACGCCTGCAATTTCGCAAGGGATAGACAGAGTAGGGACCCGGAGTTAATATGACACAGAGATTTGGGACGAAATAGGGGCTTGATGCTAAGGAATTATGCTGATGGCCGCGGTTGGTCCTTGGATGGGTAGCCATCTTTACATACCAAGACCCCTCCGTGCCTCAGAAAGCAAGCAAGTAAGCAAGTCTCCCCCAAGCACCGCCACTTAAACCGGTTCCGTGCCCCCGGTGTTCCCGCATCCAGGGGATTTCTGCGGCCTTCACAAGGTGATGGGTCCACCTTGTGGAAGGCGTTCCATTGCTACGTCTTACGTCGTCCGGTACGCGGTCGCCACTCCAGATTATTTCGGTTCCATCGGCCATCTGTTCTGCGAGCAATGTGCCCTGCCCACTGCCAATTGGCAATTCTTCGGGGTATGTCGATCACCTTGGTTCTCCTGCGGAACTCTTCATTTATGATTCGATCACGTAGGTAGACAGGCAGTCGCTCCATGTAGAATACTGGTATCCAGCTGCATCTGGTTAGTCTGGAAGCCGCCCCCAACAACAGTTGGGAAATGTCAGTCAGAAGATGAGGAGGTTTGGATGAGACTGTCACACAGTGACTACGCTCACAAAACATCATAATAAGGGTTAGATCATGTATGATTTACCTATAGCACCTACATCCACATTTCGCCAGTTATGTTCGAGCCCCATGTAATAGGGGGCGAGCCTATTGCCATCAACCGGGCACAAATCCAGACTCCGGACTGCCTGAAAATCCTGACGGAAATACCCAATAGCACTTTTCTCGACCTAGCAATCAAACCCAGGACCTGACGCTCAGCAGTAGCGCTAACGACTACACTAGACCAACGACGCGAGACGTTTTCTTACACTCGATGTACCTGTGGCGGCATCTACACCCCCACATGCGCCACCAATCCTGCATCGCGCAAGCAGAGTTAACAAGGTGTTATTTTTTAATATTCTCCATAACTCCGGTGTTCATAAACTAGAGTAATGGGACATAAATAATCAACGTTGCGATTATAACAAAGAATCAACCGGCAGACGAATTATTTTTCAATTCTCTTTTTTTTTTGTTTTGAATTTTTTATACAAAATAATTCGACCAAGTCATGAATATTAACGTGAAACACGCTAACGTTAAATATGATAACGTCGCATTTTCGTAGCTTTCATTAAGAATGATTGGTTTGACTAAAAATGATGAGAGAACTTTACATCCAGTTCCTCATACGGGTAAAACCTTACACACCACCTCTGCAAAATTTTCATCATTATCATCATTTCTCTGCCCTTGTTCCATGTTATTTGGGTTCGGCGCAAGCGCAACACGTTTTCTTCTTCCATTCTCCCCAGTCAAACAGCTACGCTATCAGTCCCTTCTCTTTCGTATCATTTCTTACTCAATCTATCCATCTTTTCTTTAGCTTTCCTCTCCCTCTCTATTAATTTATATTCTCTGTACATCTCCCGCCTACACTACACCACTAAGGCTGGAGAAATCGTAGAGTACGTGCGCCAGAAGACGAGGTACACGCCGAGGGTGCAGTTACTGGAGTCGCACCGGAACGTCAACTTCAAGGCGTTCGTGGTGCGCGTACCAATTTGCTATCTGCCCGTCGTCATGGAAGAAGACTTTTGGCTGCAGGACGTGGTGTTCCGTCGCTTCCGCGGACAAGTACATACCACAGGACAGCACAAGAACAAGCTAGGGAAGTGCTACTAACATAGTTTTAAGCTATATTTATAAACAAAAATGTTTTTAATACTAGATTAATGTAAGTTTAGTAAGGGCCATTATAGCCTGCAATAAATGGTTTATTACCGGCCGCGCGGTGTTTAAGGGGACTACCTTATTAAAACATACATAACCGTTGAAATTCACCCATCTGGCCTTCACATCCATGTTTCGTGTCTAGCCTAAATCCAGCTTTTGGACTAAAGATAAACATCTAACCAGCTCTGCAGGTATTTGTTGTATGTCTGGATTGCGTCTAGATTTGATTCAGATTTACACGCGTTTAAAAATAAGTTGCAGTCGAATCTTGTTTTCGATTGCAGTTCTCGGAATCCGATTGAATTGGAAACTGTTCTTACGATTAAACAATATTATGGTGGCATATATAAAACGACTGATTAAAAACAGAAACGCGGTAGAGTTTCTTGTCGGCTCTTCTCCGGAAACGAACAATTGGAACCATGCACCTAGCTTCTGACGTTTCATAAGTGCCCATGCCCAACTTTTGTTGAATCGATGATCCATACATACGTCTTATTAAGTATGGTCTGTTCCAAAGTATTTGATGAAATTGTAAAGAAATGGATCAGAGGATGTACCTGGGGATGTCAATTTATACTTAAAATTGATTCCCGAAATTCTTATTATAATCACCTTAAAGATGTTTTTCATTTGACAAACGAGATTAATTTTTACCAGACTAAGGCGTGGCAAAAAGGAGGGTCGGCTGCAGAGTTCCGGCTACCGTAGGGCAGTAATGACCATGCCCGGTTCGACGGCGCGTCGTGTTCCACGCGCGCCTCAAAGAGATGTCAGCGCCAAATGACGGGGTCTGATAGGGCCGACGCCTCAGGGTCGCGGGTTGTTCGAATGAGATACCGTGGCCCTGGCACAGGCAACTGAAGGAACACGGGTGGGTTTTAGTCAGTAAAAGTCTGACACTCCCTACCGCTCGACCCAGAGCGGGAGAAGTCATTTGATGATTTACAACCCAAAAAAAGAAAAGCATCGCACGCGCACTATACGTCGGAATGTAAATAAGTAATTAAACAATACGTCACATAATTTTTCCAAACAATAATAACTTGAAACATTAAGATAACGTATAGTGATAACACTGTATCGTCATTTTTAACGGAACAAGACTGACAAGGCATAAAAACTTTACGATAAAAAACACGAGACAAAAACGTTCCATCTTCATAATTAATAAAAAATAGAGGACTGTTAAGAATTATTCGAAAGTAGTGTCTTTAAAGATACAAGTGTCAAAATAAATATGAACAGAAAGACAATATGGACTGTGTCGTTGGTCTAGTGGTCACAAGAGCTACTGCTGAGCTTGAGGTCCTGGGTTCGATTCCCAGGTCGGGCAACATGTTATTGGGTTTTTGAAGTGAAAACTTCTTTAGCCGAGTCAGGACACGTGACCTGATCGAAAATTCGTAAGCCGGATGATGGTTGATTTTTTATTTTCATTGATTGATTTTGCTGAGAGATAAACTTTTTAATGTAATCTAAATTCTCATGTTTGTGTACGATAGCGCAATAAATAAATATTGTATTCTACCACATAAATGATAGTACTTTTATACTGATAATTAAAGCAATTCGTGCAAAATTATTCCTACATTCCAAAATATCAAAAATGCACCACGTTAATATCAAGTTTTCACTTCTGTCGGCACTCCCGGAGTGCAACCCGTCGTTTTTTTTTTATCTATCAATTTCTCCGTAGCAGCCCGGAGTCTGAATTTGTGCCCGGTTGATTGCAATAGATTCGCCCCCTATTACATGGGACTGAAACATAACTGGCGAACTGTGTGTATATTATACACCACTGCCTTAGCCTACTGGGATTACAGGCGTGACAATATAGTTTATTATCCATCCACAAGATATTTTTTCTCTAGATCACAGTTTTAAACGAAATGAGAAATAATGAAACTGACGCCATTAACGTTTCGTGCTCGAACAGGAGAGCACGCGATATTCAACTTTATTACTGATAATAACGCATCAGTAATAAAGGTGCGTTCAGCACGTAGAGGAGCTTGCGTGGAAATTATTTTTGAGTGTCTGGTTAACATGTTTTCCGAGGTATGTCACGATAGTCACTCATCCAAAGACCGACCGCGACAAGCCTAGCTTACCCTGATCTACCGACCACTTTGAAGAGATATGAGGAACAGGGTGTAAAGTTCACTCATACTCTTTGGTAAAGGGAGAATCCTCCGACCAGATGGATGACGTATCTGGTAGGCAACTGCCCGATGATTGTTGTCGGGAAGTTGTATATTATGCTAGCTGCGCAATAAACTCTGATTGCGCGATGCAGGATTTGTGTGACGTCAGTGTGATGCGTTGTTTGCATGTAGCGGTGTAGATGCCGCCACATCACTCGCCTCCGGAGACCGGAGGTCAATAGTGGACTAAGTCTTGTATCTTGCAATGCTTGCCAGTGTCAGTTGGGGTTCCAGTGGGTTGGAACCGGGTGTCTCATAGTTCGCGGTGAGTCGGAACTGTCTGCGAAGATGCCCCAGTGAGTCGGGTGGCTGACTGCAGTACAGTGTGCTGTGCCAAGGTTGCTGATGAGGCTGAGGGTGTTGACCAGGTATGCGCTTGCGCTGCATGCTGCTCAGTACAACCGTTCAAGCCGTGGTTGCTGGCTGGCTGTACATTCGGCCGGTCCACAAGCACAGCGCTAAATCCCTCTCCTGGTCGACACCAGCCACACATTCACTAAACAGTAGTCATTTTGTCTAACAAAATGAAAAGATTATACTTTTCTCGAAATTATATATATATTTTTTTTTTTAATGTAGGTAATGTAAGATGTAGTATTAAGATTCCTTAAAAACTATTAGACACATTAAAAATGGTAATCCTGGCAGTCTGAGCAGACAGGAATGGTATGTTCGCAACAAATGGACTTCCTGCAGGAGAGGCATGACACTTTGGTCATCCTGTCCTTCTGAAATGGGCAAACTGCGCCAATTTTTCGTTTGTTTGGCTGTGCTTGAGAAGTACTAGCCACGACATTTTCAATTTGCATGATATCTTTGATACTGATAATACATCAAAAAAATATGCAAAGCTTTCCTGGACTCACTTTAAAAACGTAATCACTAAACATTAGTCCGTGAGACTAACAATTCGTCAAGTCTCCGGAAGTAGAATACGTGCAGACGCAATTCATGCGCACGGGTCACTAAAACATTGAATTAGGAGGGTACTTAGCGCTGTGGTGCGGAGGAATGCCGGGAACATGCCTCAACAGAGAATGCGTGGGGGCCGTGTCGCCTGTGAGACTAATGTTTAGTGATCTAGGGTTAAATCACCAGAGGCCGCTGACTTCGTAATTAGCTAAGAAAATCATTATTTCTAGAGTTCCGTACCCAAATGGTGCCAACGGGACTCTATTACTAAAGCCTCCGCTGTCCGTCCGTCTGTCTGTCAGCGGGCTGTAGTGAGCTGAGTGTGTATTGAAAGTAGAGTGCATAAAAATTAAAGGAGTCCCCCTTTGTCTACCTATTACGGTTCATGAGATAAAGCCCGCTGTCCGTACCACAAGGCAAAAAACGCCGGAAAAAACACATTTCTTGTATGGAGACCCCATACAAGAAACGTGTTTTTTTTTTGGAGGGTTTAGTACGAACACTTCGTGTGCGAGTCCGACTTTAACCTGGCCGGCTTTTTTTTGTTTGTTTTATTAATATTTGATATAAATGCCCATTCCAACTTAATGGGCCAGAGAAAGAAAATTCGCCAGAGTATTTTGACCTTTTACTTTATCAGCAAGCAATGACCAAGCGAGATGATCAACGTTTGTTCCTTCTCTATATCAGAAGTGCCTAAGATTGAGCTAAGGCACTTCTGATATAAGACAACAATAAAATACAAAATCAATAAAAAATGCTTTAATACTGCTAAAAGCTATGGCGAAAATGCTTAGAAAAGCACGTTTTTACGACGAACGTGATCCATTAGAGTTTTCCAGCGCAGTCATAAAATGTTAGCCTTGAGAATGCCGCATTGGACTATAATCTTAGGACTTACCTGCAATGTTTTATCGTATCTACTTTTTTATGATACACAGGCATTTGCCCGCAGCTTCGACTGCGTGGAATTCAGAATTGATCACACGGGATTACATTTCTGGGGTAAAAAAAGTCTCCAAACCCTTAATATGTCCCAATCTTAACCCAGGTTTATGTGTGTGCCAAGTTTCATCGAATACCGCTCAGGCGTGACAGACAACTTTTTAAACGACTTCTAAAAGGAAGAGGTTTTCAATTCGTCTGTATTTTTTTGTGTATGTTTTTTACGCGATATCTCCAGCAATAATGAAACGATTTCGAAAATTCCGTTTTTTAATGTATTGGGTACGCTTCAGGGGTGGTCCCATAAAAGTTGTATTAGCTTTGCTTGGGTACTTTTTTAGTAAGCTTCAATAATACGGGTTTTTCCACTTACCGTCTTGTTCTTTAATGAAGCCATTCGCTTATTAAAACTATTTTAGATATCGAACTGTTTTGTCAGAAACAGAAAAGAACAGAAAGGGACAAAACATTACACACATCGATATTATATTATATTATATTATATTATATTATATTATATTATATTATATTATATTATATTATATTATATTATATTATATTATATTATATTATTTCGGCAAAAAACGAGAAAATAAAACCAAAGACACCGACTTCCGAAATTAACTTCATCTTTCACTTTGGAGTGTTTTTTTGAAAGTCGGTTTTTTTTACTGTACAAAGTTTTTTCACTTATAATATTTTACTTCATAAAAAGTTTGTTGTTTGACTAGCCAGTCACACTTGTTTAGTTTTAGGATTCCGTAACCATAAGGCGCCAAACCTTCTAGGTACCTACTATGCTGACGTCCGCCTGTTTGTGTATCTGTCATAGAAAGGACAATGCCAGAAACTCTATAGAACTTTGCCCCACTCAAATCAAAAGCTTATAAATTTATTATTACTGTTAACTAAACATTGGCCCTAATGCCTGTAGAACTTGCGGTTTCTGATAAAATCTTAAAACAATAATGACATTGATTAGGTACGTGCAGTTTATAATTGTTAAAAAGCGATTAAAACAACAAGTTAGTAACGCATCATCATAATTATTATAATCGTAACATGAGTTTATGTTTTTTGTTGTGTATCATGCGCAATAAGTAACGCAATAGGAAATTCAGGGGTTCCTATTATCATTGATTTGTAATCAGCAAGTTCTACTGAAAAACAATGTGTTATGAAAAGTTCCTCTAATCATTACAATATTATTTTCATTAATTGACATTTCCTGTAAATAGCTGGGGCAGGATCTGGCGTTGTCCTTTACCTCATTAACCCCGACCGACCCACCACGTCGCGTCGTATCGCATCGCCTGCCGGCGGGATCACTTCGTTTTACGCACAGCTTTCTTCTTGACTGGTTTTCTTTTTGAAAGGTCACAGCGTGATATTACATAGTGTATAGCATTCCTCAACAATACGGATGATGACTAATGTGGCGGCATCTACACCGCTACATGCGAACAACGCATCACACAGACGTCACACAAATTCTGCATCGCGCAATCAGAGTTTACCGCGCAGCTAGCATATATACAACTTCCCGACAACAATCATCGGGCATTTGCCCATCAGATACCACGTCCAGCTGGTCGGAGGAACCTCCCTTTTCCATGAGTATGAGTGAACTTTACACCCTGTTCCTCATATGTCTTCAACTAATATTGAAAATGTTCGTAAGAGCACAGATAATATAATGGTACGAGAAATGTAATTTCAAAGAAAGCATTGTAAAAATGAGATAATCGAGAAAAAAACTGTTAAATCAATGTAAATATGAGGAAGATACAAGCTTTAAAAGTTTTTGGAGGGGATTATTCCCGTCCTTGTCGCGCGGTACGGACAATGTATGGCGCTAGTATGAAGTTACATAGTCGTGATGTCACACACTTATTTTAAAACGGTTTTAAAACTTTTACACTTTTTGTAATATTGTTTTAACTCTTTGGAAACAAACGTTTTTTGCGAAAAAAAAAAATCATCATCCCTTTTGGACTATCAAATTTAATGCAACAAGAATTTTTCAAATCCAGCCGGTAGTCCAGATACTACCACACTTACAAACAAACAAAAAAAAAACTCTTTATAATAAGAGCATATATTTTTCACAGAGTACGTACTTTAATGGCCAATTGGCTACTATCATGACCAATAAAAAGAAGGTGTAAAGTTCACTCGTAAGCTTGGAAAAGGGAGGTTCCTCCGACCAGATGGATGTCGTATCTGGTGGGCAACTGCCCGACGATTGATGTCGAGAAGTTGTATATTTGCTAGCTGCGCGGTAAACTCTGATTGCGCGATGCAGGATTTGTGTGACGTCAGTGTGATGCGTTGGTTCGCATGTGGCGGTGTAGATGCCGCCACAGGTTTACTATTTTATAGCAGGCCTAAATACCCAAAGTCTAGTGAACTTTGTATTTTTTTTTTTGTAATCGAGTTATTTATGCACGTGTTTCTGTGACAAATAAATCTACTTTTCATTCTTTCTAAAATTGCATATTATTTAAAAAAAAATTGTGCATACTCTATCGTACGGATTGGTAGGTCAGGATCTGAACAATGAGGGCGCAAATCCAACTAGCCTTGGTCGTGGTTTTCATGTCATTTAGGCACGTACCTAAAACACGCTAAACCAAAAAAAAAAAAGGCCCACCTAGTGTAAAAGTCCACCCAGTAAAGGCCCACCTAGTGGGAAACGGTGCGTTAACAATAGTTATTAGTTACCATTAGTCGACGTTTTGCACTGGATTTTACCTAACTATAAGTCGGAAATTTGTATGTTTTATTGTGACGAAAATTAGAAAACAAACATCCATATATGTTTTTTTTTTCAGGAAACCCCATAAGTACATTTAAGACTTAAAACAAACGGTTTGTTATTTCGTAGCCCGTAACGAAAAATATGAGACACAAAAATGATGACTGTTTGATTTTTTTTTTAAATGTGCCCACCGTTCTCTCTAGCCAGTTCAAAATCAAAATCGAAATATTTTATTTCACATAAACCTACATGGGCACTTATGAAACGTCAGAAGCTAGGTGCACGGTTCCAATTGGTTGTTTTTTATGGAGAAGAGCCGGCAAAAAAATCCACGGCTACTCTTTAAAAATAATTACCTTTACCGTTTTTTTTTTCAAATTACAGTGTTAATAGGTATTGGAGAACAGTGTAGGCCTGTCAACAAGTACCCGGTGCTTAACAAATAGAAAATGGTCTCTAATATCTGGATCTAATTAAAGTAAAATTAAATTAAAATCCTATTGAAACCAAATTACTTGACTTACATTTCAACTGTAACAAAAATCTGTATTAATATCCTGTTCACAACAGCCACAAAAAAAAAGAAGTTAAAATTAGAATGTTCGTTCTTCTCCATAGGTACCTCTACACGCTTTGGAATGGGCTAATTAACTTCATATTTTGAATGACCGGCCCCTTGACAATTCAAAAGTGCCTGAAATTGGCTTTATTGAGAAAAATACTCCGAGCTGCTTCTATAATCCTATACGGCCTCATTATGTAAATCAATTGTGTCACGTGAAATATAAAACCGCATTGACATGCTATCATTCCATTTGACTTTTCGTATTTTTTTTCTTTTGTTACCTAATGCAACCTTGATAACATCTGACATATAATCTGTAATTCAAACGATTTGTTTTTTTTTTTAATAATATGACATTTTTACTTTAATTCAAAAAAATCGTTTTTTTCTCGTATTTTGTATTACAATATCTTAATTGTTATTTAAAATTACAGAGTATTTTATCTTTGTGTACATTGACGGTAGAACATGAAGGACTTAAAAAAAAAACTACAAATTACTTACCATATTTGCAAATGACTAATAGATTTGTTTTTTTTTATTGTAGTTTATAACTTGACTTGAGTTCAGACAACAGAATAAATCGAATAGTGTTTTCAGAAACTGTGATAAAGTTTGCTACAATCCCGGCTATTTTTCGCCGCATTTAAGTTATATTCACGAAAACATACACAGTTTGTGCATATGGCTTCCGAGTCTCGTTAAGCTATTTATTATCCACAGTGTCAACTTGTCAAGGTTGCCGATTCACGTAACACAAGCAAAAAAGAGCGATGATCTGTGACTTCCGGACAAAGGCAGTAGAAGGATTTTTAAACTTAAATCAGGCTTGTTGTCCCCGCAATAAATAGAAAGATGTGGATAATACACCACATTTCACCCATTAAGGTTTCAATCCCATGTTACAGTACTTTACTGCAATCCTCGGTTAATGTACTACTCAAACTCACAGCATTTATTTCAATTATACCATTTACAGGCACTTTTGAATTGTCAAGGAGTCGGTCAGTCAGATATATGATGCTAGTTGTCCATTCCAAAGCGTAGTAGGTACTTATGGAGAAGAAAGGGCTAGAAACTCCATGGACACTCTTTTAAATAATGTTGTTCTTACAAATATATTAGTTACATCATTAATGTTGATCCTAACACTGTCAAAAGTACAAATAAAATTATAAGTAATAGCCTATAAGGGTATTTGTAGTTCATTATGTTTAGTATTAAGTAAATGAGCAGAGTAAAATACATTTTTTGGGTGGGCTTCTGTTGTGCCGGCATCTACACCGCCACATGCGAACAAATGCATCACACTGACGTCAGGCAAATCCTGCATCGCGCAAGCAGAGTTTACCGCGCAGATAGCATATATACAACTTCCCGACATCGAACGTTGGGCAGTTGCCCACCAGATACGACATCCATCTGGTCGGCGGTTCCTCACTTTTCCAAGAGTATGAGTGAACTTTACACCCTGTTCCTCATATCTCTACACTGTTCTTCCAGCAAAGTTGCTAAGAGTGACAGTTTGCCTCCCTAGTATTTTTTTTTTGATTCCAGGGCTTCTATTGAGAAGTTCCTGATGGAAATGACAGGACTCCTCTCTGCTAAGAGGAGATGGACTATAATAATTAGGTTAAAGAATTATTTTTGATATGACAAAACACGTCCGTATTTCCCAGAGAACGAGCCTCGTTTGATAGGGGGCGAGCCTTTTGCGACAAAACATAACATAACATTACGCCTGTATTCTACATTCTAGGATAGAATGGTTAGGCAGAGGTGTACCTATAGTACACCCACACTTCGCCAGTTATGTTTCAGTCCCATGTAATAGGGGCGAGCCTATTGCCATCAACCGGGCACAAATCCAGACTACTGAGGAATTCTAGATAGAAAAACCCAATAACATTTTGTCCGACCTGGGAACCGAACTCCGTAGCTCTTGCGACCGCTAGACCAACGAGGCAGTCTACTATTGTATATAATTTATCGAACCTAAATCAATTAATGCTTAAGGAGCGCGGATGTGGGATTACATGCTACCATCGTATGTAAAAATGATTTACCTATTGAAAGAATCATGGCAGGATTTGTACAAAAAATAAAGACTTATTGAGAAGTTGGAATTCTAATTCTTCTATTATTAGGTTCCATTGTATTCTAAGCGTCAAAGATCATAAGTCGGTAAAGTCGTTCTTGAGTTACAAATGGTGTAACTAACCCCACATTGTTTCATTTAACACTTATTTTAAAACGTTTATAACTTGGCAATTTCATAAGCTTTGACAGTTTATAAAATATTGTATGCACTATTTGGATACAAATATTTTTATTAGTTAAAAAAAAAACACCCCAATTGTATCTTTCTTTCATATTCTCATTCTACATCAAAGCTAACCATTGCTAGAAATACACATGAACATTGCAACAGTTTGGGATCGAACTTACGACCTATCGATCGCCAGTCAGTTTTAGCCATGCACGTTGGTAAAATGCAGAGAACAGATAGAAGTGTTGTTGTGTTACATATTCTGTGGTAAAATGATTACTTAATAATTACAATGTTATTTGACCTACCGCAATATTTTGCTTAACATCACGCCTTGTTTCCCCAAAGTTATGTTTTTATTTTAAGTCTCATGTAGTAGGGGCGTGCCTATTGCCATCAACCGGGAACAAATCCAGACTCCGTACTGAATAATTAGCCTATTATGTCCCCACTGCTGGGACACGGGCCTCCTCGCTGTGAGAGGGACTGGGCCGTAATCCACCACGCGGGCCCAATGCGGTTTGGTAAATGTCAGACGTCTTCGAATTTTTGGTTCTAAGACATGCCGATTTCCTCACGATGTTTTCCTTCACCGTTTTGAGAGCAGTGGTGATGAAATAATTTACACAAAGTAAAACGCCTTTCTGGGTTCGACTCTCCGGGCTGTTACTGAGAAATTCGAGGTAGATAAACCCAAACACTTTGCCCGACCTGGGAATCGAACCCAGGACCTCACGCTCAGCAGTAGCGAATGCGACCAAAAGACCAACGAGGCAGTTATGCTTAATTTAAGTTAAATCCGTCCTAAAACCGCTTAACGCCGATTCCGAGAAACTAGTTTTGTTAATCTAGAATTTTATATGTTTTATTTTAATAATAAGAATTGTTGTGTAATCACAGGAGAATTTGAGATGGAGCTTCAAGGCTACATCCGAATGTCAGTAACATGAGACACACTCCTACACATTCCCTGCCTTAGTAGAAGTGAGTCGGACGGAGGGCAGACGCACAGACCTTGTGCCTGATAAATGATTTTATTTCTGTAAGTAGGTTTGTACAAACACTTTTACACGTCAATCATATTTTAAGATCGGCGTTTCCTATCTCACTACTCTGAGAAGACTCAGAGGTCACAGTCTCTTTTAAAGTCCAGACATAATCTCGGGCAGATCATGTGAAGCCCATGTAGATTGGTGTCTGAAGTGGTCTTTTTAGGAAAGAACCACACAGAATGAGTTGACTTGTCCAGTCAGTGCACGCATTTGTCAGTAATCATGCAACTCAACACAGAACTTAAGGAGCTGATAGTAGGATGAAGAAATTTGTGTTAGTTCCTAGTATTTATATTATGGATATCACTGTATTTTTAAACATATTAATATTTTTATGTGCATACAAAAGATTTTCATAAGTTTACTGAGAAGGCACAGTCATTATATTGATCTCTTTAAATTTGTCTCTGAGGGAGTGTCTGGGACTTAGTTTATAAATTGAACGAATTGCTTTTTTTTGTAAAACAAAAATTGTCTGAATATCGGCGGCATTTCCCCACAAAAGAATACCGTACCACATCACACTGTGAAAATAACTAAAGTATACAAAACTGTCTCTAAATCAGGTAAATAAGGAATTTTTCTAACGGCGTACGCTGCAGAGCTAAGCTTTTTTGACCATGTATCTAAGTATATGGGGGCCCCATTGAAGCTTGGCATCCATAGTAACTATTCGCAGTATTCTTAGGCATAACTGTTATGCCTAAGAATACTGCGATGTTTTCGGGTTTCAACTCTTCACCCTCTTCACCTGTATAATTTTGTGAACGAAGCTTTTTTACTGTTGGTGTCATCATTGTTATTGTTATTGCTGGTCATGTTGTGCGATTACGCTTTGGGTGATAATCAGGTCGAAACCTATTACGTGAACCTAGTGATATACTGTGATTGTCAACATTTGTAGTTGCCTTGTGAATAAATAAATGAGAGATAGAGCAAATTAATATGAATGCATATTGGTACGCGATTTTGGAAACAGTAATATTTTCAAAAAAAAAGTTAGAATCCGGAATTAAATGAGGTATTTTTTTGGCATTTGTTTAAAAAAAAACAGAGCCTGGTTGGAATCGAACCAGATATTTTTTTCAAGAAAAATGAATTAACCCTGCATTAATATACCAAACCACATTCTAAGTAGGTAGGTAATTGCAGGGTCAAACCTACCCCTCTTTGAGTAGTGGTTGCAGAGGCGGCACGGCGTCCTCACTATCTTCCTGACACAGGTCATCACCGGAAACGTTGTTTCGGGAGGTTGCTGTTTCGTATAAGGCGGGAGGAAACGCCCGGGTGTCCCCATTGTATGGATCGCCCGGAGGACACGGTGGAACAAACGGTGGAGGTCTGCCCAGCTAGGGCGGACCACCGCCGTGTCCTCGCGGAGGCGATCGGCGGCGGCGATCTCTCGCGTCTGGCCCTCAGGGTGACATCTCTTTGAGGGGAGCGTAAAACACGACGCGACGTCGACTCGGGCCTGGTCCTTACTGAACGGCGAGCTATCCATTGCTCGCCGTCCGCAAGCCCGCGCCTACGGTGGCCGGGAATCTGCTGTCGATTCCCGACGCCCAGGGCGTCTCCTGCGGCGACTAGGGGCGTGAGGGCGCAAGGATTGCCTCTCCCTCACGCGCTCCGCCTCCTCCTTCGAGAGCATTACTGCTTTGCAGAAGGAGGTGACGGCTTCTCATTCACTCTCGCTCCGTACCATGACCTGGACCAAGGCCGGACGCGAGATTTATCAGAAAAAACAGTCTATCATCTATATCTATCTATATACATAAACATAACTCCTGTAATCCCTGAAGGATTAGGCAGAGGTGCACCTATAGTCCATTTCGCCAATTGCGTTAAGTCCCATGTAATAGGGGGCGAGCCTATTGCCATCAACCGGGCACAAATCCAGACTCCGGGCTGCTACTGAGAAATTCTAGATAGAAAAACCCAATAACACTTTGCCCGACCTGGAAATCGAAACCAGGACCTCATGCTCAACAGTAGCGCTTGCGAGCACTAGGACGATGCAGTCAATATGATAATTATAATATTACTGATAAGAATTTAATCTAGCTATGAAAAATCCTATAGAGGACATCTCTATTCTTAAACAAAACAACTTTTTCAATTAAAACCGGCCAAATGCGTGTCGCAACACACAAAATTAAGAGTTCCGTAGTTGGATTAATTTATCCCAAGATCAAACTTAACATTGTAGTTAAAAAACTGGTTCACCCAAACATTCCATCGACAAATCTGAGCTGTGATAGTTTTCCTTTTAAATTCGTTATCTATACGACTGCCGTGTTTTTTATTTCAGATATCCAAAAACAACCATTTAGCTGGCAGGTGGGGGGACACCTGTCTCTAACAAAAACTAGCAGTTTAAAGCTTAATAGTTCACAAACGGATCCCAGAATCGAAATATGGTTTTCACTCAACTGCATTATTTTTTAACGACCTTTCCAACGACACCCCACACCACACCATGGAAAAAAACAATGCATTCCCACTTTACGTGTAGATTTTAATTGACTACTTTGTAGGCGTGAATAATAGATTCAAGCCAAATTACAGTTCTAGTACTGATAGTCTCTGAACTAAGCTGCGGACAGACGGACGGACGAACATGGCGAAAAATAAGGGTTCTTTGTTGACTATGGAACCCTAAAAAACTAAGGGCTCTATCATAGAGCAATATGGACTTTTAATTAATTTAAGTCTGTAATTCAATCCTTCATGAGCAAGCGTGTTGATGAATGGTCGTGTCTTCTCTGTAGGAGAAGAGGCATGTGCCCTGCAGTGGGACAATAATAGGCTGGTATCATTATAGAGCAACATCATAAAAATGCGAGCAAACCAAAAAAATCACAAACAGTTCCATATTACAAGGTAACAATACAAACTTAATGACAGTTTCTACGAAGTGGGTGTTAATTTAAGGTCTTCAATTGTACTAATTAAGATCATTCACACAATGAACTTCATTTTAATTCACTAAACACAATTTCCAACCATATTTACTGTTTATAACACTAATAAAACATATAAGTTTTCCACTAAGTATGTATCAAATAACTTCGCGATGTATTTATAAGTGTTTATAACAAATAAAATTACATGGAGACGTGCGCTCCCCGCGGCGTCCGCGCGTCAACTGTTTTATTTATTTATCTGAGCAGTATTAACAGCATGCATACATACATTTGTAGTATTTATCTTGCATGTTGGAGTAGATACTTACGTTTTTATGGTTATATAGTGCTTCTTGTATAGTTAACTCTATGTAAAGGGATTACTAGAAGCCTATTTGGCTTTATTAGTAGGCAAAAAGTCACCCAATGGGGAATGGAGAGCGCTTGGAGTTTCTCTAAGAGATCGAATCATAAATGAAGAGATCCGTAGGTGAACCAAAGTAATCAAAATAGCCCGAAGAATGGGCAAACTTAAGTGGCAGTGGGCAAAGCACATTGCTCGCAGAACCGATGGGGTCGAAAGGTTCTGGAGTGGCGACCGTTTACGACAAGACGTAGCGTTTACCAGTTACACTTATTAACACGGTTAAAGGCTCCCGCAAACAGGCGCGACACAAAGGCACCGCTCGTCGCGAGACACGCGGTGCTTTTGTGTCGCGCTGTGAGTACGAGCCTTAACGCTTTTATATTGGTTACTGATTGCATAATTATACAAAATGGATGTCCCATTTTTATGACCACGCTTATCTGAAGCTTTGATCTAAAAACTTACTTTAAAATACTCGTTTGGCCGAACTTGTTTGTTTTGCATTACGACATTTATAGAATCTGTTTAAAACTTGAATAAATATCAATATATTAGTTTAGTTATTTTTAGATCTAAGAAATTATGTTGCAATTTGAAAACCATGGTTAGTCAATTTTCACTAACTGGGCCAGCGTGGTAGATTACAGCCCACTCCCTCCAGTGTGGGAACATTATAGGTTCATTATGAGGATGAGACAATTTTTTGGTGTGGCATAGACGGTATGCATGTCCAGTGCATTGGAAGAGCGGATTATGTGGTGGTCAAAATGGCCCAAAAAGTTTTTCGTTGGCATTTTAAATGCACTTTTCCACCATCACCTACTCCTGTAGTCCTCTGAATAAATATGAATGAATGAATGAAATGCACCGACCCCAGCATGGTTTGACCAGACTCGATTAATCGAATGAACCCCAAGATTTGCACTAGCCTGCACTAGCCTCTGAAGCCTCATGCTTCATGGTGCTACAAAGACCATTGCATATCAAGGAGTAGACCGGGGGCGCTGTAATGGTAGGGAAGACGTGCCCTTAGGATAGGAAGGATTACAATTTTTAATTAGTTTTTGATTTTACTTTATTAGTTTATTTTATATTTTGTAAATGTGAGAACGTCGTAGGCCCTGTGGATTGTAAATTTATAGACAATTGTCTATTTGTTTAACATAAGGTACTTGTTGACAGGCCTACACTGTCCTCCCATACCTGTTAACACTGTAATTGGAAAATATTGTAAAAGACATATTTTTTAAAGAGTAACCATGGAGTTTCTTGCCGGCTCTTCTCCATGGGAAACGACCAATTGGAACCGTGCACCTAGAATCTGACGTTTCATAAGTGCCCATGTAGGTCTATGTGAAATAAAACATTTTGATTTTGATTATGAGCCGACAGGATATGCATCCTAGAGTAAGCATTGGACTAGTGGAGAGACTTTTGATATTTATCTATGAGATAGCATCTTTTAACGACGCCACAGCCGGGTTGATTCATTCATTGAGTGGCGGTGAAAAAACAAGGCGTTATAATAATGCCTGGTTTCTGGCTGCGTCGTGTGGCACAAAAGACTCGTTCAGTTCTGACTACTCTGCTTTATATCTCAGAAAGAAGTGTTGGAATTTGATTTAACCCGATGCGAAGTAAACCTGCATGTCGATTCTGTAAAAATCTCACCGTTAAAACTTCCGTGGAGTGAGCTGTCAGTCTCACCCCGTCTTGGTCAATCTCTAGCGTCAGTGGCTAACTACCCAGAACCCCGCCCATAGAAGACTAATAATGCTGCCACTCACCCCTAGCCTCTCTAAGCGCGTGCGCAGCATGCCTCCAACTATTCCTCTCAGCTAACGCAAGTGCAGTGTTGCCATGCGCGTCCAGTATACTCAGCGACGCGCCAGAAGTTAGCAGCGTTTTGACGTTTTCAAAATGGCCACGCTCAGCTGCGATGTGGAGGGCTGTCTGTGGAAGATGAAGAGGAATTAGGGAAATGAAGTTATTGCTGAAGTGTAAACCAAACGAGGGAATGCACATGCTATCCGCACTCCACGTAAATCCGTATCAGCATGTAAATCTTTGACAGTCGTTACGGATAGTCAGGAACCTGAAGTCTGACAACCAGTCTTATCAAGGGGTACCGTGTTACCCCGTAACTGGGTTGTGGAGGTCAGGTAGGCAGTTCCATGTAAAATAATGGTAATCAGCTGTATTCGTTAAGACTGGAAGTCAAGCCAACCCCAACTTAGTCGAGAAAATGATAGATAGTTGATGAGAGAGAGCAGTCTTTGGTTAATCTTTCTATCCTAATACAAATAAAAATGTCAAGCATATCAAGAAAATAAAGGTTTTACTCTTGCTCATGTTCTGGTTATATGTTTATTTGGTCTGACCACACCTTAAGAGCGACCAACCCGTCATTATTCCCATACAAACGCTCGACTCGTACAGTCCGCGAGGCCTAAGCTGAGCTTTACTCGTACAGTCCGCGAGGCCTAAGCTGAGCTTTGCATTTGTGTGAGTGAACCAATCGCACCACTGTGATCGCGAGAGGGACGCACAGCGCCTCAGGCCGATTGGCTGACGCAACGCTATGTGCACTCACACAAATGCAAAGCTGGCTGTACGTGATTATGGCGTTATAACTCCTCCAGATATATTGAACACAGTTAACTTGTGGTACATTTCTAGGTTTCTAGTTTTAACTTTTTTAAAGAAACGAATTCAGTATAGACGTCTGAAAAACATATTTTTTGCTCAAATGTTAAATGTTATGTGAACTTCGGCTGTTCATAATACATTGAAAAGTGACGAAATCATTTTTTATCGAAACCGAAAAAGTAATGGAGATACTAAATGACAAACACTTTTTTTTTCCAAAAACTTGTAAGGCTGTTTCAAAAACACGTATTGCCTGGAACAAGTCTCTGCGCGCCAATTTTCATTCGGTGTTCTCGCGTTCTCACTCTTGCTTATTTTTCAAACATTGTGTTGGATGAAACAACAAGTTTTTCAATCATGGCCGCGTTGACGATAGACAGACCGGGAAGAGCCCTTTTAAAGTGTTTCTACGCTGCGAGCAGTCGTTCGCAAACGAACTTTTACGAGCAAGCTGAGAATTCGATAGCGAACACTGTTTGGTGGGGACGATCCAACGAGTTATTCCACTTAGAGCTCTGATTTCAACAGCACTCGACGATCACCGATCTTTCGAAGCACTTTTTTTTTTAATTTTTCCGCAAAACAAACGTTTTGCTCATAGTAGAATTTCACAGCCGTGAACCATGTGAATGCTCGCGAACCATAATAATAATCATCTTGTGTTGTGCGACTGCAGGGCAAAGGCCTCCCTTCCCTTTTTCCAATCAACTCGATCCTGAGCCAATTTGGACCAACCCATCCTATAAGCCTCAAGTTCATCCCGCCATCTACGCCTGGGTCTTCCGCGATGCCTTTGGAAGTTTTCAGGGAGCCATGCTGTGGTGGTCTAAGCCCACAAAGCATCCGACATGCGGCAAACGTGTCCGACCCGGTCATGTGAACCATAAATATAAGTTTATATTTATAAGTCGCCAATAAATGCTCACGTATGTTCGCGAACGAATGTTTGCAGTGGGTATGGTGAAATATACGTAAAGGTTTCCCTTAGAGTTTTTATTGCGTTACGGCATAAAATTAATGCTGCTGTCTATATAACAATATTGAAAAAAGGCTGTTAAATGCCGCCTTTATATATGTCGGTAGTTCTTTTGCGTGTTGTGCTTTTTCTTTTCTGTGCAGTAAACAACCGATTGACTGCCTCGTTGGTCTAGTGGTCGCAAGAGCTACTGCTGAGCATGCCTGGGTTCGATTCCCAGGTCAGGCACAGTGGTATTGGGTTTTTATATCTAGAATTTCTCAGTAGCAGCGCGGAGTCTGGATTTGTGCCCGGTTGATGGCAATAGACTCGCCCCATTACATGGGACTTAGTATAACTGTGAAGTGTGAGTGCAGTGGTGGCCCAGTGGTAACGGCCGCGACTTACGAGTTGTAGATCGTAGGTTCGAACCCAGACAGGCGTTTTACTATGTGTAAATTATTTCATCACCACTGCTCTCAAAACGGTGAAGGAAAACATCGTGAGGAAACTTACTCTCTTAGAACCAAAAATTCGAAGACATGTGACATCTACCAACCCGCACTGGACCCGCGTGGTCGATTACGGCCCAATCCCTCTCACAGAGAGGAGGCCTGTGTCCCAGCAGTGGGAACATAATAGGTTGATTATGCATTATGCAAACCTAGCTGGCGAAATGTGGGTGTACTATAGGTACACCTCTGCCTAACCCTTCTGGGATTACAGGCGTGATGTTATGTAAATAAACGATTTATCTATCTTTAGCTATTTCCCTTACATAAGCGTACAGATTGTTGCGAAATAATCTTCACGAGTTGTCATCAATAGGTGAAGCTGCATTTATCGCGGTCAGTCCGTGGATGGGTGAGCGCCGTCGGAAAAGGATAAGATAAGAAATTAGCAAGGTTAATAGAATGTCTAAGGTCGACCGGATGTGCTATCTGCACTCTTGAAGGCTTCTGCCGGCTTATCAAAGAACCGCGATCACATATCCTATACATAATGCAAAGTGTGGCGATCTTGGAAATATTATCCATGGCTGTTTGTTGTATTATTATCGTAGCTGACATAAGTGCTGCCCTGCCCTGCCCACGATGGGTCGATGATTTGAAGAAGGTGGCTGGCAGCGGATGGATGCGGACTGCTCAGGACCGGGATGGTTGGCGCTTTGGGGGACGCTTACGTTCCGCAGTGGACGGCAATTGGCTGATGATGATGATGATGATGACATAAGAAATTGTGTGGACTTTACCGCGTGAAATTTCTTGTTCCCCCGGACCACTCAGTCGCATCGCATCACCTGCCCGCGCTATCACTTCATTTTCACTTTTTCTTTTTTTACTTTTATATTTTTGCTCGCATAAGCATAAGCATAATCGGCCTATAACGTTCCCACTGCTGACACAGGCCTCGGCACCTTAGGGTCATAGATTTTTTCAAATCCGTCTAGCAGTTCCAGAGATAACAACCTACAAACTTACAGGGTCTAAAATCATGGGCTGAATTCACGGTTACTCATGAATCGGTCGATTGGTCGATTTATTTTTGATTTTATTATCTAATTTTGATTTCATTTCTTTTTTATTCATTATGTTTGTTATTAATTTGACTTGATTTGATTTGATTTTTATTTTATTTACCTTGATTTTATTTTATTTGTTGACTTTTTGGTTTTATGTAATTTCTGTTGTTAGGCAGAGGTGTACCTATAGTACACCCACAATTCGCCAGTTATGTTTTAGTCCCATGTAATAGGGTGCGAGCCTATTGCCATCAACCGGGCACAAATCCAGACTCACGGGCTGCTATGCTCATGCTCAGCAGTAGCTCTTGCGACCACTAGATCCACGAGGCCTTCTATACTACCTCATGAAGTGACCTCATGAAGAGTAGTAAAGTCATACCATTATTTAAATCTGGTAATAAAAATATCATTAGCAATTTTAGGCCTATTTCTATCTAACCAGCATTTAGCAAAATATTTGAAAAGTTAATACTTAATCAGTTGCTAAGACATTTTAACTTAAATAGCCTACTTCATAATGAACAATATGGCTTTACAAAAGGACGTTCGACTACAGATGCGGGTGTTGCTCTGCTGAAACACATATTTAATGCATGGGAGAAATCGCAAAATGCTATTGGAGTTTTCTGTGATCTCTCTAAAGCCTTTGATTGCGTGCGCCATGACACGCTTTTGCGTAAACTACGTCATTACGGTGTCCAAAACGAAGCTCTCAACGTAATAAATTCTTATTTACATAATAGGGTCCAATGTGTGATGTCGATGGTGTGAAATCTTCCGAGCTACCAGTTCAGTTAGGTGTACCTCAAGGCTCAATACTGGGTCCATTCATTGTTTTTATTGTATAACAATGACTTACCATTCTATTTAAATGATATCTGTGACGTTGTACTGTTTGCAGATGATACCTATCTTATTTTTAAAGTAGACAGGAATAGACAAGATTTTGACGACGTAAACGCGTCGACGCGACGACGAAGTGCACTCTCAATGGTTACGGATTGGTTTACGTCAAATAATCTAGTTCTCAATGCCAAGAAAACGAAATGTGTGAAGTTCGCCTTACCGAATGTTAGAAATCTAGGACCCAACATCGTCATAGATAAAGAACTGCTTGAAACTGTAGACTCGGCGGTTTTTCTGGGCATAACGGTAGATGCCAAACTTCAGTGGGGCCCACATGTATCAAGTCTAGCGGGGAGGCTCAGTTCAGCCGCCTACGCCGTCAGGAAAGTAAGACAATACACTGACGTTGATACAGCTCGGTTAGTCTATTTTTGTTATTTCCACAGCCCCACAGCAGAATACCGTAGGACATCCTACGGTATTCTGCTGTGGGGCAAAGCCGCTGATATTCAAAATATATTCGTCCTTCAAAAACGAGCTGTCCGAGCAATATCAGCTAGGAGCCAGAGTTTATCTTAGAGTTTATTTTTTAAGATATTGGTATTCTCACGGTGGCATCTCAATTCATCTTCGCCAACATCTTATACATTAGGCAAAATATACACTTATACACTAAAAACAGTGATTTTCACAATGTTAACACTAGAAATAAGAACAAACTACGTGCTCCCTTTCACCGGCTTAATAAGGTCCATAACTCATTCGTTGGCCTAGGTATAACCTTTTATAACAAGTTGCCCTCTTCTTTACTAGATTTACCTTTTAATGCGTTTAAGGCTCAAGTAAAATCCAACCTTTGTTCAAAGGCATATTATTCCATTAACGACTACTTAAACGATAAGAACTGTTGGTCGCTGTGATTAACTCAAGACAATGTTCGTGTTCTTTCTCCAGAATCAGCTTACCTACTGACAGGGTATATGAGTTCATATATTTGTTTTTTTTTTATTTGACGGTATAAGTCAATTATTTGTTATCTTCATTTATTATTGACATGATCTACTCATTACAATGTTTTTAATGAGCTGTATTGTAATATGTGGTTAGCCAGTCGACAATTGATAATACTATTCTTTCTTGAGCAACCGGCAGCAAGTTCGTCATGCTCCCTTAGATGTCACTGCTTGCGGTAGCGTCCCCGACGCTACCGCAAGCAGTGACATCGGGTTTCTATTCCATCAGTCGGGTTTCCTCCTTCCCTCAAATATGGCGAGGGGGGTAATGGCTGACCTTTGCGTTATGCTCGTGAACGGGTGCTGCTTGTGGTGACTGGTTGTCTTGCTGTCTATGGTTTTATTATTGTTACAGTAATTGCTCTGTTAATTTATTTTACTTTTATGGTCCTAGTTTTTCATTTATTTATTTTATTTGTTTGTATAATAATTCCAGTATTGCATATGTAAGCTGCCATGCCTTTTAGGCCTGGAGGCTTTTATTTATGTATTAAGTGTTATTAACATTTTTTTTTATGGCAATTAATTTAATGATTCGGTAATTACTTACAATTGTTTAGAATCCAGTTCTTCTAACCGAATAGACAGCTGTGCTGCTCGGGAGTTTGTTGCGCCACTTCTTCTTCCCAGCTAAAGCACTAGGAAGTGGTGAAGGGCGGGCGTTTTGGGGGACTGTCTTATGTAATTTTGACGTTCGAAAAGTGCTGATTCTCAGCCTAATTTGAATAAATGACTTTTGATTTTGATTTTGACCTAATATCCTAATCCTACTAATTTTATAAACGCGAAAGTTTGTGAGTATGGATGGATGTTTGTTACACGACCACTAGACCAACGAGGCGGTCAATACGAATTACAAATTAATTACTAATTGAATTATTAATTACGAATCATATTATCTTAATATGGTACTGTTTTAATGATGACAGACCACTGGCATTTAAATGTATGTCACCACTGTCGCAGCTGCGGAGGACTTGACCGCGACTAATCGCAGTTTTCAGTCGCTATAGCACGGCTTTTAGAAATGATCATTAACACAGACGAGCAATATAAAAAAGCCGCTTACTTAACTACAGTAATATTCAACAGAGATTTAAAAAAATAGAGAGCAGTGCGAATTGTAGGTCGTAGGTTCGAACCCAGACAGGCGCTTTACTTTGTGAAAATTATTTCATCACTACTGCTCTCGAAACGGCGAAGGAAAACATCGTAAGGAAACCAACATGTCTTAGAAGCAAAAATTCGAAGATATGTGACATCTACCAACCCGCACTGGGCCCGCTTGGTGGATTACGGCCCACTCCCTCCCACAGATAGGAGGCCTGTGTCCCAGCAGTGGGAACATGATAGACTGTTATGTAAAAAAAAATGTTTGCTTGTTTGTTTGTATGTGTAATCTCTGGCACTGCCAGTCGGATTTGACAAAATATTTTTGAACTTGATAGCCAAATTCTTGAGGAATCCGTTCATCACTCATAGGAGTCGAGCAAAAATAAAGAAAGTCAGAAACAACGCTAAGCGAAAACAAGTGATGCGACGGGGTTGGTCGGGCGAACAAGAAGTTTCACGCGAACGACGAATTTCAAGTTTAAACCACGCGAGATAGCTTCTTGAAGTGAAAAGCAACCTGCTTATGTCAAAAAATGCTTTTAGTTTGTGCGGAATAAAAAAAACTTTCTTTCTAATGTATATTATAACAACGCATTAAAAAAAACTCAAAACTGCAAGAAAAATACAGGGTGGAAGGGACATCGAGGCACAACCGGTTACCATGGACTCAGTACATTATTCTGAACAACGCAGGGGGCGTTGACATTTTTTGTCGGTTATTTAAAAAAAAAATTGCTCTGCCATACATTTTGACCGCGTAGGTATTGCACTTTTCGATGAAAAGGCAGTTATTTTTTTTGATAACTGACAAAAAATTTCAACGCAGGGATTTGGACATAACAACGATTAAATCTTAAAGTAGGTTTATGAAAATGAAACCAAATTTTTTAATCATTCAATATTTCGTGTTGCCTCCGCGTGCTCTCAATACGGCTTCCACACCATTTGGCATGTTGAGTACCGGATTCCTCAGAATTTTCTCCAATTCTTCAATCAGTACATTTTTCAGGGCATAAAATGTGTGGGGCATTTCGCCTGAGATAAAATTACTGTCGAGTCGAGTGTAGAGAGACGACTGTAGTCGAGTGTGATTATGGCCTGTTCCAAAAGTATCTCATAAAAGTTAACACAAGTTAAACTCTTACGCAATAACTCATCATATTATATCATCATCATAATCAGCCTATAACGTTCCCACTGCTGATACACAGACCTCCACTCGGTGAGAGGGAATCGGCCGTAATCACATGTCACATGTCTTCGATTTTTTTGTTCTAGGATATGCCGGTTTCCTCACGATGTTTTCCTTCACCGTTTTGAGAGCAGTGGTGATTAAATGGGTGCGAACCTATGGCCTACACATCATAGGAAAGTCGCGGCCGTTACCACTGGGTCACAACTGCTCCACGCAATCAGTCTGTTAATGTTGACGTACAAAAGGCAGTTTTAAACGTCAACATTGATTGATTCTAAGCGCTTCTAAAAGGTAGTTTCGTATGGAGAAGAAGGGGCAAGAAACTCCACCGTTTCTCTTTTAAAACGTTTAACAATATTTTGAAAACATTAATTATACTTTTCTATGTGAAGACGATGCACCAAGAATAAAAATACTATAACACAATAGGTAATTCACTAAAGGGAATAGAATAATAGTAACACATTCTTCTTGTCTATTGTTCTTGTATCATTATATGTTGGGTTGTGTGCATTCTGTTCTAAATAATGTATTTTATTTATTTATTAAAACTTTATGCACAAGTAAAAAAATACTGTACAAAGGCGGACTTTATTTACCTAATATAAAAGGTTTAAACTTTATATCTCACCACGTTTTCCAACAATTGGGATGATGACTTGAATAAAAAATGATCATCAAAGTAATGTAATTTCAAAGAAGGCTTAGTAAAAATGAGATAATCGAAAAAATCTGTTAAATCGGTGTAAATTTGAAGACGATACATGCTTTAAAAGTTTTTGGATTTATGCCGTGCCTGTCGCGCGGTACTGTCAATGTACGGCGCTATTATGAACTTGCGTAGTCGTGACGTCACTTCTACGATAGTGCTGTCCTTCTCCAACAGTTATCTTAAAACGTTTATAACTTGATACTTTTTTAAGCTTTTACACTTTTTGTAATATAGTTTGCTCTATTTGGAAACAAACAGTCTTCTGAGACAAAAATCAAAAAACTGTCATCATCCGAATTACTTAGACTTTGAATAACCGCAGACTACAGCGGCAGTGCCGCTACGTATTTCTATGAAAGTGCATCAGGGGATGGCGACAGTGCCGCCTGCTGCTGCGGTCGAGCGACGACTGCAGACGGCATACCAGCACGCTTAGCATTAACATCATAGAATCGAGTATTGTCGAAGTCAGAATAGATTGTCCGTGGCTGTCATTAACAGAGCGACAACAAATATTTTTTTATTCTTTGTGTAAACGAGGCAAATGTAATATATAAGGATCGTAGCAGGTGGCGTTCTGAGGTTTCTGCCTACGGACTGCCAACCTGGGGAGAAGGCGTGAGGTTATGTAAGAAGTATTTTTTGACGTGATAAAAAAATACTTCTTATCGCTCTGCGACTCGATTTTCGATAGAACAAACTTCCATAGATTTTTTTCTACTTGAGTCGCGCCGCGATGTCGCGTCGCGCCTGTCTGCGGGAGCCCTAAGACTCGCAAATAAGCTCACGTTCTTACCAGTAGCAACATCAGACTTGGCATCTATTTGAGCGCCTGCAGCACACAATGCAGCGAGGTAGCCTCGCAGTTCACCTAGTGCAGGTTGCACAATACCTGTGACGACTATCAAAGATCTACGAATAAAAGCCTATAATGGCTTAACGTGTTTTCTGAAGCACGGAGACCGACCTTGGCAAAAGCAGCCTTCGAAGATGCGATTATAAGCCTTGCAAATCAGCTCACCTTCCCTCCGGTAGCAGCATCAGACTTTGCATCAATTTGAGCCCCTGCAGCGCAGAGCGCTGCGAGGCAACGGCTGCGTTCAGCTAAGGCAGCGGCGTGCAGCGCACTTCGATTGCAATGGTCGCGAGCGTCGACCGCTTCACCGCTAGCCAGCAGCTCTTCAAGGAGTTCTAAGTTGTCCCAGAGGGCTGCCTGAGGGGTTAGAAAAACAACAATTATAGGCATGTACACCGCTACATATGGACTACAAAAATCCTGCATCGCGCAAACAGAGTTTACCGCGCAAATAGCATTTTACAACGTCCCACCAGAAACAACACCCGTCTCGTTGGATGATCCTCTCTTTTCAATAGAGTAGGTGTGAACTTTACACCCTGTTCCTCATACCTATATAAATTCATTAAAAATATAAATAAAATATAGTCCTGGCTGGCAAATCCTTTCCTCCGAATCTGGGTGGTCCTCATATGGCTTGACTTTAAATGTAAATGTGACCTCTGAGTTTGTTTCGATCTTCTTAGAGTAGTCGGATAGGAAGCACCAAACTCATCTAGTTTTAAAACATAATTTATTTTTGAGGTGTAAATGTGTTTTTTTTTTCAATTTACGTAGTTAATCTCATTTAGCATTAAACAATGATTTCTTGATCAAAAGACCAAAAGCAGAAAAAAAAAACAACTGTCTCTCCTTTCTCAGTATGTGCAGCAAGGCCACTATAGAAACGAAAAACAAAATGACGTATTATTTGGCGCGATGTCAAAATTTAAGAAAAAAAAAACTTTTTCTTAAGAAAGAGATTTAGCTTCTCTTTGTAGAATTGAGATAGTTGGTAATGCTATGCAGGCTGGTTGTCTAAAAGAGATCGCCTCGTGCGATAAGACGGCCCATAATACACATGTTTTAAACAATAATTTGCATAATCAATAAATAATAATGCATATAAATAAAACAAAGTCAGATTAGTTACACCATTTATAACTCAAGAACGGCTGGACCTATGATATGTGATTTGTTTCATTTGTCTTTGCCCCAAATACCAGAACAACTATTAAAACATGGGATATTTCATGATAAAAATAATGAAGACAATAGTCTGAGCTGGTAGAAGTTTGCCGGTTCAACTAGCAAATGAAATATTTATCCTGCATCATTTTAATTATCAATGGCTTTAATAAGCACAGAATCAATAATTTTATATTAAAATGGGAGAAGCAAGATGATATTTGCTATTAAAGAATGGACACATGAAAAGTCAATCTTTCTGCCTTATTAATAGCAATATGTTTCAAAAAATTTATGCAAAATAAATGTAGGAATTATCCTATAAAGTCTTTGTTGATTCATATAAACTCTGTCTATAATAAAGGAACAGTTTTACCTAAGCTTAAAAAAATAAAACAGCAAGCGTGTTCAATATGTTTTTTCATTTAATTTTTATTCTGTATGAATCTTTTGTTTACCCAAATATTTTTACTAGGCTTGCATTCGGTACAATAATAGGCAATTAATTAAATATTATTTAAGTAGATGCGACGCTTAATTTAGAGTGAAAACTTTTATTTTTCAAAAGTTTTTTTATTGTATTTTTTAAAGGGTTCTCTGTGTTGTGAATGTGTTTCTTGCCACCATAATGTAAGACAAGACCTTGCACCACTTCACATATCCGCAATACACGATTGCAACATTTCAAAACGCAACAAATCGCAGTTTTTCTTGCCGTTAACGGTGTATTGACAACTCTTGACAACTCAAGATTCGATTAAATATATCACTTACCTGATGCAGCAGGCGCCCTTGGAAGTGGTCCTCATCCGGAGACAGGTCCATTATATTCGTTTTCAGAAGAAATACACAAGTAGCACAGACATTTCCGGCCTAAACAGCCGCTCAAGCGTTACAAAAGGCCTGTGAACGAAATACAGCGATACACACCAAATTGTTCACTGAAACTGCCTTTAAAATACACAGTTATGTGCGCCAGACGTTTTTTTCTTTCGGCTTTGCGGATGTAAAACGTTAATTATTGCGAAATTGTAAATTAAATCGTGAATAGGATTTATTGATTTGTTTGATGACAGCTGACCTGACTGACTGACAAGTGTTTGACAGCTATCAAATATCCAAATCAAACTGCAGTCTGCAGTGGTACGAAGAAGGATTTTCGATTTCGAAACGCTACGCGCTAAGCAAGTCTAAAATTAATACAATACATGTGCATGGTATTCACAATATTGCTGTAATTATAGGATTAATAAAGATAATAAAATCATGGAACAATGTCTAAAATACTGAATTGCAGATGAAGTTTTAATGACACAACAGCTGTTACTCTCTAAACCCGTGAGAATTAAGCGAAGCGAAACCGCAGCGCTCCTTGATAAACCCGTTACCCGTTTACATCATTATGGCTGCATTCGGAATTGCGCTGCAATCGATTTGAGCGGGCTTACTTTCGTACAGGATTAGCGTGAGCGCGGTACCGCCGACGATGCCCTAAATTGAAATCACCGTGAGCACTGTCAAAAATGACAGTTGTCCTTTGGTTGAAATTTAGTATCGTTTTGCAGGAGGTGGGGGTGGGGAGGTGGTAGGGGGGATGGAGGGGGGTGCTCCGTCCCCCCTGGTAACGCACCGTTCTTGAGAAAAACTAATTATTTTAACCTAACCTCAAAACACTTAAATGTCGCTTTTCCAACGTCTCCGGCGCTGCGGGAAGTGCAACCCCTTCGCCCTTGCGTAACAAAGGATAGCCACCCATGCTCACCTCTGCAGCTTCGGCTTACTGGTCCAGCCTCAGCCGCTACGGCTCGCACGGGTGCATATGCTTTGTTACAGCGGGCGGGGGTTGCCCTCCCTTCGCGCCTCCGGATTTTTATAAATACTCACGTAGGAGCCAAAACCGAATCGGGGCACCCCGACTCCACGTAGTCTGTGGAGTCGGGGTGCCCCGATTCGGTTTTGGAACCATGTCGACCTATTTTAACCTTGAAGTGGAGGTACACTAACTTCTCACAACTCTGGGAGAAACGGAATGAACGTAAACAAATGACACTGACACATGACGCAAATAGCGTTTTTTTTTTTACGTTCCGTTTCACCGATTTTGCACGACATTTTACACCACAGACAATACACTAGTACAGATTTGGTTGTCAATCGCCGATTTTAACGTTTCGTTACGCTGTAATCTAATTTGAGGTTAGAAACATTTATTATTAATTTCTCGAAAAATACGCATTACCTTGTAATAAGAGTGGTAGCGTTATAATCAGGGAACCCACCCCTACCATCTTCAACCCTTTTTACCCCAAAACTCCTGCCAAACGATACTAGACTCAAGCCGAAGAAGATATTTGTGGTGTATACACAAAGAAATACTGTAATCCAACCATTAAAGTGAATATAGCTGACGAGCCAAACGGACGACAAATTTCCGTCATGCTCAAATCAGTCGCCTCCTAACCAAAGAAGAAGAAGTTTGTGGTGTTCACACAAAGAAATACTGTAATCCAACCATTCAAGTGAATATAGCTGTCGAGCCAAACGTACGAAAAAATTCTGTCATGCTCAAATCTGAGCAATAAAGAGATGTAGTGTCCATGCGTTGAACTTCTTTTTTCATAAAAATATCCAATCGGTCTTTCTTGTGCCAGCACCCTAATTGCGTAACACATTTTCGTAAACGATTACGACTAATCTGTTTGATTTTAACGGTTCAAGAACATTCATTGCGTTCTTTATATTGTTGAGCAGAATTTTTATCGAACTTAAAAAGCAATATTATAATTCCACTATTCGCATTCACAGAAGCAATGGATTAGCAATCTGTTTCAAAACGATTCAGATTCCGATTGATTGTGCATTACACAATTAGGGTGCAGGTTTGAGGTTATATAAAAGCTTTAACGTTGTGCGAGCTCAGTGTTCGTGTTCGCTAGTGTTCCGAATTGTTGACAGCTCTCAGCTGTCATAATCGTGATATATTATGTAAATCGAAACGCAAATAATTGTTGTGAGTGATTAAGGTCTAATTCGGAATGTTTTTTTTTACGTTTTTCGATTGAATGAATTTTTCGCGTAACTTTGCAACTTGCAGCAAAGTATTATTTTGTTATCGATTCATTAGAGTCCAATTTATAAAATAAGTAAGTTTTCATAAAGAAAAT
Organism: Dasypolia templi; assembly: GCA_963555695.1. NCBI lineage: Eukaryota > Metazoa > Arthropoda > Insecta > Lepidoptera > Noctuidae > Dasypolia > Dasypolia templi. The sequence goes on from OY743166.1 coordinate 2,811,423, forward strand.
ATTAGAACATTCGGATTTCCACGTCTTATCTTTTTACTTCGCCATTATCTTTAAAACCTTGTGTCAAACTACCCACAAAATATGAATATAATTTTCACACATTGTTCGGCCTTAATTATTATCGGCGATTTCAAATTTAAAATGTCGCGTAGTTACGGCAGTTACGATGCAGATTGGCAGAGAAGGAAGTCAGTGCTGATCAGGAGTCTTTTCCACGATATTCCGAGTAAGTTAAAACTACTGTACCTCATTCCTTAATATAATCAATTCTTCGTCGTATCTATGGTCGACATAATTTAAAATATACATTAGCTTTGACCAGGATTCGGCAACTTCAACAGCCTTAGCGTTGACCAGCCTGAGGTGTTATCACACAGTCCCTCTGTGGCTTATTGGAACTCACCTGACTAAATTGTACCTGCAGCGGCCCACCAGCAAGCGTGACATCACCACCATAAAATACGAGTTTGGCCAACGGAAGAAAAGACAAAAGACAGATGAATAAAATAAGTCCGTGATTTTGTCCACACTTTCGTCGACAAATCCCGGTCATGAACCGCGTACTGGCTTCTTAATTTATCAAAAAAAAACAGGTGGGCCATGGTAGTTGGTGGCCAGCTGGAAGCTTTTCTTTTCTTCTGTTGTTATGAACAATAGAGAGGACAGGTTCTCAATCTGCTTGTTTGGCGAGAAATGCATATATTTGCAATGTAGAGGGATACTAAGTTCATATTCATACACGAGGGTATTGCCATCTCAGACTCCACAAAACTGTGAAGGAAACATCGTGAGTAAACGTAAAATGTCTTAGAACCAAAAATTCGAAGACATGTGACATCTATCTATCCACACGCACTGGGCCCGCGTGGTTGACTACGGCCCACTCCCTCTCACAGAGCCGGGGCCTGTGTCCCAGCATTGGAAACATAATAGGCTGAATATGCATACTCCACAAAATTGATGGCCAGATAGCGGTTAAGACCGTCGGCGTGAGTTGGCGGTGTGATACCCCGAGCCTCGGAAGTCGTTGGACCTACACCTGATCTCTCTCCGGTCGTGTCGGATTGCCGTCCCATCCCATCGGACTATAAGAGTGTGAGAAGAGAGAGTTCACCTGTGTCTACGCACATACTTGTGCACTGTAATATCTCCCGCTCAGAAGGCTACTTTGCTGAGAGTGGTCGTGATGGCCAAAATTCGGTCTACAACGAGAGAAATGTAATACCCCAGTTTCAAGTGCACTTGCACTAGTTGCCCGTGCCCGCAATTGATACACGTGTCTATTGTGTATTAAACTCAATCTTTATTAGGGTCAATCCCACGTGCTTCAGTAAATCCACATGACAAACGCTCTAACGACTACTTTCAAACGGTTTTTTTGAGCGAAAAGGTTGAGAGGTTGGCGTCACCGACCTCCTAATGTTAATAGTACCTATACCTGTAGTTATGGGCATAACGTGTTGCGCATTTCATAGTTTTAAGTTTTCACTTCTGTCTGCCGTCCCCATGAAAGCTTATGTTTTTTCTTTTGCGTTGAAAAAGTTATAATAATGCCAGCAATATTATTTTCCTGCAGTACTATCACCCGTTGAGGAGGAATCTAACGACTCGTCCCAACAGTATTATTTTCCAACTCAAGAAGTATTCGCCTCTCCACAGAGACCATTCAGTCCATTACCACCACTTATCATAGAAAAAGTACCCATAACTAATAAACACGACGAGCCTGAAGACTACTACAGTAAACTTTATAAAAAAATGAAAAAGATATATAGAAAACTTTTTATTGAAAAGCGAAACTTCAGTAGTATAGATTATGGTTCTAATTGCAGTGATAGTTCGGTTAGTGATGATAGCAATGGCTCCGTTGAAAATCTAGATTTCCGTTTCCTTGAAAGAAATTCTCCAGTTACTGACAATTTTGATTCGATCATTGAAGATAGAGAGGCAAGACAGAGTTCTGCTTCTACTAAATCTAATGGATATGGCGCTGATTTAGAGTCGATGGATACTGTAATTATTGATGTTGTTAATTATACAACATCGAACGAAGACAGTATAATGATATCAGACGAAGAAGAAGCAGGCAGTGAAAATATTAATAGAGTCGGAATAAGAGATGAAGATTCTGAAAACTCGAGATCACATGAAAATAATAAATCTAAGAAAGAGAGATTAAATGATCCACAATTGAGTGGAGGAGAAGAATCCCAACATTCCATAATCGATGATCATGAAATGTCTGAAAGTGAACAATCTAATGAGCCAGATGACGAACAAATTTATGAGGAAGAAGGCTCAGGTAATGAAAATATTGATGAACATGAATTAATTGAAGAAACAAGTCAAACTGCAGAGTATGATACAGTAAGAATAGATGTTCCCGTATTTAGTGGAGTAGAAGAATCTCAACATTCCTCAATCGATAATCATGAAAAGAGTGAAAGTGACGAGTCTAATGAAATAGAGGATGAACCACAACCAAATAATGTAACACAAAGACAAGACAAGACACGACGAGGATTGTTTGAAAACGAACTTAAAGCGAAGGAATTTGAAAAGACAACGTCTGAAGATGGAAGCAAATTAATAGAATCAAACGTTGAACCGATGCAAGCAAATGTAGACTCTAGTGATTCTAGTGAAGGTAAGTTTTGATGTTAGTAAATGAGGGTGCTTATTTCCCCTTTACGTGCTTTCACGATTTAAACAGTGGTGGCCCACTTTGGGCTGGATTCCGGCTTTCATAGACTTATAATCTTGACGATTCAAGTGTCGAATTTTATGCTGGAATATGATTTGAAAGACACTACATATGCCTAAATATATCATAATTATGGAATAATATACATAGGAAACAGAACGAATAGAATTTTTTCTTGAAAAATTTGTATGGAGTTGGTAAGAAAAATCATCATATCTCCGCTCTCGTACAATAGGCCGTTATTCTTTTTCAGGGGATTAATCCATATTATTTAGAATTTTTTGACATACGCCATGACACGGCCAAAGGTGTTTAGGGATATGAGGAACAGGGTGTAAAGTTCACTCATACTCTTTGAAAAGGGAGGATCCTCCGACCAGATGGATGTCGTATCTGGTGGGCAACTGCCCGATGATTGTTGTCGGGAAGTTGTATATATGCTATCTGCGCGGTAAACTCTGCTTGCGCGATGCAGGATTTGATTCGTTTGTTCGCATGTGGCGGTGTAGATGCCGCCACATCACTCCCCTCCGAAGACCGGAGGTCGATAGTGGACTAAGTCTTGTATCTTGCGATGCTTGCCAATGCCAGTTGGGTTCCAGTGGGTTGGAACCGGGTGTCGCATAGTTCGCGGTGAGTCGGAACTGTCTGCGAAGATGCCCCAGTGAGTCGGGGTGGCTGACTGCTGATGTCGACCAGGAGAGGGATTAAGCACTCTGCTTGTGGACCGGCCGAATGTGCAGTGTGCTGTGCCAAGGTTGCTGATGAGGCTGAAGGTGATGACCAGGTATGCGCTTGCGCTGCATGCTGATGGTCAGGACAACCGTTCAAGCCGTGCTTGCTGGCTGGCTGTGTGACTTGCGGGAGTGATGATGATGACGTCACGCTGAAGTAGTTGCACGAAGGCTGCGCTGACGTTCATACTCGGGGTCACCAGTTTTAGAGATATGAGGAACAGGGAGTAAAGTTCACTCATACTCTTGGAAAAGGGAGGATCCTCCGACCAGATGGATGTCGTATCTGGTGGGCAACTGCCCGATGATTGTTGTCGGGAAGTTGTATATATGCTATCTGCGCGGTAAACTCTGCTTGCGCGATGCAGGATTTGATTCGTTTGTTCGCATGTGGCGGTGTAGATGCCGCCACAGGTGCGAGTTTTTTTTTACTCTGAAAAAGATTATTTTGATTTTACAAAATTCATTTTGTATTAAACTTTACGTCTTTATGTATTGCCTAAATGATTTATCAGACCACAACTTTCAATTACCGCGTCAAGAATTGGTAATTAACTTTAAAATATTACTTATAAATTTAACAATAATTACTAACTTTTCTAATAACTCCTTAACTATTACTACAATTACTGATAATCAAGACGAAAAAGGTAAGACATAAAATAATTGTTAAGTATGTCATTAATAATTAGTGTGAAATTTCCGATACACTATTTAATTAGACTAATTAGGTGAAGGTCCTTTTGTTCTCATAGTATTGTCCTCACTATGTTATTGATTTCAATGGGTGCGTATTTACGTATTCCGTCTATTAGATATTGACATAATGAGGATAATTAGAAAATAAATTGTCTTCATGCAATACATAGGATGATAGGAGTGTTTTAAAGAATAACAATTCAGTTATCTTTGAGAAGTTACAGTACAAACAGTGATGAGTAAACATGGATAGTATCGTATCAAATCTTGATTTGTTCGTTATTCTGAAAAGCTCACACAAAAGTAATGATTATTTCATCAATTTTTGTTTGAGGCTGTGTTATATCGATGGAACTATTGTTTATCCGAGGAAGATCGTGTAACTTTCAAAGAGTTTTGCCGAAAATTCACTAGAGCAGTTGACAAACGTTGGCGTTTAGCAAGACGGAATATGGAAAGGTATCGAAAGGAGTACGGAAGCCGAAATCTAGCCCACGGTGTGGCCCAGTGGTAACGGACCCGACTTACTAATGAAAAAAGTCAACTCCCCTATATTGAATATTTCGGTTTTCGGTTCAGAAACATGTACTGAATCCATGGTAATGGCTGTATTATGTTTAATTAATTATGTTGATGCCAGGTCCAGCCTACAGGCAAATAACAACAGCAGCTATGGTCCACTTCGATGGGTCCCAAGATGCTGGAGAACGAGAGAGTCGAGTTTACGAAGATTCCGTCAAGAGTGTTATACTACCAACGAGGATCAAGAGAGTGGTGGCCTTTCGCAATGTTGATGTTGATGATAGAATTGAAATTTTGCAAATATTTGAAGACAATGCAGGTTTGTAATTGTTTGAAATTGAAGAAGTTAAGTAGGGGTCCAGTGATGATAGACTTTTATTAGAAATGTTCGTAAAAATAATTTAATTTCAAATAAGGCATATTAAAATTAGACAATCGATTAGAATTATGAAGATGCTTCAGGCTTTAAAAGTTTGAAGGGATATGAGGAACAGGGTGTAAAGTTCACTCATACTCTTGGAGAAGGGAGGATCCTCCGACCAGATGGATGTCGTATCTGGTGGGCAACTGCCCGCTGATTGTTGTCGGGAAGTTGTATATATGCTATCTGCGCGGTAAATTCTGCTTGCGCGATGCAGGATTGATGCGTTTGTTCGCATTTCTGCTTGTGGCGGTGTAGATGCCGCCACAAGTTTTTGGAGGGGATTATTACGTATTAGGACCAATATACAGCACTATTATATATATAAATGAAGTTACATAGTCGTGAAAGTGCTCCGCCCGATCATGACATATGCCAGTGCCGTCCTTGCACACGCCAAGCCCCATCGCTTCAATAGAATGCAGACCCTCCAGAACAAGTTCCTCCGTAAGATAACAGGCTCCCCCTGGTACGTTCGCAACGAGATCCTTCACGTTGACCTCAACATTCCCACTATCCGCCAGTTCATGAAACGCATTTTAAAGCGTTTTTTCGAGACCGCCGTGAATCACCGCAACCCTCTGGTTGTCAAGGCCGCTAGCTATATTCCCTCCTCCATTAGTCATGTCCGCCGTCCCAAGCATGTCCTCACCGATCCCGATGACCACTTAACTCTCATTCAGAAGAGCAGTAGGGCCACCAGTACAGTGCACAAACACAGACCGACATTCCGACCTCGCCGCTGAGGTTCCTCGCGAAGATCCCGACGTAACTGTCCCCCCCGACCCTTGCTCGACGAAGTGCCAGCCCGCGCCGTAGCTGAGCCTGTAGCTTTAAATTCCCCAGATAATAATAATATAATCCAGATCCAGCCTGTCCCATCTTGCTGTCCTCCCGTCAGCGACGCCCTAAGCCGAGGTCCGTACCCCACAAGGGGTGTCCTTAGCGAGCGTTCGCTTAGTAATGTAAGTAGTTTTACGCCCCTGGCTGGAGGCTTTGAGTACGCTTAAGGCAGCCACAGGATAGTCCGGTTAAGTAGTCACGACCTCTCAAGGTCAACTACGAGATGCAATACATAAAAATAAAAAAAAATAAAAAAAAAATTGTGCTGTCCTTGTCTTACACTCATTTTAAAACGTTTTTAACTTACTTTTTTTTGAATCCACAAAACACTTTTTGGACTATTGTTTTCACTATTTGGAAGATGAAAATAAAATTGTCATCATCCCTATTAAATGACTGCTGTCAGAATTTCCCGTTAATGATGCCAGCCTATTGGGCACTTTTCCTGTTGACAGCGATGTAGACGAATTTTTCGATGCCCTATGATGCTTTTCCTTCTTTTTTCTATTCATAACATAACATCACGCCTGTAATCCCAGAAAGGTTAGGCAGAGGTGTACCTATAGTACACCCACATTTCGCCAGTTATGTTTAAGTCCCATGTAATAGGGGGCGAGCCTATTGCCATCAACCGGTCACAAATCCAGACTCCGGGCTGCTACTGAGAAATTCTAAATAGAAAAACCCAATAACACTTTGCCAGACCTGGGAATCGAACCCAGGACCTCATGCTCAGCAATAGCTCTTGCGACCACTAGAACAACGATGCAGTTTTTTTATTCATGTTTAAAATTGAAGGCTCTTAGTTTGTATATTATGTATGATTATTAGTCTACGTATTTTGAACGACTGCTTACAAAATACTGAATACGAGTATTTATATGGAGCGACTGCCCACCTGACACAACCCAGTAACTGGGTAACACGATACTCCTTGGTAAGACTGGTTGTCTGACTTTCGACTTCCAATTCCAGTTTTTGATTTTCGAGTTATTTAACACTTTGAACGGAGCATCCAGAGACCCTAGTGTGAGTTTCTTTTAACCATCTTGACTTTACGCATCGTATGCGTTTTACGTTCCGATTGGCCCTCGGCAATCGAAGCACAACTTCCGATTGGTGAAGGGCCAATCGGAACGCCGAACGCGGTCGATGACCTCAGGTATTCAAATATTCGTTGAGAGGCGCACTATTATATAAAACAAATGACGGATATTGACGTTCTGCTTTGCAAACAATACGGCGCGTTAACGTAGCTTGAAGGAGTCGGCTTATGCCACAACTAACGTTTTAAATCGTTGCTCCGCTCACAGTGTTAAGATTCGAATCAAAAAGGAAAAGATATGCCTTTTCCTTGGAGCATTAATTAAAGCTTCAAATAAGAATAACAGCGATTTTAATCTTATTTACTGTGATTGTTTGTTCTTGTTTTAACACTGGCGCGACGCCACAGAGCGGTTATGTACTAATCATAACTATAATAATTTCTAATTACTTAGCTCCTATTGGTTACTTTATTTATATAATATTTTTACATCATCAATCCGTATGGTGGCGTACCGACCGCGACGCAGCGCTCGCGAATTGTGTCACTCATATAAATATTGCGTGGCTCCACCTACTCGTCAATCAACCGATCACCATAGTATCGGCCTATCAATAGAATCCTAAGGATGATCAGCTACATGTTACCTGACCATTGTATGTATATACATTTAAAAATTTATTTTAATTCCATTTTAAATTTTTATTTTCAATTAAAGTAAGTAATTCTTCTAGGGTAGGCGTTGCTCTCTCTTGCCCCACCCCTCACCCCTTAGGCTACGCTCATGGGTGAGAAGGACGTCGATGCACAAAATGCGAAACCATGTATTAACATTCATGATTCTACAACCCCGTTCCGTAGAAATTTTCCATCGGTTATCAAATAAAAATCTGCTGCTTCATAAAAAGTGCAATAATAATAATAATCCATTTATTTTCAGGCGACACAGGCCCATAGATAAATACCTTAACCTAAACATACATATATTTACCTTATACAAAACTTGTGTTAATGAAAAATACTTAAGACTATTTTAGTAGCACTTCACTTGGCACTAGGTAGACTTTGTGCTGTCTTGTGGTAATTGTCCGCGGAAGCAACGGAACACCACAACCTGCTACCATGACAAGGGGCAGGTAACAATTCGGTACGCGCACCATGAACGCCTTAAAATTGACGTTGCGGCGCGACTCCAGTAACTGCACCCTCGGCATGTACCTTATCTTCTGGCGCACGTACTCAATGATGTCCTCCGCCTTAGTAGTGTAGTGCAGGCGGGAGATGTACACCGGAGTGTTCGGCTTTGCGGCACGCAGGCCTTCTTCAGGACCCGTAGGTGATTTGCCGTAGCAGTTCTTGTTATTTTGCGATCGGTGCTTCCTCTTTTGCACCGTCACAAAACCCTCATCGTTATTACCTCTTTCCGGTGCCTTTTCTGGCATAGGCTTTGTGTTTGGAGCGCCAGGGGCACTCGCGGTGACCCTAGCGTAATCCTTTCAAAGGGGTTTCGCCGGGGCTACAGACAGTGGCAGCGGGACTGGACGAGGGGCTCGGGCGGCACTGCTCGGTGGAGCCGCGATGACGGGCGCGGGGCTGCGGGACGCGCGGGCGGGGCGCACTGCAAGCTCGGCAATCGACGTATGCGCAGGCGATGAAACTGCTGACGCGGACTTTGGCGACGATATTTCGAGGCCGGCTCCGCGAAACGTGTTTACATTAGACGCATCGGCTGATGACCTCATTTCCGTCACACTGTTGTGCAACTCGCCAACTTCTTTACGCTAATCGGCGACGGTGTTTTGGGTTGCATCTAAAGTCGATAGCACATCCGCGAGGCGGGCCTTCAGAAAGACAATGTCCTTCAGAAGGCTCGTTACATCGACTTGGTCGATGGTGACGGGAGGAAGCTTGTGCAGCTCCTTCGCCACAAACGTTGGCACGTCGTCAGGGTCGGTCTCCTTGAACAGCGTGACTATGTCTTGCAGGCAAAAAGTGCAATACCTACCATACGTGGTTAAAATATAGCTGACGGTGATGTCACCTGTAAAGTTGTGAAATCCACTTAAGCCCGGTTCTTATAAACAAAAACGATAGTCTCTAGTCAGCCTCTTAATATGCCCACCTTTTACTTTTATCGTCAGCTCTGCCAACCTGTTACTGTGAACTATTTCACCAATACTGCTCCCAAAACGATGAATGAAAACATCGTGAGATAAACCGACATGTCCTAGAAACAAATATTCGAAAACATGTGACATCTACCAACCCGCACTGGGCCCGCGTGTTGGACTGCGGCCCACTCCCTCTCACAGACAGGAGGCCGCCGCGGTCGACATAAAAAAAACGCAATCTGCTCAGCCTTAACCAACTAAGTTGAAGGTCGACTTTTAGCCTAACAGACCAGCATGTCGATACTGTAAAAATCTCACCTCTCACCACGCAAGTACACTACACCAAAGTGTAGACTTGCGTGGAGTGAGCTGTCAGTGTCATCCCGTCTTGGTCAATCCCTAGCATCAGTGGCACTGACAGCTCACTCGACGCTCACTTCACCTAAGTTTTCACGGTGGGATGGTTACAGAATAGCACTACTGACGCAGCTGAATACCAGTATTATACATGAAGCGCGTGTCTGAACTCCACAACCCAGATATTGGGGTAACATGATACCTCTCGGTAAGACTGTTGTCAGACTTTAGGACTTCTCTTACTACCCGTAATGATTGTCATAGATCTACGAATGACAGCAAAGTCCAAGTCAAAGCATTAATTTCAAATAGGCCCATAAAATTGCACTTTTGAACGTCAAAAATTACAATAAAAATATAACTGATTCTAGGCGCCACTTCCAAAAAGTAGTTTCGTATGGAGAAGAAGTGGCAAGAAACTCCACCGTTACTCTTTTAAAATATTTTACAATATTTGTATACATTAATTATATTTTTATAGGTGAAGACGACGATGCACCAAGAATAAAAATACTATACCACAAGTGGTAAGAAGAACTAAAAATATAGCAAAGGCAGATAAATGAATGACGCGATAGGTACATTGTGCTCACATATTTACAATATGACTTTCCTAAAATATTAACTAGGAATAAGTCAGTGTGTGAGTAAGTAAAAAAAATTAAAATTAAAAATTAAATTAGCAACCAGTGTGATTTTGGTCTAGACGGGATTGTCCTATGGAGCTGGACCATCATGTTTCCAAGCATTCTTATCTTGTATATAGTCCTCTAATTTTTAATAAGCTTGTCTGCAAAGTGTACTTTTTATACGAATTTTAAATTTTCTTTCATTTAATTGCAATATATCACAAGGTATTTTGCTATAACATTTAACACAGTACCCCATAAATGATGTATGTACTTTAGCTAATCTGAAAAATGGTTGATCTATTTTATCTTTATTTCTAGTATTCAAATTATGTCTATCACTTATTTTATTAAAAAGATGTAGATTTTTTCTTACATAATATTTTCATAAATGAATTGGCAAGGTACTGTCATAATATTAATCCCTTTAAATAGTTCCCTGAGAGATTCGCGACGAGGAAGATTGTATATGGCTCTGACAGCTCTCTTTTGCAAAATAAAAATGGATTCAATGTCAGCAGCCCGACCCCACAGTAAAATGCCATAAGACATAATGCTGTGGAAGTAGCTAAAATAGACCAAACGCGCGGTTTCTACATCTGTTAACTGTCTTACTTTCTAACAGCATAAGCGGCAGAGCTTAGCCGCCCCGCAAGAGATGTTATATGTGGTCCCCATTGTAATTTCTCGTCCAGCGTGATTCCTAGGAAAACTGTCTGATTAATAAATTCCAGTTTTGCTCCATTCAATATGATGTCACATTCGCTACTTCTAACATTAGGTAATTTAAATCTAATGCATTTGGTTTTTTTTTCATTTAGTACCAAATTATTTACCGTAAACCAATCTTGGACTTGAAGAATCGAGTTATTCACGTCGTCCAGATTTTGTGACCGTCGGTCTATTTTAAAGATTAATGATGTGTCATCTGCAAATAACACCATCTTCGGTTGATTTTGAAGTACTTGAGGTAAATCATTAATGTAAACTAAGAAGAGGAATGGACCCAATATCGAACCTTGAGGAACGCCCATTTCCATTTCATACCCTAATGAGTTTATGCCGTTTACTTGAACTTTAACCTTTCTATCTTTCAGGTATGATCTAAGTAGATCAAGAGCTGTATTCCTAACCCCATAGTGCTCCAGTTTCAGAAGAAGGGTCTCATGGTTTACGCAATCAAATGCTTTAGAGAGGTCGCAAAAAAATTACAATGGCATCTTTTGCTTCCTCCCAGGCGTTAAAAATGTTCTTTATTAGTGAAACACCAGCGTCAGTGTTACAACGCCCTTTGGTGAAACCGTACTGTTGTTCATGAAAGATGGAGTTTTTATTAAAGTGACGTACCATTTGATTGAGCATCAACTTTTCAAACACCTTACTGAGAACTGGTAGAATTGATACAGGCCTATAATTGTTGAGTTCTTTACTATCACCGGATTTGAACAAAGGAACTACTTTACTGTGTTTCATGAGATCCGGAAAGAAACCTTGGTCTACACTGGTGTTAAATATGACAGCTAAATAGGGCGCAATGGTTTCGATGAAAGTTCTACAGACTTTTACAGACATTCCCCAGAGATCTTCTGTTGATTTAATTTTAAGATCTTTAAAAGCTTTTATCACAGCCTGGGGGTTTGTATGTTGAAACCTAAACTCCAAAGGGCATGCATTTACATTCTTTCTAAGTAAGGCAGCAGAGAACTCGGGTGAGGAATTTAAAGCTTCAGTAGTTTTTAGGGGAATATTAGCAAAAAAGTTTTCAAATGACTGAGCTACTTCTAGATCTGAGTTGATAGGGCCATTTGCAGTTTCTAAATTAAATTCAGTATTACGCTGTTTTTTCCTACCTGTTTCGTTATTTATTATTTGCCAGGTAGTTTTTTATTTTATCATCGGCTGATTTTATTTTATTGCTAATATAAAGAGCTTTAGCAACTTTGCACACATTTAAAAAAAATTAGAACAGCTAAGGTCAACGGCTTTACGTACCTACTTTCCGAGGCATGGAGGTGTCTCGATATGTAATGGATGGTCACCCATCCTCGAGCCCACCACAAGCGTAGCTTGACCATTGATCGACACGTGCAGCTTTTTTTTTTTTTAAATGGCATAAATTACTAAAATACAATAATTTTCAGATTCAGAAACTACCTTATCATTCGACACTGATGAAATTGAAACTACTGAGGAAGACTTTGAAGAGGTGGCCACTTCGGATCCAGAAGCTAAAGAGGAAGCAATTGTAGAAATGGGAACTCCTCAGGCAGACGCTCCTGAAGAAAACGATGAAGAAACGACCACTCCTCAACTAGAGACTGTAAATGAAGACGTCGAAGGAATGGGAAATCCTCAATCAGGTGCTGGAAACGAAACAACTCAAGAAACGGGAATTCCTCTACTCGAACGAACGAACGACGATGATGAAGAAATGAGCACCCCTCGATTAGACGCTTTTGATGAAGATGATGAAAAAATTACCACTTCTCAACCTCAGTCTACCGAGAAAGACATCGTAGCTGCTAGAGACGAAGAAACTAAAGCTACCGAGGTAGACGTTGAAGAAACGGGAAGTCCTCATCCTATTGAACAAATGAGAACTCCTCGACCATATTTATCTCACGGAACAATTCCAATAACACACCAAAGCAACTCTGAATCAACCAGTGAACATACTGCGGCCCCACAAGAACCCACCGCTCTGACGTCAACATCACAAGATGACGCCGGCAACAATATATCAGAACTTCAAACTTCAAACGACATGAATGAAATTTTCACTTCGATATTCAATGAGAGTCGAAATAAAGATGGAACTCCCGTCTCTGGTAGGAAAAGAAAATTAGTAGATAAATCGGTTCAGGCAGTTCAGACGAGCAGAGTGACGTGGGATGAAATGCGCGCGAACTTCTTCGTAGGGACGCCAAAGATATTTCGACTTTGTGCTTGTACTGATCATATTTGTTATTAAATTATGAGTTATTTAAAAATATAATTGCGATGCCTATTTTTAAAACGAAGTTCGTAATACTAGGCCAGTTTTGCTTTATTGAAGGTATTTGTAAGTCTGTTTTAAAGCATATGTCTATTGATGGGTATATTACCTACTGTTGTATACACAAGCGGGATGCATGCCTGCTCACAAAAAATACCTACAGCGAATGGAACTTCGTTTTAACCGGGTGACCGGATGTCCTCCGGCCCACGGTTAAATGCTCTAAGCGCACGACACAATTCGTTTTTTATATGATGGTACTTCGTACTTTTTTGCCCGGTGTAGCAGGTTTGAAGGAAGATTATAGATTTTTGTTGTCTGTAATCGCTTACTTCATATAGTATGTTCTAATACAGTATAATTTTTATAAATTGTTGATTAATGTTTTAGTGAAGAAATTTTTAATTTAATCATGTTAGGTACGAGGTGAACTTTGTTTTTATTTGTTCAATTAACCTGCAAATGCAATGTTATTAAAAAGTTATAATAAATATTTTTAACAACCAGCATTTTTTTACCATCTGTACCTACTTATATTTTTCTAAGCTACTAAACAGTTCGAATAACATAATTCATTCACTAAGGCCTATTTGGAAAACCCAATTCATATATAGTAAAGACTTTAAAAAAAACTCAGATCGTTTCTCCTCCTCTTCTACAGAACTCTGCAACTTATACTCAATCTGCAAAGCGGGGTTCATAACATTCCAAATTAAAACTATCCAAATATTACCACCTTCCCTAGTGGCTGATGGAACCCATAAATTATCAAGACATGAAGGAAGTGTGGAATGTTACCGAAATCCGTCAATTGCAAACTATCATACAGTTCGCAATGACAGGACGCGTTGCCATAAGGGCGGTACCCTTATCTATTACAAAAAGGAGCTATACTGCATTCCCATAGACCCTCCCACACTCTCACGATTAGAAGTGTCTTGCTGTCGGCTTGGCATGACAGGTCATCAACCGATCACCATAGTATCGGCCTACCTCCCCCCCATTAATACTTCGGAGAACTTCCAACTCCTTACTGAAGATCTTTCTGTACTGTTTAGCCTGAGTGACTCCGTTATCATAGCGGGTGATCTCAACGCAAAACATCCCTCCTGGAATAGCACCAGGACCTCTTCCAGAGGGAGACACTTGTTCAACCTCTCCTCCTCGTTGCCGGACGATGTACGCGAACTGTTGAATGAGAAGAACGCGGCTGTCCGTGCCTACAGCAACTTCCCCTGCGACGCGAACAAAGCCCATATGCGTTACTTACAGCGTACTGTAAGAACACGCATAGAGGAGCTGCGTACCGCCGGCTGGGACAAGATGTTGAGCGAACTAGAGCCCACCCACCTAGCCTTCTGGCAACTCCAGAGGAAGCTCAGATCCGGAGAAATAGTCTCCATGCCCCCCCTGAACCGTCCCGACAAGACCATCGCCTTCGATGATGTCGACAAGGCTGAGCTTCTAGCCGACACTCTAGAAGTCCAATGCTCGCCTAGCTCTCAACCAGTAGACCAAGCTCACCTCACTGAGGTCGACGCTGAAGTCGAACATAGAGCCTCCCTCCCTCCCGTCGAAGACCCAGAGTATCCACTGCCCCCAGTCACGCCCGACGAAGTGCACGACCTCATCAAAGGTCTTAAGGCTCGTAAAGCCCCCGGCTCAGATGGAATCACCAATAGGGTATTCCAACTTTTCCCTGCCCACCTGATATTGCTACTGACCACCATCTTCAATGGTGCTCTGAGCAACAACATCTTCCCACAGGCATTCAAAGAAGCCACCGTCATCGGTATCCCGAAGCTCGGCAAGCCAAAGTCAGAGCCTAGTAGTTACCGCCCCATCAGTCTGCTCAATGTCCTCGGCAAAATCTATGAGAGGCTTATTTATAAGCGCCTCAGAGACTACGCCGAGACAAAGGGCCTTATCCCCAACGAACAGTTTGGTTTTAGAACCCAACACTCGTGCGTACAACAGGTCCACCGTATAGTCGAACACATCAACTTCGGTTTCCAACGAGGTTTGATGACCGGTGCTGTCTTCTTCGACATAGCGAAAGCGTTCGACAAAGTCTGGCACAACGGCTTATTATATAAGCTGTACCAACTCGGCGTGCCAGATCGTCTCGTGCTCATCTTACGGGACGTTTTGTCGAACCGCACCTTCCGTTATCGCATCGAAGGAGCGCTATCCTCCCCCCACCCTATTCGCGCAGGAGTCCCTCAGGGCTGTGTGATCTCTCCTCTAGCTTTCACGCTATTCACCAGCGACATGCCAAAGTGCAGCAAGGCGCAGTTGGCCCTGTTCGCAGACGACACGGCCATCTACTACACCGGCCGTGATGAAAATTCGATAGCTCGCATTCTCCAAACCCAAGTGAACAAGCTTGGCGCTTGGTTTAGAAAATGGCGAATCGAAGTCAATCCCGACAAAAGTCAAGCGGTTCTTTTCTCAAAGCCGCGTCGCAACCCCTCACCCCCTCGACCGATCACCATGTTCGGCAAGCCGATCCCTTGGGAGAAGCGAGCCAAATATCTTGGTGTAGTTCTCGACGAACACCTTTCGTTTTCAGAGCACATTAAGGCGGCTCGTTCGCGCGCCGCCTTCGCTCTAGGTAGACTTCACTTTGTCCTCAATGCACGTAGCAAATTGTCATTAAAGTGCAAAATGCGTATCTACACAGCGTGCATCCGCCCGATCATGACCTATGCCAGTGCAGTCTTCGCACACGCCAAGCCCGTTCGCTTCCATAGAATGCAGACCCTCCAGAACAAGTTCCTCCGTAGGATAACAGGCTCCCCCTGGTACGTTCGCAACGAGATCCTTCACGTTGACCTCAAGATTCCCACTATCCGTCAGTTCATGAAACGCATTTCAAAGCGTTTCTTCGAGACCGCCGCGAATCACCGCAACCCTCTGGTTGTGAAAGCCGCTAGTTATATTCCCTCCTCCATTAGTCACGTCCGCCGTCCCAAGCATGTCCTCACCGATCCCGATGACCACATAACTCTCATTCAGGAGAGCAGTAGGGCCACCAGTACTGTGCACAAACACAGACCGATATTCCGACCTCGCCGCCGAGGTTCCTCGCGAAGATCCCGACGTAATTGTCCCCCCCGACCCTTGCTCGACGAAGTGCCAGCCCGCGCCGTAGCTGAGCCTGTAGCTTTAAATTCCCCGATTAATAATAATCAACTAAACTTGATCCAGCCTGTCCCATCTTGCTGTCCTCCCGTCAGCGACGCCCTAAGCCGAGGTCCGTACCCCACAGGGGGTGCCCTTAGCGAGCGTTCGCTTAATAATATAAGTAGTTTTACGCCCCTGGCTGGAGGCTTTGAGTCCGCTTAAGGCAGCCACAGGATAGTCCGGTTAAGTAGTCACGACCTCTCAAGGTCAACTACGAGATGCCATACACAAAAAAAAAAAAAAAAAAAAGGAAGTGTGGAAGTGTCTATCTGAGAGTAATACTGTCCGGTCGACGAAAGAATGTGACTATAATACTATGCATGAAATCCGCTTTTACGGACAATCTGATGCCCGATCAACCAATTTGTCCAACAAATAGTTTTAAATTGGGTTGTTGGATTCCTGCATTTAATTGCTCTGAAAATATACTACATAACTAAACCTAGCACAATATGCTAACTTCTCAAAACAGTCGATTCCTCCTCTAATATTAGTATACTCTTTGGTCGACTCTTTTAAAATGCATAACATTGTAAAAATGTGATCTCATCATGAAATGAAACGTAATTTCCCGTTGAAATGCCGCATTCCGAGTTACACAATTGGCTGCATTCCGAATTGGGATTTTATCGATTTGAGTGGGCTTACGTCCGTGCCGAATTAGCGTGAGCGCGATAACGATATTCCATTAATCGTCATAGATGACGGCATGACCTGCGCCATCTTGTGATAACACCGACCATGCCCTTTAATAATATCACTGTGAACGAATTGTTGACAGCTCTCTGCTGTCATCATCATCAACGGAACGCAAATTATCGACGTGAGCGCAGCGAATATTGGCTGCATTCCGAGTTAGACACATCGATAATTTGCGTTCCGATTTAGAAATCACGATTCGCTCACAGTGATACTATTAAAGGGCATGGTCGGCGTTATCGGAAGATGGCACATGTTATGACGTCATCTATGACAATTCACGGGACATCTTTATCGCGCTCGCGATAACTCGGAACGGGTGTAAGCGCGCTCAAATCGATTACAGCCCAATTCGGAATGCGGCCAAAGATTGAAGTCAGCAAACGTCATATTTTTGTGAGGTTATGTTGTCAAATCAGCGAATTATTTTTGTTGTTTTGTGCGCATGAATTCTTATAATTTATAAAAAGAAAACTTTATTGTACTATATAGTTATTTAAAATGTCTCTAACAGAAGGTTCGGTGAAGGAATTAGACGACAAATTCCTCGATTTAATCGGAAAATTTGTGTCTGATATAAAAACTGGGTACGTCGACTTCTATCTTTATTTTATAACGGTTCTATTAGTTAAAATCATTTTTTCTGTAAGAAAAGCTTACTATTTAGATGTCTAGTTTAAACAACAATGTTTACAATTTATATAAAGCTGCTTTCAAGTCATAATCTTAAAAATTATGATGTCACACAAACTCCGTATGTATTGCATCAGAATTCATAAAATGCAATATGTCAACAAGATTATAGATATCCTGTAACATGCTCTATATAATTTTACAGGCGCTCAATTCGAAAATAAAGATATTTTCCATATAAAATGTATTCTTGCAATCCTTCCTTTGCTTCATGTTTTAATGTCATCCTAATTGACAAAATATCCTTGTGCAAATGATTTTACTGATGCAAATGGCCAATTTAAACAGTCAATAATATTTTTTTTTTAACTGAGGGACTTTTTGAATGATACATCACCTCTGTAATGCTCAAAAAGAAGGCAGTGGTTTACCTATGAAACACCCACATTTCGCCAGTTATGTTTAAGTCTAATGTAATAGCAGGCAAATCAATTACCATCAACAGATCCCATCCTACACTTGCCACTTGCCTACTCAAATGTCCTTTCCTTGGTACTGTTTGTCGAGTCGTTGAGCTTCCTAAGTTCTGAGTTGAAGTGCATGACACATACATACATATTTTCCGCATAATTGTGACACGCGCGTGATAGCTGAGTGGGCACTTCCACTTGTTTTTTCTATTCCATGCACAAGCCCTAGTCCACATTTATAACATTGTCTGTTTACAGAAAGCTGCGAGGCTCCAACAACATTGCGCTGGCGATGGTCACGCTGTTGGAGACTATCATCACTGACTCACAGAATGCTACTGCGTTGTAAGTATAACAGTAGTACATCTTTGATTTGAGTTTATGAACGATAGAAAATAGTTGTAATTCATGAATTTATGCAAAAAAACTTCCTTATTTTTGAAGAAAGTTTAAGGAAGCAGTCAAGTGGGTCTTGCAGAAGAAGGGTTCCGTAATACCGTACAATAATTAACACAACAAGTTTTGTTTTAAACCTTAAGTTAAAAAAAAAACACCGAAATAAACGGGGAAGGAATTTATGAGGAGTGTATTCCATTTAATTTTATTTCTGTTGTTGTTCTATTGTATCTGTATTATTGTTTAAATATCCAACTGACCACGGTTTATCAGGACAACAGAGATCCATGAAGTCCTCAATATTGGTCATCGAGGAGATAAGTACACATGGTGACAACTACAAATCCTAACTGCTAAAGCATTCACATATCAACATAATTATCTCATCTGCTCATATTCTGATCGCATTGATGATAAAGCAGACAAAATAAAATATGTTGTATATGTAGCGCCCATAGTAGTGACACTAATCAGGGTCGCGGGAAATTCGAAAGAGACACCGTGGCCCTGGCACAGGCAACTGAAGGAACACGTGTGGGTTTTAGTCAGTAAAAGTCTGACACGCCCTCCCGCTCCACCCAAAGCTGGAGGAGAAGTCATTTGATGATTTACCACCAAAAATAAAAAAAAGTTGTACACACTGAAAATTTCAAGTGTCTACCTATTACGATTCAAAATATACAGTCCTGTGACCCCAGACGGACGGTCGTCGGACACCGGAGCCTTAGAAATAGGGTCCCGTTGGCACTCTTCGGGAATGCAGCCTTAAAAAGTGTCCTAACATAACTCGTATTGTTTGCAGTGAGCTATGCGGCGCGGTACGTGCGGCGGGTCGACGCGTCAGCAACGCGTTACCTCACGAACTGGTGGCTGCCAATGTCGCCCGGAGAATGTTGAGAGCTATCCGCGATGAGAACAGAGCTCATGCCAACCAGGTAACACAAAGCTTACTAACTTATTTTAATTAAAGTTAAATTCTTCAAATCAAAAAGTTAAGGTCTTTACCTATTAAATTGCCGTTTATTATACATAAAGTTAAAGTTATTTTAATATTAATATTGCTTATTTCTATCAATCAAAATTTGCACCCATGCTATTGATGCATCTCTGCCAGCGCAGTGGTATTTTTTCAATGCCCTTCTTGAAGAAGTCAGGTGTACGGGAGCCAACAAACTCTTTAAAGGAATTTTGTACTGCCTCTCGGGTATTGAATTTTTTCCCTGTAAAGAAGTCCAAGTGTCCAAATTTTGGAAAAAGTAGAATTCTATCGGCGCAAGTTCTGGTGAGTACGGTGGATGACGCAAAACTACCAACCCTAGCTCTTGTAGCTTAGAGACCGTCTGTTGTGCCATCAGAGGTCGAGCATTGTTGTTTAGGAGCAGCGGGAACGAGCGATTAACCAATAACGAGTTGTGCGTTCGTTGTAGTGTTAATGTTGCGAGCCGTTTGTGCGGCATGGCTACCGCGACGGAACTCGTATTCCATAATTATTCGTATTTTTATCATATCCATATTGATGAAAAATATACAAATGTAGTGGAAACAAAATTCATTTGAATAAATTTATAAAGTCGTTACCTCGTAAGCTACTCGACTCACAACTTGGTCGAGAAGACCTCGAGACGTGCCTCGGAAGACCCTCAAAATCGGTATTCATAGTCGTCAGATTAAGGAAATTATGAGATCCCTCGAATAAGTGTTTTTAAAGGTGATTCGTCACGAATGCGTCAATATTCAATAAAGACGTAAAAAAAACATTATGATAATCGGTTAAAATAGGCGTGATTTGGTTAAAACTTCCTTGTTGACTTGTAGATGGTAAATGGGTTAGTCCGGAATTAGGTTGTCAATTTTGTATTAAGAACTTTATAAAAGTCGGCATAAAGTTCGAAATACAAAAACTAGTCGAAGGTTGAGGCCCCGGCTAAAGTTAGATCGTGTGTTGTTTTATCACGGTTAGGGGCCAAACACAATGCAGAGAATTCATTTGTTTTTGCAAAAGATCATAAATAATCTTGTTATCACATTATTTCCTATCAGTTTATTTTCAGATTTTTTATTTAATGTAATTTAATTTACAGCTTTGAGTTTATTTATTTAAAAAAAACATTGCATTGCACTCCTGTAAGTGACAAGTTCACTAGAATCCAAAATTTAGAAACCAATAACTGTGTGTATAGTGAATAAGTCGTTGGAGAGCCATATTTTTAATAAATAATAAATCAAAAAAGCTAGTTTATTTTTCGTAAACAGGGACTAAAATAGCCCTAGTGATATGAATTTGGATATTGTTAGTAAAAGTTCCAATCACCAAAGAGATCGAACATTGTATGAACAATAATGAAAAAGTAAACGGCGAGACAGCAAAAAAAAACGTTTGCGAAAAAAACGCGCGAAATGCAGTCCGCCTTCGTTCTAAATTGATTACTCAAAGTTGGATTTTACTTAGATTACATAAACATAACATTACCTGTACACCCACATTTCGCTAGTTATGTTTAAGTCCCATGTAATAGGGGGCGAGCCTATTGCCATCTACCGGGCACAAATCCAGACTTCGGGCTGCTACTGAGAAATTCCAGATAGATAAACCCAATGACACGTTGCCCGACCTGGGAATCGAACCCAGGACCTCATGCTCAGCAGTAGCGATTGCGACCACTAGACCAACGAGGCATAGATTAATAAATATAAAATGTGTCTTCGTCAAGTAGTAAAAATTAAAAATAAACGTACTATTCTTATTCATAAGTTGCACTTACTTATTGTCTCATAGAGGGTGATAAAAAGTAGAGGGTCCACCTCGGGAGCAACACTATTTTAAGCTCCAGTGGCGTACATTGAATTCCTTGCTGCGCTCAGCTGCTTCATTCTGCTTTAGAAACCTTTACTCCGCTCTGGATTCAAAGAAACACTCTTGCCTTATAAATAGTTTTAGCTTCATAAGCAAACAACAGAAGACAAATAACTCAATAATTCAATTTACAATTCTGCAGCACAATTTTTTCAGCAGTTCACAAGTTTTTTTTCACTAACCAACTCCTTCATTGCGTTGCAGAGTGTAGAAGCGTCAGGAGAGAGTCTTCAAAGACTGGTGCTCGCGGCAGGAGCCCGGCGCGCCACACTAGGATCTGCGCATCAAGACCTTAGAGAACCACTGAGGGACCATATAGCTGAGGTGAGCATAATATTTCTGGAGCTGTCATTATTATTTTGCCAAAATATGTCCACTGTATCTCCACAATAACCGGTCCAGAGAAGTTTCGCAAAAGAACCAAAGTAACCGACATAGCCCGAAGAATTTTATGATATTTTCAGGCAAAGAGCCCATCTTAAATGGCAACTCATGGGAGTCTGCACTACTAGACGCATCACAGGTGCGTTGCCATACCATCGTAGAAGCACGATATAAATACAGACAGTACAGAGACTACGTACGAACGTTCGAATTCGGCACACTCACACAGACACGCATCGACGAGACACCAAAGCGAACGTCGCGGTGCTCTCAGTTGCGGGTGCCGTTTCGAGACGAGTGGTCGGGTTGTACGTTAATCTCTTGCGCCACAGACCGTCCACGACCTTTTTAAAAATGCCACGAGCGTATTGCGTAGTTTTTTTTTTTTTTTGCGCGCGTACTGGAACAAACTATATATTATATTATACAGGATGACAGGGACATCAGCTCGCGAGATTTTACCATAGATTCAGTACATGACACATTTCAACAGTTATTTAAAAAAAATATCCCATACCACAGATAATATAATGCTACCTACAGATACCCAATCCCATACAAAGAAGTGGCACCTCTCTAAGTGTGGTTATTGAGCTGGCTATATAAATTCGTCCAAATTTTCAACAGATGGCAGCATCAGCGACTCACTTATTGCCAGAGACTGTAGTTTTACATCGCCATCTAGGAGTCGACCTACTTTTAAAACGTTGCGTGCAATCCTTAAAATATAAAGGTTTATAGTTTTTAGTTCCGGGCTCAGAAAAACTTGTTAATCGATTTCTTTTATATTTCTTTGTAATGTAATAGATTTAAAAAAAAGTTGTTTGATTTAAATTCATAACGATAAAGTGGTTACTGTGATGATAGGACAAATTGAGTAAAACGCCATCTATTGCAAAGAGCTCTAAACAAAATGATTAACAGATGGCTACTTCTATCATTATGGGTTCGAATTGAATTTATAAGCTTCATTTATGTTTTTTTGTAGAAAATTCGTGCATTATGACCCGGGGTTACAGGCGTGACGTTATGTTATGGATAATCTTACTTCCGCCAAAATTCTGCTGTTTATCGCTTGTTAATGATTGTTAATTATATAATTATGCTGCCATCTATGATTTCTTTTCAAGACTAATTATAATTTGACCTGTAGGTCACTTTTCTATGAAACATCAGCTTTTTTTTTATAAACTACGAAAAACGCTAGGGATGGTAACAAAATTATCCAGTCTTCAAGGTGGTACACATACACCCTGGTTGGTAGCAGAAGGTCAATTCTCGTACATTTAAAAAAAAACACTCAAATTCAAGTCACAATCTCATCCATGTCAAAATCGCGATACAAGAGATTTGATATAACTTTATCATAAGGACTATGTCGACAAACATTTAATTCATATCGATAACTTGGTTTATTAAGATACCGCCTACTTTCGCCTATTCAACTCATTGTTTTTTCTTCCTCCTTACAGCTACGCGGCGAGCTAGAATCAAGCATATCCAGCATATGTGGCCAAGCTAAGGAACACGTGAATGGGGACGAGCTCATCCTGACATACGGCTCCAGTGCCATCGCAGAGCGGTTCCTCAGAGCGGCCGCGCACAGGAAGTACAAGCTAATACTAGCGGAAGGGCCTCAGCAGAGTGAGGTAAGTAAATAATATATTGGACAAACTTCATGAGTCTAGTTCGACGGGAATTACCCTATAGGTTTTGATTTCTATGCGAGTATCAAAATATGTCGCGTAAATTGCGTTTTTTTTGCGTTGACTTAGATGATCCATCCATCCATGCACTTTTTTTTAATGTAAATTAGTATCGACACTCGTCCACCATTCATTCTTATTCTTTTTTTTTTTTTTAAAACGTTGCCCCACACTAGGAATTACTCCTGTATCGTGGGTGCGTTCACAAACATGAAAACTCACATACACAAGACACCCAGACCCGGAACAACTATTTGTAGGTCGTACAAATATTTGTTCCGTGCGGGAATCGAACCCGCGACACGCAGCTCAGCAGCCGATCGCTCAACCACTGCGCCAACCGTGTCGTTAAATTCATTTAACTTACAGTACAGCTCGGTTGAATCACTGTCTCCTAAGATACAGGCCACCACTAGTTTACGGGACAGAATTTGTTGTTTTTGGTAATAATTTTTTTTTTTTTTTTTTTTTTTCTTTGTTCTTTCTGCTTCGTAGCAATCTGTCGTCAACAACAATAAGCTACTTCTTTGTCCGATATCTCTGTTTTTAATTAAGTTATAGAGCTTGGTGATAACTTCGCAGTTAAGTTTCTCCTTCCAATTAGCTGAATCTGTCCAGAAGAGTAAGGATGCTATGTCTCCTTAATCTCTTAAATTGCAGGCCACCATCACCACCTAGTTTTAGAGCAAGTTCATTTTGATGTTTTGAGAGTCTCTTTTGGTATTTTCCGCTGTATTGGGTTATCTCTTGTTTGACTGTAGGTATTTTCAAGTCTTGATATATTATTTTATTACTAATATATTGAGGTATGTTAAAGATAACTCTAAGTATCTTCGACTGAAACCTTTCCAATATCTCTATATTACTTTGGCTGGCTGTACCCCAAAGCTGGATACCGTAGGTCCAGATTGGTTTGAGAATTGCTTTGTAGACTGTTAGCTTGCTTTGTGTGCTCATTTG
Organism: Dasypolia templi; assembly: GCA_963555695.1. NCBI lineage: Eukaryota > Metazoa > Arthropoda > Insecta > Lepidoptera > Noctuidae > Dasypolia > Dasypolia templi. Next base: position 2,835,771 of record OY743166.1, read on the forward strand.
CGAGTGATGTCCTATTAACCAGTACATGTTTCTTAGCGTTGCGTCCAGCTGCTTTCTCTTTGTCCATATATGTTTTCGCCATGTTAACCTTCTGTCCAGGTGCATGCCTAGGTATTTGGCGTGGTCATTTTGAGGAATTTCTTCACTGTTCAGAACCACTGATGGGCAGGTATCTCTTCTGAGCGAAAAAGTTACATGCGTGGACTTGCTTTGGTTTGCTCTGATTCTCCAAACTTTAAGCCATTCCTCGAGTTTGTTAACGTGAAGCTGTAGATATTCAGATGCAGTAGCTGGATTTTCATGTGTTGCCAGTAGGGCTGTGTCATCTGCGTACGTTGCAACTGTCGTTTTTTCCGTAGTCGGCAAGTCAGCAGTGTAAATAATGTACAGTACTGGCCCTAGTATGCTACCTTGTGGTACACCTGATTTTATTTCATACATGTCCGTAAGTTCGTTTTTATGCTTCACTTCAAAACATCGTTTCTCAAGGTATGACTTCAATATGTGGAAGAACGAGTGTGGCAGCGACTTTTTAATTTTATAAAGTAGTCCCTCATGCCACACTTTGTCGAAAGCTTGACTCATGTCTAAAAATACTGCAGAACAGTATTGTTTCCCCTCTAGTGCTCTGCTTATGACATCTACAATACGATGGACTTGTTCGATTGTGCCATGGTTCTCCCTAAAGCCGAATTGGTGATTTGGTATTATGTCAGTGAGGTTTTCCTTCATTCTCTTTAGCAGTATTTTCTCAAACAGTTTTCCTGTAATAGACAAGAGACTTATTGGTCTATACGAGGCGACTTCATGTGGTGGTTTACTGGGTTTAGGAAGCATAATTACTTGTGCAATTTTCCACTGCCCCGGGAAGTGTGATAGTCGCAAACAAGCGTTAAAGATCTGAACTATTGCCATTATACCCCTTATTGGCAGCTTTTTTAGAAGTACGCCATCGATAAGATCGTATCCTGGGGATTTTCCTTCCTTTAACTGTTTTATTTCCTGGATTATTTCTTTAGGGGTGGTGGATTTAAGTGGCAGACACATCTGTTGGGCACTTTCCAGGTACCCTTTTATTTCCATGTCATAATCTGGTCTAGACTCTGGAAATGGCTGGAAAACAGTGCTAAGATGTTCGGCAAAGCTGGCAGCCTTTTCTAAGTCTGATCTTGCCCACTCCCCCGTCCTTTTTTTAAGAGGTGGTATCTGGTTGTTCGGGCGTTTCAATTTGTTTGTGGCTTTCCATAGTGAGTAATTTTTGTCTGCAGAAGGTGATAGGTTTGAGAGAACATTTTGAAGGTTTGTGTCGTTTAGGGCTTTGATGAGGTTTTTTAATTCATCAGAAGATCTGTTGAATGCGGTTTTATCTCTTGGATATCGAGTTGTATGCCATACCTTTCTTAGGTTACGGCGCTCACAGATTTTATCCTTGATAAGTTTAGGATATTCGTTACACACTGGAGGCGACTTCTTTCGCACCCTTGTAGAGGCCGTAGCAGCCTTGTAAATAGCGAGGTTGAAGTTTTCTATTGCCTTTTCAATCTTTTCAGTAGTGTTGAGTCTAGTTTCAAGGTTGATATCCTCCGATATTCTATCCTGGTATAATTCCCAGTTTGTGGATTTATTATATAATCTTTTAGCAGGTTCTACTAGTACTATTGAAGAGTTGACGTTCAGTATGACTGGTGTATGATCAGAGGACAGATCCGTGCACGGTTCGATGGTCATATAATTCCGGCTTATGTTCCCAGTAACGAAGAAGTCCAGGAGGTCCGGAATCTTATTTGGATCCGTCGGCCAGTATGTTGGTACGCAGGGGGTCATGCATTCAAGTCCTCGACTCTGAGTTGATCTGTATAGTTGCCTCCCTCTATGGGTAATTAATCGTGAACCCCAATAGGTGTGTTTGGCGTTCCAGTCACCACCACATATAAATCTGGGTCCGAGTGAACAAAGGTAAGCGTTGAAATCGTTTTCGGTAATTGTGTGTCTTGGAGGGCAGTAGACCGCCGATAATGTGGTCTCGACTTTCTCGTTAACTATGATTTTAACTGATGTCGCTTGGATTTTATCCGTGCGGTATTCCTCAAGTGCATAATGCTGAATATTATTTTTAATAATTACTGCGGTTCCTCCATGACTGTTTCCTGAAGGATGATTTGTTGTATAAACAGTGTAGTTTTTCAAGGTAATATGTGACTTCGTAGTAAATCTTGTTTCTGAAATTAGTGCTACATCGATTTTTTCCATTTGTAAGAATGTTAATAGTTCTTGACGACGCTCCGTCAAGCCGTTGGCGTTCCAAGTTACGACTCGGACTGTGGGCATCATTTTGTAACTAGACTTGAAATTAGCTGGATCATACGATCCATCATTTTATCCATCATGTTTATCATGATATCTTCAAATTTCGCGAACATGGATTCAAGTCTGTCGGTGACGTTTTCTGGGTGTATTTGTGGTTTTTCATGCATTTGGTCTTTTGTTGCATCAGCGTAGGTGCGTTTTTGCATATTATATTTTGGTCTTGTTGTATTTTTTGTTATGTTTTCCCTCTCGTTTGCATAGATTTGTGTTTTCTCTTTGATGGTGGGCATGACATTAAGTATTCTTTCTTTATACTGTTTGTACTTAGCACAGCCTTTGTAATTCGCAGGATGTTTCTCTTGGCAGTTTGCACAGGTAGCATCAGTATCGGGTGTTTTCGTGCATGTTGAGGTAGCGTGAGTGTCACCACATTTGACACATCTGTAAGGTCTAAAGCACTGGTTTTTGCAATGTCCAAATCTTTGACATCTTTTGCATTGTAGAATTTCCTTTTTCTTGTAGGGTGCTTCAAATGTCACTTTCATTTGACCTAAGTATCTATTTTGAAGATGTCTTTGTTGTTATTCTTCGGTTCTAGGTCAACGAAAAGTAGAGGTAATGGCTTTTTGCTTGTCCGGTGTAACACATTTACTATGTTTCTGACATTATGGCCTTGCTCCTTTAATTCTTCTTTGAGTAAAGAGGTGTTTTCTGTGGAATGTAGACCTCTCAGCACTACTCTATACGCTCTTTCGCTCTTTAGTTGATAGGTGTAGTGTGATATATTGTTTGCAATAAAGTTTTCCCGTATCGCTTTGTATGTACTAATGTCATTTGGCATTAGTTTGATGATATGACCGGATCTCATGGTTGTTATTGTATATGTTTTGTACTCTACAATATTGTTTAATGCAGTCTTTAGTGATGTAATATCAATTACTCCCGTCACAAATATAGGTTCCGGCTTGGGTGGCCGGCATTCCTTGTCTGGTTTTTCTATTTCTTCTTCATTTAATATGTCGAATTTGTTGTGAGTAGGTACAGCAAAGGTTGTTTCGTTTTTTGATTTCTTTGAATTGTTATTATTATTATTATTGCTTGTTGGACTAGTCTCTTTCCTTTTGTACCGTTTCTGCGGCGCACTATCGTTTTGCCATTGCAAGGGGGTGTCCACTTTGTTCACAGACTCCGTTTCCTTCGGATGGTTAGTAGTGTCGGTATCATTAGACTTGCTTGTAGCTAATGGAAGACTGTTGCTTCGATGTCTAATAAACATACTTTTGTGAAATTGTTGTTGGATCATGTTATTGTGATTGGTTGGATTTTTCTTAATTTCATTCATTTTGTTCCCACGAGTTAGGACGAATTAAAAAGTCACTTGCTGGGTAACGCCTATTCCCTCAAGAAGGCTCCATACAACAACGTTAGCCAGGTCCGTTGAGGTTGGCGCTAATGACTAGTTTCCCACTAGCCGCTCATTAAGATGTTTATGAGTATCCTTTTGGCACGTTTCCCACCGTAGGATAGGGATTAGATGAGAGAATGTTTATAGAGGAATGAATCCTTAATGAAAATCTTCCTCGCAGTCCGGGCGATTAAGCCAAGGCCACCATTTCTACTACGACAGCAGAGTTATGGTTTGTGAAGATCATTTCCTACCTTCACTTGGCAGAATTGTTAGTCCTGCTGACATACCTTCAGGTTATTTAACCGCCGCCTGTGACTCGGCGTTGAGTTGCTCGTTTTGCACCACCCGGGGGACACGTGTAGGGTGGGCCTGGATAAGGTGGTAAATCCTACGGACGCGAGCAACAACCATCCCCCTTTGGTAATAATAGACAATTTTTTATTTCTCCCTTTGTGTCCATTGTTAGTTGATTAAGTCTTAGCATATACTACTATACAACCTGTGTCTATGGATCAATAAACTTATTATAATTATTATTAGATTGATATGATTTTAGTTTTTTTTTAGTTTCAAGGGACCATAGACATATGTATTTTTTATATTAATTTCAACTAGATATCTTTACGCTGTCCTGAGAAAAAGGGTGGAAATACTGACAGACAGTGGTACAATGAAGTGATCCTGACTTTTTACGTTCGAGGGGTTATGGGTTCGGTTTTTTCCTGTTGTGGTACGAAACCGGACGTAAAAATATAACGACGAGATATTTTCGCGCACTGGATTTTCAACTCTCGGTGTTGTACCGAGCGTTGAGAATCCAATATAGTGCATCGCGTCAACAGCACTTCGAAAAAATTAACTATTGGATTTTGAACTCTCGGCGCTAAGCAGTGCGTTGAAGATCTAGTGCGCGATAAAACGTGGTCTAAAATCTGGTTTTCTTGGGTTTCGTACTTCAAGCAGGAAAAAAAAATACTAAACCCGTATAGGATCACTTCGTTGTACGTTGTACCATGGGGTCTCAAATCGAACAAATTATAATTTGTCTTGAAAAAAAAACATAGATGGCAGCATAGGTAACCACTATGAAATAAACAATAATTAAAAAGCGATTTATGGCAGAATTTTGGCTGAATTGTGATTGGTAAAAGTTAAAACTTCCTTGTTTAGTGCTGATTTATCAATTTCCACTCATGATTCACGTATTTTAAAAATGGCGTTGTTAAACTACAGTCTCTGGCAATAAATGAGTCGCTGATGCTGCCATCTGTTGAAAAATTGGACGAAGAAAAATTGCCAGCTCAATAGCCAGACTTAGGGAGGTTTCATTTCTTTGTAATTGATTGGGTATCTGTGGTTGTACTAACTTTAAGACCAATACTGTACTAATACCTATTGCAAATAAAATGATAATGAATACGTCTTACTGTTTCTCCGGTGACAAGTCGATGAAAATCGCCTTGCTTTTTTCAAGCAAGAACCAAGGTCTCTTGTGACCATTTGTAGCTACTTTTATTACTATACCAAATGTACTGATAGGTGCTATTTATTATATGTTTAAATCAAAATCAAAATATAATATTTCACATAAACCTACATGGTCACTCATGAAACTTCAGAAGCTAGGTGCACGGTTCCAATTGGTCGTTTCCTATGGAGAAGAGCCGGCAAGAAACATCTCTGTTAATGTTTTCTGTGTGCAAATTACAGCGTTCAAACTCAAAGCATTTATTTCAAATAAACCCATTACAGGCACTTTTGAATTGTCAAGGGGTCGGTCAGTCAGAAATATGAAGCTAGTAGTTGTTAATAGGCATGGGAGGACAGTGTAGGCCTGTCAACAAGTACCATAAAGCTTAACAAATAGACAATGGACTACAACGTTCTCACATTCAAAAAATATAAAGGATTTTTTTTACAGAGTCACGCCATGGCTAATCGTCTGAGCGCGGCCGGCGTTCCCGTCACTTTGATCAGCTCAGCATCAATCTACGCTGTCATGTCTAGAGTTAACAAGGTAAGTTCATAACATCACGAAGGAGCTGGCAGAAGTGTTTTATTACATTCAATTTAAAGGGAACCTGTTTTTTTATTGTTGCGAAATGGGCCAGCTCTTGACCTCGATCTCGCCTGGTGGGAAGCGATGGATGAGGTCCATGATGGAAGGAGCAAGCCTAGGAGATGCCTGCGAAGTAATTATGTAACACACTAAGTGCCGATTTCACCAATAAACTTGGTTTAAGGGCTGTCAGTGTCATAATTTTTTGTGGAATATTGACACTGACAGCTCTTGAACGTGTTTTGGATGTGTTGAACGTGTTTAGTTTAATTGGTGAAATCGGCACTAAGGGTGGATTTCACCGATACAATTGAACGCCTTCAGCACATATACGACGTTTAAGGGCTGACAGTGTCATAATTTTCTGTGGAATATTAAGGACCGATTTCACCAATGAAATTGAACGCGATCAGCACATACTTAAACTACGTTTAAGGGCTGTCAGGGTCATTATTTTCTGTGGAAAAAGTACACTGACAGCTTGGTGAAATCGGCACTAAGTCAAAATTGATATGGACGCTGACAGTTCATGAACTGGGTTTAAAAGTACTGATCGCGTTCAAGAACTGTGAGTGTCAATTTCAATATTCTACAGAAAATAATGGCACTGACAGCCCGTAAACCTACGTTATGTGCTGATCGCGTTCAGTTACATTGGTGAAATCACAGTAGCAATGGCTTTCATTTTGACACTTCAACAACATTCATTGCGTTATTTATGTTGCTGAGCAGACAAATTTTTCGAACATATGAAGCAATGGATTTGCAATATCCTTCAAAATGTTACGCAATAAGGGTGCTGTTCACACTTGTTTTTACCACTACAAATCCAGACTTAGTTTACTGGCTGGCCACTGACATTTGACCGTTGGAAAAACTCAATAACACTGGAGTGGAGTTATTCCATTTGTCCACCCTAAGGTGGATACGCGGAAACACATGTCCGAGAATCCACCCTAGGTCTGGTTGCGTAAAAGCAATTTATATGCTTATTGTGGATTCTTGAGCCCTTAACATAACCGGATTTTGCCGAAGAAAGAACACAAACAGACAAAATGACGGATAACTTTTATACATCTGTCTCTTTGTCTATTCTTCCGTCGACAAATAGTGTTTCTATGAAAGAAAAGAACAATAAATTGTTTATTCTGCACAAAACAAAACGCACATTACAAAAACATAACATAAATTACACCCATACAAAGTAGCCAAAGACCTCGTATTCAGAACATAAAAGTTTGGCAATTTTGTCCATTGCTTGATGTCACTCAGCACCTAAGACAATATACATTACACCGTAGGGTGGATTTTTTGAGGAGGATAAACGGAATAAACGACTTGAATTTGAACCCTAAAACCAAGATGAGATCGCCGTATCCTATCTGACTACCCTGAGAAGAAAGGCCGAAACAAACTCAGAGGTCACAGTCTCTTTTAAAGTTCAGACATAATCTTGGTCAGATCATGTAGATTGGTTTCTGAAATTGTCTTTTGAGGAAAGAACCACACAGATTGAGTGGACCTTTCCAGTCAGTGCACGCATTTGTCAGTAACCATGCAGATCGACTCAGAACTTAAGGAGCTCATGCATGGTTTCCTATGGGATTTTTGTATGAACTCAAGACCATTCACGATTCAAACGATAGATATGCTGCTGTATATGGTCATGGAAAACATATCAAGAATACGCAAAAGTAATTCTAGAGGATGCTTCTTCGCTTTTAACAGGACGTCTGTAGGGTCAACAAGTTTATAATATTGGGTGTAAAAAGACGCTTAAGGAAGCCGAGAGTCACTTGTTCTCTCCGTCATTGTAATAATTTCTTTGTACTGGATCATAATTTGGAACCTTCTGTTACGGAGATTTTGAAGTTTAGTTTTCCAACGTTTACTGACGTTTTTTTTAATGACAAGTTTTTAATGTTATAATATAACACAAAACACATACATACATAACATCACGCATGTAATCCCAGAAGGGTTAGGCAGAGGTGCACCTATAGTACACCCACATTTCGCCAGTTATGCTTAAGTCCCATGTAATAGGGGGCGAGCCTATTACCATCAACCGGGCACAAATCCAGACTCCGGGCTGCTACTGAGAAATTCTATATAGAAAAACCCAATATCACTTTGCCCGACTTGAGAATCGAACCCAGGACCCCATGTCAGCATTAGCTCTTGCGATCACTAGACCAACAAGGATTTATAATTTAACACAACTTTCAATACCCTCACGACCCCTGTACCGCTGCATGCGCACTACCGCATACAGCGATTTTTCACACCAAAAATGAAGGTCGTTTCCCCGCAATTACTTTTATGCTATGTTACTTAGTAAAGAATGCGTAGACGAATAAGTGATGGGTCTTTTAACATCTTGAATAAAACCTGTATTTTCACACTTACAAAAATAAATATCTTGGGTATTGATTATTCCCTTAAAACGTTTGCAGGTTGTAATAAGCGTGAAAGCGGCCATGGGCGGCGGTACCGTGATAGCGGAGGCGGGCTTGCACGCTGTCACGCAGGCAGCCAGACACTATTGTGTGCCGGTGAGTTTTTATGATTAATATCCAAAGGAGCTGTTCCAAAATGTATGGAGTCTGGTCCTTTGTACACTTTTCTTAAAAATAGGGAAACATATTTAAAACAGTTCTCAACTAATCAATTACTTTAAAATGGCTTTGTTGGCTGGTGAAGCACTAGATATTGTACTTGAAATTGCAACATACAACAAAAACCCGTCATAAAGAAAGAAAAAATATTTATTTGGACTCGCACACGAATACCCATTATGTAGTACGTAGTGCGATAAGCAGTATCACAAACTAGACTAAACAGCTAAACACCACTCATAAAAACATAAAAATAAACATCTTGGCGGTAAGCTGTCATTTTGTTTTATTAATGACGTTTGACATGACAAAAGTGACAGAAGTGACACTGTTGTGACAGCTGACAGTTCTCTCTCTTTGTTCAATGATAGATTTATGGTTGACTGTCAGTGTTTGAAAGCACAAGAAATTGTACTTGAAATTGCAACATACAACAAAAACCCGTCCTATAGAAAGACAAAGTATTTATTAGGACTCGCACAGGAATACCCATTATGCAGTACCTAGTGTGATACGCAGTATCACAAACTAGACTAAACACCACTCATAAAAACATAAAAATAAACATCTTGGCGGTAAGCTGTCATTTTGGTTTATTAATGACGTTTGACATGACAAAAGTGACAGAAGTGACACTGTTGTGACAGCTGACAGTTCTCACTCTTTGTTCAATGATAGATCTATGGTTGACTGTCAGTGTTTTTAAGCACAGAGTAACTAAATCCGCAATGACGCCATGTTGAAAGTTGATAAAAATAATTGAAAAATATCAATAAACTACAACAACTGAATAAATTAAAATGAATAATCTGTTTTGTTTCTGAATTCTACGGATATATCTATTTTTTTTTTGAGGTAGTATGCATGGACCTGGCTCATTAAAAAACATCTTCTTTGTTAGCTCGGGGAGCAATAAAAGACTGGACTGTATGAAAAAGGCAATGGCTTATTGTCGTCTGATCCTTACAAATCCTAACTCCTTACTAATATTATAAATGCGAAAGTAAGCTAGTTTCGTTACCTTTTAAAGCCTAAACCATTGAACCGATCATCATGAAATTTTGCATATACATGGTCAGGGATACAGAAAAGTGGGGCAAAGGGTACCTTTCATCCAGAACAAAAGTACTGTTCCTAATGGAAAGAACATTTCGACGGTCACAATTGCCTAAGGACGCCAGATGGCGCTACGCGTCTTTCAAATCATGATTGAATTATTAGAAACTTTAGTAGGGAGTTTTTTATTTATTTTATTTAAGTAATACACTTTGTGAGTTTATAACCTGGGTTGACATATAGGATACATTGTATCCCTGTAATACGTTTTCGTGAGATGATTTCCAACCTCCACAAGAGCTAGGCCGCGGGTGAAAGCCAATATTATATTGTTATAAAATCATCTCAGTGCTGATTTGCTGGATTCGTTTTCTCCTCTACCTATCGTTATTTCTCCTCACAAAGTTTAATTTGCTTATATGTATGTATTTAAGTATATATGTATTATTATTTTATTATTTTTCGAGTTATCTATCCCTTTTGTTGCACCTGCCATGTTTTGTCTCTGCATCACCCTAAGGTTTACTGGTAGAAAATGCCGCAGGCGTTAAGTCCGCCTTTGTACAGTATTTTTTTACTTGTGCATAAAGTGTTAATAAATAAATAATAAATAAATATTATATAACTTCCCGGACAAACATAACATAACATCACGCCTGTAGTCCCAGAAGGGTTAGGCAGAGGTGTACCTATAGTACACCCACATTTCGCCAGTTATGCTTAAGTCCCATGTAATAGGGGGCGAGCCTGTTGACATCAACCGGGCACAAATCCAGACTCCGGGCTGCTACTGAGAAATTCTATATAGAAAAACCCAATAACACTATGCCCGACCTGGGAATCGAACCCAGGACCTCATGCTCAGCAGTAATTCTTGCGACCACTAGACCAACGTGGCAGGTCCCGGACAAAAAATAATAATAAAGTTTATGAGGGATGCTCTAAAATTGTCCGCGAAATTCAAAATGGTTTTTTGCAAAATGCAGGTCAAGTTGTATGTTGAACAAAATATGATTGGCACCCTAACAAATATTTATTTATAGAATTGTAATCATAAAAGTCATCGATACATCTCTCTAAGTTCATATACCCCATTGAATATACCAAGTGATATATTGCAATTAAATGAAAGAAAGTTTACTCATGTTAAAAGTACACTTTGCAAAGCAAGCAGATTACAAATTAGAGGATTATATCCTATATAATAATGCTTGGAAACATGCTGGTCCTGCTCCATAGGACAATCTAGAGGCTAGACAAAATCATACTAGTTGTTTATTGAACTGTATAATTTGTTATTTTTACTAAACTCACACACTAACTTATTCCTAGTTAAAATTTCAGGAAAAACATATACTTTTACAATATTTGTAAATACACACATAAAGCACCTGACGTGATTGATTTATCTGTCTTTGCTTTATTTAAATTATTATTATCTATTGTGGTATAGTATTTTTATTCTTGATGCATCGTCTCGTCTTCACATATAAAAATAATATAATGTATTAGTTTTTTTTTTTGTTCTAAGACATGCCGCTTTCCTCACGATATTTTCCTTCGCCGTTTTGAGAGCAGTGGTGATGAATTAATTTACACAAATTAAAGCGCCTGTCTGGGTTCGAACCTACGACCTACAACTCGTAAGTCTCGGCCGTAACCACTGGGCATGGGGTCTCAACTAGAACAAATTATAATTTGTCTTGAAATCATAGATGGCAGCATAGGTAATGAAATTAACAATTATTAAAAAGCGATTTATGGCAGAATTTTGGCTGAATTATGATTGGTAAAAGTCTAATCTTCCCAGTTTAGTGCAGATTTATCTATTTCCACTTATAATGCACGTATTTTAAAAATAAAAAGGAAGCCTTTATGTTTAATTCGAAACCTTATAATAAAAGTAGCCATCTGTTAATCATTTTGTTTAGAGCTTTTTGCAATAGATGGCGTTTTACTCAATCGGTCCTCCCTCATCACAGTTTCCAATTTTGTTACTTATTTAAATCAAACAACTGTTTTAAATTTTTTCATAGAAATATAAAAGAAATATAATAACATATTACCCGGAACTATAAAACTTTACGTAAAAAGGATTGCATTAAACGTTTTAAAAGTAGGTCGACTTCTTGATGGCGTTGTAAAACTACTGTCTCTGGCAATTAGTGAATCGCTGATGCTGCCATCTGTTGAACATTTCGATGACGTAAAATAGCCAGCTCAATAGCCAGACTTAGGGAGGTGTCATTTCTTTGTATGGAATTGGGTATCTGTACGTAGTATTATATTATCTGTGATAAATGCTACTTTTCATCCTGTATCGCAGACGAAGTTGCGGACAACAGCATGTACTTAATAAAAACCATGTATATCATTAACCGCAGGTACTAGCACTGGCTCCTTTATACAAGCTGTCCCCGATACACGATGTGAGCCATTTCAATGCGCTCGCGGCTCCACATACTGCCCTGTCTTACGAGTAAGTTATTTCACTTAACTTTGTCACTTTCTCCGTCTTTAAGGTATTTTAAATAAGGATTTTCTGAAATGACGCCCACTAAGTGGCATCACTGAAACGACAGGCACCTGTCGGAATTGTCAAAGCTTCATTTTTTTTAAGTCTTGACTGAATGAGGAACGAATGAATGAAACGAAAGGTGAACGGTGATTGTCGAAATGGAAGACCTCTTGTCAAAGTGGCGCCTACTGGTGGCGTGAACTTTTATGAAAACCATTTATTCGGTATCTAGCCTGTTGCCGGCCTATTTTACTCTCCGGCCGGACACCGGATTCTAGGGTTACAGATTTTTAAAACGTTACAAAAGAAAATGTAAAAGAAAAAAGATAAATGCGTTTATTGGCATTTCGTCACACAAAAAAAGGATGACACCTTAAAACTGTATACAACGGAAAACAAAGGTTAAATACATTATTTCTTTCTAGTTGTAACTAATATATCCAAGTATATTATGACGTTCATTGTTAACGTCTTTTCAGAAAACCTTCATTAATACTTAATCTTTGCTCCCTAGACGTCACGAGATCGCGAATGCCAACATGCACGTATACGCGCCGATGTACGACTTCGCGCCGCCAGACCACATCACCTTGTTCATCACCAATCTGTAAGTTTTTTCATCAGCTCATACTCTCATAGACTTATCATCTGCAAGCTTCTCAAGTATGTCGGGCACGGCTTCGAATCTAGCTGAATCATCATCGTCATCCACAGCCCGACTTCACCCACTGCTGATCTTAAGCCTCTCTTTTCTTGTGTCAATCACCACGTTCCTGTGCCAACCTCAGCCAGGTTCTACCCGCGATTGCAACCATATCGTCCGTACATCTCGACGCCGGACGTCCGACACTAGCGCCACCTGCCATCACTGCGCCTTGCCAGGTGTCCTGCCGAACTCTATTTGTGTTCCATAACTCGTTTTCCGATATCAAAAACCTTCGTACGTCTTCGGATCTCGATGTTTGGAACTCGGTCTATAAGCTTTATGCCAAGCATGGAACGCTCCATGGCTCTCTGTGCAACTCTCATCCTGTACACAGCCTCCTGCGTGAGCGTCCATTTATCAGCACCGTATGTAATGGTGGGCAGAACACTCTGGTTATAGAGGCGGGACTTCAGACATTGTGGAATTTTAGCTGATTTCAGAATGTCGGCGAGTTTGCTGAATGCGGCCCACCATAGGTCTAGCTGCATACCAATTTTTTTTTTTTCATGGAGCTTTTGCAAGCTATCAAAGTTCACGGATATATTGCTTTAGCATCATCAGTCTATATTCGTCCACTGCTGGACGTAGGCCACTCCCCGTGAACGCCACTGAGCCCAATCTTCGGCTCTCCTCATTCAGTCTCTGCCAGCCCTCTTTCGCATAGACGACATTCATTTTTGTTTCTTGTGTAAATATATCTTTTTTTTTCTTTTCATAAACACCACTATATTAATATTTATTAATCATTTTTAAACACCTGTATTTTATTTTACATATATACACATACGTTACAACTGATTTACATCCGTTAGACGTTCTCGTAACATTGGGTCTAGGTGAAAACCAGCGTCAGGCACTTAGCTGTCTGGCATTTATACTAAACTGGCCTTATTTGACGCAGGCGTGAGGCACACAATACTATTTTCTTCTGTTTTGTTTGGTTTTTTGTGAATATTGTGTGCCTTAGCCTGGCTCAAATAAAATTTATTTCTTTCTAAACGCGATCTCCATTCTAGAACTCGCTTTCCCCAACGATTGTCGGTTCTGCGAGAGATGCGACCAGACCATTGCCACTTCAGCTTCCTTAGTCTTTTGGCAATGTCGATTACCATGGTTCTTGGTAAGATTGGTTGGATGATTTAAAAAAAACAGCTCTTTTAAGGCTCTTTATAGGAGACTGGTCTATGAACCCATTGACATAGTGGCTAGTTTTTATACTTTGATTGACTGTGATTTTTGTTATAAATTATAATTGGTTAAATAGAAGAAAGAAAGAAAAAACGTTTTTTGCGGTAAACATGACGCAGTGATTGAACACATACACCAAAAATAACAAGTTGGGGGAAAATATGTGTCACATCCACGCAAAACGGCCATCGCTCAGCTTAATGCTACGACCCTATCCGAGACAGAGCCCCAGCGCTGGTTTTCAGCAACAGCCGGCGTTGAATGACGTCGCCCGGTGCAGCAATCGCTAAGATTAAAACTAAAATGCATACACATAAAAACTAGATAAGTGTGCAACAAAATAAGTACAACAAACAATTTTTGTACAATGGTAACATTCTTGGCATCGAATGCTCACGCGCCGTTAGCCTTTGATAATCTGTGCGCGCAGCTGTCATATAAACATAGGGTTGACGTTTTGACATACAGTTATTGTTGTACCTGGTAATAATTAAATGGCGCATAATGTAATTCATGTTATGATGGAATTTTTTACAACAAAAGGATGTATTCGGTGACTGTGTAAATAAAACAGCCACACAGGTTGTTCGAAGGTAAAGCTACCTTTGTTGGATCATTTAGCTCCCTTCAAAATGGTTGAGCTGAATGATGCTGATCCATGCGTCATGTTCATGAACGGGCGCCGTCAGTAGGGCCTGGCTTATTTTAATAATTTAATTTAAGTTTTTTTTTTTTTATTGTTGAACTCTGGACGCTTTTAACGTGTACGTCTTTTAAACAGAATAATTAGACTCCCATGTCAAAAAAAAAGTACTACATCAAGAATTGTCTACATATGTATTATAAATATATTTAAATTACAAATTGTATATAAGTCCACTTTCAAATGTCAACAAAGGAAATTAAGTTACAAATGTCTTAAAATAAAGTTATCTAATTAAATGTTTATGTCACGCAACTTCTCCGTTTGTTTTATAATTCATAAACTCCTTAATAGTATAAAAACATTTTTCAATAAGCCATGCTCTGAGATGTTTTATAATAATGGTTCGTAGTTCTCTAATAACCTTCGGTATATTATTAATATATGTCGGATCAGGGGTGCCCGAGATGCGAAACATCGGGTCTTCTTCACGATCCGCCACATTTTAGTGCGTTGATACCGAGCGTTTGCCAAGACTGTTCAAACTCGACCGTATTCTGTTGACTGTCGCAACCCTCGGTCTCTCCGCCAGTCCTCACTGCATCCTCTCCACCGACGATCATGTCCAAGCGGTAGGGCTCGCTTGCGTTTCCGATCACATGATCATTCGTTTATGAATCAAATTGTTAGATGGCGCTGTCCGCTGTACTGTGGCGCCATCCAGCCACGACATACATATATTTAAAGAGTATCCATGGAGTTTCTTGCCCGCTCTTCTCCAAAGATACCTACTACGCTTTGGAATGGGCAACTAGCTGCATCTTTCTGACTGTGTGCCTGTAAATGGTTTAATTTAAATGAATGTTTTGAGTTTGCCGCGGTCGGTTTGTAGATGGGTGACCATCCATTACATAAAGAGCTCCCTCCGTGCCTCGTTAGGCTCATGCCCTAAACTAGCTCTTAAAATAACTGTATAGTCCTCCGAAGGAGGCTTTAGTCGACAGTTAACTACTATATGTCCATTGAAAAACTAATAAGTTTGCTATCCATCGAATAAAGGCTATCTGGATGTTTTTGGTTTTTGTTTGGGCAATCATCAAATGACTTCTCCCGCTCTGGGTGGAGCGGGAGGACGTGTCAGACTTTTACTGACTAAAACCCACCCGTGTTCCTTCAGTTACCTGTGCCAGGGCCACGGTGTCTCTTACGAACAACCCGCCACCATGAGCACCATGTATCTATCACTTCGTTAATTTACCTGCCATTTAGTCTTGTGCCTGCTCGGTCATTTTTAAGATCGCTCCGTACTAGTTCATTTCGGACAGTGAACTAGTTCATTCTATTAGTTCTAATAGCTCTATTCGGTCTTTGCTCTCGGTGGTCAGCATCTGATGAATCTGATCTCATTCTTGCAGATTCGGTCGGTCGGGTTCGGTTAGCATCGTCATTCGTCGGCTATTCTCTCTCGTTCTCATTCACAGACATCGAACGTATCTGTCAAACAATCAGTGACTGTTTATCATTTCTCGTTCTCGTTCGCACAAACGATCGCGCGGTTTACAATGTCCGAGATCGAAAAGACCTAATAGACCGATTACGAGTCAGCGTTCGGAAACGTTTCTTTTAGTACAGTGCGGAGATACGTTTCCTATTCGTTCATCGTTCATGAACTACACAAGACTACTGTCATTGCTTTATATTTAATTACTTTTACATATTATGGTTTAGTCATTTTATTCTAGGTGCATCGTCTTCACATATAAATAAATAATTAATGTATAAGTAAAAATGTTGTAAAACATTTTACAAGAGTAACGGTGGAGTTGCTTGCCCATTCTTCTCTATACGAAACTACCTTTTGGAAGGGGCGACCAGAATCAGTTCTATGTTTTTATTTTGTAAATGTTGTCGTTACAAAGTGCCATTTATGGT
The DNA here is from genome assembly GCA_963555695.1 of Dasypolia templi. Lineage (NCBI taxonomy): Eukaryota > Metazoa > Arthropoda > Insecta > Lepidoptera > Noctuidae > Dasypolia > Dasypolia templi. The sequence goes on from OY743166.1 coordinate 2,852,206, forward strand.
GCTAAGTTGAAACATTGATCAAGTCATTGACTTGATATGGCAGGCATCGGCCCTGATGTACCCGTCTCTTAGTGCTAACATCTCTTTGAGGCGCTCGTGGAAAACAACTCGCCGTCGGCCCGGGCCTGGTCCTTAGCGGCAAGATCTGGTTGTTTATATGAGGAAAAAAAATCAGCACTCAAAGCCGATCCCCACGAAGATAAAAAACGGCAGGCAGAGTGAATGGTCATGATTCATTTTGTTATATTTAAAACAATATTTGTATGTTTCAGTGGCGGCAGTTCTCCATCTTACATGTACCGGATGCTGTCGGAACTCTACGATCTAAACGACTACGTCCTGTAGCTGAATTCGTGCAACATCGGGCGACTTCGCCCAACATCGGGATTCTTCGCCCAACATCGGGTGACTTCGCCCAACATCGTGTGACTTCGCCCAACATCGGGTGACTTCGCCCAACATCACGCGAGATCGCCCAACATCGAGCGACTTCGTAACTTGTGAAGCGTTACCGCATTGAGTTTTACCTTCTGGTACGTTGTCGTGCGATATCGTGCGACTTTGTACGGTGTTCTGCTTCCTAAATGAGACCAAGTACGAAATAAATCTTTAGATAATTTTACTCAAAATGAAAACTTTATGATGAAATGAAAAATTTGTTAAAATAATTGGCCTTTTTTTTAAATTAATTTGTAACTTCACGGATGACGTTTTTATTGATATTATTTACTGATCTTGTCTGTGAACTTCGAGTGCTGCTCTGCCTTATAAAGTACTTGAATTGAATAAAATAATCAGTAAAAATATAGTTTGCTGAATGCGCAAACCGTGCGAAGACAAAAGCAAAAAAAAAAAAATTGGTTCTTTTGTTAAGCTACGCTTGCTGCGGTCGGTCCTTGGATGGGTGATCATCTTAACATATCAAGATCCCCCCGTGCCTCGGAAAGCCGTTGGTCGCACAGGAAAGCCCTTTACTTTCTGTCATGCATAACATCACGCCTGTAATCCCAGAAGGGTTAGGCAGAGGTGTACCTATAGTACACCCACATTTCGCCAGTTATGTTAAAATAAAAGTCGTTTCCAGCAATTACTTTTGGGCAACGTTACTTAGTTTGATGAACAGAATGTGTAGTTGACGGCTATTTTTACACCCTATATATAGATAAATAGATTGGCCCAGTAGTGCTATTCTGTAACCATCTCACTGTGAAAACCTAGGTGAAGTGAGCTGCCAGTGCTATTGATGCTAGGGATTGACTAAGGCTGCATTCCGAATTGGGATGTAATCGATTTGAGCGGGCTAACGTCCGTACCGAATTAGCGTGAGCGCGATAACGATGTCATGTGAATCGTCATAGATGAGGTCATGACATGCGCCATCTTACGATAACGCCGACCATGCCTTCTATAAATATCACTGTGAGCGAAATGTCTCTCAGCTGTCAAAATCGTGATATCTAAATCGGAACGCAAATTATCGATGTGAGCGCTGTCAGCGATTATGGTCTAACTCGGAATGCGGCCTTAGTTGAGATAACATTGACAGCTCAGTCCACGCAAGTATTCACGGTGAGATTTTTACAGAATCGACATGCTGGTCGTTAGATTGGCCGATCCTGCATCACGACACGATGCAAATGCCTAGTGTAGATCCGGCTTTATTAAGTGACTTATACATTAAATACAGTTACTCTTTTCTAAACTTGACATTGGCTGAATGCCACAAACCGTGCGAAGCCAAAAGGAAAAGAAAAAAAAAACAGTCCTGATCATTGATATTCGAATAGATATTAAAGTCTCATAGAAGGCAGAGAAAGTCCATGCGCTCATTAACAGCTTGCTTTTAGACTTAATAGATATAGTTATCCAAAGAAATAGAATTAACTCTTGCTCAGTTGAGATTTCCTCGGAAATTAAGCTGAAAATTTGGCACAAGAAAATGGGGATCTATGTTAGGAAGGTCATTAAAGAAGAAGCTTTGTGTCTTTATAGTTTTGTCCTAACCCAGCTCTTAATTGTATTAATTTGTTCCAAAAATAACTTGTTTTCATTGTTAGTAAAATCATCTATCGCAAAAAAAATACTTCTTTGTACATAATATACGAATTTTATACAAAATCTTGTTTTTTTTATTTGCTATACATAGATTTAGTCCTTAAGAGAACCAAGGTTATCAACATAGCCCGAATAATTTCCAAAATTAAGTGGCAGTGGGCAGGGCACGTTGCTCGAAGAACAGATGGACGGTGGGGCCGACAGGTTCTGGAGTGGCGGCCGCGTACCGGAAGACCTCGGAGGCGTCCTACAATGAGGACCGAAGACCTTGTGAAGAACATAGGATAAAATTAGGAAAAAAAGATTTTATGTATAATTTATTATTGTGTGTATTTCTCAGTAGCAGCCCGAAGTCTGGATTTGTGCCCGGTAGATGGCAATAGGCTCGCCCCCTATTACATGATGATGGACTTAAACATAACTGACGAAATGTGGGTGTACACCTCTGCCCAACCCTTCGGGGAAACAAGGCGTGATGTTATGTTATTTTATGTAAAAAATATGGGTCCATACTATGTCCCGCCAAAGGGAATACAAAATACTAAATAGCATAGGTTATTGAATGTCACAATTTCATGTCAAACACTAACATTTAATATGCCAATAAATTAAGACTGCACATAAAAAAGTGGGTATTATTAAATCACAATTTCATATTCAACAAAAATAAAATTCAACAAAGAATAAACATTTCAACTATAGACATTTATGATTATGTAAATATTTATTTTTATTTAACATTTGTATATTCAATAATTAATGTAAAATAGCCAATTAAATGTCAAAGTAAATAGCAACAAAAATTAAGATATTTCACGCAAGACAGAATAATTTATTTGTCAGAAATTCGTCGTGCTGTAATAGACCTTATATAACAGAAGGCTTTTTAACCTAGTTCTTTTTTTTTCTTTGGTATATTCCCTCCAATATTTTGGCAACGTATTATGAAGAATTGGCGCCATAATATACTTTTCATCCCATCTATTCGAAAAGGACGACTTTGCTTCAAACAAGTTATCGGAAAAAATAAAATTTCTAACATTCCACAAGAAATCGCTATTATAGATATCAAGCTGTATACAGGACATTGTTTTCGTCGTACTTCTGCTACTATTTTGGCAAATTCTGGAGCGGACTTAACTGTTCTCAAGCAGAGGTATAAAGAAGATTCCATTGAGAACAAGGCTAAAACATGTGAACGCATCGTGGAAAACATTAAATTGCAACCTTCAGTTAATCCATCCATGCCACTGTCGCCGCGCCCACCTACATCCAAATTCACCGTCACATTTTCTCGTCTGAGCCAGATTCGGGCATTATTTCAATCACGCAGAATATAAAATCTACAACAATCTCCATTCCTAATAAAACTGTAACAATCAAGTTTTTAGTTGTTTTTATTTAATACTATTTATTTCAATTTAGTTGTTACTCTTTGTTTTTATTAAATAATAATATCAGGCGCCTTTTATTTTCTCATAGTGGGTGATTAAAAGTAGTAGCCGCAAAATATATTTTTGACTCGGGCGACGCGACGTAAGTACTTTGCATCCCTCGCTACGTTCAGGATTCTAGAGTAGAATCCCTCACTTCGCTCTGGATTAAGAAGCGCCCTCGCCGTAAAAATATTATTTTGCTCCCATAGACAATCTAATATTTACGCATTAGAGCTGTCATAGATAGATCTAGGAATGCAAAGTTTGCTATTGTCGCGCCTATTTCGAATTACTTTATCTGACAATAGGGGGAATAGGCGTGGGTTCGAGTTGACAAACTTATTGGTCTCTAAAATGTACCTACATTTGGGTTAAGATTTTTATTTTTTTGAAAAATGGTTTGCAGCCCTCAGTAACATGAAGTCCAAACATAGTTCAAAGGCACCTTTTCAGGGTTTAAAAAACGACTCTTATTTGTTGAATTGCCCCAAACAAAATTTCCATAATTATCTTAAGTTAGAGGACACTAAGCCATGATATGCAGTTAGCAGTGTATCAACATTAAATTTTAATATTATTTATTTACTAGCTGACCCCGCAAACGTTGTTTTGCTTTTTTTTTTTAATAGATCATGGCCGATGCTCTGACCTACCCGATATGCACACAAAATCTCATACAAATCGGTCCAGCCGTTTCGGAGGAGTTTGGTAACAAACATTGCGACACGAGAATTTTAAACATTAGACGAGCTGACCCCGCAAACGCTGTATTGCTTCTTTTTTTTTTTTGATAAATAGATGTTGGCTGATTCTCAGACCTACCCGATATTGACAGAAGGGGTCTGTATTTAATTAAATAAAACGACACGTCTTTACTCTACGGATTTATATTGAGACTGCCTAGGCCTGGGCAGAGTTCACGATATAAAAGTAACTACACGATAAAAAACTGACTAATGATTGTTTATAATATTCTTATCCTATACGTAACTATACATAAGTGTGGCTGCTGGCTGTCACGGCCACAAACGTTCATACAAATCGGTCCAGCCGTTTTGGAGGAGTCTGGTAACAAACATTGCGACACGAGAATTTTATATATTAGTAGAAGTAGATTTAACTTAGACACAGTGATCCATATTTATGTTAGTGTAATTACAAATTATGTAAGTAACCAAAGATTTACATACAACAATAATACTATTATAAAACAACTAAAATGAATATCATAAGTAGTACTAAAATCAAATTTGTTAAATAAATTAATAAGTTAAATCGCAATCATCTTTAAAATCTATAAAATCATCTACATCTTTAAATAAATATCAATTTAACATCGGGGCTAATTTGTACAGAGCATTTGTGGAGTTACTAATTTTTCATGTGCTTTCCAATTAATTTATAATAGTTTTACCACATTGGTTAGAAAAGAAGTCTCCGATCAGTCGATTACCAATTATATTCATCTGCAAAGCGTGGTATTTAATACGACCAACCTGTTAGATAGTTCCATAATCTAACAGGTGTAAAAAATACAATGAAGCCTAGAGTCACTTGAACTCACTTGTAGATACTCTCCGTCATTGTTTTTTTTTTACTAGACCTTACCTAAACCTTCTGGTTACGAACGTATTGAAGGTTAAAATTCAAACTTTTAAAGAGTTTTTTTTTTTACGAAAACAAGTTTTTAATGTTATAACTTATAACACTACACTAAATATCCCCCCGACCCCCTAATTTGATGTAGGTACCTACAGAAGGCGTTGTCGACGGCTATGTCATGGGTCATAATACAGGGTCCTGTTTGAGACCGATTTCTAAAAGGCTGATGTGTTTTGTTTGTACCTATTCGATCCGCAAGCATGTTTGTCCCCGATTCCCGTATATCATGTCAAACGACGCTACGCAGTGTCAAAAGTATTGCCCTGCTTCTGTTATCTTCAAAGAACAACTATATTTAAACATTACGTTAGTTAACGTAATAAACTAATGAGTATTAATTAGGCAGCTCGACCGATTTAGATAAAACTAACACACGAAGCGAATGGGGAAATCATTAGCACCATTTTGTCCACCAAGGGAGATGCCTATTTCAAATGCGGAAGAGGATATTTTTATTCGTAACCTATTAGGCTCGAATTGATAGCGCGGTCATTAATATTTTGCTTATTTGAATACGTCAGGGAGACATGGGAATCACCTTAAGCCGAATAAGGCAGTTCGGTGACAAAATGTAAGAAAAGTACCGTAAGTATAATGGCTTTGCCCGTTATACCAGCAACCATTACGCTTCTGTTGCAAAATAAGACGAAATTAAGTGAAAGTTGGTCTCGCTGTTGTGTCATCACGAAAATACAAATAGCATCGCTGCATGGGACATGATATGCGCCATCGTGAACGAAGCAAGCACGCCGCGCCCCAAACAGCACCCGAATAACACCAACTCACTCGCTCTCATTGGTGGAAAAGAGATGCCAACTCGAGGCTAACTTCACACTGCACTATGTGCGTCATGTTGGCTGCATTATAATAACAATGGGCGGGGTCTTTGGTGATAGCAGCGCTGCACCGCTTTACGATAATAGAGGTCTAGTAAGAATAGCGACTGTTACGCTGAATTCAGCGCCACAAACCAATCGAGGCACGAGTTGTGTAAACTTTTTTTAATGAGGCTTAGCTTACGTATCGGTCGTCCCGACTGGGCGCATAGCGTTACATTTTCTCGGATTTTTTCTTGAAACTGTCTGGTTTTTGTCGTTCCTAAGTTCTATTTCTTTAGGGAATAACTGCTTTGTGTTAATAGTGTGCGTTTTGCGAGATTGTGATATGCGCCAGTGCGTGACGACCAAGGCGAGATCACCAAGCCTGATTCACATTAATTATGTGAACGGTGACGAACCATTTTAAGTGCGCGATAACACGCCCGTTGTTCTCGGACATCCAGGACATTTTATTATTAGTTTGCGAACAACTCTAGTGCGATGCATGTGTGCCGCTAATATAAAATCAATACTGAGTGAACTGTTAACCCGTACCCGTGCTTTGAACTGAATCCTCTTTCAGCAAAACATTGCATGTAGTTTAGTTAAAAAACCATGTTGTGTTAATTACTTTTAACAGACCTCATTGAAACAAAACAATTTTTTTTCAATCAAAATGCAAAACTTCGCGGTCATTTTTGAATTTAGTGCGTAGTTCTTCCACTAGGCAGCGCTTCTCACATAAAGACTTCGTGCGCTTGCGTGAGCTCAGTCCGCGCGAGCTTCGCGTCGTTGCAGTAGGTTCCAAAACAAGAGCGTAGGGCTCCGTGGGAGTCTTAGAAATAATAAAATTAAATAATTTGTGGTTTGTAAAAGTGTCGCAGTGCAGTGTGTCAGTGTTGTGTTGTTTTGTGGTAGTGACGCGGGGCGGAGCACGCGGCTCCGCTGTGTCGGCGCGGATCGATAAAACGAGGTGTTATGGCGCAGAAGATATGAGCCAGGGAGGCTCTAGAAGGCCCTACTCCCGCGGGGGCCCGCGCTGGCACCCGCGCTACAAAGACTACTGGGACTACGAACAGAACTATAGGTACCTATACTTTGTACACAGCATATTGTTTGCATGCCGACCATTTGTCAAGTGTCACGTTCCCAAGCCCACTGGCGTTTGTACGTGCTCGTGCGTGTGTTTTTCAAACGTGACGAATGCACTCGATGGTGCAGTCTGCAGGGACAACGACAAACTCACGTCCGTCGATACTTGGTGCGTCCTCGTGGTATTTGTACACAGAAGTCGGAACACCAACGAAACTTGTTGGTTTACGTAACGGCAAACGTGACGTAAACTTCCAAGACTCGTTTATTTTCATAATAAATGACAACAGTCGCACATGAACAATTTCTACAATATATTTCAGCTTTTTATTGAACAGTTTTACGAAACTGCAGCGCGTCATAGAACTTGGAAAATAAGTTGGACGTTGTTCAAAATCGATAGCGTAGTTCTAGTGTTTCCCACCCATAGAATTCACAAAGTAGGTTGGTACCAATTTCTTTCATTTAACGTTCTGAAAACTGACAGTATGTTTCATTTTATCTTTATTCTAAAAACTATTGACTCATACAGTTAAAGGTGTTCAAATTAAACAATGCTGTTAAAAAAAAAATGAATATTAATGTATTACAAAAAAATATGCCTGATTAAAACAACATAAGTACCTTCTTAGAAAGTTAAAAAAATTTCACTAATTCTCTTTACTCCTTGACAATAGAAACAATCATGGTAATTTTCAATAACATAAGTTTTAATCAACATTTCGTCGTTGGCTACATGACTTCTTTAAACACAGTTGGTAAACTGTTACACTGTGGATATCTTAATTAATTAGGATTTCAAATAAATTATGAGTGTTGCAATTTTTTAAAGCAATTTAGTCATAATATATACAGGGTGGAAGGGACATCAATGCACAACCTGAAACCATGAACTCAGTACATGATTTTGAACCTTTACATTTTGACCATTATGTATTGCACTTTTCTATGATTCAGCAGTTTTTTGTCCGCGTGATATTTCTTGTTACCCCAACCCACCCCCAATGCATTGCATCACCTGCCCGTATTATCACTTTGTTTTCGGTTTTTTCCTAATTGCTCTGCTCCTAAGAGCGTGATGTCAAATAGCTTTTAGTCTTCTCCAAGAATTAGGCCATCAAATTCATAAATAATTTTACCAATCCACACAGGTGTTCTAGAGATTACCCCAACATATTCTACCTGAATTACCTTTTCATAATATAAGTATACATTATACATAGTCATCGGTTGGATGGCAATTGGCTGATGATGATGATACATAAACTGTCTCTCTTTTTCACAAACTATCCTTGTAAAACGCAATATGTTTCTGTTTGTTCGTTAGCGCATCACTTCAAGAACTTTTTCTGACTAGCATTTAGTATTGTCATCACAAGCAGACCTAAGACAAATACCTCAGATACTTTTGCGTTTAAAATTATCAGCATAATAAATTAAATGTTATTATAATTTAGTAACAATGAAATTTTATGCATAATGTATTATAAAAACGGGCAGAGAAAATTGCATTGTCATAGTTTATCATTTTCCACCAACACATGAGTAAACAATATGGTTTTCGCAATAGCATTAACTATCAAATTAATTGTCGTAGATTAATGATTATCCGCACAAGCAGTCAGCCCACGTGCCTGTCTTGGTAAATTGCAAATGGTGATGTATTCATGACTTGATGCTATTGCACAAAGTTAGACAATCTCATTCAGTCAGAGGTTCCACCTGAAATGAAATGATGTTTAATTATTTCTGTAAGTAGATCTTTTAAGACTTGTAGCACATAAATTTTTTGGTAAATATTTTCAAACTAGATGGCGCCTGCATTTCCCAGCTGACTGATCCCTGAGAAGAAATGTAGAAAACAAACTTAACAATTATATGATAAAGATTTTATTTGAGTCTTACAATGCAGGGTCATATCTGGAAGGGCCTTTTGAAGAAAGAGCAACAGTGCAAGAGTTTGTCATAGAAAGTACTGGTTCCCATACATATTTCTAGGGCCAAGCAGGGTTGCTGTGTTCTGGAATGCAGTGTGGCTCCGAATGTGTGTGTGGAATGACTGAGTAATTATTTGCTAAAATATGGGTTGAGACAATTTTACTCAGTGTCACGATAAGCATCACAAAATTAGCATGCAAGAAGCATGATCAACTGCCTTGCTGGTCTAGAGTCAGCTGCGCAGCATGATAGCTCAGTTTGAAAAAAGTGTTATTGAGATAGTTCCATTAAGAAATTCACAGCAGCTACCCTGAGTCCGGATTTGTGCCCCATTCACTGCAATAAGCATTCCAGAATCTAGACCATGGCACTTAAAATATATTGACGAAATCTGTGTTATACACCACTAGCGACCCCTTTTGGAAATGAAGTTAAGTTATGTAATTGATAGCAAGATAACTGTACTGTACTGTATAACAGCCACATTTTCGTGCCAACTAAATACAATCGCGTATAGCTTGGTATTGCGTCACGATGAAGTCTTCCTTCCCGTTCGGTGGTAACAAGTGTGATGTTCCTATGAAATCATAAGTAATAACGAGCAGCTTCAAATCAAAAAGGTTGTCACCCTCTGTTGCCTGCCGGTCGTCCTCTAGATGCGTTTGTAAATATCACGAGGTATTAATGATTACTTACGGCTGAGGTGACCCTGGGTCGAAATACGGAAGCAAGCAGCGACCGCGACTAGAAGGTGAGACCACCACGAATCGTGATAAAGATGTAGATTTTACGCAAAAAAATCTTACATATAGAATAGTTGAATTATAAGTAGGAATGACTACAGATCCTGACTAATAGCTGTTTAAAAGAAATCTAGTCTTATTCTTGTTTGTGTGGATTTGAAATACTGTCGTGCGGAGTATTTATTTTCTATTTACACACTAGCGCGACACGCGGTGCCTTTGTGTCGCCCTAGTGTGTACGACACTTACGCCGACATTTCCGCTGTCACAATGTATCGTGTTCGCTATCAAACTTCTAGTAAATGATATCAACAGTTACAAATAGACGACTTTGTATCAATAAGATAGGTGTTAACTATGTCGCATGGCATACATCAGAATGTAATATAGTGACGCCACGCCCTCTCTTCAGAAGAAGAGCAGAATTGGTGATACCTCCTTGCTTTGGAGAGAAACAATCGTAGTTCCCAGCTTCTATATGAAATTCTGCGTCATCAATTGCCAAAAAATCTGGCTAATGGTCTAAAAGTAGAATATTTATATGCGGTAATGGCCCGCCCATTTTAGAGGGTAACCAAGGTGGGAACACGAATTCTTTTCGGAAAAGGACAGCATTTGTGACCCCTCCTTGCTTCGGAGACAACAATCCGTAGGTCTCAGTTGTCTTCTGAAAATCTGCGTCATCAAATGCCTGAAAATCTAAGCAAATAAGTTGTTTAACCGTAGAATATTGATATACGAATGCGGTAATTTTGAGGGTAACCAAAGAGGGAACCCGAAATCTATTCGAAAGAAGACAGGATTTGTGCCGTTGAGAGAATAACTCGTTAATCTCAATTGTCATATGAAAAACTAAACGCTGTAAGCTTACCAATTGAATATTTACTCTCGATAATACCCGGCGGTACCTACTTTAACTCAGTCCCAATTCAAAGTTGTCTTTTAAGAGGTGACTGGCAGCTGATATGAAATGTGGAAGGCGTAGGACAAAGCGTAGGCGTTGTGGCGTTGCCTGGGAGAGACCTTTGTCCATCAGTGGACTGCAATAGGCTGAGTTGATTTGATTGAAAATCGAATCATGTATTTCTTTTCTCCTAAAATAACACCAAAGTGTGACCACTCCGATTCGGGGCTCCAATCGTGAATGATGATTGTTGACTCTGTCATACTTGAATATCTCTGGCAGTCGTTACGACAACTCTCGATCGGCACTAATACGAGAATAGTTCATGCTGTAGTAAAAATACTAACCAGTCAGCAAAATGGCAGCCGAGCTAACCATACATGTACAGTACATAAAATTTTAGTATCGCCATTCGTAGAATGCTATCGATTTTGCTTATGAATTGTGTTGTGGACATATGTCGCTTCTTAGAAACATTTGAAATGGAGCTGAATGGGTCGACCCTAATGCAGAAAAGGCCTATTATAAATTTATCAGCGCTACAGGAATCTGTCTACAAAATTGCACGCACAAAGGGATCACATGTGTGCGTATCCTGTGAGGGTGTTTGAGTGCGTGCGCGCAGGTAGCTACCGAAGTACCGACCTTCGAGTTCAACGCTCCGCCGCCCTAAAATACACACGGATGTCGCGACGCCGGGGAAGGGGCGAGAGGCGGCATGCAGTGTACAAAAAGTGAGCACAGGTGGCGTGTAGCTGTGTGGTCGGCCATTTTTTGTGGCACATTGGGTAGTGTGGGTACCAGGACCAGGATGTTTCTAGAGACAGATTAACAGCTACCACTTGAGGGTTCTTTCAAAGCCTTTTGAGCATATAAAGGTGTTGAAATGTATGATGGAGTCGGTCATTGTTTGTGACACTATCTAGTGTCTGTAGGTTAAGATGTTTCTTAAGACAGTTGAACAGTTTACCATTTGAGGGATCCTTCAATGTCTCTTGAGCAAACATAGGTTGTGAAACGTATGGCGTCCAGAAGGCGTTAAATTGTACAGTTCGTGTCTGTAATTCTGCGTACAGCGGCCATTTTAAGATAGGTTGATAGTGTCCTATTTACAATGGTTCCAAAGTTTGGCTTGGCAAAGAGTTCCCCATCTGTCACATGGCCTCACATCGGACGTTACTGGCGAAATGTGATTGTAGGTTATATTACGAGTAATTTACCGCTCGCGGCCCTTTGCGGAATACTTACTTTACTGACGTGAATCTCGCCATTTTGTACATGTGTGGCCATAGCTTTACAGTTCGACCTCTGCCAACGCTTCCAATTACAAAGCAACCAGCACGAGGAAAAGTTAATTTTGTGTGCCTGTTTTTAATTAAAAACCCACCCACATAAAGGATATAAGATATATACTTGGGTTTTCTCCAAAAACACTGGAACCGACTCCTTTTCAGTAAATAATTCTGGTTAATAATAACAATTTAAAACATCGGAGTATTATCAGCGATTTGAAAATAATGTATATAATGTTTGAAAATAACCATATTTAAAACAAAATGCTCATGGACTTACGACTGGATGAAACCTCTGTTCGAACTCCTCACCGCAGAAAGCTGAAAATTCAACAGCTCACTTTTATTTACTTCTCGTAAGTAGCCGTGTCCCTGACCCTGCAAACTTCATACAGTCTCAGAATATATTATCTTCATTATTTCCTTTTTTTTGTGAATTTGTCCAATTGTTATTCTGCTATTCGGGGCGGACCAAACAAATCGATCCAGCCGTTCTTGAGTTATTAAAAACGGTGTAGCTAACCCGACTTTGATTATTTTTATAAATTAGTGTAGATTCGTTTGAATGTCGCCTTGTATCAGTGAAAATGGGCATTAGTCCCAACCTAGTAACGATTATTCCATGCCTAAAGAAACTGCGTAGGTGTCCCAAAATGGCAACTCTGAAGAAGGTTATACAGTGTCCACTTCAATACCGTCTACCAAGTCTTTTCTCAACTACAAGTACAGTGGATTTCGGGTATAACGACGATGAAGGGACCACTCTAATTTCGTCTTTATATCCGAAAGTCGTTACAGGCAAAGGTAAAGAGATACAGACACAACGTGTTGAAAATATTTGCACACATATGTAGTTATTCACTAGTAAATTTAAGTTTTGAAATTATATCCGCCTTTTCTTAACAGTGAAAGTGCGTGTATGAGCCAAACTTATTCAAAAGTTCACTAAACAAAGTTGCCAATCAGAATATCACTTAGTAACTGAACCTTATAAACTACTTATCAACTTAGCTAATATCTATAAACAAAAGGTAAAGGTCTCCACAGTTACTGACCATCTGTGTAGATGTAAACAAAAGATAAGAAAAAAGCTCTTTGTGTCTTTGGCGGCCGACTCCGGTCGCAATATCTGCATGGGATTTCTAGGAATTTGGATATAAAAGATTCATTAAAAGCAGTCGCTACACCCGAACTCGGTGTTACATCCGAAGTCGCTATAGCCACATGGATTTTGGACTAAAGTATGCTTTAAATTCAAGGGACTTAGATTTAAAGTCGTTATTTAACTAAATGGTCTCTACAATCAAGGTCGTAATAAATGAAATCCACTGTATATTACATGGAACTACTGAATATCTGACCACAAGCAATTTATCCACTGGGTAATACGATACTCCTTGGTAAGACTAGTTTTCAGACTTTTGCCTGCCCTCTGGCTGTTATCTTTAAGCCCGTCTAACATGGCGACTCAAGAGGATTATAACGGTGTCGATCACCCAACATACTGGTTATGGCAGTATCCCTTCAACTCTCAAGGCATCTCATGATAATAAAGTATATCTCAACAAAAAAGGACCAACCTCTGCCTCATTGTATTTATATTTCAACAAAACACACCCCAACCTTACTGCAACAACATAAGATTGGTACTTGAAGCAAGAAGTCTCGACAAAAAATGCCAGTCGTGCGAACAAAAAGTTTGTCCCCGCTCCCCGCAGCCTACCTGCCTACCCTCGAGGTACAATTTGTATGAAGGTTGAAGAATAAAGGCCGGTTCCACAATAGGTTCTAAAATTTTTGGTTTTGTACCTGGCCTTTATAAAATATGTACCGTTTTTGTGAACCTCAAAACTTTTGCGCGTTTACGAATTCTTACAAATGTAAATTCTTTTGTTTTTCTTTACAAAAGAGTTTTCAAGTAAGTGAAAGTTTTGATTTCGAACCAAGTTGGTTGGGTATACTGAATAGCATTGAATTTGGTTGAGAAATTCAGGGAAACTGTATTGTATTTTAGTGTTCAATGTAAACGGGCGCTTTATCGAATATAAATGTTCAATTAATTTACGCGGTTAGAGAAATTCGTAATTTAACTGATATAGACACAGCACGTTTAGTGTACTTTAATTATTTTCATAGTGTAATGTCGTACGGTATTCTTTTGTGGGGAAATGCCGCCACCATTCAGACTATCTTTGTTTTGCAGAAAAAAGCTGTTAGATCAATTTATAAATTAAGTCCAGGGTTGGTAAAAATCATGATTTTTTTGAAAAAATCGAATAAAGCACGATTTTTTGAAAAAAATCCTTATTAATCATGATTTTTTAGTTTTATTATTTAATTTAACTTTATTTTGCGCAAAACGGAACGCGCCCTCAAGGGATTAATCCCCGGAAACACCGCGGGGATTTCCCTTTTGTCTGACATGTGAATGCAAACAGAATTCACACTGACAGATGAAGAAGAAGAAATGGCGTTGGAGGAAGCACGATATAACTATGATGGTTAAGTTTTGCTACCATTGATAGTAGAGCTAAGTCAAAATCAAAACCATTCAGAAGTGTGATGTTCGCAGAAGAAATAGTAAAAAATGTGACTAAAATACATTTAACGAAGAGTCAGTCAAATTTTTTTCCAGTGGTGGAGCAAATGTTTGGGACGATAGCTTCTTCAGCTGCTGTGGAAAGAGTGTTTTCCACCTTTGGAATTGTACAGAGCAAATTAAGAAACCGAATCGAAAAACTAGTTAAGACGACCCTAGTTTAGGTATAATTTCTAAATCTGTTTTTTTTATGTTGATTTGTTTGTGAAATTAAACATTTTTGATTAAGTCATTGATTTTTATTGGAAAAATCATTTGATTTAAATCGTGATGATAATAATCGTGAAAATGATTTATTCATGCCAACCCTGATTAAGTACGAGACACTCTCTCAGAGAGAAATTTAAGGAAATTAATGTAATGACCAATACGTGTATGTAATACCAGTACCGTCTCAGTATATTTTAGAAAATCTTTTAAATGCCCCTAAAAAAATCAAAATGTTTAAAAAATACAGTGATATCCATAATTTAAATACTAGGAACAAACACAAATTTGTTGTACCTACAACAAGACTAAAGAAAGCAGGTTTCTCGTTCAGATGTCAATGTATACGCTTTTATAATTAACTTCCAAGCCCCGCTCAAGATCTAAGTCTTAATAAATTCAAATCATTTATTAAACGTAAGCTGTGACAGTAAGCTTTTATACCAAAGATTTATACTACCTTCTGCCCGCGGCCTCGCCCGCGTGGTTGTCGGGATTTGTCCCACGGGAATGTATCCCGAGACAAAAACTAGTTATTCTCCAGGATACCATCTATCTCCTTGCCAATTTGTCTAAATCCGATCCGTTCAGTGGTTTAGGAGTGAAAAGGTAACAAATAGACCCGAGTTACTGTCGAATATGCTTGATATGTATGGATCATAAAACAAACAAAAAAACGTTAACAATGAAAAAATACCAAAAAAACGTATTGACTTTTTCTTTTTATTAACATTGTATCAAGCAAGACATTCAAGACCAGCATTAATTTCTCAGTAGCAGCTAGTTGCTCGGAGTCTGGATTTGTGCCCCCGGTCGAAAGCAAAAGCGAAACTCCCCTCAGCAGGCTTAGCACGAGCGCCCTAGAGAAGCGTATTGTCGACGGAAGAGTAGACAAAAATGGCGTTTCTGTGTAGACAGTAGAAAGTTTTCTACTGTCTACACAGAAACGAAACGCAATTGTACGGTAAAAATGGGTAGTTATACACATCACTAGCAACTAACCCGTTGCTATGGAAAATCACTGTCTATAAAGCAACCTGAGTCTAAGTGTGTCCTCGTGCTCGCGAAAAAGTTATTTCGAGGAGCGTAGAAAGCGATTTCTATTCTACAGTAGAGTAGAAACAGAAAACGCCATGCTAAGCCTGCAGGACACAACATAACAGGCGAAATGTGAGTTTAGGACTTTGGTCTAGCCCACTGGGGGAAGCAGGCTTGATGTGTGTGTTAAAAAAAAGACTTGTGTGGAGTGAGCTGTCAGTATCATCCCGTCTTGGTCAATCCCTAGCATCAGTGGCACTGACAGCTCACTACACCAAAGTTATCACGGTGAGATGGGTACAGAATAGCACTATGGCATCCACAGGTACGATCTCATGCATATCCCCAACAGCAAAACTCAGATTTCCCTTCTAGGGCAATATTTACCGTTGCTCTTATAATTTTAAACTCGAGAGCCATCTGCGCTCGATGTTCACTGAAGCTGCCAAGGTCGAAACTGCATTCGTAACAAAATGGGATTGACATTAATTTTGTGTCCGTATTCTCAGAAATTTGGAGTTCTCGGATATCGTTTGAGGAATGAAATCTTTTGTTTGGAAAATGTTTTTAGGATAAGGGCTCATACTACAACCAAAACGGACGATTTAGTCACATAATTTAGGATGAGGCTGTCAAGCATTGGTCTCGGAAAAATTGGTTTAACATCGTGACAGAACACAGCAGGCTTTAGTTCTATAATACAGGATTACAGGCCTTAACGTGTCTTCTGCAATATGACGATGATATGGCTACAAAGGGGGGTACTATCAAGATGAGATACTAATAAAGAAGAATAGAAGAAAACGACATAACTTTATGCGCCGTTGTCAAATAGTTTGGGATAAGGGCAAGAAAATTATGTAGATGTCTTCTGCAATTCAAACTGCAGCGGGTACCCATTTACTGGCTGCACACGTACCATGACCGGGTTTTATCGACTTAAGAATAGACAAAATTACAGGCTTTTATTCATTTTGTCTATTCTTCGGTCGACAAATCTCGTTTATATGGTGGTCATGCTTATCCTGCTGATCTAGGCAACCGAATAACTATTTATGCTGTTGGTTATATTTAAATATATCGACCGCGTTCAGCTTCTGATTGGTGAGGGGCCAATTGGAGCGCCGAACGCTGTCGATCCGTAAAGTCGTGATGGTTAAAAGAAGCTCATACTAGACTCAAGTATGAGCTTCTCATTTCATCATTTCTGAAGCTCTAGTAACTAGAGCTTCAGAAATAATCGTGAAAGACCTACGATACGTTTCACAGATACAGGAAATAAACTTGGCAGAGGAGTAGCTTGGCAGCTGTAGAAGGAAATAGGATACTTTTCATTCCGGAAAACTGGGAATCAGACGCATCCGGAGACGCTCAGATAGTCTCTACGCAAAACAATTCCCACATTGCCTAAAACCCCGAAAATCTTTTTGGTTGCTTACTTCGTTACCAAAGGTCGTGCCCCTGAAAGGCCTTCGTCTCTTTATGAATGATGGTGCTTCCACTTCGTTTGATTCTCGGCTTCTCTCAAGGCGGTCGTAACAGAGAGTCCAGTTAGGGCTGTTACTTGGTCAGACCTCCGAAGATAGAAACATGCAATTCAAAAGATGCTCCTTTTACGGTGTAATAAAGATGCACTTCGAATAGATTTTCTGAAACTGCACCTCTTCTCTCCTAAGCGTTATAGCGTGATGTTTAATACCCTGTATTCTTCCGCAAGAATATTTAACGCTATCAACAGCAAAAAGTTTTTCAAATCTTACTGGTAGATCTAGAGATAAGCGCGTTCAAACAAAAACACGAACTCATCAGCTATATTAAATGAATGGGGAAGGTCGGGCAAAGCTAATTGTAGATGGCGTGACCATAGCTAGGTCCCTAAGGTCTTCAATAAATTTGACATTTCGTTCATTCATTCCATTTTGTGTTCATTCATGAGTTTGATTTTCTTTCACTATTTCGTTATTTTCGGTGATTTCAGTATGATAAATCAAGTACGTGACATGGAAAGTGTCAGAATTTTAAACCTTGAATACTTCCTCGTAATCACTTTCTTTCAAAATGTTTCCAACTCAAACTCGAACTCGAAAAAATCTCTATGAATAGCTTACCACAATCTTCTAATTTTAGGTTCTTCGGGAAATGGTGCACTCCAATTTCAGAGTATCTTTGAACACAATTACGTGTCAATTTTCGCTAAAATAAAATAACACTACATCACGCCTTGTATTATTAGCTTGTGTTGGGAACTAGCTACGACAGCGCCATTTTGACAGTTGCCTTCCCCATTATTGATATTGATACGTTAATAAAACAATACACATAGTTTCGTAGTATTTCAAACGATAACACGGCGGAGATATGCAACACAAACGGCGGAGTTCAACAATCATTGTGCGTTGTTGACCTCCGCTAGATAAACGTGCTGAAGAAATGTAAACTGTGCGGTTGGATTCATAGTTGAGAGTGGCTGGAGAAAGAAATACAGTCTAAACTGCATGGGATCTTGCTTGGTCACAGAATTCAGGATCGTATTCACTAAATGAACACGTATACGCCTATCAGCCTAGGTTGGGACACAGGCCTCCTCTGGGTAGATGTCATACGTTTTCGAATTTTTGGTTCTAAGACATGCCGGTTTCTTCACGATGTTTTCCTTCAGCATTTTGAGAGCAGTAGTGATGAATAATTTACACAAAGTTAAGCGTCTTTTTGGGTTCGTACGACCTACAACTCGTAAGTCGCGGCCAACGCACTAGGAAGTGGTGAAGGGCGGGTGTTTTGGAGGACTGTCTTATTTATTTCTGACGTTAAAAAGGTGGTTATTATCAGCCTAATTTGAATAAATTACTTGATTTTGGTGTTGCAGGCCTTTTTACTGGCTAAAATACACCCAAAGTTCATTTTATCCCCCCTCGTAGGTGTTAATGCATGCACCCCGAACTCCACTGCGTAACAAAAGATGCTTATTTGAATAAATCTGTCAGCTTAGTCGATGACTCCGGTAGCCTATCAACAAGAAATTTCACTCCGTCTAAGTCAAGGGCAGAAGCTAGTAATCATATCATATTATTTAACTGATTCTTGAAATAATTATTTTAAAACATTGAGCGGTGTAGTTTCGACGAGCACAGCGCGCCTTGAGGTCACGCATCAATTATGCAGGCTCTTGCCACTGCCGGGTTTCGGTAGCCTCGACAACAGCGAAACTTATCGTTATTGGCTCGTTTAATACGAGGAGAGGTTCTCGCCTCGGAAAGGTTTATCGGATACAAATATTATTTGGCTCGTGTAAATACTGTATGGCGTTACGGATAGTCAGCTACACGTCCAAGGTAACAATTTATTGGTCTTTGACTTTAGAACCTTCATTTCGTAGCTCAAAGGGTGGGTTTTGGAGGTCAAATGTGTGCGGCACGTACGATCGCCAATGGCGTTTCAAAATAGAAGCATCCGTGTGAACAAACGGAAAAGGAATATAGGTCGTGGGTTCGAAGGTTCGAACCCAGTCGCTTTACTTTGTGTAAATAATTTCATCACCACTGCTCTCAAAACCGTGAAGGAAAACATCGTAAGGAAACCGGCATGTACTAGAACCAAAAAATCGAAGACGAGATGTTACATCTGCCAACCCGCACTGCGCCAGCGTGGTAGATTACAGCCTACCCCCTTACTAAAAGGCATGTGTCCTAGTAGTGGGAACATTATAGGCTGATTATTTCTGAGCAAAAAGTATTTGGAGTTTATGAATGAAGTTTGTAAATGCGAGAATTTGCCTGGAGAGTCTCGCATAAGACTTGCATTCTCTTTGTGTATTTTCGCCTCTCAATTGGCGAAAATCCCCCCGTGTAAATGAGCCTTTTATCTTGTACAAACGTGCTGATTACCCGAGTTCACAGCGGTAAAATTTGAAGAGATAATGAACGAATAAACTGTAGTGTGAGGTTTTCGGAAATCATAAAAACACACCGGCCTAGCCGGTCGGGTCTGTAATAATCACACCGTGAAAACTTAGGTGAAGTGAGTTCAAGTGAGCATAATAGTGTAAATCCCCACTGAGATCCAAATCACAGCTAACTCCAAAATAGGTCGGCAGTATTCCTCAAAGGATAGCGGAGAAGTTTAGTGTACCTACATTTCGCTAGTTATGTTTGTTTCAGCCGCATAGATCTAGATTCCGAGGGATTATCGAGATAAAAAAGTACCTATATATGTGTTAATGCAGGTTATAAACTATCTGTGTGCCAAATTTCATCCAAATCCATTCAGTAGTTTTTGCATGAAAGAGAAACAAACATCCATCAATCTTCACAAACTTTCGAGTTTATTATACTATTATTAAGTAGGATTAGTAGGATATGCAGGTTCTAATCGAGCACAAATCTAGGTTTTGTGCTGCTACTGAATTATTTAGGCTGAAATCTATCTAAGAGCAAACTTAGTACAGTAGGGTTTCAATGAAATAATTAACTTTATTTGTATGACGTTAACGTGCATATCTCTACAATCGTTTCATACGAATATGAACTTGAGTTTGAGTAACTTGAGGAAAAATTAGGTTAATTTTCGTATCGCTGTTTGGATTTCAGCCTTAGACCCAAGGATAATATCTTTCATGGACCTCTAGACCAATGAGGCAGTTTTTGAATACGGCCGCCGAATAATCGACTATTTACTGATTTAAAAAGGTTAACAGCTGTATAAACAGGAAGTGTGAATGTGACATGAAAAATAAATTCAACACCGCGGAAGGAATGAACCCGAAAAGTAAGAAATTTTACACTGGTTTGTTCTGTAACTGTTGATGACAAAAATATCGCAACACATTTTCCGCGCACTGGATCTTCATCGCACTGCTTAGCGCCGAGGGTTGAAAATCCAAGTGTGTTTTTTCGACGCGCTGTTAACGCGACGCGATGCACTCTGTTGGATTCTCAATGTTCGGTTCAACATCGAGAGTTGAAAATCCATTGCGGGAAAATTACACTTGGGAGCAAATAAATCGAGCCACTACCTTTTTTCACGTAAAATGGTAAATATTTTTGGGAATATGGAACGTATCAATTCGAACTATATATCGCCTAAAAGTTAAGTTAATAACCTTAACAATGAGGGTAAATTATTGAATAATAACCTTATTGAATGATAAATTATTGGCTCTGCAAGAAAAATAGTAATTTTGATAGAAAATTTAGTAGGGCTAAAACAGTCCATAAAAACAATAAAAAACAAAATTATTGCAAAAAAAATATTCTTAATAACTGGTATTACCCCCCCGTGCCTTGATGCATTCTTGTAGCCTATTAGTCATCGATCTGATCAGAGTTACGATGACATATTGTGGTATGTTCTCCCACTCTTCAAGCACAGCGACTTTAAGCTCGGGAATGGATGAAACAGCGGGAACCCTGGCTCGGACTCTCCGTTTTAGATCGTCCCATAGGTGTTCGATCGGGTTCAAATCGGGACTTCGTGCTGGCCATACCATTTGTTGAATCCCGATCGCAGACAAGTATTCCGTAACGATCTGCGCGGTATGAGGTCTCGCATTGTCATGCATAAACAAGAAATTTTCTCCGACAAAACCAGCATACGGCATTACGTGGTCTTCAAGAATGTCAGTTATGTATCGGTCAGCTGTTAATCCACGTCTACCACTGCCATCGTTGGCGGGGTCGACGAAGACAAGTTCCGTTTTTCCGTCTAGAGAAATTCCTCCCCACACCATACAAGAACCACCACCAAAACTCACAGTTTCTCGAATGCAACATTGGGCAAATCTTTCACCAGGACGTCTATACACTCGGTTTCTCCCGTCATTGCTAAAAAGACAGATTCTTGACTCGTCAGAAAACAAAACTGACCTCCAGTCTTCTAACGTCCAATTAATGTGTTCTCGAGCAAACTCCAAGCGAGATCGGCGATGAGCTACAGTCAATTTTGGGCCAGTTGCTGGTTTGTGTGATGTTAAATTTCGTTCCTTTAGTCTTCGTCTCACTGTCCACCTACTGATTGCGACACCTCGAACGTCACGTAACGCTTGCTGTAGCTGAACAGCATTAAGTCCACGGTCGCGCAACGAATTGGTTGCAATAAAGCGGTCGTCACGTTCTGTTGTTGCCCGTGGTCGGCCAGTTCCAGGTCGCCGAACAAAAGCACCAGTGTCCAGATACCTGCGGTATACCCGCTGTACCTTTGAACGACTCAAATGAAGTCTGCGTGCCACTTCACGTTGTCCGTGTCCAACCTCAAGTAAAGCTACAACTTGGGCAGCTTCCGTCGGTGTAGTATCCATTTTATCAGGTTATTTTGATTACACAGACACAGATAAAGACAACAATAACAAGTAATATGGGTATGATTACAAAAACCTCAAATTTAATCTTTTCCTAACAGAGTACAATAAAAATGTCATAAGCAAATTAAATGCGATAATTTTATTCTACCCTTTAAACTTTAATTAAAATGAAATTTTGACAACTAACTACCCTCATTGTAAAGGTTATTAAATACCCTTTTAGGCGATATATGTTTCGAATCGATGCGTTCCATAATACCAAAAATAATAACCATAATGCGTGAAAAAGGAAGTGGCTCGATTTATTTGCTCCCAAGTGTATCTGCCGCCTTATTTTACGTCCGTGCGGACATGGTGTTACATGGGACTTAAACATTAGTAGCGAAATGTAGTGTACTAAAACGCTAGATTGTTAATTAGCGGCTGCTTTATTGAATTATTTTTAAATGGCGGCGGTATTATCTACTAACCTTTTTGAATAGTTGCCTGCCTATGGGCGTACAGGATTTGTGTTTTTCTTTTTTTCGGATTTGCCAACTTTTTTATTCTATGTCTTATGCTATATACAGTGGAATCACTGTCCTGAAATTACGATTGACTGTTTTCTACTGTTTTATTTTTTTGGGATTGAATAGAATAGTTCTATGTTCACACAGAAAGCAGGTACATGTTACAGTTGTTGAGTTTAAAATGATCCTTAGACTTATCTTTGCAAATAGTTGTAAGCTATAATAATAAAGACTCACATAATATTTATTATTATACACATTCAATCAAATCAATACTAGTTTAACATGTCAAGATAAATTTCAGTAATTAATTTGAAATAGGCAATACACAATGTCAAGTTTAATAAATTCTAGGTACAACTTTGACGCTACCGTCCAAGTACTCGACATTTTTTTGCCGAAGGCGGTAAACGAGCCATAAGAAGGTAGGTAGTTTTGTAAGGTGAAGTTGGCAACACTGGCTACGAACATAAAAAAGGCGTCCAGACCGTACTTCGGCCATGGCGGCCAATCTCAACGGAGACCAGCCTTTGGAGCGGGAGATTTTGTAGTGCACAAGTGTGTGCGTAAACACAGGTGCATTTTCTCATCCCTCATTCTCATAGTCATTAGGGACGGCAATCCGACACGGCCAGAGAGAGATCAGGCGCAGGACCAACGGCTTAACGGCTGAACATAAACAATGTCTACCAATATGTGTTGTGTGACGCAGTGCAGGGTACACATTTGTTTTGTTTTCAGTCGTGTTATCTCGCTGAGATTAAACAGCTGGACGTGGTCGTTGCTCCATTAGCTTGTGGCCCACGGAACGTGGGACAGAAGTCTCATTGCTAATAAAGCTCTAAAAAAAGAGGGTGTGTGCCTGTTCACCCGATAGAATCGAAAATGTACGACTGGAGCCGAGTATACACGATTCTGGCAGAGTATACGCGATCCAGGGTCTCCTAACTATTGGAGCCCGAGTATACACCATTCAGCGCCGAGTATACGCGGTTCAGCGTCGCATAACGACTAGAGCCGAGTGTATTCCATTCAGCGACACCGACCGACTGGTGCCGAGTATACGCGATTCAGCGTTACCGACCGACTGGACAAGTGTACTCGATTCAGCGTTACCTATCCGAGCGTTACATTTCAGTTTCGTTCACTGTTCACAAAGAGCGCAAAATCCACCTTTGAAGTTTTCACTTCAATAATTATCTCTTATACGTAAGTTATTACGTTTGTGAAGCCTACTCTAACTCTAGTTTCGGCGACTTTTTTGTCCTTTCTTTTAGTAATTTGCAGTACTTATTTTTTTCACATTACAAAATTGAACTAGAGAATGACATATAGTAACAAATGACGTACAAAAAATTTTTGTCGCGTTGCCAACTCTAGCGCATAAAGAGTCAGTAATATACGTTGTCAGGTAAAAAGGATCACTTTCGAATAAATATTGAAAAATTCTTCGTCGCATTAATGTGACAACACAATCTACAGTAGGTGTAAGAAGGCCCTAATCACAGCCGTCAAGTGGTTACGCTTTCTGTACTACATCAAATTAAGTAACATTGCACAAAAACAATTGCCTGCCAGGTGAATTACGGCCCACTCCGTCTCACAGAGTGGGGGCCTGTGTCTCAGCAGTGGAAACATTTTAGGCTCATTATGCTAATCGTGTACCTTTGCTATTTTAATGCACCCTATTATGAATTGGGGGCACTTGCATACGTACACCCAGTTACCCGTACCGCTCTGACATCTATGGTCACGATCTATCTCGGTTTCTTCAATAGTTCATAGCACTATTTTCACCAGGACTTCTATTCTCTATTTTATTGTGAACACGGAGGAAGGAAACCGTCGACATAAAGCATACATACTATGTACACACTGTTATTTATAACGAATACTAGGAGTTTTCCGTGGCTACGTTGCTGTTCGAACTTTCCGTTTTGAGAGGTTAGAGCAAGTAAAAAACTGTTTTAAACAAGCAACGCATAGAAACGTAGATTTTCTGTTCTTGGTGATGATTAAACGCTATCCCCAGAACAATAAAAGTTTCTTTATATCAGTTTTAACGCTGAACAAGTCTGCTGTCTAACAGAACATACTTAATATTCAGAAAAAGTGAACACGCTTTAAGCATGCGCGATGGTCAACTCACTCGTCATTTCTCATGATGGTGGCGCGTGTTTTGGATCGTTCAGTTACCTACAAAATGGTTGAGCTGGATGTTGCTGACCCACGCTTCATGTTCGTTAACGGGCGCCGTCGGTTGAGGCTGGTCATCTCTTAACTGCCAGGGCTTATTTTAATCCTATATTTTGAATGGTTTATTCATTTTAGTTTTGTACATTGTTCTCGCATATAGAAGCAACAATAATTATGTACATCGTGTTTATCAGGACATCTATATTAATATTATAAAAAGAGAAAAGGTTTGATTGTTCGTATTGAATAGGCTCCGAAACTATGGACCGATTTGAAGAATTGTTTTACCATTAGAAGCCGAAATTATGTCTGATGAACACGGGCAACAATTTTTTTTTTTTTCGAAATCCACGCGTCAGAAGTCGCGGGCGAAGTGCTAGTTTGTAATATCTTGATTTAAAAGGGTGTCCTTGGAGTTTCTAGCCCATTCTTCTCTAAAGAGACGTACGTTTTAGAATGAGCTACTAGCTTAAACTTCCTGACAAACTGACCGACTCTGACAATTCTAAAGTGCCTGTAAATGGTTTAATTGAAATAAATGCTTTGGGTTTGAGTTCAATGGTCGTTCCTTTTTATGCAAACAGGCCTTGGTTCTATCATGACAGGACATGTCATCCCTCTTTTTGCTTAGGTGGTTAAAACAACTGCGAAACAGAGTCATCTTCCTCTTTCGACTGACCTTGTCCCGATTTATTTGCAGGCCTTTTTGCTTCCATAGGTACTTCTCCACCAGTCATCATCTGGTTAGTGCCCCCTTTCTAGCCACATCATCTTCCACACAGTCCATCCATCTTTTCATTAAGAACAGGTTTTACTGAGACAGGATTGCATTATTAGGTATGTTGAATATGTTTGTATTCTCCGTCACTTGTCCCTAAAGGTTCATTATAAAACCAGCGTCAGACAGCATCTGTCTAGCATTAACGGTGAAATGTACCTCTTTGGTGCAGGTGTGAAGCACACACCATTGTTTTTGTTATTTGTATTTTGTGTTTCACGAACTGTGTCCAAATAAACGTTATTCTTTCCTTCTTTCTTTGGTCTTACCCTACTGTGTTAGCCATTCATGCTCATGCAGAAAAAAATATGAACTGAAGTCACACAATTTCACAGTAATGTGGTGCTGTAAATTTATGCCCGATCTTCTCTTTGTGAGAATCGCAGGCTGATAATTTACTGGGTAGAAACAGTCGAAAAAAATTGAGGGAGTAAAAAGTCGTAAAAGTCATTTAAGGTATTTCCCCTCCATATAATGACTTCTGTATTTCTCAGTATCTTTAAAGGTAATGTAGAAACGCGCAAAAGACGCGTCAGTCTCTCCAATGACGTCGTACCGCGGAAGCGCGCGCAAGGCCGTCGCGCTTGCTCGTGAGAACAATGCAGTGGTGCCTGAGAAACTTGCAATATTACGTGGTGAGGCAGAAGGTTTACTTGAAACTTGAAGGCTCCTAAACGTCATCAGTCGCAGACAACGTCAGGGCTGTAAGCAGCGTCAATACGGTGGCTATAGAAAATACTAATTCCACGTTCGCACGGACGTAGTACTGTACTCAATCTTCGACCATTCTCATCCAACCGTTAGTCAAATTCACTGCTAGAACATACTCGGTTTCACAAAAGGTGATCCGGAAAACTCTAAAATGGTACGAATGAAGTAGATATTTCAGACAGAAATCAAGATATAGGTACAACAATTGGTCAAGGTAAAGCCGTGGTCGCATGCCTGTATACCCTGTGTTTGCGATGGCCGTTTTGCGTGGACGTGACATATTTTCCCCCAACTTGTTCTTTTTGGTGTTTGTGTTCGGTCACTGCGTCATGTTTACCGCAAATAAACGTTTTTTATTTATTTCTTTCTTTATACGTGGGTAACAGAAACTCCTCTATGTTTCAATACCTACCAAAATGCGCGAGAACAACCACTTGCGAGCCTACTTCGTTAGGCTTCGGCTCGAACGCCGGATCATAAGGCCACACGTGACATTTGAACCATTTTTCTTTCATCATCTCCCATTTGTCTTCCAATTCACAACGTATACAAAGCACCCTAGTACAGACGAAGCCATATTGCATGAATAAAGAATAATTACGTCAATTACCTCCCACATTTATGAGACTTCTCCATCTGCCTCTTCGATGCCTCTGCATGGTCACGTGCTTCTCACGTACTCTCGAGTTTTAACGCCAGTGAGGCAGTGCGACTGAAGTCTTACAAACAAAACCATTGTTGAAGATTTTTTTCCTTCGAGGGTGGATTGGGTTTTGTAACAAGTTGCTTATTGCCTAATTGTATCGTTTGTATGTGTTTTCGTTTTAAGGGTGATGGTATCGTGCATTAGGAGAGCTGGTCTCGAATTACGGAAACAAGCACGGACAAGTCTCCACGAATGGCGATTCTTAAATGTACTTACATCTGTCGCAATTTGGACAGTCTATAGAGGTAAGAGGAACAGTGTGTAAAGCTCACTCATTCTCTATAGAAAAGGGAGGATCCTCCGAGCAAACGGGTGTTGTGTCTGGTGGGCAACCGGTCGACGATTTTCGTCGGGACGTTGTAATATGCTAGTTGCGCGGTAAACTCTGCTTGCGCGATGCAGGTTTTCCGTGACGTCAGTATGATGTGGCGGTGTGTAGATGCCGCCACAAGTAGATCCCGCAGTCATGCTAACACCTTGCGGACTGGCATACATTTTAACCAAGGTATAAGCTGTTCTCATATCATTAATGGCGATGCGAGACAAGAACGGTGCTGGAAAAACCACAGGCGCATAGGCTTTAACACTTTTTTTGGGAGGTTAACCAATGCCAACGCAAGCACGTTTAACTGCTAAAAAGACGTTTCCTGCACAGTATTGGCATAGTTTTCCGCCTTACGACAGATTGGCCTTATGCCAGTTCCGTCACTAATCTATTAAATCGCAAAACTAGCTTCTATTGTCAACCATATTTTCCATGAGCTCTGAGAATGTCTCTTGCTCAATAGTATTCAATTTGAAACTTGTAAGCCAATTCTCGAGCAAAAATTGTCTATGATATATTAGTCATGTCATGTTTGACTGCCTCGTTGGTTGAGGGGAGGGGTTTGGGGGTACCGGGTCGGGCTGCAAGCCTGCGCGCACAGCATGACCAGAATAGAAACGGGTTTTGTCGACGGAGGAATAGACAACATAACAGATTGAAAACTGTAATTTTGTCTTTTCTTGCGTCGACAAACCCCGTTCCTATGTTTATTATGCTACGCTTGCTGGAGTCTGGATTTGTGCCCGGTTGATGGCAATAGGCTCGCCCACTGTTACATAGGACTAAAAATATAACTGGCGAAATGTGGGTGTACTATAAATGATAAATGATTTTATTTCTGTAAGTAGGTTTTTACAAACACTTTTACACGTCAATACTATTTTAAAAGTAGATGAGATCGGCGTTTCCTATCTGACTACTCTGAGAAGAAACGCCAAAACAAACTCAGAGGTCACAGTCTCTTTTAAAGTCCAGACATAATCTTGGTCAGGTCATGTGAAGACCATGTGGATTGATGTCTGAAATGGTCTTTTGAGGAAAGAACCAAACAGAATGAGTGGACCTGTCCAGTCAGTGCACGCATTTGTCAGTAATCATGCAGCTCAACACAACACATATGGAGCTCAACGATTCGACGAACATTACCAAAGAAAGGACATTTGGGTAGGCCGCATAAATTGCTCAAACTGCCAGACCATGATTAAAACTAATTTTAAAAATTAAAAATAGATTGAGATAAAAAAAAAAAACAACAAATCCACACTGCCTTCACATTCACAATAATTAAAATATTATAATACTTTACAAAGTAAATTTTCACGTCATGTCAAAGTGTAAAAATCCGAGAATAAACATGGTCAGATCATATGAGGACTCTGTAGACTGGTGTCTGAAATGGTCTTTTGAGGAAAGAACCACACTGATTTGAGTGGACCTGTCCAGTCAGTGCATGCATTTGTCAATCATGGTGCAGCTCAACTCAGAACTAAGGAGCTCAACGATTCCACGAACAATACGAAAGGACATTTGGGTAGGCCGCGTTAAGTACTCAAACAGCCAGACCGTGATTAAAACAACTGAAAGAACAAAAAAAACAATGACTATGTCATAGTCCTCACATTCTCAAAAATTAAAACAATGTTATACTTTAAACAGTAAATATAAAGATGTCATTGTTTATCTAAAAAAAATCAAAAATAAAAGTTTAACAGCAAATTAAACATAGACAATATCTGTGTAAACTTATTGGAGCAGCTCAATCCCAAGCCTTCTTGTCCTCAATATAGCCTTTGACAGTATAATAGGCGTTCTGGCATAATTTCCGCTTTATAAATGATTTGAATTTATTAAGGCTTAGTTCTTGAATGTGGCCAGGAAGTTTATTATAAAAACGAATACTTTGACATTTAAACGAGCTACCTATTTTCTTGAGTCTGGTAGTAGGAACAACAAATTTGTGTTTGTTCCTAGTATTTATGTTATGGATATCACTGTATTTTTTAAACAGATTAATATTTTTATGTGCGAACAAAAGATTTTCATAAATATACTGAGAAGGCACAGTCATTATATTAATCTCTTTAAATTTGTCTCTGAGGGAGTGTCTGGGACTTAGTTTATAAATTGAACGAATTGCCCTTTTTTGTAAAACAAAAATTGTCTGAATATCGGCGGCATTTCCCCACAAAAGGATACCGTACGACATCACACTATGAAAATAACTAAAGTATACTAAACGGGCTGTCTCTAAATCAGTTAAATTACGAATTTTTCTAACGGCGTATGCTGCAGAGCTTAGTTTTTTTAACAATTTATCTATATGGGGGCCCCATTGAAGCTTGGCATCCAAAGTTATGCCTAAGAATACTGTGGTGTTTTCGGGTTTCAACTCTTCACCCTTAATAAGAACACTAGTTTCTACTTGTCTAACATGAGGTATCGTAAACTTAATGCATTTAGTTTTTCTCTCGTTTAGAAGTAAGTTATTAACATTAAACCAGTTAACTACTTTAGCAAGGGCGCTATTTACATTGTCAGTAACCAGCTGCTGACGTTTGAGTTTAAATAAAAGTGAAGTGTCGTCTGCAAACAACACTATATCATGATTATCCTTTATGAGGTAAGGCAAGTCATTAATATAAATAAGAAACAAAAATGGGCCAAGAATTGAACCCTGGGGGACCCCTATTCTTATTACAGATCCAGGTGATCTTTTTCCGTTAACATCAACTGTCTGAATCCTATCACTTAAGTAAGAAGTAAGAAGATCCAGAGAGGCATTCCGGATTCCGTAGTGGTGCAGTTTCCTGATCAATGTTTCATGAAGAACACAATCGAATGCCTTGGACAAATCTTTCGTCAAATACAAATTTCTACCAACATAATTGTTAGTATCTACTAAATGAAATTGATTATTATTTAATGTCAGATTATGCAATGTCATATTTATTTTAAATCTAATGTTATTTTCTTCCTGTGGCAAACTGTTACTATATGGGAATGTAAACAACACAATTTTTCTTAACTTGAGATTACACAATGTTTTATAATATTGGAGAAATTCTCCTTTGTTAACATTTCCCCTATTACCCAAGAAAATTATTAATGTAGTGTCTTGGTTAAAGTTACATTTAATAATTTCTTTCATAACATCAAATAAGGAACAGCCAGGCATACAGTAGTTTATTATGGAGTGTCCTGGATATTCACCTGTCAGCAAGTGGCCTAAGTCCTTTCCAATCTCATCACAAAATAATATTACATCATTTATTACTCTATCTTTACATTTTTTATTGGAACTATTAATAACAGGAAATGTCAAATCAACACAAGGCTGCGGTAAGGTGGTATTGTATGTCGACAATGAATGGTCCGGTGTAGACACATGGGATGGTGTTTTACAATGCTCACAGATGCTTGATGTGAGTTTACCAGTTCATTCATTGCCAACACATATTCCCTCATGAGATCTTCAGAGGTATTATACTTGATAGTCATTGAACTAAGTTTCTCCTGTAAATGGTCAAGTTGAGATTGCAAGACCTCTGTGTCATTGTTGTATCTCCTGGTACTTTGTTCCAAATTAAAAGAATACATATCTAATTGTTTAAGTAAGTTTAGCCTTTCTCTATTAAGTTTGACATTTTTAATAAAGAACTTATGTCTTTTAACCATCTTTTTAGTTTTAACAATGTATTTATTAATTTTAATGTATTTTTTGAGTTTGTTTTTACTGGTGACTACCCTCAATGAATTACATGACTTTGTGTCATCCTCACCTGTCAAATCTATAGTGTATGATGTTTTTTTTGCAGAAACCATTAAGGGGGCAATAGGCATCAACTCATTGAACAGACTTTGATTCAGCGAGGCAGTGATATTATGATTTGTAGTCTGAAGTTCTGTTATTTGACTATGAGCCTCATGTAGCTGGTGTTGTAGTAGATGTTTATGACTAAGAGCTTGTTCATACTCTATGCTACACTGGCTGAACCCGTCCACAACAAGTTGAAGCCTGTCCCGTTCTTCTATGGCATCAGTGTATTGAGTATATATCTGAGCCATTTCAAGTTTCAACTTCCTATTCTTTTCATGGGCATCAAAGAGCACCTTTTCATTGTCATCTATTTCCTTAATTAGTTGGTCACAGGACTCCTTTGACGCCTTTAATTCGCTCAAAGCCTGATTGACTTTGGACTCTTCGAGGCGAGCACGGGCGCTGCGAGTCATAATCATGATTATAACTTAAATAAGGAAGAGACAAGAATTGGAAAAGAGGAGGCAGTTGTGCCAGCAGTTTAAGAGGTGATTAGATAAAGAGGAAAATGAAATTTAGATGAGAAGGAGTTCTGTCACCAAACCAAAGTAAGGTTATGTTTACGTTTAAAGGTCATTGGCATCAATAAGTGGCCGTATTACAAGTTAACAATGTAATTACTGGTAAAAAAATAGTACGTAAACAAACTAATAGCACGTAAAATATAAAGTATTGTACCTGTTAAACAAGATGACAATGCAAAATTCACTTGTGCCGGTAACTGTCACCGATTCACATTGAAATATTTACACTTATTTTGCACTTGGTATGTGAATTTAATACAAAATACATTTATGATTATCCTATTCACTTGATGAGTAATTGGAAATGGGCCTTAAAAACAAAGAAATTTAATAATTAAGATTAAAACTACTAGAACAAATTTAAATCAGCTGTTAGCTGTAGTGTTGCCACAGGAAAAAATATATAAATATGGACACCTCTACTTAAGGCCCTATGATCCGGCGCTCGAGCCGAAGCCTACCAGAGTAGGCTCGCTAGTGGTTGCGCTCGCGCATTTTGTAAGGTATTTAAACATAGTAATTATTTAATCAAGACAAATTCAGCAAATTGTGCTAAACAATCTTACCAACGTTTTATTTATTATTATTATTTTTGAAATCCTTCGTTATTTTTTAAAGCTTTGAGATTGATGAAATATTGCGAAAATTATGTTTCCCATGGCAAAAAAAAACTAGTAACCGCGGTCTATGTCGGATCATAGCTTTTTAATCCTGATCCCAAAAGAATTACGGCCGAGCCCAATAACGTATCTATCTCCAATTTCGGCGACCTGGAGATAGAAAAAAATCTATAAATCTCTGTTTTTAACGTCCCAATAAAATCAAAATATGCAGTACCATAACGTGTTGACAGGGACAGATGTAATTGTACTGTCTATCATCAGTAGCAATCTGTCTTATGTTACTGGGTTTGGCCGTTAATCTCTTTCAGTACCTAAGTTACCTCTAAGACAACTCAACCGGAACTCATCCAAAGTCAGTGAAACAGTCCATATAAGATTGTAAAACTCTCAGCTCCATTACAGTAAGTATTGAATACTAATTAATACACCTATTGGTTCATAATGAGGCGCCGGTCTTGTTGAGTTACTAATAGTTAGGTAACCTAACTGTAACCCTATTATGTTACGTTTCGCTTCGAGTCACGTATTGCGTTCTTTTAGCGGTAAACAAATTTTGTTTGAGGAGGTATGAAGTCAGTCTTGCTGAAAAGTGTATATAAATTGAATTGTAGGGTTTTTTTGGGGTGGGAAATCATGAAATGACTGCTCCCGCTCTGGGTGGAGCGGGAGGGCGTGTCAGACTTTTAATTACTAAAACCCAACCGTGTTCCTTCAGTTGCCTGTGCCAGGATATCTCTTTCGAACATCGGCCCTATCATACCCCGTCACTATTACCGCGCGTAAAACACGACGCGCCGTCGATGCGGGCCTGGTCCTTACCGGACGGCGAGCTACCTATTGCTCGCCGTACTCAAGCCTGCGCCTATGGTGGCCGGGAATCTGCAGGCGACTCCCGTGGCGTCTCCTGCGGCGACTAGGGGCTTGAGGGCGCAAGGTTCTCTCCCTCACGCGATACGAATTGTAGGGTACGTATTAATCCAGGTTCTACACATATCATAAAGAAAGAAAAAACGTGGCACCGGTGGCTGAAAAGTTGTGTGGAAGTCGGTTGTTAACGGAAATATGGCGAGGAAAGTTTTGAGTATGAATTTGGATGGCTTTAAGAGTAGGGGAAGACCGAAAAACATTCGATAGACTGAAAGAAGATGACTAATGGTGACGGATAGTGAAGAAGGCATCTTGCGCCGATCTCAGATAAATTGTCGTGATTTGTCGTGAATCTTCGTTGCTGTGTTCTGATCTGAACCATATGTGGCCTTTGAATGTCGTCACTCGTAAAGGATAAGTAGTTCCCTGCTAAATTATGTGTTTGGGGAAGTATTACCACATCCATATTTGTCGCCAAGCTTCGAAAACATGTTCCGGTTTGAGCGGCATATGTCGGAAAAGGAAGCCCCTAGCATTTGAGGCGGTGTCTTTGGGTGACGCAGTACTGTGACACATAGTCTCATAGGACACTCCTACATGTACGTGACTTGTGAAGGTTACTGCTTGATGTAAGGTGGTTCATGGGTCAGTTTTATCACTCAATCAAGCAAAAACCTCTGCGTCAGCATGGGTTTTACAGATAAATAGATGTCGCCGTCAAGAGTTCGTAATACCCGTAGAGCACCCGCATTTCGACAGCTGTGTTTAAGACCCATTTAATAGGGGGCGAGTTTGATGTCTTCAACCGGACACAAATCCACAGTCCGGGCGCGTCATAATCAGCTTATAATGTTCCCACTGCTGGGACACAGGCCTCCTCTCGATGTGAGGGAGTAGATCGTAATCCACGACGCGGAACCAGTGCGGATTGGTAGATGTCACATGTCTTCGAATTTTTTGATCCAAGACACTCCGCGCTTTTGAGCACTCCGGGCTACTCACTGAGTACTGAGAAATTCCTAATAAAAAACCCAAAAACACTTTACCCGACCTTTGCTCAGAATTAGCGTTTTCGACCACAAGGCAAACGAAGCAGTCTTGAGAAGTGACTTTTTGAATTAACCATCAACATATTCGTTTTGGCTCGTAGCTGCCAAATTCATTAAACCAATACTGCTCAGCCTTGCAGCCCAATCAATCAATTAACTCAGTGTCCAGAATACCAATGCTCCTTGATTCGACATTACCTGACATTTCTTGAAATTCACTAAGAGCATGATTCGCAGAACGTACTTTTTTACTTTTCTTTGATAAGTAAAGTTAGCCTTTCATACGTACGAAGCGAATTATCTTCTTCGTGTGAGCGAATGTAAGCAAGCGTTTAAAACAAATATAAACCTTCTACAGTTAGAATAAGGCTCATATTTGGTTGAAACGCTTACTTAGCATAGTCCAAATGCGATCTTTGAATTTTGCATTTAAGACGTCACCCACCTTATCGTGACCATCTTGATTGCATAGTAAAGTCTTTAGTTTTTATCATCAGTTTGAAAGGTCTACTTAGTATCAACTTCCGGGACGCCCCTTTGTGTCACACGAGTTTTATAATGAGTTGATAATGCGACTTGATAAACTCGTTTCCTCTTGCGGTGGCGTTGGCCATTATTACTTGGGTTTCATGCCAATTAAAGATACATTAATTTTATACCTATATGTATTGTATATTGAACACACGAGCATCTACAAGTCGTAAACTAGCAATGATTTTATACACACATCATATTTTTTTTTGTGGGTAATGCATTACCTCGATGCATTAGTCCACAGCTGTTCTTCTCAAGCAGCTTCTCCAAGACTTTGACCTTACAAAACTTTTTGAGAAGACAATGAAGACTCGTTTTCGAAGCTTCTGTTGCTAACCAAATAATCCTTCCATCCAAATACCCTTTTCACAGCATTGTACCACCTGTCCTACTTATTCTCAACAACTGCCCCACTTTACCAGTAATTAGGAAACGCTCAACAAAGCAGCTGAGAGCGAAACCATTGTTAACGCAGACTCCATTTTGTTTAGCCGAAAACGGACACGCTTCGCGCCAACGCGGAAAAAGAAAGCGAGTTTTGTATCAATGCAAATTGACGTGCTTGAGTCATGGTCGTGGTTTTGGCAAGGTTTTTGTTAAGCGAATCTGGAAACTATGGTGAAGTCAGCCACCTGCTGCTTCGGATTAACACTATTATTACTCACTTCACCTAAGTTTTCACGGTGAGATTTTTAAAGAAATAATGAAAATAAATTTATTTGACCCAGGTTAAGGCACACAATATTCACACAAAACGGAAGAAAATAGTATTGTGTGCCTCACGGCTGCGCCAAATAGGCCCAGTTCAGAATAAACGCCAGCCAACTAAGTTCCTCACGCTGGTTTTCAACTAGACCCAACGAGGACGTCTTACGGATGTAAATTTACAGAAAAGGTCTGCTGTTGGCCATCGAATATATAAGGAGGTTTACAAAACACCGGAAACGGATAGTAGCGAGAGCTCTGAGGAAGACATTGAAAACAGCAACACTTAACACAACGGAGCAATGACTTAAAAGAGAGCCGAAAAACCAGAAGAACCCCTCCAAAAGATTCACCGGTGCAGTGATTCGACGTGAACTAACCTGCTGGCGACGATCACCCATCTCTCCTACCACTACGGCGCCCCGCCCCGGTCCACTCCTTGATATGCAATAGTCTCTGTAGCACCATGAAACATAAGGTTTCAGGGGCTCGTGCAAATCTTGGGGTTCATTCGATTAATCGAGTCTGGTCAAACCTTGCTGGGGTCGATGCGTTTCATTCATTGATTCATCTAGTTGCGCTAGCGTCTTTTCTGCCACTGATATCGTTTTAAAGCTCGGTGTGTCGTATTTTGAGTAGCTATTTAAATGCAAATGCATGTTTTGCGAAGGGAATACCAAATGCTTGTATCCTTCCTATACACGCATTGTCAAACGTTACTCTTTCACCAGTTTCATCTGCTCGTGATTATAAAGGTTACTTTTAGCCAGAATTAAAAGTTTGCCGTCCAAATTATAAAAACAATTTGTGCAGAACGCCCTTTTCCCAAAAATGAACACCTATTGATGCATTATGTTTACATACGCTATTTTTCTCCGCCGTAAGTCAATGATTTGTTGCTCTTGCGCAATAAATTCAGAAGTCCAGTTCAAACAGAAAGCTACTACACAATTGACGAATTCCTCAATGATAAATCTCTGCACTGATTGATAAACTATTTAAATACATACTGACAGTTTTGTTATGTTCCTATTCTGACACTTTTTATTCTGATTGATACTTTGACATTCTTCATTCTTTTTTGACATTACTGTAAAAATGTTACTATTGTTATTAGTCTGTATTTTTTTATTGAATTTTAATTGTTTGACATTCATATTTATTCGACATCTATAGAATCTTTGTTTTTATTTTGAAATTGAATAATATTTGCATGCCCTTGAGACGGTAGACTTTACTTTAAGAAAACATCAATGTACGAATTACCCATGTTTGCAAAAATAAATGATTTGATTTGATTTTGATTTGAATTTTCCAGAATCTAAAGATGCTTCTGCCTACAGATTTGCTCGACTTGTCACGATAAATCAACAAGTGTTGTCTAGTAAATACCGTTTTTAAAGTTGAGCGAGACTATACGAGTTATATGGTTTGAAAAAATACAGGTTTGATACTCCTTTCCTAGAGTATGTAAAAAAATATTCAAAATTATTTAAAAAGATTTGCGTTTTTGCTAAATCAAAATTTTTAAGCGATTCAATTAAAAATTCCAATAATAAAGTAAAAACCACTTGGAAAATTATTAACAATGAAACGGGTAAGTCGGTTAAACAAGAAAATCAACTTGAAATTATGGTGGACAACAAATTAGTTAATAAGGCAGCTGACGTAGCTGAGGCTTTTAATGAGTTTTTTGCCAATATACCTATAACTACGACTTGCTCCTTAAATTCGTCCCCGTCTAAAGCTGAGAATCTTTTGAATAGTAGTGTGCCAAAATGTACTCGCATATTTAGCTTCGAACATGTAACGCCTAATGATGTAATTAACGTCTTTAACACACTTAAATCTAAAAACACTGGTGATTACTGGGGCATCTCAATTAAACTTTTAAGTAACATAATAGACATCGTAGCCCCCTATCTAGCTGTTACTTTTAATAAATGTGTTGATATAGGAACTTTTCCTGACCTCATGAAGAGTAGTAAAGTCATACCATTATTTAAATCTGGTAATAAAAATAACATTGGCAATTTCAGGCCTATTTCTATCTTACCAGCATTTAGCAAAATATTTGAAAAGTTAATACTTAAACAGTTGCTAAGACATTTTAATTTAAATAGCCTACTTCATAATGAACAATATGGCTTTACAAAAGGACGTTCAACTACAGATGCGGGTGTTGCTCTGCTGAAACACATATTTAATGCATGGGAGAAATCGCAAAATGCTATTGGAGTTTTCTGTGATCTCTCTAAAGCCTTTGATTGCGTGCACCATGACACGCTTTTGCGTAAACTACGTCATTACGGTGTCCAAAACGAAGCTCTCAACGTAATAAATTCTTATTTACACAATAGGTTCCAATGTGTAGATGTCGATGGTGTGAAATCATCCGGGCTTCCAGTTCAGTTAGGTGTTCCTCAAGGCTCAATACTAGGTCCATTCTTGTTCTTAGTGTATATCAATGACTTACCATTCTATTTAAATGATATCTGTGACGTTGTACTGTTTGCAGATGATACCTCTCTTATTTTTAAAGTAGACAGGAATAGACAAGAGTTTGACGACGTAAACAGTGCACTCTCAATGGTTACGGATTGGTTTACGTCAAATAACCTAGTTCTCAATGCTAAGAAAACTAAATGTATAAAGTTCGTCTTACCGAATGTTAGAAATCTAGGACCCAACATCGTCTTAGATAAAGAGCTGCTTGAAACAGTAGACTGGGCAGTTTTTCTGGGCATAACAGTAGATGCCAAACTTCAGTGGGGCCCACATATATCAAGCCTAGCGGGGAGGCTCAGTTCAGCCGCCTACGCTGTCAGGAAAGTAAGACAATACACTGACGTTGATACAGCACGGTTAGTCTATTTTAGTTATTTCCACAGCGTTATGTCCTACGGTATTCTGCTGTGGGGCAAAGCTGCTGATATTCAAAATATATTCGTCCTTCAAAAACGAGCTGTCCGAGCAATTTATCAACTAGGAGCCAGAGTTTCTCTTAGAGATTTTTTTAAAGATATTGGTATTCTTACGGTAGCATCACAATTTATCTTCGCCAACATCTTATACATTAGGCAAAATATACACTTATACACTAAAAACAGTGATTTTTACAATGTTAATACTAGAAATAAGAACAAACTACGTGCTCCCTTTCACCGGCTTCATAAGGTTCATAACTCATTTGTTGGGCTAGGCATAACCTTTTATAACAAACTACCCTCTTCTTTGCTAGATTTGCCTTTTAATGCGTTTAAAGCTCAAGTAAAATCCAACCTTTGTTCAAAGGCATATTATTCAATTGACGACTACTTAAACGATAAGAATAGCTGGTCGCTGTAATTAACTCAAGACAATGTTTATGTTCTTTCTCCAGAATCAGCTTACATACTGATAGGGTATACAAGTTCGTATATTTATTTTAATTTTATTTGACTGTATAAGTCAATTAGTTTTAGTTACCTTCATTTATTATTGACATGATCCGCTCATTACAATGTTTTTCAATGAGTTGTATTGCAATAAGTGGTTAGCTAGCGACCTCGACAATTGATCTTAAATTATTCTTGCCTGAGCAACCGGCAGCGAGTTCGTCATGCTCCCGTAGATGTCACTGCTTGCGGTAGCGTCGGGGATCGGGTTGCCTCATTCCCTCAAATATGGCGAGGGGGGCAATGGCTGATCTTTGCGTTATGCTCGTGAACGGGTGCTGCTTGTGGTGACTGGTCGTCTTGCTGTCTATGGTTTTGATTTTGTTAAAGTAATTGTTCTGTTAACTCATTTTACTTCGATGGTCCTGGTTTGTCATTTGTGTTTACTTAAAAAATAATCCAATAATGCATATGTAAGATGTCACGCCCCTTATGCCTGGAGGCTTTTATTTGTGTATTAAGTTATGTTGTTTTTTTCATTGATTTTTTTATTGGTTTCTGTTTTGGGTATATTGGCGTGGCTAGCTTAAATATGGCAGATAATTTAATATGTTATTTTTTTTGTGTTTCGGTTTTTATTCTTTGATTACCTTATAATTATATAATTCAATGGTTTTCTAACTAAACAGACAGCTGTGCTGCTGGGGAGTTTGTTGCGCCACTTCTTCTTCCCAGCTAAAGCACTAGGAAGTGGTGAAGGGCGGGCGTTTTGGGGGACTGTCTTATGTAATTTTGACGTTCGAAAAGTGCTGACTCTCAGCCTAGTTTGAATAAATGACTTTTGATTTTGATTTTGATTTTTAACCTTGATGTTTATCGATCGTTAATAGCGAACAATATCGAGTAAATCTGTAAGAAGCTGACAGATCTTATTGATCGCCAAAACACAGCAGATCGAGTGACAATTACGATCGTCAAAAATCGAGCAACTCTGTAGGAACCTTAAGAAACGTTATCACTTAAGGTCATTAATGTTAGAATATCAATGGTGTAATTCATAAGCCTTTTGGCGCATACAAACTCTATAGCTGCGCAAATGTGTGTCAGCGCGCGCGCAAGTGTTACAAGGTTGTCGTCAGCGCGACGCCTACGAAACCGCCTTTGTGTACCGTTGGTATACTATTGTTTGTAATTATAGAAACTTAATCAAAGTTTATGGTGGGTGGGAGATGGGGATTCCATAAAATTTAGTAGCCTGCCAAAATGGTCTTGCAAAAAATGTTTCCGGTAGATTTTAGATTTGCACGGTTATGTACGGTTTCTCTTTTTGTCATATTGTTTGGAATATAATACTCGTCACTGCCGTAAAAGACGAATACAGACTAGGTCAGGAAGATGAGCAGCACCATCCTCATTATGCGTTAAATGCCAATTTCCTTCGTTTGCAAATTTTGATTATGTACAATATGTTCACTCAAGGCTGCTTCCTGCTTTGATAATTGTTGAAACATGAATAAAACTAGTTGCTATCACAACTGCAGATCCGTAAGCCAATTTTCGCCACTGGTCAAATTTTCGCGCAAACACAGTTCCGATCAGTATTCATCTGTGACTAACTGAGGCTGGTAAGTAGGTCGCGGTATTTCTCAATTCGTCAATAGTGGTCCGCCAATGACCTGACCCTGACCGGGCTACGAGGACAAACCCAGACACGATCAGTTGCGTAGCGGCGCGTAGCGCTACGTTTCTACGAGGGAACGTGTAGATGGTGCACCGGAACGTCTAGGTTTGGAAGGAACAAAACTATAGTGGAAGCAAGTGTATTGAGACATGATCTTCTATATCTTACAAACCAACTTCTCCTGTTCTAGGCCCTTGCTTTTCTTATGCATACGTAGTTCGTGTCGACTGCCTCTAAGGATCTTGATTCTTGTCAGGGGTCCACATTTTGTGATAGCTATTATAACCAGGGAGTTATAGTTAGTATAATCTGACAAAAATCAGAATGAATGCATGTATATATATATTAGTTTGGTTTTTAATCGTTAAAAGAAATTATTTGAGGTATTTTCGTGTTTTTTTTCTATCGTATCAAATAAGTAACATAGTACGCTATTT
This sequence comes from Dasypolia templi, assembly GCA_963555695.1. Taxonomy (NCBI): domain Eukaryota; kingdom Metazoa; phylum Arthropoda; class Insecta; order Lepidoptera; family Noctuidae; genus Dasypolia; species Dasypolia templi. The sequence goes on from OY743166.1 coordinate 2,893,124, forward strand.
ATTCTTCAGGATAGATAGGCTAGTTATATAGTGTCTAACTAGCATATATCCTGAAGAATATTTAACATTCATTTTAATAATTTTATTAATATTGACATCTGTACTTTTTTTAACCTGTGTTCTTCATATAAAAATATTTGAATTTGAATATGATATATTTTTGTTCTGTGGATCATATACTTTAAGGCATTATAAAACCACAGACCACAGGGGCCCCAAATTAATCTTACGTCCATAGTCGTAGGTGATGCGAAGTAGGAATCGCCGTAACTTTAGCTGATACTAAGGATGTCGTGTCGTAGTTGACCTCCTGATCTTTGGCCTGTCACGGAACTATTTTGAATGTATCGGTAAAACATTCCAAGTCCTTGGACGTGTTTTACATCATAACACGTGGAGTTGTTATTAAAGACCTATTGCATGGTTAAGTACGTCATAAAATTGGATATTGATTGGCAGTTGGCAAAATAGCAACGCTGTGTTGTGTAGGCGGAGGCCAGTACTTCACAACTACACGTCTGCTTTGATTCATAATGACACGTTTTACTCACTGATATTCATAGACATTTTTTGGTTCCTCTTCCTACTCCTAAGATTTTTCTCTTCAAAATTTTCTCCTGGCGAAAAAATTACAGCTGCATGAGTCGATCTTCAAGGTTAAGCATCCTTTGCCGAGGTCTTTCCTTGGATGTGTGACCATCCGTAACATACCGAGACCCCTCCGTGCCTCGAAAAGCACGTTCAGCTGTTGGTCCCGGCTGTCATCCGTGGATCTTTGGCAGTCGTTAAAGAGTCGTCAGAGAAGCCCGAAAGTCTTACAACCAGTCTTGCCAAGGTCGTGGACGTTAGATAGGCAGTCGCTCCATGTAAAATTCTGGTATTAATCAGCAACTGGTCAGACTGGAAGCTGACCCCGACATAGTTGGGAAAGGGCAGGGCAGATTGTGGCATTCAATATTTTTCTGAAGAGAATAAACACTCTGCCCTTGGAATGCCTCCCACAAGGTGGACCGATGACGTTGTGAAGGACGCAGGAACCAGCTGGATGCGAGAAGCACAGAAGCGATCGAAGTTGCGGTGCTTGGGAGAGGCCTATGTCCAGCGGTGGACTTCTTTCGGCTGAAAGTCTACTCTAGTTCAGTTAGTTGTGTTAGTACCATCCTTGTTCCAGTGCAAGAGAAAGAAAGAGCTCACGACTAATAGAATCACCCCTCTCTCTCTCAACGGGATAATGATGGCTGATATTCGTCACATGAGTCAAATTTTTTAGCGAGTGTTTTTTATGTCATTGGCTCTAAAAAAACTCGACATTGCAGCGCTCCAGCCAGTAAAATGGCGTCAGAACAAACTTCAAGATTACAACGCCATCCCAAAAAAGTACATATTTACTACTTTATCACCAAACTTGAACATGACGACACTTATACAGACTCGGAACAACGCACCAAGTAACATTCCAAATTCAAAACTGAATATTTAAACGCAACAGTCAACACAAACTTGGGTACTGTGCTAGACTACGGAAGAATTATACATGTGTTGTATCTATCTATACATCTGTATGCATGTGTGAGTGTAAGTTTACAAACACAACACACATGTGCAAAGTTTACACGTGCGACCGTCGCGTGGCATTGTACTGTTGTACACACTAGTTTAAAAATGTTACGTCAGAGTATTTGGCTGTATGCGTTGTTGCCTTGCGTTTTAAAAAGTTGTAACTATGGAAGTATACGGCGGGAAATCAAGAATTCAAGATGGCGTTTTCCTTTTTGTTCATTGATGTATTCTTCATCACTGCTTATTCTACGTATGGGTAGGCAGTGTGCTAATAGACACAGGTTACTGCGACGAAGCACAAATCACAAATTTAGGCTTATACGGAAAAATTTTCATGAAACATTCAAAAATCTGTATACGTAGCAGGACCACTTCTGTCTCTACTGAAGAGAAGACAAATCGCTTTCTTAACAAAAAGTCATTATTTTCTTGACTTTTGACATGGCGCCGTAGAAATCTTTCTACAACCTGTTATTTTGTCGTCCATTTCTTCCGTTTCTATAGTTCAGCAGTCGCATTTTCGACTCTATTGCATGAAAATAAAAGAGGGTGTGTGCTTATTTATGATCACACGATAGATGTGAAAACTAACGACTGGACTCGAGTGTATGCGATTCAGCGTCTCCGACCGAACCGTGAAGGTTTAGTTTCGTTCGTTCTCTGTTCAGAAAGAGCTCAAACTTCCTCCTAAGAAGTTAATACTTCATAAAGATTTTGCTGACAAAATGCAGTGTTAGATGGTCTTTTGTTTAAAATATGTGGATTCTCATTTGTATCTTCAAAATGGTTGACATTGAAATAGTTCTTTAAATAAAAACATTCGTTCGCGTGATCGATAGGAATTTAATACGACTAGTTTTTCTGGCAATTGAAACGCTCATAAGTGAGTAGTATGTTATGTACAAACTATAAAGGTACCTTTTACTGGGTACGTCTTTCATCGACTTGAATGTGCCCTGGCGGCTGAGAGTATGTCTTTCTCACTGATGTTTGCTGATGGTGGCGCGTCTGTGGATCATTTAGCTCTCTTCACAATGGTTGAGTTGAATGGTGCTAATCCAAGCGTCATGATCGTGAACAGGCGCCGTTAGTAGGGACTGGTCATCTCGTCACTGTCAGACTCCATAGAAAAGAAAGAGAAGCGCGATTACACAACGCTGGTAATTTGTTGCAAAAATTGAAGCAGTTATCTATTTACAAAAAATCGATTCATTGGAATAAAAAATTAAAACACGTTCATATATTGGTTGTAGAATAATCTGACGAAAAATCTAAATGATTGCATGTGTGCATATTAGTATGGTTTTTAATCGTTAAAAGAAATGTTTTGATTATCTTCGTGATTATTTTTCTATCGCATGAAATTAGTTGTATTATGTTTTCAACACACTATCTAACTAGCATATATCCTGAAGAATATCATATATTTTTCTGATTCTGTTTACTGCAGTGGATCATATACTTCTAGGCATCATAAAACTCGCGTTTAGGTCCTGTGGTCTCCTTAAGTCCCATGTAATAGGGGGCGAGCCTGTTGCCATCAACTGGGCACTAATCCAGACTCCGGGCTGCTACTGAGTAATTGCTAATGGAAAAACCTAATAACACTTTGTATGACCTGGGAATACAACTCAAGGCCTCGTGCTCAGTGTAACGCTTGCGACCACAAAACCAGTACTTAAATATGTGGAACTTTTGTCAGGTTTGATACGTTTTCACTTTCACTATGTAACGGTATTTTATTGAATCTCGTGGAGACTATTGGAATGTCGTTCTCTTGTCGATGATCCATAAAAAGACATTAAATATAAGTATCAGCAATGTCGACAGTCACACCTTCTCCCCAACCAATAGAACGTTACTTAGAATGAACTTGAAACAAATGAAGTAATATCGTGAAACAGATTACAACATGTAGATCAAGAACTCATGAAGGTCGCACAGTTTTTCAAGACATCGCCTGCAGTATTGCTTTTTTAGACTTTATTGTATCGAAGTTTTATGGCGGACTGGCTTGAAATCAACTTTCGACTCTGTCTAGGCCAATCTCATCTCAGGTTCGCTGCGTGTGATTTCAAGATAAAGAAAAAAGAAACACGTTAATTTAATATTTGTTGGACGACAGATTGACCATAGAAATAATATACTTAGTATTTACAGGCAAATCTGTTAGCAGCTCCAAACTCGTCTATACACCGCCCGTTGCCGAGCCGTCCGCCCGTTGTCGCTTCTATCAACATCATCTTTGTCAGCTGTTCCTCCCAATTATGAGTAGCCACTACTTCCTTACTACTATGCCATGCTTAAGAAGTCCACGCTAGTTTTATCGAGGTCTTACCCGAGGTTCATTGCAAGGCTTCCATTCATCGGGCTGTTGGCTAAATATTTTTCTAAACATGAACGGTTTGTTCGATACGTTTCACGCAGACTGAACCGCGTGTTCTATTAATCTAGTCTTATCATAATTACACATTACACGATAACTGTAGCGTGTAAATTAAGGAGAAACTGAACGTTTCACTGCAATTGGACACTTGCGATGTTAAACAGTAGTTAAAACATGCAGCAACTTTTTATGACGATGAGAGAGGCTTGAGGTGACTGCCTCGTTTTATTTACGGCCAAACCCAATGACGTATCTATCACCAATTTTGGCGTTCTTGTGATAGAAAAACCTATCTAACTCATTTTTTTTACGTCTCAATAAAGCCATATTATGCGTCCGTATAAAATTTTGACTGCTATTTATTTGACAGGGTCAGATTAAAAAAATGGCTCGATTTCTTAAATTATTTTTTATGGATAGTGTATGCTTCAGAGGTGGTCCCATATAAATTTGATTAACTTTGCTTTGTTAGTTTTTCATCTAGATTCAATAATACGTATTTTCCACTTAGTGTATATTGATGATGTTATAATAACTTCTTGTCACTATAATTTACATAGCAATTAGTGGTAAACGAATTTGTGTGGGGTAGGTACTTACTACAACAAAAAAGTGAAAAACGTTTTTACAAAAAGGAAACAACCAACTTGAAAAATAAACACTATAGAGTGAAAAAAACTTTCATTTCGGAAGTCAGTGGTGCCGATTCTCTTGTACACCGAACTAAACTATCACTAAAATTCCTTACTTTTTACTATGAAAATCTCGAAGCTATTCTGCGAAAATAAATCTCTAAATTTAAAAATAATTTTGACACAACTATAATCGAACAATCGCGAGTCCACGTGTTTTTTTTTTCCTTTTGATTTCGCAACGTCTTTGTTAGAGCCGGAGGCAGCCTGGGGCAGCCTCAACGTGTTTTCTATGGAAGTTTTGACATTTTGTGTGAAAAATATAAAATAAAAATATCTACATGTAGAGATTTGGTGGTTTCAGGATTACAAAGGGGGAGATTTTTTTTTTTCACCGTTTTCGAGATATGAGCAAAAAAAAAAAAAAAAGTTAAAGTACCGTTTTGGCACGTCTGAAGTCGAGGTGTTAGTGTGAATTTTAGTTCACGCCACCTAATTTTATTCCACACCTTTTTAATCGCGATTAAAAATAGTCAGATTCATGTTCAGATTTAGTTAGACAATCAAATTTTTAGGTGAAAAACGTAAAATTCAGAATAGCAAAATAGCCATTTTCACTAAACTAATAACTCAGTGCAATCTTAGTGCTGTCAAACTAAAATATAGTTAAGTTGTGTCACTATAGTCAATTTCAGAATGGAAAATCGTCATTTGACAGAATTAAACCAAATTTTTGTGATTTTTAGTCTAGTTTAGAGGCGTTTGTGACAAGAGAATCGCACCAGTGTCTTTTGTTTTGTATTTTGCACACCGACTTATTTTTTTCACTTTGTTGTATTTTTTTTTAATTGTTTTTTTTTTGTTATCCACCTTGATGAGTCTGTCATTGTCTAGTATCGGTATATCACAGGCGTATGTCTGATAAGGCGGGGTACGAGTTTTACCTAGTATTTCACACGACCGCTAGATATCTTTACCCTTAGAGCGCAGAAAGTGGATCTACGGCGGCGTGGTTATCTCTAACCGTTGGCTTATCAGTATCATTTATCAGGTTATCAGTCACCTAGCCCCATCCTAACCATGGTTGGGTCGGCTATCAGGCTAACCGGAACCCAGCCAGGTTCGCGGGATGTTCGAAAGAGATTCCGTGGCCCTGGCACAGGCAACTGAAGGAACACGAGTAAAAATTAAAAATGTCTTTGGTTGCCACTTTGCTAGCCTTTACTTGTCGCTGTACAGTTTCTCATTTGTCGATTGAGATACGACTATTGACTATACTATAACCGTGCTAGAGGTTAAAAAAGAGAAGCGCTATGACAAAACGAAAATTTAAAGCAATTATCTTTTTATAAAAGTCGATTGATTTGACTAAAAAAAATTAAACACTATTACGTTAAATGTTGCTTGTAGAATAATCTGACAAAATATCCCAATGATTTCATCTATATTAATAAGGTTTTTATAAGATTTAAGAGGTATTTCGTGTTTTTTTTTCCGTCGTATTTAATTCGTTGTACTACGTTTTCAACACTATCTAACTAGTTAAATTCTGAAGAATATCATATATTTTTCTGATTTTGTTTACTGCAGTGGCAATTCTTTTAGGTAATATGAAACTTGCGGTTAGGTCATGTAGTCCCTTAAACATAACTGGCGAAATATGCCTAACCCTGTGTGTATGTCTCTGTCTTTCTAGGTATCGATATAATTATCACGGACGTATGTCTGATAATGTACATATTCAGCACGGGCGATAACGAGTGTGGCTGTTGGCACTGAGGCACGCGAATGTCAACGATACGTCTCTTTATCGATGTATCTTCTCTTGTATCGGCACGAACTTCTTCAGAATAGCATACGCTGTTAAAGATATTATCCGGTCATCAATCGTGGCTGTCGTGGCTAAATAAAGTCAGCCGCGGGTCGATCGAAGGTTGCCACGGATGCAGATGAGTGAGCATTCATTACATATCCGAGACCCGTCCATGCCTCCGAACGCACGTTTATTTGGTACCGGTTGTCATTCGTAGATCTGCCGCAGTCGTTTTTTTTTTTTTAAATCTTATATTAGTAGTATTTTGTTAGCGATTGCCTGCAAGAATATAGTAGATGGCGAAAAAATAAATAGGGATGTTCCAAAATTATTTTCTTTTTAAATGCATTACGTCTTTGCTACTTTGAACCTTTACCGTCTTAAAACTGTTTATTATTACAATCTAAACACAATACCATTGAGATTAATACCGGCCCCTAATCGGTCATCTCGCCATTTTGTATTGAAACGAAAATAAAATAGTTTCGCCTTCTAAATTTTTCTTAGAAATTAAAGTGTTTAGGCCGCTGGAATATATCAGTATACTATTTTATGTAGTAGAGTTGGCAGCCCTAGTCGTTACAGGCAGTCAGAAAGGCAAAAGTTTGACAATCAGTCTTACTGCGTGGTATCGTGTTACCCAGTTACTGGGTTATGAAGGTCAGTTTTTTTTTGGGACTGGCATCTCGCAGGTCAACCATATGAGGTTGTCGTCTGCTTAAGCGGACTTGCCTGTGGTTGCCCTAATAAATTAAGGCCTCCAGCCAGGACACCCCCTGTGGGGTACGAACCTCGGCTTAGGGCGTCGCTGGGAGAGGACAGCAAGGTACAAGCTGGATCAGGGTTTGAGTGGCTGGCTCGAGCAAGGGTCGGGAGGGGCTGGAGGTCAGATATTCAGTCGCTCTTTTGAAAAGAGATAAACTTGGCTTGTTTGTAAGGGGTAATCTCTGGAACTGCCAGTCGTATTTCAAAAACTCTTTTTGCATTCGGTAGCCCAATTCTTGAGAAGGTAAGGAAGGATTATAACATGACGCTAGGAGCCCTATGAGAGAATCAATAAGAAAAAAAGTCGGAAAGAACGCTGAGCGAAAACGAAGTAGGTACTGGCGATGCGACGCGGTGGGTCGAGGGAGCCAGAAATTTCACGACGAAGTCGCGAGCAGAAGCTTGTGTAAAATACTAGTCAGGAAGACCCCGACATAGATTAAGGCCCGGCTTCCACTAAAGCGGAGAGAAGCGGAGACGGGAGGAGATGTGCTGCTAAGCTGGCAGGTTATTTCCACCAAAGCGGAGAGGAGATCTGAGCTGTGTGTAGCGGAGATGAGAGTTGTGAGAGCTCGAAATCAGTCAAGTGCGCGAGGAGAAGGCAGCGGGGATCGGGACGCGATGCCGCCGTGCCATGCCGCCGAACTACACACATCTCCGATCTGCCGAGCCGCTTGTGATACATCTCTTCTCCTCTCCGCTTGATCCATTTCCACCGAAGCTTAGCGGAGACTAGGTGTGGAAATAACTAAATCTGATTGGTTATTCATACCACAACTCCTCTCGTCTCCGCTCCTCTCCGCTTTGGTGGAAACCGGACCTGAAGATAGTAGCGGTCACTAGCGGGGCTGAATACACAGAGTTAATCGGACGTAAACATGTTAAAGTATCGTCCACTCGTTGAGATGTTTTAATACACCTAAAAGCTAAGGGTGCATTTCCACGCGGAACGGAGACGTGCAGGAATCGATCAATCACAGACGTGGATGTAGATTTAAATCAATGTGATTGGCCGATTCTTGCACGTCTACGCATCGAACGCACCCCAGTTGGTACCAATACGTGTATAGACGCGGAGATATTTATTCAAAGAAACCTTTTTAGTTTGAAGGTCGTTCAGGTAGCAGATTCCGTCATAGTTGATGTTCGTTTGTTTTGTTTTTTTTTCAAGGATCTTGAACCGAGGCAAGAATTTGTTGTATTACTAGCGACTCGCCCCAGCTTCGAGCGGTTGACTTTACCAAAAATGTTTTTAGAGTTTACGCCATATGAATCGTTTCTTATACTTAAAAAGCGCACGGTATGAAAAATAGATGGGTATCAAGATCAAGCGTTAACAAAAAATGAAGTCGTCATGCCAAGATGGCGGCTGTTTTTTTTTTGTTTTGGGTGTCGTTTTCATAGTTTTCGAGGGTGCTGAAGCCGATGGTAAAGAAAAGTTGAAATTCCAAGATGGCGGCTGCGAAAATCTTAAATGTTCCGTCATTGACTTTACCAAAAATGTTTTTAGAGTTTACGCCATATGAATCGTTTCTTATACTTAAAAAGCGCACGGTATGAAAAATAGATGGGTATCAAGATCAAGCGTTAACAAAAAATGAAGTCGTCATGCCAAGATGGCGGCTGTTTTTTTTTGTTTTGGGTGTCGTTTTCATAGTTTTCGAGGGTGCTGAAGCCGATGGTAAAGAAAAGTTGAAATTCCAAGATGGCGGCTGCGAAAATCTTAAATGTTCCGTTATGTGTCGTTTTCATAGTTTTCATGGGTGCTTATGCCAATAGCGCGGTCAAAATGAAAATCCAAGATGGCGGCTGCGATTTTTTTGTAATTTTTCGTCATATGTGTCGTTTTAATAGTTTTTTTTTAATGTTTAGAATGTATTATCCACATGAACCTTCCGGAATAAATTCTCTAAATTATGTTGAAAACCTTATCAAATTCCTTGGCGTAGTTTAGAAGAAAAACGCGGTCACACATTCAGACAGACACGAAAATATACTTCAATTTATTGTATAGACACGCGTTTATCATCGTGAATTGATAAGTAGTGTTCCATAGGCCATTAGCTTTTTATTTCGTGATTGTAAACACGGAAGTCTGACGATGACTCGAATAATTAACATCTACGTATTATATATCTATGTCAGTCCCATCTGCCTAGTCTTTTCTCAACCACGTTGGAGTTGGGTTCCAGTCTGACCGGATGCAGCTGAATACCAGTATTTTACATGGAGCGACTGCATATTTGACCTCTCCAGAACCCAGTTACACGTAACTTTTCGAAATAATAACCAGCCAACCTCTCAAAGTCTTGGTTGGCAGGTTAAAACAACATACAAGTCCAGACGAGGTACCAAAATTCCAAACGTCCAGCAGAAGTTGCCATTAACTTGACAGTCTGTTTATGAGGCGCTTGTTTTTGAGTTTGTAAAAACTTCAGTGACTAGTGGCTAGTGTTTGTGCAAACGTATAATTTCTAATCTAGAAACGCAAACGCAAACAGTGAAACGTTCCGCTGTTAAGCAACAATTCTTTTATGATTACCATTGGAGAAGTTTACCTCATGTTGAAGATTTTCATCACCATACCCCTTGGTACTGGTTGTCAGACTTTCGGGGCTTCCTAAGATCCGTAAAGACTGTCAAAGATCCACGAATGACAGCCGGGACCAACGGCTTAACGTGCTTTCCGAGGCACGGAGGGGTTTCGACGTTTAATGGATGGTCACCTATCCACGTGCGGCATCACGACAAGGATAGCTTAACCTTGTTTCGATCCGTGCGGCTCAGACGATTCCCTCTATAGGTACCAATATAATAAGGCTGAAGAGAGCAGTGGTGGCCTAGTGGTAACGGCCGCGACTAACGAGTTGTACGTCGTTGGTTCGAAGCCAGACAGGCGCTTTACTTCGTGTAAATTATTTCATCGCCGCTGCTCTTAAAACGGTGAAGGAACTCTTTTACTTATATTTTGTAACAATATTTTGATTTAAAACAGTGTCTGTGGGGTTGGAAATGGGCAACCAGCCATGAAACTTTCTGACTGACCGACCCCTCGACAATTCAAAAGTGCCTGTAATTAGTTTATTATATTATAAATTTGAAAGTAACTGTCTATAAGTTACCTTATCACGCCTAAACCACTGACCGGATTTCGATAAAATTTGGCAAGGAGATAGATGACATCCTGGCAAAGGACATACGCCACTTCTTGCCCCCATACTCTCACAGGATCGAGACTTATGCGGTTGAAACCGCGGGGCTCAGCTGGTTTCAAATAAATGGCTTGAGTTGGTCACTGCATGTTGGCGGTTCTGTTAAAGCCCACTTTTCCTCCAATGTTTTCGATTACTGATTGACAAAGGAAGTGCTTGTCATTTATGACATATCGTAAAAAATATAGTGGTTCGTGCCAAACCGGTTTTTTAAAGCGGTCAAGTGCGAGTCGGACTCGCAGACGACTGACGAAGGTTTCCGGTTTGGGGACGCCCCATAATTTATTTTTTTATATAATTTTATTATTTGTTGTTATAGCGGCCATATTAGTTAGTATGTAGTGTATAAAGTGCGTTTGTTAGGTAGAAATGGGTATTGAAGTAATAATTTCCAAGTACACAAGAATAATGAAAGTTTATTAGATACACAGACGCAGGTTTCAGTCCACAGACACAAGAGTTACCTACACTTAGCTAAGAAGGAGTGGTAAATGTAGATAGCAGAGAACAGCACAGATAAACAATTAAACGTAAACACAAGAAGGTTTCAAGGGGTCACACTCTGTGAAAATGTTAAGTGTCTACTTATTACGGTTCAAAAGATCAGCCCTGTGACAGACGGAAGGATAGCCGAGCCTCAGTAATAGCATCCCGTTGGCACCCTTTCGGTACGGAACCCTAAAAAGCGATTCCGTAAGTTGTCGGGCCACTTCGATATTTGCGATGAATCAACCATTTTATTGACATTTCTCAGGGTTTTGAGACACACACATACATAACATACACGCACGCCTCCTTCCCATGGGGGTAGGCAGAATCGACAGAACGCCACCGGCTACGATACTTATATATTCATTTTGGTTCGTTAATGTTCATACATTTGGTCATACACGCACGCCGGTTGCGAGTACCGCACCTCGTCTTTCTGAATAACATCACCAATACTGACTATGTGTCCTTTTATGGTGCAAAAAGGTTTCAAATAATGCGTGGTTTGAAGAAGGCCTCCACAGGTACCTACGCAGCAGCCGACTGTTCCCGACGTTTCTTATTCCATACAAAAAAAGACAAAACGAAAACCACTACTGTTTTGTTCGCAACGCCACTTGTATCCATGTCTTGCTCTCTCTCCACACTCTACCCTAGGAGTGACAGAGACGACGAGCATCCACGAATTTCGTATTTATGTCAAACTTGTCACCGACCGCGAACTCTTATCCACACCAATGTGAACTTTATTTCTTGACGTTTAAAATTTATTTTTTGCTGATTCAACATCGTACAAAAAAGTCTGATTTTTCATTAGACACCCGCGATTATCATAAGAATGGCATCTTATTGCTTGTGAAATATGGTTGAAATTGCAACGGCTTCTTTTTATGCGAAACGCCACCGCTCTAATACTTTGTTCGGTGTGGTAACTTGCGAATTGATGCTTTACGGAGATGACAATAGAGGTGGTAATGGGTTAATGATGGGTTTTGGGTTCCCGAAAACATTTCGGGGTCATCGTCCGCCCCTCAGCCTCTTCTCGTGAACTATTCGAGGGTTGCGTTCCAAGAGCCCATGGGTTTGCGTTTCACTCAACTATTTGGTACGAACGATGCTTCCTTTGACCTAAGATTGTTTAGGGAACGCTTGTGTTTACTCTGGCTGTACCCAGTTTCGGCAGATGTTGATATTTGGACGTTAAATGGATCATATATTATTATGTCCTTCTGGAAGAGCTCTATAGAAACGAGTGTTGTCGACGAAAGAATATACGAAATGACAGATGAATAAGAAAAAACAGTTTTTTTTGTCTATACTTTCTGATTTTTTATTCTTTCGTCTAGAAAATCCAGTCATGCTATGCTACACATGCTGAAAATAAGGAAAACTGAAGAACTTAAGACTCGACATAATTAGTTTTGTAGGTAAGCTGTAAAATTTGTAAAAAAAAATAAACGCAGTTATTATATCAACAACTATAAAGTATACCGTTTCAAGGATAATGGGGATGATGAGAATTTTTTTTTTGTCAAAGAAATGTTTATTTGCAAATAGTGTTCCAAAAAGTGTAAAAACTTAAACAACTGCCAAGTTATAAACGTTTTAAAATAAGTGTTACACTAGGACAGCATTATCGTAGAAGTGACGTCACGACTACGTAACTTCATACTAGCGCCGTTCATTGTCCGTACCGCGCGACAAGGACAGGAGGTGTATCTTCTTCATATTTACATCGATTTAACAGATTTTTTCGATTATCTCATTTTACTATGCCTTCTTTGAAATAACATTATGTTGCGAATATTTTTAATAGTAGTCATCATCCCAATTTCCCACAAATTTTCTTTTTCATCTAATCTGGCAAATATTGCCTAAACGGACATTGCAAAATAGGCTCTAATGCCCATTTACACAAACGTCTAAAATCTAAATCAAAAATAATAATCATACTACACAGTGCTCTAGGAGTATTAATTAAATGTTATGTCTTAATTATGAAGCCGAGCGCGCGAGCGTTGAAAAATCCATAGTGTTAGTGAAAATGGGTATACGTGAAGTAAATACCTTACCTAACTACTTATTTCTTATCTGTCATCCTCTTTGCATAAGACTAACTGTATTCTGTCTCTTTCTAACTTACCAAATGGTGTGAAATCGCCAACACGCAGAGGGGAGAGAGTAAGACCACGTTCGTACGGACGTACAATTATCGCGACGGGATTTCTTCAACGCACTGCTTACTGCTTAGCGCCGAGAGTTCAAAATCCAACCGTATGTTCGACTCGCTGTTAACGCGACGCGATGCACTCTGTTGGATTCTTAACGCTCGGTTAAAACGTCCCAAAGAACGTGGTCGAAGCGTGGTTGTTCTTTCTCTGTGAGAAGAGGCATTCTCTGTGCACGGACCGCCATTGAAATATCCTGTGACATACTGGCTAGCTGCTAATCCCCGATATGAGTTTCCAACACGTTTCTTTTGAGCAGACGATGGGTTTTAGTGGGACATTAATAATTAAGTACAGACAAATTGTACTTTTTAATCTAGGTTGACAGATATAAAAGTTTCGAAAAACCAAGGTAATTAAAGAAAAAAACTACTTCTAAAGGCTCCTGCAAACAGGCGGGACGCTTCAGCGCGACACAAAGGCACCGCACGTCGCTCGACACGCGGTGACATTTGTGTTCGCCGTCGCGGTGCGCCTGTGTGCACGAGCCTTATCGCGTTCAGTTCAAGTAGGTATTACTTTTTAGAGCACTTTGATTTCTTCTTGCTCCAAATCTTACATAAACTGCGCTTTGGAAAGTATCAATAAGTCCTCGCACCAACGGGCGACTTTTTAAAGCGGTAAGTTTTTACCACTCACTGGATTATCAACGTACTGCTTAATAATCGAGAGTAAAAAATCCAACAGTGTATTTCTTTGACGCGTTGCGTAGCACTCTAGTTGGATTCTAAATGTTCGGTTCAACACCGAGAGTTGGAAATACAGTGTGCGATAAAAAAGCCATCGCGTAAAAACATCGCCTGGGCTAAGAATCGACCCTTCAAAAGTAACAGGAAACAAGTTCTTAGTGTTTTAAAAAACAACTTTCGTGAAGTTATTACGAGCACAAGCGAACGGTTTACTGTTATGTTAAAGCTGTAGTTTGAACCTACGTAAGTAATCGAACCAAATACCAGACGTAACAAACAGACCAACATTTTGCCTGGACAAAATAAGTGAAATGAAAGAGTCGAGCCAAGTTTCATTACCAAAATTGATTGATCTTATTAAAAAACAAGGTTTTTGCATTCAACATGGTTTAAACCAGCGAGCCAGTTTTTGACATAAGAACGAAAACTGATTAAATTACACTTGCTCCGGTACTAAGTTGTCAAAAGTCCTTTACATAAACTAGGCTGAGAATTGGCAGTTTTCGAACGTCAAAATTACAGACAGTCTCCCATAACGCCCGCCCTTCATCTCATGTTATAATAACTTTAAGTCCGTTAAACTGCCTCGAAAAGTTTAAGCTTGAACTAAAGTTAGAGCTCGTTTTGTAATAAGATGGGGCGAGTTCTCATTAAAGATCGAATCCATATTAACACCCATAGAAACAGTAATATACTACTCTTATTACCAGCATAGTAGATGAGGGGTTGAAAAAGGGCTGGGACGAATACTGCGAAGTGCAATCTAAACAACAAAGTGCAGTGCAAATACGACGATAGAACTTTTGTTCTTTTTAAAACCTTCTTCTACAAAGACTGCAAATGATTTTGGGAGTATAAAGGTTTTCGAAAGTAAAGCACTACTACTTATCCTACTCCTCACAAACTTTGGCGTTTATAATATTACTAGTAGGATAGTAATATCATAAACGCCAAAGTTTGTGAGGATGGATGTATTGATGGATGTTTGTAACTCTTTCACGCAAAAGGTACTGAACGGATTTGAGTGAAATTTGGCACATAGAATACTTTTTATCCCGGTAGCACGCGGGCGAAGCCGCTGGCAAAAGCCAGCAAACCATATTGATGAAAGGCATCCATCTTTCAGCCTACAATCCCACTGTGAGAGGGAGCATGTCGTATTCCACCACGCGGGCTCAGTGCGGGTTGTTGGATGCCACAAGTCTTCGAGTTTTTTGTACTATTTTTCTCAAAGGATATCACAGGTATAAGGAAACGTTGGACGTCAGAAAGTTCCAGAAATGTACTTACTCTGCTGCCGCATTGTAATAATATATACTAAGTGCGATGGAGGCGAGAGTGACGGTGCGTTTCAAGCACAAGGCGTGACCCTGGCCGCCGGAGGTTTAGACTGCAGACCTGTCATTATATTCTGTGCCTAAGTATGATAGGCAGCAGTGCCTTAATTGTGCTTTGAGCCTTCTGCGGCTAGATGGAATAATCTGGAAAGTTAAACTGGCAGAGTGACCATCAGGACCTTTATTCTCTGTGAAAAAACACGCAAGAATGTGAAAAATTCCAGATTGTTTATACTTAGGGTAGGTTAAGACTGAGACAGGCCTAGAATATAACGCAAATTATGGTTACGAGCCTCAGCTATGCTTGCCGCTGTTATTCCGTAGATGGGTTACCATCTTTACATACATATAAAGCCGTTGGTCCCGGCTTTCATTCGTGTATCTTTGACAGTCGTTACGGGTCGTCAGAAGCCCGAAAGTCTGTCAACCAGTCTTGCCAAAGGGTCCATACAAAAAACTTGTAGTTAGTTCAACTGAATAATGTCAGAAATTCTGACTCGGAAGTGAAAAATTATGAGCGCTTATATAGTTTCTAACGTGATGATATTTATTGGACGTCCAAGTTCATGAAATGCATGGAACAACATGCACGTTATAGCGTATTTAAATATTGTGGTCGGAAATCTAAAAGCGTCTTGATTCCAAACATTTTACACGATTAAGCGCACATTGTCGTGCAATATTGTCCCAGATACGAGTACTTATCGGGATTCATTTCTATTCTGCATTCGAAAAACTTACCAAGGGGTGTGTTATCCAGTAACTCAGTTATGAAGGTCAGTTAGACAATCGCTTCGTGTAAGATATTGGTATTCAGCTGAACCTTTTTATTTAGAGTTGGGTAATCATCAAACGACTTCCCGCACTGGGCGGAGCGGGAGGGCGTGTTAGTCTTTTACTGACTGAAACCCACCCGTGTTTCTCTCTCTCTCGTACAACCCGCGATCCTGGCAGATTCAGGTTCAACTGCACGGTATGTGTATGACAGTAGGAATGGCTTTCATTTTGACGGTTCAACAACATAAGTACATTGCGTTATTTACGTTATTGAGCAGACTATTTTTTTTTCAAACATATAAAGAAATGAATTAGCAATATCCTTCAGAAGGACTCAGATTGTGATAGATAACGCGTTGAGTAATATTGTCCCTCTTCTCTTATAAATAAGTTACGAGTACTTGCCGCGATTCGTTTCTAGTCTGCATTCGATCAATTTAGGCACCAAGGGGTATTCGGTCACCTAGTAACTGGGTGGTTATGAAACTCAGGTAGACAATCGCTTCGCGGGTTATTCCACAGAGAAAACCGTGGCCCTGGCACAGGCAACTGAAGGAACACGGTGGGTTTTAGTCAGTAAAAGTCTGACACGCCCTCCCGCTCCACCCAGATCGGGAGAAGTCATTTGATGATTTCCCACCCAAAAAAAAAAAAAAAAAAGGTAGACAATCGCTCCCTGTGAGATGAGAAAAGCCTAGACAGATGATGGTTCGATCAAGTTACATAAGTAATATTAATACTCTGTATTATAGTTGTTGTATTGTGACAGGTTTTGCAACCTCTCACCAGCTCATGAAAAAAAAAAAAGTGCGTTTTTTTAATCAAAATATTTACATAATACCTTATAGCTGGGCCGGGTATCGTGGCGCAATGGAAAGCGAGGTGAAAGCCGGCTTGAACTGCGCCTGAGCACCTCGACCTAACTCGACTTGCCTCTGATAGTATGCTACATTACCTGGTGTAGGTACCGCAACTAATGCAGTACTTATGAGCAGCAAAAAATATGAGAAACCTCAGCTCAATTTTAAATTGGCAATCTTGGAAACGAATTCGGAACGAGCAAAAAACTACAACTTTCTGTTTTAATGAGCGAGTTCTTGGCAATTCAAAAGTGTCTATAAATTATTTTACCGAAGATGTCCCATTTTTGCTTGTCTACAGTCCGCGAGGCCTAAGCTGAGTTTTGCATTTGTGTGAGTGATTACCAACCGCACCAATGTGATCACGCGACGGGTTTAGTCACTGGCCTATGCAATCAAATGTCGAACTTAAGATCACGCCTGTAATCCCAGAAGGGTTAGGCAAAGGTGTACCTATAGTACACCCACATTTCGCCAGTTATGTTTCAGTCCCATGTAATAGGGGGCGAACCAATTGCCATCAACCGGGCACAAATCCACACTCCGGGCTGCTACTGAGAAATTCTAGATAGAAAAACCCAATAACACTCTGCCCGACCTGGCAATATAACCCAGGACCTCTTGCTCAGCAGTAGCTCTTGCGACCACTAGACCGACGAGGCAGTAATGAAATAATTTTATTTATTATGTAATTTTAAACAACTTAAAATGTGTCCACTTCATTTCAACTCTACGAAGAGAAGACAAATCACTTTCTTAACAAAGGTCATTCTTTACTTGAATTTTGACATCGTCCAGTAGAAATCTTTCTACAACACCTCATGCTTAGCAGTACATAGCTCTTGCGACCACTTGACTGTCTGCTTTAACATCTTTTATTTCTGTCCTAATGGTCTCATAAAGTGATCAAAAGAAAATAACCTCATCGTCTTCATCAATTCAGCCAAAATACGACTACTGTTGGATAGAAGCCTCCACCGATCCTATTCTATGCAATTAAATTAAGCCCACACAACAGGCTGTAATAATTATATTTACTTTGACATTGGAGACTAGATTTCATATCAAGTTCCAAGAACACGTGTGATAATTAATCCCTCAGAGTGTAAAATAACTTGGATTTTATACTCAGTAAATGAGACCTTGGTAAATCTCAGATTATTTGAGTATATGAGGCTGACAAGAGCTCAAGCGCGGTCACCGTCAGACTGCATAGAAAACAAAAAGAACCGCGATGACACAACGCTGGTAATTTATTGCAAATTGTTTACAAAAAATTTATTGATTTGACAAAAATTAAACACTATTACGTTAAAATGTTGCTTGTAGAATAATCTGACAACAAATCAGAATGATTGTATGCATATCCTTATGGTATAGAATCGTAAAAAAGAGGCATCATCGTGATTTTATTCTATCGTATAAAATTTGTTGTATTATGTTTCCAACACACTATCTAACTAGCATTATGTCCTGTAGAATATATTTTTCTGATTTTGTTTACTGCAGAGGATCATATACTTTTAGGCATTATAAATCTTGCGTTTAGGTCCTGTAGTCCCCTTGTGTGTGAGATTTTGAAATATTATTTAGGTCAAACCTCCGTGTGAGCAATAGGACCATAATCCACCGCGCCCGTTTATAATATCACACCTACATTACCTGAAAGGTTAGGCAGAGGTGCACCTGTAGTACACCCGAATTTCTCCAGTTATGTGTTATCATCATCATCCACAGCCCGACTTCACCCACTGCTGAGCATATGCCTCTCTTTTCATGTTCCAATATCCACTCTCCCGTGCCAGCATCATCCAGGTTCTACCCGCGATTGCAACAATATCGTCCGCCCATCTCGCCGCCGGACGTCCGACATTTCGTCTTCCAGTCCTTGGACGCCACTCAGTCACTGCCTTACTCCACCTGCCATCACTGCGCCTTGCCAGGTGTCCTGCCCAACTCCATTTGAGTTCCATAACTCGTATTCCGATATCAAAAACCTTCGTACGTCTTCGGATCTCGATATTTGGAACTCGGTCTATGAGCTTTATGCCATGCATGGAACGCTCCATGGCTCTCTGTGCAACTCACACCCTGTACACAGCCTCCTACGTGAGCGTCCACGTCTCAGCACCGTATGTCATGGTGGGCAGAACACACTGGTTATAGAGGCGGGACTTCAAACATTGTGGAATTTTGACAGATTTCAGAATGTCGGCGAGTTTGCTGAATGCGGCCCACCCAAGCTGTATTCTTCTCGATGTCTCTGTTTGTTGATGCTCTTTGCCAAATGAAAGAATATGCTGAAGATGTTTGCAATAACCTTCGTCTTGGCCATATTCATCCTAAGTCCTACCATAAAAGAAGCATCATAATGGTTTTGAAGCATTTTTTGGAGATCACTAAAGTTTTCAGCGAAAAGCACAAGGTCATCTGCAAATCTTAAGTGGGACATGTAGGCACCATTGATGTTAACACCGCAATAGTCCCAGGCTAAGCTTTTCACGATGTCTTCTAGGACTGCTGTGAAAAGTTTCGGTGAAATGGTGTCACCCTGTCTCACTCCCCGCTTGATCGGTACGGGTTTAGATAGGGTAAGCATGCGGACCTGGAGAGTGGCCGAGGTGTAAAGTTCCCGCCATTGTTCTCCCATGTTATAGGGGGCGAGATTATTGTTATTAACCGGGCACAAGACAGTCATACAGGCATTCAGTCCCCTGAGTTTTTGGTTCTAGGACCACTTCCACGACGTTTTCCTTCACCGTTTTAAATGCAGTAAAATCAAATCAAAATATTTCACTTCACATAAACCTTCATGGGCGCTTATGTAACGTCAGATGCTAGGTGCACGGTTCGAATTGGTCGTTTCCTATGGAGGAGAGCCTGCAAGTTACTCATTAAAAAAATAATTGGCGTGTACAATGTTTTCAAGTTACAGTGTTAATTGGTATGGGAGGACAGTGTAGACCTGTCAAAAAGTACCATATGCTTAACAAATAGACAATGGTATACAAAGCCACAGTCTACAAGGCCTACAACGTTCTCACATTCACAAAATATAAAAGAATTTAATAAAACAAAAGTTTAAATAATAAAATAAAAACCTATGTGAACCAAATGACATGATTGCCATTACAACTGGTACACTGTGTTCACAAAAGCTTATAAACAGTGGCAAACTTCTTGACAATTCAAACGTTTATCAAACGATTTTCTGGCTACTGTCACCTTTCGTTGGCGCGAAAATGTTTTGTCTTCCATTGACACCTGTCAACCGTCACTCTATCATTCACTCACTTTTCATTCATGTCATCTCTCACAGTGTTCACAAATGATCAAACTAATTGAAATTAATGTGTGGCATCATCTACACAGCCTCATGCGAACTACGCATCACACTGATGTCACGCAAAATCCTGCATCGCGCCAGCAGAGTTTACCACGCAACTAGTTTAAATACAACGTCCCGACTAGGGTGTAAAGACACCCTGTTCCTCATACCTCTAAAACTGCTATGAATTTTGGGCCACCACTGATCTTTTATCGTAAGAAACATATATGACCGTTTACGGAATCTCAAACAAATAGATCTGAAGCGACGATTACGTCACTACTTACCGAAGCATGCTACGTATAATGATGAACGCTACACGTGCCGAACTGATTGACTGTTTGCGCAACACTAGCCCGTTAATACGGAAATTATATCGACTTATATGGTAATTGAAGTTCCAGTAGCTCTTGCGACCACTGGACCAACGGGGCAGATTCCTTAAGGCCGTGATCGGTTACCATGGAAATTATATCGACTTACATCCGAACCCAATAACGTACTTATCACCAAATTCAAAAAACCTACCAATCTCTGGTTTTTAACAACCCAATAAAGCCAAACTAAGCGTCCCCATAACATGTTGACAGCTATTCGTTTGGTTGATAGTTATTTGTTTGACAGGGGAAATAGAATTATACTATGTCATCAATAGCGATCTGTCTTTCACTGAAAATTGGTTATTGGGTTCGGCCGTTAAATAAATGACAAGCTGTGTTTGAGTTTATGCGCCTGTACTGGTTTATACGACAAACGTTTTATCGGATTTTATCGTTTTGTGGTAATACAACACGGTTCAACTAAAGATTGAGAGAAACTACTGATATGGAATGTTTTAAATTCGGTTCATTTAAACATTTCAATTTGGTTACTTTATCAAAATTAATGATTTAGTGTACTTCGTTATAAGAATGGTTGTCTACTTTCAGTCTTCTGCGAATGACCGCAGATACCGACAACTGAACGTGCCTTGATTGAACGTCCCGTGCGACTCGTTACCTAGCCCATCAAACGTGCTCTTAATCGTAATTCTCATATAATAAGTCTACTACAATATACATTGCGACATAATAATATCGCCAAGAACCTCTTTTATCAGTTCTACGGTAATCATGGCCTTTGTCCGGTAGTACTGTGCTGGTTAATCTTGTGCATGAACGTAACTAGACAAAGAACGTTGTCAACAAGCGCCACTCGTGTAGAAGTTTCTACGTGACGTCATGCACACACACTTGCATGCTAACTAAGGAAACTTGTGTGGCTTTGTCGCAGCGCGGCGTGATGTAAACTAGGGCTTGAGAAATTTGTACTACAACATTTTATTTTGCTGAGCTTGGGTTCTCGGCTTCTATCTCCAAGTTGATATTCATGTTTGAGGTCACAACTGCGCTGATGACTCCAGCAAAACGCTCGATAAAATGCACCAGTAAAAAACCAAGTAACTTCCAAATCGCAATAATTTCCAACTTTACAGCATTAGAAGCCTTATAAGCTGAGATACGTTACATAGGACTTAGTTTTTATTTTCTTTTACTTTCTTTATATGTTTTATAGAGTATGTTTAGTTTGGTTTAAGATACTGCGTATCACTACGTACTTTGCGAATTCCTTTGCGCGTCACAATAAATACTTTTTTTTTTTTAAAGCCTGAGAATTTGAATGAAGCGACCAAAATACAGGAATCATTCCACATCAACTAAATAGCTTTATTATTTCTACGATGACTATATTATAAATAAGTTATTTTTGCCATTATGGCTTGGAAGGTTGTGGAGGTCTAATACCACTAGGAATTTTGAAAAATTAACATCACTAACCGACAAACATACGAGCAGATATTCGCGAATTTCGTTACGTGGAGAAAACTAATTGGAATAAAAAAGTGAGTTTGGTGGTGATAAACATTCAGTTTCGCCAAGATGTTCTTTACGACCTTTCTACCACCTTGTGACTACGTTGAGAAATAATAAGTGAGCACTACAAATCTTCTCATATTAGAGCTTAGCTCCTTTGAGATCTTGCCGATCTTGATCTTGCTTGAGATAGGTGCCATATTTTGCCCCTACGCACATTTTTGATAGAAACTTCGTTACTTACTTTTTGACCTTCATTAAGCTGTCTAAAACCGTTCAAAATCACAACTAACACTTGCATTCCTTGTTACAGTGATGGCAGCAGCGCCGGCAGTCCAAAAGAGGCCTGCGTGGCGGCTTCCCCACCACCAGCGCCTGCGCCTGTGAAACGTGACGTGCGCCACCACCACCCGCATCAACAGCACGTGCCGCATCAGCCGCACTCGCAGCATGTCCCGCATCAGCCGCATATGCACCATGAGCAGCATTCGAGGCCGCTTAGTATAGGTAAGCCTAGTAATGGTTTTTCATCTGACTTGTATCGGGGATTAACAATTAATAATAATAATTGTGCCGATTGTCGTATCGGCCAATGGCCTGATGGCAAAAAGCCTCGACCAACATCTCTCTAGGCTTTCGTTAGGCGGTTGGATCAAGGGCCTAATACAGAAGGCAGTACTCCTCGATACGGCTCGCATTGTGAGGAGGTTCCTGTCTCTGGAGCCCTAACCACCAGTAGCTTGGACCCTGCTCCCGCTACCGGCGGACCACTATTTTTTATATTTTTAAATGTTTTTTGTTAAAGTTGTTTTATAAAAATATTTAAAAATGTAACAAAATAAGGATAAGAATAAATAAACGACATAATAATAATAAAAATAAATCATTTATTTGCATAAAACATGGTATACAATGTTGTTAAACATAATTGTTATAGCACAAACATGTTCATCTAGGATGAAACATATCATGGAAAATCTCGAGAGTATTTCAAAATGTTAGAACATAGGGCGTCAACATTTTTTATTAATTTAATTCTCTTGCGACCACGTAGATTTACTGTCTATACAGTATTATTGTTAACATGTCGGAAATCCATTTAGTGGGTGTAGACGGAGGTCATTGGCAACCAAATGACCCCTTATGACCCCTATGCAAATGTCAAAATTTTTCGAGTGATTAGAAATTTTATTTAAATTTTTGGCGGTATACAACTGAAAATTTATTTTAAAAAAAACTATGCATGTTTTTTTTATTATTATAATTTGTTTCTACTTCAATACATGGTAATCAAACATAAAATTACAGTTAACTTTACTAGTTTAGATCAGAGCTACAATTTTCATCATTTTGAGCAAATTATTTGAATTTTGGTCAAATAATTTGCTCAAAATGATGAAAATTGTAGCTCTGATTTAATAACTAGTAAAGTTAACTGTAATTTTTTGGTTGATTACTGCAAAAAACACGGATATACGAGTACTTTATCGGCAGAACATGTACAACTTCTCAGCTATCCAACGATACAATAAGATACCAGATAACTTCAAAAAGTATAAAATGTCAAATTATTCGAAATTTTTTGACATTTGCATAGGGGTCATAGAGGGTCATTTAGTTGCAAATAACCTCCCCTCCATCCTCTTAATGAATTGCCAATATTAACCGTGCATACTGAAAAAAAGGGTGTCAGATCTCATGTTAACTAACAATAATGTTATAAATTCTCACGAAATCTTAACTTTAGATCAAATCGAATGAGATTCAGAATGACTTACGATTGGAAAATCAACACACGATTTTTTTTTGTGGACATCGTGCATCAAATATGCTGCGATCAATGCGACCAGATCAGGGGGCCTAATCTCTAAGACCGTTAAAGAATAACGGGCAAGTCCGAAAGAAGTTGATACGTAAAAACAAGTGTAAAATTTTAACTTTCGGACGGGCAGATACGCATCTGTCAAATCGTGTAGTTATGAATTATTAGTTCGCGGTCCGAACTAATCTTATGTCCGTAAGTCACCGTCAGTAATCACTGGACACCTTGACCCGTTGGATATTATTGTATTGAGTTATCCTTGGAGCTCTTTTTGACATAGTATGCCGTTTGTCCTCAAGGAGGTGGAGCAGGCGGTTCACGACGCGCTGAGCGTCGTGCCGCCGCTCCCTCCGAGCGACGCCGCACAGGTACAAAGTTATAAAACCCCATGGCCTGTAGCATAGATATTAATTTAGATTTAAATTAAGCTTCACTGAGCACCTGAATAGTGCGGACATAAATCCTGATCCTTCAGACAGTCGCTTTGCGTAGTAAAAAAGACTTTACAGAGGATACACGTGAGTAAAAATGATTGTAATTTATCTTCAATTTTTGAACGATGTTCTGACGTGTATGTTTGTTCTATTCCACAGAAATGCGTGTCAGTCCAGGAGGCGCGGGGACGTCAGCTGACCCGCCGCATATTATGCATCATCATCACATGGTAAGATATATTCTCCTATGTTTTATCAGCCCTGGTTCGCAAGATTTGTAAGTAGTTGAGCTCCGTAAATTCTCATGACGACCAAGACGTGACCAGGAATATGTCTGGTACTTTAAAAGAGACTGACCTCTCGAGTTTGTTTCGGCCTTTCTTCTCGGAGTAGTCACATAGGAAATGCCGATCTAATCTAGTTTTTAAAATATGATTGACGTGTAATAGTGATTGTACAAACCTACTTACAGAAATAATAGTACGAGTACATTGAGATACAAGTGTGCTCTTTTGGTCATTACCCCCGAGGCGGTTTGATTCGCGCGAGCCGTAGACGAGCGCGATTAGGGAGCCGAGTGGGTGACGCATTTTGTCTGTGTCGATATTCTACAACAACGGACACGCTCAGCTCAGCAGCTCTATTTTTCATTTCTGTTTTATCGTTGAAATTTGACCAAAATAAATATGTATATTAAAAACCGTAAGGGTTAAATTTAAACCAGTAAGTCAGGTTTCGACTGTTTCCTATCGACATTTTGGGACTATAATATGTTCCTTTGTCCAGGACACTAACCCCCTCGAGGGTTCAGTGGAGTCCATAGTCAGCGGCGCTGGTTCTTCGGACGGTGAGCTGTCTTCGAAAGCAGGAGACAGTCCCAGCCGGAAGCGGAGGCGTATTTCCAGGCATTTGTCTTCAGGTAAGAATCTCAAACTATTAGCTTGAATAAAAAACAATAAGGTGAAGGAAAAAATCGTGAGGAAACAGGCATGTCCTTGAGCCAATAATTATGTGAATTCCACTAACTTTACTGGACGTGAGTCCAATCTCATAAGGAGGTGAACTAAAGACCAGCAGCGGGAACGTTTGACGCTGTTCAAATTCAAAACCGAAAAGTCAATCAATATTGAAACTAGGCTGCCAATCAGCACTTTTAGAAAGTCAGAATTACCAAAGCAAGACAGTTCCTCAAAACGCCTGCCCTTCACCACTTCCTAGTGCTTTAGCTGGGAAGGAGAAGTCGCGCAACAAACTCCCCAGCAGCACAGCTGTCTGTTCAGTTAAAAGAACTGGATTCTGAAGAAAGTAATCATGATTATGGGTAACTTTAACTATGATATCAAGTCCTAAGTAACAAAATAAATATCTGCTATAAACAACAACAAAAATTACCATAATCCTAAAGTTTTTTATTTAATACAAAAATATGAAAGTAATTAACATTACAAAACGCCAGACTGTGCGCGTGTGCTGCGCATCTAGACGCCGCGACAAGTAGCGAAATGCGTTCGTTGCTACTCTGAAACTGGACGCCGAGTGTGCGGACCTTTTTAACAAAATATATGAAAATTATCGGCCTTAGCCTGTACTGCGTGTAGTCGTTGTTTATTCCGAGGTCTATATAAACTATGAATAAGTGTGTCGAGTTACTATACTGGTCAAAATATTATATTACCTCTAGATTTTTATGAGTGTATTTTTTGTCTATATTCCTCAGTAGAAAGCCAAGTTTGGACCTTGAGCTCCTTCATGGAAATTTCACTGCATCCGCCACGGATTCCCTTATGCAGGAAATCTAGCCATAATGTCTAATGAAGTGAAGGGCGTGCGTTTTGGAGGACTGTCTTACGCAATTTTGACGTTCAAAAAGTGCTACTTCTCAGTCTAGTTTGAATGATTTTTGATTTTAATGCGTATTGTTTGTAATTACAGGGGAGAGTAATGTGTCAGTGTCCGCGCCCGCAGTCGAGCGTCGCACGCCACGACATCACTATCAGCCGCCGTAAGTATTTACAACAACTAATCATTTAAATAACTAGTGAACCATCCTATCCTACGATTTATTTATTTATGTTATTTTTAGCCTATGTTGTCTCACTGCAGGACAAAGGCATCCCTTTCGCCTTTCCACTCTTCTCTGTCTTGAGCTCGTGTGGACCAATCATGTCAGGGACTGCCTCGATGACGCGCGACGTTTTCGTGGTAGATGACCATGACTCGTTCGACATGCGGCAAACGTGTCCGGCCAAGTCCCACTTCAGCTTGGCTGCTGTTTGAGTGACGTCAGGGATTTGTGTTTTGGAGCGGCAGCACTGTGTTCCAAACACGATCCGTTAATCTGACTCCAAGAATGCTGCGCTCCATTGCTCGCTTACACCAACCTCAAGTCAAACCTTACTAAAATATTATAAACGCGAAAGTTTATGAGGATGGATGGATGTTTGTTCCTCTTTCACGAAAAAAACTACTGACCGGAATGGGATGAGATTTGGCACACAGATAGTTTATGACCTGGTGACAGTTTATGACCTGGAGACATAGGATACTTTTACGACCTCCACACAGGCACAGCTGCGGGGAAAAGCTAGTTCACAATAAAATAGTACCTGTTTTTGAATATTTCTTTGTGAACGATAAGTCAGGTTGAAGAACCTGCCAGGGAGAATCAAAATTATCATAAACAGGTTGGATTTTTTAAGAAGTGGCAGCAAGGGTTGTAGCTACGCGAAAGCGGTCTTAGGAGACTGTCCATAACTTTTTGAGAAAAGGTCGGCATTCACAAAAAAAACTTTTCGCGCCATTCGATCCTTTTTCTTATAAGCATAAAAAACTCTGAGATATGAGTACTAGAAAAGTCAGAAATCCAGAGAGACTCCCAGCCTAATTTTTTTGCCCATTTTCATGCTGACTTTACAATTTTTGAATGACAGCCGGGACCAACGGCCTATCGTGCTTTCCGAGGCACAAAAGGGTCTTGATCTACTGGTATTATATGATGAAAATGTTTCTTCACAGACGGACAAAGGCCTGTCTTTCTCCTTTCCACTCTTCTCTGTCTTGAGCTAGTGTAGACCAATCATGTCTGTAGGCGTCCCGCCATCTTCTCCAGGGACTGCCTCGATGACGCCGGACGTTTTTGTGGTAGATCTGGCCCATGACTCGTTCGACATGCGGCAAACGTGTTCGGACCAGTCCCAATTCAGCTTGGCTGCTGTTTGAGTGACGTCAGGGATTTGTGTTTTGGAGCGGAGCACTGTGTTCCAAACACGATCCGTTAATCTGACTCCAAGAATGCTGCGCTCCATTGCTAGCTAACACCAACCTCAAGTCAAACCTTACTAATATAATATTATAAACGCGAAAGTTTATGAGGATGGATGGATGTTTGTTCCTCTTTCACGAAAAAAACTACTGACCGGAATGGGATGAGATTTGGCACACAGATAGTTTATGACCTGGTGACAGTTTATGACCTGGAGACATAGGATACTTTTACGACCTCCACACAGGCACAGCTGCGGGGAAAAGCTAGTTCACAATAAAATAGTACCTGTTTTTGAATATTTCTTTGTGAACGATAAGTCAGGTTGAAGAACCTGCCAGGGAGAATCAAAATTATCATAAACAGGTTGGATTTTTTAAGAAGTGGCAGCAAGGGTTGTAGCTACGCGAAAGCGGTCTTAGGAGACTGTCCATAACTTTTTGAGAAAAGGTCGGCATTCACAAAAAAAACTTTTTTCGCGCCATTCGATCCTTTTTCTTATAAGCATAAAAAACTCTGAGATATGAGTACTAGAAAAGTCAGAAATCCAGAGAGACTCCCAGCCTAATTTTTTTGCCCATTTTCATGCTGACTTTACAATTTTTGAATGACAGCCGGGACCAACGGCCTATAGTGCTTTCCGAGGCACAAAAGGGTCTTGATCTACTGGTATTATATGATGAAAATGTTTCTTCACAGACGGCGGGTGCGTTACGTGAACAACGGTGCGGGCACATGGACAGAGCGTCACCTAGACCAGCAAACACACCCGACGCATCCGACGCATCCCGCTCATCCCGCGCACCCCGCTCATCCCGCGCATCCCGCGCACCCCGTGCATCACACGCACCACACACACCATGCGCATCCGCATCATACACCGCTATTGTTGGATATTAACCAGGTAACGATGTGAAATCTAAAAGTATTTTTTGCTAAATAAAGGTTTAAAAAAAACCAGCCAAGTGTATAGTAAAAATATGTTCTTCTGTATATCGATATACGTCACGGTCAATTCTCCAACTGTAAACGTAAGTTTGTAATCGCAAAAAAAAAACAATACAAATTCCCTTACTTGTGCTGTGAGACCTTGCTTCTTGCCAAATTTCTTGATTCTAGGTCAGGTCAACGGGACTTTTGATTTATTTGTCGGGGGTTTTGATTTATTTGAGAGAATCAAAACATGTCGCATAAATGGTCGTAATTTTTTATTGCGTTGAATCTGAAGCGTGATGTTTTTAGAGCTCAAGGGGACCGTAGACCTACGTATTTACCATCAATTTCAACTTGTCCTCTCCTCGCGTTCTTGAGAAAAAAGGTCTTGATAGACTGAATGACGGTCGGGAACGAAGTCCTACAAGGGTACGAAGTGATCTTATAGGGATTGGGTAAGAGTTCTATTCTGTCAAGAAAGTACCGGGAAAAGATAAATAAAACACAAAATATTAGTTATTCATCCAAAATTATTTGATCGCCTCCATGCTCCTTCAGAAACGATACACTTACGCCAACGAATAATCCAATCATTAAAACATTTTTTAAACGCCTCGAATTCTCCTTTATTTATGTCTTCCACCGAATGAAAACGGGTGCCACGAAGTGGTAATTTGAGTTTAGGAAAAAGAAAGAAGTCGGCTGGAGACATATCTGGTGCATAAGGTGCTTGCTCGATGGTACAGTTGAGTTTTTGGTCAAGAATTTATTCATAAACAAATCATCCATTCTCGATACATTTTTGACAGGATGGACGAGTATATCCGTTTTTTTTCACCTTTTGAGGTACAGAACCTTAAAAATGAAAAAAAGAGACCATTATTATTTGTTAATGTATGTATTTATTGTACACTATCTTTGTCTTGCGACGTCGTCCGCATGAAGTTTCTTCTGTAAGTTTAATTTGTAAGTTACCGTAACTCATCAACAACCTGACTCTTTCCAGATTCAGTCAGTCCGCGGCACACGCCTGGGCGCACTGGGCGGCGTGGGCTGGCATGCGCACGCGCACCGCGACCACGCGCAGCGCACGCAGGTATGCGGGGTACACTGTGGTGGAAAAAGGGACACGTTCACGAAGTATGAGCGGAAGTAGTAGAACTTAAAAATGTGTAGCTGTCTCGAACTTATTTTGTTGTAGCAAAACTAAACTGCTCTTAAATTAAATTAGCAGTCAAAAAAGTACATAATTGGTTATTATTTTAGGTAAATACATCAGTCCCGTCTTTTGCAGAAAATGTTTGAAGTTGTCAGTCCTTCTGACTTACAAGATAGATCTGATTCAATGTTTTTTTTTTGTAATAGCAATAAATGTGGTTTCGTCCGTCTGTAGAAGAATGTAAAAGGCCCATCATTTAAGTTTCTTTGAATGTAGGATGTTTTCCCTATACAGAGTGTTTTTTCTCTCTCTTAATAATAAATCTTGCATATTAAAAGCTTGCAACTTCCATTACAAGTAAATTTTATTAAAATGTTCGCTATGTCTTCGTGGCGTGTCCCGATCAAAATAATTTAATGATACTATTTATTTCAGTTATCAATTAATTAATATAAGAAATATACAATCGAACCGAGCATATGAATAGGTATAAAAAAAAATAAGAGCTAGCGTTACATGACAATATTTTAATTTCGTCACACATCAGAAAAACATAAACAACATTTGAACACATTAAAACACTTTAAGCGACACATTGGGCCAAACATTTGTGTCCAACAACAAATGTTTGTCTCCGCAATAACATAATGAAACACACAAATACTGTAAAACTATGAGACCAAACACACTTCAAAATATGACCTATTTACAAAACAATACAATAACAAAATTTCAATTTGTAAAATATTTACAGTACCCCGAATATATCACATCGAGTTTTAGAAAGAGACAAACAGATATGAGTGACAGAGACCACGCTCTACAAAGCCTTCTTCTCAAAACTCGATGTACCGGGTATTGTATCACAAACGTCAGTTTAACGAGAGCCGCGAATTTTACATTATGACTGTCGTAAGTAAGACGAAATGTGTGAAATTCACGTCTTTTTCTGTATCGATTGATAAGTTCTATGTTTATTGTCAATCTGGGCATAGCATATAATGAATTTATATAGGTATATAGGCACACTCGTGATTGGTTAGGTTTTATTGTATAATCAAATATTATGTATGTTAGTATTTAATTAGTGTTAAGTTCCGAAACGGCGATCGAACCGAGCGAGACGTTGATTATGAAGTTAATCAAGATGGCGTCGTCATTTGAGCGTTTATAGGGTCAGTTTCGAAATCCTAATTTCAAAAATAGGAGCTCATTTCCACTGTGAAAATATAAACTTTTTCAGTCAAATCAGATTTTCCTAACTCTCCGAGACTTAAAATTTAGTTAAGTTGCTCTAATTACATTCTTAGACGTAGAACTTTTTGAAAAAATGTATAAGTGGACGGCACGTAGATATGCTAATAATGTTTAGGGAAACAAAAAAGCGATAATTTTTTTTCGGTAAACTGTGACACATAAAATAAAATTACGCCTGCATTCCCCTGATGATAAGGTAAAAGCGATGATAAGTGTCCGTGACTTGGTCATGTGGTCGTGGTCTATCTGTGTGCCAAATTTCATACAGATCGTTCAGCCGTCTTGGCATAAAAGCGTGACAAACAGAGAAACTTACTTTCGCGTTTATAAAATTAATAATAATTAGGATTTACAGGAGCAATAGTGACAAGTTTACGAAACTGGAAATGTACTCTTATTCATTAGTTCACGTTACTTTGGAGTAATGTCTGGTCTAGGAATTTACTCTGTAATACTCACACGATGACGTCACCACGTACGTTCGGTTCGTTCGTCACCTCCATGCTGAGGGT
The DNA here is from genome assembly GCA_963555695.1 of Dasypolia templi. Lineage (NCBI taxonomy): Eukaryota > Metazoa > Arthropoda > Insecta > Lepidoptera > Noctuidae > Dasypolia > Dasypolia templi. The sequence continues at coordinate 2,924,432 of OY743166.1, forward strand.
CCGGGTCGCACGTAGGTGCCGTTGGGCGCAGTCCCAGCGCCCGAGCTGTGGGGTGCCGCAGTGCTGCCCCCGCTGCCACACCTGCGCTACCAGGTATACACTGCGCAACTTTGCGCATAAACTGCGCAAAAGTTTTGGTACAGGGTTTTGGTGGCTCCGATACGATTGGACGCTTTTTTGTTCGATAGATCAGCTTTTTATTGTCTTTTATCCCGCTATTGAATTGTTAGAATTGATGTCTGGTGTCTGGTTAACCCCTTCAACTAGCTATGCAACAAAATATCTGCGCTATTTTGCGCAACTTTAGTTTTATATAAACACATCTGCTCCATTCGCTTGAAAATTTTGTCTAAATATCATCAACATACATTAAAATCATTCAGCAATATGAACTCATATTCATAATGTATTAATCATAAGGATCCTACTTGAATGCTACTGTAGGTTACACAAGTAACTGTTAATAACCTTGCTTTAATTAAACTGCATAATATAAATAATAGGCAATGAATAAAGCTTGCGACCGAAAAGTCGATACTTTGCACACAAATAATGATTAAAGATATAAATAAGCACGCTTTTAACAAAACCACCATTTAGTTGAAGGGGTTAAAAACTATTAAAGTCCTACCCGCATTACCAGTGAATATTTTCTTTAAAAAAGCCTCTAATTGTCTTGTTAATAATTAAAATCGTATCGGAGTCGGTTTCATACGTCATAACTTATGTTGGACGCGTGCATGTTCCTAACACAACACAGTACATTAGCATATCGTCTAGGTATACCAACGTTGTATCACATCTCTCGAGGCTTTTGTGAAATGTTTTGTTGAATTTAGCGTGCTTTCAACTCTATTAAAAACCAGCTCTGTGTTTCCTAAAGCATTATATTTTTTTATTTACAATTAACATGAAATGCCACTCATAAATTCATGTAACTGGCATCTGACAGTAAGCTTGATCCAAGTCCAAACTTGTAAACTTTGCAAAAGGCATCTTTATTATTGTATTAATTAATAGTTATGGTTTTACACTTATTGTTGTTTGCTTCAAGTTTGTACGACTAGTTTCTTTAATTATTTAATTAGTTTTTTCATTGTTTGCCTTTGTGTATGTGATGTATCGTTGGTATAGTCGTCTCGTGGGCACGAGTTGTCTCCGTTCCGCTGCGTGCTGGTCCCTGTGATGGCGCCGTGGCTGCCAGCCCCGCTTAACCACTGTATCTCTAGTGATGTCACGTGGACTAACATACACCAACACAACCACTAACTGCCTCTTTTTGACAAGCTGCCAAGCTATTGATACCTGTTACTTTAGGTGTCGTTGTTTGTTCCTCTAATCAAATATGGAGCGTATAGTTTTTTGAACGACCCATTTGCTAGGTCAATAAATGGCATGGTATTCTTCTCTTTATACTCAAGTTTCAATTTCACTCTTAGCAATATTCAAAATGTTAAGTACACTCAATGCTTCCTTTTGTCAAGGCATTTAAAGTTCTATTACATTGCATTTACTTTCTGCTTCATTTCTAAATATGAGATTCAGTAGTGGCTTCTTTTGTGAAAGCTTTCACCCATAACCAGTACATGCATATGTACAGTGTCTTAAAAAAAGTTTATCTATCTGCCTGCATTCTCCTACATGATTAGTATTTAAACTGAAATATTTATCCTAAACGCTATCATATCTTCGCATATTTCTTCAACATCTACAAAATTGTGATTGTGTGTGTTAGTCCTGCGTGTCAATGGTTTGGTATTAATTCTAAGCTTCAGGTTGTTGGTCCGTCGGCTTGACGATGCGCTCGTCTTGTTAATTCTTACCATAGTGTTCATTATATAAATACTTTCTATTGGCTGCTGTGAGGTTGGTTAGATTTGCACTAAATATATGGTATTTTAACATGTCATTTGTTGGGTTGCTGTGCTTTGAAGGACGATATATAAATGTCACGGAACACAAAAATGTAACGCAATATTAAACAGTATTCGAATTCAGTTTTAGGGAATAAAACACTCCTCTAATGATAATGTAGTGTCTTGAGCTCCATATAAGTCATGAAATTAATGCTTTAATGATGAAGAGACAAATTAATTTTATCTACACTCGTCGACAACAACACAAAATCATGTTGACAATGAAAATGAAGTAGGTAAAACTTGTGATTTTAAAACGTCATGGTCATAACACAGCTCCCAAAATATTCACATCTTAGATGCTTAAATTCAATCTCATCAAAAACTCAAGTGTTGTCTACTCAGCGCCGCAGCACTAAAATCTATAAATGTAAGCATTCGACTCCACCGCGCTTGGTTTGACAATAGTATGTTACTACTCTCTCGATGTTACGTCTGTCCGTCGTTAGTTAGTAGGAGATGCCCTGTTGTCGCCACTATTTACTCTCTAAAATTAAAGTTCAACTGCATGTCTTGCTCCCGTCTGGTAGCTAATGAATCCAATAGATTTTTGGATTTACCATAATTTTTACAACAATGTAATCCAGGTCAAAGCTAAAAACTGTGCTTGATTAAGATCAAGAATTCTTATGTACTTGATTTTTTATTACTTGCTATATCACGTTTACATCTGCGCAAACTTAGGAGCTATGGTTCAAAATCCTTAGAAGCGCAGAACGTTAATTGGTTATTTAGAAAAAGTTGCGATTACTAATTCCGGCTACATAGGTCATATACAGGGTGTATTTTAATGGATGGCGTATACAGGCTGTTTCCAGTCGGACCCCACAACAACTGTACATGTGTACGCACATATGCATGCCCAGATGGTCCAGTGTTCTAGGGTGCTAGGCAGCGTTAGTGGCTTGTATCGTGTCGCTTAGACTTAACTATAGCCTTCGAAAACTCTCTGTAAGAACCTTTCTATGTACCGGACGATGCTTTGACAAGAAAAACCTAGATAATATTTCCTTTCTATAAAATTCCAAATAATTATATAAGGTAATTCAACTTTTTGGCTAGACACTGAGAAATTAACTTAAAATTATCATAATAACTTATTTTAATATGAAAAATATAGTTTTGAGGGTAGTCAGAGCATCGTTTGAGCGAAATAGCGCGGGGGCGGTACTAACTATCGGTTATTAAATGCTTAACATTGATAAAACTGTCATTTTCATAAGGCAGTTCAGTTTAAGGTGAAAGCTCTCAGGTTGGCTGAAAAAATGCAAAAAATTTGTTAAGGAAATATGACCATTTCGTGAAACCGTTATTTACCATGAAATATAATTTAGAGAGCTGTGTTGCTCGTTTTCATGAATATTATTCAACGAATAGTATAGGACATATCAACACAAGATGTAATACGGAACTGCTGTTTGCTAAAATCGGACCGGTCAGCTTCCACCTTAACAGATGAAAGCGAATTTATAGTAAGCCTATATGTCGCGCTCACACGACACACACTTGACGCTTTGACACTTTTATAACAATTATTCTTACTCTGGCTTACTAACACTTGCGTTTTAGACACTAGAGTTATCGGTTGTCTTTGGTTCCCAAAATAAATAGCAAAAAAAAAACTCAAAAATTGCCAATTTATTTTTTGAGTTGCCACTTGTAATTCAACGTAAACGATGTTCGCGAACATGTTGCATGTATGTTGCATGGTTTGTGTCTGCAACGTTCAAGATAGCATTGACGAAATCTCTTAATGAAATGCGAATTATGCTAAATACAACCGATTGCTTATAACAATATGTGATCTATAGTGGTTATTGTGTAAGTCTTAAGTTTTAATTTAAGGCTACGTTCAGATGCTCGCAAGATTTCTTCGTTATAGCGCGACCATCTGTTCCTAGCCTAAGTTCTGTAACATTAGGCGTCCTAATTTGGGTTCAACGATTCTTAATACGGCAAGATACGATATTGATGTTCAGAGAAACTTAAGTAACTCATATGTTCTCATATTTGAAACAATTTCTATTTAAAACTGGGTTTGAAGTTTTACATCTATATTTATAGAAAATCATTCTAGAATACGTTTAAATTACCATATATAATACAATTTTAAGACCAATACAGTTAATATACCCATACGCCTAATGAACAGAACTTCTAATAAAATACCTAAAATAGTGTCCTACAGTATTATAAATAAATTAAATGTGTAAAATCAAGTGTATGTTGGTGGGCGTGCTGCTCATATAGTGTAATGATATGTGAAGGCCACAGCACTCGTTAGACCCGCTTTGGACCTACGACCGACACGTGCGAATTCTAACACATGATTTGTGACCAAGAGGATGGGGGAATAGTCTGTTAAAAGACCGGTTTAGACTCAATCGAATACTTTGTTAAACAGACTAAAGGCCTGAGTAGAGAACAAAGGCGTGCGGGGGGCGACCGGCTCCGGTCCGGTCCGGTGTGTGGTTTCAATTGCGAAGTGTCCGCCATTCTTCTCCAAGCTCGCCATCCCGAAATCTCCGAAATTTGCCGAAGACATTCGAAGCATTTTCTTGTCTCTCAAACATTATGGGAAAGAAAGGGATAGATACAGTAAACGACCGAATGCTCATCATTAGAACATAAAATTACTGATTTGCACACTAGGCCTTTTAGACTATAATAGTCAAATTATTCTATATTACGTTTTCGGCGTCAACAGAACTTCATACATAAAAACCAGTGCGTGCACTACCTGAGGCCATCAGTTTGATTTAAAAAAAAATGGATCAACTAGAAAAAACGACCGCGTCTCCAACTTATATGTACATTATTTTAAAATACTTTAATGGATGTTCTACCTTTACACCATAGATGAAGGAAGACAGTGATTATACCGGATGCTCAATAATAATAAAAATATACAGTGACCTAAAGGATGTTCGTTTTTTTATAAATAATAATAAAAAAAAAAACTACATGCTTGAGGAACTAAACTAGCTACACGTATCAACAGAAAATCATGTGTGTTTGAATTCCCGCGTCGTGAGGTCGCTGCTAAAGTAGAATATTCAATGGTAGCCCATCCATCGGTTTCTCGAAACCTCTCACCAGTAAATCTGCTATCAAAACTTATATAAACTTTGCTAACATGACGTTTGACGGCAGAATAATGCGTAGTTCAGGCGGACCCGCTGGCGGACGGTTTGACAGTAATTGCTCCGACTGACAAACTGTCTGCCACGGCCTCTGTTTGAAGAACCAATTACTTAGTTTCCAGAAATCGTTTGTTGAGTCGGTTATTGTGTATTCTCCTTTACAAGTTAGCAAGGTGGCAGACTCTGTTAGACAGTGTGCATCACTCTTAATACATAGACGTGCACAGTGCTTGAAGATGTAGGTATGCTGAGGTGGTCCCGCGGTGGGGACGGTTCTGTTCTGTTCTTTTTGGGGGTTGGCTGAAATCCTTGCTTACTCGTTTTTTTTCGTCAATTTGTTGATAAAACTTATAGTGCATCAATCAAATAGATGTTTTTTCTCGGCTCTAGCTGCAGCATCATTTTTTTATTGGTTCTTTAACCGCGTAACCATATACCAATACGATAACAAGAAGTGGGTGAAAATTCAGTTCTTAGTCTTGGTCGAATATAAAATATAAGCGCCAAAACAGGGTGTTACAAAAAAGTTCATATTAGCTTGAATTTATCAACAATTTGACCGTGTTTCTTTGCAAGACACACCTAAATATTTGCTTTGTCTATAAAACTCCTAAATAGTGTTTATAGAACCGTTAATCACCGCACCTCGTCAGCAAAAACGCTCTAACTAAATTAAAATCTCGATGTTTTATTCATGCCACACTCCTGACTGTTTGTTACTTATTATCTTGAACACACAATAACAGCGCCGAAGTAAGACGACACGCTATTCCTAACACGGGTGTAGCGAAAACAGACTTTAACACAAAAGGAGAAAATTCAAATTCACATGCACAAATCGGCGTTACTCCATATCTCTATCTCTTTCTGTCGCTTAAAGGCGTAATTTTTTTGAGCGAGAGATCCGCTCGTTAGCATCTGCATTCATTCGCTTTTACTGCTTTAGAAAAAGAAAGATACAGGCAGCTGATCTGTGCGTGTAGATTTTATTTTGTCTCTTAAACCCCTTATTTATGGTGAATTAAAATGGCGTAATGTTGCAGCAACAATATTGAGCAGTTTTAGTTTTTCATGAATACAGGGGTGTCAAATCTCACTAATTAATTTTTTGAATCATAAATTATTATGTGTTTTAATGTGGGTATGTTACGGTTGCGGTACACACTGTATACAACGTGTATTTTGGATTTTAAGACGGATTTTGGATAAACAGACAGTTTTCCAGAATTTGGTAGTGTGTCGCTTGAGACTGTGTTCGTAGCACTGGGCTACGCCGTAGCTTGTCGCGTAGCAGAAGAAGCAAGACATAAAAAAGTACTTTTTCGTTTACATTAGTTTGTTAATTAAGTTCAAAATCGCTTGCTCCATTACACTGAATCTGTCTTAATGTTCAATCCATACTATGCATTGTCGTAAGTGAACACGTTCGTGTGAGCTACACCCTTAGCGCGCATGTCTTCACTCGGCGCGCGCATGCACTCAGCTCATACCGTTGTACATACGTACTGCAAGGTCTAGTCGCTGCATAACACATGTCTAGTGAACGAGCCCCCCACCTCCACCGAAGTGGGGGACTCACCATACCCCCCGGTCCAAACGACCTTCCCAAATATTTTTTTTTTCGTCAACTAACCCCGTCACTTAAATCTTATTATTCGTGTACCGCATGCAACGATTTTCCTCACCTTTGGATACCTTGTGTATGTGTTCCGTGTTCTTCGTGTATAATTTGGAGTTTAATTCTGTCTACGGTTTTCACCCCGTGTGGCGCGCGCCCGTCGCGCGTCGTCCATCAATGGCGACGCGGCTCGCGGCCGTGACAGCTCGAGCCGCGGCCCGCACGGGTTGAAACTGTCGACGGTTTTGCCACACTGTTTATTTAAGATTTTTGCCGCTAGCAACTCAAGCTTTGGTATTATGTAGAGATTAAACAAAAAAAAAATATTTGGCTGGTCGCTTTGATTATTAGAACTTGGCTGTTTCCGATTTAAGATATGCTCTTTTTAATGTGAACAATTGATTAACACTTGTGTATGGTATGAGAGGTACTGTGTGTCGCGGTACACTAGCAGCAATAAGTTTTTCTCTCGTTCTTATATATTTATCTTTATACATCGTTATGTTTATTTTTTATTGCCAACTATTTATGTATGTCATAATTATAGTTCTGTTATAGTCCACTGTAGCGTAGCTGTACCCTTAAATATTGTCACTAATGTTTTTTTTTTGTTTTTTTTTTTTGATCAATTTTTTTAATATATTTTTTTAAATATAAAATGTGTATAGTTCTCTGGCACAATTTAATATATCCTCATAGATTCGACACGTGTGTGATATTATGTATGTATTTCGATAGGACGAGTAGAGAATCTTTATGCTTTAACTGATACCGGCCGCTGTTTCTTATATCCTGGTACTTTGGGCTCCTCTATCATTTTAAAATGGACGCTTACATCCCGAATTGATGTCAGGAGTTAAAACGGAGTAGAAATATCGTCAGATAGTGAAAGAGATAAGTAACCAAGCGTCTTACTAAAACTATGATAGACGAAAGAAACGATGAATTGACTGTGTGAAAGATAATATGGCTGAAAAGGGGGGGACTACCGAGATGAGGACTGATGGAGAAGTCTAAAAAAAAAATACACGTATATACGAATGAAGCAAATTAATAAATAGCTTGTAAAAACATGTCGTTCGTGTGCTCAGAAGTCAAATCTTTGAATTTGTTAATCTGAGCGTGTTTTATTTTAAAAACATATACCGACTTTGCAATTGCGTCAAAAAATACGCACGCCGAAATAATTATTTTAACTGTAGTAAATAATATTTTTTTTGGCTGGTTACTTATTTCATTTTTGCAATACCATTTTTTTTTTATTATTAAAGATTCATTCGTTATTCCTGATCAGTTCCGGATGTAAGCTTTTCGAAATACGTTTTGATTTAATGTAACACGAATATAAATATACTATAAAAAGATTTGAGAGCCCTCATAATCAGTCTATGGTAGTAGTACACTGCTGGTTTTACGCCATCTTTGTGCTTTTTAACATCAGAAAAGTGAGAGGTAATACTTGAATATAAATCCAGCTCACTACAGTGTACAGGGAATATGCATGTATTTTTAAAATATTTTTATTAAAACAATATTCAACACCAAAAAAGTTACTGATAGTACTTAATACAAAAGTTAAAAATAGCCAACCGACATGGGCACGCATTTTGACGCACTTAGTGTGACGTCATAGTCTATGACAGTTGATTCAATCGCAAACGGTGTGTTTGAGATTCAATTTCATTAAAACATAGTGACATTTTTTGTCGTCTATAGACTTTTTCCGTCACATTCGCTCTGACCAATGTCGTCGGTTTTCAAATATTTGAATTTCCCACAGTTTTATTGCACTTTTTAATTAGGTATTAATTTTTTGCCCGAAAATAAATTAAACGGGTGGATTTCACCAATGAAACTCAACGCGATCGGTACATAAACTACGTTTAAGAGCCGTCAGTGTAATTATTTTCTATGGAATATTGACACTGACAGCTCTTGAACGAGTTTTAGGTGTGCTGAACGCGTTCAGTAATTTCGGTGAAATCGGCACTAAATCAAAAATATTGATGGAGGCATAATTCTGTTTACATAGGTTGCATAGTTCAGTAACACAGTTTATAAAAAATAATATTTGTCCCGTATATAAATTACATGCATATTCCTGACTATTTTTTCCACGGCGTGACTTATATAGTTTGTAGCTATAAGAGAGAGACAAAAAATAATCACTCATTTTGATTATTTATATTTTAATTCGTGTTCCATTCAATCTTCTAGCAATTTAAGGTGGATTACAGATCGTGAGAGGCACGCAATGACATTATTTTAAACAAAATATTTAACGTCGCCCCGCGGCTTCACCCGCATAAGTCTCGTTCCTGTGGGAAAATCAGGACAAAAAGTATTCATGTCCTAATCCACGCCATGGTCTACCAATGTGCCAAATTTTATCCAAATCCGTTCAGCCGTTTTGGAGTGAAAGCGTAGCAAACAAACTTACTTTGGCATTTATAATATTAGTTAAGTTTGTAAATACGTGATGTTTGGCGTGTTCCCTACAAAAACGCATTGCAATCATGATTATTTTAATAACAATTTCTAAGGCCCATTGTCTTAACTAAAATTTTGCAGACATCTCTTGAGTTACGTTAAGTAAAAGAAAACAAGTAATTGTAAATTTTGGTTACATAGAAGAACCGATGCAAAGGCGAAATTTCAGAAAAGTGGCAATATTAATAACAATAAAGACGTGCGTGTATGAGCAGCTCGGTAATTGTAACACACGAGCTGTAGGAATGGCTTTAATTTTGACAATTCCACAACATTCATTGCGTTATTTACGTTGTCAAACGGATAAATTTTTCGACATATGAAGAAATGGATTCGCTAATATCCTTTAAAATGATTCAGATTATGGCTGATAGTGTGTTACACATTTACGGTTGCTGATGTATGAATTTAAAACAAGCAAAAGGATTGTAAGGATCGTAGCAGGTTCTGTTGTTTCTGCCTACCCCCTTGGGAAGAAGGCGTGAGCAACAAAAATAAGATTTTATAAAATTAGTATTTTATGTAACTACATTGCGATACGAGGATTTAAAAAAAAACTTTTTTTCTTTCTTTTCGATATACCCATAAATTTTTCTAATTAATTGTAAACAGCCCTTTATAAGCGAAGTTAAATGTGAAACTTCAATAACAAAAAAAAATAAACCCTGTAAGTTTATACAAAGCCAGTTGTGGTAAGTCATTGCGTGCCGACCTCGATCAGTATTTCCCCCTCGCCGAAGACGTGTGCTGACGTGTCCTTGCCTCAGATGGGCGGCGTGTACGCGGGCCTGCAGTACCACGGGAGCTTCGCCCCTCCGCCGCCGCCGCGCGGGCCCTTCGCCTCGCCGCCGCACCCGCACACACACTATATCGCTAACTCGCAGGTTAGTACCGAATATTTGACTGTGTACAGTATGCTTTTTTAAGGGACCCAGCACGAAATCGTCAGGTTTTGATCAATTTTTGCGAGAAAGGGAAAAATAAATGAAAGAAAGTTATTTGGGATTTGTAGTAGAGTTCTTCTTTTTGAATGTGGCTGAAAGGGATTTTTCAAATAAATGAAGTATTCGTGAAAAAAAAAAAAACGTTACAAAAAATGACGCGAGACTAACGTTTGATAATTTTGTTACCATAAACTCAACTCAACTCAAAGCATTTATTTCAAATAAACCCATTACAGGCACTATTGAATTGTCAAGGGGTCGGTCAGTCAGAAATATGAAGCTAGTTGCCCATTCCAAAGCGAAGTAGGTACCTATGGAGAAGAACGGGCAAGAAACTCCAACTCCAAACATCCAATAAACAACTTTTGATTTAGAACATAACAAATATCATCAACATCATTATAATATGGTCTACTTGCACGTGGCTGAACCACTTGTTTCAACCTCAATACAGAGCATAGAACAAAAATTACTTTGAAAAAACCTATTTTTCGAAAAAAAAAACCAGTCACTTAAAACTGTTTTATTCATAAGAAATTTGAAAATCACACATTAATCTTCACCTATTCATACAACGATTTTTTTAATTTAAAGCGTGCTTCAGGGTTGGATAATATTTGTTTCATTAAAGCCACTCAAAATAAAACTAGCAATGTTTGTTTCCACCACAGCGCGCAGAAGGCGGTCGCCTGGAAATGGTGGGTGGTGGAGAAGGAACCCTATCTCCCCTGCAGCCCGCCACGGATCTACATCACGCGCCGTTATTGCTCGCCACTGAGGTTAGTTATCTCTTAATTTGATCCTGTATTTTCTGTGTGATATTGCTCTGTACCTCTCTGTTCCATTTTTTTAGGACTCCTTTGTTTTTCACAATTTTTCAGAGTATTTAGTTAACACATAACACACACCTGTAATCCCAGAAGGGTTACGCAGGGGTAGTACACCCAAATTTCGCCAGTTATTCTTTAGTCCCATGTAATAGGGGGCGAGCCTATTGCCATCAACCGGGCACAAAGCCAGGCTCCGGGCTGCTACTGAGTAATTCTAGATAGAAAAACCCAATAACACGTTGCCCGACCTGGGAATCTAGTTAATTATTCTGGGTATTTACTTAATTATTATCAAAATTAATGCTTTTATCACTTCCGGAGTTTAATGTAGGTAAACTTTGTCTTTGACATAGAGTAATTTGGACTGATGGTTCAAAAGTTCCCGAAGTAAGAACGGCAGAGCGGGACTGTGATGTTTCACGGCTAATCCGCCTGAACTGTGTCTGACACTTGGGTTGCCTATGTCCTTCACATAGGCAACTTTAAATCAAACACCATGAGGGAGAAGCCGCGGGCGAAAGCTTGTTTGAAATAAATGCTCTGAGTTTAAGTTTTTTTGTTTTTGTTCTCAGGCTCGCGGAGCCCCACTGGAGCTGATGGCGCCCCATCACGCGAGACATGCGCTCTCCCACCATCACCACGTGAGTTTTAGTGTTACAGTTTAAAGTGAAATGGATTTTTGTTGTTGTTGTATTTTGAAGTGGTGCCTTGCTTTGAAGGCTTTCTGTCCGCAGTGCGCCTCGATATTTTTTACAAAGAAAATGTTTTTTATGCTGCACAAATCCATTCTACACAAGAGCAGTGATGGCCCAATGGTAACGGCCGCTACTTACGAGGTTTAGGTCGTAGGATTCAACCCAGACAAGCGCTGTACTTTGTGTAAAAAAATTTTCATCAACAATGCTCTCAAAACGGTGAAGGAAAACATCGTGAGGAAACCGACATGTACAAGAACCAAAAATTAGAAGACGTGACATTACCAACGCGCACTGGGCCCGCTTGGTGGATTACAGCTCACTCCCTCTCACAGAGAGGAGGCCTGTGCAGTGGGAACGTTATAGGCTGAATATAATCATTATTATTTGTATCTAGAATAGGATTATAGTCTGGAGGTGCTTACGTTAGGGTGCATACTCCGTAGACTCTTAATCCTTCCTATCCTAAGGGCACGTCCTTCCTACCATTACAGTGACCCCCGGTCTACTTCTTGATATGCAGTGGTCTTTGTAGCGCCATGAAGTATGAGGCTTCAGGGGCTAGTGCAAATCTTGGGGTTCATTCGATTATTCGAGTCTGGTCATTCACACAGTTTGGAGGTCCTTTAATTCTTCTGTATTCACTATTTACTCCAGATACTGTAACTTTTCTTGTGTGATAAGTACAGGTTCTGAGAAATATATCTAAATTGTTTTCTGCTATTCTAAATTTTCCTTATGTCCCCAGCGTCGCAGTGGCGGCGGAGTGGGCGTGGGCGTGGGTGCCAGCGTGGGCGTGGGTGTCGTGGGCGGTGGGTCGCGAGCGCGCCCGTACGTGCGACACGCCGCGCGATGGCCACACCATCCCATACACCATATTCATACGCAGGTAACTTCACATACGTCTTTAACCTTCATTTGAATAGGGATGATGATTAATATTAGAAATGTTCGAAATAGTTTAATTTCAAAGAAGGCATCGTAAAATGAGATAATCGAAAAAATCTGTAAAATCGATGAAAATACGAAAAAGCTACACGCTTTAGAAGTTTCTGGAGGGGATTATTCCCGTCCTTGTCGCGCGGTACGGACAATGTATGACGTTAGTATGAAGTTACCGCCGGAACTATTAAACTTTAAAGAAAGGATTGCACGAAACGTTTTAAAAGTAGGTTGACTCCTAGATGGCGTGGTAAAACTAGTCTCTGGCAATTAGCGAGTCGCTGATGCTGCGATCTGTTGAAAAATTTACGAAGTAAAATTACCAGCTCACTAGCGAGACTTGGGGAGGTGTCATTTCCTTGTATGGGATTGAGTATCTGTAGTATTTTATTTCATAGTGGTTACCTATGCTGCCATCTATGATTTTTTTTTCAAGATTAATTATAATTTGTTCGAAATGAAACCCCATGGCCGTAGGCATTAAGGGTGAACCGCTAGGTATTAAGGGTGAACCGCTAGGTATTAAGGGTGAACCTCTAGGTTGTCCTCGAAATTTAAAATTTATTACGTTTATTTGCATGAAAACGTACGTTACACATGACGAAAAATAAAATAAAATTCAGCAGGCGCCATCATTGATTTACATTTTCACCTCACTATAGGCTTGAGCACCCTCGAAAACCGTAAAAACGTCGTCATCCATGACGAAAAATTATAAAAATTTGGCAGCCGCCATCTTGGATTTACGTTTTGACCTAAGAAGAAAGTCGCATGGAGGGGGTATAACATGACATGTACGAACGCTTTTTCACGTGACGATTTCTACCAGTCAACCTACAACACTTTTCAATTTTACTAACATTATGAGTGAAAACCCTGGCGCTTCAATGAAGTGTAGGTAATAACTTCAACAAATGGGCCAAGTTTCCATACTGTCCATATGTATACTGTGTCTATGTAGAAACTTTTGCAAAAAATAAAAACTATTGGCTCCACTGACTTGCAGTTTTGGGCGAAGGGAGTCTGTTGTGTTTAGAAGCTAACCTCGTATTGTCCCCTCAGGGTGGCGCCGGCCTGGTGGGCGCGACGCTGCCGGCGCACGTGCAGGCGCAGCTCCACGTGGCGCAGCCGCTGTCGCTGCCGCCTCCTCCGCCCACCTACCAGGTAACTACTGTTCCCCTCAGGGTGGCGCCGGCCTGGTGGGCGCGACGCTGCCGGCGCACGTGCAGGCGCAGCTCCACGTGGCGCAGCCGCTGTCGCTGCCGCCTCCTCCGCCCACCTACCAGGTAACTACTGTTCCCCTCAGGGTGGCGCCGGCCTGGTGGGCGCGACGCTGCCGGCGCACGTGCAGGCGCAGCTCCACGTGGCGCAGCCGCTGTCGCTGCCGCCTCCTCCGCCCACCTACCAGGTAACTACTGTTCCCCTCAGGGTGGCGCCGGCCTGGTGGGCGCGACGCTGCCGGCGCACGTGCAGGCGCAGCTCCACGTGGCGCAGCCGCTGTCGCTGCCGCCTCCTCCGCCCACCTACCAGGTAACTACTGTTCCCCTCAGGGTGGCGCCGGCCTGGTGGGCGCGACGCTGCCGGCGCACGTGCAGGCGCAGCTCCACGTGGCGCAGCCGCTGTCGCTGCCGCCTCCTCCGCCCACCTACCAGGTAACTACTGTTCCCCTCAGGGTGGCGCCGGCCTGGTGGGCGCGACGCTGCCGGCGCACGTGCAGGCGCAGCTCCACGTGGCGCAGCCGCTGTCGCTGCCGCCTCCTCCGCCCACCTACCAGGTAACTACTGTTCCCCTCAGGGTGGCGCCGGCCTGGTGGGCGCGACGCTGCCGGCGCACGTGCAGGCGCAGCTCCACGTGGCGCAGCCGCTGTCGCTGCCGCCTCCTCCGCCCACCTACCAGGTAACTACTGTTCCCCTCAGGGTGGCGCCGGCCTGGTGGGCGCGACGCTGCCGGCGCACGTGCAGGCGCAGCTCCACGTGGCGCAGCCGCTGTCGCTGCCGCCTCCTCCGCCCACCTACCAGGTAACTACTGTTCCCCTCAGGGTGGCGCCGGCCTGGTGGGCGCGACGCTGCCGGCGCACGTGCAGGCGCAGCTCCACGTGGCGCAGCCGCTGTCGCTGCCGCCTCCTCCGCCCACCTACCAGGTAACTACTGTTCCCCTCAGGGTGGCGCCGGCCTGGTGGGCGCGACGCTGCCGGCGCACGTGCAGGCGCAGCTCCACGTGGCGCAGCCGCTGTCGCTGCCGCCTCCTCCGCCCACCTACCAGGTAACTACTGTTCCCCTCAGGGTGGCGCCGGCCTGGTGGGCGCGACGCTGCCGGCGCACGTGCAGGCGCAGCTCCACGTGGCGCAGCCGCTGTCGCTGCCGCCTCCTCCGCCCACCTACCAGGTAACTACTGTTCCCCTCAGGGTGGCGCCGGCCTGGTGGGCGCGACGCTGCCGGCGCACGTGCAGGCGCAGCTCCACGTGGCGCAGCCGCTGTCGCTGCCGCCTCCTCCGCCCACCTACCAGGTAACTACTGTTCCCCTCAGGGTGGCGCCGGCCTGGTGGGCGCGACGCTGCCGGCGCACGTGCAGGCGCAGCTCCACGTGGCGCAGCCGCTGTCGCTGCCGCCTCCTCCGCCCACCTACCAGGTAACTACTGTTCCCCTCAGGGTGGCGCCGGCCTGGTGGGCGCGACGCTGCCGGCGCACGTGCAGGCGCAGCTCCACGTGGCGCAGCCGCTGTCGCTGCCGCCTCCTCCGCCCACCTACCAGGTAACTACTGTTCCCCTCAGGGTGGCGCCGGCCTGGTGGGCGCGACGCTGCCGGCGCACGTGCAGGCGCAGCTCCACGTGGCGCAGCCGCTGTCGCTGCCGCCTCCTCCGCCCACCTACCAGGTAACTACTGTTCCCCTCAGGGTGGCGCCGGCCTGGTGGGCGCGACGCTGCCGGCGCACGTGCAGGCGCAGCTCCACGTGGCGCAGCCGCTGTCGCTGCCGCCTCCTCCGCCCACCTACCAGGTAACTACTGTTCCCCTCAGGGTGGCGCCGGCCTGGTGGGCGCGACGCTGCCGGCGCACGTGCAGGCGCAGCTCCACGTGGCGCAGCCGCTGTCGCTGCCGCCTCCTCCGCCCACCTACCAGGTAACTACTGTTCCCCTCAGGGTGGCGCCGGCCTGGTGGGCGCGACGCTGCCGGCGCACGTGCAGGCGCAGCTCCACGTGGCGCAGCCGCTGTCGCTGCCGCCTCCTCCGCCCACCTACCAGGTACAAACTGCCAGCACATATGATTACTCACATACAGAGTGTCCCGTAAGTCGACGTCAAGCCGGAATCGGGTGGTAGGGCAAGTAATAGTTAACAGAACAATAAAAATAAAAAACTTTGCTACGTATGTTGAAAATTACCGACATTAAAAAAAAAAAAAAACTACTGCCTGTGACGGTCTTTTAATTTCTGTTGTTACAAATTTTAACTTTTTTTTTAAATTTTCTTTTTATTATGTAATCCTGAACAATGCTTCTGGAAACTTTTCCTTATAATTTACAGCCAACTGCTCCGGTCCAGATGGAAATGTATTTTTTTTTGTCAATGTGCACAAAATTTATACTTTTATTTTTAATTAATATATTTCTGTTATACTTTTATGAGTTGACCCGATTCCGGCTTAACGTGGACTTACGGGACATCCTGTATACCCAAGAAATCAACATGCACCACTGTCCACAAAATACCAACCGTCGGCATGAAATAGTACACTTATTCATCACTTTTCCGATCACAAAAACGAAATTCCAATTTACACCAGTACTACCTAACACTGACAAAAAATGCTAGATTAGCCCACATTATTACCTTCTCTGGGAGCCTGCAAAAACCCCTATCTCGGTCCTTCAGGGATGTCAATGTGATTGCGGGCGCTTGGAATGCAGTTTGTTGAGCACTATTCAATTGGAGCTCTTGTCAAGCTGATTTGAAAAGACCTCTTCTCATACAGAGAAGGCACGAAATTTGATCAGAACGCTTGGTCACTGCGTGTTGGTGAATTCAGACCATTATCAATAAGGTTGTGGCGGCATCTAGAACGCAACATGCGAACTACGCGTCACATCTTCTGACGTCACGCAATAGCCTGCATCGCGCAAGCAAAGTTTACCGCGCGACGAGCATATATACAAGATCGATAAATCAGTCGCCGGGCAGTTGCCCACCAGACACGACACCGCCAGATCGGATGGTCCTGTAAAAGATTACCGACATATGGACGATCAAAGCCTTAGTCACCTTAGTGAAACGAATGTTAAATAAATAATCTTAATTAAGGCTGGTTTTATTAGGATAATATATTTATTGAATGCTTGGTGGTAACCCGACAGACGTTGTCCTGTCAAACGAAGATCAGCCATATTGGGCCCAAAATCTAAAATGTCAACCAACGAAAAAAAGGTCACCTAAGTCAGGGAAGTCCACCCACGCATTTTTCACTTTCGGCACCAAATCTCTACGACCTGTAGCTGTTTTCTGCATGTTTTTTTTTAATTACGCCACGTAACCCAAGTCAGTATCCCACAAGGGGTGCGCTTAGCGTGTGTCGCTTAGTAAGTTTTGTGCCCTTGCTGGAGGCCTAAGCAGCCGACGAGCTCCTGGAGATTGTCGGCTTCGGCCTTCAGCGAGACGCCATTAAAAACAATGCGCCTCGTTCGCGGCAAAACCGTAATATTTATTACCCATGCCACTAAACAAGAAATAAAATAGTTACGCATAAAATAGTTATACGAACACTCGCACAGGTTTGTTGTTATTGCAGGTAATACTACAAGGTCGCCTTTCATTATTTTTACCCTATCGGTAGTTTTGTATGTAAAAAATGTATAAAACTAGATTTTTCAACTTTAAAAAACAGCTACAGGTCTTAGAGATTCGGCGCCGTATTAGAAAATGATAAGGTGGACTTCCCCGACCAAGATGAGACATTTTTTTCGCTGGCCGTAAACTTTAAGTTTTGGGCCCAATTTTGTATGAAATGTCTCCTTTATTCAAATATGATATTTAGTTCATTAAAAAAAAACTACAGAAAAAAGGACATTTAGTTTCTCCCGAATTTAAACATTTTCCGGGAAACGTTTTAGTTTTTTTATTTCTATGAAAACTTTTTTCGGTGTATTACAAACTTTTTAAAGCAAAAAAGTTGCTAAATTGGCCCAGCCGTTCTCAAGTGCTACGCTTACTAACGAACAGCATTTCATTTTTATTACAAAAATTTAATATTTTTATTCTGTGTCAAGAATAAGTATGTGTATTTAGTTTTTGATGTCTAGTAAAACTGTAAGTTATATTTCCAGTCGGCATCAGCAGAGCCTCTGCTGCAAGGCATGTTGTCACAGGCCACACGAGTCATATCCCATCAGGTAGGAACCCAAAATACGGCAAAATGGCCGAACTATAGCTTCACACAAGCGTTTAAAAACCAATGCTTTGCTGATAGGATTGTTAAGATGTTTTTGGTGATGGTGTTAATTCCATTGGCTTTTCATAATCTGTGTCTCATCAAATGTTGCTTCTATGTTTGTTCCTAAGATCGTACTGTAATGTTTATTTGAATTGCAGGATAGTTTTTAAATTTTGTCCTTTGTAGTCATGGCATGACTTGGTCTAACGATCCTTTATTTATGATTGTGACGCATGATTTGATCAATGATCCTAGAAGTCTTGTTGTTTAAATGAAACCCCAGTTTTGTCCAAGAAACTTTCATTGGAAAATAACCTTAATTTACATATCGAGACCCCTCTGTGCCTCGGAAAGCACGTAAAGCCGTTGGTCCCGGCTGTCATTCGTGGATCTTTGACAGTCGTTACGGGTCGTCAGAAGCCCGGAAGTCTGACAACCAGTCTTAACCAAGAGGTGTCGTGATACCCAGTTACTGGGTTGTGGAGGTCAGGTAGGCAGTCGCAGATCGGTAGATGATGAGACTTTCATCTAAGTCTTGATACTACCGGATGAAATTTCAGTCTCTATCAAATCACCTATTTGACACCATAAAATTGTATTGTCATCAGAATTACACGGGTGTGCAACATTTCAACTCACTTGGATTTCGAGAAGTAAGTTAAAAATTGATCACAAGATTTTGACCATAACTGTTACACAGTTCTCCTGCAAAACATGAGTTTCTATATTATCTCCCTCTTTTTCTTTTTGCGACATTTTTATACAAGTGTATAGAGTTAAAAGGAGCTTATGTCCACACTCAACCTCAAAGCATTTTTTTCAAATAAACCGATTACAGGCACTTTTGGATTGTCAAGGTCGGTCGGTTATAAAACTGAAGCTAGTTGCCCATTCCAAAGCGCAGTAGGTACCTATGGAGAAGAACGGGCAAGAAACTTCACTCTTTTAAATCAAATTATGGTTACAAAACATTGGTTACATAATTCATGTTGTAATTATGCATGTGAGAACTATGCATGTTATAAGCGTCCGTAATATAAAGATGAAAACAATTCAAAAATAAAATTTTATTAAAATACGCCGTGGCAGCTAAGAGATGCTCCTAGGGCCAAATGCCAAACACCAAAAGCCTCTGTCTTTCTCTAGGACCCAGGCTATCAAATGCATCTGCCAAATTTCATAATGTTTATAAAATCAGTATGGATTCCGTAGTAAAAGTTTTTTTGCGCAATGGGTCCGAGTCGATGTTCAAACTAGCATCTGCTCGGTACTTCGTCCGCGTGTAGTTTTGGCCCACAACCACCGCGTCGGATCTCATTGCCCGCCCGCGCTATTTAGCGGTTTTTCTGGCTTTATTCATTGTTGTTTTTTGGTCGGCTCTTAAGAGTCGTATCGTGACGTTAAATAGCCAAAAAACCTTTGTTAAGAAAGAAGAATCTTCCTGAGATTAGCACTTTCAAACAACTAAACAAGCTCTTCAGCCTCATTATTAATTTGAATAGGTTACCCATTTATATTGTCAAAGTAAATATCAGGCATAATTGTCAAAAAAAAACGAGAGAGATCCTGAAAGAATGGCCTGAAATCACCAATACTACCCAACAGTCAGTGAGCAAGAGTGATGATCAATAATCGCTCCTTCTCTGTATGAGGTTTTTGATCTATATTATCAGCCTATAATGTTCCCACTGCTGGGACACAGGCCTCCCCTCGGTGAGAGTGAGTGGGCCTTAATCCACCACGAGGGCCCAGTGCGGGTTGGCAGATGTCATATGTCTTCGATTTTTTGGTTCTAGGACACCACCACCTAGGTTTCCTAACTATGTTTTCCTTCAGTTCATAACCACTGCTCTGAGCATTTGTTATAAAATGATTTAAACAAAGTAAAGCGTTCGTGCTGTCTGGGTTCGAACTCGTAAGTCGAGGCCGTTACCACTGGGCCACCACTGCTCCTGAGTGTTTTTGTGGATTAATTACAGGTGTTACTAAAGTAACTTAGCATGGGATCCTGAAACATTCAAATTCGATACCGAATCACTTGTATTTTTTTTTTTGACGCCCGTTTTTTTAACTTGTATGGTACAGGATGATTGAGAATTTTCATTGAAATAGGTTTATCCCCATCTTAAAGCCAAAAAAGTCTGGATTAAAATCAATGCACAAATATGTCCTTCAAACATTGTTGTATAAATGCACTCCTGCCCCTCCATCGAAGCTTAACATGCTTTTGCTAAGAGTGGGTTTACATGAACTTAACCGTTGCACATAATTAACTAATTTTTTTCTCACCCACAGGTGTTCCTCAACCTCCTCGCAATGTTCCCGCTCTCCCCGTACGCGGAAGCCCGCACCAATGCCGGCGAGGAAGGCGCCGATGCGACCGAACCAGAGAACTACGAAGCTTTACTGTCCCTTGCTGAGCGGCTCGGCGAGGCCAAACCAAGGGGCCTGGCGCGGCACGAAATAGACGCCTTGCCTAGTTATAAGTTCGCGGCGGCGACGCACAGGGGGGAGCAGACTAGTTGCGTCGTCTGCATGTGCGAGTTCGAGGCGAGGCAGACGCTCAGGGTGCTGCCTTGTGCGCATGAGTTCCACGCTAAGTGCGTGGATAAGTGGTTGAGGGTGAGTAAAGCATTATTTTTTTCTTCGTTCTATTTGTTAACAGATATAAAAAAATTAGAGTGATAAAGTTTATACTAATAATCTAGATTCAGAAACATGTAGGACTGACAGTTGATTTAAAATGTAGAATCATGTCCAAGCATCTCTGAATAATAAATCTGCAGTCTTCGACTACAGACTTGTTCTCAAAATAAATGTCATTTGATACTAGATTTGGTAAAATCATTAAATCCGAAAATTCCTCTCGATTCCAGAATGATTAAAATTGTATACAGAGTGATCCGTTAAAATTTACCAAACTTTTAAAAATACAGTTTTTTTTTACTCATAAATTGTCGACATGCTTTCTTAGAACAAACTCTTCCTCTAACAGTTTTAAATTTGTCCATACTGACATCTCAACGAAAGATAAAAATATCCTAAATAGATTTTACAATATGACGCCTGATTATCTAAAGAATGCCCACTATTGTACAGTATTTTTATCTCACGAAGCGATGCCCGCTTTACTTGTGGTAACCAAGTGTACACACTGGCTGTGAATATGTGCGTGAAGACGAGTAGCGTCAGCACATAACACACACACACGCAAATATACACTTCCGCCCCCCATAACTGGCAAAATGTGGGTGTACTATAGGTACACCTCTGCCTAACCCTTCTGGGATTACAGGCGTGATGTTATGTCATGTGTGATTTTATATGACACCTCCTTCTAGATCGAATTTACCATAGATAATTTATTACCAACCTACAGAAGCATAAGGTCGGCTATTGTAGACAACCTTTCCAGTACCGAGAGCGCGTGCGCTTACACACACATTCACACTTGTTGATTGTATGTATACTTGGTAAAAATTTGTGGTAAAAATGGTGTAGCTTTGTGTTGCCAGAAACTTTACCTAACGTTTCCTTGTTCCAGTCGAACCGAACGTGCCCGATCTGCCGCGGCAACGCCTCCGAGTACTTCAGTAACGCCGAGTGACTCGACACTCACACACACACACACAACAGACACACACACTCATTGTATCATTCAGTTGGTACTCACTGCCGCTCCTGGATAATAGTATGTTGTCCATAATCATATCTGACAATGTGTTTAATAGCGATGATGGCAATTTAATATGTTTTAAATGTCTTAAAAAATTGTCCAGTTATAAACATTTTAAAATTAGTGATAGACAAGGACAGCACTATCGTAGAAGGACGTCACGACTCTGCTAACTTTATAGTAGTAGCGCCGTACATTGTCCGTACCGTGCGACAAGGATGGGAATAATCCCCTAAAAATAATTTTAATGCTTGTAGCTTCTTCATATTTACACTGATTGATTTAACAGTGTTTTTTCGATTATCTCATTTTTACTATGCCTTCTTTGAAATTACATTACTTTATCTAAAATTTTTAATAGTAGTCATCATCCCTATTCAGAAGCTTAGATTTGCTGAGAACTCAACTATCAACCTTAGCTTGATGTTATCTAAGTTCATTTCTCAATAGTATGTTTTTCAATACAATAGGTAGATAGTTGAGTGAAAAGATACTAAAAATATAAGGTTGCAATGGACTTTGAACTTTGTCGTGTACGACATTGAGTGTGTACGAGATTGATAGTTCCAAAATGTAATAATTATTTGTGATTCTGATTTTAAGTTCTATTAATAAGGTTTCATTTTAATTAAGAACTTAAAACTGTTTTGTTTTTATTGTGGAATGTATTTGTAACGTTAACAACAGATAGTGAAGAGGTTTATTTAAATTTGGAACTCAAAACAGACGAGGCTTTTACTATCTCTTCCTCGCAGATGAAACAAGAGTTAAAAACACGATTAGAGAAAGTGAGACGAGAAATAGAAGTGCCATTGTAAAGTCATTTATGTGTTACAGAACATCGTTAAATCACTAAAGATTTAATTAATACTTAAAACACTATTTCATGTACTGTTTCCTTCTGTTTCGCGTCTTTGCTACCTCTCGACATAAAACATTACCCTCATTTTGAACTGTCGCAGTCGGGTAAAAATTTAACTGAAGCCAGTGTCACGATTGTGTCGTGTGTGTCAGACACTCAGTGTCTAGAGCTTGTACTCTACATTAATCATTACTTTTTGTGTGGACTGTAAAGATCGCGGAATTTGAACATTATAAAATGTCAAATGGTCTTGAAGGTATCTGTAGTGTTACGAAAAACAAATTGTCTTCTATCCCAATGCTTTGTGTGAATGATACTAAGGGTTTATAGAAATGTTATCTGACCGGACAGACGTTGTCCTGTGTCCTAGAACTTGATTGCAGCGCCATCTACATCAAAATCTTTCCAGCCAGGAGGAGTTCAGTGCGCAATGTATGTCGATCTTGAGATTTTAAAAGATTTTCCCTAAAGATGGCGTTGTATCATTCTATATTATATTGATATTTGGGGTGTAGTGTACATGATGTCCTGAGTTTTCATCATCTACATTAACGATATGCCATAAATAAAATACATATATATAACATGATGTAGAAAAAAACCTTAGTACCGTTCACCAACAGCGTTAATATCTAGTTACCGTGTGGTGGAGCATCATCTAACCACGACGTATACATAAATAATTAAAAAATATATAATATGTTCGTTTAGTCGAAACTTTCGCGGCATTAAGTACGTTCGCGTCGGTGCCTGTATATAATTAATTTTAGGTAATTTTAGAGCGTGTGCGTGCGCATGATTGTGTGTTATTAAGGTTTAATTATTAAGGTACTGTTTTTTTTTTCTTTCGTGTATTTCTGAGACGCTGGTGTGTGGGTTGAGTTTTTGTGCTCTGTGAAGGTCGCAGTTATGTAAAAAACGATTAATTTTCTGAATAACACTTTGCGGGAAACTAAACGCCCTCAGACGTTATAACAATGAAACTTCTATTGGGTCCCGTTCAGTGTTCTTCAACCGATTAAATATGGTTATGAACTAAAATGTATAACACTTGAAATTACGACGATAAAATACTAATGATGACGTACACGGTCCGCCATTTTGAATTTCTTGAGACGTCAGAGTCATGAACCAAGTTAGATTGTGTCAAAATTTATTGGAGTAATAACTTAAAGACTTCAAATCCTTGAGTATCGTAGACTTAATTAGAAATACAAATAAGCCTACTGTTAGGGAGCCTTTCTTCCTTTCTCTTAGACCGACAGCAGAGCACACACTCATAAGTATAATCTAACGCAAAGCATGCATTCGGTTCGTTACTAACATCCCTGTAAGACTCTCCTGCTCTTGTTAACTTAGTATAATTAGTCTACACCGTCCCCCTTGCTGGGGCGGCGGCCTCCGCTCTGTGAGAGGGAGTGGGCCAGTGCGGGTTGGCAGATGTCACATGTCTCTGAATCTTTGGTTCTAGGACATGCCGGTTTCCTCAACTTTTAAGCTTGAATAATCATATAATAGCACTTTTCAATGCATTTGGTTTTGGTCATAAATATTCGATCTTGTAAAGAGTTTGGACAGGCAAAGAGGTTACATGTAGAAAATGTTCAGTTGAGAAAAGAGTCTGGGTTTGTGCCCGGTGCATGGCCTTACCAAATTTCATAAAAATTTGTCGAGCCGCTTCGAAAAGAAGCCGGGAAAAATATCGTATATTATTATTTGTATATTTTTGACATTACAAACGGACACTTCAATTATATTCATTTGTATAGATTCACTTTGATCAGAACAATAACAGCTTGAAATCAATAAAAAAGTTCTATATGTAAACCTCTCTGCTCTGTAGGGGCGCGTTAAGCGCATAAATATGGTCTGCTTGTGCAATATGCTACTATTTAAATAAAATACATTTTAGCTCGAATACGTCCTTCTGTGATTTACCCCCTACGAACAAAATAACATTGGTTAAAACATTTGAAATGGCAATTCTACTACCGATACTATTTGTGTCGACAACAAGCGTTCAACAGGCACATGAGATGTTTCAGCTTCGTCTCTGGGGTCTTTCTCTCTTATCCAGTCAACGAAGATTGGCCCCTACATCAGCAGGCAGGATACATCGGAATGAACCCTAATCTTGATCAATTAACTTGGTCGTTATTTCGATCGAACACAAGCGGGCACTTGTGTAAATTATTTCATCACCAACTGCTCTCAAAACGGTGAAGGAAAACATCGTGAGCAAACCTGCATGTCCTAGAATCAAGAATTCGAAGACATGTGACATCCGCTTACCCGCGATAGGCCCGCGTGGGGCTCACTGAGGAGGCCTATGTCCTGGATTAAATGATGATTATTGTCCCACTGCAGTGCAATGGCCTCTTCTCATTCAGAGAAGGCACGAGCATTGATCACCACGCTTGCTCAAGACGGGATGACGGTGTTGCCATGCAAAAAAAAAACTCAATTTGATGAATTTGGTTAAGTGTAATCACAAAGGGACGAATCTAGACAATTAATTGTTGACCTCGTTTTCACAATTATTAGTAAATTAATGCTTTTCGTTGAAATACCTCGAACAACACGACACCACATAGAAATAGTGTATTTCTCTTTACATGTCCAATTTTGTAAACAAACATGACTTGAAAAACATTTGCCTTTTTTATTTTCGACATTAATTTTAGAGTTACAAAGTTGATATTTGTTTGGCAGTGAATACTGTGCTGCGTTGCCCTTAAAGTTAGTATTGAATATTTTGATCTTTGTAAGAAACACATACGGAATTAATTACATTAGAATCTGCATCGTATGTACCACATTATTTTTGTCAAAATTGGTATCTGATGGTAGCCATGATTGTTTACCAAATCGGATAAGTAAATTAAAATCACTGTAGGAATGTTTTTTATTGTATATGTCTTCCATTTAACTATGAACAAATAGAATTGATTGTAGAAATCTTGTGTGAGAGTTTAAAGATGTGTTCTTGAGCCGGTTTCCACAGGAGCGTGGTGACAAAGCTAAAAAAAAAATGTTCTCTTGTAGTAATTTCTGTTAGTTATAAAAAGGGAGATTTTAAATCACGATTAAATAGGTTACAAGTAGCAGTGGTGCACGATCGTCGACCACCCCATCACTAACCTCAGATGAGATAGTCTTAGAATCCTGAAAAAGATTTCACAAAACAAAAACATATTTTTAGTTGTGATACCTGCCCCACACAAATTCGTAAACCACTTGCCATGTAAATAACAGTTACATGAATTTATTATAACAACATTAATATACACGAAGTGGACAAAATAAGTATTATTGAAGCTAATTGAAAAAATACCCAAGCAAAGTTAATTAAATTTAAAAGGGACCACCCCTGAGGCAGACACTGTCCATTGAAAAAGACTTTTCGAAATGGAGTTAGCGAAAAAACATACGTATAAAAAAGAAAAAACTGACGTATTAAAAACGAACGGAGGAGTCCGTTAAAAAAAAAATATCACTACGTAGTTTTTTTTGCAGTGGCAATCATTGAGGTGTCGATTATTATTTTCATATTCATATCTTTTTGCGTCAATTGCGTAAATTCAAGGTACAAATGAGAAAAAAAAACGAACGGACGATTGTAATGCTGCAATGGATGTGCACGACAATCACAGCGGCACTTTTCTCGTGAACCATTCGGAGTAATTCGGACGTCAATTGAATAAAAGATACGGCTCTTACAGTTGTTGTCTAAGTCAAAATCAAAAGGAGAATAATTTAAAACTAACCACCGAGGATTTCCAAGATTGTGGAAAAGCCACTTATCAAGAATATTAAGGTTGAGTTTCTTGAATGACACAATGATTTCATTTTTCTGGGAAAAGACTTAGAATATGGGTATTCATAATGTTTATGAAGTGTCGTGTTGGTCCTGTCGCTCTAGTATCAGGTCGTTGCTTTTGTTGGCTTGTGTGAGTGTGCCGTGCATGTGCGCGTGCGTTGATTCCGATACGAATTATGAAATAATTATGTGGAGTTAATTAAATACACTTTACAATGTTGATTTTCAAACGATTAATGAATGAATTCAATCATTAAAATGAATTGCAATTTTTTTTATAAAGTTCATAAAACAAGGATACGAAAATGTGTTACGCAATTAGGCTACTGTATAAGCCTAATTGCGTAACACATTTTCGTATACGTTTAAGACTGATCTGTTTGATTTTGACAGTTTAACAACATTCATTGCGTTGAGCAGTTTTGTTTATCGAACTAATGAAGCAATGTATTAGCTATCTGTTTCAAAATGTTTCAGATTCCGATTGATTGTGTATTGCGCTAATAGGGTACAGGATTATCTAAAATAGTTTTTTTTTCTACAGAAATCATAATCTGTTTTCTGATTGACTTTTTGATTTCAATAGAAAATACCGGTAACTCAATGGAGGTGGTTTATTTCTCACTTCATTGCGTTCACATTTGAATTATTTTGTGATATAATTTGTTGATGATATTTTCATAGACTCGCTTCCTAAATTACAAACGATAGGTTCGTATCGGAGCATCGCTGCGGTGTTTAATTAGTGTTGCTAGCTGAAGTTTGTTATTAACAAATAATACTTACGTTTACTTGGGGGTACGATCATTATGCGAAAAATGTAAAAAAAAAAAAAAAAAACTGTTATATGTTCGCCCTCTATTACGTGGGACTTAAACATAAGTTACGTCTGCCTAAACCCTGGGAAGATTACAGACTTGATGTTATGATTATATTCTTTGCAAGATTATTGTATCCCAAGTCTAGACGGAGTAGCGTAGTTTTTGTTGGTTGTTCATTCCATATATTTTCGAGATTTAGCAAGACAATCACTAACAGAAATATTATTCCATACTAACTAAGTGTACAATATAGTTGTTTTACATACAGAGCAACTTTCAGCTTAAAATTAAATCGTTAGATTCGCCCTACCGAGAAAAAGGTTCGGTTTCTGTCGTGAAAACGTAAGATCAAGTTAGCTGTCATTCAACCTGTAAAAGCTTACTTCAACTAAGTTCCGATTTCAGTTTTCAGTTTTTCAGTTCAAGAGCCGTTAGTCTAAATATTCCATACAATTTTGACACTGACAGCTCTTGAACGCGTTTAAATGTGCTGAACGCGTTCAGTTCCATTGGTGAAATTCGCCCTAAGTTTCCTCGGTGAAACGTTTACGGAATAAATCGGTTGTTTCGTTTTGACACCACAATGACGCAGTGGCTTGACTTGAAACGTCATTGTTGTGTGAGCTCACTATCCACATTATGGAAACTTTCGCTCGACTAAGAGCGAATTTCACCAATGAAACTGAGCATGATCAGCACATCTAAACCGCGTTCAAGAGCCGTCAGTGTCATCATAGTTAATATTGACACTGACTGCTCCTGTACCCGGTTTAAAAGTACTCATCGCTTTCAGTTTCATTGGTGAAAATCGCCATACAGTACGGTGTGGACAAATCTAACGATTTAAATCTTTGCTTTCACATGTTGTTACATTGAAATTGTTTTGTTGTTATTAATAGTTTAACATAACATTTGTTGTGTCAGTGAATGTTTGTGTGATTTTGAATGAATTTCTCTAAGTGTGCAATTTTGTTACGTTTTTTTTGGTTTTCTTTTTTTTCCACAATTAAATTCTAAATCTCAGTCGCAGGAAATAGTCGTGTTTTCGCAACGTTGTCCATACCCTTTTATTTACTATTGCTTGTAATATACTTGTTTATAGTTGAGATGCAATAATTATTTGTAATTTTATGTTATGAGAGCGATGGGCAGATGACTGAGAATAACAAAAATAATAATAACACCGGCCTATTATTGTTCCACTGCAGGTCAAAAGCCTCTTCTCATACAGAGAAGGCACGAGCATTTATCATCACGCTTGCTCAAGACGGGTTGATAATAGGAATAACAAAAACTTTGTACAGTTCAGAGCTAGTGATTAAGTTTTTGAAGGTATAAAGGGTCAAATTGAATTATTTAGCGAAACGTTGCAGACGTGATGGGTTGCGATATCTGATCAAACAAAAAATAACATTTTCAGGCCCCTATTTGAGAACCTCTGGATAAGATCAGAACGCAGAAATTTTCGTCATCCAGTTAGCTATAATCACGTACTTAAAATCCAAAGTTTCAAGTCTGTAGGTCATTATAATAATAAAGAAATCGCAGTAAGGACCCTTAGACTTGGCACGACTTTGTCTAGATTTCATTACTTTTTAGAGATAAACAAGCAGCTCCATCGAGACTTGGCTAGTTTTTTACAGAATGTTTTTGGTGGGATTAGAAGTTTTTTGGGGTCCTCAATTGCAGGTAAGTGTTGAAATATCAGTTTAAAAATCAGTTTTTTTCGTGCCATATATAACAGATTTTCTCAACTCATACTTCAAGTGACAACAGCTGTTGTTGGAAAAAAAAATATCTCGGGTTGATATCAATAGGGTTTCCCCACTACTAAATGGTACCCTTTGGGGATTACAGGCTTTATGACATGGGAGTGTCAAAAAACCTTCTCAAATTTAATTACCATCTCTCTAGCTTTAAAAGTTATTTCCAAAGTCGTTGCAAGCAATAAGCGCACATTTAATAACACCAGTCATTGCAATTTCAACCTTATAACATTGACATAAAGCTGAAATTACAATAATTGAGGCGCGCTTCGTCTGTCTGTCCGTCGCTGTGTGCCATGTAGGCTCGCTTCCTAAGCAGCCGTTCCGCGCTGTTTGTAGTTAATTTACATCTGTTTTATACACGCATCTGTACATTATGTATGTTACGTAACAAGGCTGAATTACGAAATGTGGGTATACATGGTGTAATGGGCAGCCCTCCATAGACCGATGGGGTGAATTCAGTATGTCATACTAAGATTACCGGTACATGAAATTGTTTCAGGAACCTTATGGGAATCCAATAAATCTCATTTGTTCTATTACCTCACATGCAATGTATCGTTATCGTGGCAACACGCAGGTAGCGAACGCTCCTTGCTTACTTAAAGGAAATAGTATCAGAAGAAACAATGACAATTTTTCTGAGAACATTTCCGGTGGAAAAAGATTCAAAATAAGGAGCTGAAGGCACCCTGTCAGTTTGCGGAGGGCTGTCCCATACACACTGTTTACTATACAGAAACACCTCTGTCCAACTCTTCGGAGAAAATAGGAGTGTCGTTATGTGAGATACTTTTCGATTTTTTCAAGCATGGGCTAATGATACACAATTTGTTACGTCACCCCCGGAGGACCAATGTTTATCCATATGTGTAGTTGGTTTGCAGTGAAATTTTCAAACACAACTCAATCTTAAGTCACCGTTAAATCTCATGCTGTTTCATGCCACTTTTGGGCGTATTTTAGAGTTAAAGAAACTTTAAATTTAAAAAGACATTGACTCCAACTGTGTTCCTCAAACGTCTTTTTGATGGTCTCTGTAGCACCATGAAACATGATGCTTGACGGGCTAGTGCAAATCTTGAGGTTTGATTCGATTAATCGAGTCTGGTCAAACCGGGTCGGTGCATTTCATTCATTCACTTAAACAGTCCGTTTTATCGACGAATCGACATCGGCCTTGCTTGACCTAAATCAAAATTATCACAACTCTATTGATCAGAAGGCACAATTCTCCTACTTTAAAAACGTTCGTATTCAAGATGCAATCTCAGTGATAATCATTGTCAAAAATGTATGTAAATTAATTGTATTTTTGGTAGATAGACTGAGATTTGCATGCGAACGTTCTTTAAAATTCGGGAATGCCTCTCTGTTGTAGCAATATATACATAATGTATTTCTGTGTGTCTATACGAGGCTAGAGGCAGATTTAGGAACCCACAAACGAAATACTACAGTTTCACAACGAATACAAAAAATGTTGAGTTAAATATTTAGTTGTAATTGAAACAAGCCATTTTTCATAGCAACTTGGCGATGAAATCTTCATAACTTTACCAATGATTGACCGTATGTAAAGTTAGGTAAATTAATTGTTAAACAAATTGACTACCAATTTTATTGTCCGTATAGTCATGATTGTCATTCCTTGACAGTTGTAAAAATGGCTATAAAACGGAAAATTGAAGTAGTTTGTCAATTTGCTTCTCAATTAATTTCGCTCACTCTACGACTAATACGATAGTTGAGAATCTTATTTTTTTGTATGCCTATTTTTTCTGCTGCCCTTGCCTCGCCTTACTTTATTTAGTTAGTAACTATTTTCTGTTTAGTTGTAGTCTCGTTAGTGTTAATTTTTGACGTGCATTTTTTTTCTATACGTTAATTAAGGTATAACGCACCATGGGACAGTGGCGCAACTAAAAGTTGGGCAACTGTTGCCCGATAGCTGGGCAACTGTTGCGACACTGTTTCTGGTAGCGCTGTAAGGCTTCTTCCATAATCGTGTCGCGTTTTGTTAACTAGCCTGGTTTTATATTTCTGGTTATGTTTGATGTTTGTTAATTACTGAAGGGCCGACAGCCATGGCTGAAACAATTCTAATTTTATGAATTAAAATAATCATGATTTTGCAATAGTTGAGTATCGCAAGACACACAATTATCTATTATAATTAATTCAAAAAGTGTTCTTTATACACTCATAACATACCAATAAACAGCTGGATAAAAAGAGAAAGCACTATCCAAGCGTGTATTCTATCTCACTCTATACTTAATTTTTCTAGCCACAAAATACCGCTGTCATATATTAATTTATATTATTGTCTGTAATCATTCAATTTACAACAGTTTTCACCACTCGACCTTTCAAGCTCGCATGTGTTGCACAGCGGTCATATCTGACAGTGACCAGATACAACCTTTAAATCTTAAAATTCCGTTTTTCAACTTTTATAAAGTGACAGCTGTCAGCTATGTGTCACTTATATCATAGTGACATTGACAGGTGTTGCTATTTGCAAAATTGTCACGTTCCGTGGTGAGGGGCGCATTCCGTGTCCACGGGCGTCCGCCAGCCATTTTACCAAAGCATTGTAATACATACCTAGAAGTGTAATTACTGATGACCGACCGAGACGCAGCTATACATTGACAACAGTATTAAAACGGGAACGTAGCAACTGAAATAATATTGTTTGATTGTATACTTGTTTGATTATGTAATAATTTTCTACCATTAAAGTTTAATTTTTGTTAAGCAATCCGGTTTAAACTGTCATGTGTCGATGAAGTCTCGGCGGCGTCTCAGTCCGCCTCGATGTGCTCAGTCGTTTTATTTTATTAAATGCACTGCTAATTTATTTTCTGTTCTTTTTTTTTTACTTTCCTTGGTTTTTTTTCCGCTATTCACATAATATTTTAATGTTCATATTTACTTATCCTATTACCTGCAAATCTTGCCAATATGATGTTATAAAGCATCGAATGCATCAGCCAATCAGAGCTTAGAAGTAATTTAAAAAGTACCTCGTGCTAATTTGAAATACGACAACTAAGTGTTATTTTAACATTAAAATATAAAAAAAGTAATCGATTTCCGAGAAATGATATCGCCAAAAGTTATATCGTACTCGCCAAGTGATCAAAGGCAATGTTTTAATTCTCTCCAAAATCGAGCTTATGAACATTGTTTGCTCAGATTAAGGCTAAGGGTTGAGGCCTCGCAATTCTAACTTAGAAACTCGCACTGTCTTCAAAAAGAGGTAAGGTATACGTGTCTGGACGCGATTATATTAATTAATGTGAGGGTTAAACGCTTATTATACGAATTGGTTGAATAACTAAAATATTAAAAGTCGTCTGTTGTGAAAGTATTTAGGAGCACGTGTGAAATAGCTACATATCACTGTCCTTCCCTTCGCTCATAGGAATATATTGTACGCAAATTATCTGTCTGACTCCCATTTTACTCACTTTAAAATGATCGCAAACACGAATTTATGAAGGAAGGAGTATAAGTAAGTAGATTTTTTGAAAAATAAATCTGCTGAGACTATCCTTGTTGGCGCCAATTTTCTTTTAGTGGGAATCAGACAAACTGCTCTTAATATTACTGAAAGTCGAAAATATTTGTGGGTGCCTAGACTTTGTATATTCTTTCACAAAAATATATCTAAGAAATTATATTTTAAAATACAATGTCCGGGAAAAATGACGTTTATAAAAGCGCCATTTGCAATTTAAGCTGCTGTTCCACTAACTAGTTGTGGTCCAACTTTGTTATGTTTTACACGTAGTTAGTATTAATGAATTAACTACCTATAGATTTACGAAACTACCGAGAAAAGAATTTTGCGTCATTTAATTTGCTATAGAAACGTCATTATTTTATTCGGACAAGATTTCTAAATGTTTGTATCGTTCTTTAAGTAAAAGTCAATTGCGACGTCCTATTGGTAACTTATTAATATGTAGATTATAAAAAAGTGTACCTATGAATTCTAATCGTTGTTTTGTTACGCTTTTGTGAAATTGTATAAAGTTGATTGTATTGTAAAAAAG
This sequence comes from Dasypolia templi, assembly GCA_963555695.1. Taxonomy (NCBI): domain Eukaryota; kingdom Metazoa; phylum Arthropoda; class Insecta; order Lepidoptera; family Noctuidae; genus Dasypolia; species Dasypolia templi. The sequence goes on from OY743166.1 coordinate 2,957,445, forward strand.
GTTCCATTTCATTATTTAAAAAAAACTTGCCAAATGTTAGTGTTACCAGCTCGAAACGTGAAAAAACTACTATTTTGCGTTCGAGCGTCACTTTGCCATTGCTTCTGTATACACCAGTCCAATATTAGTAGCGTAGCAGCGTGTACATAGCCCGTGTATGTACAATATATTATATACATACATAGTGAATATTATAAAGTATTTTTGCATGATTAATTATTGTAAAAGTGTCCGATTGTATGTAGTGTAACGTGTGGTTAACGTATCACGTTCCTTGTGTTCTTACTTTATCCGAGTGTGTCTTAGGATTAGCCGGCTAGTTTTGGAAATAACCCTTGTTAGAACCCGCTAAATTCTTAAGGTCTATCCTCACATATCAGAGCCGGCCCTAGGACGTAAAAGGGCCGTGGCACACACTAGGTAGGTCGCCGGCGCTGGCACGGACGTGTGTGAACGAGTTCATATAAAATGCACGCACCGAAATATTTTCTGATGGAGCACAGTTCGTCCGCGTCCCGGGCACGATCCTGTGTGGATAGAACTGTTATCTAACTGATTTTTGTTGAATCAGTCGGCTAATAAAAACATGAATATGAATAAGAATATGACTATTGTAGAAATATTTTTCTTAGTTAATAGTTGAAACATTTTCAATGTTTAAAACTGTTGTTTATCAAACAAATTATTCAAAAAGAGTGATCAAATAAAATAATTACGTTTTTAGTAAACCACGCTGTATTAAAAATCATAAAATTATATTTATAAAAAAAATACGTTTGTGAGTAGGCACGCGTTCGGCGCCGCGAGATGGCGCCTCTTTGCAATAACTTTTCTATACGATAAATTAAATATAAATTGTAAATGGAGATTATGAATAGTGTCGGTAGTGTGCGCAGAAAAGAAGTACGTGCCCCGCACGAGACAGCTCCGAATATAAGAGAGTTAATCCACTTCGCAAATACCTACCCGGAAGAATTAGATAAGTAATTTCCTACTACACCAATCGAATAGAAAGCAATTGGTTTCGGCATACGTCATTCTATATCGACTCTGAACTATGTAGGTACGAATGCCACCTTCATACTATAATAAAAAAGATCACGAAAACGTCATGGAAGTAGTAAAATCATTCAATCAGTGAGAATAGAGAGTTAACCAACTAGGCTGAAAGCTATAAAACGGTACTTGCGATCAAAGCTAGAAATTCTATTCTTTTTTTATTTGCGAAGTAAGCACTGAGGTTAAACTCTACAAAAAATGAAACGCTTATACATACCGAGTTCAGAATATTATTTATTTTTTATTAAAAGATTTGCCTAAAATTTAACATGGAAATAGAAAGAATATGCCGAAATTTACAAAATTGATATAAAATATCACAATAACTTTCATTTCTTTTTAGACTACCTTAATACTAAATCTTTTAGGCTTAACTTTCGAATTTACCTATTGTTGTAGAGCCAAGTTTCTTACTTAGCCACATGTGCCGTGTTTTAAACGTATGTAACAATATCAGAGCACTCTAGACGCTTTTAGTCAGCCGAAAGTTTAATCGTTATCCTTTCCCGAGTCTATTTTAGCCCGGCTTTAAATCTGTGAATTCGCCCACTCTGGCTGATTGCCTGACCCTGCGTCATAACCAAAACCGGCAGGCTTATTATTACGTATCTTGCAAAAGCTGATCATCGTTCGACTTCAAGATTGACACGATCGTTTGTATGAATCTGATCGCGCGAGTATGTCATTATTCATGTGAAAGAGTGCGATGATTGCGACTAATAAATAGCGATAGTCGCGTTCATATATCATTTCTTCTTCGGTGAACCGCATCGCGTGATGTTGCCGGTTTTCCAAACAAAAAGTGACATATAATTTTTTTTTAGGACGTGGCCTCACCCACCAAACTCTCGGCTGACTAATAAGCCACTACTGTTCCCTGTTTCGCTGTAGCGGGCACTGTATTAAAAGCTCGAGTGTGTTCGTGGTCGCTGAATGTTGTAAAAACCTTTAGTATTGTGAAATGTGAGCCTTCTACTGTTACCCGAGTTAAAGTATTTTGAAATATACACCACCATTAAAAAATCTAGTGAGAAGTGCCCTATAAAGATAAAGAAATAATAAACATAGTGTCTTAATTCCCGTTAAGAGCGAATAAATCTGCTGCATCAAGAGACTGATGGGATCGTCAAATTTAAAATTGCAGACCCCTCCATTAGATGTATATACTAACATTTGAAATGTGTTTACACCAAGGGCGTACATTACTAAATAGCCTCCTCTATTAGAGTCCTCAAAACATTGGAAAAAGCATTGTATGAGCAATCACATGCCTAGCCTTTGCTTCTACTTCTAGTCGAACCATCGGTATGCAGCTGAACACTATTATCTAACATGGAGTGACTGCCTACAGACCTCAGATTATGGCGCCGCTTAGCATAAGCACTTCTGTTTATTTAAAGGTCGTCAAATACTTTAACTCGGTTTTCAGTAACTAGCCTACTATCCTTTTGAAACGCATTTAGCTCCTAAAATGTTAAGCGAAGAGTTTTGTAATAATGATTAGAAAATAGAAAATAGCGGAAAGCTGCGTGCAATACATACCTACCTCTGCGCTGAAGCGCCGAACACCAAGATATATGAATTTATTAATATTGTGTATTGTATTATAGTTTTTAATCTAAATTCATTGTTTTTATTTTACTTGATAATGTGAAAAAATGGCCCTCAATATAAAAAGAAAGCGTTAAGCTGAGGTACTAAATCCTAGGAAAAGACGGTGCTAATGCATCATGCACTGCACATACTAAAGCATGTCTTACTGTAAGGCCGAGATCTATAAACCTTGCTTATCACGAATTTAGGCTAAAGTTTTGGTTTTTTTAAGAAAGCGGTTCCCGTTAGAATAAAACCGTGATGAAAATCAAAAATTTTTACTAGAATTTGGCGTTAGGGTTTCAAGAAACACTCTGTATTTGGACAACCATTATTTATTGTGTGACTGTTAACCGCTTTCCTATGAAACACAGCTGTCACATTATAAGGGCAAGATAGAGGCAGAAAAATGTGTAAGTCAAGCACAAGCTAAGTAACGTTTACAGATCTCTGCCCTTAGGTCCCTGACTCTTAAGTGCCGATTTCACGCGTTCAGCACATCAAAAACGCGTTCAAGAGCTGTCAGTGTCAATATTCTCAAACGGCACGACAGCTCTTAAACGGAGTTTATGTACTGATCGCGTTCAATTTTATTGGTGAAATCAGACCTAAGTCACATGCTGCACTTTGAGTTTATTTTGGCAAGTAAATTATGCGCTTCATACGCATGTGAACTTATAATTATGCGAATAATGCTCATAATCGTTTAGGCGAATGTTAGCAAGCGTGTCGTGCGAATATGAATATTCATTCATCTGAAACAAAAATGAAAATCAAGTCATTTATTCAAACTAATCAGAGAATCGGCAGTTTTCGAACGACAGAATTACATGAGACTGTTCCCCAAAACAGCTGCCCTTTAGCACTACTTAGAACAAACTCCCCAGCATGAATATTATCCATATTCGTATGAGATGTTTAATTTGAAATGTAGAGTCAAAGTGCGGTCTGTGTATCTGGTCTTGAATGTAACACGATCTTTAGACATAAGCGGCATCAAGTGTGTAGTATCGAAACAGGATTTCCAGGCATCATAATTGACGAAAGATCTTATTTAAAAAAAATGGCTACGTAAAGTAAAATGTAACGTGCATACAAAAGCTTAGATGACTCAATAAGTAAGTACATACCTATTAGTTATGTGTTCACAATAATTACATAAAATTTGTCGTAACAATAATTTAAAAGATAACAGCAATATAAAAAAAACCATCTCCGAATTTAATCTGTGCATTATATACTACAGTGCTACCAACACAGATGTTTTAATGGCGGCGAAATGCCTGTCTTGCCAATTTCAAAGTAAACTACCAATTTGGTAATATTTTGTGTGTTGTAAGAACTTTGCTTGCTTGGATCTTGGAACGGCTAAGGATGTGGGTTCCGTCGGTGTGATAGAAAAGAGCGATTACACACGGTTGAATAGTTCGGGTAATCCGAATAACGGCGTGTTACCACACTACTGCAAATAAAGTCATTTTGAATAGCGAGCGGTTGTTTTATTGCTTACTTATTTATTTATTGACACGAACAAAAATCACAAAGTTTAAGGTATTGTGAATTTGTCACTTACAAACATTTTCTTTGACTCATCATTATTTTGATGTTTTAAGCATTTATACCTCACTTACGGAGAGTCTTCAACCCGAGCTGCTGGAGGAGGTAGTCACAGCCCTCTTCCCGGCAAGAGCGGAGCATACTCCGCCGCCGATGGCCTTGCCCACAGCCGCAGAGTCTTCAGAGGAGAACGCCATCAGCATCCCAGAGGTGACACAGGCAGAGATGGGGGCGGCCGTGATGCGGCGTCGGGCCAAGAACGTGGCTCCGGGGCCCGACGGGATTCACGGCCTAGCGCTAGCCCTCGCTCTGAAGGAGCTGGAGCCCCAACTGAGAGGACTCTACACAGCGTGCCTTGAGCGGGGCCAGTTTCCCAGTCTGTGGAAGATTGGACGTCTGGTCCTGCTCAGGAAGGCGGGGCGCCCTGCCGACTCGCCGTCTACGTACCGGCCCATAGTGCTGCTCGACGAGGTGGGCAAGCTGTTCGAGCGCATACTCGCAGCCCGCCTCGTCGGCCACTTGTGCAGAGAGGGGCCGGACCTGGACGAGAGCCAGTTCGGCTTTCGGCATGGGCGCTCTACCATCCACGCTGTGTCGAGGGTGAGGTGGCGGTGTCCTTGGACATCTCCAACGCCTTCAACACCCTGCCCTGGAGCTGCATACGGGAGGCACTGCGGTGCCACCACGTGCCTCTCTACCTCAGCCGCATCGTGGGGGCTTACTTAGCCGGGAGGTGTGTCACCTACATGGGACGTGATGGCGGAAAGCGCCAAGTGTCGTGCGGTGTTCGCTAGGGATCGGTCGTGGGTCCGCTCCTTTGGAACATCGGGTTCGACTGGGTGCTGAGGGGCGAGCTCCCGCCGGGCGCAGACCTGACGTGTTACGTGGACGACACGCTGGTCACGGCCCGGGGGAATTCGCACAGGGAGGCAGCGTTGCTCGCGACGGCGGCAGTCTCACTGATGGTGAACCGCATACTGCGCTGGAGGCGCCTCGGCCTGGAGGTGGCCCTCAACAAGTCGGAGGCCATGGTGTTTCATGGCGGCTCATCCTCATGTGTGATCCGCCCACCGGCGAGCGCCGCCGGCCGGATCACACATTGTGGTCGGAGGGGTCCGGATCGCTGTCGAGTCCACGATGAAACATCTGGGATTGGTGCTCGACAGCCGGTGGGACTTCGGACCCCACTTCGGACCACGGCGGCGGGCGCCCATGTTGTTGGGCGCGGCCGGGGCGCTGGCAACGCTGCTTCCCAATCTGGGGGGGCTGAGCGCCTGTAGGCGGCTCAATATGGGGATCGTGCGATCCATGGCGCTCTACGGAGCGCCGATCTGGACGTCTGACCAGACGGCCGGAAGCATAGCTGTCCTGCGCAAGCCGCAGCGGGCGATGGCCGTCAGAATCATTCGGGGGTATCGCACGATCTCCTTCGAGGCGGGTTGTGCTCTGGCCGGATCCCCGCCCTGGGACCTGGAGGCGAAGGTGCTCGCGTCAATGATTCAGCAACATATCGAGCAGCGTCGTCAGGTTGCAGCTCCGCGAGATCCTGGTGGCTCTCACGCCCTAACCGCCGTCTGGCCGAGCCGGCCTCGTCACCATCGAGGCGGTCCGGCCAGTGCTCGACCTCTGGCTCGGGAGGAGGCACGGCTCCCTGTCGTTTCGGGTGACGCAGGTGCTCTTGGGGCATGGTTGCTCCGGGAAGTACCTGTGTCGCATAAACAGGGAGCCGGACGCCCGGTGTCACCACTGCGTCGACTGCCGGGAGGACACGGCGTGGCATACGCTGGCAGAGTGTGCCGCTTGGGAGGAGCCGCGCCGTGCCCTCATCTCTGAAGTAGGCAGTGACCTTTCGCTGCCGGCCGTAGTGAGTGCGATAGTCGGCAGCGTCGAGTCCTGGGACGCGGTGGTTTCCTTCTGCGAGACGGTCATCTCGCGGAAGGAGGCTGCGAAAAGGGATAGAGAGATCTCGTCCACTCTCCCGATCCGCAGCAGGCGCACCGGCCAGCCCCCCTAAATGGGTCCAGGGACGGCGGATTCGGGGACGTCCGCCGCCCCCCATACATCAGGACACGAGGTGGCGGCGCGTAGTGCTCCACGCGCGCCCCTCTTAGACGTTGCTGGGGGAGTTAAACACCTCACTCCCCCACCCAACCTGCGGAGTCGGGCCGGCACCAGTCGGGGTTGCGGAAGAATCATATGTTCCCGCGACCCCGACGTAGGTGTCAGATGGAACACCGGGGTTGTTTTTGTCTGACACCTACAAAAAGTCTAGACAAAAACACAGTCTGACAGACAAAAACATAGCCTGACAGGCCAGCCCCAGGGCGGAGGACATCCATGAGGATTTTCCACCCCGCGAACAAAAAAAAAAAAAAAGGTGCAATGTGGATTGGCTTCTGTGTGTCTATTCTGTCCTGAATATCGTGCAGCTTCTCTAAGTTAATGGCATTGATTTGAAGGGGTGGCATAGTTCATCCTTCGATGTCATCTGGCACGTTGCTTATCTTCATGGGTTGTCCTCTAATGTGGCCGTTAATGTTGACGATGGTAAATTCGTCTGTTCGCAGCTTGCAATTATGGGGAATAATGGCTAGGAAGCTTCCGGCCAGGGTTATGGATTCTTCTCGTTCGCAGATCAACTGGGCTTGTGTTGGTTTCGGGAACACGACGGCGTAGCGGCGGTCGTCAAACTTTTCCATTGCGGGCTTCGTCAGGCTAATAGCAATCGTTTTACATGTTTTGTGCGGTTTTTGACCTCCAATGATATCACAAATGCAGTCTGGATGGGTTCTCATTCGCTGGTTGAATTTTTCTTCGCACAGATACTCTGAAGCTACCTTCGGGCATTCTGCCTCTATGTACCCATGCATGTTTCCAGTGATTGCTAGGAATGGGTAGGACGGGATGATGGCTTGCTTATTTTTATTTGGCACAATAGCTAGCTTATACAACAGGAATTTTTGTGGAGAGGTTATGGGAAATTTAAATGTTAAAAACTATTTGACTGCCACGATAATAAGCAAAGAAAAAAAAAAGTTCTCGCATCTTAGGCCAATTAAATATAATAGATAAAGCTAGGAAGCACTCGTTAATGCCACGGTGGTTGGTCTTGCCTTCGTGGTAGTGATGAATAATTTCCTGTTGCCTTAGGTATTCTTTTACGTTTTCGATTTCCTTAGTTGCCAATACCAATTTCATAGATGAACTTTTAAAATATTTTTGTAACAAAATAGTTATGTTGTACATTGCAAGGGGTGGATTTATCAAAAGGGCAGTTTTGATCTTAGGGTTGACGTATTCCTTAATGGTGTTAACCAGATCCTCTTCTAATTTAGATTCAGATAGAACGGATGTTCGAGTGTGGGTATCAAATGGCTTAGTTGCCGTAGGTCGTTTTTTAAAGTCACCAACATTGGCCAAGCACAGCTGTCGGTGAAATTCGTTTAGTGGTTCGTCGGTGATGGGTATTTCGAGTATAGGGTTTTCTTCAGACGTATGTGCAGTGGTGGCCCAGTGGTAACGGCCGCGACTTACGAGTTGCAGGTCGTAGGTTCGAACCCAGACAGGCGCATTACTTTGTGTAAATCATTTCATCACCACTGCTCTCAAAACGGTGAAGGAAAACATCGTGAGGAAACCGGCATGTCTTAGAACCAAAAAATTCGAAGACATGTGACATCTACCAACCCACACTAGGCCCGCGTGGTGGATTACGGCCCACTCCCTCTCACAGAGAGGAGGCCTGTGTTCCAGCAGTGGTAACATACTAGGCTGATTATACGTATATGTGCTGTCAGGGTGTTGGAGTTGTCTAGGTATGGTGGTCTGTCGGTTGCGTTTGCAATCATCGAACTAACCTCCTCGTTATAGATCTCAACGCGAGAGAGGGCATGGGCATTGGAATTATGTTTGCCTTTTTGTAGATGACGGTAAAATCATATTCACTTAATTTTAACCGCTATCTGTTTAGCCGTGAATTTGGTTACTTAAAGCTCATGACCCACTGCAATGGTTGGTGGTCTGTTACTATTTTGAACTTCCGTCCAAAAAGGTAAGGCCGAAAGTATTTTACGCCCATACAATTGCTAATAATTCGTTCTCTATTGTGCTGTAATGTGGGGCCCACAAGTAGTAGGATCTCATTGCCTGGTGATGGCATGGGAGTCTTGGAGCTCACTCTGGATGTTACTTTAAACTAGATAGTAAGACAACAGAAGATACCAGCAACAATACAGTTATACCTACCAACAACAAGGTGTCTTCTTGCTCGCAATTAGTTAAGTGCAAAAAAGGTACTAAAGAGAATTCCTTGACAATATTTCATCAAAATATTCATGGTTTTTCTTCGAAACAGTTAGAAATAGAACAATTTTTAGAAAATACAATGTTTGAAATTATTTGTTTAACTGAACATTGGTTGAAAGATTATGAAATGCTAATTAATTATGAAAATTATAATGTGGGCAGTTGTTTTAACCGAAAATCTATGCTGCGTGGGGGTTAACTAATCTTAGTTAAAAAGTCTATTAAATCTAAGACTCGTAAAGATATAGTTGATCTTTCGGTTGAACATAGCATTGAACTGTCCTGTGTTGAGCTAGATAAGCATGTTATAGTATGCGTTTACAGACCCCCAAATTATCAAAACTACTCCGTATTTGAGTCAGTAATGGAAGATGTTCTAGCAAAACTGACAACTGGTAAAAAATCTCTAATTATCTGTGGTGACTTCAATATTAATATATAGAAATAGAATAGAGAATAGTTCAAATAGCAGTCGATTATTAAGTCTCTTTAAATCATTCAATTTGTCAAATGTGTTTTCAGAACCCACCCGCATAACTACAAATTCTGCTACATGCATTGATAATATTTTTTGTTGCTGCGACTACTTACATAAAGCCATTGTAAATTATCTCCCTTCTGATCACAGTGGTCAAACCGTTGCTTTCAAGTCAAACACACCTTTACAAAAAAATCAGATACAATCTAGACAAATAACGCCCAGCAATCTAAATAGATTTAATAATAACTTAATTTGTAAGTTAAGTATACCGGGCCATATTAGAAACAACGTAAACGAATTATATGAGGATTTTTTTCGGTAGTGAGCACCGAGTTCAATAATACTTTAAAGAAAAAAACAAAAATAATTTGCCCCAATTTTTTGTTCAGTGACTGGGCAACTAAGGGTATTAGGAAAAGTAGGGAAAAATTGTTTGAGTTGTATGGCCTTAAGCCTTATATTAACTCTGAAACGTTTAATAAATACGTTGCTAATTACTCTAAAACGTTTAAAAAGACCTGCAATGTAGCTAAAGCCTTGTACATTAGCAACAAGATCAAAACAGCCGATAATAAAATAAAGACGGTTTGGAAAATTATCAATGACGAAACCAACTGGAATAAAAGACACAATAATGATTTCACACTTCAGACTTCAAGTGGTCTCGTAAGCACTAACAAAGAAGTTGCTCAAGAATTTGTTAATTTCTTTACCAGTATCCCACTTAAACGACTGAAACCTTAAACTCCTCGCCCCTGCGTTCTATTGACTTATTAAAAGCAAATATTTCATCTTGCCAGATTGAATTTAAATTCAAGCATATAAACCCCATAATAGTAGTGAAAGCTTTCAAGCAAATCAACATCAAACTAACAGAAGATCTATGGGGAATGTCTGTTAAAGTTTGTACCTCCATTATTGAGACTATAGCGCTAACTATAGCGGTTTTCAGCTAGGTGTTTGAAAAGGTAATGCTGAATCAAATGTTAAATCATTTCCACACCAATAATATCTTACACGGTCAACAGTATGGTTTCACAAAGGGACGTTGTACGACTGACGCCGGTGTCACTTTATTAAAACACATATTTACAGCGTGGGAAGAGGCTCAAGACGCCATAGGAATCTTTTGTGACCTCTCCAAGGCATTTGATTGCGTCGACCACGAAACCTTGCTCTTAAAACTTGAACATTACGGACTTGGAAAACTTGCGCTTAGTTTAGTAAAATCTTATTTGAATGATAGACAACAGCAAGTCCAAATAAACGGTGTCAATTCACTCGGTCTAAAAGTAAAAATGGGTTTACCACAAGGCTCGATATTGGGTCCTTTCCTCTTTTTGGTTTATATTAATGATCTACCTCATTTGTTTAAAACCCAACCACATATGGTGTTATTTGCTGACGATACTTCGTTAATTTTTAAAATTAATAGGCGTGCATTAAATCTTGACGACGTGAATTACGCCTTACTGCAGATCCAAAATTGGTTCACTGCTAATAATTTAGTATTAAATGGGAAAAAAACTAAGTGCGTAAGATTTTCTTTACCAAATGTCAAAAGTACTAATAGTGAGATAGTATTGAATCAAGAGAAACTAGAATTCGTCGATAAAACTGTTTTCCTGGGGATCACGCTCGATTCAAAGCTTCAATGGGGTCCTCATTTAAAATCCTTAAAATGTCCTTGCAGGAGGGCTAAGTTCAGCAGCATATGCTGTGAGAAAAACCGTCAATTTACTGATGTAGATACCGCGAGACTAGTCTATTTTAGTTACTTTCATAGTATTATGTCGTACGGTATTTTACTATGGGGACGGGCTGCAGACATCGAGTCCATTTTCATTCTGCAGAAAAGATCCATCAGAGCCATATATGGCCTCCGCAGGCGCGACTCTCTATGGAATTGTTCAAAGATATTAACATCATGACGGTACCTTTTCAATATATCTATGAAAACATCATGTACGTAAGGAAAAATCTACATCTTTTTAGTAAAAGAGGTGAAAGACACAATTATATCACTAGAAATAGGGACCAATTAGTTCAACCAGGTTTCAGGCTGGCTAAAGTAGACTCATCTTTCATGGGGTACTGTTTAAGATGTTACAATAAAATACCTCCCCACATACATCAACTGAATGAAACCAAATTTAAATCTTGTATAAAACGCACACTATGCAGCCGAGCATATTATAAGTTAGGGGATTACATTGCTGATAAAAATACTTGGCTAATCGCTGGTCCTGCTCCTCAAGGACGCATCAACTAATTGATTAGCATTTGAAAATACTGTTGGAGCTGCTGAAGATTAAAAACAAGAATCTTTGCATTGTATAAACTCAATTTTGTTGTACTGGATAATTGCTATATGCCATATTATGTGAGTACTATGTACATGCTTTAAAGCTACCATTTACAGGGTACGTCTTTCATTGACTTGAATGTGTCCTGGCGGCTGAGAGTATGTCATGCTCACTTTAATGTTTCGCTGATGGTGGCGCGTGTGTTGGATCATTTAGCTCCCTTCAAAATGGTTGAGTTGAATGGTGCTAATCCATGCGTCATGTTCGTGAACGCGCGCCGTCAGTTGAGACTGGTCATATCTTAGCTGTCACGGCGTATTCCAATTAAATTTTATTTTCGAATTGTTTTCATATTTAAATAACGGACGCTTTTAACGTTTTGCATCGTTCTCACATGCATAATTTCAACATGAATGATGTAACCAATCTATTGTAAACATAATTTGATTTAAAAGAGTGTCCGTGGAGTTTCTTGCCCGTTCTTCTCCATAGGTACCTACTACGCTTTGGAATGGGCAACTACCTTCATTTTTCTGACCGACCGACCTTGACAATTCAAAAGTGCCTGTAATTGGTTTATTTGAAATAAATGCTTTGAGTTTGAGTTTGTAATTAACTTCACTTTCATCAAGTTTTCGTGAAGCAAAAGCTACGGGTTTGTCCGAGCCAATAGATCCTTGTGAGAGTACCACGCCGATTGCGAAATTGGAAGCGTCTGTGGTTAAGATGAACTCTTTGACAAAGAGTTCATCTTAACCACAGACGCTTCCGCTTTAATGTTGAATATCGGTGCATGAGTGGCCTGGTCCAGTGAAAATATAATATCGTTTGTTGTTGGGTTAGTTACTTCAACCATACCGCGGCTATAAGAAACAGTGGTCAGGCATTCGGAAATAATGCAATTGCAAATAATCTGTTCCCTTACCAAAACCTCACCATCCTCACCCATCACCTTTTTGCTGGTACGATTTCCTCGTAGAGATTAAAATTTCGAGAGTTATACATTTGGATAGGATTAATTGCAAACTTGGTTATTTATGTAAGATCTTTTAAATCCAATTTGGCCTCCCATTTGGTAAGTAAATTCATTCCTATCAGACCATCAAAATGATCGTGGAATCTGTATATGAATAATTTAATTGGTTCTGTGTCACCAAATTCGGGAAAGCAGGGTAGGTTGATAGAGTTATCACTCCTGCTTGTCACATGAACGTTAGTAACCTCGAATGGATCGTAGTTAAGAGGTATGTGCGGGATTATATCCTAAGCGGTTTGACTTCGGATCTTTCCAAAAATCCTGACTAGTCGAGGGTTGCTGTTGGTCCACAGTACCTGGCTTGTTCTTGTCGTTAGTCCCGTCAGTCTGTTGCGGTGTGACTGAAAATCAGCTAAAACACAAAATATGTATCCCGCAAAATAATACATCGAATGCGCTAAATATTTCGCTGTGAATGTGTCTACTACCGCTGGCTGTTGCAACTTACCCTTGGCTCAAGGATAAAGAAATGTCTAATTGTTAAGTGATGTAATTCTTGATAATCTTTCCGATTGAATGTAGCTGGACGCGTTCATCCACATTACACGCCCGAATCTCCAGAATTTAAATTTTCCCCATAAAAAGGTACTAATAAAGAAATAAATAAGTGCACAACACATAAACTAAGTTTAAGGGATAAAACAATAAATAAATAAAGCTAATATATAAATAAACAAAAATGTGAGTCTAACAATGCAGGGTCATGTCTGGAAGGCCCTTTTGAAGAAGTCGGCATGACGGCTATTTTAGAGAGCTCAACAACCCGTCACACGAACCTCCCAGATCTTATGGACATTGGCGTAGGCCATATCCAAAATATTCAAAACCGCCAGACAGTCAAAGTTATGTATTCGATCTAGCTTGTATGGTACTCATATTCACAGTCAGTTTTCTGTTTAAATGTCCTCAAAAATATCTTAAGTTATGCCTGGTAAATCAATAAAAATAAAAATAACAATACATGTTCTAAAACAAGCAATGGCTTTAATAATCCCAATCCCTTTTTTTCTCATCCAAGTATTATTTATCTTTTTAGAAACCTTTTCGAGAGGGTTTCTGTTTAATAAATGATTAAAATTTAATCATTGTTGTAAAAACGTACGCTTTGGCAGTTCAAAGAATTAGTTAATAGTTTTTGGAGCCCAGTCTTGGGCACGATATGTAAATTTCTTTTTTACATAAATCAGCAGCCTAATTGCCTAACCGATTATCGTAAACGATTACGAATAATGTTTGATTTTGACAGGTTTTCTTATACAAACTGAGATGTGACAGTCATTATGTTTATTTCCGTATCTTTGAGCGGATTTTTTGATTTTATATCATTTCTTAATGTTCGCCTTGGTATGCTTTATGCTGCAGCTGCTTTTCGTTGAGACATCTTTCTGCTATTTACTGCTTGAAGGGCTTCCTTTAGTTGAGTTTCTGTCCACTCTCCACGGTTTTTTATTTGGTGGCTTCATGTAGGCATGGAAAAAATGAAAAATTCTAAGCAATCACTACACAAAACAAAACATTTAGCCCAAAGTCCAATTAAAAAAAAACAATTGTAATAGGTATAACAAAATACAAAATATTACATATACATATACATAAAACTCACGCCTTCTTCCCATGGGGGTAGGCAGAAACCACAGAACGCCACCTGCTACGTTCCTTACATACTCCTTTTGCCTCGTTTACTTTCATACATCTGGTCATACACGAGCGCCGGTTGAGAGTACTTCGCACCTGACCGCACTGAAGAACATCACCAATAAGGTCACTATATGTCTTCCAAAGGCGTCCCCTCCCGGCGTTTCCACTCACATCTGCCTAGTAAATACCGTTTGTTAGTCTCCTTTCATTCATCCGCTCAACATGACCAAACCATCTAAGCATACTCTTTTCAATTTTTGTCACTACATCTTCTTTTAAACCACACCGTTGCCTTATCACATCATTCCTCATCCTATCATTCAAAGTCACACTACACATGCTCCGCAAGGAACGCATTTCCACAGCATTTATCTTGCTTTCATGCTTCTTTTGCCACACCCAACATTCACTTCCATACATAACGTAGGCAAAATATTATAAGAGTACACAAGCAAAATACTTTTTGTGTTCTATAGTTAACCTGCCTCTGCCTAACCCTTCTGGGATTACATGAGTGATGTTGTTATGTTCAAAATAATCACATGCTTTGATCGATGACAAGTATTTCTTCCACCTTCTCCCGAAGCGAAACTATAAGGGTGTATTGTTGACTACGGAACCCTTAAAAGCCAACGTGCATTTCTTAAACGTTGCGATGTGTGGTAGTCAAACTTATCCTAAATGGAAGATGCTTTTTATACTGCAAGTAACTCCGCTGTGGAAGAATATGCATAATCTACGTAGGTAAAGCATACTTTTTAAATGAATAAATTACTATTTTATGATAAATAAGATAAGATAAGATAATAAGATAGACACGTGGAGTGCGATCCGGTGTCTAGTGGTAGACGAAGTCAATACAGATCTTCAGAGTTGCAATTTGCATTCACATCAACAAAAGTTAGTTTTTCCAAATGGACCGTCTAACCGGTCCGCTATTATTTTCAGAATGCTGTTGGAGCTTCCTCTGATACTGTGCAATATGGAAGCCGATCTCTTTCTCATTATGGCATGAAATCCACCAATTTGAGCCTCCATAAACATACCAGACGCATTACAGTATCTCGGAAGCTACAACAGCGTCATAAAAGCGTTGTTATATTGCACTCGAAGGGCATTGAGTGCCCGCTGAGCACAACTGACCCACAGGGTGTACGAATAAAAAAAAAACTGGCATTATGCCCTGAACATAGTGCACTTCACCTCACTCGCGCAACGTTTAACCCTGCGAGCCATTTCCCACGGACAGCCAACGCCCTTCGTTCCCTCTCAACGTCCACGTCATCGACGAGGTCCTCCGTGACCCAGTGACCCAAGTACTTGACCTGCGTCGTTCTGTTAAGCGGTACACTATTAAGTGTAACAGATGGGACGGTGTCGACTTTAATATTCCGCGGTAGGAATACCAACCAATGACTCGCTTTTGCTCGCGTTGAACCTGAGCCCATGGGCCACGACGTACTCCTCACATCTCCTAACAAACTTCCGTAAACCGCTAATTGAAGGATTCAGAAACACCATATCATCAGCATAGCTCAAAGTTGTTAATAGTGGTGCTATCAATAGTACAGCCGACTCCACTGCTACTGAGACCCTCAATCAACTCAATGATACTAGTTGAAGAGTCGAGGGGATTTTAAAACACTCTGTCTTACACCACACTCCAATCCGTTCCATCGAACACAACGTTCGCCCACCTTACAACATTACAGCACCTTGCAACCTATACAGCTACGCTTAAACAAACAGAGAACTTATATTCAGGATGCAAAAAAGATGTGTACGATCCATGTGTAACTTAAAACTAACAGACAGCTGCGTTCCCTACTTTAAGAAATTTAAGATTTTAACGTTCGTAACGATGTTGACGTTTATATATACTGGAAACTGCATTGTTTGTAAAATCAAATCCGCATTTATTCACAACAATTGTCAGCAGTTAAGAAGACCTCAAACCGTACTCAATATAAAAACTAAATATGTACGTCAAAATGCAACTATTACTAATCTCATGTATTTTCGTTTGTATTTGATGTATTGATTTAATATTGCCTCTATAAAATCTGACCTCTACACCCCAGCTACTCGGTAAGACGATATGACCCTCGGTAAGACTCGTTGTCCGACTTACGACGTGTGTTTGTCCGGCTTCTGACGACCCGTAACGACTGTCAAAGATCCACGAATGACAACCGGGACCAACGGCTTAACGTGCTTTTGCTAGGCACGGATAGTCTTGATATATAAAGGTGGTCAACCATCCACGGACCAGCCGCGGAAAGCCTTGCTTACCCTGATCGATCGACCCATGCGGCTGTTATTATTATTTAGCCACAAGTAATAAATAAAATAAAATCACTGTTAGGGAAAGTAATCAGTAATTAATTACTAATCATGAACCTATGTCTATGTTCCACAGTCGCTGATTTCAGCAACCGGCTTTTCAGTATCCCTCCGTCCGTTACAGGGACAGCGCGCGTCGCGTGTCGTGAAAATTACGATCAATTTTTATATTTACGTAAATTTGTGACTTGAATAAATACTACAGTTCGATATTTTTTTTATGGTACGTATAAAGCCATTATGCGTTCCCATTTTAAGCATAAATTAGTACTATTCTTGTGTTTTTATATTTATTTTATTGCACCTGCCATATTTTGTCTGTGCATCACCCTAAGGTTGACTGGTAGAAAATGCCTCAGGCATTAAGTCCGCCTTTGTACACTATTTTATAACTTGTGCATGAAGGTTTATGCCTCATGTGCTAACCGCCTTTGTACAAATTTTATTAATTTTTGTATAAAGTTTGAATAAGTAAACTTAAGCCAATAACTGTTTCTTGAGATCCATTCTGACACTTTTTTTTCTACATACATATATATGTAGATAAAATAGAGTAGTAGAACTTTCTAAAATAGCACGAGTCAGTCTACTTTTTTATCTAGATTTAGTTATGAGTCAATGAGCGCGAAAATAATATTTTAAGAAAGTAATGTTTGATATTATTATAACACTTTATTGAATTGAGGTGATAAAATATTTAAGGTTAAAATAATGATATAGTCGAGTGTAAAGCGTTACATAGAGGATTGCGGATCGTGGTGTCCTGGGTTCGATCCCTGGGCAAAGTAAAATTGGGTTTTTCCCTTAGAAAATTGTCAGTAGGAGCCCGATGTCTGGATTTATGCTCGGTTAGAGATTTATAAATTTTTATAATTGTAAACTTACTCTTAGTTGAATTAGTTGGTCATCATGAGAATCAACACCATTACGTACATTCTTGTCTTTGGCTGGGTGGCTGCCTGCCTTTTTCTAAACATGTCCGGGAATCAGCTAAATACTAGCTTTTATTTTACACGGAGCGACTTTTTTTTTTGTGTATGGCATCTCGCAGGCCAACCTATGAGGTTGTCGTCTGCTTAAACGGACTTGCCTGTGGTTGCCCTAATAAATTAAGGCCTCCAGCCAGGACTTAAACTTAAATACTAACTAAAACTAAGCGACAACGCTAAGGGCACCCCCTGTGGGGTACGGACCTCGGCTTAGGGCGTCGGTGGAAGAGGGCAGCAAGGGACTAGCTGGATCAGGATTTCTTTGATTTAGGGACGAATTTAAAGCTACAGGCTCAGCGACGCGGGCTGGCTCGAGCAAGGGTCGGGAGGGGATTTAGGGACGCACGGAGCGACTTAAAAGGAATGTCTATCTATTTAAAGTCCATGCGAAAACAGATACCTGTAACTAACACAAACACACAATCCTTATCTTTCTCTCTCACACATACACACCCTCTCGCACCCACACACTCCTACAAATAGTGCACATTGCGTTCAAAATATTCCTCTAACATATTACAGTGTTTTAATTTCACCGTATCATTTTAATGTTTCATTTTAGTATCATTGTCTAGATTTTAAAATCTAGACACTGTTTTAATTTTCTAATTACCTACTGTAATTATAACACTTTTGCGTTCTGCTTCTTGCCTGTAATAATCCATCAGAAGGTATTAATGTTATGCGCATTTACATTATAAGGTAATACCACCCATGGTCTCCACGAGACAGGCTTGACCTAGTATGGAGTTCCTTAGCAAAATGCTTCCTTTGCGTCTCATATATGACTGTTTTTTATTTGAAATGTAAACCTAGCTACATAGTGATGTAGACTGTAAGGAAATTGTAAGACACTGGTTTTGGAAAGTATATATTAACACATAAAAACTTTAGTGACAGACATCCTAACTACATACAGGGTGTCCCGTTTTTCTACGTCAAGCTGGAGTATTTTTTTCCGTTATCTATAAAGTAAGTCTGTTTGTTATACTTTCACGCTGAAACGGCTTAATGAATTTGGTTGAAATTAGGTACCCAGATAGACAGGTTAATAGGTTAATAATAATTAGGTTAATAGTAGTAGCAGCAAAAGTTAGTTTGTTTGTTTGTTACGCTTTCACGCTGAAACAGCTGAACGGATTTGGATGAAATTTGACACATGAGTTAGGACATGGATACTGTTTATCCCAGTAGTACGTTTCCGTGGGATAATTTTATACCAGTAGTACGTTTCTGTGGGATAATTTCCGACTTCCACGCAAGCAAACCCCGGGCAAAAATTCGTTATTATATAATCTACGAGACAAAGTCGCGTTTTGTTGACTGTCTGCCTGTGATCTAAGCTGTCACACACCGATAAGATCGTGTCCGTATGGATTGAGGAGCCATGTCTCATATTTAAACGCAAATACTACCAATATTTAGTATTAAATTGTCCGATTTTGTAGGCCTGATCCTGGAATTTGTAGTTTAACCCATAAAAAATTACAGGACGTTTAAGGTGGCTCCTAAGTTCAGATGTCCGGATTGAGGAGCGACCTTATAACTCGAAAACTAGCCGATGGATGTTTCTGAACATTTGGTACGATTTAGTATTAGTTATGCGTAACCTGTACAAAAAAAAAATTGATTGATGACTTTAATTTTTTACTACAAATTAGAATAAATTAACTACTTAATGATACTAAAAAATGTTTTAATTGGCTGATAACTTTCCGAAAAACAGTTTGGTGAAATTTATGACCAATCAAAGCATTATAGCTATCTCAAATTCAGCCGTACGATACCGATTTTTGTACAGGTGGCTCCTCAATCCAGATGTCTGAACTGAGGAGCCACCTTAAACGTCCTGTAACTTTGTATGGGTTTTACTACAAATTCCAGGATCGGGCCTACAAAATCGGATAATTTACTACAAAATATTGGTAGTATCTGCGTTTAAATATGAGACATGGCTCCTCAATCCATACGGACACATAAGATCTTTTAATCATATTCAATTTGAATCCGTTTTTCACCGCATTTTTGAGCTTTTGTTTCGGTAGGTTTAATGTATACCAAAACATTGTTAGAACCTTGTTATACTGCTACTGAGTAATTTTAGATAGAAAAACCCAACAGCAGTCTGGACTCTGCTTTGTGCCCGGTTGATGGCAATTGGCTCGCCCCTATTACAAGGTACTTATACATAACTGGCGAATTGTGGGTGTACTATAAGTGCACCTCTGCCTAACCCATCTGGGATGTTTGTTATGTCTGAATATATAATAAATAAATCTTGGATATAGTCCGGTTAAGTAGTTACGATCTCTCAAGGTCAACTATGAGATAACTACCATACATTAAAAATAACAAGTGACAACCGTGCGAACTGGCTGGTTGCTTGTTTTCGTTTAAACATAACAACAGGTATAATATTCCCGGTAAACACAGATAGAACTGTAAAACTTAACGGACAGACAGGTAATTGCCTATAATTTACAGTCGCCCCTTGGGAACCAGGCCCCGGCTAATATATAATTCAATTGTGTATTCCCACTTCCACGGGTTACTCAACCCGGTTTAAAATTAATGTCACGTAACTGTTTTAAAGAAAGAATAGAAACAAAGAGTAACGTTTATTTGGTCACAGTTCGTGAAACACAGAAAGACAAATAACAAAATAGTGTGTGCCTCACGGGCCGGCTGCGCCAAAAAGGTTTATTTCAGCATTGATGCCAGACAGATGCTGTCTGACACTGGTTTCTAATGAACTTTAGGGACAAGTGAAGGGGAATACAAACAGTTTCAAAATACCTAATAAATAATGTATTAACTTGTAAATAAATAAGCTTTTACTTAATCACGTATAATTATTAAATGCTGTGGAAATGCGTTCCTTGCCGAGCATGTGTGGTGTGAATGATAGGCTGATAAATGATGTGATACGGCAGCGATGCGGTTTGTAGTGACAACAATTGAAAAGAGTATGCTTAGATGGTTTGTTCATGTTGAGAGGATAAATGAAAGAAGACTAACTAAAGGTATTTACAAGGCAGATGTGAGTGGAAACGCCGGGAGGGGACGCCCTAGGAGGACATATAGTGACCTTAATGGTGATGTTCTTCAGAAAGGTCAGGTGCGTAGTAGTAGTAGTACTCGCAACCGGCACGCGTGTATGACCAGATATATGATCGTAACAGGTGGCGTTCTGTGTTTCTGTTACCGCCATGGGAAGAATGCGTGAGTTTGTGTATGTATGTATGTAATAAAAAAATAACAACAAGTACTGTCTCAGCAAATCCTGTTCAAAGTCGTAGTCACGAAGGGGTCGGCAAGCGGGCAAAGGTGTATAGTAGGTACCTACAGTAGGCTTCGACTGCCCCGTTGGTCTCGCTGTTGCAAGCGCGACTGCTGAGCGTGGGATCCTTGTCACCTCCCTAAGTCTGGCTATTGAGCTGGCAATTTTACTTAGCCGTTTGTTTCAACAGATGGCAGCATCAGCGACTCACTAATTGCCAGATACTGTAGTTTTACCACGCCATCTAGGAGTCGACCTACTTTTATAACGTTTCCTGGAATCCTTTCTTTAAAGTTTAATAGTTCCGGGTTCTTTTATATTTTTATATAAAGTATTAAATAAAAAAATTCAGTTGTTTGATTTAAATTGGTAACGATAGAGGCCATTCTGATGTGTTTATCCATTGCAAATAGCTCTAAACGAAATGATTAACAGATCATCATTTTATGGGTTCAAATTGGAGTTGAAGGCTTCATTCATGTTTTTCTTGAAAACACGTGCATTATGAGTGTAAATAGATAAAACAGCATTAAAAAATAAAGTTGAAATTTTTGGCAATCTGACTTCAGCCAAAATTCTGCCTTTTAACGCTTTTTATTGATTGTTAATTTCATAATGGTTACCTATGCTGCCATCTATGATGTTTTTCCAAGACTAATTATAATTTGTTCGAGTTAAGACCCCATGCCCCGTGCCTCGGAAGCACGTAAAGCCGTTGGTCCTGCGCCTGAACTCTCTCCGCGAGTGTCGAATTTCGGTCCCATCAGACTCAGACTATGAAAGTAAAATAAACAGTGAGTGCACCAGTTTGTGCGCACACACTTGTGCACTATTATATCTCCTGGGTACCATGGCTTATTATTTATTTAATAAAACTGTTCGAACACAAAAAAGTACAAAGACGGACTTAATGCCTTAGGCATTCTCTACCGGTCAACCAAGGGTCGTGAAGAGGTTAGATGGCAGATGGCTTCGGTTGTAAGGAACATTAAAACACTTTAAAACATTATAAATTGTGTTGAACTTAAATTAAATAGATATTGGTGCCGATTCTCTTGTTACAAATGCCTCTAAACTAGACAAAAAATCACTAAAATTTGGTTTAATCCTGTCAAACGACGACTTCCCATTCTGAAATTGACTAAAGTGACACAACTTATCTATATTTTGGTTTGACAGCATTAGGATGGCACTGAGTTATTAGTTTAGTGAAAATGGCAATTTTACTATTCTGAATTTGACGTTTTTCACCTAAAATTATGGTTGTCTAACTAAATCTGAACATGAATCTGAATATTTTTAATCGCGATTAAAAAGGTGTGGAATAAAATTTGTTGTCGTGAACTAAAATTCACACCAACATAACACCTCGACTTCAGACTTGCAAAAACAGTACTGTATCTTTTTTTATTTTGCTCATATCTCGAAAACTGTGTGTCCTATCGCATAGCATAGCATAATCAGCCTATAACGTTCCCACTGCTGGGACACAGGCCTCCTCTCTATGAGAGGTAGTGAGCCGTAATCCACCACGCGGGCTCAGTGCGGGTTGGTAGATGTCACATGTCTTCGAATTTTTGGTTCTAGGACATGCCGGTTTCCTCACGATGTTTTCCTTCACCGTTTTGAGAGCAGTGGTGATGAAATTATTTACACAAAGTAAAGCGCCTGCTTGGGTTCGAACTCACGACCTACAACTCGTAAGTCGGGACCGTTACCACTGGGCCACCACTGCTCTTTCCTATCCTATCGCAAAAATAATGAAATTTATCGACCCCCTTTAGGAAATACTTAAACCCCTAAAACTGAACATACATAAATTAAAAATCACGTCCCATGCGCGCCTCCGCCTCTAATAAAAAATCACGGGGTAGGGCAAACACGTTGCGAAGCCGAAAGAAAAAAAAAATACCACGTGGACTCGCGATTGTCAAATTCTATTTTAGTTGTGTCAAAATTATTTTTAAATTTAGAGCTTTTTGTGTCAGAATAGATTTAAGATTCTCATAGTCAAAAGTAAGGAATTTTTGTGATAGTTTAGTTCGGTGTACAAGAGAATCGGCGCCATTGTATATATAACTAGGTAACAAACCTATAATACACATACATACATATTAACTAAAATATATACGTATTATTTAATTTAATAAATACGAATTCAAGGGTGAGAGGTGTTGAGGTGACTACGCTCTTTGTTTTCAAAATATCTCTGCGATTTCTCCTAAATGCGTACCGACCGTTGGCCGTTCTGATATCAAGAGGAAGCGCATTCAAAAAAAGAATGGACTGAGGATGATCACTGTTTAAACTGTACCCTAATTGCGTAATACACAATCAATTGGAATCTGAATCGATTTTAAACAGATTGCTAATCCATTGCTCTGCTCAACAATGTAAATAACGCAATGAATGTTGTTGAACAGTCAAAATCGAACCGATTAGTCGTAATCGTTTACGAAAATGTGTTACGCAATTAGGCTGGTGGTCGAAAAAAAAAAGTTATTTCAAAGAAGGCATGGTCTGTGTCCTAGCAGTGGGAACCTAATGGGCTGGTTATGCATGGTAGAAATGAGATAATCGAAAAAATCTACGAAACCGATGTAAGTAAGAAGAAGCTAAACGCTAGTGCGCTATAACTTATATATATATATATATTATTTAAGTTTATTCACTTTTTATAACGTTGTTTTTTTCCCCTATTATCTCCGTTGAGATTGGCCACCTTAACCGAAATCGGTCGGGAAAATATTTTTATCTATTACTAACCTTCTCCGGCGCGCACACAACTTACCAAAGTTTCAGCACAATCGGTAGAGCCATTTTCGAGATAAAGCAAGACTAACGAACAGCAATCGATTTTCATATATTTGTATATGTAAACGACCACCTAATGCCCGGCATGCGTTGCAATGCCTCTTTTTTAAAACCACCCGTCTATTAAAGCGAACAAAATAAAAAACTCAAATCGGTTAAATCTACACCGCCACATGCGAACAACGCATCACACTGACGTCACCCAAATCCTGCATCGCGCAATCAGAGTTTACCGCGCAGCTAGCATATTTAGGGATATGAGGAACAGGGTGTAAAGTTCACTCATACGCTCAGAAAAGGGAGGATCCTCCGACCACATGGATGTCGTATCTGGTGGGCAACTGCCCGATGATTGTTGTCGGGAAGTTGTATATATGCTAGCTGCGCGGTAAACTATGATTGCGCGATGCAGGATTAGTGTGATGCGTTGTTCGCATGTGGCGGTGTAGATGCCGCCACATCACTCCCCTCCGAAGACCGGAGGTCGATAGGGGACTAAGTCTTGTATCTTGCGATGCTTGCCAATGCCAGTTGGGTTCCAGTGGGTTGGAACCGGGTGTCGCATAGTTCGCGGTGAGTCGGACCGCTGGTGTCGACCAGGAGAGGGATTAAGCGCTCTGCTTGTGGACCGGCCGAATGTGCAGTGTGCTGTGCCAAGGTTGCTGATGAGGCTGAAGGTGATGACCAGGTATGCGCTTGCGCTGCATGCTGATGGTCAGGACAACCGTTCAAGCCGTGGTTGCTGGCTGGCTGTGTGACTTGCGGGAGTGATGATGATGACGTCACGCTGAAGTAGTTGCACGAAGGGTGCGCTGACGTTCATACTCGGGGTCACCAGTGAAGGGATGTGCAGATCACGTCGGGGTCACCAGTTTAGGGATATGAGGAACAGGGTGTAAAGTTCACTCATACTCTCAGAAAAGTGGGGATCCTCCGACCCGATGGATGTCGTATCTGGTGGGCAACTGCCCGATGATTGTTGTCGGGAAGTTGTATATATGCTAGCTGCGCGGTAAACTATGATTGCGCGATGCAGGATTAGTGTGATGCGTTGTTCGCATGTGGCGGTGTAGATGCCGCCACACATATATTCAATTTCCCGACATCAATCCTCGGGCAGTTGCCCACCAGATGCGACATCCAACTGGTCGGAGGATCCTCCCTTTTCCAAAGGGTATGAGTGAACTTTACACCCAGTGCCTCATATCTCTTCACGTTTTTGAGTTTTAGCTAGACGCTTGAACAACAATTGTTATTTTCATATATGAAGAATAAGAAAGAAAAAGGAGAATATTACGGAAAAACCCAACACTTTGACCTGGGATTAAAATAGTCCGTAACTATACAAAACAAAAAAGTTATTATAATCGCAGTGTGTGCCCCAGTTTCCTAATGATATTTTAATATCTAAACAACATGACAATAAAGCTCAATATCTGGGTCAAACGCACTTGAAATAGCTATTACTGAATTATTGTTTGTTTATTTAGGCTATACTTACTACTTACTGAAAAGGGTGTGGTGGGGGTACATTCAATCAAATAATATATAGCCTCCTCGAGTGGCGAATGTAACGTTTGGCACTATTATTGTAACATCAACATTTATTACTATTTACAATGGGCATTGTATTAAAACACACTACAGCACTGTATATATGTACAAATGAAAGACGTAAAGATATAGTTTGTCCACAAAATAAAACAAAACATGCTGTTATATCAAAATTAAACCTGAAGGTACCTCGGTCCTTTTTTTGTTTGTTTGTTTGGCATCTCGCAGGTCAACCTATTGGGTTGTCGTCTGCTTAAGCGGACTTGCCTGTGGTTGCCCTAATAAATTAAGGCCTCCAGCCAGGACTTAAACTTATATACTAACTAAAACTAAGCGACAACGCTAAGGGCACCCCCTGTGGGGTACGAACCTCGGCTTAGGGCGTCGCTGGAAGAGGGTAGCAAATGACTAGCTGGATCAGGATTGATATTATTTTGGGACCAATTTAAAGCTACAGGCTCAGCGGCGCGGGCTGGCTCGAGCAAGGGTCGGGAGGATACCTCGGTCCTCTCCTTTTTTTACATTTATTCCCTGTACTACACAAATTGTAAGAGTCTCAAGGAGGCTCGTCAAAGTGTTTTACGAAGATACAAAGAATTTACTAACTGTGTTAAAGTTAATATATATATACTCACCAACAATAAGCTTTTCCTAAGAGTTAAGCTACTCAACATATATACGTACGTGTCTATTGTCAACTTTTTGATTGTTTATAAAATTTTATCAGACTATTTTAGCTAATTTCGCCTGAAAAACAGGATTACCTAGTTCAGGTACGTAAAGTCTTAGGAATTTAATTTCGATTTGAGCAAAACTATAATAACTTTTATGCCTTGTAATTTTTTGAATAAAATATGTAAAAACATATTATATCTGGGCAGTTAGCCTCGGCACCGCTACAACCTTTGATTACTGGCTCAACCTCAAAGTAACATATCATAAATTCACGTCTTGTATCCCCGAAGGGTTGGGCAGAGGTGTACCTGTAGTACACCCACATTTCGGCAGTTATGTTTAAGTCCCATGTAATAGGGGGCGAGCCTATTGCCATCTACCGGGCACAAATCCAGACTTCGGGCTGCTACTGAGAAATTTCAGATAGAAAAACCCAATAACACGTTGGCCGACCTGGGAATCGAACCCAGGACCTCATACTCAGCAGTAGCGATTGCGACCACTAGACCAACGAGGCAGTCCTCCTACCTCAAAGTATTTATTTCAAATAATGGTTTATTTGAAATAAATGCTTTGAGTTTTACAGGCACTTTTGAAGTGTCAAGAGGTCGGTCAGTCAGAAATATCAAGCTAGTTGCCCGTTCCAAAGCGTATTCTATAGGTCTAAGTAAAATCAAAAAACACTGGAAATTCTCGTATTTTTGAGAACGTAAGCATTCTAACCTCCGTCACGATTTGTCAAAAATACGTCAAATTTTCATATTTGACAAGTTCATGATATTTGATTGTCGCCGAGGTGTGACTGAGACTAAATTTTGAAAGTTTTAAAATACGGGAATTGGCCTTCAGTACAATCTTTTTAAGACAGACTTGATAATGCGTTGTGTAACTAATAGGCTCTTGTTACTGGATTGAAATTAACGGCTGCTAAATTCTAGTCCAGCGCTAGCTATTGGATGGTAGACTGAATTGTAAAGTGTTTGTACCAAGCCACTCAGAAAGTCTTGCGAAAAAAAGTTTTTATGTATGAGCGACTGGCCAGTTATAGTCTATTTTGAAAATATGATTATTTGTAAGTAAGAATAGGTACGTTCCAGTTTCAAAATTTCCTTCCACATTGTTTGCGAGCCAATTTAAATTATTGAGTCTCATAAAAAAATGAATCAGCGCCGGGAACACTTTTGCGCTATGATTTTTTACGATTTCAAGTGTCGCCTGAAACCGGCATAGACTTCAAATGGCATTGATGGATGAAGGCCCTTCGTAGGCAACCAAGTATCGTTGTTATAACGAATTCATGCGCGGTCGACTAACTTTGGGGGATGAAGAAAGAAGTGGTCGCCTTTTGGCGGCTGTTACGAAAGAAAACGTGCTAGCAGTGAAAAAATTAATCCAAGACATTAGGCGAGTTACATATCAAGAGATTCAGCACATACTGCAGGTTGGATCGGGAAGCCTTCACGAAATTATACACGTGTATCTTCGCGTGAGGAGGATAGTTTCACGCTGGGTACCGCACAACCTCACCGATGCTCAGAAGCGGACACGGGTGGAATGGTGCCGTGATATGATAAACAAAATGTAATACAATCTAAAAAATAATTTATTAAAATAAGCCGTGACAGATGCTTAGAGATGACCAGTCCCAACTGTCGGTGCCCGTTGACGAACATGACACATGGATCAGCACCACTAAGCTCAAACATTTTGAAGGGAGCTAAATTATCCAACACACGCGCCACCGTCAGCGAGACGTTTGTGTTAGCATGACGTACTATCCTATCAGCCGCCAGGGCACATTCAAGTCAATGTGAGACATTACCCGGTAAATGGTAGCTCCATAGTACAAACTATTCACACCTGTGCAATGCATTTAAATAATACAAAGGAGGTTGAGTTTACAATGCAAATAATAATATATTCTTACAATCTTCAGCAGCTTCAACAGTATTTCAAATGTTAATTAATTAGTCGTGGCGTGGTGTGGGGCAGGACCAGCATTGAGCCAGGCATTTTTATCAGCGTTATTGTGATTGTGACTTAAGTTGGAAAAGACATATCTGGCAGTATAAAGGTAGGCGGTATAATAGATCATAGTAATTAGTACTTGTAATACTCGTAGCTTTCCCTGCGATTTCACTCGCATGAATGTCAGAATATATGCCACGGGAACCTACTGCTAGGACTACCGGGATTTTAACTGGGGTTTCATATGATAGAACTCAACTGGTTTACGCGGCGCACGCCAGTAAAGCTTCCAGTCCAACAATCATCGTCATATTTTAGCCAATTACAATATGGAGGATTTACAGCTAATAAAAACAAACAAAAAAGGGGAAAAAACACATCGCCTTATTTAAATTAAGAAGCTATATAAATACTAGTTTTACAATTTAATGACTGAAATAAAAGAGAAAATAATGAAAACAAAAACAAAACAATATAACCTACCACAACTTAAAAAAATTGAGACTTATTCACCTTCTGGCCGAAAACAAGCTAACTGTGAATGGATCACAATCAAATTCCTTACATATCTCATTAAAATTTCTGCTTTCTGAGTCGCGGGCAGTTGGAATATAATATGTAGTGATATTAAGATAGTGATTGGTACAAATATCAATCTATCTAGATATTTTTTTTTTTTTTTTGGGTGGGACATCATCAAATTACATAAGTAATTTACACGCCCTCCCGCTCTGGGTGGAGCGGGAGGGCGTGTCAGACTTTAACTGACTAAAACCCACCTGTGTTCCTTCAGTTGCCTGTGCCATGGCAACGGTTATCTCTTTCGAATTACCCGCGACCCTGAGGCGTCGGCACTATCGGACCCCGTCATTTTGTGCTGACATCTCTTTGAACACGACGCGCCGTCGACGCTGGTCCTTACCGGATGGTGAGCTACCCATTGCTCGCCGTACGCAAGCCCGCGCCTACGGTGGCCGGGAATCTGTAGGCGACTCCCGACGCCCAGGGCGTCTCCTGCGGCGACTAGTGGGAGTGTGAGGGTGCAAGGCTCTCTCCCTCACAAGCATTACTGCTTCGGAGAAGGATGTGACGGCTTTCCACTCTCTCTCGCTCCGTACCATGGCCTGGACCAGGGCCGGACGCGAGAGATCGCCGCCGCCGATCGCCTCCGTGAGGACACTGCGGTGCTCCGCCCGAGCTGGGCAGACCTCCACCGTATGCTCCACCGTGTCCTCCAGGCGATCCACACAATGGTGACACCCGGGCGTTTCCTCCCGCCTTATGCGAAACAGGAACCTCCCGAAACAACCGTGTCCGGTGAGGACCTGTGTCAGGCGGAAGGTGAGGACGCCGTGGCGCCTCTCCAACCACTCCTCAAAGAGAGGACTTACCGCCGCTATTGTGGCTTGCCCATACATACACCTGCAAGCAGTTTTCTTATTTATTTTTTAATCACATTTTTATGTTTCCAGATAAATATGGGTAAGGCCACCAGAACTTCAAAAAGCGCTGCATGGATACTGTGGGTAGTCAATTTCATTATTATGGTAAGTTTTACATTACATTGCACGTTACAAAACATTAGGATTTCCTCGACTTGACTCAACGTCACTTAGGTGGTTTGATATTCATAGTTGCAATTTTACTCCGCATCTCAAACAGCATGTCGATTACGTAAAAATCTCACCGTGAAGTCTTGTGAGGAGTGAGCTGTCCGTGCCATCCCGTCTTTGTCAATCCCTAGCATCAGTGGCACTGACAGCTCACACCACGCTCACTTCACCTAAGTTTTCACGGGAGACGGTTACAGAATAGCACTACTGTTTCCTCAGTCGAGGTGAATTTTAGTTGAGGTACCTTCTATCAAATGTATGGTACGTCGGCATCTACCTTGAGGCTTCCTTGAGGTAGTCAAATAAGGAACTTTAAACCAAAACACGCCAATTTTATTGAATATTGACGTATTCGCGACATTCTTCAGCATCAGCGCCTCTTTTTGTGAACCTCTAATTATTCCCATTTTGGGAACCTAAAGATACTAAAATAACCAAGTATCTGCGACCAACTTGGATGTAGACGCAATCCGTAATAGTTCTAACCTAACCCGTTTTGTCGGGGTACCCTACAGTTGTTACTGCAACCAACTGAGAGAAAAGGCCAACATGGTACTTAATGTACCATGTTGGCTTTCAGATCTTAATGATCTTAATATTAACGAACAGCTTCACATATACTACCGTTGCCGGCATCAAACGTGTGCATCATTAGAAGCTCAAAAAGGTTTTACAGGTTCATTCATTTTTAAAAAGGGTCTATCATTCGAAGGTCGTTAAGTTTTTAGAGGATCAGTTTAATATTTCTCTAATTTAATGGCCTCACAAGTTTAATTTACCTTAGTAATTTACTATGTAAGCGGTTTCGTTTTCTGTAAGACCCTGAATGTCATTGCCAATGGCTGGCCTCGATTCAAACCTTGCTCTTACTGACCTAAACACTTGACCTTCATATGTAAATTGGATGAAGAAAATGATTCGTCCTTCACAACACATTTAAAGGAAACATTAAACATTTTTGGCTGTAAACTTCATAGTTTTTTCTTGAACTTACTGACTGATAAAAATAATTTATTTTTTCATGAATATGAGACAGCCATACAGAGTAACTTAATAATAAGCCCAGGATAGACAAAAACGTTTAAAGATATTATTACAATAACATTTGGGCTGGTCAACTGATGGAGAATGTGTAAAGGTAGATTGTAAAATGGTTTGGTTGTCTTTGGATTGGTTCGCCCTATACTCTCGTACTAAAACTGTATCACGAGCATATAATCTTCCTCAATTTTAGAACAACAGAATACCACAAGGTTCCAGTTACAAGTCCAGTTAAGTAGTTTGATTACATATTGATGTATAGGTAACAAAACATAGTACAGTTATATTATTTAAGTTACATGATTGTGTGGCGGCATCTACACCGCCACATGCGAACAAACGCATCAATCCTGCATCGCGCAAGCAGAGTTTACCGCGCAGATAGCATATATACAACTTCCCGACAACAACCATCGGGCAGTTGCCCACCAGATACGACATCCATCTGGTCGGAGGATCCTCCCTATTCAGAGAGTATGAGTGAACTTAACACCCTGTTCCTCATACCTCTTCAATTGGAATAATAAAAGTTTAAATGTTTTTTTCAACACACTTGCTCATAAAGTGGCTCTATGGTCACCGCAATTAGGCACAGAATGACACCCATAATCAAACTGTGACTTTTTCATTGCTATAACTCACTAGTGAGTTACAGATGTTTTTTTAAAAATTATTGGTGAAGTGGCGTTGTTCTTAAATCATTTTCTTCGTAACTAGTACTTGTAGACATTTTAATTAATTAATAACTATAAATTCAATAGTAAAAACGAGTAGTGAAAAATGTTTCGCTATGGCGGGAAAAATTAATCAGTTTTCCTATGCGCGTGCATTGCGATCGGCCACAGACTAAATGGATGAGGTTTTTTTTTATTTTCCGCGCATAGGGTTTGCGCCTATTCTGCCACGTACAAAATGGGGAATTAAAAGTTATCTTCTATTACAGAAAAAACAAAAGTTATATTTGAGTGAAAGTTTTATTTATTAAACACGTACGAGTTAAAATTATCTATTTAAATAAGAAGTTGCATGAAATTATTGCTCATTTCATGCAACTTCTACAATAATAACAATGCAATAGGAACATTAATTTATTTGTTCTATTGAACACGATCTTTTTTTGAATAAAATGAGTTTTTATTGATATTTTATTCACAAGAGTGTTGAAAAACGTCGTATGATACACGTGTGTATTGATAATTACCGTCTAGTGTTACACACTAGTACCATAATGTACTATTTTTCTGGGTTGATTCCTAGATCGAGCGCTCGCATATGTGATTCCTTTTTGGATCGTCCTTTTTCGAGTATCTGAGTTGTGGCGGTCAGAAGCAGTCGCTCAAAGTAAATCACCAGTATAGAGGATGAGGAACAGGGTGTAAAGTTCACTCAGACTCAATAGAAAGGGCAGGATCTTCCGACCAGACGGGCGTTGTGTCTGGTGGGTTACTGCCCAACGATTGATGTCGGGACCTTGTATACCCGGTGTCCCGTGAGTCGTCGTCAAGCTGGAATCGGGTGATAGGTCAAGACATAATAGTTAACAGTAAAAATAAAATTTTCGTTAATTTTGAATCCTTCCCTTCTGAACTGTAGCAGTTGGCTGTAAATTTTGCAACAGTTTTCAGAAGCATTATTCAGGATGACATAAGAAAACAATATTTGAAAAATGTTAAAATTTGTAGCAACAAAAGACCATTACAGGGAGGTAGATTATCTCGATTTTTATAAATGCCCGTTAAGATTTTTTTATTCTTCTGTTAAGACTAAGAAAGCTTTTAATTAAGGAAAAAGGTATGCCCCATGCAAAGCTTTTTCCTAAATTAAAAGCTTTCCTTTGGATGATGATAAGCTTTCACAAGTTTAGGTATTTACAAGGCAGATGTGAGTGGAAACGCCAGGAGGGGACGCCCTAGAAGGACATATACTCGTAATGACCTTATTGGTGATGTTCTTCAGTGAAGTTCTCGAAAACGTCGTGCGTGATTGACCAGCGGGGTAATTGTGTAACACACTCAACATTAGGAAGGGCTTTAATTTTGACAGTTCAACAACATTCATTGCGTTGTTGTGCAGACCTTTTTATCGAACATATGAAGCAATGGATTAGCAATATCCTTCAAAATTATTCAGATTCTGATCAATAGTCTGTTACGCATTTAGGGTGCTGAACGTAAACGTACTAAAACGAGTTTGTAAGGATGGTAGCAGGTGGCGTTCTGTTGTTGCTGCGTATGAGCGGCGTGAGTTTATGTAAATGTCACAAGTTTCCTTCTTTGTTTCAGATGGTCTGCTTATTAACAGTGGCATGTGGTTTGTGGATAATATCGTCTTCCGCCAGTATATCTAGTGTTATAGACGCCTCCGGAAGCTCAACTTTGAAGGTGAGAAATTGTGTTTTTTTAAATAAAAAAAGCCATTTATTATCTGGCGACACAGACTCATAGGAAAATATCTTAACCTAAACATACATATTTCCATTCAAACCAATAATTCATATGTATTTTAAGCTAAGAAAAAGCGACGTTGTCATATTTCAAGTAAAGGTACTTTATATAAATTATCGTGTGAGGTTTGTATCAAAACGAAAAAAAAAAACAAAGGGCCATCCCCTTTGCTTTTTTTTTTTCGTTTAGATGTTCTGTTACGTGGACACTCACGAGTGTTTTACGTGAATACGTGAACGTAACGAGAAATATTTTCTGTGGTGGGTAGAGGTCGTGCCGTCTCAGTCCTGACTCGACGTAACAAATCCTTAGATTCTTTAGCTGTCGTGTGGTGTAATTATATTTATGATGTAGATGATAGATATGTAGCTGCAACACCTAACTGTATCACCTGATTTTGTTATAATCAGTTTCTTTTATTTCTTTTCATGCTTCCGACTATAAAAGCAAATTTAAAGACGTCTTCACTTCATTATGCCACTTAATTCTTTAAGATGGTCTCATTAATACTCTAGACTTATGGAATAACAAACGGAAGACGATGTATATTAGTCGTCATCTCGGTAGTGCCCCCCTTTCTATCCATATCATCTTCCACACAGTCCATCCATCGTTTGGTCTGCCCCTACTCTTATAGCCATCCACATTCACACTATATGTCTCTCTTCTTCTATAGCTACTTCTCCATCAGTCGTCATCTCGGTAGTCCCCTCTTGCTAGCCATATCATCTTTCACACAGTCCATCCATCGCTTCTTTGGTCTTCCCCTACTCTTATAGCCATCCACATTCATACTCTATGTCTCTCTTCTTCCATAGCTACTTCTCCATCAGTCATCTCGGTAGTCCCCCCTTGCTAGCCATATCATCTTTCACACAGTCCATCCATCGCTTCTTTGGTCTTCCCCTACTCTTATAGCCATCCACATTCATACTCTATGTCTCTCTTCTTCCATAGCTACTTCTCCATCAGTCATCTCGGTAGTCCCCCCTTGCTAGCCATATCATCTTTCACACAGTCCATCCATCGCTTCTTTGATCTTCCCCTACTCTTATAGCCATCCACATTCACACTATATGTCTCTCTTCTTCTATAGCTACTTCTCCATCAGTCGTCATCTCGGTAAATGATAAATGATAAATGATTTTATTTCTGTAAATAGGTTTGTACAAACACTTTTACACGTCAATAATATTTTAAAAACTAGGTGAGATCGGCATTTCCTATCTGACTACTCTGAGAAGAAACGCCGAAACAAACTCAGAGGTCACAGTCTCTTTTAAAGTCCAGACATAATCTTGGTCAGGTCATGTGAAGACCATGTGGATTGATATCTGAAATGGTCTTTCGAGGAAAGAACCACACAGAATGAGTGGACCTGTCCAGTCAGTGCACGCATTTGTCAGTTGTCATGCAGCTCAACACAGAACTAAAGGAGCTAAACGATTCGACGAACATTACCAAAGAAAGGACATTTGGGTAGGCCGCATAAATTACTCAAACTGCCAGACCATGATTAAAACTAATAATTAAAAAAAAAAAAAATGCATTAAAAAAAAACAACAAATCCACAATGTCTTCACATTCACAATAATTAAAATAGTATAATCCTTTACAAAGTAAATGGCATTGCATATATAAAGTGCATCAATGTCAAAGTGTAAATAAAATATTAAAATAATCTTGGTCATATCATATGAGGACTATGTAGACTGGTGTCTGAAATGGTCTTTTGAGGAAAGAACCACACGGATTTGAGTGGACCTGTCCAGTCAGTGCACGCATTTGTCAATCATCGTGCAGCTCAACTCAGAACTAAGGAGCTCAACGACTCGACGAACAATACAAAAGAAAGGACACTTGGGGAGGCCGCGTAAAGTACTCAAACAGCCAGACCATCATCACTAAAAGAAGAGAGAAAAAAAAAAAAAAAAAAAAACGCAAAGACCCACACAGTCCGCACATTCACAAAAATCAAAACAATATTATACTTTATACAGTAAATATATACATGTCATTGTGTAGATAAAAGGTAAAAGAAAAAGAAAAAAAAGTAAAAATAGCAAATTACACATCAATTATGTCTGTGTAAACTTATTGGAGCAGCTCAATCCCAAGCCTTCTTGTCCTCAATATAGTCCTTGACAGTATAGTAGGCTTTCTGGCATAATTTCCGCTTTATAAAAGTTTTAAATTTATTAAGGCTTAGTTCTTGAATGTGGCTAGGAAGTTTATTATAAAAACGTATACATTGACATTTAAACGAGCCACCTATTTTCTTGAGCCTGGTAGTGGGAACAACAAATTTGTGTTTATTCCTAGTATTTTTGTCATGGATATCACTGTATTTTTTAAACAGATTAATATTTTTATGTGCATATAAAAGATTTTCATAAATGTACTGAGAAGGCACAGTCATTATATTAATCTCTTTAAATTTGTCTCTGAGGGAGTGTCTGGGACTTAATTTATAAATTGAACGAATTGCCCTTTTTTGTAAAACAAAAACTGTTTGAATGTCGGCGGCATTTCCCCACAAAAGAATACCGTACGACATCACACTATGAAAATAACTAAAGTAAACTAAACGCGCTGTCTCTAAATCAGTTAAATTACGAATTTTTCTAACGGCGTATGCTGCAGAGCTTAGTTTTTTTGACAATTTATCTATATGGGGGCCCCATTGAAGCTTGGCATCCAAAGTTATGCCTAAGAACACTGTGGAGTTTTCGGGTTTCAACTCTTCACCCTTTAAAAGAACACTAGTTTCTACTTGTCTAACATGAGGTATCGTAAACTTAATACATTTAGTTTTTTTCTCGTTAAGAAGTAGGTTATTAACATTAAACCAGTTAACTACCTTAGCGAGGGCGCTATTTACAATGTCAGTAACCAGCTGCTGACGTTTCAGTTTAAATAAAAGTGAAGTGTCGTCTGCAAACAATACTATATCATGATTATCCTTTATGAGGTATGGCAAGTCATTAATATAAATAAGAAACAAAAATGGGCCAAGAATTGAGCCCTGGGGGACCCCCATTCTAACTACAGATCCAGGTGATCTTTTTCCGTTAACATCTACTCTTTGAATCCTATCACTTAAGTAAGAAGTAAGAAGATCCAGAGAGGCGTTCCGTATTCCGTAGTGGTGCAGTTTCCTGATTAATGTTTCATGAAGAACACAATCAAATGCCTTGGACAGATCGCAAAAGATGCCCAAAGCATCGCACTTGTCCTCCCATGCATTATAAACATGTCCTAAAAGTTCAACTCCGGCATCAGTAGTCGAACGACCCTTTGTAAAACCAAACTGTTTGTTATGCAGTAATTTGTGTTTATTAAAAAATCTTTGCATTTGATCTAAAATAAGTTTTTCAAAAATTTTACTAAAGGTAGGTAGCACTGAAATAGGTCTATAATTAGTAGGGTCAGATGTGCTACCCGATTTAAACAATGGTATTATTTTACTGTTTTTCATAAGATCAGGAAACTCACCACGGTCAATACAATTATTAAAAATAACAGCTAAAGTAGGTGCTACAATATCTATAATTGACTTAGCAACGTCCACAGAATTACCCCATAGATCTGTGGTCTTTTTAACATTTAATGTGTGAAAGGTTTTAATTATATCTCTACAGGTGACATATTGGAAATTAAACTCAGAATCACAAACTGGAACGTTTTCTTTAAGCAAAGACTCTGCAGTAGTGGGCGATGAGTTCAGAGATTTAGTAGTCGATACGGGAATCTCTGCAAAGAAATTTTCAAAGGCCGCGGCGACTTGAGAATCTGATTTAATTATGTTGCCATCAATATCAAGGCTGAAGTCACTACTTCGGTTGCATGACCTTCCCGTTTCGCTATTAATGATATTCCATGTCGTTTTAATTACATTACTACTATTTTTAATTTTTGAACTCAAGTAACGTGACTTGGCCATACAACAAACTTTTTTAAATAATTTTGAATAATTCCTAACATATAAATTAAATTCAGAAGTGTTTATACAAGTCCGTTCATCATACAACTCATAAAGTCGTTTTCTACTTTTATGTATACCAATGGTAGCCCAGTCACTGAAGGAAGCATTACTGTTAACCGAAAATGTCTTCGGAATGAAAGTATTATCAAATTGTGTACAATACATTTTGAAAAAAGCATTATATTGTTGATTAGAGTCATCATTAGTTGAAAAAAGTGGTAAATTACTTAGAAGTTTAGTTTTAAATGTTTCCAAACGATTATTAGTTTTTGGATTAACAGTGATATCTTTTTTTTTAGTTTTTTTGTTAATATTTGAAATAGTGACCAACTGTCCACAATGATCTGAGTCTATTAAATTAATAATTTCCTTGTGGGTTGGTATAACATCTGTATAAACATTATCTAGGCATGTGGCACTAGTGGGAGTTATTCTAGTGGGCTCCAAAAATTGGTTAGCAAGATTGTATGACTGAAACAAACTTATAATTCTAGTACTTAACCCAGAATTTTCTAACAAATTAACATTAAAATCACCACAAGTGATAATAGACTTATTAGAATTACAGATTTTGTTCAACACTTCATCCATAACCTTTTCAAAACAATCATACAATCCTGAAGGCGGTCTGTACACACTTAATATAATGAACTGCTCCAATTCGATACAGGCTATCTCAATTGTTCGCTCAACAGAGAGGCACACAATATCCTTACGGTCTTTAAATTTGATCTGGTTATTTACTAATATTAATGAGCCACCATGTATAGCATTTACTCTGCTGAACGAACTACCAACCTGGTGATTACTAAAATTGAATATAAACTGGTGGCCTTTAAGCCAATGTTCTGTCACACAAAGAATATCTATATTGTTACAATTCAGGAATAAATCTACTTCTAAATCTTTGTTTAAAAACCCTTGAATATTTTGATGCACCAGGTTGATATTATTAAATTTATTTAC
This sequence comes from Dasypolia templi, assembly GCA_963555695.1. NCBI lineage: Eukaryota > Metazoa > Arthropoda > Insecta > Lepidoptera > Noctuidae > Dasypolia > Dasypolia templi. Next base: position 2,995,092 of record OY743166.1, read on the forward strand.
ACACACATTTGGTTTACCATTTGCTTTCCTTACATTTTTGCAAGAGGTTGCCTCTATTGTCCTTATTTCTAATTTAAATGAAAGTCAATGTCAATAATTGGTTCCAAATTATTGGCAGAATAGTCTATCATGTCATTGCATTGCTCAAAAGAAGCAAGTTGTTTAGCCAAATTCTTGGCTGTAATAGAAAAAAAATATGATAGCGACACAGCTATCTGTCTTTTATGATAGTTTGAAAGATAGTACATAATAATATTATACCTATCTTTTGTCAAATACAAGTTATTACCAACATAATTGTTAGTATCAATTAATTGAAATAGATTATTATTAAATGTCAAATTATGTAATGTCATATTTATTTCAAATCTTACGTTATTTTCCTCCTGTGGCAAACTGTTACTATAGGGGAATGTAAACAACACTATTTTTCTTAAACTAAGATTAGACAATGTTCTATAATATTGTAGCAATTCTCCTTTGTTCATGTTTCCCCTATTACCCATAAAAATTAGTAATGTAGTGTCCAAGTGTGTAATGGGTAGTCCCCTCTTGCTAGCCATATCATCTTTCACACAGTCCATCCATCGCTTCTTTGGTCTTCCCCTACTCTTATAGCCATCCACATTCATACTCTATGTCTCTCTTCTTCCATAGCTACTTCTCCATCAGTCATCTCGGTAGTCCCCCCTTGCTAGCCATATCATCTTTCACACAGTCCATCCATCGCTTCTTTGATCTTCCCCTACTCTTATAGCCATCCACATTCATACTAGATGTCTCCCTTCTTCTATAGCTACTCCGCCATCAGTCGTCATCTCGGTAGTCTCCCCCTTGCTAGCCATATCATCTTCCACACAGTCCATCCATCGCTTCTTTGGTCTTCCCCTACTTCATATAGCCATCCACATTCATACTAGATGTCTCTCTTCTTCCATAGCTACTCCGCCATCAGTCGTCATCTCGGTAGTCCCCCCTTTGCTAGCCATATCATCTTCCACACAGTCCATCCATCGCTTCTTTGGTCTTCCCCTACTCTTACAGCCATCCACATTCATACTATATGTCTCTCTTCTTCCATAGGTACTTCTCCATCAGTCGTCATCTCGGTAGTCGCCCTCTTTCTAGCCATATCATCTTCCACTCTGTCCATCCATCGTTTGGTCTGCCCCTACTCATATAAGCATCCACAACCATACCTACTCAAAACTTTTCTGATGACATGCTTTTTTCTTTTTCGCATCACATGCCCAGATTATGACACAAATAAGTCCTTTCATAAATACTTCACTAAATAAATCAGCATATATTTGCGTACGTCTATCAATTACAATCTGAATCATTTTGAAGAATATTGCCAATCCATTACTTCGTATGTTCGAAAAATTTGTTTGCTCAACCACGTAAACGCAATGAATGTTGTTGAACTGTCAAAATAAAAGGCATTTCCACAGACTACTAAGATACTGGGCATTACTACTGTTGGTGGGTTACGCAATTAAATTACAATGACAAATAACAATGGCGTTCGTGATAGTACAAGCATACCGCTGTCTATGAATTATGTATCATTTGGCACAGCGCAAGGCATATCTAGGGCGCGGTATTTACCTATTCATTACAAAATTAAATAAAGACGAATAAACTGTTCTTTGTGAAAGAGTTTTCGTTTGGCAAAAAGAATGGAAAAAAATAACTTTTCCTCTAATAACTTATTGAGCTTCTAATAATGAACACTTATTTTTTAAATAAATTACTTTTTTTTCTGACCTTTCTCACAGTTGGTCCTTGACCGAACGGGTTAGGTTAGAGCTGTGACCAACAACGCGTCAGCAGAAATGGTCGCAGTAACAAAGTTAAGGCACCCCGATCAGATGGCTTAGGTTAGGTTAGAACTGTGATCCTTTACGGAGCTCTGATCTGGGCGGCTGACCTGACGGCCGGTAGTATCTCTGTTCTGCGAAAGCCGCAGAGAGCGATGGCCGTCAGAGACATTACCGGGTATCGTTAGATCTCCTACGAGGCGGTTTGTGCACTGGTCGGATCTCCGCCCTGGGATCTAGAGGCGAAGGTGCTCGCGTTAATGTATCGGTGGCACGAGGGAGCGAGGGCGCGGAGCGAGTGACCGATGCAACGCCATATAGAGCAGCGTCGGTCGTAGCTTCGCGAGGTCGTAGCTTCACGAGATCATGGTGGCGGAATGGCGAGGCAGGCTCTCACGACCTTCTGCCGGCCTCGTGAGTATTGAGGCGGTCCGGCCGGAGCTCGACTGCCGGGAGGAGACAGAGTGTGCCGTTTCGGAGGAGACGCGCCGTGCCCTCATCTCAGGAGTATTCAGTGACCTATCGCTGCCGATCATAGTCATTTCGATGGTCGGCAACGAGGAGTCCTGGGACGCGGTGGTTTCCTTCTGCGAAACAGTAATCTTGCAGGAGGCTGGGAAAAGGGACAGAGAGATCTCGTCCTTTCTCCCTATGAAGCGCACCGGGCGTAGGGCGGAGGCTGAGGCCGGACCACGCCCTCCTCCAGCCAAAATGGGGCCAGGGGCGACGGACTCGGGGACGTCCCTGCCCTCCGTATATCTGGACCCTAGGTGGCGGGCCGGCACCAGTCGGGGTTGCGGAAGAATCGTACGTTCCCGCGACCCCGGCGTAGCGGTTTAGGTGTGAGATGGAACACCGGGATGGTTTTTAGTCAATAATAGTCGGACAGTAGCGAAAACTAAGAGCAGAAATAACAACAATCAGCCAATCGAAGAACTGAATCCTCGAATCGGAACTCGACGCAATCTCAACAGAGATTGGCCAGGTGCGCAGGAGATATTATAGTGCACAAACTTGTGCGTAAACACGGGAGCACTCTCTGTTTTTGCTCTCATAGTGCGATGGGAGGGCAAGACACCAACAGCATGCGTAGCATTACCAACTTTTTTGACGGAAGAGTATACAAACTGACAGATAGAATAGACAAACTGACAGATTTCTTTTATTGATCTGTCATTAAATCTATTATTTCTTAGACAAAACTCGTTTCTATAGTAGTCATTTTACGACTTGCGGGGAGCGATAAAAAAAGGTTTTATGTGCGCACCAAGGCACTTACAACTCCGGATGCAACTGAGAAATTCCTAATGGAATAATAGTCGTCTTATTATGAACAAATTGTATTTGACTTAAAGAGAAACTTAACTAAATTAACAATATGTTGTAGTTTAAATTTACGTAGTTCAAGCCATCTATGAAAATGGACACCACGGTTTCATGTGTATAATAAATCAAATATGTACTTATGTCTTATGTCAGTTTAAGCTAATAAAAAATTAAACTTAAATGTCTAATAGGATGTCCCGAAAGTCGACGTCAAGCCGTAGTCTGGTGATAGGTCATGTCATAATATTTAAGCAGTTTTACTTACATTCATAGTCAGCAGGTTTTAGCTAAGCCATATTTTCAAAACATTAAGATCTTTCTGTGCTTCTGATATAATATCAGTGATGGAGTCGCCAAAATAAAAAGACAAGTGTCGTCTGCATACAATGATATGTGTCCAGTCAGACCAGCAGCGGTACAAATGTCGTTAAAATATGTATATGAGGAAAAGCAATGTACCCAGGACCGATCCCTGAGGTACTCCGCACTGTAGATTGGCCGGGGCACTTGAATTTTTTATTACGTTCGATAATGATAATGATAAGTGATTAATTTCTGTAAGTAGGTTTGTACAAACACTTTTACACGTCAATCATATTTTTAAAACTAGATGAGATCGGCGTTTCCTATCTGACTACTCTGAGAAGAAAGGCCGAAACAAACTCAGAGGTCACAGTCTCTTTTAAAGTCCAGACATAATCTTGGTCAGGTCATGTGAAGACCATGTGGATTGTCAATCATCGTGCAGCTCAACTCAGAACTAAGGAGCTCAACGATTCGACGAACAATACAAAAGAAAGGACATTTGGTTATGCAAAGGCATTGGGGTAGGATTTCATGAAATTTTAATTCACATAAACCTACATGGGCACTTATGAAACGTTAGAAGCTAGGTGCACGGTTCCAATTGGTCGTTTCCTATGGAGGACAGCCTTTTAAAAATAATTGACTTTTAATTTTTTTTCAAATTACAGTGTTAATAGGTATGGGAGGACAGTTTAGGCCTGTCAACAAGTACCAGGTTAACAAAATAGAAAATGGTCTACAAATCTACAGTCTACAAGGCCTAAAACGTTCTCACATTTACAAAAAAAAAAAAAACTTTTTAAACCCAACTACTTAGTTGACATTACAAATGTAACAAATCTGAATGAATATCTATATGAGAGCAGTGGTAGCCCCGTGGTAACGGCTGTGACTTACGAGTTGTTGGTACGTAGGTTCGAACCCAGACAGGCGCTTTACTTTTTGTAAATTATTTCATCACCACTGCTCTCAAAACGGTGAAGGAAAACATCGTGGGCAAACCGGCATGTCTTAGAACCAAAAATTCGAAGACATGTGACATCTACCAACCCGCACTGGGCCCGCGTGGTAGATTACGGCCCACTCCCTCTCACAGAGAGGAGGCCTGTGTCCCAGCAGTGGGAACATGATAGGCTGATTATGCTTATGCTTATGAATGAATATCCTGTTCACAAAAGATACTAATAAATAGTTGTAATTATAATTGTAGGTATATAATGTCAAATAATGAGAATATTATGTCAAAGAAGCATGTTAGCAAATAAACACCATCTTTTGGTGTGGTACCAGGGAAGCCACATGTGCAGAAGGAATTAGCGCCAAACTTCCTTGTCTTCGATGTAGTCAAAAGTCAAAATCAAAATATTTTATTTCACTTAAACCTACATGGGCACTTATGAAACGTCAGATTCTAGGTGCACAGTTCCAATTGATCGTTTACTATGGAGAAGAGCCGGCAAGAAACTCCATGGTTACTCTTTTAAAAATATTTGTCTTTTACAATGATTTTTAATTACAGTGTTAATAGGTATGGGAGGACAGTTTAGGCCTGTCAACAAGTACCATATGTTTAACAAATAGGCAATGGTCTATAAATTTACAATCCACAAGGCCTACGACGTTCTCACATTTACAAAATATAAAATAATCTAATAAAGTAAAATCAAAAACTAATTAAAAATTGTAGGTATATAATGTCAAATAACGAAAATATTATGTCAGTAGTCTTTCTAATAGATAGAATTCCCTTATCGCAATGTTTATTACCGGACCGATTTGTATAAAATTTTGTGTGCATATAGGGTAGGTCTGAGAATCGGTCATCTATAAAAAAAAAAAAAAGAATTTGTGTGTCAGCTAATAATCATAAAATATTCATAAACTTATATGTGGGATTTCATCACTAAGTTCTGTAACCGACTTTGGCAATTTGTTATAAAACCGGATACTGTTTATAAGAATGCCTATACCTACTCCAGTACGAAGATTACTTGAGCCTTAAACTCCGTTATCTATTTAGTCCATTTCCGTCCCCTCTAATACTATAAAAGCAGTGAATATCGTAATTGATATACATTACGACTGATAGCTTGCACGATATGATTGATATCAGCTGTATACAGGTCATCGGGTAATTATGAACAATAACCGGCAGTAGGGCGCTTCGGAGAGTGACTGGCAAAGCTGTGTGGGGCAGGCAGGAAAAGAGTTGACAATGCAGTTTATTAAAGTGAAAACTTCTTTAGCGGCGTTGTACACTTTTTTTTTGTAATGGGTAAAAAATGTTAAACTCGCGTCAGGACACGTGACCTGATCGAAAATTCGTAAGACGGATGATTGTTGATTTTGAATTTTAGTGATTGATTTTTCTGAGAGATAAACTTTTTCATGTAATATAAATTGTCATGTTTGTGTACGATAGCGCAATAAATAAATATTGTATTCTACCACATAAATGATAGTACTTTTATACTGATAATTAAAGCAATTCGTGCAAAATTATTCCCTAACCATTCCAAAATATCAAAAATGCACAACGTTAATATTCAAGTTTTCACTTCTGCCGGGACTCCCGTAGTGCAACCCGGTGTTTTGTTTTATTTGGAGTAGTTGTTTGGGAAAATTTACCTCTCCTATAATATAATAATAATAATAAGAACGAAATTTGAAGCCCTGGATTACGCCGGGGCTTCTCCGCTGTATACGACACCGTGACCGCATGCATGTCAAACTCAAAAAGTCGGAAGATAATCTTATTTTAAAAGTCACCTACACTCGCTATCGCAATTTCTGTAATTCCCTGCTGAGGAAACTTAAACGCTCGTATGAAAAGGAACAGTTTTGTACTGAAAAAAAATAATGCTAAGGCAACGTGGAATGTTATTAAGAAGGTTTCAGATCTTCAAACACAATCTTCTACCTCTTTTGACCTGTTACATTTATTTGATAACCCAAAATCCTCGCTCAACCACATCAACAACTTTTTTGCTAATGTAGGCAGTAGCTTGTCGTCGAAATTTAAATCACCTTCAATGGTACCCAATTCTGTGTCGAATTATAATTCGTGTAGCTCAATGGCCCTCTTTGAAGTAACCGAAGACGATGTTGACTCCATTACGTTGGGTCTTAGGACTGATTGCGCTACAGGTTTAGACTGTATACCATCTAAAATAATCAAGGCCTCGCGATGCGTAATAGTTCCGCTCATTACACATATCTGTAATTTGTCTATAAGTGCAGGTGTCTTTCCAACGGCGTTTAAAAAGCAGTAGTTCACCCTATTCACAAGTCTGGGCGCAGAGATGATGTCAATAACTACCGCCCAATTTCGATTCTAACAGCAACGTCAAAGATCTTAGAACGAATACTGAATAAGAACCTGGTCAGTTTTATTGACGCCAACAATATCTTAGCGAATAACCAATACGGTTTCAGAAATGGAGTTAGTACCGAAGATGCAGTTATGGATTTGTCTAATCACGTAGCTAGGACGCTAGATAGAAAACATAAGTCCCTGGGAATTTTCATTGATCTGTCAAAGGCATTTGACATCGTTTCTGCCCAAGCCCTATTGAGTAAAATGGAAAGCATGGGAATACGTGGACACCCATTGAAATTTTTTGCCGACTATCTCAGCGATCGTACCCAAATAGTGAAAATCGGACCCCACGAAAGTGATGAGCTTCCAATCACATACGGCGTTCCGCAAGGCAGCATTATGGGGCCTACACTCTTTCTCATTTACATAAATGAACTCTGCAAACTGCCTCTCGACAATTGTAAGATATTCACGTACGCGGATGACACTGCCCTTGTTGTAGATGGATATGACTGGCCCCAGACATTCCAAAACGCCGAGGCTGCGCTGTCCTCCGTAATGAAATATTTGGCCGATAGGTTGCTCACTTTCAATGTCGATAAAACGGTATACGTTCCCTTTGCCATTCGGTCAAATCTGTGTCCCTCGACTTCCCTTACCCTAAAAGCACACGCATGCTGTTACTTAGCGCAGTGTAGCTGCCTCTCCCTCACCAAATCCACTTGTGTAAGGTATCTAGGAGTACTCATTGATCAGCATCTCAACTGGCACCCCCATATACTCAAAGTCACGTCCCGCATACGTAAGCTGATATATGTTTTCAAGAAGCTAAGAAACTCTGCTGATTACGAAACGCTTAAATTAGTATATTTTGCCCTATGCCGCTCTGTCCTAACGTACTGCTTACCCGTTTGGGGTGGTGCCACCCAAAATGTATTTATCCGCCTTGAGAGAGCCCAGAGAGCTGTCCTCAAGGTAATGCTCTCTCTTCCGCGTAGGTACCCCACTGTACAGCTCTATTCCGATTGCAAGGTACTTACTGTCAGGCAACTTTATGTGCTCCTGTCGACATTACGCAAACACTCTGTCCGCCCTTTAAATGAACCATCTGGCAGACTTAAGCACAATGTTTTCCCCTTTGAACGCCATAGAACTGTATTTGCCAAACGCCAATTCTACGTTAATAGCATTAAAATGTACAACTTCCTAAATAAAAAATAAAAAATTTATTCTTGCCCCTTAAATCAATGCAAAAACCTACTTAGAGATTATCTACAAACACTAAGTTATGACAACACTGAGGATCTTCTGCTCGGTAATTTACAATGATGAAATGGCTACACCCAATTGCTTCTTACTATAAAGACCCTACAGCTACAAACTACATAGACACACTCACATATCCTACACTCACTCACTACACACACACACTCAAACCCTACATTTATTCACCTCACCAAACAGTTAAACGTTTCTCATTTTGTGATTTCTTTACTAAATTTATATCCTGTTTTTTTTTTCACACCATTTGCTAATTGTTAAAACGTCCTATTTAGTGTAATATGGCTTTGTTTGTTACGGAGAATCACTGACTCCTAAGACACAGGCACATACACCTAGTTTAGGAGTCAGAGTATTAAATTTATTGTTACCTAGTTATAAGCCTAATGTGCCCTTGATCTTGGTATAGTAATAGGATGGCTTTTGGTGAAATAAAGAAATAAAATAAATAAAATCTGTCCACTTCTTCTAAATTTCTTTCTTTGCTGAAAGAGATTTGCTTGCCTAGATAGACATACTTTTGAACAAACTCGAGAGGTATGTTGTTAACCAAGATGGATGTCGTTAGGTGATTAGTGGTAACTTTGGTTTTGTCGAGATTCATTTCCAATACAACTTTAATACTGGCTCGGTGTAAATCGTTTATCATGTTATTTAATTGTTGTGGGTTTTCCGAGAACAAGATAATATCGTCCGCGAACCTCAAGTGACTTAGAAACTTCCCGTTTATATTAATGCCTTGCTTTGACCATGGTAATTCTTTCATTATATACTGTAAGACCGCAATGAACAATTTTGGTGAGAGTGGGTCACCTTGTCTGACACCCCTCTTGATGTTAAAATTTGTGCCTGTTCTATCTAGCTTGACTCTACTCAAGCTGTTGGCATAGATGTTTCTTAAAATATTTATGTATTTTTCGTTTATGTTTTGATTTTGTAATGCTTCCCAAATACTGTCGTGTGATATAGAGTCAAAAGCTTTTTTGTAGTCAATGAAAGCTACATATAATGGTCTATTATATTCCAAGTATTTCTCTATCACTTGGTCAACTACCTGAATATGATCCACTGTGCTGAAACCGCTTCTGAATCCTGCCTGTTCAATCGGTTGGTGTAAGTCGATGTCTGAGGATATTCTTTCAAGCAGGCAGGAGGCGAATAATTTGTAGCGGCATGACATCAGGCTTATGGGGCGATAGTTCCCTAAGTCCGCTGGGTCACCTTTTTTATAGATCAAAATTATATCTGATTCCGTTCACGAATGTAGTACTACTTCTTCGTTTAAAATCTTGTTCCAAAGTAACGTGATAGGTGGAAGTAGTACAGTCCTTGCCAGTTTGATACATTCGTTTGTAATTCCGTCAGGTCCCGGGCTTTTTTCTGGCTTTAGCTTCATTATTTGTTTCAGGATTTCAGGTCCGGTGAACTCTTGAACCGGCAAGATGTTCCTCCATTCGTAACTGGCTCTTACTTGTTTTATTGAGTCTGGGTGGCTATAAAGTTTAGCATAAAAGTCCGTGGCTACATTAATGATCTGTGTACGGGACTTGCATTTAGTAGTGCCAGGCTGGAGTGATAAAGAACTGTACAGTTCAAAGAAATGGATTCCCCATTTCTTTGATCTGTACAGTTCTTTATATGCTTTTTTGAGGATCTAGATTTTTCGAGGTGTCTTTGTATCGTGTTAATTCTATGGGTATCGTAGCATTTTCTTATTTCCTTATTTGTTAGTTTATTAAGGTTTTTCAGCATTTCTTTATCGGACTTGTCCACTTTAGGCTTATTTTGAAGTGTGTTTCTTTCTTGCATGAGCTTTAGTGCTTCCCCCGACAAGATTGTGCATTTTCCTTTTGATTTTGAGCTTTTTAAACTTGCTAATATTGAGTGCGTGATTTTTTTACTGTATTCATCAGCTTTGTGATTTACAGCTGAAGTTACAAGGTTTGGGATATAACTGTTTAATTTTTCAATATATGTTTATTTCTCTTTTAATGTTTTAATCGTTGTTGATGCGTTAGAAAAGTTGCGTCTGCTTTTTGTTGTTGGTTTCAGGTTTAGTATGGTTCTCAGCAGTCTGTGATCTGATCCAAAGCTGAATGAGGAGAGTACTTCATACTTGTAAAATAAGTTAGGTTTTGTAGACATGATAACATCAATCTCATTTCTTGTATTTCTGTCGGGAGAGATCCATGTCCATCTCTTGGTATCTTTTAGCTTGAACATAGTATTAATTATTTTCAAGTTATATTCGTATGCGTATTGGATAAGTCTTTCTCCGCGAATGCTTCTTTTCCCAAAACCATGTGTACCGGTAACTGTATGCTCATGTTGTTTGGGTAACCCAATCTGCGCGTTAAAGTCTCCCATAGAAATTATGTGGTTTGTGGAGATAGAGTCGTGAGCTTTCGCTAGGTCTTCATAAAAGTTGTCTATATCTTCTTGAGATGCGCTCTCTGTAAGTGCGTATGCCTGTATTATTGCAAAGGGTAAGTTCTCAAGTTCTATTTCCAGTATGCAGACTCTCTCCGATATACCGGTGAACGCTTTTATATTTTCTTTAAGTTTTTTCTTGACTAGGAAACCTACACCATATAGGCCTTTGGTTTTTCCTATATAGTACATTATGTAATCATCATTTTCAATAATGTCTTCTCCTAGTCGGCGGACTTCACTTAAACCTACTACGTCGTGGTTAATGTTTTGTAGTGTTCTTTTTAGCTCGATAAGTTTTGCTGTTGATGATAGTGTTTTGGCGTTGAGAGTACAAATGTAAAAATTGCTTTTATTTACTACAGGTGTACGTCTAGCTGATGTACTGCACCTATTCTTATGTTGCTTATTTTCTTGATGTCTCGGAGGGTTGTAGTATCCAGCGGTGACTAGCCGTACTGGGAGTACCTCTCCTAGCCTCTTTAAATTTCTGGCCTTTTCCCAAAGTAACTAAGCTAGGTTTGCTGACCAAATAGATTAGGTTAGATTATAAATGTGACCAACAGCGCGCGAGCCGAGCAAGCGAAGCAAGCGGTGCCTCGTTAGCGTGCCGCGAGCGCTCCTTCTAAGTTGGTCGCGGTTTCTTGGCGATTTTAGTTTTTAGGACCCAAAACCGGAATTAATTTAAGGTTTATAAAAAGAGGCAGTTTATATTAGAGTGTTCAATAATATTTTTAGAAGCGCAAACTGGTAATTATTAGAAATTCGATTATAATGAATATGTCTTACCTTTCAACATGTATTTAATTTATTTTATTCCGTTCAGGTAACTTCTTGTTCCAATGCTGGACAAAGTCGCCCCTCGAAGCAAATAAGTAAAATAACATTGTGTTACTATGCGTTGTGGGAGAAAATAAACATTATATTTATTGAAAAAGACGTTCAATTATGAATTTAAATTGAAGTTAATTTAATTTAATTTTCATATATAGACCCTATCAAAGCACAACAAAAATTATTGTTACAAACATAGAAGTCGAAGAGAGCTAAAAATTAAGCAAAAACATAACATAACATCACGCCTTGTTTCCCCGAAGGGTTGGGCAGAGGTGTACCTATAGTACACCCACATTTCGCCAGTTATGTTTAAGTCCCATGTAATGAGGGGCGAGCCTATTGCCATCTACCGGGCACAAATCCAGACTTCGGGCTGCTACTAAGAAATTCCAGATAGAAAAACCCAATAACACGTTGCCCGATCTGGGAATGGAACCCAGGACCTCATGCTCAGCAGTAGCGATTGCGACCACTAGACCAACGAGGCAGTCAATCAAAATCTAGAATAATTAATAACGCGTTTTATTGTACAATGTTTTCTAAACAGGGTAATCTGTACCTTACAAGTTTGTAAAACAATTCTCAAAATAATAAAAGCTCTTTGCTTCGGGCTGACGAAGGAGTTAAAATATATTTTTAAAAAAACTGAGAAAAAGTAAAAACCTTAGTGTGAAAAATTTGCATTTTTGTCACAATGTGGCTCTACTTGGAAAACGCTCTTTTCGAGCACATGCATTGTAAAAACAAAGACAATACGGTTAGTATTTATAAAACGAACGTAATAACATTTAATTGTGGTCGGTGAACTGTGTGCGTGCACAACGTAAAAACAGCTGATATCTATACATATGCAAATTTGAAGTGTCTGTTTGCAATGTCAAAATAAAAGCTTAAAAGTTAAAACAAAAAAAAAAATGTCAGTCTGTCTGTTTGTTCCGGCTAATCTCCGAAACGGCTGGACCGATTTTGATGGGACTCTCGCTGGCAGATAACTGATGTGATAAGTAGTAACAGGCTACTTTTGTTTTAGAAAAAGAAGAAGGATACGGCGCAAAAAATTAAGTACAATTGGCTTTCCGTCATGCACGTGAACGAAGTCGCGGGCACAGCTAGTTGTCTTATATAAACTGCTTTAAAGTAATTTGTATTTCTAACACGCCATGTGCCTTCGAAGCCTGATATTAAATTTTATTTTTTGTATGCATAATTAGCCTATAATGTTCCCACTGCTGGGACACAGGCCTCCTCTCTGTGAGAGGGAGTGGGCCGTAATCCACCACGCGGGCCCAGTGCGGGTTGGTAGATGTCACATGTCCTCAAATTTTTGGTTCTAAGACATGCCGGTTTACTCACGATGTTTGGCGACATAGGAATGCATAATGCCACGAATCGCAGCGATCAATAAAATATCTCGCACCTTTGTCTGTCTTGTTCTGTGTTTAAACGAATGAGTGAGAATGAAGACACTACAGTATCTGTTTTGGAATACTTTCTTGACACTCAATAGGTAATTTGCAACTGAGCAGTTTTTTTTTTTTCATGATATTATATATCGACATTCAGAGTATAAATCAAACTCACTTATATATCGACATTTTTGTGATGGCACAAAGCCATATTGTACATCAAACTAAGTAACTTTTAGTTTTACTTAATTATAATCATCAATTTCAATTCAAACAGATTATTTCAGAATATTCCATTGGTATACGAGTATTATAATAAGTGGAACACTAATAAGTCCACAGTTTGACGATTGATATGAAATTGGTGCTTAATATTTAGAAAATATATAATTCTTACAGTCGTGAATCGCATTTTGATCAACATACGACCAAAAACACAGCTGCAATTTGCAAAAAAATTAAGAAAATTTGAATTTGGCGGGCTACAGCTTTATAAATGATAAATGATTTTATTTCTGTAAATAGGTTTGTACAAACACTTTTACACGTCAATCATATTTTAAAAAAACTAGGTGAGATCGGCATTTCCTATCTGACTACTCTGAGAAGAAACGCCGAAACAAACTCAGAGGTCACAGTCTCTTTTAAAGTCCAGACATAATCTTGGTCAGGTCATGTGAAGACCATGTGGATTGATATCTGAAATGGTCTTTCGAGGAAAGAACCACACAGAATGAGTGGACCTGTCCAGTCAGTGCACGCATTTGTCAGTTGTCATGCAGCTCAACACAGAACTAAAGGAGCTAAACGATTCGACGAACATTATTTTGACAGGAAAAGCAATTTCTAATGTGACAGGGAATTTTAGAGCGGCTGAACAATTAATCCCTTTGTTCATATCGCATGTCAATAAGGAGACCACGGAAACTGACATTTGTGAGTACGTAAAGATGAAATCCAATGAAATAGTTACTTTAGAGAAAATTAATATGAAGAAAGAAAGGCCTTACAATGCTTTCAAATTATATGTACCCAAACTCAAAATAGACACTTTCTTGGATGACAACCTATGGTCGGAAGGTATAACCTTCAGACGGTTTATTCATTTCAAGAACGGCAGAGCCACCATATCGGCGATTAAGGATGCAAATAAACAACTCACATAATGGATACAGTAATTAGAAATGTGAAATTTACGACGTTCAATTGTAAGAATATTGTTAGATCAGCTGATTGCGTGCGAGAATTATGTGAAGTTAGTGACGTCATAGCTTTACAAGAGACCTGGCTGCTTCCTCATGACGTAGCATACTTGGGGAATTTGCACAGTGATTTCACTTTTACTGGCAAATCCGCCGTGGATACATCAGCCGGAGTTTTAATTGGAAGACCTTACGGTGGAGTGGCCCTGTTGTGGAGAAAGTCCATGTTCCAAACGGTAACAGTGTTGTCGTGCCAAAGTGATCGCCTAGTAGCTATTAAAATTGATTATGCGGATAGTTCTATATTGGTTTTCTCTGTGTATATGCCTACTAATTCGACCGAAAATCTAATAGAGTTTACTGACTGCCTCAGTGAGATAATAGCAATATGTGAGAGTAGTGATACGGAGTGTGTATTTATATTGGGCGATTTTAATGCACATCCCGGTGAACTTTTTGCAAGCGAGTTAATGACGGTGTGTGCGGAGCAAGTGTGGTCATGTGTGGACATCGATTTGTTACCACAGGACACGTATACGTTTGTTAGCACCGCGAATGGTGCATCACGATGGCTAGAGCACTGTGTGGTGAGTAGTGCTGCGAGACATTTAGTTGTGAAAGCGTCCGTTATGTATGATGTGTACTCATCTGATCACATTCCGGTGATGATTGAATGTAATTTAAAATTAATTGTACCCAAATTAGTGTCTAGAATCAATAAATGTAATAAAGTTATATGGGGTGAAAGGGATAATAATAAAATTATGGATTACTTGGGCTATTGTCATTCAAAACTAAAACTTATTGATTTTCCTATGGATTTCATTAATTGTGCTCATGGAATGTGTTCTGATACTCACCACTTCACACTGTTGAACCAGATGTATTCTAGTTTGGTTAATATATTAACAGAGGGCGCTGAGTTTACTTTTGTGGTGAGTGCTTTAAATAATAAGAGAAAATATGTACCTGGTTGGAACATGCATGTTCGTGGCGCTCACGGAGAGGCTCGACTGTGGTATCAAAATTGGCTTTTGCACAACAAACCCAGGGCAGGGTATATTTATGATAATATGTGTAAGTTTCGAAATATATTTAAGAGCAAACTAAAATACTGTCAAGATAATGAACAGCAAATTAAAATGGACATAATAGCAAATAACCATTCTAAGAAACAGTTTGGGTCATTTTGGAAGTCCACAAATCGCCTGAATCCAAGGTCGGGCCGCCCAGTGAGTGTAGCGGGTGTGCATGAACCGACAAGTATAGCAAATGCTTTTAAACAACATTTTAAGGTTGATTCACTACTTAGAGATCAGACTCAGATGTTCGATGCAGAGGCCGTCTCGGGTGTCGTTACCGTCCACTTCACTTCAAAGGAAATTGCATTGGTGATCTCGGGAATGAAAAGAGGTAAGTCGCCCGGTCACGACAGTCTTAGCATGGAACATCTGAAACACGCCGGCGTACACCTGCCGCGAGTGTTGGCCATGTTTTTTAACCTTTGTGTTAGTCACTGCTATTTGCCTGATGACCTTATATACACCACTATAGTGCCTATTGTTAAAAATAAAACCGGAGATGCCTCGGACATTTCCAATTACAGGCCTATATCATTGGCGACTGTCATAGCCAAGTTGCTGGACAGTCTGCTTGACAAACAGTTATCGAAGCATATTAAGTTGAAAGACAATCAGTTTGGCTTTAGACCAGGGCTCTCCACCGAGAGTGCTATTTTATGCCTCAAGCAGACTGTAAAGTATTATACTGACAGGAAAACTCCTGTGTTTGCCTGTTTTCTGGATTTGTCAAAGGCATTCGATCTCGTTAATTATAAAGCACTGTGGCGTAAGCTTCAAGAGGAGACTGCCTTGCCGATTGACATCATAAAATTGTTTAATTATTGGTATAATAATCAACTAAACAGTGTGAAGTGGGAGGGGTCGTTTTCTGATGTGTATCGGTTGGAGTGCGGAGTGAGGCAGGGGGGATTGAGCTCACCTCGACTTTTCAATCTGTACATGAATCGACTGATAGTTGAGCTCAGCAACACTAATATCGGTTGTCATATAGTTGGAGTGTGCGTTAATAACATTAGTTATACCGACGATATGGTATTGCTGAGCCCATCTATCGGTGCCTTGAGGCGACTGGTTTCAATCTGTGAAGCGTACGCGGTAGCTCAAGGACTCAAGTATAACACCAATAAGAGCGAAATAATGGTTTTTAAAGCCGGTGCTGTAGGTTACCCAACTATACCAGAGATATCGCTCTGTGGAGCACCTTTAAATAGGGTGACGATTTTAAGTACTTGGGTCATTGGGTTACCGAGGATTTGAAAGATAATATGGACATTGACAGGGAACGTAGATCGTTGTCGGTACGCTGCAACATGCTGGCCCGCAGGTTTGCACGATGTACAGAAGCGGTAAAAATTGCTTTATTTAAATCTTTTTGCTCGTCATTTTACACGTGTAGCCTGTGGGCTAGTTATAGTTTGCGTGCATATAGTGATCTACGTGTCCAGTATAATAACGCACTCAGGATACTGTTGAGGCTGCCATGGCGATGTAGCGCGTCAAAGATGTTTGCTGAGAGGCATATAGATGGTTTTGCGGCCATCGTACGTAAAAGAACCGCTTCTCTGCTTGCTCGTCTTCGTGGCAGCACCAACACAATCTTGTATTTATTCGCAGATAGATGGGAGTCTCCAATGCTGCGACATTGGATGAAACCCCATACTCTATAACTTGTATGTCTACTAACACTAGTTTTTTAAGACCATTGTTACTAACACTATGGGCGTAGCCCGAAATAAATGCTATGATAATAATAATAATAATAACCAAAGAAAGGACATTTGGGTAGGCCGCATAAATTACTCACACTGCCAGACCATGATTAAAACTAATAATTAAAAAAAAATGCATTAAAAAAAAACAACAAATCCACAATGTCTTCACATTCACAATAATTAAAATAGTATAATCCTTTACAAAGTAAATGTCATTGCATATATAAAGTGCATCAATGTCAAAGTGTAAATAAAATATGAAAATAATCTTGGTTATATCATATGAGGACTATGTAGACTGGTGTCTGAAATGGTCTTTTGAGGAAAGAACCACACGGATTTGAGTGGACCTGTCCAGTCAGTGCACGCATTTGTCAATCATCGTGCAGCTCAACTCAGAACTAAGGAGCTCAACGATCCGACGAACAATACAAAAGAAAGGACATTTGGGGAGGCCGCGTAAAGTACTCAAACAGCCAGACCATCATCATTAAAAGAAGAAGAAAAAAAAAATGCAATGAGCCACATAGTCCGCACATTCACAAAAATTAAAACAATATTATACTTTATACAGTAAATATATACATGTCATTGTTTAGATAAAAGGTACGTATATAAAAAAAAACACTAAAAGAAAAAAAAGTAAAAATAGCAAATTACACATCAATTATGTCTGTATAAACTTATTGGAGCAGCTCAATCCCAAGCCTTCTTGTCCTCAATATAGTCCTTGGCAGTATAATAGGCTTTCTGGCATAATTTCCGCTTTATAAAAGTTTTAAATTTATTAAGGCTTAGTTCTTGAATGTGGCTAGGAAGTTTATTATAAAAACGTATACATTGACATTTAAACGAGCCACCTATTTTCTTGAGCCTGGTAGTGGGAACAACAAATTTGTGTTTATTCCTAGTATTTGTGTTATGGATATCACTGTATTTTTTATACAGATTAATATGTTTATGTGCATATAAAAGATTTTCATAAATGTACTGAGAAGGCACAGTCATTATATTAATCTCTTTAAATTTGTCTCTGAGGGAGTGTCTGGGACTTAATTTATAAATTGAACGAATTGCCCTTTTTGTAAAACAAAAACTGTTTGAATGTCGGAGGCATTTCCCCACAAAAGAATACCGTACGACATCACACTATGAAAATAACTAAAGTAAACTAAACGCGCTGTCTCTAAATCAGTTAAATTACGAATTTTTCTAACGGCGTATGCTGCAGAGCTTAGTTTTTTTGACAATTTATCTATATGGGGGCCCCATTGAAGCTTGGCATCCAAATTTATGCCTAAGAATACTGTGGAGTTTTCGGGTTTCAACTCTTCACCCTTTAAAAGAACACTAGTTTCTACTTGTCTAACATGAGGTATCGTAAACTTAATACATTTAGTTTTTTTCTCGTTAAGAAGTAGGTTATTAACATTAAACTAGTAAACTACCTTAGCGAGGGAGCTATTTACATTGTCAGTAACCAGCTGCTCATGTTTCAGTTTAAATAAAAGTGAAGTGTCGTCTGCAAACAACACTATATCATGATTATCCCTTTATGAGGTATGGCAAGTCATTAATATAAATAAGAAACAAAAATGGGCCAAGAATTGAGCCCTGGGGGACCCCCATTCTAACTACAGATCCAGGCGATCTTTTTCCGTTAACATCTACTCTTTGAATCCTATCACTTAAGTAGAAGATCCAGAAGTAAGAAGATCCAGAGAGGCGTTCCGTAATCCGTAGTGGTACAGTTTCCTGATTAATGTTTCATGAAGAACACAATCAAATGCTTTGGACAGATCGCAAAAGATGCCCAAAGCATCGCACTTGTCCTCCCATGCATTATAAACATGTCCTAAAAGTTCAACTCCGGCATCAGTAGTGTGACCCTTTGTAAAACCAAACTGTTTGTTATGCAGTAATTTATGTTTATTAAAAAATCTTTGCATTTGATCTAAAATAAGTTTTTCAAAAGTTTTACTAAAGGTAGGTAGCACTGAAATAGGTCTATAATTAGTAGGGTCAGATGTGCTACCCGATTTAAACAATGGTATTATCTTACTGTTTTTCATAAGATCAGGAAACTCACCACGGTCAATACAATTATTAAAAATAACAGCTAAAGTAGGTGCTACAATATCTATAATTGACTTAGCAACGTCCACAGAATTACCCCATAGATCTGTCTTTTTAACATTTAATGTGTGAAAGGTTTTAATTATATCTCTACAGGTGACATATTGGAAATTAAATTTAGAATCACAAACTGGAACGTTTTCTTTAAGCAAAGACTCTGCAGTAGTGGGCGATGAGTTCAGAGATTTAGTAGTCGATACGTGAATCTCTGCAAAGAAATTTTCAAAGGCCGCGGCGACTTGAGAATCTGATTTAATTATGTTGCCATCAATATCAAGGCTGAAGTCACTACTTCGGTTGCATGACCTTCCCGTTTCGCTAATAATGATATTCCATGTCGTTTTAATGACATTACTACTATTTTTAATTTTTGAACTCAAGTAACGTGACTTGGCCATTCAACAAACTTTTTAAAATAATGTTGAATAATTCCTAACATATAAATTAAATTCAGAAGTGTTTATACAAGCCCGTTCATCATACAACTCATAAAGTCGTTTTCTACTTTTATGTATACTATATATAATCTAAAACGTATTTCCGTAAAAACACGTAAAACCAAGTTGTTACTTTGACATTCAATATTCCCAATAACTAAAGGTTCCCTGTAGTCCAGCAGGTACAAAACAATTATCACGATAACGGGAAGACAGGTTTTAGCGTATTGATGGCAAAAAGTTCAAACAAAGAATAGAAGGCGGGCCATTCGCTGTGGGGAGGTGCCGCATACGCACTTGAGGTCTGAGCCGTCCGTGAACCCTATGTGGAGATTGTCTTTGCTACGGCCGAATTTATGCATCGAACGCGTTCGGCGCTCCGATTGGCCCTTTGCAATCTTAACGGAACTTTCGAATGATAAAGGGCCAATCGGAATGCCGAACGCCGTCGATGCGTAAAGTGAAATGGTTAAAAGAAACTCGCACTAGGGCCTCGGAAAAGTGTTCCTATTAAAAACGTTTAGTAACCGACGTTACCGTTGGCTTGCCACCTACGGATGGGAGGATTACCAATAACGATCCGTAACCGTAAAGCATGGAAATGATGGTCTGTGGTGTGTGTTGGAGAGATTTTCAAGTCAGCCACAGTAACGTGTGCCCGGGCGGAAGGTTCTCAGATGATATCTTGCTGTGGAAGCGTTACTATTGGCTGGACTAGCTGGAACCACGCCTCCAAGAAAACTTTTTCAGCTCTTCAGCCTCTCAGCACAACTTCTTAGTGCCTCACTAAGACGCAGTTGTGCTGTAGCGAGTTTGTTTGTATCTTCGCCTTCTTGATGCGGCTGGCTATGGTCCTGCGATTGTTTGTAGGGCAAAAGCCAGTCAGAAGAACAAGTCAAATCAAATCAAGTATTTTATTTCACATAAACCTACATGGGCACTTATGAAACGTCAGACGCTAGGTGCACGGTTCCAATTGGTCGTTTCATATGAAGAAGAGCCGGCTAGAAACTCCACAGTTACTGTTTTAAAAATAATTGGCTTTTATTATGTTAGCCAATTACAGTGTTACTAGGTATGGGAGGACAGTGTAGGCCTGTCAACAGGTACCAGGTATGAATGAATGAATGAATGAAATGCACCGACCCCAGCGTGGTTTGACCAGACTCGATTAATCGAATGAACCCCAAGATTTGCACTAGCCCTTGAAGCCTCATGCTTCATGGTGCTACAAAGACCATTGCATATCAAGGAATAGACCGGGGGGCGCTTTAATGGTAGGGTGGTGGACGTGCCCTTAGGATAGGAAGGAGAGTGAGAGCCAATCGAGTAGTGCACCCTAAAATTAGCATTGGAATAGTGGAGAGGCGGGTGATATTGTCTGTGGGAGGGCATCTTTTAACGACGTCGCAGCCGGGTTGATTCAGGTCGAGCTTCATCAGTGAATCTTCTAACGGAGTTCAACTGGATTCTCGGCTGTTTACTATGTCACTGCTCTTCTGTGCTAAATGTTGCTGTTTTCAAACTTTTCAATGTCTTCGTCTGTGGTCTCGCTAGTAACCGTTTCCGGTTTTGTATATCTCGTTCTTGATCTTCCACCGTGTCCATCCAATAATTGAAGCGCTCTTGTCGAAATTTTGTATGTCTTGAGCTCTCGTTCAAGTCTTGTTCAGCTGTTATTCGAAGTATCCAAAAGTAGAATGGGCACTGTTGGGAATCGAACCCAACTCAACACATTGCGCATGGTCTGCACGCGCAGGCAGAGTGTTTAGCACGTCATCGGCAGGCTGAGGCGCGGCGCGGTAACGACACTTACTTCCTCTGTCTTCATCGCGGCGGACGATACTCCTCTTACTTTAGTTTCATTATTAGCTGTTTGTCAGGAACGGTTTTATTATTGTTATAAGCACGGCATTAAACCCTTGCCTAAAATACAGGATTCCACCCTTTAGATGCTCCCCGCGCTAACATTGGTCCTTCAAGGATCTCGTCGTGTTGATTTCAAACGAAACGGTCTCAAAAAAGCGAAAAAAAAAAAATTACTCGAGGCTCTTCAGTTGCGGTCTTCAGCGAGGACAGTTCCAGCAGGAATCATCAATACCTTGTTGAAGAAACTTCGCGTAGCACTGCACACGCCCAGAGGTCGAAGTCATCCAGACGTCGACCGGCGTCGGGCTTCGGACCCGTCGAATGTTCGACTCGTCTTCGCGGGCAAAGAAGGACGAAAACTGCAGACCATCGTTTATCCAGTGGATGGTTTAGACATTTATTCGTTATTCCTTATATATATAAGTTATTCCTTATTCATTCGTTTACTTAGTCTTATTTCATATGTTTAATTAACAATATTCAAGTAAGTGTTTTCGTTTGTCTTCAAGTCTTTTAGTGGCAATCATTCTTATTAATTGCCTTATATTTTTCTAAAATCACTTCTATTCTTATAACGCTAGAATATAACAGTTAGATAATCCACCTGTTTACGCAGTTCCTTCACATCACTATAACAGCTGATAACTCAGCGACGTGCTTCCCTGTTGTCTTCGCATCAGCTGTTCCTTAATTCGCGCCTAGTCATTCATTATCATAACACATCATCGCTATGGCTAACGAAACTGAAGAAAAAATAGTAAAAAAAACGCACATGTAACGCACCGTTTTTAGTAACTTACTAATATGCGTAAGATTTCATAGTTTTAAAAAGTGATACCTTACCAGCTGCTCCCCGCGGCCTCACCCGCACAAGACCCGATCCCGTCGGAGCATCGGGACAAAAAGCACTCTATGTGCCAATCCAGTTCACAAACCATCCGTGTGCCAAATTTCATCAAAATCCGCTCAGCAGCTCTTGCGTGAAAGAGTAACAAACATCCATACTCCAATATCTTAGGTGTTGGTGGTAAATAACATATTATTACTTGTGTTACAAGGTATTCATTTTTGTATTGTGGCATTGTTTACGCTGAGCCAGTGATGGTAGCAGACAGTAGTAAAAGAGATTGCAGTTTTATTAAATCATTTTGGCAATTTTGTCTGCAATTCAACGCATGCCTGTCATATGTCAACTAATTGCTGTGCTACCTATTAAAGATTACTTATCCGCTCTTCGATAATTTCCGGAATTCATTATACTCTTTTTATCTTCTTATAATTATTCTCCTATTACTTTATCATTGCTTGCAACTTATGATTTCCATATATTATGGCTACCTGCCTCACTCAAATAAAAGCTGAAGAAGTCTACGCTTCAATCCGGACAGCATGTTGGGAATCGAACCCAACACAACACATTGCGAGCGGTCTGCACGCGCAGGCTGACCGTACAGCGCGGCTTCGTCGCGGCGCGACATTCACTTTCTACCAAGACGGAACAAAAAAACTCATTCGATCACCAAATGTTTTTGCAGCACTTAACACTTAGCTCTGGGACCGACCATTTGTGACAAACCTTTTTTTTTTTGGAGTCACCCTCGTGTAACCTGAAGCAAATTTTTGTAAGCGTTTTGCTACAAAATACTTTTTAAAACATTTTAAAACAATGCTTTAATTTTAATTTCCGATTCATTGACATAGGGTTTGTAGAGCTATAATACATAATTTCTAAAATAACAAGAGTTATGGTGAAGGCATAGAAGTAGCGCGATTTCAGTTAGAGAACTGTTCAGGGGCAGCGCGTACCTAAGAGTTTACATATACAGCTTCGAAGGCAAATGCCTCAAATATAAGGAACGATCTCACCAGGTTAGCTAGCTCGAGGTAGTCTCCTCAACCGCAGGCTGGGAATCAGGAACGCACGTATACCACTTTTGCACGGATTTCAATTATTTTAATTTCGACACAGATGCACAGGCAAACAAATCGCGCCATATGTTGAAAACACGTCCGCCTCGGGCAAGGGTCCCGGGCCAAGTCGGCCTGTCAACAGGTACCAGGTAATTAACAAATAGAAAATGGACTACGAATCTACAGTCTAGAAGGCTGTCTAGTCTAGGAGACTGAATATCGTCGTTGCGGCTTTAAGACCTAACATAACATCACGCCTTGTTTCCCCGAAGGGTTGGGCAGAGGTGTACCTATAGTACACCCACATTTCGCCAGTTATGTTTAAGTCCCATGTAATAGGGGGCGAGCCTATTGCCATCTACCGGGCACAAATCCAGACTTCGGGCTGCTACTGAGAAATTCCAGATAGAAAAACCCAATAACACGTTGCCCGACTTTAAGACCTCTTTTGTGTAAAAATCAATTTTATAAGAAAATCGAAAAAAAAAACCGTCTACTGACAAAAATATAATGAAACCAACTACAATAAAAAATATAGGTATAAGCCACATGATTTCCTGCTTTTAACTTTGCCAGTGTTCGTTGAAATGAAAAGTAATATTGAAGTAAAAAAAAAAAAGTTATTTCAGTTAACAGTTGAATCACAAGTAACAGTTGAATCACAAGTTATAATTTAAAAAGTTAAAAATCAAAGTAAGTATCGTTATTTTCTTTTTTATGTAAATATGCATTAAGTACCCGGATTAAATTGTAATGCATTGTAAAACGTATGGTAATTATGATCTATTACCATTTTCAATTCCTGAAAATGTTTAAACTTGCTCTCAGTAGCTCTTAGTCTCACGGGAAAATTTTCTTCACAATATGGCTATCATATTCTTCTTTGGAATTGCTACCGGTTTTATAACTACAACAGGTGTCGCACTGGTCTTTGCGAGGATGGTGAATGCCGATATTTTATTTAGTCAGAACTTTCGAAAGTGTCTTTCTAGAGGCAGCTCTATAGTGGTTCTCAATACACCACTCCTTAAAAACCTGATGCATTTGGAGTTCTGATCGAAAAGTCGTACCAACATAATTTTTTTGGAGCTCGAACGACAGTTTTGGTAAAATGTCCAGCCACGTTTTAACAGTTCTCGACAATTCAACGTTCCTTCCTGGCCTAGCAATAATAATTGAACTAGGTGCACTATTTTCTGCAGTTTGATCATCGATATTTTCCTCGAAAGTAACAACCAGCGGCGAAAACAGTCTTCTCCAATGCAAAGTGTGTTCTGAAAAAAATATTTACACACTCTAACTCTAGGGCATTTTGCGTCCAATTTATTGATGAAGATATCGTGGCCATTTTGTTTTTTGCTTGTAGAAGTTTGTTGAGATTTACGTCGTCGTCTTATAAATCTTTTCACTGCTGATTATAAACGCCATCTTCTCTGGCCAAGTCTTGAGCTTCCAATTTTTTTTTATGAATCTGTTCACGTTCTTCGTTGGATACAAGCACAAAGAAAATATTTTTTAGATTTAGGAGCTACACACGTGTGTAAACAACGTGGTTTCAAAATTCTTTCAGGCTTCTCAACGAACGCTGTCCATGTGTCAGCTAACTTTTTGTACCCAATGTACAATTTACCAGCAACGCGGGCTACTTTATTCAGTTTAACGGTTCACGGAAGGTGTCTTTTTACAGAGACAGAGGTATTAATTACATCAATATTCTCGGACTATGAAACGTATCCAAAAATGTTTCCAGAGAAGGCAAAATCCTCTGTCTGCTTAAAAATAAGTTCCTGTTTCTTCGTAAATCGTGCACAGTCAACGACCTGATATTTTCATCTATGTCCAAATTTTCTTCAACCTGACTCCACAATGGATTAAGAGTCCGTCTTCTCCGTGAAATCAATGGAACCCAATCTGGATCATCATCGCTGTTTATCGCTCAAATTTTCAAAGATAGGTGTTGGTTATAGCACTTGCCTTGATTCAGATGCAATACCCGGGTCTTCAGCGGCATGGAGTATGCTGATGCTATAATATAAAGTTTCCGTTACGTCATCTTCAGACGCAATATCCTGGCAGTCAGTGGCATGGAGCATACTGAGCATTTGATCAGATAAGTACTACTAGTCTTCTGGCGTAATAAGGGAACCGCTAGAACAGCACTCCACCCTTGGAGGTTCCCCAAAATCACAAAAAGTACTTGATTCGGAGTCACCTGTATTTTTTTGATTAACTAATAACTCAATCTCACGTGGACAGAGAGGTATACTCATTTTTTATGGTTTTACACTCACAAATCTAATAAACTTTCGTTTTACACAACGCGGAACAAGTAACGACGCACTTACGAAATAAATTATTACCTATAATGAGCGACATCTATCATCTACGATTGCAGAATAATCACACGATGTAGGTATCTGTCTCGCTCGTCCCTGTGATATTATTGGTCTAAAGTCACAAAAATAATTTTAAAATACCCGAATTTCTCGTCCTGATGCACATAAGATATTTTGATCAAAAATTGTGTAAAGACCACGAGTATCACATAAAAATAAAAACTCGTATGTGTACATTCAAAGTCAAAGCATTTATTTCAATGTCTTTTTTTAATGTCAATTTTCATTGGACACATAAGATATTTTAAGCACCAACTTTTAATTAGCAAGCACATTGGAGATCTTGCAGTTGGTGAACAAATTACGATTGAAACGTCGTATACACATGAGAGTTCTTGCATTCGATAGAGCTTCAAAATGTAGAATCGACTGGCGTAAAAAAGTGATTTTGTGAAAAGTGACACATAAGAGGTCTTAAAGTCGCAACCACGATATATTGGTTTAAACAATACAATAATTGATTAATTTTAAAATTTTACTATCTCGAAACTTTGACATAATGCCCTAGAGTTAGAGTGTGTATTATAAAAGTTTTGACTTGTTTAATTGCAATTTACAATTACTTATTAAATTCTCAATCTGACATTAATAAACCCAATGCATAAGCACGTATTTTTTTTGCTGCCATTTTGTTCTGTTCTGTTTAATTTTTAGAATAAAACATTTGCACACCGTATGTTATGGTAGAATGTAAAGGAACCATCATAGTTTTAAGATCATACAAATCCATATAAACCTACGTTCTGGCAAATAGATGAATTCGAATTAGAATTTGAATTTGAACGTTCTCACGTTCACAAAATATAAAAGAATAAAATAAAAGTTTTTTTTTTTAAACCAAATTACATGATTGGCTTAGTGCAGGGTATTTTTATACTTACCCGTTACTATAAATACAAATGCGGAAAATTTTAACACTGTCCGTCTGTCTGTGACCTTTTCACGCCAGCCACTGAACCGATCGTTATGAAATTTAGCAGATAAGTAGGTAGCCTGGGAACTGAAGGACGTACGCTACGTTTCACCCTGGATTATTGTGTAAAAACATGATAAAATACAAAATACACGCAGTTGAAGTCGCGAGCAACAACTACTTATTAAAAATTGCAGACTACAGACTTCGCATCAAATATGATCGAAGATAATACTTCTGCACGTACACAGAATGACCCACAAGAAAAAACTGGCCAAGATCTGATTTGAATGTAACATAGATAGATAGATAGAATAATCTTTATTATGTACACCTTATAAATTACAGACATATTAAAGATGTAGAAATTTTACACTGAGTGACACAATGGACGGTCTTATCGCCAAAAGCGATCTTTTACAGACAACCTTTGGATGGATTAAAGAGAGGAGGAGAGACAATACTATCTATCTATGATAGAATAATCTTTATTATGTACACCTTATAAATTACAGACATATTAAAGATGTAGAAATTTTACACTGAGTGACACAATGGACGGTCTTATCGCCAAAAGCGATCTTTTACAGACAACCTTTGGATGGATTGAAGAGAGGAGGAGAGACAATACTATCTATCTATGATAGAATAATCTTTATTATGTACACCTTATAAATTACAGACATATTAAAGATGTAGAAATTTTACACTGAGTGACACAATGGACGGTCTTATCGCCAAAAGCGATCTTTTACAGACAACCTTTGGATGGATTAAAGAGAGGAGGAGAGACAATACTATCTATCTATGATAGAATAATCTTTATTATGTACACCTTATAAATTACAGACATATTAAAGATGTAGAAATTTTACACTGAGTGACACAATGGACGGTCTTATCGCCAAAAGCGATCTTTACAGACAACCTTTGGATGGATTAAAGAGAGGAGGAGAGACAATACTATCTATCTATGATAGAATAATCTTTATTATGTACACCTTATAAATTACAGACATATTAAAGATGTAGAAATTTTACACTGAGTGACACAATGGACGGTCTTATCGCCAAAAGCGATCTTTTAAAGACAACCTTTGGATGGATTAAAGAGAGGAGGAGAGACAATACTATCTATCTATGATAGAATAATCTTTATTATGTACACCTTATAAATTACAGACATATTAAAGATGTAGAAATTTTACACTGAGTGACACAATGGACGGTCTTATCGCCAAAAGCGATCTTTTACAGACAACCTTTGGATGGATTAAAGAGAGGAGGAGAGACAATACTATCTATCTATGATAGAATAATCTTTATTATGTACACCTTATAAATTACAGACATATTAAAGATGTAGAAATTTTACACTGAGTGACACAATGGACGGTCTTATCGCCAAAAGCGATCTTTTACAGACAACCTTTGGATGGATTAAAGAGAGGAGGAGAGACAATACTGCTGTTAGTCAGTGGTGTACCATTTACATATTTATCTACACATATACATATAATAATAAACACGAAACAAGACCTAGGAAGCTATATGTAATAATATTTGAGAAGAGAAGAAGGGTTTCTTTACCAGAATTTTAAAAGTGGACAGTGGAATAAGTGGGTTAGCAAACCAACGTCAAACCTTACTTGTTTGTCTGTAAAGTTATTTATAATCGAAGCTTCAGTGAAATTCAATAGAAGTGCATGTCACGGCGTGGTACCGACACGACCGGGTCACAAACTAATACTTACTGTGGACTAATTATGCCGACAGCCGATAACATAACGACATGTGTGTTGAGCTATGTGTTCCGTAATGCACAAAATGTTGAGCTTTGAAACTCAAACACAAAGCGTTTATTTTAACCTAGTTGTCCCGGCGAACTTCGTACCGCCTCAGAATCAATTAATGTCGATTCGTTTCATAGAAAATGTGTGAGATTTCATGTTATGTACGTCCCTGTACACAGCCAGCCTGTGGGGGTGGTAAACCTACCCAAAAGCAGTACAACGCTCTCCGTGTTCAATATAATAATGCGTTCAAGGTATTGTTGGGGCTGCCCCGGCACTGCAGCGCGTCGGGGATGTTCGCCGACGCCCGTGTCGACTGTTTTTAACGACTATGCGGATGCGGTACACATCTCTGGGGCGCAGGATCACCTCCAACACCATCCTGAGCGTATTTGCGAACAGATTTGATTGTCAGTAGATTAACCACTGTTATGTTTTATGATTAATGTAATGAGAAACACACATAAGACTCAGAGGCAGGCAGGTATTATTAATAATTTTAATTTAATTGTATTATTTAATTTCAATTTTATTTATATTATTTACTTAACAATTTATTTTTAAATATTGCAATTGCAAATAAAAATTTATTTCCAATGTATGTACAACTATATTATGATCTAAATGGATTGAAATAACAGACAATTTTGAAACTATTCGGGAAGAAGACAAATCCAATAAATCAAAGATCATAAAATCAGTCCAGCCGTTCTTTATTTAGGTACCCATAATAGGCACTTTGGTCGCTTTTGGTCCGTCAGTCAGAAAGATGAAACTAGTTGCTCATTCCAAAGCGTAGTAGGTACCTATAGAGAAGAACGAGCAATAAACTACACGGACACTCTTTTAAATAAAAAAAAACAAATAATTCGTAACAATTACAAAATATATAACGATGAAGAAAGACGTGCACGTTAGAAGCATCCGTAACAAAATAAAACAAAAATTAAAATAAGCCGTGGCAGCTGACCAGACCCTACCACAGATAATATAATACTACGTACAGATACCCAATCCCATACAAAGAAATGAAACGTCTCTAAGTCTGGCAATTGTGCTGGCAATTTTTATTCGTTAAATTTTTCAACAGATGGCAGCGTAAGCGACTCACTAATTGCCAGAGACAGTAGTTTTACAATGCCATCTAGGAGTCGACCTACTTTTAAATCGTTACATGCAATCCTTTTTATATAAAGATTTATAGTTCAGGGTTCAGAAAAACATGTTATTAGATTTCTTTTATAATTCTATGTTAAAATAATAATAATGAAAGTTGTTTGATTTGAATAAGTAACAATATTGGAAACTGTGATGAGGCAGGACCAATTGAGTAAAACGCCATCTATTGCAAAAAGCTCTAAACAAAATGATTTTTTAGAGCTCAAGTTGCTCAGGAATTTGTGAATTTCTTTACCTCTTAAATCTTAAATTCTTCGCCCTCGCTTGCTTTTGATTTAATGAGGGGCAATGTTTCAGCCTGCCCGATTGAATTTAACTTTAAGCATATCAACCCCTTAACAGTAATAAAATCTTTTAAGCAAATCAAAATCAAATTGACCGAAGATCTTTGGGGAATGTCTATTAAAGTCTGTACCTCCATAATTGAGACTATAGCACCTTACTTAGCCTTAATATTTAATTTGTGTGTGGATCAAGGAGTCTTCCCGGATCTAATGAAATACAGTAAGTTAATACCACTTTTCAAATCCGGGGACAGTAAAGACACTAATAATTCTAGACCTGTGTCCGTGTTGTCGGTTTTCAGCAGGGTAATGCTTAATCAGATGCTCAATCATTTCAATACTAATAAAATCCTTCACTAGCAACAGTATGGTTTCACCAAAGGGCGTTGTACGACCGTCGCTGGTGTTACCTTATTAAAACATATTTTTAACGCGTGGGAAGAGGCTTAAGACGCCATAGGAATCTTTTGTGACCTCTCCAAGGCATTTGATTGCGTCGATCACGAAACCCTGCTTTTGAAACTTGAGCATTACGGACTTGCAAAACTTGCGCTCAGTTTAGTAAAATCTTATTTAAATGATAGACAACAGCAAGTTCAAATAAATGGTGTCAAGTCACTTGGTTTAAAAGTAAAAATGGGTGTTCCACAAGGCTCAATATTGGGTCCTTTCCTCTTTTTAGTATATTTTAATGACCTACTCCATTTATTAATAAATCAACCACAAATGGTGTTATTTCCTGATGATACTTACGTAGATAGACGTGCTTCAAACTTTGACGACGTAAATAACGCCCTACTGCTGGTCCAAAATTGGTTCACTGCTAATAATTTAGTACTAAATGTAAATAAAACTAAGTGCATAAGATTTTCTTTACCAAACGTCAAGAGTAGTGATTGTGAGATAGTATTGAATCAAGAGAAACTAGAATTCGTCGATAAAACGGTTTTCTTGGGGATCACGCTCGGCTCAAGGCTACAATGGGGTCCTCATTTAACATCTCTTGCAGGACAGCTAAGTTCAGCAGCTTACGCTGTCAGAAAAAATCATCAATTTACAGATGTAGATACCGCGAGGCTGGTCTATTTTAGTTATTTTCATAGTACCATGTCTTACGGTATTTTACCTTGGGGACGGGCTGCAGACACAGTCTATTTTTATTCTGCAGAAAAGAGCTATCAGAGCCATATATAATCTCCGCAGGCGCGATTCTCTAAGGGCATTGTTTAAGGATATTGACATCATGACGGTATCTTGTCAATACATCTATGAAAACATCATGTACGTAAGAATTTATTTTCATTTTTATAGTAAAAGAGGTGAAAGACATAATTATAGTACTAGAAATCGGGCCCTATTAGTTCAATCAGGTTTCAGACTGGCTAATGTAGACTCATCTTTCATGGGGTCCTGTCTAAATTTTATAATAAAAACCTCCTCACATACTTCAACTGAATGAGACGAAATTCAAATCCTTTGTCAAACGCACACTATGCAGGCAAGCATATTATAGGATAGGGGATTACATAACTGATAAAAATTCCTGGCTTAATGCTGTTCCTGCTCCACACCACAACCAATTAATTGACATTTGAAATACTGTTGAAGCTGCTGAAGATTGTAAGAATATATTTGCATTATATACTCGTAAACTCAATCTCCTTTTTATTATATAGATGCATTGCACAGATGTGAGTGCTTTGTACTATACAGCTACCATTTACCGGGTAATGTCATAGATTGACTTGAATGTGGCCTGGCGGCTGATAGTATGTCATGCTCACTTAAATGTCTCGCTGACGGTGGCGCGTGTGTCGGATCATTTAGCTCCCTTCAAAATGGTTGAGCTGATTGGTGCTGATCCATGCGTCATGTTCGTGAACGGGCGCCGTCAGTTGGGACTGGTCATCTATTAGCTGCCACGGCCAATTTTTTTTTGTTTTTTTTTTTTTAAATTATGTTTTGCTGCACTCTGGACGCTTTTAACGGGTACGGTTTTTGTACATCGTTCTCACTTATAGTGTCAACATTAATCGATGTAACTTATATATTTGTAACAACAATATCATTTAAAAGAGTGTCCATGGAGTATCTTGCCCGTTCTTCTGCATGGGTACCTATTGCGCTTTGGAATGGGCAACTAGCTTCATATTTCTGACTGACCGACTCCTTGACAACTCAAAAGTGCCTGTAAATGGTTTAATTGAAATAAATTATTTTGAGTTTATTAACAGATGGCTACTTTTATCATTAAAAGGGTTCGAATGGAAGATAAAGGGTTCCTTTTTATTTACTTTTTAAAATACGTGCATTATGAGTGGAAATAGATAAATCAGCACTAAACAGGGAAGTTTAGACTTTAACCAATCATAATTCAGCTAAAATTCTGCCGTATATCGCTTTTTAATGATTGATAATTTCATAATGGTTAACTATGCTGCCATCTTTAATATTTTTTCAAGACAAAATTAAATAAAAAGGAGTTGAGTACCAATGACCCTAGTGAGCACCAAGAAAGCTTTGAAAGCTCAACATTTCAGAATAGAAGCAAGCTCAACTTATTTTTTGGCCCAAGAATCAACATTGCCATCCAAAGTCAAAGTCAATGTTGTCAGCCTTACCTACTAGACAGCGATACTTTTTTTTCTTAAAATGCCCAATGAGCTTTTCACTTTTTTACCTATTTGACCGATGACTTGGTGAAGGCTGCAGGATGCAAGAAGCAAAAACCTGTCGAAGTTGCGATGATTGCGGGAGGCCTTTGTACACACACAGTACAGTATATAACTAAGATATATATAGATAAGTCAAGTTTAGGAAAAAGATGCCAAAGGTTTTTTTAAAAGGCTTTCAAGGCTTGAAAAATTCTGCCCCTCTTGCTCAGAGAGAAACATTTGCCACTCCTTGAGCGAAAACCTAGCCCTAGGAAGTCCCAATGAAGTGCAATAGCACATGGTAAACGTATTCCAGTGTCCATTTTTTCTTGAATATGTTCACAGGCTCTACTACAAGATATGCTGACTCTGCAAGTGGGGATCGCACTGACAGCCATCGCCATCTTCCTATTCTTCGTCTGCTTCATGGGGTTCTACGGTGCCATCACTAGGTCACCGTTCTTACTGTTCATGGTAAGTAAAACTCAATTTTTTTTTTTTTTTGCTGTTTTGGCGACTGAGGCGATGTCGACTATTCTGCCAGCGTCAAAAGTAAAACTTATTATTAGCCTTTCATGGGTTGACGATGAGCGTTGTCAGTCAGTCTTTACATTGGCATTCTTTCAGGGAGTAAAAGTCATTCTTTCAAAGGCATAATAATAAAACCAGCCTATTATTGTCCCACTGTAGGACAAAGGCCTCTTCTCAAACAGAGAAGGCACGAGCATTGATCACCACGCTTGCTCAAGACGGGTTGGCGATTTCAGACTTATAAAGTCCAGGTTTCTTCACGATGTTTTCCTTCACCAATGTCAGTAAAGTCCAAGATAAACTCAGAACGTACGTATGAATTGAAAAAGTCACATTGGTACCTACTTGCTCGGATTTGAACCCACAACCTCGTGCATTAGAGGTGAGGCCTTAACCACTGAGCCATTACGACAAGGCATAATCAGGATGAAATTGAATACGTGTGCCAAATTTAAACGGTTAAATTTAGGTCGTTCTGGAACCGAAAGCCATGAACTCGAAACGATTGAGACCATTATTTTCAATAAATAACAAAAAAATAAACACAAAAAATCAAATTTATTGTTTTTTTTTTGAAAATTTCAAAGTTGGATTGAGAAAAAAAACAATAAATTTGATTTTTCGTGTTTAAAAAAAAAAAAATGTCTCAATCGTTTCGAGTTCGATGATCGAGTTCGTGGCTTTCGGTTCAGAACGACCTATATTTAACCGTGTATAATTCAATGTAATAAAAAGAAAATTTAAAGAATGTCATCCGGCTGAGAGAAAGGAAAAAGATGCACATAAATAGAAGTGCGCCTATGCAATCCTTTTTTTCGTAGGAACGGTCAAAA
Source organism: Dasypolia templi (assembly GCA_963555695.1). Taxonomy (NCBI): domain Eukaryota; kingdom Metazoa; phylum Arthropoda; class Insecta; order Lepidoptera; family Noctuidae; genus Dasypolia; species Dasypolia templi. The sequence goes on from OY743166.1 coordinate 3,028,752, forward strand.
TCAGGTAAATAACCGCCAGCTCACCCGTTGCCAACTTACTTCTTTGATATGACTTCTGCTATGAACGGATTGCTTTTTTAGGCGTGCGCAAAAATTGATACTTTAATTTTCAATTTTTACTGGAACGACGATAATTCGTGTCTACTTGAAGGCAATAAATAAGTTTGCACTATCTGAGACGTTGATTACAAAACATTTTTAAAGAATTTAGATTTGAAAGACAATTTATAATAATTATTTAACAGTTACTGAACCTCATAAGTCGAATTGACGCAAGTTTTCAATTTCATCCTGTTATTTTCTTTCGGGACCTCGTTGGTAAATAATAACAGCTGAACAGTTCGATGTTGTTTCCGATCATCAGTGATCGGATAATCGGGTGCTAATATACCTAAACTTGACTTTATTCCCACGAAGTAATATGCAAGCTGTTGTTGATTTTTAAATTTGTTTCGGCGGGCCGGCGCCCAACACTTTTCGCGCTAAATCTTTTACATTTTTGTCTGTTACTAACTGTCAATATTCAACCAGTGCAGGCCATCGGTGTAATCAGGTCAGTTGGCCGCGACCCGCCCACGTAGGCTGCCGGTAAAGGGTTTTAACACGCTTTTTCTTACGCGCATTCAACATGTCGGATTCCGAAACAGACTATCAACCAATGTTATCACAAGGTTCATCGCAATCTGAATCAAGTTATGATGAAACCTCAGTCACTCAGTGATCACAGAGGACGGCTAGTTCGTCGAAGATGCAGTTATTGTTACGAAAGGTATCGAACTCAGGGTCTGCCAGCCGTGGAAGCTAGGACTCAAAATGTAAAATAATATGTGGTTCCACTGTTTGATTCTAAGCAGAACTTTTTGTAGTAAAATATTAGTAAATGTCTTCTTTGGAAACTAGTTTTTCTTAATTAATTACCAGCTGAACGGTCATGGTAATGGAGTCCGATTTTGCTGTTTTTTTTTTTCATAGGTAGGTTTTTGGTTACACTATTCGGGATACAGCTGTTTTTGACTCCATATCCGGCAAGCCAAAGCCAAAAAATCACCCTCCGTGGTCTTGTGCGTGCTCGGTCATTTTTAAGATCGCTCCGTACTACTACTTCATGCTCCGTAGTAGGTTTTCACTCTCGGTCAGCATCTCATCTCATTCTTGGATATTCGGTCGGTCGGGTTCGGATAGCATCGTCATTCGTCGGCTATTCTCTCTCGTTCTCATTCACAGACATCGAACGTATCTGTCAAACAATTAGTCAGCGTTCGGAAACGTTTATTCTAGTACAGTGCGAAGATACGGTTCCTATTCGTTCATAGTTCACGAACTACACAAGACTCCCGTAAATAGATAGACTATATTCTCACAAAACAACTCACCCTTCGATAACTCGACTGAAAAATATGTTAATATTAAAATTCAGGTCAATGTTAGACAAATAAGTAGGTTTGTATTAAGTAGAGTGTGCACTAGAGTATTTTATCGAGCATTTTTGTCGAAGCAAACAGTAGGGTTATGATTTTGACCGGTACGTACGTATTTTCATCAGTTCTTTCGTTACTTCTAAACTACTTATCATAATTTGACTAATGAGGTATTTTTGGAAGCGTCCTGATCGTCCGCTGGTTACAGGCTATATGACATCACATAAATTGAATATGGCGCCCTCTAGAGGACGTAATCTCATGAACTAAAAAAAAACAAGACAGGTCCAATAATGGTCATGGTACAGCCGTGGTCGCATACCATTACAGTTTTGTAGGTGTTTCTGGTACCCACGTGGTAAACAGGCGACCACGGTTTTACCCAAAGCAGTTTTGTCCCTATGCCTGTCTTGATTTCTGTCAGAAATATTTTCTTGTTTCGTATTTTTTAGTCGGGTTCTACTTTTTTCAAGTAATGTATCGTTTCTGCGAATATTCGAGACGGTGTTCAAATAAATGCTCACGGTGTGTGAGCATTTACCAATTTTCCTTTCTACTTTGCGTTATGTTTTTGTTGAAATGTCGCCCTCACTCCGAGATACACGTTTTGCCCGCGCTCGTGTCTTTGCTTCATGAAAATGTTACTTATATTCGCTCGTTTGTCTGACAAAGCGTCAAGCGTCTTGCTCATTGTTCGGTTCGAAACACGGCGACTCTAATGTTCTTTTGTAAGCAAGTTAATGCTCTAGTCTATATTCACCTTATTAAATATCGATTCGTAGATATGATGCGCGTGTGACATAATTAATGTATTTTTTTCGTTCGATCTTCAAGGTGACGTTCATATTCTGTTTGACTGCAACCACCAATGACCACCGCCTTTAACTACGCCTTTTTCAATGGCAGTACGCAGAATACTACAGATTCCCACACACTTCCATGTCTCTGTTTAAAATAGGTAATAAAGATTGTCTATAGGGTAATAAAACATTTACAAACTGTTATATAATACATTTTAATATTCATTTCCAGTACTCGGCGCTAGTGCTGCTACTCTTGCTACTGGAATGCGCTCTACTCTACTACTTCTCAAGCAACTTAGTCGAGGTAAATATAATAATTTCTACTATGTGATCAAATCTTCACAAACTTCCTGAAATCCGATTTTAATAAAGTGCAACTAACCCGACAGTTTTCAAAAACTCAAACAAAAATCTTATAGAAAATAGGACGTTCAGTTTTTTCCGAATTTGAAAACTTTTCCAACTTTTCTTTCCATATTTTTTTTTTCGAAATATTAACTAATATATTTTAAAATTTAAAAAAAAAGTGCTATAACGGTCCAGTTGTTCTCAAATGATGTGCTTACCAACGAACAACATTTCATTTTTATTAGTAATGTTATAAATACAGCTCAGAAAATACTTAAAAATGAACAATAAATTATGCGCGATGCACGTACGTCAGATTCTGATTCCAAAAAATATTCTAATGTGTTCTCTCAAGTATCCTTCATAACCTTAATAATCAAAGTTTTTCACACTTTAAATGTAAAAAAGACTGCAGATCTGTGGGGTAATTCTGTAGAAGTTGCTAAGTCTATTATAGACATTGTAGCACCTACTCTAGTTCTTATCTTTAATAATTGTATTGACTGTGGGGAGTTTCCTGACCTTATGAAAAAAAGTAAAATAATACCTTTGTTTAAATCAGGTAGTACATCAGACCCCACAAATTATAGACCTATTTCAGTACTACCAACATTTAGTAAAATTTTTGAGAAATTAATTTTAGACCAACTGCAAAGATTTTTTAACAGACACAAATTATTACATAGCAAACAATTCGGGTTTACAAGGGGTCGTTCAACTACTGATGCCGGTGTTGAACTTTTAGGACATATTTATAATGCTTGGGAAGATAAATGCGATGCCTTGGGCATCTTTTGTGATTTGTCCAAGGCATTCGATTGCGTTCTTCATGAAACGTTAATCAGGAAACTCCGTCACTACGGGATCCGAAACACCGCTCTGGATCTTCTTACTTCATACTTGAGTAAAAGGATTCAGAGCGTTGACGTTAATGGAGAAAGATCTCCCGGATCTATCTTAACAATGGGAGTTCCACAGGGCTCAACTCTTGGTCCTTTCTTGTTTCTTATTTATATTAATGACTTGCCTTACCTCATAAAGGATAATCATGATATAGTGTTGTTTGCGGATGATACTTCACTTTTGTTTAAACTTAAACGTCAGCAGCTGGTTACTGACTATGTAAATAACGCGGTCTCAAAAATAGTTCACTGGTTCAATGTTAATAATTTACTTCTTAATGAAAAGAAGACTAAATGCATTAAGTTTACGCTACCTCACGTTAGGCAGGTGAAAACGAATGTGTTGATAAAGGGCGAAGAATTGAAACTTGAAGACAGCACAGTATTCTTGGGCTTAACTTTGGATGCTAAGCTTCAGTGGGGCCCACATATTGATAAATTGTCAAAAAAGCTAAGCTCCGCAGCATACGCTGTTAGAAAAATTCGAAATTTAACTGATTTAGAGACAGCCCGTTTAGTATACTTTAGTTATTTTCATAGTGTGATGTCGTACGGTATTCTTTTGTGGGGAAATGCCGCCGACATGCAGACTATATTTGTTTTGCAGAAAAGAGCTGTTAGATCAATTTATAAATTAAGTCCGAGACACTCTCTCAGAGAGAAATTTAAGGAAATTAATGTAATGACTGTGCCTTCTCAGTATATTTATGAAAATCTTTTATATGCCCACAAAAACATAAAATTGTTTAAAAAATACAGTGATATCCATAATATAAATACTAGGAACAAACACAAATTTGTTGTACCTACAACAAGGCTCAAGAAAATAGGTGGCTCGTTCAGATGTCAATGTATACGCTTTTATAATAAACTTCCAAGCCATGTTCAAGATCTAAGCCTTAATAAATTCAAATCATTTATTAAACGTAAGTTGTGCCAGAAAGCTTTTTATACAGTCAAAGACTATATTGAGGACAAAAAGGCTTGGGACTGACCTGCTCCAATTTTTGCATACTGAGTGTGTTTTTTTGTTTTTTTTGTTTGGTACGTAACTTTTGCTTTATTTTATATACACTTTGAAATTTCATGATTATGACATGAATATTTACTTTGTATAATATTATTATTATTTTAATTTCGTGTGAGGACTTAGTGGGTATTATTTCTATATATTTTGTCTATCTCAGTTATTTCATAATTTTTTTATATCTGGCAGTTTGAGTACTTAAAGCGGCCTACCCAAATGTCCTTTCTTTGGTATTGTTCGTCGAATCGTTGAGGTCCTTACGTTTTGAGTTGAGCTGCACGATTAATGACAAATGCGTGCACTGACTGGACAGGCCCACTCAAATCTGTATGGTTCTTTCCTCAAAAGACCATTTCAGACACCTACCTACATGGTCCTCATATGATCTGTAAATTAAACAATGACATGAATACTTACCTAGGTATTATTTTATTGTTATTATTGTGAATGTTAAGACTATGTGGGTCATTTTTATTTTTTACTTTTGTTTATTTATATTTTATTATCTCAGTTAATTTTAATCGTAACTTGGTCTGGCGGTTTGAGTAATTATGCGGCCTATCCAATGTCCTTTCTTTGGTATTGTTCGTCGAATCGTTGAGCTCCTTATGTTTTGAGTTGAGCTGTACGATTACTGACAAATGCGTGCACTGACTGGACAGGTCCACTCAATCTGTGTGGTTCTTTCCTCAAAAGACCATTTCAGACATCAATCCACATGGTCTTAACATGATCTGACCAAGATTATGTCTGGACTTTAAAAGAGACTGTGACCTCTGAGTTTGTTTCGGCTTTTCTTCTCAGAGTAGTCAGATAGGAAACGCCGACCTCATCTAGTTAAAAAAAAAAATGTTTGACGTGTAAAAGTGTTTGTACAAACCCACTTACAGAAATAAAAATCATTTATCATTTATCATTTACCTCGATTTTTTTTTCGCAAATATTTTCTATGTACAGACACGAAGTTTACATTTCAGGAACATGGGTCCGCAATACGATTTTTTTTTTTGCTTTCCTAGATTAAATCAAGCAGCTTATGGCAAATTTTGTATGGGAAGACGAATTTTTTTTTGTCATTTTTCGACCTATGGTCCTAGGGGAAATTGGTTCAGTTTCATGGGTAGAATCCCCCATTATAATAGTGTCAGCTAACATTTTTACTCCATAAGTGTATAGAACAAATATAAACATTAAAGAATTCATAGAATTAGGTTAAGCATACAATAACTAGGTTAAATAAATGATATAGGTTTTACGTGTATAATAAAATACAAACAGTTAATTACATTACAAAAATCTCAATCACAGGGTACTTGACTCTTGTATACGCGGCAACACTCAAGGGCGTTTAGGGTTCACGTTATTTTACGTTGACATTTCCAAATTATACGATACTTAATGATGGTATCTGATCACAGTCTTCTTTTCGTCCTTCTTATTTCTTCGAGTATTCTTTTTACTGTTTCACTACGCAAACTGGCAGTTTACTTCGGATTATGCCAAAAAATTAATAAAACATTCGGCACGTGCACGTGACTGTCAGCTTGCAGTGTAACTGGCTCGGGTACGCCGACTTCGGCGTAGTATTTGTTGCCGCATTTGATAGTCGAGCGCAGCTAGATCAATTATTTATCTATGGTTTTTGTGTTCATTTCAGAAAGGTCTTCAAGATGATGGCCAGTGGACACACGCTTTGCGACTCGCTTTTAAATGCTGTGAACACAAGTAAGTTGCTTTTATCTACTTAAAGCTACACTCATATCGTGAAGGTGTTATTACAAAATAAAAATATAGTATCGTTATAATAGATGTATGAGGAAAGTATCGTATTTTAAAATACGTATGGAAGAAATTCCGAATGATTGTTCGAAAGTTTTAAATCACGAAAGTTCATTTGCTCGAAAGCTTAAAATCCCGAAGATCAATAACGCGAAGTTCAAAATCGGAATTGAACATGAATTGGGGCACCCCAACTCGGACAGGTTATGTCAGAAGGGCATCCCCTTCGTGTTTTTTTTTTTAATCACTCAGAAGTAGGAGCCCCGCGAATCGGGGCTCCGTCGACTACTAACTAACTTTGAACTTTGGACCCGCCATGTGATCTTCCCCACCCTTTATCTCCAGGTCAAAATTAAAAGTAGTCGGCTCTTTTGGCATTTTTAGCGGGAACTACTTCGCCGCTCTTTGGGATTTCATCCACCGGTATTTCGTCCATTCGGGATTTCGTCCCTTCGGAGTTTTTTGATATAACGGCTATCGACATTTTAAACTTTCGGTATTTTGAATTTAAAATTTCGGTATTAAGCCTCTGAGCCCGCGTGTTGGATTACGGCTCACTACCTCTCATAGAGAGGAGGCCTGTGTCCCAGCAGTGGGAACGTTATAGGCTGATTATGATTATGGTTATGAACAATTAATTGTGTGATAATAGTTTTTTTATTTAGATGACATACTGTCAGTCTTTGTCATAATAAGTGTGGTTTAAAAAAGACTTAAAATCGCGATTCAAATGAATGTTTTTGTCATAACCCCAAAATGAAAATGTAAATCAAAACAAAATAGAATGTTTTGTTTCATTTGGCCACGCTACCCGCTCTATAGCTTTCTTACTCTACGGTAGGAACACTTCGTGTGCGAGTTCGACTGGATGTAGAAGCAGTTTTTGACAACGTAATGCCAAAACTGTAGAAAATAACAGATTTTCATGGTCGCCTCTATAATAAGACGAACAGCGCTATTCTAGGAAACTGAAGATAGACAGACAATCCATTTAGCTTTCATAGATTTTTCCATTAAAATTTAATTAAATATTTTTGCCACATCAGCACCTCAATACCTGACACGAAGAAGCCTCCATGGTCTTGCTGTGGTCCTGACGCTTATCCTGACAACTGCACCTCGACACAAATGTTTATGAAGGTAAGGATCCATAATGTACCAGTCGGTAAACATCCATCGTGCTTTTAAAAAGAGGCCTCCTGCCTGCCTGTCTGTTTTTTGGAGCGAAGAAATGCAGAGATGGGATCGTCTCTCAAATCGGCATAACCTTTAGCTGCCGTCGTTGTAAAAATATTAGCCATTCAACGTATTGGTAGCAGAAAAACTAGTGTTTTTCATGGCACGACCCTATCTGATTCTCACAACCCAGATACGGAGAAACACGTTACCTCTTGATTGCAATGATGTTCACATTTATGTATATTTAATTTAGCTAATCTAACACGCCATACAGCAAACAGCGACGGATCGTATCGTAAAACAACCTGAGACCCTACTGTGAGTTTCTTTTAACCATCTCAACTTTACATCGGCGCTCCGATTGGCCCTTCACCAATCGTAAGTTGCGCTCCGATTGCCAAGGGCGAATCGAAGTGGCCGAAAATCGACAATCGTTGGGGAAAACGAAGGAATACTAGCAAGTGGCAAGTGGGTTTCTAGGTAGAGATAAGGAATGAAACCAAAGGGTCACTTTACACATTTATTTAATGAGACACAGAATTCAGGGTAGTGGGTTTTAAGGTCTCTAAGTACCGGTTCACTGGTAGTTAGAAGAGAACGTTACTGCCCTGGGCTTGGCTACGCCGCAGCACGAGGTCCGGCGTGAGGTCACAGGGCAGGCAGCAGAGTTGGGGAGCGACCCCAGAGGTCACCCGACGTGGGTAGCACCACGTAGAGATACACGACCGCGTGTAGGCACGTGGTCCGCTCGGCAGGGGCCTCAACACGTGGCGGGCGTGGGGTCTCGGCACCCACGAGCCACGTGGATGGCAGGTCAGGTGGCGGTAGCAGCAGCATGGGTAGTCCGCGTGACTGGCGTCTCTCCAGCGGTAGGGCGGAGGCAGCAATGACGTCAGTCAGCGGTAGGCAGGATAATAGCGGTGTAGCCTAATACTGGAACCCTAGAATCAGCGCAAGGCGGGTGCTTCCGTAAGCGTTGTGCCAGAACTGCAAACCTCAGTCGATGTGTGCGTCTCCCAGCCGTATGCCCAAAGCAAGGTGGATGGAGGAAGACTCACCCATCGTGGCGGCTTACAATTTTAGGTTATGCCATGCAGATGCCGCGGGCATTCTCGGAGGTCCCTCGCCGCGTGGCCAAGCGATTTAAGCGAACAGCATTCACAGAGATGTGCAGTAATGGTGACAGGTGATGTGGCAGAAGCCACTATCGGTAAATAGCTTTCTCGACAGTCATAGGGGTCTGCCGAGAACAATTAGAATAGCTGCCAGACCGCGCAGATAGAAATACATAGAGAATGCGATCTGACAGAACAAGAGTAAAGGCAATCACACTCAGCACTTACCCGTTTATCTCGGAGGTTATTTAAACTTACTGCTTGATCTGCTTGATGCGAAGGAAAGGGAACGTTAGGCGTCCAGCAGGGATATTTATAGCCCAATCCATACCACGACACCCAGTGACGTGGTGGGATTTTGAAAGATTTTGGGATGGTACTCTCGTAAACCGTAACTAGTGATGTGCGTTTGAGTTGATCTGTAGGAAATCGACTACAACGCTACAAGTGCACACCGCGTTTTGGCAAACGTAGTATAGGACGCCCGCCGGCAGGTGGAGCGACGACTTGCGAAAGGTGGCTGAAAGAGACTGGATGAGGGGAGCCGAAGTATGGGCTCATTGGCGTTCACTAGGACAGGCCCTCGTCCAACAGTGAAAGTATATAGGTCGAACGCGAACGATGCGTAAAGTCGAGATGGTTAAAAGAAACACACTAGGGCCGCCGAAAGTGATCGTCTGAGTACATCACCACACAGTGAGAAAGCGTTGTAATCAACATTCCTGGAGAAACAGACATTGCCTTGAGACAGTTGCAGATTTATTAATAATGGTAACCATTTTTATTCTTTTTCAGGATTGCCACGCGTCCATAGTTAGCTGGTTGGATCGATACCAGTTGCCAATTTATACGTCTTTAATAGTGCTACACGTTGTATTGTCATCCTGTTCGTTTGTACGACGACGGTCGTATCATGCGTTTCGCTCTTACACCTAGCGTTCACTGCGGCGCGTAAGCGGTGAGTTGAAGAGCTCTTTGATAGTGTGTACCAGGCCACTCAGAAAGAATTGCGAAAAAAAGTTTTATGTATGAAGAGACTGGCCAGTTATAGAGTATTTTGAAAATACATTTTGTGTAAGTAAAAATAGGTACGTTCCAATTTCTAAATTTCCCTCCACATTGTTTACGAGCTAATTTAAATCGTGTCTGATTAATTTAAAAATGGATCTGCGCCGGGAACATTTTCGCGCTATGATTTTTTACTTTCTGAGTGGTCTCACCGTATATCGCTGATTGTCGAATCATGAAATCGTACATTTCATTCGAAATCTTTTGTCTGTCAAAAATAGATTCTTGTGCTAGCGGAAGACTGAAGAGAACGGTATAACGTCACAACAAGTTGTGTACGTTCGGAAACACGTATTCAATCAATCACCAATTTGCTTGCAAGGAGTTTTCAACATTCTATAAAAATCCTTATATAATTATTTTACCCTGAAAAATACCCTAAATTATTTTCTACCCTAAACACGTAAAAATGCCCTAAATTACTGAGAAAATACCCGAGTCTCGAGCGTCAAAATTTAGAACTTAAATCTTTAATCTGCCGTTTCATTTCATGCTGTTTTACAAAACCTATAATCATTGACAAACGACAAACGCGTCGTGCGTCGTTGGCATTGATAAACGTAAGTTCAATAATTATGTAAAACTGCCAACGTCGTGCAGTTGTCTTTCGACGTTGGCGGTTTCGACAATCCATTTGCGACATTTATGGTGCCAGTATTGACAGCTTAATAAAGAAATGTTAAATGGAGTTAAGCCTTTACCACATTCAACTTTGAAGCTTCCTGTCAAAATTGGGTTAAGGTGGTCGAAATGCAGTTATATTATTTTTGACGTTCAAAAGTGCCTTTTTATGGGCCTATTTGAAATAAATGCTTTGACTTTGATTACATTAGACCTTCAGAGATCTTGTGTTGTTTTGATACACCCTAAAAGTCTCCCATTAAATTTCTGGGGAGGTTTACCTCCAAATTCTATGATTTCAGAATTAAGTGTAATAAATATTTGCATTCAGGTGTTGTTGGTTTAAGTAGGTACAGCTTCATTAAAAAAATTAACTACCTAACACAATTACAACATTTCAAAGCTAGCTCTCTGTTTTAAACCGTGCCTCTGTTTATTTCAGCATCACCGCATCCTCCACGCCCTCGGCCTCCGGAGGCCCCAGAGGGTCCAAGAGTGAGACCTGGTTGGAGCAGTCGCGTCACTCCGACGGTGGAGCCATCTAGCGAAGATGTTATAATGCTAGTTGTGGGCAGGGCTAGGCTGGGTTGGGTAGACAAGTGAAACTCTTGGCTACTCTGGGTATGATAGGAAGGCACTGGTTTCAGGACAGCCGTCGGCTGGTCTGCCCTTCAGGTGCCTAACTTTTCTGGGAAGTCATGCCCCAGCTCACATAATGAGGTTATTGGTACAGTTGTGTACGTAGTACGTATTGATTGAGTTCGTGTGATATTTTTTACGTACATTCGAAAAGAACAGAATAGAAAATATTTTAGTGTGCACAAAAAAGTAGGTGCTTGATAGAAAATTCGGTAATATTCACTGACGAGCAATATAAAATGCCTAAAGAAATCTTAATATCTCCTAAACCGAACAAGTTAGTTTCATGAAGTAAACAGAAACTTGTAAACAGTATCATGATGCACACTTAAAAAAAAAAAACTTAAAACTTTATTACATATTGGCCTGTTTGAATACGTACCAGAAAAAAAAAACTCATTTTAAAATTTTAATTTTATGTTGAAATTTATTGTTTTTAAAGAAGTTAATTGTTTGCGGTCCTAATTACCTTATTTTGATTTTTCCTAGCTTCAACTCGTTTCTTAGTTCCAATTTAATGTTTATTTTTTTTCCGTCACTTGAATATTGCTATTTACTTCAAGAAGCTATCTTGCGTGGCTTCGGAAATATTTAATGATAAGTTAGTGGCTTTTTTATATTGCTCGTCTATATACCTTTACTGTTACATTTACAGCATACTTACTTAAGTTCTTCAGTTTCGTAACTCTGCAAGCTAAGTCAGGTAGGTAAGGTAGGTAACTCATAGATAATGTCATAGATTGACTTGAATGTGCCCTGGCGGCTGATAGTATGTCATGCTCACTCAAATGTCTCGCTGTAGATGGCGCGTGTGTCGGATCATTTAGCTCCCTTCAAAATGGTTGAGCTGAATGGTGCCGATCCATGCGTCATGTTCGTGAACGGGCGCCGTCAGTTGGGACTGGGCATCTCTTAGCTGCCACGGCTTTTTTAATAATAAATTTTTTGGATTGTTTTTAATTTTGTTTTGCTGCACTCTGGACGCTTTTAACGTGTACGGTTTTTGCACATCGTTCTCACTTATGGTGTCAACATTAATCGATGTAACTAATATATTTGTAATAACAAAATTATTTAAAAGAGTGTCCATGGAGTTTCTTGCCCGTTCTTCTCCATAGGTACCTACTGCGCTTTGGAATGGGCAACTAGCTTCATATTTCTGACTGACCGACTCCTTGACAATTCAAAAGTGCCTGTAAATGGATTAATTGAAATAAATGGTTTGAGTTTGAGTTTGAGTTGACTCCGGTTCTTTCCCGGATGGATAATTTAATTTCTGACTTTATCCTTCAAAGATACTCCGAGCATAGCCCACTCCATAGCGCGCTGAACGAAATTTAATTTCGTTTTGGCACCGTATGTCTTAACGGGCAGGACGCATGGGTTAAAGACCTTATTCTTCAAACCTTGCGGGATAGGCGACGAGAAGACTTGACTAAGTTTTCCAAACGCTGCCCAACACAACTGGATCCTTTTGTCGGCTTCTTTGACAAAGTTGTGTCTACCGAGCTGGATGACTTGCCACATGTAGACATACTCCATCACAACTTCGCGACCCTTCCGATTGGATTAGGTTTGGCAAGACATGTGAATTTCACATGACTGCTTGTGAAAAGGTAGATTGTTTTGCTCAGTATGTTACTTTTCTTCATTATTTATTGCGCGATGTGGAAGAAAATTGCACGCCGTAGCTAAGCGAGTAGCAACCAAAACTTTCTCAAAATTTATAAAACTACTTTTGCTCAATAAAAGTTTTCACTTTTCAACATCTATTTTATTTTAAAATAACAAATCATTTCTTAACGGTTTATTTTAGTTACATTATTTAGCCTATTACGTAGTTACTACAGTCTGATTTTTTATTTGCTAGACCAAAATGACAGCTTCTAATGTAGTTCGTGCAAGTTATACGTACATTCTTAACCAAATATTGGCAGTTGTTAAATCTCGAACTTTAAACGTTTAGCTTAAAGTTATTCGATAGAAGCTGTCATTTTAGTCTAGCAATAAAAAAATCTGAGTTTTATATAGTACATAGTTATATAAAGTTATCACCACAACAAAAAGTTACCTTCTGTCATTATAACGTTCAAAATCTAGTCGTTATCTTATTTCAGCGACAATCAATGTCAGAAAATTGGCAAAAATGTAGATGTATTTTAGAAAGATTGACAATGCGAACATTCTTAAAAATATGAGGTTATTTAGTAAAATAAGAGCATATATATAGTAAAATAAGAGCATATATATATAGTAATTAATATCGTGTCATGAATCTATAAAAAGTCAAAGAGTAACTTCTTCAACTGCATTTAAAAAGTAATCACACCTCAACCCCATCATAAGAATTTTACTTTCCACAAAACTTTTATTCCCCCCCCCCCCCCCTACGTCGCCACCCTCCTGTGTCCTGGTTCCCACGGCTGACTGCATTACTTGCTCTACAGTTCACGCAAACGTGCCAACAGCAATTGGGTCAAATTGAAATCAATAGTCCTTTGTTAACAATACTTACAGCGAGTTGCAATGAAATAACGAGTGGCATGTAATATTTTTTTTTTCAAATTGAAGCAAGAAAAGAATTAAGTAGCAATACAATGTGTAAAATGAATCTAGTCAGTGGGTTGTGGAGGTCATATAGGCTGTTAAAATACTGGGTAACAGCTGCATCCGCTTAGAGTTGAACCCGGACTCAATAGTTGGGAATAGATTAGGCGAATAATGACACTTTTTTAAAACACAAATTCAAAGCACAACACAAGTGTACGCAGGAGCGCCACGACCTGATCCCACCATCTCCCTTTCACTTCCGTACTACCGGACGCACTGCAGGGTACCATCCGCACTTGGTTGATATCACGACCAGTCGTACTCAGCGCTTCTCCTCCACATTTATAATGCGCACTGCCAAAATAGTGGAACTCTCTGCCAGCGTCTATGTTCCCTACAACGTAAAACCCGTCAGCCTTCAACGCTAGAGTGAATAGGCATCTGGGCACGCTCGTTCCATCATGGACCTCATCCATCGCTTTCCACCAGGCGAGATCAAGGTCAAGAGCTGGCACATTTTGTAATAAAAAAATCAATATCAAATATAATTGTTTCAATCAACGAAGGTTTACAGTTGTTTCAGTTATAATATTCTGGCGTGGAATCATATTCTTTCTGTGATTCTAGTATGGCTGTCAAATGTTTGATTCGCAGAGTCTCGTGGTAAACCAACCCCTTTGTTGTCTTCACATCTGTAACCTGAAAAAATATGATAATGACGCTCTCAAAGCTCACAAACTCAATTAATCAAATGTATGCATGTATGTATTGGGTTTTTCCGTCAAGAATTTCTCATTGCAGTCCGGAATCTGGATTTGAGCCCGGTTGACAGCAATAGACTCGCCCCCTATTACATGGGACTTATACATAACTGGCGAAATGGAAGTGTACTATAGACACCTTCTACCTAACCCTTTGGGGATTACAGGCGTGATGTTAAGTTTTGATGTGTTATGGAAATGTATATGGTTGAAATTGTTTAAGACACGGAATTCCATAGTGCAATTACAAGTCGTAATATATAATTTTTTCGGTATTTCTTCCTTACATTTGTTGTTGTTGTTTGACATATAATTTTCTTCTCTTTCCGTCTGACAATAGTCCTAAAGAGTCTGGTCATGAAAAAGTATAGGATCTCCACAAAACTGATGAAACTTGCACCGAGAAAGAGACCAGCTGCTCCTCCGAATGATACTGCAAAATAATGTTGGGTTATTAAATACCACAATAGTATTGGTTAGGAACTAATGGTCACAGTACCCTGCATAAAAATATTTTTTTAAACTTAGTGGCAGCTAACAAGCTATTGTTTTAATGACGCTCAATTGGGACTGCCAGATGCCTTAAATGAATCTTTCAACTCACTTTTACATGCAAATTAATATTAAATGCCACATAATATAACGTAATTCTTATTTAGCTACATGGCACCCACCTAGTTTTTTTTATAATCTCTAGTTGGGCGCCACAAAACTTGATGGCGCCCAGTTGGGCCTACCTTAAAAAAAAAAATTGTCTTAAGATACAGTTCAGTTTACGTACAAACTATACGATACGATGGCTGAGTGGTTTGCTGCTCCGCCACGCGTCATAGGTTCTATTCCAACTATACAGATGTTTATATTTGGGTTGGGTCTGGAACTCTCAACGTTAGTGCACATAAGTTAGATTTGTGTTTATGTGCTGAAGAGAAAATTTTGCTGTAAGGTTGTATACACAACTACGATACAGCATTTTGTTTGCGTGTGACTAACTTTTTCGTTAATGATAAACAAATTAATTATATGTTTATGACTGTGTCTACGTACCAACGAGATCCTGAAAGTGGAACACAATCTCCCTCGTGTACCTGGTCCGCGGCGCTTGTAGAGTGAACTTGACGGAGCCGTGCAGATTAAATGGGTGACGATCCCTGAATGGAATTATCTTATTAACAGCTTTAGCTAGCAGAGTGTGGGTGGTGTAGGATATAACTTAATATACGCGGTTTATTACCTACGTGACGCGTTCGAGATGAGCAATCTTGGTTGAGGAAGGGAAGGCAAAGGACCTGGAATACCGGTGTAGGCTGCTTAGCTATCTGGCTTGGCGTATGTGCCTAAATGCGATTCTCTTCTGCGCGAGGTCACTGTACTTCATTCACAGTTGGTGTTCGTTCAAAGTTAATAGTTTACAGTATTATTTATATATATATATTAATAGGTTATTCAATATCGTCTCGTCGGTGAATATTTTTCCTAAATTGCGTCGATGTGCGTGTCAACTCGCTGTTAGCGGAAATCGTCCACGGTAGCCAAAGACTTTCTTGTCTTTCGACCATTGTCTTCGGGTTATAGGAGAGAAAGGGACAGGATAAAAGAAACGAACAAAATGTCATCATATTTTTTATTTTTTTAAATTAATGAATTTCCGTACTAGGCCTTGTAGACTTTGAGAGCCAAATTATTGTATGCTACATTTTTGTCTTCAAAAATTGGCTTCAAACCTGAACATACCTATACCTACTGATCAGGTGAGAAGATAAGCATTAGAAAGCTATCCCGATCGCTCTAAAACTACCCCTCGAATCCTATTCATTACCTTTTCATTTTCAGAAATATTAGTTCCAAAATACTCAATTTAAATTAACTCACCAGATCTGATCAGTAGTGGAAATCTCCTTGTAGATACAGTCAATACATTGCTGTGCACACGCACACTTCTGTCCATTATTGTTGGATAGCTTTTGTTTGTGGTTGGCTAAGCATGCCATGCCTGCAGGAGTGCATTTTGGACCCTCTGAAAATAAAAGGACCGCATTAAGTTCTTCGTCATAAGACGCGATTGCTACGATTTTGGTTTCTGAGCTGCAAGTCATGGGTTGGAACTCCGTGAGAAGGACGCTTTTTCAAAGAGTAAAATTAAGTAGGTTACCTTCATAAAAATAGTAGAAGGGCACGCAGTCACAGAAATCCTTCGCCAGTTTACTTCTACATGACAGGCGACATGTATTTGTGCTGTGCACCTTAGTAAAAGAAACAAAATTAATTTATCAAGTACATTTCTGTCCCGTAGCTTGAACATCACTTCATTGAAAGAAGCTTTTCCATCTTATTTATATGAGTGAGCGTGTGGCTTAATAATTATCGATAACGGTCGATCACGGTTAAGCTACTTCTGCCAAAGTCGGTCAAAGATGGGTGACCATCCATTAGACATAGAGACCTTGTCCGTGCCTCGGAAGGCACGCTAACCCGTTGGTCCCAGCTGTCATTCGTAGATCTTTGACAGTCGTTACAGGTCGGCAGAAGCCTGAAAGTCGGACAAGCAGTCTACCAAGGGGGATACGTATTACCCAGTAATTAGGCTGTGGAGGAAAATACTGGTATTCAGCTGGATTCAGTTAGAAATGGCAGGCAGATTGATTGATTATGAGCAAGCGACCTTTCTTATCCACACGAACCTGCCTTCTGGAAGGGGCATTTAGATTCAATATTCTTTTCGTTCCTTGTACATTCCATTCTTCCATTGAAACAGAATGTGGAAAAAATAACTGAAGTTAAGTGGCAGAAAACGTTTTTAGCCGCTTTGATGTTAAATCATTTAGTACCCACCTTTCGACCACTAGCAGCCGGCTCATCAATATACGAGCACCCTCGTCTCGTCGGCTGCAACTCCTTAACTCCTCGCCCACAACGTAACTCCATGACGCTCAGTTCAGTGTTCCTGACGAGGGTCAGACGGACCTCCGATGGAGAGTGAGTGAGATCCATCACGTCGTATGGGGAATGGACGTAGAACTGAAAGAATAACATATAAAAAATCAGATTAATGTTAGTATCTTTTCGCAATAGTAAAGACTTGGTTAGAAAGGTAGGTTTTATCCACGAGATAAATCTGTCAGATTTGTTGATCGAAACATATCCAGGAATCAGGCCAAGATTGTAGCCCATAAAAACTTGTGTTTATGTGTATATTGTATTAATTTTTACCGAATTCCCAAAATCCAACATCTTCTACCATTTTAAAATACCTAAATAGGTCAATTACTTACATCAGCACTGGCTGCCACGTCCATGATGATATAGCAACTTAGTGAGGAATATTTACATGTCTCAGGCCAACGGAGGGTATCGGTGAGGTTAACATTCCTGAAAAGGAGGTTTATAACTTTATATCATCATCATCAATTCAACCGAAAGACGTCCACCGCTGGTCATAGGCCTCCCCTAAGCACCGCCGCTTCGACCGGTTCTATGCTTCCCGCATCCTGGCCATTCCTGCGGTCTGCATAAGGTCATCGGTCCACCTTGTGGGAAGCCTTCCAACGCTACGTCTTCCGGTACGCGGTCGCCACTCCAGAACCTTTCGGTCCCATCAGCCATCTGTTCTGCGAGCAATGTACCCTGCCCACTGCCACTTAAATTTGGCAATCTTGGGTCATTTAATGTTAAACCCATTCGAGCCAGTCTTTCTTTTTTTGTTTCAAGCCTAGTAGCTTGAAATTAGCGTTTGCGCAGCAGTGGTATTTCTGGTTAATCGCATAACTGAACAGACAGTTGTGCTGTTGGAGAGTTGGTATCGCCACTTCGTGACAGCTAAATGCTAGTGTTTTAGCTGTGACGCTAGAAAGTGGTGATGGGCGGGCGTTTTGGGTGATTGTAATTTTGACTTTCGAAAAGTGCTGATTCGCAGCTTAGTTTGAAGAGATGATTTTTGAAATATTTGTCTGTTGCAACAACGTAAATAACGCAATGAATGCTAATGAAATGTCAAAAATTACTGAATTACCCAGCTGAACTTGGAAATCACTCAGAAACTGCGATCACCAATTCATGCGTTTGCCATGCGTCATTTGTGAAAACATTTTTGTTGGCCTTTTATTGAGTTGTTTCAGCTGAATTAGTCATGTGCCTGATGGGAAATCCCACCGAACTAATAGCTACTTACTGTTATCCCTTATTAAACCCCTTTAGGGAAATTATTTTCATAATACTTCCCTATGGCTTAAATCTTACACAGTAAACTCTTGCGCAAAATTTCATGCTTTCAGACCCAGCGGTAAGGGCTGTACGTTGTCTGCCATTGAGTGACAGTAAATTAAATATTTATATTAGGTAGATTTCAAAGAAACACTCTTTTCTTGATTATAGTTTTTAATCGACTGTACTCTTTCACAATCGAACAACTTCTGCATTTGAATAATATTTTACCATTTAAAATTACTTTTGCCTCAACCAGAAATAATGATAAAATCATAACCGTTATTTCTAAGTGTTGCCAAAGCAGGTAAAAAGTACATTCAGTTGCCATATCGAATATTCATTTAAAATTTTGTTTCCATTTAATAATTTGTTCTTTGACGGTGTTGCCATAGTGGATATTATAATTCAGTATAATCTTTTTTTTAAATTAAATCAAAGAGTTTCACTACAAGATTTTGATCTTAATCTTACCCAATAGCAACATCTCCTAACGCGAGAGAATTAGTGACGTAGCAGGCACCAGCTTCAGTCATCACTGGGATCCATTTGTAGATGACTTCCTCCGAAGACCGGGTCTTGAGGTTCGAATCTGGCATTACCTGGTGAAGATTTATTCCAATAAGGCCTGGAGTAAAATAGTACTTTATGAAACTGTTGAAAAATTGGGGTTTTTAAATCGTATCACACGATTGTTTTAATACCTATAATAGTTATGTGCAGTTTCATACATATCTCTTCTCCTACATTTTTGATTAAAAAGAGTTGTTTGATAACTCCGAACGAAGTTTTAATATTTAATCATCAGTAGTAAGTGTTTCGGTAAAAAGAAAAGCATCGTGAGTTTCGATTAAAATTGGCATATGGATAGACCAAGACCTAGGTACTGTACCGGTAATAAGCGGTTCTTGCTATTTCGGTACTTGGAATTCAGACGGGTACCCGTACTCCACCTAACAAGTACCGGTAAAAAATTCAGTGGTATTATAATATGAGTATTTTTAAATCTACTCACATCCACTGATATCCCAAACATGTCCACATTGGTCTCCAAATCGCTGAACTCCTGGAACCTCTCCAGGTGAAACAGGTCGGAGTTGGTGATAGCTTCCACTAGCCGAGCGTAGTAATCATACTTCTCATCAGTGGGGTCGGTGTTGAAGTGTTTCTTGATGACGGCTGGTAACTTGGCTTTGTTGAGGCGGTTCTGGGTGATAGATAGTTAATAGATCATAGTAAGTATTATATTTGATAGCATTGGTGGCCACGTGGTAAGGCCCTTACGAGTTGTAGGTAGTGAGTCCAAACCCAGGCAGGCGATTTATTTGTGTAAATAATTTCATCACCACTGCTCTCAAAACGGTGAAGGAAAACATCGTGAGGAAACCGGCAGGTCCAAGAACGAAGAATATCGAAGACATATGACATTTACCAACCCGCACTCCTCTCCTGAGGATGAGGCCTGGAGGAGAGGAGGCCTGTGTCCCAGCAGTGGGAACATCATAGTCGGGTTATGCTGAGGCGGTATCTACACCGCAACCTGCGAACGTCACGCAAAATCCCGCACAGCGCAAGCAGTTATGTTTAAGCCCCATGTAATATGGGGGGAGCCTTTTTCCATCAACGGGACACAAATCCGGAAGCGAAATGGAATGTATAACCTACAGACTTAAAAACCTTATAACACATCGTGATAGCTGGCACACTGAACCGCCAGGATCTGAAGTCTTTCTGCAGGGTCACGACTGTGGGAGAGTCGTTGTAGCGCTGCAGCTGTCCCAAGGATACGTCCACGGCTCCCCAGGTAGCTAGGGCTGTTGCTGCAAGCCATAGGGTCCTACAAAGTTGGGGTAATGTTATTTAGTTTTCGCTTGGTGGCCCAGTGGTTACGGCCCCGATAATGAGTTAAAGGGTCGTGGGTTCGGACCTAGGCAGACGCTTTTCTTTGTGTATTTGTTTTCATAACCACTGCTCTTAAAACGGTGAAGGAAAACGTTGTGAGGAAACCGGTATGACCTAGAACCAAAAATTTGAAGACGTGACATCTACCAACCCGCACCGCGTGGTGGATTACGGCCTACTCCCTTGAAGAGAGGAGGCCTGTGTCCCAGCAGTGGGAACGTAATGGGCTGATAATACAGGCAACGCACAACCGGTCGCTGTGACGATGTATGGGAGCCTGAATCCAGCATTTTTTTCGGTTCAGATGGTAATGAATCGAACTCACGTGTAGATGCAACCCATTTTGACGATTTGTTGCAGAACTACAATACGTCGTTCATTGGTTATTTATTATATAATATAACGCACTATTATCAAGGATCCGCTGTCCGTCCGTCCGTGCTTCTGTCTGTCACGGTGCTGTATCTTTTGGACTTCAACTATTGTGAAACAAGTTTTCGTACTACCATGGCCGCTTTAACATCAAATAATAAAAATAATGAAAGGTAAAATTTGTTTCTACCCATTAAATGGTTACCTTTTTTGTTATCCTATAAGAAACGTGTTTTATTATCGGCGGTTTTAGAAAATATTGCACGGTGGTATATACCCATCGTGTGCGAGTACAACTCGCGCTTTTCAGATCTACGTTTGGTTGCAAAATGAAGTTGCAAAGCTGTATGACTTAAATTGAATTCCTTAGAATTTTCACTGGTCATCCTGCAGTAAGTTGACTCACACAGTACCATATTCAAAAACAAGAACATATAATTACAACCATTGAATTTATCTTCCTAATGTGAGTTGTTACTTCAAGTTTCCATCAAATATCAGAATCGCCAACCCTTTGTACCAATACCTGTGGAAAGGGGACGTAGCAGTAGTTAAGCTAAAAAATGGAAATAAAGGTATTGTTTTACCCTTCAATCCAGTGTCTTCGTGGCGCAGAAATATGGTTGAATCCATGGATACTGGTCTCTTGGCAGAAGTCTTTTCCACACTTGACAACGGACTTCACTATAGAGGTCACACATTTAGTAATGGTCCAATGTTCCTTCTCAGGTGATATATTATAGTCCGCGTTAGACATTGCTTGAATTTCCTTCAAAAAAACGTGATGAGATGGCACACTATGTGACAAGCGACTGCAACAACTCGCCCACGAGACGCAACAATAGGCTGTCGATGTGGTCGACAATCCTAACTAATATTATAATTGCGAAAGTAAGGCCCGGTTTTCACCAAAGCGGAGAGGAGCGTAGACGAAAGGAGATGTGTTTTGAATAACCAATCAGATTTATTTATTTCCACATCTCCTCTCCGCTAAGCTTCGATTGAAATGGATCAAGCGGAGGGGAGAAGAGATGTCTCATCTTTCAATAGAATTCTGTGCCGTGAGCTGACAAGAGCCGGCCGGGCGGCGGCGTGGCGCGGCGGGGGTTCCCGCGCTCTCGTGTTCAGTTTCGCGCTGCCTTCTCCTAGCGCACTTCACTGATTTCGAGCTCTCACAGCTCACATCTCCGCAACACACAGCTCACATTTCCTCACCACTACACATCTCCTCTTCGCTTTGTTGGAAATAACCTGCCAGCTTGTAGCACATCTCCTCTAGTCTCCGCTACTTTCCGCTTTGGTGGAAACCGGTCCTTAGTTTGTTTGATACGCTATAACGCTAAAACGGCTGAACGGATTTAGGTGAAATCTGGCAAACAGATAGACCATGACCTTGGTAAGAACATACGCTTCTTTTATCTTGGATCACAGCCGTATTCGCGGGCAACAACTTGTTTACATATATTTTGTTCAAAACAGGAAATCCCAGATAGCAGGAAACAGGTCCAGACAGAGATGGCGGAATGAGCTGGACTCCTTCTTAAAGGATTGGCCCACAAGCGCAGTACACCGGCAAACGTGGAGAGAGGGAAGGGAGGGCTTTGTCCTGCAGTGCTACCACAAAGTGTAAAGTAGTGTAGTATAGTTATTCAAAGCTCCACACACTTGCAGTCGAGTTGCAGAGTCGCAAAGACAGGATTCCCAGCCAGAAACTACACTAGCAACCAACCAGAAACCAGTCAACTGAGCTCGACGAGAACCAGAGAAAATTATGCAACAATTTATGGAACTCGCAACGAAATGAATCAGAGAAGAATATTGGAAGAAGTATGACAGGTGCCAGGGGTCTGTTTTCCATAACTGTCGGGAATATCTTTCTACCAGATAACGTCAAGAAAGGAACTGAACAAGCATACAATTTTATGCTTGTTAGTAAGCCGGAGTTGGGCAGGACATCTGTAGGATCGCGGAAGAAGTCGAGTGGTGACCAAGGTTATGCCAATGGAAACCAAGGCCGTCCATGGGCGCGTTGGGTTGACGATATCGTCAAAATCGGAAACAACACTACCAGTAGGAATGGCTTTCATTTCGATAAATCAACAATATTAATTGCGTTAGTTACGTTGTTGAGCAGACAAATTTTTCGAACATACGAAGCAATGGATTAGCAATATCCTAAACCTGAACCATGAGGCGATATACATAGGTGAAACTCAGAAACTATGTTTTCTTGCAGCAGCCATCGCGTTCGCATGTAACGAAAAGAGTGAGTGTGGATGGCGTGGAAGAGGAAGTCCAAAGAAATACGAGTGGATTGTGTGATGATATGAAAGAGAAGGGAGTGATGAGTGTAAATTTACTATTAAAACTGAAAAGTTTACTATTGCGGCGTTTGTTGTTGCGAAAGTAATGGGTTAGGATAGCTCAGAACTGTGACCGAACGCGCGCGAGCCGAGCGAGCGAAGCGAGCGGTGCCGCGGTTATACATCAGTTTAATATAAAGTAAAGAACTTTCACGAAAATTAACACTGGAAAAAAGGACATGAAGTTGAAGCCACAATGTTAAGTAAAATACTGCAGTAGAGATACAGATAGGAATGCAAGCGAACTGAAATACTGAAGGTTCATGCAATATGCCAATTGTTATAATACTTGCGTGCGTGTCTCACGTAAATATATTGAACATGAAAAGTCCATTAGGAACATACATGTAGATAATTTAAATTGTGAATAATTAACGCGCTGATTCAAAAGTAAGCTAAATAAAATAGCAAATACAAATTTTGTAAAATGAGCAAAATAGTATTTACCTTTTTTTTAGGATGGGAAATCGTCAAATGACTTCTCCCGCTCTGGGCGGAGCGGGAGGACGTGTCAGACTTTTACTGACTACAACTCACCCGTCTTCCTTCAGTTGCCAGTGCTGACATCTTTTTGAGGCGCCAGTGGAACACAACTCATCGTCGACCCGGACCTGGTCCTTATCGGATGGCGAGCTACCCATTGCTCGCCGTCCGCAAACCCACGCCTACCGTGGCCGGGAATCGCTGCTGGAGATTTCCGACGCCCAGGGCATCTCCTGCAGCCTTAGTTAGCTGCGTCTTTCATCCGGTTAGTCCGGAAGCTGACCCAAACATGAGATGAGGTGACGATAAAGAACAAAGACCTCTTCTCATACACAGAAGAAACAAGCATTAATCAGTAAATAAAGACATAATAATATCAGCCTTTTGTCGCACTGCAGGGCAAGCGCCTCTTCTGACACAGTGAAGGCATGAACATTGATCACCACGCTTGCTCAAAACGGGTTACGTAAGAAGATAAGTTATCATTCGTTTCGCGTGACCTACATACAATACAAGGGTAGACAAAAGTATTACCAAGTATAAAATTATGCAATGACTCATAAACAAAACGGTTATTCCCTGTGAGTCAACCAATCTTTAGCACACGTTCCCACGGACGTAACAAAATCGCGGAGGAATTAATAGTTTTTCTTCGATTTTTGTTCGAACAAGCGTTAAACAATCTGTTTGAACTAATTATTCGTGCAGTGTGGACGTACGTTGTGTTACTGGCAAGGCGCATTGATGACAGGTGGTTTATTTTATTTTAATCTTAGTGTTTGCTACACTGGTCGACGTCATTCAACGCCGGCTGTCGCTGAAAACCAGGGCGGGGGCTCTGTCTCGCATAGGGTCGTAGCATTGAGCTGAGCGATGGCCGTTTTGCGTGGATGTGACGAATATTTGCACCCAATTTGTTCTCTTTGGTGTTTGTGTTCGATCACTGCGTCATGTTTACCGCAAATAAACGTTTTTTTCTTTCTCTCTTTCTTAACTAACGCTGTGACAGAGATTCCGAGATTTCGATTCAGAGATTTCGTCTCCCAGTCCAAGGACTGGGAGACGAAATGTCGGTCGTCCGGTGGCGAGATGGTCGGACGATATTGTTACCATCGCGGATAGAACCTGGATGCGGCTGGCCAAGGAGCGTGGGGATTGGCAGAAGAAAAGAGAGAACTCTGGCCAGCAGTGGGTGAAGTCGGGCTGTGGATGATGATGATTACATGAAGTGAAATGCTGTAATTCAATTTATCGAATCAATTTTGATAATAAGAATGTTACTGACTCTCCTTTTTTTTCCCACAGGCACTGCTACAGTCTGCGAAGATGGAGGCTGCCTATCTTTCCCAGAACTAGCCAACGAGCTCACAAGACGAGGTATCGTCCCCACAGCACCCGTTGACGGTCTCAGTTTTAATACTAAAACAACTGCTACCTTTTCTCATATCATCAGCCATAGGGAGTTTCTAAAAAGTGATTTTGTTAATTTTACGGAATTAGGATTTAAATTTTTCGATGCGGAATGTTGCTCGTCTAAATGAGACTAACACATAAAAAGGGTTATTCAGGTGTGAGGTGGCACACTATGAGACGTTCGACTAGACGCAACGTTAGGCTGCGGCCAACAATTTTCACATATTTTGTTCAAAGCTCCGGACATTTGGCGTCGAGTTTCAGAGTCGCAACGACTTGTCGCAGCTTCTAGAGTTCTAGACGCACGCAACCGGTCCGGAACGCAGTCGCATGCAACAGGTCAGCGTCTTGTCGCTGACCTTTCGCCGTCGCATGTCGCATAGTGTGCGAATTGTCTTAGTGTGCCAGGTAGTTTATTACCCACATTTCACTACTTACCTATGATAAATAAATGATAAATAATTTTATTTCTGCAAGTAGGTTTGTATAAACACTTTTAAACATCAATCTTATTTTAATAACTAGATGAGGTCGGCGTGTCCTATCTGACTACTCTGAGAAGAAAGACCGAAACTAACTCGGAGGTCACACAGTCTCTTTTAAAGCCCAGACATATAGTCAGTTAGGTAGGAAACTGATTATTATAGCTCACAGAATCAGAACTGGATATAGGTATTCCATCAAACAATTTTGTCTTTTTAGTGGGAAAGGTTTCTTCCCCCTAAATGTGATGGAATGTGTTCAATTTTCTTTTTTGAAAGTGGAATTTTTGAATCAATTTGATCTGGACAAATTCCAGGTTGGAATTGTGAATAGTATACTTACTCAAAAACCCTAACAGTGAAGGAGCTTGTCTTTTGTTTAAACAATTGTCATCTTAAGTCAAACTAGTGATTTATTGAACAAGAATTAATCGGACTGACATGACATATACTTGTAGTATAAAAGTCCAAAAAAAAAATTAAGTCCAGACATAATCTTGGTCAGATAAATGATAAATGATTTTATTTCTGTAAGTAGGTTTTTACATACACTTTTACACGTCAATACTATTTTAAAAGTAGATGAGATCGGCGTTTCCTATCTGACTACTCTGAGAAGAAACGCCAAAACAAACTCAGAGGTCACAGTCTCTTTTAAAGTCCAGACATAATCTTGGTCAGGTCATGTGAAGACCATGTGGATTGATGTCTGAAATGGTCTTTTGAGGAAAGAACCACACAGAATGAGTGGACCTGTCCACTCAGTGCACGCATTTGTCAGTAATCATGCAGCTCAACACAACACATATGGAGCTCAACGATTCGACGAGCATTACCAAAGAAAGGACATTTGGGTAGGCCGCATAAATTGCTCAAACTGCCAGACCATGATTAAAACTAATTTTAAAAATTAAAAATAGATTGAGATAAAAAAACAACAAATCCACACTGCCTTCACATTCACAATAATTAAAATATTATAATACTTTACCAAGTAATTTTTCACGTCATTATATAGTATGTCAAAGTGTAAAAATCCGAGAATAAACATGGTCAGATCATAAGAGGACTCTGTAGACTGGTGTCTGAAATGGTCTTTTGAGGAAAGAACCACACTGATTTGAGTGGACCTGTCCAGTCAGTGCATGCATTTGTCAATCATGGTGCAGCTCAACTCAGAACTAAGGAGCTCAACGATTCCACGAACAATACAAAAGAAAGGACATTTGGGTAGGCCGCGTTAAGTACTCAAACAGCCAGACCGTGATTAAAAGAACTGAAAGAACAAAAAAACAATGACTCACATAGTCCTCACATTCTCAAAAATTAAAACAATTTTATACTTTAAACAGTAAATATAAAGATGTCATTGTTTATCAAAAAAAACAAAAATAAAAGTTTAACAGCAAATTAAACATCGACAATATCTGTGTAAACTTATTGGAGCAGCTCAATCCCAAGCCTTCTTGTCCTCAATATAGCCTTTGACAGTATAATAGGCATTCTGGCATAATTTCCGCTTTATAAAAGATTTGAATTTATTAAGGCTTAGTTCTTGAATGTGGCTAGGAAGTTTATTATAAAAACGAATACTTTGACATTTAAACGAGCTACCTATTTTCTTGAGTCTGGTAGTGGGAACAACAAATTTGTGTTTGTTCCTAGTATTTATGTTATGGATATCACTGTATTTTTTAAACAGATTAATATTTTTATGTGGATACAAAAGATTTTCATAAATATACTGAGAAGGCACAGTCATTATATTAATCTCTTTAAATTTTGAACGAATTGCCCTTTTTTGTAAAACAAAAATTGTCTGAATATCGGCGGCATTTCCCCACAAAAGAATACCGTACGACATCACACTATGAAAATAACTAAAGTATACTAAACGGGCTGTCTCTAAATCAGTTAAATTACGAATTTTTCTAACGGCGTATGCTGCAGAGCTTAGTTTTTTTGACAATTTATCTATATGGGGGCCCCATTGAAGCTTGGCATCCAAAGTTATGCCTAAGAATACTGTGGTGTTTTCGGGTTTCAACTCTTCGCCCTTAATAAGAACACTAGTTTCTACTTGTCTAACATGAGGTATCGTAAACTTAATGCATTTAGTTTTTCTCTCGTTTAGAAGTAAGTTATTAACATTGAACCAGTTAACTACTTTAACAAGGGCGCTATTTACATTGTCAGTAACCAGCTGCTGACGTTTGAGTTTAAATAAAAGTGAAGTGTTGTCTGCAAACAACACTATATCATGATTATCCTTTATGAGGTAAGGCAAGTCATTAATATAAATAAGAAACAAAAATGGGCCAAGAATTGAACCCTGGGGGATCCCCATTCTTACTACAGATCCAGGTGATCTTTTTCCGTTAACATCAACTGTCTGAATCCTATCACTTAAGTAAGAAGTAAGAAGATCCAGAGAGGCATTCCGGATTCCGTAGTGGTGCAGTTTCCTGATCAATGTTTCATGAAGAACACAATCGAATGCCTTGGACAAATCGCAAAAGATTCCCAAAGCATCGCATTTGTCCTCCCATGCCTTGTAAACATGTCCTAAAAGTTCAACTCCGGCATCAGTAGTTGAACGACCCCTTGTAAAACCGAACTGTTTGTTATGCAGTAATTTGTGTTTATTAAAAAATCTTTGCATTTGATCTAAAATAAGTTTTTCAAAAATTTTACTAAAGGTAGGCAGCACTGAAATAGGTCTATAATTAGATAATGTGAAGACCACGTAGTTAGGTTTCTGAAATGGTTTTTTGGACAGGAATGAACCACACAGATTGAGTGGAGTTAGCGAAGCGTTTGTTAGTACCTTATCGTGCAGCTCCACTCAGCTCTACGACACGACGAACAATACCAAGGAAAGGACATTTGGATAGGCCGCTTAAATTACTCAAACTGTCAGATCATAATTAAACCTAATGACCCACATAGTCCTCACATTCACAATTTATCAGAATTATAATAATAAAATTAATTATGTTTAAGTCCCATGTATTAGGGGACGGGCCTTTGCCCTCAGCCGGACACAAATCCAGATTCCGGGCCGCTACTTAGAAACTCCTGATGACATTCTTCCTGAAGACATTTTGATTCACAACTATATCGCGGCCGGCTCTCAGTCTTTGGATGCAGCTGATACCAGCATTGAACTTGGAGCGACTGCATAGCTGACCTCCAAAGTGCACCACCATATACTTATTTTGTTTTTGATGTATTATGTTAGTATAAAATGTCGAATTTAGGAACAAAAAATAAACTGGAATTTACCAAATATTTTATTCAATGGCAATAAAATGACTTAAATACAAATATTTATTAAAATGAATAAACGAA
Organism: Dasypolia templi; assembly: GCA_963555695.1. NCBI lineage: Eukaryota > Metazoa > Arthropoda > Insecta > Lepidoptera > Noctuidae > Dasypolia > Dasypolia templi. The sequence goes on from OY743166.1 coordinate 3,057,528, forward strand.
ACGTCATCGGCCCAATGACGTAATAAAAACAAGTACAATAAATCAGCCTATAATTTCCCCGTTCCGGGGCTCGGGCTTCCTCTTTGTGAGAGGAAAATAAATGGTCCGTCACGCTCATAGATAATACACTATATAATATAAGATAGATGTGCGACTGAGGTTTTCGTTTTGAAAAAACCGTGTACCAAAGTTGTTAGATGGCGCTGCTCGTCTCAATGTCCCCTCCGCTTACGCTATTGCTCACTAGATGGCGCTGTTGGTCTGTTTCTAGTATTCCTTTTATTGAAGAATGATCGTTATTTATTTGTGTGGAATAAATTAATTTGTATGTGTATTAAATAGACCATGATGACAATTTTGTCATAAAGAAAATCTGGAATACGAAACATGCACATAAGGATTTACCTATTTCACAAAATAAAATAACGATCGTTCTTCAATAAAAGGAAACTCATTCATCAAATGACATCATTATGAGCTATATCAATAAATTTACGATAAATGAAAGAAAAAATATTTTGTTTTTTAAAGAATTTATTTCCTTTTTTTATAACGTGTGTTATAGTAATTTAATGCTTGTATTTTTGTCGAGTTATTATGGCATATATTTGTTTTACCTTTAAGTATTCTGTTGACATTTGTGCACCAGCTATTTATAATAATATTTGTTACAGTATCCATTAGGAAATTTTGTACATTTATTTTATGAGTGACACAAGAGAAATGGGATAAATTGCTAAATATGTTAACTATTTGCTTAATTGTACCCTTCAGATGTTTCTGCTGTGGTTCCTCATTTAATTGTGTTTGAATGATCATGCAGACATCATCTACAAACTCGCACAATGCCTCCGATGGATAATTAAGTGACCTTCTAGTATAGTCTCTTTGTAATATATATTCTTTATTACTTGGAGGTACTGTGCTTACCAAATGCATTTTACAAGTATGGCATGTTTTACATATATGCTGTAAAGTTTTTTTTACTACGTAGCCAGCAACATACCTTTTTGCCTCTTTGCTAGTTGTATTGCGATTATTTTGTGAATCTGTTAGCATGAAGTAGTTAATTACAGAATCCACACTAACAGACTCTGAGGGTTGTACCCTTGCATCTTTTTCTTTGAAATTTAATAAATTTTGTAATGGTTTTAACGCCTTATTATCGTCTTGCTCGCAGTTCGCCCCAACAGAGTGTGGTGAAGTTAAATTATTTATTAGTAATGTTTTAAACGCTCCAGTGAACTGCGAGCAAGTTGGAGACGTGTTTCTGACACCATTACTTCTTATGTTGCAGAAGAAATTTTCTAATGGATCCTGGTTGATATTCCTTGTCAACAGACTACTTACATCATGTGTTTCGCTTAAATAGTTAAACATTTCCTTGTACACATTAATATTTGAAATCCAGTTCTTGAGACTTGGCACTTGTACAAATTTGGTTGAAATCATTCCGCTTCTTAATTTTTTCTCCACTTTAAACCTCATTGATCTTAATACTGGGAGTAAATCATTCCATAATTTAAAATGTGGAGAGTTCCTTTTTAGTGCACATTTGTACATTTTGTCGGAATTTTGGTAGCTATGGCCATTAAATGAGTCGAATAATTTGTCAACTATAAGCAACAAATCTGCTGTGCCTACGCACTCCTTTGGAAGGATGTTGTGATCTGAAAAGAAAAAAAACAATTGTTATAAGTTTGAAGAATATTACCACATAGTTCTCATGATTGTTGCTGCAATATGTATATTAATATTATAACTGAGATAGTACTGAATACACAAAGTTTTGCAACTATTATAATTTGGTTTGAATTTAGAGATTGAAAATATTTACATTATTACGATCTATACACAAAAAAATTATACTACACCAATAAGTTAACATAACTGGCAAAATGTATTCCACATTTTGCCAGTTATGTAAACTGGCAAAATGTGGAATACAGGCATGATATGTGTTACAATAATTTTTATGTTTAAAATTAGTTATGAATGCTACTGTTACTGGTTAATTATACTTACTCGCTAAATATCTCATTGTTGCAGACACCCTTTGACTGAACACCTGGGCTGCATGTTTTACCTTCATTTTAGGTATCTTATCTTTAACAACATGACTGTCTGTCAATTTATTCACCAATCTTACATCATCTTCCCCTGGATTTTGCAAATTTGACTTCTCCGTTTTGGATGTACCTTAAATCCTTTGTAAGGAGATTATTTCTTAATCCTTTAAGGAGGTGTGGAGGATCAAATATTGGAAATATTTTTGTCCCATTCGATTCAAAAGCTAAACTTTTAAATTCCTTGCCTTCCAATAAATATTTTCTTTTCGTGTCATCTATGAGGCTTTTTATGACACTCATATTCGTCGATGACTGGTCACAAACCGTGGCAATAACTTTTAACCCTGTGCTTTGTACAGCTTTTAGTACTTCTTGAATTTGATTTTTCAATTCCGCTGTCTTTGTTGCACTCTTGCAAAATGTGAAAGAGATGGGCTGCTTAAATTTTCCTTTCAGACCCTTGACCATAAAAACTAGTGCATGGTCAGCAATTTTGTTGGTACTATTTGTACCAAAATCTTCGAAACCAATAATTTCATCCCAAGTTTTATGGTAATATAAGCCGGGGCTTAATGCAACCTCATCAAATATGAGTGTGCAAATTTTTTTTTCTTGGGGTAATTTCTGGACTGCCTTTTTTAGGTGTTCTATTATTACCTCATTGATACCAGGCTTAATAGTCACTTTACTCAATATTGTTTGGATTGTCCTTTTTGATGGCAATGCAAAGAGTCTTTGCAACAATTTGTAAGCTTTTTGACTCTGTTTGTATATAGTTAGGCACAAAACTTTTTCTTTATTTGTGAATCTTCTTCCTCTTGGTTTAATAGATGCCTTTTTTAACTGCATTCTAGTGAAAATGGCAGCAGGCTCGGGCAGTTTTTCAATGGCTCGTAAAAAAGCTTTATTTTGTGATACCTGAGCAGCTTTTCGCACTTGTTGATTCTTGTTTCTACATTTTTCCCTCAATTTTAAAAGTTTAACCTTTAATTGTGTATGTTGCTTCAAATATTTGTTTACGACAACATTAATTGATTTAGTGCCTGAAATCAAAGAAACAATTACTTAACCATCCAAAAAGTTGATTGATTTATTCTAAGCTAAGAATCAGTTTTTAAAGTCGGTTAAATAGAAAATAGGGAGGTACTGACCTTTCTTGACAGATGGTTGTCTTATGGGAATTGTTTCAGGAAGATGCTCAAATATAGGCACAATTGCTTGAGAACCTGACCCTTAAAAGGAAAATGATGCAATTAGTGCTAAATACATAATATTTCTACAGAAGTATTAAGATACACATAATAGCAATGACTCATTAACACAACAGAAATCAGCCGAGTATTTTACAACTTTCTTACTCAAATTACATATAAACTTCTCGCATAATATGGATACTGATATAGGTATGAGGTGACCATAGTTAAGTGTAGGTGCCAGGGCCACATTGATACATAAAAATTAAATAGATTAATACCTTGGCCAAAAAAGGCTTCTGCATTATCAGATGTCCTATTTGGAAAATTAAATTGGGCAGTAGTTGATGTAGATGCTGAAACCAAAAGTTATAAAAGGTAATTTTATATTTCATACATTTCCTCCTTCAACATCATTATCAAACAGCCCTTTTTTGTCCACCACTGAGCATAGGCCTTTTCTATAGATTTCTACTTGGATTAGTTTTGTGTTATTTGCCTAAAAATTATTATTGTCAGTGTAACACATTGTGTGCATTGTAAGGGCAAACCGTAATAAATTAAAACTGAAATGTATTAAAATTACACACAATATAACAGAATATCTTTACCTCTGGTGAAAATGGCAACTTCGTTAATAGATGTTTTATTTGGGTCAGCATGACATGACGTCAAACCCATTTCAGAAGATGATGTAGATACTGAAACCAAAAATATATATGTAAAAATAGTATCACTAGATATAGCATGCCCTTCTTCCATCATCATAACCGCCTTTGTTACATCCACTGAGGAACACATGCCTCCCTAGAGATTAACACTTTTGGTCGGGCTTTGGGCTGTTTGCATCCAACTGTCATGTCTATCCTATTATCAGCCTTTAAAATGTTCCCACAGCAGCTGAACCAGACCAGCCTTCTCTTCTTAAGACTAGGTGGTACTGTACTGTAACAACCAAACTGGCCCACTGCAAGTTGATAAATTTATTTTTTGTCAAAAATACCTAATTAAATAATTATGGACTATAATATTTTAAGTACAGAAAACAGTAGGCAATAGATGTTTTTCAAGGATATTAATGTTTTTGCATATTATTTAACAGAATTCAAGCAACTTCTTCATATCAGAACTGATTAAATTACGAATTGAGCGATTGTGTTCATTTGAACCAGTTCTAGTGTATAGTTTTACGGAAATCAATATAAAAAGGTATTTACCAATATTCAATGTTGGAACAGCATTTTTGGTAAGATATCCAGTGGGTGTTCGGTAAAACTCTTCAAAATGGTGATCGCATATACGTATGTTGTTACGTATGTAATTATAACCCTTTTCTCGATCTATTTCGCTCAACACCATTTTCCACTGATCAAATTTTTCCGTATGAGGGTACTGCTGTGGTGGAAAGCTGTGAACTTTTCCTGAAAGATAATAATGTTCACTTGTAAAACAGTTTCCATGATCAAAATACCTATAGTGTGCCAAAAGAACTTTGTAATAATATGTTACTTAATAGTTATGAGAACCATACCTTTATAAGGAATACATCCAAAATAGCACTTATAGGCAGTCTTTCTCGGCATTTTGCAAGTTTCGTCGAATTCAAATCAAAAAGGAAAATCGAGGTCCAGTATACACGGTGTTGGGTCAATCGTTTACGTATCTTATCACAGGGTCCAAGGGAGAAGCAGGGTCAAACGTTTATAGCAGATAATAAAATCAAGAAAACAAGCAAAGTACTATCGGTCGTAAAAGAGCACAAAACAAATCACCAGAACACAACGAACTTGGCAGAAAAATGATTTCAAATGTACCTTCTGATTCTGTCATCATGAATGCACGTTTCGTTTTACTAATAGTTAAACTTGAAGTGAAAATGATGTTATTAATTTTGAAATTATATTTTTATGTTTATTTGTAAAGTAAAACATGTTGAAATAATAATAATAAATAATGCTTATTTATTAATATTTAGTTTTATTTTTATTCTACTGTTATCAACTACCTCTATCTATTGGCAAAAATATAAAACTATGGCCAAACTTGGTGTACCGAACCTCAAAGATGGCAGCACTGTCTATGAAAATTTTGTTTGAATTCAATGTATGGAAGTTTCACCCCCCTGGTCACGCTCACGCCGACGACTATTCATAAAGTTATAGTAATAATAATATTTAAGTATTTTGTAATATTGTAATACCTACTTAAACATACACAGACACAAACAAGAATAATTTTATTATTCACCATCCCACATAAAACCGCTCAATTTGAATTTCCCCAAAAAAATGGATTCGAACATTTTCTTCCCCGGGCGCGTTCCACCCGCGCCCGCATTTACAATCAATGGCATGAGGTGATCCGCCTCCCCTAAAGGATGGCTGTCTAAACCTCCTTTCTGTTCATCCCAAAATATTATTTTCTTACGATTGTCTTCGTCTCCAGTACAAACGTTTTTCAAGAAATTATCAAATTCTTCATTCACAATTTCTTTTTCAATTTCTGTTCTGGCTTTTTGAAACTCTCTCATGTTGTGGTAGGACAACCCTGAACCGAAGATGGCTACTCCTTCTTTTCGGAATTCGTACAAAACTTTTCCTAATTCGTAATGTTGGGCTGCATTTTGATTATTTAATATAGATATTTGAATTATTGGGATATCCGCTTTCGGATTTATTAACATCATTGGTATAAATACTCCGTGGTCCCAGCCTCTTTTGTCGTCTAGAGTAGATTGGATTCCCGCTTTTTTAAACGCATCGTGTATTCTTCCCGCCAAAACTGGATCACCTGTAACAAGAAACCGTCATCTCTTATGCCAATGCATTTCCCGACACGAAATAAATGGTATGAGCTATGAAGAAGTTATTTCAAAAGTCACTTGGCGCTGTTAAAATTTATATGTAAAGTTGAACCTGTTTAGGTAGTAGGTTCCTAGAGGGTACTATTTTGCTTGAATGGTGCTGGGAATTCTGGATAAAAGTATTTTTATCTTACGAAGCGACGCGCGCTTTATTTGTGGTTACCGAGTATACAAACACGCTATGAATGTCGATAAATAAAATAGGTACAAGGCGTCTACGTTTTGTACCTATTTTATTGATGCATAATGATTTAATGCTCCTTGCTTATTAGATTCGTCTCCGATATCCAGTTTTCGGTTATTGCTCCTAACGTTCGTTGATAAAACACATACCTACTTTCAGCACATTAACTTTAATCTTACGCTAAGTGTTCTTGTCTCTCTGTCATGTGTGCTAACAATAGCCGATACGGTTGTAACGTTGTAACTTAATCTTATATAATGGAAAAGGTACAGAAAACTTTCCTGAGATTTATGTATAAAAAGACTTTTAAATTAGACCTACACCCTCATTTCGAAAGTTATGTTTAAGTCCCATATAAAAGGGGCGACCCTATTGCCATCATACAGGCACAAATCTAAACTCAAGGCTGTTACAAAACAAAAATCGAATGGAAAACCACAATAACTCATGCACAATTAATAGCCTACCGCTAGCGACCACTAGACCAAAGAGAAAACAAATAGAAAACATTTTTAAAAAGAGAAACTACATACCTGGAGCATCGTATTTAAACTCGTAACTTTCCAGTGGAAAGTTATAATAATCGTACAACAGTGAATGTCGTTCACCAGATGAAATAGTCACTACATCCTCTTCCCGGTGCGCCGTTACAATAACTATCGCTATCAAACGCCCCAAATCCACATAATTCGACACATTTTTCAACGAATCTCCAATTTCTAGGTTATATTTTTCACGTAGAACGGGAAACGGTCCGCCGCCATGATTTAAAAACACGGATGGCGCGAAATACACGTCTTCCATTTTCGAATGAGAAAATGGTAACTGTATGACTGCAATAAAGATTAATTTCAACATGACTAATATTAGTTTGCGTTGTGGCATGACTGCGCACGATTTGTAAGGTCATCCTACATCATTTGCTCACTATGTAATACCTACATAATACCTAGAAAATTTGTCATTTGGCTTTGCTTTGCAAGGACTAAATTCTTAATTGATATTGGTGTTTCACTGTTTAATTAATATTATCCAATGTTTTATTTAGGTACGTGCTAAGGGGTTAGCGCAAGCAAAATAAAACATTAAAAAACATTTTTAAACGTGAAAGTTTGTGAGGATGGATGTTTGTTTCTCTTTCACGCAAAAACTGCTCAACGGATTTTGATGAAACTGTACAGTACTATAGCATGAACATCACAATAACAGATAAGATTCTTTTTTTGTGTGAGAAATCATCAAATGACTTCTCCCGCTCTGGTTGGAACGGGAGGGTGTGTCAGACTTTTACTGACTAAAACCCACCCGTGTTCCTTCAGTTGCTTGTGCCAGAGCCACGGTAATTCTTTCGAACATCCCGCGACCCGGAGGCATCGGCCCCATTCTTTACAATGCATATTAAGTTTTTAGTTAATTCTTGTAAAATTAATACCTAAAACGCCTTTGGTATTTAATTTTGATTAAATTTGTCTTTGACACTAAGTAATTTGGTCTGATGGTTCAAAAGTTACCAGAGTTAGAATGGCAGCACGGGGCTGTGATGTTTCACGGCTACTCCGCTGAACTGTGTCTGAAGCCAGGGGAGGGAAATAGGCTACTTTTCATCAAACACCACGCGAGCGTAGCCGCGGGCGGCAGCTAGTTTATTATAAGGACTAGCTTCTGCCTGCGACTGAGTCCGCGTGAATTTTCAGCCCCTGATCCACGCGTCGCATCCACCCGCGCTTTAACTTCGTTTACGCTTATCGTTCTTTCAAACCTTTTTCTTTTTGCTCGGCTCCTTAGGGTTGTAGCTTGGTGTTAAATAGCCGATACAATGGGCTAACAAATACAATAACATTTTTACAAATCCGACGGGTTGTTCCAGATATTAGCGCAAACTCTTCAGTTTTAGTAATATTAGTAGATATAGAGCCGGTTGCACAAAGACAAACTTTAATGTCACAATAAGTGTTGGATATTTAACGCGAATGATTTCATTGATGTTGCACAAAACAACTTTAGCATAATTCAATGTTTCGTTACTTAGTGAAAAGAATGAATATGATTGAAAGTTTCTATTTTTTCTCCTCACTTTTCACATTTCACCTAGCAACGATCGAAAAAAAATCAATTTTTGACAATTTTATCATTTTGACATTAGATATTTTAGAAGTTTGAAAAATTGTGAGTTTGTGGTATTAAAAAAGAACACATTAAAAATAATGCATATTACATAGCTCGGGGTAGTTATGTATTTTCCATTGTTTTTACTGTTTTTTTTTAGAGAGAGAGTAGTTAAAATTAGACGCTTATGATATCGTTTTCAAAGGTTACAGAAGTTATTTCATAAGTTTCTTCATTTGGTCCAGAATATAAAATATAATGCTTCGGTGCTATGGTGTCAAAATCTTGTGATGGCTGTGGCTGTGATGAATTCAACGTTGATCATGCTCGATTTTGTAAAAAGGGTGATCATTTACACGTCGTCATAATGAAATTAGAGATTTATTCTATGACTTGTCAACATCGGAAGCGTAGTCAAGGAACCCATCATCTCCGAAGGATACTACGCAGTACGTGGAGACCTTTCTTGCCAGTTCGTATGGGATGCTCAGAGACATGCCCCTTCTTATAGTTCACGAACTGTCGCCTTTGTACTAAAACTCGCCGAAGGAGAAAAAATATGGAAATGTTCAAAGGCTGCTGAAATAAGACATGCAACATTCACCCCCCTTCTTCCATCCGATGACGGAGTTTTCGCCCCACAAATGTCTACCTTGGTAAAACAAGTCGGAGCTGGAATCGCTAACTACTGTAATAGGTCCATCAGCATAGTGATGGGTGGGCTAAGATCAAGAATCATCATCTCAATAATCCGTGCCACTAGCAAGTGCACTTGCGACACAAGACAGCGGCTTCGACGTTGGAGTAGCCTTCCCTACCTAGACAAGACTGATGTGGATGCCGCCGACGGATTGAGATACGTCACCTCTTGACTAATAGTCTCATTTATGTAGGCTTAATTTAGCTAATCTAACCCACCATACAGCATACAGCGAAGGATCGTATGGTAAAACAACCCGAGGACCAAGTGTAAGTTTCTTTTAAACATCTCGACTTTCTTTCGGCACTCCGATTAGCCCTTTATCAATCGGAGAATGTGCTCCGATCCAATCTCTGATGCTATCAAGCTCCGATGACCAAGGGCCAATCTGAGTGACCGACAATCGACAATCGTTGGGGAAAACGAACGAATTCTAGAGTGGACACCGCGTTTAGGCAAACGTGGAGCGACGACTTGCGAAAGGCGGCTGGCAGAGATCGGATGAGGAGAGCCTAAGATCAGGCTTAGTGACGTTCACTTGGAGAGGCCGAGGCCTACGTCCAGCAGTGAATTATTAGAGGCCGAACGCGGTTGATGCGTAAAGTCGAGATGGTTAAAAGAAACTCACACTAGGGCCTCCGAAAGTAATAGCCTGAGTACATCACCTCACAGTGAGAAAGCGTTGTAATCAACATTCCTGGAGAAATAGACCTTGCCTTAAGATAGTTACAGGTTTATTAATAATGGTAACCATTTTTATTCTTTTTATGGATCGTCACGTCTCCATAGTAAGATGGTTGGACCGATACCAGTTGCCAATTTACACGTCTCTAATAGTGCTACACGTTGTATTGTCATCCTGTTCATTTGTACGACGACGGTCGTATCATGCGTTTCGCTCTTACACCTAGCGTTCACTGCGGCGCGTAAGCGGTTGGTTCATGAGCTCTTTGATAGTTTGTACCAGGCCACTCACAAAGTTTTGAAAGACGAAGAGACTGGCCAGTTAGAGTGTATTTTGAAAATACGATTAATTGTAAGTAAAAGTAGGGACGTTCCAATTTCTAAATTTCCCTTCACATTGTTAACGAGCTAATTTAAATTATAGTGTCTCCTTGAAAAATGGATCTGCGTCGGGAACATTTTCGCACTATGATTTTTTACGATTTCAAGTGTCGCCTGAAACCGGACGAATAGTACGATAGACTTCAAATGGCATTCATGGATGAAGGCTCTTCTAAGGCAATCGTGTATCGTTGGTATAAGGAATTCAAGAACGATCGACTAACTTTGGGGGATGAAGAAAAAAGTGGTCGCCCTTTGACGGCTGATACGGAAGAAAACGTGCTAACAGTGAAAATTTCAATTTCAAGAGATCCGCGTGAGGAGGATAATTTCACGCTAGGTGCTGCACAACCTCACCGATGCTCAGAAGCAGGCCCGAGTGTAATGGTGCCGTGATATGATAAACAAATTTGATGCAGGCTCGTCTCGGCGTGTTTTGACATCATTAAAGTCAAAGTCAAAGTCAAAGCATTTATTTCAAATAGGCCCATAAAAAGGCACTATTGAACGTCAAAATTTACGTTACAAATAGAACTGATTCTAGGCGCCACTTCCAAAAAGTAGTTTCGAATAGAGAAGAAGTGGCAAGAAACTCCACCGTTACTCTTTTAAAATGTTTTACAATATTTTGTATACATTAATTACAGGTGATGAGTCTTGGATTTATGATTACGATCTAGAAACGAAGCGCCAGTCGACGGTATGGGTGTTTCAAAATGAATTATGGAACCAAAGAAGCATCAACGCTGAATGGTATACTACCAAATGCTTGGCAGAAGTTTATTCTGTTGTGAGCACCAAGTGACCAAACACAGGGCTCCGCGGGCTACTGCTCCACCACGACAACGCGCCTTCGCACACCGCGCTCAAAACGAGGGACTTCCTGGACAGCACGCCGGTCAAACTCCTCCACCATCCTTACAGCCCTGGCCTAGCACCGTGTGACTTTTTTTTATTCCCGAAAATAAAAAATCTGCTCAAACGGATACAATTTTCGTCGCTGGATGATGCGCTGTTAGCGTTCGAGGCTGTAGACGAGGTGTCTACGGCGGACTGGAAAAAGAAAACTGGTTCAGACGCATGAAACTTTGTATATTCTAGTGGAGAGTACTTTGAAAAGATTTAATTAACAAATATTTGCGTATAGAACATAAGTTTTTATTTTTACAAACATTCTGAGTGTCCCACGTATGTTGCAGATAGATTATCAAAACGGCGTTTTACAAAGCGGCCGGTGAGCGCTACTTTCAAGTTGGTAGCAGTTACTTGACTATTTAGTATTTTAAGGACTGTCATCTTTAAAACTGTGATAAGTTAACAGAGTTATAAAGAATACAGTCCTAAATGATTGAAGGATTTGATTTGAGGGACAATTTGAATATAAATTTATCAGTGGTAAAAGTTACCTCTGATAAATTTATATTCAAATTGTCCCTAAAATCACTGTTTTCACTTGAGTTAGGGTAATTTTCACTCATATTACTCGTTTTATTCATTCCGGTTTTGGACGCCAATAATGTTGTTATGACAGACAGTTTAATCTGCCTATTTTTCACGCTGTTTTACAAAACCTCTAATCGGTGACCAACGACAAACGCGTCATGCGTCGTTGACATTGATAAACGTTCAGTAATTATGTAAAACTGCTAAACGTCCTTCAGTTGACTTACTTAACGGACCTGTTAGTTTTACATAGCAGTAGTTACTGAAAAACAGCGGATTCGACAATCCATCTGCGAGACGTATGATGCCAATATTGACAGCTTAATAATGAAATGTTAAATGACGTTTAGTCTTTACAACACATAATCAGGTTATTGGTACAGTTGTGTACGTAGTACGTATTGATTGAATTAGTGTGGTAAGTTAGTTTCATGAAGTAAAACGAAATTTGAAAACAGTATTAAATTGCATATTAAACTTAACTTTAGTAATACTAGCCTGTTTGAACACATATACAGAAAAAAGTTAAGAAAATCACGTTCCTTAGTTTTGGATTACATTTGAATTTTTTATTTTACATTAATATTTATTGTTTTTAGAATAGTTAATTGTATTCGGCTCAAATGGCCTAATTTTGTTTTTTCCTTCTTTAGCACATTTTTTGTTGCAATTTAGTGTTTTTTTTTTTTGCTAGTTTACTGCAAGAAGCTATCTTGCGTGGTTTGTGAAATATTTAATGATAAGTTAGTGGCTTTTTTATATTGCTCGTCAGTACAGTTAAGTAATTCGTTGTTTTGGCTATATACCTTTACTGTTACATTTACAGCATACTTACTTAAGTTCTTCAGTTTCCTAACTCTGCAAGCTAAGTCGGTAGGTAACTCCGGTTCTTTCCCGGATAATTTAATTTATGACTTTATCCTTCAAAGATACTCCGATCATAGCCCGCTTCATAGCGCGCTGAGCGAATTTGAGTTTGTGGACCAGCCCGACTGTAAATGTCCACGTTTTGGCACCCTATGTCATAACGGGCAACGCAATGGTTAATAAGGTCTTCAAACCTTGCGGGATAGGCGGCGAGAAGACTTGACTAAGTTTTCCAAACGCTGCCCAACCCAACTGGATCATTTTGTCGGCTTCTTTCTCAAAGTTGTGTCTACCGAGCTGGATGACTTGTCATATGTAGACATACTCCTTCACAACTTCGAGAAGCGACCCTTCCGTTTGGATTGGGTTTGGCAAGACGTGTGAATTTTACAAGACTGCTTATGAAAAGATTATCATAGATTGTTTTGCTCAGTATGTTACTTTTCTTCATTATTTATTGTGCGATGTGGAACTTGGAAGCCACGTGATCGTAGAAAATTGCACGCCGTAGCTAAGCGAGTAGCAACCAAAACTTTCTCATAATTTGTAAAACTACTTTTGCTCAATAAAAGTTTTCACTTTCCAACATCTATTTCATTTTAAAATAACAAATAATTTCTTAACAGTTTTTTTTAGTTACATTATTTAGGGTCGATTTTTCAATCCTCAGTTAAGTCTTCGAAAAGCTATCTAGAGCATAAAATTATCTTGCTGTTTATCAGGCGAATAATTATTTTCAATTTTTCAATCATATATTAACTAGAGAATAGCTATCTGTGGTCTATGCTAGCGAACTTCACACTGTCTATGTGCAAGCGAGATGCACAGATACAGTATTCAAGGTGTTATATGGGAACAGCAACAAAACGTATAAACCTCCAATTGTTACATAAAAAATGCCGCCAGGTTCATAGCATCAAAGGGTGAGTAGTAGTTTTTTTGTGGCACACCTATTCCTGGAACCATAAAAATAATGAAGATGTAGATTATGATCTAATTTCATTATTGTAGGTAAAAATAGGGGTGCCTAGAAATAATTTTAACAAAGATTATTTACGTTTCTGTTTCGTGTTTATTTTTATCCTCAATCAATGAAAGTAAGTATGCTATGATATCTCTTTTCAAGCAAAATCTCCAAAATTCATTGTCGTCCCATGTGTTGAAATTGTCAGGACTCTTTCGTAAAACTCGTTTTTTTTCTCTCAGGTGGGTTAATTAATTAAGGATTTCACCTTCTTCTTCGATTGCTACTTAGTAAATTGTTTCAAACCCATACATCTTAGAAATTACCGGACCTGTCACTTTACTAAAACCATAAAACGAATGAAACACGCAAACATAACCTCAAACGTCATACGTAACGGAGGGATAAAACCCTAACTGGCTCTCAAGGAAGCAGATATCTTTATTCCTCCGATAGCGGCATTATTCGACAGTAAACTACTATCTGACCATTGAAAAACTGAGAATCTTACTATCTATGGAATAAAGGCAACCAAATATAGTTGTTTATCTGAGGATTGAAAAATTGGCCCTTAGACTATTAAGTAGTTATTACTCTGTGCTTTTTAATTTGCTAGACCAAAATGACAGCTTCTAATATAGTTCGTGCAAGTTATACGTACATTCTTAACTAAACATATTCTACACATTGGCAGTTTTTCAATTTCGAACTTTAAACGTTTCGCTTAAAGTTATTCGATAGAAGCTGTCATTTTGGTCTAGCAATAAAAAAGTCGGAGTTTTATGCAGTAGTTATATATAGTTATCACCACAACAAAAAGCTAACTTCTGTGATTAAAAACGTTCAAAATCTAGTCGTTATCTCATTTCAGCGACAATCAATGTCAGAAAATTGGCAAAAATGTAGGAAACGTAAATGTATTTTAGTAAGAGCATATATATAGTAATTAATATCGTGTCATAAATCTATTAAAATTCAAAGAGTAACTTCTTCAACTGCATTTAAAAAGTAATCACACCTCAACCCCATCATAAGAATTTTACTTTCCACAAAACTTTTATTTTACACCCATACGTCGCCTCCCTCGTGTCCTGGTTCCCACGGCTGACTGCATTACTTACTCAACAGTTCACGCAAACGTGCCAACAATAAATGGGTCAAATTGAAATCGATAGTCCTTTGTTAACAATACTTACAGCGAGTTGCAATGAAATAACGAGTGGCATGTTTTTTTTTTTCAAATTGAAGCAAGAATACAATTAAGTAGTAATACAATGTATCAAATTCATCCAGTCACCTGGTTGTGGACATCACACAGACAGTGGCTCCATATAAAAAACTGGTATACAGCTGCATCTGATTACAGCTGAAGCCGAACTCAATATAGTTGGGAATAGATTAGGCGAATAATGACACTGTGTTAAAAAACATAAATTCAAAGCACAACACAAGTGTGCGCAGGAGCGACACGACCTGATCCCACCATCTCCCTTTCACTACTGGACTACCAGACGCACTGCAGGGTACCATCCGCACTTGGTTTATATCCCGACCAGTCGTACTCAGCGCTTCTCCTCCATGTTTATTATGCGCAAATTAGTAAGAGTGAATATGAATCTGGGCTCGTTCACTCCATCATGGACCTCATCCATCGCTTTACACCAGGCGAGATCTAGGTCAAGAGCTGGCACATTTTGTAATAATAATAAAAATCAATTTCAAATATAATTATTTCAATCAACGAAGGTTTACAGTTGTTTCAGTAATAATATTCTGGCGTAGAATCATATTTTTTCTGTGCTTCTAGTATGGCTGTCAAATGTTTCATTCGCAGAGTCTCGTGGGAAACCGCCACTTTTCTTGTTGTCTTCACATCTGTACCCTGAAAAAAAATATGATAATGACGCTCTCAAAGCTCACAAACTCAATTAATCAAATGTATGTATGTATGTATTGGGTTTTTCCGTCAGGAATTTCTCATTGCAGTCCGAAATCTGGATTTGAGCCCGGTTGACAGCAATAGACTCGCCCCCTATTACATGGGACTTATACATAACTAGCGAAATGGAAGTGTACTATAGACACCTTCTAACCTAACCCTTTGGGGATTACAGGCGAGATGTTAAGTTTTGATGTGTTATGTAAATGTATATGGTTGAAATTGTTCAAGACACGGAATTCCGTAGTGCAATTACAAGTCGTAATATATCTCTTTTTTTCGATATTTCTTCCTTACATTTATCGTTGTTTTTTGACATATAATTTTCTTCTCTTTCCGCCTGACAATAGTCCTAAAGAGTCTGGCAGTCAAAAAGTATAGGATCTCCACAAAACTGATGAAACTTGCACCGAGAAAGAGACCAGCTGCTCCTCCGAATGATACTGCAAAATAATGTTGGGTTATTTAATACCACAATAGTATTGGTTAGGAACGAATAGTCACAGTACCCTGCATAAAAACAGTTTTTTAAACTTAGTGGCAGCTTACAAGCTATTGTTTTAATGACGCTTAAATGGGACTGCCAGATGCCTTAAATGAATCTTTCAACTTACTTTTACGTGCAAATTAATATTAAATGCCAGATAATATAACGTAATTCTTATTTAGCTACATGGCACCCACCTAGTTTTTTTACAATCTCTAGTTGGGCGCCACAAAACTTGATGGCGCCCAGTTGGGCCTACCTTGAAAAAAAAACAATATTGTCTTAAGATACAGTTCAGATTACGTACAAACTCTACAATGGCTGAGTAGTTTGCTGCTACGCCACGCGTCATAGGTTCTATTCCCACTATACATATGTATATATTTGGGTTGTATCTGGAACTCTCGACGTTAGTGCACCTATGTTAGATTTGTGTTTATGTGCTGAAGAGAAAATTTTGCTGTAAGGTTGTAAACACAACTACGATTCAGCATTTTTTTTGCGTGTGACTAACTTTTTCGTTAATGATAAACAAATTAATTATGTGTTTATGACTGCGTCTACGTACCAACGAGATCCTGAAAGTGGAACACAATTTCCCTCGTGTACCTGGTCCGCGGCGCTTGTACAGTGAACTTGACGGAGCCGTGCAGATTAAATGGGTGACGATCCCTGAATGGAATGGAATTATCTTATTAACAGCTTTAATTCTGCTAGCAGAGTGTGGGTGGTGTAGGATATAACTTAATATACGCGGTTTATTACCTACGTGACGCGTTCGAGATGAGCAATCTTTGTTGAGGAAGGGAAGGCAATGGACCTGGAATACCGGTGGAGGCTGCTTGGCGTATGTCCCTAATTGCGATTCTCTTCTGCACGAGGTCACTGTACTTCATTCACAGTTGGTGTTCGCTCAAATAATAGTTTGCAGTATTAGCTTTACGTTATGGTGGTTATAAAAGCCGGGAGCGCGCACGCAAATATAAATAGGTTATTCAATAGCGTCTCGTCGGTGAATATTTTTACTAAATTTCGTCGATGTTGCGTGTCAACTCGCTGTTAGCGGAAATCGTCGACGGTAGCCAAAGATTTTCTTGTCTTTCGACCATTATCATCGGGAGAGATATATAGGAGATATTATATATAGGAGAGAAAGGGACAGGATAAAAGAAACGAACAAAATCTCATCATAATATTTTTTTTTTTTAATAGGGACTTTGCGTACTAGGCCTTGTAGACTTTGAGAGCCAAATTATTGTATGCTACATTTTTGTTTTCAAAAATAGGCTTCAAACCTGAACATACCTATACCTACTGATCAGGTGAGAAGATAAGCATTAGAAAGCTATCCCGATCGCTCTAAAACTACTCCTCGAATCCTATTCATTACCTTTTCATTTTCAGAAATATTAGTTCCAAAATACTCAATTTAAATTAACTCACCAGATCTGATCAGTAGTGGAAATCTCCTTGTAGATACAGTCAATACATTGCTGTGCACACGCACACTTCTGTCCATTATTGTTGGATAGCTTTTGTTTGTGGTTGGCTAAGCATGCCATGCCTGCAGGAGTGCATTTTGGACCCTCTGAAAATAAAAGGACCGCATTAAGTTCTTCGTCATAAGACGCGATTGCTACGATTTTGATTTCTGAGCTGCAAGTCATGGGTTGGAACTCCGTGAGAAGGACGATTTTTCAAAGAGTAATATTAAGTGGGTTACCTTCATAAAAATAGTAGAAGGGCACGCAGTCACAGAACTCCTTCGCCAGTTTACTTCTACATGACAGACGACATGTATTTGTGCTGTGCACCTTAGTAAAAGAAACAAAATTAATTTATTAAGTACATTTCTGTCCCGTAGCTTGAACATCACTTCATTGAAAGAAGCTTTTTCATCTTATTTATATGAGTGAGCGTGTGGCTTAATAATTATCGATGACGGTCGATCATGGTTAAGCTACTTCTGCCAAAGTCGGTCAAAGATGGGTGACCATCCATTAGACATAGAGCCTTGTCCGTGCCTCGGAAGGCACGCTAACCCGTTGGTCCCAGCTGTCATTCGTAGATCTTTGACAGTCGTAACAGGTCGTCAGAAGCCTGAAAGTCGGACAAGCAGTCTACCAAGGGGGATACGTATTACCCAGTAACTAGGCTGTGGAGGTCAGATAGGTCCCCTGTAAAATACTGGTATTCAGCTGGATTCAGTTAGACTATAAGCCGACCCCGACATAGTAGACAAATGGCAGGCAGATTGATTTATTATGAGCAAGCGACCTTTCTTATCCACACGAACCTGCCTTCTGGAAGGGGCATTTAGATTCAATATTCTTTTCGTTCCTTGTACATTCCATTCTTCCATTGAAACAGAATGTGGAAAAAATAACTGAAGTTAAGTGGTAGAAAACGTTTTTAGCCGCTTTGATGTTAAATCATTTAGTACCCACCTTTCGACCACTAGCAGCCGGCTCATCAATATACGAGCACCCTCGTCTCGTCGGCTGCAACTCCTTAACTCCTCGCCCACAACGTAACTCCATGACGCTCAGTTCAGTGTTCCTGACGAGGGTCAGACGGACCTCCGATGGAGAGTGAGTGAGATCCATCACGTCGTATGGGGAATGGACGTAGAACTGAAAGAATTACATATAAAAAATCAGATTAAAATTTGTATCTTTTCGCAATAGTAAAGGCTTGTTTACAAAAGTAGGTTTTATCCACGAGATAAATCTGTCAGATTTGTTTATCGAAACATATCCAGGAATCAGGCCAAGATTGTAGCCCATAAAAACTTGTGTTTATGTGTATATTGTATTAATTTTTACCGAATTCCCAAAATCCAACATCTTCTACCATTTTAAAATACCGAAATAGGTCAATTACTTACATCAGCACTGGCTGGCACGTCCATGATGATATAGCAACTTAGTGAGGAATATTTACATGTCTCAGGCCAACGGAGGGTATCGGTGAGGTTAACATTCCTGTAAAGGAGGTTTTTAACTTTATATCATCATCATCATTTCAACCTTAAGACGTCCACCGCTGGTCATGGCCTTTTTTTTTTTTTTTTGTTCCCGGGGTGGAAAATCCTCATGGATGTCCTCCGCCCTGGGGCGGGCGGAGGGGTCTGTCAGACTTTTACTGACTAAAAACCACCCCGGTGTTCCATCTCACACCTACGCCGGGGTCGCGGGAACACATTATTCTTCCACAACTCCGGCTGGTGCCGGCCCGCTTACGCGGGCCCCGTCTCGGGCGGGGGGAGTGAGGTGTACTCCCCCCGCAACGTCTGTGAGCGGCGCACGCGGAACACTACGCGCGCCGCCTTCTCGGGTCCTGATGTTGGGGAGCAACGGATGTCCCCGAATCCGTCGCCCCTGGACCCATTTAGGGGGACCGGAAGAGGGCGTTGTCCGCCCTCCTCCGACGCCCGGTGCGTCTGTTGCGGGCCGGGTCGAGAGTCGAGATCTCTCTCTCCCATTCCGCAGCCTCCTTCTGCGAGATGACCGTTTCGCAAAAGGAGACCACTGCGTCCCAGGACTCTGCGCCGCCGACCATCGCGTTCACGACGGCCGGCAGCGACAGGTCATTGCCTACTTCGGTGATGAGGGCACGGCGCGGCTCCTCCCAAGCGGCACACTCTGCCAGCGTGTGCCACGCCGTGTCCTCCCGGCAGTCGACGCAGTGGTGACACCGGGCGTCCGGCTCCCTGTTTATGCGACACAGGTACTTCCCGAAGCAACCATGCCCCGAGAGCACCTGCGTCGCCCGAAACGTCAGGGAGCCGTGCCTTCTCCCGAGCCAGCGGTCGAGCACTGGCCGGATCGCCTCGATGGTGCTGAGGCCGGTGGTAGGGCGTGACAGCCTCACCCGCCATTCCGCCACCAGGACCTCGCGGAGCTGCAACCGATGCTGCTCGATATGTTGCTGCATCGGTCGCTCGCCCCGCTCCCGCGCTGCCTCGCGCCACCGGTACAGTGACGCGAGCACCCTCGCCTCCAGGTCCCAGGGCGGTGATCCGGCCAGTGCAAAACCCGCCTCGAAGGAGATCGTGCGATACCCCCGAATGACTCTGACGGCCATCGCCCGCTGCGGCTTGCGCAGGACAGCTATGCTGCCGGCCGTCAGGTCAGCCGCCCAGATCGGGGCCCCGTAAAGGGCCATCGATCGCACGATCCCCACGTAGAGCCGCCTACAGGCGGCGCTCAGGCCCCCCAGATTGGGAAGCAGCGTTGCCAGCGCCCCGGCCGCGCCCAACAACTTGGGCGCCAGCCGCCGGAAGTAAGGTCCGAAGTCCCACCGGCTGTCGAGCACCAATCCCAGATATTGCATGGTGGGCTCGACAGCGATCCGGCCCTCCCCGACCACAATGTGTGATCCGGCCGGCGGCGCCCGCCGGGGGCCATGAAACACCATGGCCTCCGAATTGTTGAGGGCCACCTCCAGGCCGAGACGCCGTATGCGGCTCACCGTGAGTGAGACCGCCGCCGTCGCGAGCAACGCTGCCTCCCTGTGCGAACTCCCCCGGGCCGTGACCAGCGTGTCGTCCGCGTAACACGTCAGGTCCGCGCCCAGGGGGAGCTCGCCCCTCAGCACCCAGTCGTACCCGATGTTCCACAGGAGCGGTCCCACGACCGATCCCTGTGGAACACCGCACGACACTTGGTGCTGGTTTCCGCCATCACGTCCCATGTAGGTGACACACCTCCCCGCCAGATAAGCCCCAACGATGCGGCGGAGGTAGATAGGCACCCGATGATAACGCAGTGCCTCCCGTATGCAGCTCCAGGGCAGGGTGTTGAACGCGTTGGAGATGTCCAAGGACACCGCCACCACCACCCCGCCCTGGGACACTGTTTCCTCCGCCAGGACTCTCACCCTCGACACAGCGTGGATGGTAGAGCGCCCATGCCGAAAGCCGAACTGGCTCTCGTCCAGGTCCGGCCCCTCTCTGCACAAGTGGCCGACGAGGCGGGCTGCGAGTATGCGCTCGAACAGCTTGCCCACCTCGTCGAGCAGCACTATGGGCCGGTACGCAGACGGCGAGTCGGCAGGGCGCCCCGCCTTCCTGAGCAGGACCAGACGTCCAATCTTCCACAGACTGGGAAACTGGCCCCGCTCATGGCACGCTGTGTAGAGTCCTCTCAGTTGGGGCTCCAACTCCTGCAGAGCGAGGGCCAAAGCAAGGCCGTGAATTCCATCGGGCCCCGGAGCCACGTTCTTGGCCCGGAGCCGCATCACAGTCGCCCTCATCTCTGCCTGTGTCACCTCTGGGACGCTGATGGCGTTCTCCTCCTCCTCTGCAGACTCTGCGGCTGCGGGCAAGGCCATCGGCGGCGGAATATGCTCCGCTCTCACCGGGAAGAGGGCTGCTACCACTTCCTCCAGCAGCTCGGGTTGGAGACTCTCCGTAAGTGGGGGCGCCGCGGCTCGAAGTTGCCCTCGAACCGCTTTATACGGGCGCCCCCACGGATCCCCGTCCAGAGTCTCCAACATCCTCTCCCAGGATCGCGTCCTCGCCTCGTCGATGGCCAGCCACAGAGTCTGCTTTGCCGCGCGGTACACCTCATACCGCGCGGCCTCCTCCTCGGGTACCCGACGACGTCTCCTCCGGTAGCGGGTGTACCGGCGTCTCACCGCCACGCATGCGACGCGCAGCTGCGCGATCTCGGCGGACCACCAGTACACCTGGCGCCTTGCACCCTGTGCGTGGGCGCGGGGCATGGACGCGTCGCATATCTGCGTCAT
Source organism: Dasypolia templi (assembly GCA_963555695.1). Classification (NCBI taxonomy): domain Eukaryota; kingdom Metazoa; phylum Arthropoda; class Insecta; order Lepidoptera; family Noctuidae; genus Dasypolia; species Dasypolia templi. The sequence continues at coordinate 3,079,159 of OY743166.1, forward strand.
TGCCCCGCGGAACCACGGCGCCTCCAGCTCGACGTCATCGGGTCCGGTCGTTGCCGACCCCCGGAACCAGGCCTGAGCAATGGCTGCCTCCTCGAGAAGCTCCCTGTCGATGCGCTTACGCGCCCAGCGCGGGCCGTCCGAACGCGGGACTGATGTTCTGCGGCCGCCAGCGGTCTGGGCGGAGACGTCGAATCGGATATATCGGTGATCCGACAACGTCTCCACCTCCGCGGCGACACGCCAGTCGAGGACACGGCTCGCGACAGCAGGGCTTGCGAACGACACGTCCACTATGGACCCGCCCCGCTGCCTGGTCATAGGCCTCCCCTAAGCACCGCCGCTTCGACCGGTTGTATGCTTTCTGCATCTAGGCCATTCCTGCGGCCTCCATAAGGTCATCGGTCGACCTTGTGGGAGGCCTTCCAACGCTACGTTTTCCGGTACGCGGTTGCCACTCCAGAACCTTTCGGCCTCAACGGCCATCTGTTCTGCGCGCAATGTACCCTGCCCACTGCCACTTTAATTGAATTGAAATGATGTTATTAGCATTACAATATAGTCAGCCTGTGTGCTGCTGTAAAATATGTGTGTTTAGATGTAGGTAATGTTTGAAAATAAAGGTTCTCTTGTTAAATGGAAAAGTACCCGAAATATAATAATATAATTTTTTTTTGTAAGACTTAGAATGTAAAAATAAACGCACGATTTTATTTTTTTTATTTTGGCAATTCTGCGGGCTATGTCGACTTCCCGAATGCTGCCCAGTCTACTTTAAAGATAGCTTGATTTGCTAATGTCAACCCTATTCGAGCAAGTCATTTTTTATCAAGCTTGGCAGCTTTAAACAAGCGCTTGCGAAGCAGTGGTATTTCTGGTAAATCGCATAACTGAACAGACAACTGTGCTGCTGGGGATTTGGTATCGCCACTTCGTCCCAGCTAAAATCTAGTGTTTTAGCTGGGACGATAGAAAGTGGTGAAGGGCGTGCGTTTTGGCTGATTGCCTTGCGTTATTTCGACGTTCGAAAAGTGCTGTTCACAATCCAACAACGACTGCCTTTGAACCAGAAATAACGATAACATCATAACCGTTATTTCTAAGTGTTTCCAGAACAGAAAAAATACATTCAGTTGCCATAATGAAAATACATTTAAAAATTTGTTAATTAATCTATAATTTGTACTTTGACGGTGCTGCCATAGTGGATATTGTAATTCGGTTTCAAATAATACATTTCTTTAAATGAAATCAAAGAAATCACGACAAGATGTTGATCATAATCTTACCCAATAGCAACATCTCCTAAAGCGAGAGAATTAGTAACGTAGCAGGCACCAGCTTCAGTCATCACAGGGATCCATTTGTAGATGGCTTCCTCCGAAGACCTGGTCTTGAGGTTCGAATCTGGAATTACCTGGTGAAGATTTTACTAAAGATTTATTTCATTAAGGCCTGGAGTAAAATAGTAGTTTATGAAACTGTTGAAAAATTGGGGTTTTTAAATCGTATCACACGATTGTTTTAATACCTAGTTATGTGGAGTTTCATACATATGTCCTCTCCTACATTTTTGATTAAAAAGAGTTGTTTAAAAACTCCGATCGAAGGTATTTAATAATCAGTACTAAGTGTTTCGGTAAAAAAAGAAAAGCATCGTGAGTTTCCATAAAAATTGGCATATGGACCAAGACCTGAATTAGGACGAAGGATAGTTTTTAGCCCCAAGTTCCTACTGGATTGAGACTTTGCGGGCAAAACCGCGGACTGCAGCTAGTAAGGATATAACCTGGGAGTCTTTAAGTCCGGAGCGGGGCTTGGACCCGGTACGAAAATCACAGGTACTGTTCCGGTAATAAGCGGTTCTTTCTATTTCGTTCCTTGGGTTTCAGACGGGTACCCGTACTCCACCTAACAAGTACCGGTAAAAATTTCAATGGTATTATAATATGAGTATTTTTAAACCTATTCACATCCACAGATATCCCAAACATGTCCACACTGGTCTCCAAATCGCTGAACTCCTGGAACCTCTCCAGGTGAAACAGGTCGGAGTTGGTGATAGCTTCCACTAGCCGAGCGTAGTAATCACACTTGTCATCAGTGGGGTCGATGTTGAAGTGTTTCTTGATGTCGGCTGGTAACTTGGCTTTGTTAAGGCGGTTCTGGGTGATAGATAGTTAATAGATCTTAGTAAGTATTATATTTGATAGCACTGGTGGCCACGTGGTAAGGCCCTTACGAGTTGTAGGTAGTGGATCCAAACCCAGGCAGGCGATTTATTTGTGTAAATAATTTCATCACCACTGCTCTCAAAACGGTGAAGGAAAACATCGTGAGGAAACCGGCGGGTCCTAGAACGAAAAATATCGAAGACATATGACATTTACCAACCCGCACTCCTGAGGAGGAGGCCTGGAGGAGAGGAGGCCTGTGTCCTAGCAGTGGGAACATTATAGTCGGGTTATGCTGAGGCGGTATCTACACCGTAACCTGCGAACGTCACGTAAAATCCCGCACCGCGCAAGCAGTTATGTTTAAGCTTAATGTTTCGCTGATGGTGGCGCGTGTGTTGGATCATTTAGCTCCCTTCAAAATGGTTGAGTTGAATGGTGCTAATCCATGCGTCATGTTCTTGAACGGGCGCCGTCAGTTGAGACTGGTCATCTCTTAGCTGCCACGGCGTATTTTAATTAAATTTTATTTTCGAATTGTTTTCATATTTAAATAACGGACGCTTTTAACGTTCTGCATCGTTCTCACATGCATAATTTCAACATAAATGATGTAACCAATCTATTGTAAAAATAATTTGATTTAAAAGAGTGTCCGTGGAGTTTCTTGCCCGTTCTTCTCCATAGGTACCTACTACGCTTTGGAATGGGCAACTAGCTTCATTTTTCTGACCAACCGACCTTGACAATTCAAAAGTCCCTGTAATTGGTTTATTTGAAATAAATGCTTTGAGTTTTGAGTTTTTTTGAGTTTTGAAGCCCCATGTAATATGGGGGGATCCTTTTTCCATCAACGGGACACAAATCCAGAAGCGAAATCGAGTGCATAACCTACAGACTAAACACCTTATAACACATCGTGATAGCTGGCACACTGAACCGCCAGGATCTGAAGTCTTTCTGCAGGGTCACGACTGTGGGAGAGTCGTTGTAGCGCTGCAGCTGTCCCAAGGATACGTCCACGGCTCCCCAGGTAGCAAGGGCTGTTGCTGCAAGCCATAGGATCCTACAAAGTTGGGGTAATGTTATTTAGTTTTCGCTTGGTGGCCCTGTGGTTATGGCCCCGATAATGAGTTAAAGGGTCGTGGGCTCGGACCTAGTCAGGCGCTTTTCTTTGTGTATCTGTTTTCAAAACCACTGCTCTTAAGACGGTGAAGGAAAACGTTATGACCTAGAACCAAAAATTTGAAGACGTGACATCTACAAACCCGCACCGCGTGGTGGATTACGTTCCACTCCCTTGAAGAGAGGAGGTCTGTGTCTCAGCTGTTGGAACGTAATGGGCTGATAATACAGGCAACGCACAACCGGTCGCTGTGACGATGTATGGAAGCCTGAATCCAGCAATTTTTTTGGTTGAGATGGGAATGAATCGAACTAACGTGTAGAGGCAACCCATTTTGACGATTTGTTGCAGAACTACAATACGTCGTTCTTTGGTTATTTATTATATAACGCACTATTATCAAGGATCCGCTGTCCGTCCGTCCGTCTGTCTGTCACAGGGCTGGTTCTTTTGGACTTCAACTATTGTGAAACAAATTTTCGTACTACCATGGCCGCTTTAACATCAAATAATAAAAATAATGTAAGTTAAAATTTGTTTCTACCCATTAAATGTTTCCCTTTTTTGTTATCCTACCAGAAACGTGTTTTATTATCGGCGATTTTAGAAAATATTGCGCGGTGGTATATACCCATCGTGTGCAAGTACAACTCGCGCTTTTCAGATCTACGTTTGGTCTTGCAAAATGAAGTTGCAAAGCTGTATGACTTAAATTAAATTCCTTAGAATTTTCACTGGTAATCCTGCAGTAAGTTGACTCACACAGTACCATATTCAAAAACAAGAACATATAATTACAACCATTAAATTTTTCTTTCTAATGAGAACTGTACCTTCAAGTTTCGCCAACCCTTTGTATCAATACCTGTGGAAAGGGGACGTTTTAGTATTTAAAGCAAAAAAAGTAAAATATTAGATTTTTTTACCGTTCAATCCAGTGTCTTCGTGGCGCAGAAATATGGTTGAATCCATGGATACTGGTCTCAGTGCAGAAGTCTTTTCCACACTTGACAACGGACTTCACTATAGAGGTCACACATTTAGTAATGGTCCAATGTTCCTTCTCAGGAGATATATTATAGTCCGTGTTAGACATTGCTTGAATTTCGAATGCAACAATTAGCCCAGGAGACGCAAATGCAGGCTGCAGTCGACTATCCTACCTAATATTATAAATGCGAAAGTAAGTTTATTTGTTACGCTATAACGGCTGAACGGATTCAGGTTTAATCAAAAAAAGGCAAGGCAAATAGATAGACCATGGCCTTAGTAAGGACATAGGACTACTTATCTAAAGCCTTTGACCTAGTGTCTTGGAATTAGAATTAGAAGCATAGTGCTTCAGTGGATATCGACATACCTAAATAACAGACGACCGCGGGTTACCATTACAAAATTGGATAGACATAATGACATGATACCACACTCATCCGAACTCAAGTTCAACAGATATGGTGGTATGAACAGGAAGTGTGTTAGGCCCAATTTTATTCCTCTTATACATAAATTCTATAATTAATATAACCCACCATAAATGTATATTATTTGCTGATGACATTTCTATTATTGTAACTACTGATAGGAAAAATAATACGATTGATGATCATGAGACTGATATTAATAACACTATTGAAATACTAACTGAATATCTAAATAGAAATAATTTATCCATAAATCTTAATAATACAGTATAAATTCAATTTAAAAAATCTAATAATGCTAACTACAATGTTAAAATTAATATACGTACAATGAATGAAGTGATACAAACTAAATTTGTAGGCATAACTTTAGATCAAGACATAAACTGGAAAGCACATAATGAAACCGTCAGAAATATAACAAACGTTAAAACGGCAATAACGTCCTACCATGCATACGTTGAATCGGTGCTCCGCTATGGTTTGATAATGTGGGGTAATAGCACAGACCAAAATATAGCATTTATTGAACAAAAAAAATGCATTAGAGCAATACAAGGTATCGACCTGATGAATCCTGTAGGCCGATATTTAAAAAGCTTGGGTTGTTGCCGCTACCGTCTCTTTACATACGAGTATATGAAACATATATGTTTGTAAGGATGCATATGGAATTGTTTATTAATGCAGAGGATTTATGTCCTCGTAACCGCCGAGACCCCCACAGGCTCGTACTGGATATCCTTCCGAGACTAGCTAAATGTAATAAATGTTGTTTAGCTGTGTGTGTACGTATATATATACTCGTAATAAGATACCAAGTAATTTCAAGACATTATATAGAAGATTATTCAAAAATAAATTGCATGAATGGTTGTGTAATCATAGTTTTTATAGTGTCAAAGACTTCTTTGACAATGAAAATGTTAAATATGCTTGTGAAAATTTGTGCGCTTATAAACTGTTAAGCAGAAATATGTATGCTCTTGTTATTTTGTATTTTACCATCTTTTATTAACATGTTTCTAAGCAAATGAATATTATTCTTCTCCGTATTCTTCTTAGGCTACTTTCATTCTGGATCACAGCCGTATTCGCGGGCAACAACTTGTTTTCATATATTTTGTTCAAAGCAGGAAATCCCAGACAGCAGGAAACAGGCCCAGAAAGAGATGGTGGTATAAGCTGGACTCCTTCTTAACGGATTGGCCCACAGTCGCAGTAGACCGGGAAAAGTGGAAAGAGGGAACGGTGGCCAGACTTATAGTGTAGTATAGTTGTTCAAAGCTCCTCACACTTGGAGTCGTGTTGCAGAGTCGCAACGACAGGATTCGCACGTTCTCGTTCTACTTTCCTCTGTGTCTAGACGCACGGTGCACGCGCTGATGACAGTCGCTTGAGACAGGTCAGAGTCTTGTCGCATAGTGTGCGAGGTGGTTTAGGGTCTTGTTTTTATTTGGGTCAAGCCTACTACACCTTGATTCCCAGCCAGAAACTACACTGGCAACCAACCAGAAACCAGTCAACTGAGCTCGACGAGAACCAGAGAAAATTATTAATTCATTTGAACTCGCAACGAAATGAATCAGAGAAGAATATTGGAAGAAGTATGACAGGTGCCAGGGGTCTGTTCTCCATAACTGTCGGGATTATCTTTCTACCGGTTATCTTCAAGAAAGAAACTGAACTAGTATACAATTATATGCTAGTTCGTAAGCCGGAGTTGGGCAGGACATCTGTAGGATCGCGGATGGAGTCGAGCTGTGACCAATGTTATGTCAATGAAAACCAAGGACGTCCATGGGCGCGTTGGGTTGACGATATCGTCAAAGTCGGAAACAACACTACCAGTAGGAATGGCTTTCATTTCGACAAATCAACAATATTAATTGCGTTAGTTACGTTGTTGAGCAGACAAATTTTTCGAACATATGAAGCAATGGATTAGCAATATCCTTCAAAATGATTTAGATTATGATTGATAGTGAGTTACTCTATTAGGGTGGTGGATCCCTCATCCAGTACGCACGGAACCGGGAAGTATGGCAGAAGAAAGTGGAGGCCTATTACCAGCAGTGGGTGATACCTGGCTGAAATGATAATGATGATGATGGAACTAAAGCTTATCTGGAAGTGTAGACGATTCCTTCAACCATGAGGCGATATACATAGGTGTAACTCAGAAACTATGTTTTCTTGCATCAGCCATCGCGTTCGCATGTAAATAAAAGTAGTGAGTGTGGATGGCGTGGAAGAGGAAGTCCAAAGAAAAGACGAGTGGATTGTGTGATGATATGAAAGAGAAGGGAGTGATGAGTATAAATTTACTACTAAAACTGAAAAGTTTACTATTGCGGCGTTTTTTGTTGTGAAAGTAATGGGTTAGGATAGCTCAGAACTGTGACCGAACGCGCGCTAGCCGAGCGAGCGAAGCGAGCGGTGCCGCGGCAGCGGCCGGCGAGCGCTACTTCCAAATAAGATTACTTACCGACTAATAATACATCAGTTTAATATAAAGTAAAGAACTTTCACGAAAATTAACACTGGAAAAAAGGACATGAAGTTGAAGCCACAATGTTAAGTAAAATACTGCAGTAGAGATACAGAAAGGAATGCAGGCGAACTAAAATACTGAAGGTTTATGCAATATGCAAATTGTTATAATACTTGCGTGCGTGTCTCACGTAAATATATTGAACTTGAAAAATCCAGTAGTAACATACATGTAGATAAGTTAAATTGTGAATAATTAACGTGCTGATTCAAAAGTAAGCTAAATAAAATAGCAAATACAAATTTTGGGTGGTTTATTTTATTTTAATCTTAGTGTTTGCTACACTGCGCGACGTCATTCAACGCCGGCTGTCGCTGAAAACCAGCGCTGGGGCTCTGTCTCGCATAGGGTCGTAGCTTTGATGTGACGAATATTTGCCCCCAATTTGTTCTCTTTGGTGTTAGTGTTCGATCACTGCGTCATGTTTACCACAAATAAACGTTTTTTTATTTCTTTCTTTCTTAAGTAACGCTGTGACAGAGTGGCGTCCAAGGACTGGGAGAAGAAATGTCGGTCGTCCGGTGGCGAGATGACAGACCAGACATAATCTTGGTCAGATAATGTGAAGACCACGTAGTTGGGTTTCTGAAATGGTTTTTTGGACAGGAATGAACCACACAGATTGAGTGGAGTTAGCGAAGCGTTTGTTACTACCTTATCGTGCAGCTCCACTCAGCTCTACGATACGACGAACAATACCAAGGAAAGTACATTTGGATAGGCCGCTTAAATTACTCAAACTGTCAGATCATGATTAAACCTAATGACCCACATAGTCCTCACATTCACAATATCTGAAATTATAATATTAAAATTAATTATGTATAAGTCCCATGTATTAGGAGGCGGGCCTTTGCCCTCAGCCGGACACAAATCCAGATTCCGGGCCGCTACTTAGAAACTCCTGATGACATTCTTCCTGAAGACCTTTTGATTCACAACCATATTGCGGCCGGCTTTCAGTCTTTGGATGCAGCTGATACCAGCATTGAACTTGGAGCGACTGCATAGCTGACCTCCAAAGGGCACCACCATATACTTATTTTGTTTTTGATGAATTATGTTAGTATAAAATGTCGAATTTAGGAACAACAAATAAACTGGAGTTTACCAAATATTTTATTCAATGGCAATAAAATTACTTAAATACAAATATTTATTAAAATGAATAAACGAAACGTCATCGGCCCAATGACGTAATAAAAACAAGTACAATGAATCAGCCTATAATTTCCCCGTTCCGGGGCTCGGGCTTCCTCTTTGTGAGAGGAAAATAAATGGTCCGACACGCTCACGCCGACGACTATTCATAAAGTTAGAGTAATAATAATATGTAAGTATTTTGTAATATTGTAATACCTACTTAAACATGCACAGACACACACAAGAATAATTTTATTATTCACCATCCCACATAAAACCACTCAATTTGAATTTCCCCAAAAAAACTGATTCAAACATTTTCTTCCCCGGGCGCGTTCCACCCGCGCCCGCATTTACAATCAATGGCATGAGGTGATCCGCCTCCCCTAAAGGATGGCTGTCTAAACCTCCTTTCTGTTCATCCCAAAGTATTATTTTCTTACGATTGTCTTCGTCTCCAGTACAAACGTTTTTCAAGAAATTATCAAATTCTTCATTCACAATTTCTTTTTCAATTTCTGTTCTGGCTTTTTGAAACTCTCTCATGTTGTGGTAAGACAACCCTGAACCGAAGATGGCTACTCCTTCTTTTCGGAATTCGTACAAAACTTTTCCTAATTCGTAATGTTGGGCTGCATTTTGATTATTTAATATAGATATTTGAATTATTGGGATATCCGCTTTCGGATTTATTAACATCATTGGTATAAATACTCCGTGGTCCCAGCCTCTTTTGTCGTCTAGAGTAGATTGGATTCCCGCTTTTTTAAACGCATCGTGTATTCTTCCCGCCAAAACTGGATCACCTGTAACAAGAAACCGTCATCTCGTATGCCAATGCATTTCCCGACACGAAATTAATGGTATGAGCTATGAAGAAGTTACTTCTAAAGTCATTTGGCGCTGTTAAAATTTCTATGTAAAGTTGAACCTGTTTAGGTAGTAGGTTCCTTACAGGGTACTATTTTGCTTGAATGGTGCTGGGAATTGTGGATAAAAGTATTTTTATCTTACGAAGCGACGCGCGCTTTATTTGTGGTTACCGAGTATACAAACACGGTATGAATGTCGATAAATAAAATAGGTACAAGGCGTCTACGTTTTGTACCTATTTTATTGATGCATAATGATGTAATGCTTCTTGCTTATTAGATTCGTCTCCGATATCCAGTTTTCGGTTATTGCTCCTAACGTTCGTTGATAAAACACATACCTACTTTCAGCACATTAACTTTAATCTTACGCTAAGTGTTCTTGTCTCTCTGTCATGTGTGCTAACAATAGCCGATACGGTTGTAACGTTGTAACTTAATCTTATATAATGGAAAAGGTACAGAAAACTTTCCTGAGATTTATGTATAAAAAGACGTTTAAATTAGACCTACACCCTCATTTCGAAAGTTATGTTTAAGTCCCATATAAAAGGGGGCGACCCTATTGCCATCATACATGCACAAATCTAAACTCTAGGCTGTTGCAAAACAAAAATCGAATGGAAAACCACAATTACTCATGCACAATTAATAGCCTACCGCTAGCGACCACTAGACCAAAGAGAAAACAAATAGGTAACATTTTTAAAAAGAGAAACTACATACCTGGAGCATCGTATTTAAACTCGTAACTTTCCGGTGCAAAAGTTATAATAATCGTACAACAGTGAATGTCGTTCACCAGATGAAATAGTCACTACATCCTCTTCCCGGTGCGCCGTAACAATAACTATCGCTATCAAACGCCCCAAATCCACATAATTCGACACATTTTTCAACGAATCTCCAATTTCTAGGTTATATTTTTCACGTAGAACGGGATACGGTCCGCCGCCATGATTTAAAAACACGGATGGCGCGAAATACACGTCTTCCATTTTCGAATGAGAAAATGGCAACTGTATGGCAGCAATAAAGACTAATTTCAACATGACTAATATTAGTTTTGCAGTGTGGCATGACTACGCACGATTTGTAAGGTCATCCTACATCATTTGCTCACTATGTAATACCTACATAATACCTAGAAAATTTGTCATTTGGCTTTGCTTTGCAAGGACTAAATTCTTAATTGATTTTGGTGTTTCACTGTTTAATTAATATTATCCAATGTTTTATTTTGGTATGTGCTAAGGGGTTAGCGCAAGCAAAATAAAACATTAAAAAACATTTTTAAACGTGAAAGTTTGTGAGGATGGATGTTTGTTTCTCTTTCACGCAAAAACTGCTCAACGGATTTTGATGAAACTGTACAGTATTATAGCATAAACATCACAATAACAGATAAGATTCTTTTTTTGTGTGGGAAATCATCAAATGACTTTTCCCGCTCTGGTTGGAACGGGGGGGTGTGTCAGACTTTTACAGACTAAACCCACCCGTGTTCCTTCAGTTGCTTGTGCCAAAGCCACGGTAACTCTTTCGAACATCCCGCGATCCGGAGGCATCGGCCCCATTCTTTACAATGCACATTAAGTTTTAGTTAATTCTTATAAAAATGAATACCTAAAACGCCTTTAGTATTTAATTTTGATTAACTTTGTCTTTAACACTAAATAATTTGGTCTGATGGTTCAAAAGTTACCAGAGTTAGAATGGCAGCACGGGGCTGTGATGTTTCACGGCTACTCCGCTGAACTGTGTCTGAAGCCAGGGGAGGGAAATAGGCTACTTTTCATGAAACACCACGCGAGCGAAGCCACGGGCGGCAGCTAGTTTATTATAAGGACTAGCTTCTGGCTACGACTGAGTCCGCGTGAATTTTCAGCCCCCGATCCACGCGTCGCATCCACCCGCGCTTTAACTTTGTTTACGCTTATCGTTCTTTCAAACATTTTTCTTTTTGCTGGGCTCCTCAGGGTTGTAGCTTGGTGTTAAATAGCCGATAAAATGGGCTAACAAATACAATAACATTTAAACAAATCCGACGGGTTGTTCCAGATATTAGCGCGTACAAACAAAGAAACAAAGAACACACAAACTCTTCAGTTTTAGTAATATTAGTAGATATACAGCCGGTTGCACAAAGACAAACTTTAATGCCCCAATAAGTAATGGATCTTTAACGCGAATGATTTCATTGATGTTGCACAAAACAACTTTAGCATAATTCAATGTAGTATTGAGTGAAAAGAATGAATATGATTGAACACTTTTCACAAAAAAAAAACTATTTTTGACAATTTTATCATTTTGACATTAGATCAATTTGATATATTGTGAACACATTAAAAATAATGCATATTACATAGCTCGGGGTAGATATGTATTTTCCATTGTTTTTACTGTTTTTTTTTTAGAGAGAGTGTAGTTAAAATTGAAGCTTACGATATCGTTTTCCGGCAAAGGTCGAAAATATTTCATAAGTTTCTTAATTTGTTCCAGAATATAAAATATAATGCTTCGGTGCTATGGTGTCAAAATCTTGTGAAGGCTGTGGACAGCCACAGCCATCACAAGATTTTGATGAATTCAACGTTGATCATGCTCGATTTTGTAAAAAAAAGGGTGATCATTTACACGTCGTCATAATGAAATTAGAGATTTATTCTATGACTTGTCAACATCGGAAGCGTAGTCAATAGTTAATTGTATTCGTCCCAAATGGCCTTATTTTGTTTTTTTCCTTCTTTAGCACATTTTTTGTTCCAATTTAGTGTTTTTAATGCGTTTTTTATTTGCTAGTATACTGCAAGAAGCTTTCTTGCGTGGTGTCTGAAATATTTAATGATAAGTTGGTGGCTTTTATATTGATCGTCAGTACAGTTAAGTTATTCGTTGTTTTGGCGATATACCTTTACTGTTACATTTACAGCATACTTACTTAAGTTCTTCAGTTTCCTAACTCTGCAAGCTAAGTCGGTAGGTAACTCCGGTTCTTTCCCGGAAAATTAAATTTATGATTTTATCCTTCAAAGATACTCCGATCATAGCCTACTCCATAGCGCGCTGAGCGAATTTGAGTTTGTGGACCAGCCCGACTGTAAATGTCCACGTTTTGGCACCGTATGTCATAACGGGCAACGCAATGGTTAATAAGGTCTTCAAACTTTGCGGGATAGGCGACGAGAAGACTTGACTAAGTTTTCCAAACGCTGCCCAACCCAACTGGATCCTTTTGTCGGCTTCTTTCCCAAAGTTGTGTCTACCGAGCTGGATGACTTGTCATATGTAGACATACTCCTTCACAACTTCGAGAAGCGACCCTTTCGTTTGGATTGGGTTTGGCAAGACGTGTGAATTTTACATGACTGCTTATGAAAAGATTAACATAGATTGTTTTGCTCAATATGTTACTTTACTTCATTATTTATTGTGCGATGTGGAACTTGGAAGCCACGTGATCGTAGAAAATTGCACGCCGTAGCTAAGCGAGTAGCAACCAAAACTTTCTCATAATTTGTAAAACTACTTTTGCTCAATAAAAGTTTTCACTTTCCAACATCTATTTCATTTTAAAATAACAAATAATTTCTTAACAGTTTTTTTTAGTTACATTATTTAGGGTCGATTTTTCAATCCTCAGTTAAGTCTTCGAAAAGCTATCTAGAGCATAAAATTATCTTGCTGTTTATCAGGCGAATAATTATTTTCAATTTTTCAATCATATATTAACTAGACAATAGCTATCTGTGGTCTATGCTAGCGAACTTCACACTGTCTATGTGCAAGCGAGATGCACAGATACAGTATTCAAGGCGTTAGATGGGAATAGCAACAAAACGTATAAACCTCCAATTGTTACATAAAAAATGCCGCCAGGTTCATAGCATCAAAGGGTGAGTAGTAGTTTTTTTGTGGCACACACAATTCCTGGAACCATAAAAATAATGAAGATGTAGATTATGGTCTAATTTCATTATTGTAGGTAAAAATAGGGGTGCCTAGAAATAATTTTAACAAAGATTATTTACGTTTCTGTTTCGTGTTTATTTTTATCCTCAATCAATGAAAGTAAGTATGCTATGGTATCTCTTTTCAAGCAAAATCTTCTCCAAAATTCATTGTCGTCCCATGTGTTGAAATTGTCAGGACTCTTTCGTAAAACTCGTTTTTTTTCTCTCAGGTGGGTTAATTAATTAAGGATTTCACGTTCTTCTTCGATTGCTAATTAGTAAATTGTTTCAAACCCATACATCTTAACAAATTACCGGACCTGTGTCACTTTACTAAAACCATAAAACGAATGAAACACGCAAACATACCCTCAAACGTCATACGTAACGGAGGGATAAAACCCTAACTGGCTCTCAAGGAAGCAGATATCTTTATTCCTCCGTTAGCGGCTTTATTCGACAGTTAACTATTATCTGACCATTGAAAAACTGAGAATCTTACTATCTATGGAATAAAGGCTATCTGGTTGTTTATCTGAGGATTGAAAAATTGGCCCTTAGACTATTAAGTAGTTATTACTCTGTGATTTTTAATTTGCTAGACCAAAACGACAGCTTCTAATATAGTTCGTGCAAGTTATACGTACATTCTTAACTAAACATATTCTACACATTGGCAGTTTTTCAATCTCGAACTTTAAACGTTTCGCTTAAAGTTATTCGATAGAAGATGTCATTTTGGTCTAGCAATAAAAAAATCTGAGTTTTATATAGTAGTTATATATAGTTATCACCACAACAATAAGCTAACTTCTGTGATTAAAAACGTTCAAAATCTAGTCGTTATCTCATTTCAGCGACAATCATTGTCAGAAAATTGGCAAAAATGTAGGAAACGTAAATGTATTTTAGAAAGATTGAGAATGCGAACATTCTTAAAAATATGGGGTTAATTAGTAAAATAAGAGCGAGCATATATATAGTAATTAATATCGTGTCATAAATCTATTAAAATTCAAAGAGTAACTTCTTCAACTGCATTTAAAAAGTAATCACACCTCAACCCCATCATAAGAATTTTACTTTCCACAAAACTTTTATTTTCCCCCGCTACGTCGCCTCCCTCGTGTCCTGGTTCCCACGGCTGCATTACTTACTCAACAGTTCACGCAAACGTGCCAACAATAATTGGGTCAAATTGAAATCGATAGTCCTTTGTTAACAATACTTAGGTACAGCGACTTGCAATGAAATGACGAGTAGCATGTAATTTTTTTTTCAAATTGAAGCAAGAAAAGAATTAAGTAGCAACACAATGTGTAAAATGAATCTAGTCACTGGGTGTGGACGTCATATAGGCTGTTAAAATACTGGTTAACAGCAGTAACAGCTGCATCCGCTTAGAGTTGAAGCCGAACTCAATAGTTGGGAATAGATTAGGCGAATAATGACAGTGTGATAAAAAACATAGATTCAAAGCACAACACAAGTGTGCGCAGGAGCGACACGACCTGATCCCGCCATCTCCCTTTCACTTCCGTGCTACAAGACGGACTGCAGGGTACCATCCTCACTTGTTTGATATCCCAACCAGTCGTACTCAGCGCTTCTCCTCCACATTTATTATGCGCACGCCCAAAATAGTGGAACTCTCTGCCAGCGTCTATGTTCCCTACAACGTAAAACCCGTCAGCCTTCAACGCTAGAGTGAATCTGGGCATGCTCGTTCAATCATGAACCTCATCCATCGCTTTCCACCAGGCGAGATCAAGGTCAAGAGCTGGCACATTTTGTAATAAAAAAATCAATATCAAATATAATTATTTCAATCAACGAAGGTTTAGTTGTTTCAGTAATAATATTCTGGCGTGGAATCATATCTTTTCTGTGCTTCTAGTATGGCTGTCAAATGATTGATTCGCAGAGTCTCGTGGGAAACCGCCACTTTTCTTGTTGTCTTCACATCTGTAACCTGAAAAAAATATGATAATGACGCTCTCAAAGCTCACAAACTCAATTAATCAAATGTATGTATGTATGTATTGGGTTTTTCCGTCAGGAATTTCTCATTGCAGTCCGGAATCTGGATTTGAGCCCGGTTGACAGCAATAGACTCGCCCCCTATTACATGGGACTTATACATAACTGGCGAAATGGAAGTGTACTATAGACACCTTCTACCTAACCCTTTGGGGATTACAGGCGTGATGTTAAGTTTTGATGTGTTATGGAAATGTATATGGTTGAAATTGTTTGAGACACGGAATTCCATAGTGCAATTACAAGTCGTAATATATCATTTTTTCGGTATTTCTTCCTTACATTTGTTGTTGTTGTTTGACATATAATTTTCTTCTCTTTCCGCCCGACAATAGTCCTAAAGAGTCTGGCCATCAAAAAGTATAGGATCTCCACAAAACTGATGAAACTTGCACCGAGAAACAGACCAGCTGCTCCTCCGAATGATACTGCAAAATAATGTTGGGTTATTAAATACCACAATAGTATTGGTTAGGAACTAATGGTCACAGTACCCTGCATAAAAAAATTGTTTTTTAAACTTAGTGGCAGCTAACAAGCTATTGTTTTAATGACGCTCAATTGGGACTACCAGATGCCTTAAATGAATCTTTCAACTCACTTTTACATGCAAATTAATATTAAATGCCTCATAATATAACGTAGTATTTAACTAAATGGCACCCACCTAGTTTTTTTTTTATAATCTCTAGTTGGGCGCCACAAAACTTGATAATAATAAAATAATAAATAATAATAAAATAATAATAAAATTTATTGAATAAAACTTTTACAAAAAGTGTACATTTAGCCAACACCTAAGATTTCCCATACAATTATAGTACGTAAAAATTACTTAAACTAAAATTTATTACAGGTGCAAGTTACCATGGTTTGGAATTGCAATGTAAGGTCCCGCCCGAACTAGGTTAATACAAACCTGTGTTTCAGGCCATCACTTTACACTTCAATTAGATTGGGACATTTTGTTTTTTTTTTATAGTTATCTAAAATAAATATATTCTATTAACAACTAAGAGAAAAAGCATATTAGTACATTAATACCTAAAACTTAGCCTATGTACATTTACAAAAGTAGTAGCATACGAGGGAATATTATTATAATATCATCATGCCAGAATTTCTAGAAGTTTTTCTGTGTCTGTGTAATTGAGTATGGCTAAATATTCTGATAACATTTTACAACATTTTTTATAACTCACACTGTAGAAGCTTAGTGCCTTGTTGAGCCTATTATATAGAAAAGGTCCTAAAAACACATAAAATCGATTAGCAAACGCATGTCTAGTTTGAGGGTTTATGCAAACCAGGTCCTTTCTTCTCTTTTCAGAAGGTACTGGGTCATAAGTAAGTGCACTGTATTGGTGTAGTACTATGCTTAGAATAAACAATTGTCGTACTGTTAGTACCTTGCATGTTAGGTAGAGCTGGTGCGTAGGAAATCTAAATTGACGAAAGGTAGCAACCTTTAGAATTGCTCTTTGAGCGCGCTCTAGAGGGAGTAAAATTGTTTTTGCAGCACCACCCCATGATGTTATGCAATAGGTAAGAATTGACTGACACAAAGCTAAATAAACCTGTTTAATTAATTTATAATCGGCTATGTTTCGTAAATTCTTAAAAACAAATATTAGTTTGCGCACTCTAGTACATAGTAATTCGATATGCTTACGAAAATTTAGATTGGAGTCAATAGTGACACCAAGATATTTTAAATGGTCAGCTTTAACTAAAGTGGGGCAAGAACATGCAGTGCCAGCATACGAGCTACAATTATGTGCGTGAATGTTTAGATTAGTAAGCGGTATGTTAGTATTTCTCATTGTAAATAAAATGTATTTTGTTTTATCTGCATTTAAAGTTAGGACATTATTATGGAGCCAATTACACACGATGTTAAATCCATTCTGAGCATATTCATAGACGTCAACTAAAGATTTAGCTGAGAACAATAGAGCGGTGTCATCCGCATAAGAAATTATGACACCATTTTGGACTGAGAGGCTGCATAGTTCATTTATGTAGATTAAAAATAACGTAGGGCCCAAAATGCTCCCTTGTGGAATTCCGAAACAACTATTTTGAAGTTCAGCACTTGTAAACTGGCCAATTTTTACATATTGGTGACGATCGCTGAGATAATCAGAAAATAGTAGAAGTTGTGCTCCTCTTATCCCAAGTGTTTCAAGCTTGTGCAAAAGTAAAGTACAAGAAATAGTGTCGAAGGCCTTGGCAAGGTCTAGAAAGATCCCAATTGTGTGCAAACCATTATCTAGATTGCAAGTAATATTATTTGTTAATTTGTGTACTGCTTGGCTAGTTGATCTTTTGGGCCTAAAACCAAATTGACTCTCTGAAAGTAGTTTGTTATCTTCCAGATATTTTATCAATCTACTGTTGATGATTTTTTCTAAAATTTTTGAGAGGCCTGTTAGCACTGAGATGGGTCTGTAGTTATTCACACTGTTTTTGTCTCCAGACTTGAACACAGGTGTGACCACAGCTTTTTTGAGCAATTTGGGGAATATTCCTTTAGATAAACATAGCTGGAAAATGTGGGTTATCGGAGGAGCAAGTAGGTATTTAAATCTTTTAAGTATGTTATTAGGTATGTCATCCCACCCAGTAGCACAAACATCCTTTAACCCGTTTATTATACTTACTACTTCGTTTACATCGATATCTAATAAAACAAAAGAGTTTAGTTTGGAAGATGTCATAGTCTGGTTTTGTCGGGAAAAATTGTTGGAATTTAGAGATTTTTCAGCCAAGTTTTTACCAACGTTAACAAAAAAGTTGTTTACTTCATTCATTGCATCGGATGGGTTTATCTCTGTTGATAGTAAATCAAGCGGGGGTACGGGATTTTTCGCTCTAAATGTATTAGTTTTTAAAAATTTCCAAACTAGTTTACTATTTTTCCCCGCCTTCTGTAATTCATTTTTATCGTACTGATTTTTTAGTTTCTTCAAAAGATTATTACAGAAGTTTCGATACCTTTTATAAGTAACAGAAAGTATTACGTTTTCAGGTGAGAGTTTCAACTTTCTGTGAAGTTTGTCTCTATGTCTTATGCAACGAACGAGACCAGGTGTGATCCAGGGTTTAATACAATTGTACTTTCTAGGCATTGTCTTAGTGAATGTGTTTTTCCTTATTGCATATTGTAGCGAATTTATGAAATACTTTAAAGAAATATTTGCATCGCTTGAATTATAAACAGGGTCAAAATTAATACCGCGTATGTGATTTTCAAGGTTTGTCATATTAACATTAGTGTAGCTACGCATGCAGTTTTTCCTAGGTGAACATAATTGCAAAGTTAGTAAAACAGCTTGATGATCGGTAAGCGAAGAATTAGTTACCAATGTTATGGATGGATTTTTTGATTTTAGAATGATATGGTCTAAACATGAGCCGCTTTGATGCGTGGGGTGATAGTGAGCTGGTAAAAGTCCATGAAATGAGCAAATATTCAGATAATTATGTACAAGGGTATTGGTTTTCCCAGAAGCAATGTTAATGTTAATATCGCCAATAAGTATTATATTTTTAAAAGATGATAATTTTTTTAAGTTTGTGTCAAGTGAGTCTAAAAATCT
This sequence comes from Dasypolia templi, assembly GCA_963555695.1. NCBI lineage: Eukaryota > Metazoa > Arthropoda > Insecta > Lepidoptera > Noctuidae > Dasypolia > Dasypolia templi. The sequence goes on from OY743166.1 coordinate 3,098,044, forward strand.
TTCCGTATTTTGAGACGGAGGCCTATAAATAGCCACGACTACCGTATCCGGAAATATTTTAATTATTAAGCAATTACTGTCTATGGATACAGGTTCTTCTTTCATTGTTCGCAGGTTATCTTTGATATAAACGACTAATCCATCGTTTTGGTTTATGTTTCTTTCAGTTTTGTAAGAATAATATCCGTAAAGAGATGGCAAGTTGACGTTCTGCTTTGACAACCAACATTCTGTTAGGACGATAATATCACAGCTTACGTCAAGATTTTGTAATAGTACTTCAAAACCGTTCATGTTTCGATTTATGCTGCGAATATTCTGTGTGAGCAGAGTTAATGTTCTGTCACCAGAAGAAAGGAGGTATTTACAATCCTCAACATTACAGATTTTAGATTCGGACACAGAAAAACAATCTAGATCACAAATAAGCTGATTTGTCATGATAGTTATAAACTAAGAGCAAATGTAAACAAAAAAATAAGCTAACTGTTTATGTGCTAACTAAATAAAGTATTCGGTGGCGCTCTTAGGCGCCTTCATAGTCAATTGAGTTTATGTAGTTTAACTCTGCATATTTCCTCGCCGGGCAAATTACATCACCAGTTGAGTGGTCACATTTCCTCTTGAAGCGTTTGCACGTCGCACATTGAGGGGGGGAAGATTTGCTGCTACATTCCTTGAAGGAGTGACCAGTTTCTCCACAGTGATTGCAAGTAGGACTAGTTTCTCTGCAAAATTTGGCTGCGTGTCCAAACTGCTGGCAATTGAAGCACCTTGTGACTATTGTGAAATCTCTCACAGGGCATGAAGTCCAATTTATAAAAATTCTGCTTTGATTGATAATAATTTTTCTTATGCTAGCGGGTAGTTCCAGAATGTAGTTACAGGTAGGAAGGTCTTTCTTACCCGATTTATGGCTCAGTTTGATGCTCTCAAGGAAGGACTCACGAGTTGTATTTGGCGGCAGCTTATCTGAAAGGTTCTGCTCGTAGATACACTCAAATACCTCCTTCTCTGTAAGGGCTACAGGGACACCAATGACAGCAATCCTTGGACGGCGTTTAGAAGGTTCTTCTATTGTAAGTCCTGATGAGACTAGTTTTTCCGAGTTCCTGAGTTTTTCAATATCCCCATTGTTTTCGGTGCTAATCAGAACGCCGCCATTTTTAACTTTTCTCAGGCCACGGACATGAAGCTTCAGTTGTTCGGGGGAGATTAACTTTTGGACAAGTGACTTGGTGTCTTCACTTGTTTGGGTTTTATCGCTAGGATAGATGGCGACTGATCTCAAATTTTCAGGACGGATGAAGTTATCGGAACCTTTCTTAACCATGCTAGCGTAAGAGGTATTTTCTGAAGGATTCAGCTTTGCTTCAACGACCTCTTTAAACTGCTGGAGGGAGTTCACAACATTCTGGTGAACCTGCAAGTGCTGGATTGTGGTATAGGCCTGGATGGTTTTCTGCTTCAATGATTGGTATAAAACGGCCATCTGAGAAGTCCCACTTGAGACTTTCCTGCAAAGAGTGGAGACACGCAGCTTCTGATCCGAGTTCATTTTCCCTTCACCGACAACAGAGCAAACTTCGTTCAGAATGGCATCTATGGATCCTAACCATTTCTGGATCTCCGGCGTGCTGATGACTTCACTAGGCAATTCATCCTCCGCGGGTGCTGGTGGATTTGGGTCGCTCGGGGGTAAAGGTTCGGTAGGGGTCGGTGGAGGACTTCGCCGTAGTAATTGGCTACGACCAAACGGGCTCGATCCTGGGTTTGACATACTAGAAACACTGTTTTATCGTTTATTTAAATTATTTAGTTCATCTTGCACATGAAACTCGGTAAAAACCTACAAGTCACACGCGACACACTTTACTTTATACTGACGACGCAAATAATTATTTATTTGTCGTAATTGTTTATTCCATTATATTCACTCAATACAAAAAACACACGTCCGCTTTGCCTCACGTCTCGCAAAGCGATGACGCCCATGATTGATGGCGCCCAGTTGGGCCTACCTTGAAAAAAAAAACAATATTGTCTTAAGATACAGTTCAGTTTACGTACAAACTCTACGATACGATGGCTGAGTGGTTTGCTGCTACGCCACGCGTCATAGGTTCTATTCCAACTATACAGATGTATATATTTGGGTTGGGTCTGGAACTCTCGACGTTAGTGCACCTATGTTAGATTTGGAAGCTGAAGAGAGAATTTTGCTGTAAGGTTGTAAACACAACTACGATACAGCATTTTTTTTGCGTGCGACTAACTTTTACGTTAATGATAAACAAATTAATTACATGTTTATGACTGTGTCTACGTACCAACGAGATCCTGAAAGTGGAACACAATCTCCCTCGTGTACCTGGTCCGCGGCACTTGTACAGTGAACTTGTCGGAGCCGTGCAGATTAAATGGGTGACGATCCCTGAATGGAATGGAATTATCTTATTTACAGCTTTAGTTCTGCTAGCAGAGTGTGGGTGGTGTAGGATATAACTTAATATACGCGGTTTATCACCAACGCGACGCGTTCGAGATGAGCAATCTTTGTTGAGGAAGGGAAGGCAAAGGACCTGGACCCAAATTGCGATTCTCTTCGGCACGAGGTAAATTGCGTCGATGTTGCGTGTCAACTCGCTGTTAGCGGAAATCGTCGACGGTAGCCAAAGATTTTCTTGTCTTTCGACCATTGTCATCGGGTTATAGGAGAGAAAGGGACAGGATAAAAGAAACGAACAAAATGTCATCATATTTTTTATTTTTTTAAATTAATGAATTTGCGTACTAGGCCTTGTAGACTTTGAGAGCCAAATTATTGTATGCTACATTTTTGTCTTCAAAAATTGGCTTCAAACCTGAACATACCTAAACCTACTGATCAGGTGAGAAGATAAGCATTAGAAAGCTATCCCGATCGCTCTAAAACTACCCCTCGAATCCTATTCATTACCTTTTCATTTTCAGAAATATTAGTTCCAAAATACTCAATTTAAATTAACTCACCAGATCTGATCAGTAGTGGAAATCTCCTTGTAGATACAGTCAATACATTGCTGTGCACACGCACACTTCTGTCCATTATTGTTGGACAGCTTTTGTTTGTGGTTGGCTAAGCATGCCATGCCTGCAGGAGTGCATTTTGGACCCTCTGAAAATAAAAGGACCGCATTAAGTTCTTCGTCATAAGACGCGATTGCTACGATTTTGGTTTCTGAGCTGCAAGTCATGGGTTGGAACTCCGTGAGAAGGACGCTTTTTCAAAGAGTAAAATTAAGTGGGTTACCTTCATAAAAATAGTAGAAGGGCACGCAGTCACAGAACTCCTTCGCCAGTTTACTTCTACATGACAGGCGACATGTATTTGTGCTGTGCACCTTAGTAAAAGAAACAAAATTAATTTATTAAGTACATTTCTGTCCCGTAGCTTGAACATCACTTCATTGAAAGAAGCTTTTTCATCTTATTTATATGAGTGAGCGTGTGGCTTAATAATTATCGATGACGGTCGATGACCGTTAAGCTACTTCTGCCAAAGTCGGTCAAAGATGGCTGACCATCCATTAGACATAGAGACCTTGTCCGTGCCTCGGAAGGCACACTAACCCGTTGGTCCCAGCTGTCATTCGTAGATCTTTGACAGTCGTTACAGGTCGTCAGAAGCCTGAAAGTCGGACAAGCAGTCTACCAAGGGGGATACGTATTACCCAGTAACTAGGCTGTGGAGGTCAGATAGGTCCCCTGTAAAATACTGGTATTCAGCTGGATTCAGTTAGACTATAAGCCGACCACGACATAGTAGAGAAATGGCAGGCAGATTGATTGATTATGAGCAAGCGACCTTTCTTATCCACACGAACCTGCCTTCTGGAAGGGGCATTTAGATTCAATATTCTTTGCGTTCCTTGTACATTCCATTCTTCCATTGAAACAGAATGTGCAAAAAATAACTGAAGTTAAGTGGTAGAAAACGTTTTTAGCCGCTTTGATGTTAAATCATTTAGTACCCACCTTTCGACCACTAGCAGCCGGCTCATCAATATACGAGCACCCTCGTCTCGTCGGCTGCAACTCCTTAACTCCTCGCCCACAACGTAACTACATGACGCTCAGTTCAGTGTTCCTGACGAGGGTCAGACGGACCTCCGATGGAGAGTGAGTGAGATCCATCACGTCGTATGGGGAATGGACGTAGAACTGAAAGAATTACATATAAAAAATCAGATTAAAATTAGTATCTTTCCGCAATAGTAAAGGCTTGGTTAGAAAGGTAGGTTTTATCCACGAGATAAATCTGTCAGATTTGTTGATCGAAACATATCCAGGAATCAGGCCAAGATTGTAGCCCATAAAAACTTGTGTTTATGTGTATATTGTATTAATTTTTACCGAATTCCCAAAATCCAACATCTTCTACCATTTTAAAATACCCAAATAGGTCAATTACTTACATCAGCACTGGCTGGCACGTCCATGATGATATAGCAACTTAGTGAGGAATATTTACATGTCTCAGGCCAACGGAGGGTATCGGTGAGGTTAACATTCCTGTAAAGGACGTTTTTAACTTTATATCATCATCATCATTTCAACCGAATGACGTCCACCGCTGGTCATAGGCCTCCCCTAAGCACCGCCGCTTCGACAGGTTCTATGCTTCCCGCATCTAGGCCATTCTTGCGCCTCCATAAGGTCATCGGTTCACCTTGTGGGAGGCCTTCCAACGCTACGTTTTCCGGTACGCGGTTGCCACTCCAGAACCTTTCGGCTCTCGATTAATGTGCCCTACCCACTGCCACTTAAATTGAATTGAAATGATGTTATTAGCATTACATTATAGTCAGCCTGTGCGCTGCTGTAAAATATGTGTGTTTAGTTGTAGGGAATAATTGAAAATAAAGGTATTCTTGTTAAATGGAAAAGTACCCGAAATATAATGATTTTTTTTCTCTGGAAGCTACATCTGCCAACAAACTGCTTTGCCATTTGCCAGACTTTTTTTTTGTAAGACTATATAAAATGTCAGAATAAACCTTTTTTTTTAGTTTGGCAATTCTGCGGGCTATGTCGGCTACCCGAACGCTGCCGAGTCCACTTTAAAGATAGCTTGATTTAATGTCAACCCTATTCGAGCAAGTCTTTTTTATCAAGCTTGGCAGCTTGAAACTAGCGCTTGCGCAGCAGTGGTATTTCTGGTTAATCGCATAACTGAACAGACAGCTGTGCTGCTGGTGAGTTGGTATCGCCACTTCGTCACAGCTAAAACCTAGTGTTTTAGATGGGACGATAGAAAGTGGTGAAGGGCGGGCGTGTTGGGTGATTGTCTTGCGTAATTTCGACGTATGAAAAGTGCTGCTTAGCAGGTTAGGTTTATTTTATTTTATTTATTAGGGATTAAAAACAGGTATACATTACAGCATTTCCAAAAACCAATTACAATTCAGTCGAAAAAACGTGTAACCCACACTATTGTCCACGAAGTGACATCGGAATGAGAGAACGAACGTATGTTAAACAAGAAAAAAAAAGGAAAACAAAAAACAAACACCTGCCTTACTTCTACAACGCGCGGTGTAGAATAGACGAGGTGCACGCACCTCCCGCCGAATTACAGTCCTAGGTACTACATAACATAATCTATTAGAGAGCTCAATACAATTAAACTTGTTGTTGCGTATACTGTACAGCATCATAACCATAATCAATGAACGTCTGGAATCCAATCTCAATATTTCGTAATGCTTTAACAAATCTGCATAGGGAATCCTTGCATGGAAGCACTTTTATTACGTGGCACGAAGAAATTTTTTCTGAACCATTGGTATAGAATGGTTATATTTGTCGATTACGATTAACGGGCACCAGATAGGTACCGCGTATTCCAACTGAGAACGGACTAGAGTTTTATATAAGAAGAGAAAAGTAGAAGGTTTTTTGAAGTCCTTACAAGACCGCATGACAAAACCATACATCTGAAAGGCTTTGTTAATTATGTTGTCGATATGGGTGTCTAAATGTAATTTGCAATCAAGTAGCACGCCAAGATCTCGTGTGCACTCAGATTTTTTCAGTTGAATGTCGTTCAAGGAATATTGGAAGTTAATCGTATTTTTGTTTTTAGTAAATGAAATGAAGTGACATTTTGGGAGACTAAGATGTAGTTTATTGACCATACAGTATTGTGATAGCCTGCATAAGTCTTCTTGTAGTAGCATACAATCCTGAGAGTTCGCACACGCCTTATAGATTTTAATGTCATCGGCGTACATTAGGAATTCAGAGTTGACTATGCACGATTTTATGTCGTTTATAAATAAAATAAAAAGCAATGGGCCCAAGACAGATCCCTGAGGCACACCTGACTCGACGACCACATAATCAGATTCGAAACCATTGACAACAACCTTTTGAGTTCTACGAAATATGTATGATGCAAACCATCTGAGTAAATTGCCTCTTATGCCATTGAAAGCAATTTCATCGAGAAGCAACTTGTGGTCCACCTTGTCAAAAGCCTTCTGAAAATCAGTGTATGTATACAGCATCAACCTGCGTGCGCATGTCCATGTTTTCAAACAAAAATTGGGTAATAATTATTAAGTTTGTGCTACTGGATTTGGATTTAACGAAGCCATGTTGCTCGGGTATAATAAGGTGATTTAACTGTGAAAATGAGTGACAGTGCACTAGATTCTCAAAAAGCTTGTACAAGGTGGACAAGATAGATATGGGTCGATAATTCTCAACTTTACCTGTCTCACCACTTTTGCGAATGGGCGTGATGAAAGCCATCTTCCAAACAGAAGAGAAAATCCCTTCCTTGAGACATTTATTAAACACATTTATTATGTGTAAAGGAACACAGATATTTTGTGCCGTATTCTTAAATAAAGAGGGGGGTAGTCCATCCGGACCAGCTCCCTTTGTTAAGTCTAGTGAGGTAAGCGCCTTAAGTATGTTATTCTTTTCAAGGTAAATATCAGGAATGCATAAAGAGTTCTCGTCAAGGGTCTTAGGGGGTGTCCACGTGTTAGGGTCAAAGGTTGAGGGTAGGTTGAAGATGTGATTTTTGAAATATTTGTCTGTCGCAAGAACGCAAATAACGCAATGAATGTTGTTGAACTGTCAACATTTAAGCCACGTTTACCACCATTTTACCCAGCTGAACCTGGGCATTTCACAAACTCCGATCACCAATTCACTTGCCATGCGTGATTTTTAAAAGTGAGAGAGTATTTTAGCTAAACTATTCGTGTGCCTGATGGGTAATCCCATCGAACTAATAGCTACTAACTGTTATTAAACCTCTTTAATGAAAGTATTTTCATAAACACTTCCCTATAGCTTACATATGAAACTCTTGAGTAAAATTTCTAGTTTTCTGACCCAGCGATTTGCGCTGTACGTTGTCTGTCATTGAGATTGAGTGACAGTAAATTAAAGATTTTTGTTTAGTAGATTACAAAGACACTATTCTTTCTAATACTTTTTAATTGAACAACTGTACTCTTTCACACAACGACTGCCTTTGCACCAGAAATAACGATAATGTCACAACCGTTATTTCTAAGTGTTGCCAAAGCATAAAAAATTAATTCAGTGGCCATAACGAAAATGCATTTAAAATTTTGTTTATAATTTGTACTTTGACGGTGTTGCCATAGTGGATATTATAATTCGATTTCAAATAATATATTTCTTTAAATTATATCAAAGAAATCACGAAAAGATGTTGATCTTAATCTTACCCAATAGCAACATCTCCTAAAGCAAGAGAATTAGTAACGTAGCAGGCACCAGCTTCAGTCAGCACTGGGATCCATTTGTAGATGACTTCCTCCGAAGACCTGGTCTTGAGGTTCAAATCTGGCATTACCTGGTGAAGATTTATTTTATTACGGCCTGGAGTAAAATAGTAGTTTATGAAACTGTTGAAAAATTGGGGTTTTTAAATCGTATCACACGATTGTTTTAATACCCAGTTATGTGGAGTTTCATACATATCTCCTCTCATACATTTTTGATTAAAAAGATTTGTTTGAAAACTGTGTTTCGGTAAAAAAGAAAAGCATCGTGAGTTTTGATTAAAATTGGCATAAGGATAGACCAAGACCTAGGTACTGTACCGGTAATAAGCGGTTCTTGCTATTTCGGTACTTGGGATTCAGACGGGTACCCGTACTCCACCTAACTAGTACCGGTAAAAATTTCAATGGTATTATAATATGAGTATTTTTTTAAACTACTCACATCCACAGATATCCCAAACATGTCCACACTGGTCTCCAAATCGCTGAACTCCTGGAACCTCTCCAGGTGAAACAGGTCGGAGTTGGTGATAGCTTCCACTAGCCGAGCGTAGTAATCATACTTGTCATCAGTGGGGTCGGTGTTGAAGTGTTTCTTGATGACGGCTGGTAACTTGGCTTTGTTGAGGCGGTTCTGGGTGATAGATAGTTAATAGATCTTAGTAAGTATTATATTTGATAGCATTGCTGGCCACGTGGTAAGGCCCTTACGAGTTGTAGGTAGTGGGTCCAAACCCAGGCAGGCGATTTATTTGTGTAAATAATTTCATCACCACTGCTCTCAAAAGGGTGAAGGAAAACATCGGGAGGAAACCAGCGGGTCCTAGAACGAAAAATATCGAAGACATATGACATTTACCAACCCTCAATGAGCTCGCGTGGTTACAGCCTACTCCCTCTCGAAGAGAGGAGGCCTGTGTCACAGCAGTGGGAACATTATAGTCGGGTTATGCTGAGGCGGTATCTACAACGCCTCCTGCGAACGTCACGCAAAATCCCGCACCGCGCAAGCAGTTATGTTTAAGCTTAATGTTTCGCTGATGGTGGCGCGTGTGTTGGTTCATTTCGCTCCCTTCAAAATGGTTGAGTTGAATGGTGCTAATCCATGCGTCATGTTCGTGAACGGGCGCCGTCAGTTGAGACTGGTCATCTCTTAGCTGCCACGGCGTATTTTAATTAAATTTTATTTTCGAATTGTTTTCATGTTTAAATAACGGACGCTTTTAACGTTTTGCATCGTTCTCACATGCATAAATTCAACATGAATGATGTAACCAATCTATTGAAAACATAATTTGATTTAAAAGAGTGTCCGTGGAGTTTCTTGCCCGTTCTTCTCCATAGGTACCTACTACGCTTTGGAATGGGCAACTAGCTTCATCTTTCTGACCGACCGACCTTGACAATTCAAAAGTGCCTGTAATTGGTTTATTTGAAATAAATGCTTTGAGTTTTGAGTTTTTTTGAGTTTTGAAGCCCCATGTAATATGGGGGGAGCCTTTTTCCATCAACGGGACACAAATCCAGAAGCGAAATGGAATGTATAACCTACAGACTAAACACCTTATAACACATCGTGATAGCTGGCACACTGAACCGCCAGGATCTGAAGTCTTTCTCCAGGGTCACGACTGTGGGAGAGTCGTTGTAGCGCTGCAGCTGTCCCAAGGATACGTCCACGGCTCCCCAGGTAGCTAGGGCTGTTGCTGCAAGCCATAGGATCCTACAAAGTTGGGGTAATGTTATTTAGTTTTCGCTTGGTGGCCCAGTGGTTACGGCCCCGATAATGAGTTAAAGGGTCTTTTCTTTTATGTATCTGTTTTCATAACCAATGCTCTTAAAACGGTGAAGGAAAACGTTGTGAGGAAACCGGTATGACCTAGAACCAAAAATTTGAAGACGTGACATCTACCAACCCGCACCGCATGGTGGATTACGGCTCACTCCCTTGAAGAGAGGTGGCCTGTGTCACAGCAGTAGGAACGTAATGGGCTGATAATACAGGCAACACACAACCGGTCGCTGTGACAATGTATGGAAGCCTGAATCCAGCATTTTTTTCGGTTGAGATGGTAATGAATCAAACTCACTCGTAGAGGCAACCCATTTTGACGATTTGTTGCAGAACTACAATACGTCGTTCTTTGGTTATTTATTAAATAACGCACCGTTATCAAGGATCCGCTGTCCGTCCGTCCGTCTGTCTGTCACAGGGCTGTATCTTTGGACTTCAACTATTATGAAACAAGTTTTCGTACTACCATGGCCGCTTTAACATCAAATAATAAAAATAATGAAAGTTAAAATTTGTTTCTACCCATTAAATATTTACCTTTTTTGTTATCCTACAAGAAACGTGTTTTATTATCGGCGGTTTTAGAAAATATTGCACGGTGGGATATACCCATCGTGTGCGAGTACAACTCGCGCTTTTCAGATCTACGTTTGGTCTTGCAAAATGAAGTTGCAAATCTGTATGACTTAAATTCAATTCCTTAGAATTTTCACTGGTCATCCTGCAGTAAGTTGACTCACACAGTACCATTTTCAAAAACAAGATCATATAACTACAACCATTGAATTTATCTTCCTAATGTGACTTGTTCCTTCAAGGTTCCATCAAATATCAGGATCGCCAACCCTTTGTACCATGGAAAGGGGACGTTGCAGTAGTTAAGCTAAAAAACGGATATAAAGGTATTGTTTTACCGTTCAATCCAGTGTCTTCGTGGCGCAGCAATATGGTTGAATCCATGGATACTGGTCTCTTGGCAGAAGTCTTTTCCACACTTGACAACGGACTTCACTATAGAGGTCACACATTTAGTAATGGTCCAATGTTCCTTCTCAGGTGATATATTATAGTCCGTGTAAGACATTGCTTGAATTTCCTTCAAAAAAACGTGATGAGATGGCACACTATGTGACAAGCGACTGAAACAACTCGCCCACGAGACGCAACGAGAGGCTGTCGATGTGGTCGACAATCCTAACTAATATTATAATTGCGAAAGTAAGGCCCGGTTTTCACCAAAGCGGAGAGGAGCGTAGACGAGAGGAGATGTGTTTTGAAAAACCAATCCGATTTAGTTATTTCCACATCTCCTCTCCGCTAAGCTTCGATTGAAATGGATCAAGCGGAGGGGAGAAGAGATGTCTCATCTTTCAATAGAATTTTGTGCCGTGAGCTGACAAGAGCCGGCCGGACGGCGGCGTGGCGCGGCGGGGGTTCCCGCGCTCTCGCGTTCAGTTACGCGCTGCCTTCTCCTCGCGCACTTCACTGATTTCGAGCTCACATCTCCGCAACACACAGCTCACATCTCCTCACCGCTACACATCTCCTCTTCGCTTTGTTGGAAATAACCTGCCAGCTTGCAGTACATCTCCTCTCGTCTCCGCTCCTTTCCGCTTTGGTGGAAACCGGTCCTTAGTTTGTTTGATACGCTATAACGGTAAAACGGCTGAACGGATTTAGGTGAAATCTGGCAAACAGATAGACCATGACCTTGGTAAGAACATACGCTTCTTTTTATCTTGGATCACAGCCGTATTCGTGGCAACAACTTGTTTCATATATTTTGTTCAAAACAGGAAATCCCAGATAGCAGGAAACAGGCCCAGAAAGAGATGGCGGAATGAGCTGGACTTCTTCTTAAAGGGTTGGCCCACAATCGCAGTAGACCGGCAAACGTGGAGAGAGGGAAGGGAGGGCTTTGTCCTGTGTTACCACAAAGGCTTATAGTGTAGTATAGTTATTCAAAGCTCCACACACTTGGAGTCGAGTTGCAGAGTCGCAAAGACAGGATTTGCACGTCGCTTCGTCTAGACGCACGGTGCACGCGCTAATGACTGTCGCTTGCGACAGGTCAGTCTTATCGCAGGTGCATATCGCATAGTGTGCTAGGTTGTTTAGGGTCTTGATTTTATTTGGGTCATGCCTACACCTTGATTCCCAGACAGAAACTACACTAGCAACCAACCAGAAACCAGTCAACTGAGCTCGACGAGAACCAGAGAAAATTATTCATTCAATTGTTATGGAACTCGCAACGAAATGAATCAGAGAAGAATATTGGAAGAAGTATGACAGGTGCCAGGGGTCTGTTCTCCATAACTGTCGGGATTATCTTTCTACCGGTTATCTTCAAGAAAGAAACTGAACTAGTATACAATTATATGCTAGTTCGTAAGCCGGAGTTGGGCAGGACATCTGTACACGGATGGAGTCGAGTGGTGAATAAGGTAAGGCCAATGAAAATCAAGGCCGTCTATTGACGCGTTGGGTCTACGATATCGTCAAAGTCGGAAACAACACTACCAGTAGGAATGGCTTTCATTTCGACAATTCAACAACATTAATTGCGTTATTTACGTTGTTGAGCAGACACATTTTTCGAACTGAATATGAAGCAATGGATTAGCAATATCCTTCAAAATGATTTAGATTATGATTGATAGTGTGTTACTCTAGTAGGGTGTGGATCCCTCATCATGCACGCACGGAAATATGACAGAAGAAAGTGGAGGCCTACCAGCAGTGGGTGATACCGGGCTGAAATGATAATGATGATGATGGAACTAAAGCTTATCTGGAAGTGTAGACAGTTCCTTCAACTATGAGGCGATATACAATGGTAAAACTCATAAACTATGTTTTCTTGCATCAGCCATCGCGTTCGCATGTAACTAAAAGAGTGAGTGTGGATAACGAGGGAGAGGAAGTCCAAAGAAAAGACGAGTGGATTGTGTGATGATATGAAAGAGAAGGGAGTGATGAGTGTAAATTTACTATTAAAACTAAAAATTTTACTATTGCGGCGTTTGTTGTTGCGAAAGTAATGGGTTAGGATAGCTCAGAACTGTGACCGAACGCGCGCGAGTCGAGTGAGCGAAGCGAGCGGTGCCGCGGGAGCGGCCGGCGAGCGCTACTTCCAAGTTTGATTTCTTACCGACTAATAATACATCAGTTTAATGTAAAGTAAAGAACTTTCACGAAAATTAACACTGGAAAAAAGGACATGAAGTTGAAGCCACAATGTTAAGTAAAATACTGCAGTAGAGATACAGATAGGAATGCAAGCGAACTGCAATACTGAAGGTTCATGCAATATGCAAATTGTTATAATACTTGCGTGCGTGTCTCACGTAAATATATTGAACATGAAAAATCCATTAGGAACATACATGTAGATAATTTAAATTGTGAATAATTAACGCACTGATTCAAAAGTAAGCTAAACAAAATAGCAAATACTAATTTGTAAAATCAGCAAAATAGTATTTACCTTTTTTTTAGGATGGGAAATCGTCAAATTACTTCTCCCGCTCTGGGCTGAGCGGGAGGGCGTGTCAGACTTTTACTAACTACAACTCACCCGTGTTCCTTCAGTTGTCAGTGCTGACATCTTTTTGAGGCGCGCGTGGAACACAACTCATCGTCGACCCGGACCTGGTCCTTATCGGATGGCGAGCTACCCATTGCTCACCGTTCGCAAACCCGCGCCTACCGTGGCCGGGAATCGCTGCTGGAGATTTCCGACGCCCAGGGCGTCTCCTGCGGCCTTAGTTAGCTGCGTCTTGCATCCGGTTAGTCCGGAAGCTGACCCCAACATGAGATGAGGTGACGGTAAAGAACAAAGGCCTCTTCTCATACACAGAAGAAACAAGCATTAATCAGTAAATAAAGACATAATAATATCAGCCTTTTGTCGCACTGCAGGGCAAGGGCCTCTTCTCACACAGACAAGGCACGAGCATTGATCACCACGCTTGGTCAAGACGGGTTGGCGAGAAGAAGACTGCCCTGCAGTGGGACGTAATAATTGTCATTATTTAAAATCATTAATAATTGTCAGATAGATACGTTATCATTCGTTTCGCGTGACCTATGGACAATACAAGGGTAGATAAAAGCATTAACAAGTTTTAAAATTAACTATGTTACCTTAAAATTATGCAATGACTAATTCAACAAAACGGTTATTCCCTGTGAGTCAACCAATCTTTAGCTCACGTTCCCACGGACGTAACCAGGAATAAAAACGCATACGAGTAGTGCGTTTTTTTGTCAGTTTTTTGTTCGATCAAGCGTTAAACAATCTGTTTGAACTAATTCTTCGTGCCGTGTGGACATGCGTTGTGTTACTGGCAAGGCGCATTGATGACAGGTGAAGTAACGCTGTGACAGAGTGGCGTCCAAGGACTGGGAGATGAGATGTCGGTCGTCCGGTGGCGAGATGGGCGGACGACATTGTTACCATCGCGGGTAGTACCTGGATGAGGCTGGCAAAGGAGCGTGGGGATTGGCAGAAGAAAAGAGAGGCGTCTGCTCAGCAGTAGGTGAAGTCGGGCTGTGGATGATGATGATTACATGAAGTGAAACGCTGAAATTCAATTTATGTTACTGACTCCCTTTTTCGTCTTTTTCTTTATTCTAACAGTTACTGCGACAGTCTGCAGGAGGCGGACCTTTCCCAGAACTAGCCGTTGAGGTCACTAGACTACCTACGAGGTATCGTCCCCACAGCACCAAGTGACGGCCATAGATGTAATACCGAAACAATTACTACCTTTTCTCATGGCATCAGCCACAGGGATCCAAAAGAAAATCGTTTTGTTAATTATACGGAGTCATGCTTTTAATTTCTAGATACGAGGAAGGTAACTCGTCTTAATGAGGCTAACACATAAAATTACGCCCGTATATCCCTGAACGGGTGTAGGTACTAAGACAAGGCGAACACTATGCGTAATGCGACGGTGCAAGCTCGGCGACTTGACGCAAGGAGAGGCTGCGACCGATAATTTTCAATCATATATTTTGGTTAAGGAGGAAGCGCAAAAGTGGTCCGCAAAATTAAAATTTTCTTACGTCTTTTGCGATTTGCTAGTCAGTATTAGGTATGTTGATAAAATACGATTTTATACAGTTATACCAACAAATGATGTTGTATTATAAACACATATTTGTAGCGGTCGCGGACATACTACTTAATACTGACTTGCAAAGCAAAAAACGGAAGAAAATTTTAATTTCGTGGGCTACTCTGGCACTTCTCCATTAATGGCTAGAGGAGTCGATAGCTCTCGCTACTTGTGGCACATTCTTGTGTTGCAGAGTCGCAACGACAGGCTAGAGGAGTCGCCAGCTCTCGCTACTTGTCGCACATTCTAGTTGTTGTTGTCGCACATTCTCATTGGTCAGATCATGTGAATACCACGTAGTTACGTGTCTGAAATGGTCCTTTGGACAGGAAAGAACCACACAGATTGAGTGTACCTGTTCCAGTCAGTGCACGCATTTATCAGAAATCGTGCAGCTCTACTCAGCTCGAACAATACCATGGACATTTGGGTAGGCCGCATAAATTACTCGTACTGCCAGATCATGATTAAAACTCAGAAAAAAAGCAATGAAGCAATGACCCACATAGTACTCACTTCACAATATTTGAAATTAAAAAAATAAAATGAATTATGTATGTCTCATGTAATTGGGGAAGGGACGCTTTTTAGAAATGCCTGATGACATTCTTCCTGAAGACATTTAGAACATGGAGCGTCTGCCTATCTGACCAACAAAGGGATTTTTAATTAATTATGTTTTTTTATAATGTAGAACTAGGGTAAAAGAAATAAACTTGTGTACAAAAAAAATATGTTTTACACATTAATGGGAATATATTAACATAAATACAAATATTTATTAAAATGAACAAATAACCAATGACGTATTGTAAACAAATTCAATGAATCAGCCTATATTTTTCCCGATGCTGGGACTCGCGTCTCATCTAAGTGAGAAGAAAATAAATGATCCGTCACGACGACGACTCTTCATAAAATTAGGTACCTATCTAATAATAATATCCAAGTATTTTGTTATATGGTGACACCTACATATTTATACATGCACAGAATCACACGAGAGTAATTTTATTATTCACCATCCCACATAAACCCGCTCAATTTGAATTTCCCAAAAAAAAATGATTCAAATATTTTCTTCCCCGGGCGCGTTCCACCCGCGCCCGCATTTACAATCAATGGCATGAGGTGATCCGCCTCCCCTAAAGGATGGCTGTCTAAACCTCCTTTCTGTTCATCCCAAAATATTATTTTCTTACGATTGTCTTCGTCTCCAGTAGAAACGTTTTTCAAGAAATTATCAAATTCTTCATTCACAATTTCTTTTTCAATTTCTGTTCTGGCTTTTTGAAACTCTCTTATGTTGTGGTAGGACAACCCTGAACCGAAAATGGCTACTCCTTCTTTTCGGAATTCGTACAAAACTTTTCCTAATTCGTAATGTTGTGCTGCATTTTGATTATTTAATATAGATACTTGAATTATTGGGATATCCGCTTTCGGATTTATTAACATCATTGGTATAAATACTCCGTGGTCCCAGCCTCTTTTGTCGTCTAGAGTAGATTGGATTCCTGCTTTTTTAAACGCATCGTGTATTCTTCCCGCCAAAACTGGATCACCTGTAACAAGAAACCGTCATCTCTTAAGCCAATGCATTTCCCGACACGAAATAAATGGGATGAGCTATGAAGAAGTTATTTCTAAAGTCACTTGGCGCTGTTAAAATTTCTATGTAAAATTGAACCTATTTAGGTTGTAGGTTCCTTAGAGGGTACTATTTTGCTTGAATGGTGCTGGGAATTCTGGATAAAAGTAGTTTTATCTTACGAAGCGACGCGCGCTTTATTTGTGGTTACCGAGTATACAAACACGCTATATATGTCGATAAATAAAATAGGTACAGGGCGTCTACGTTTTGTACCTATTTTATTGATGCATAATGATTTAATGCTTCTTGCTTATTAGATTCTTCTCCGTTAAACAGTTTTCGGTTATTGCTCCTAACGTTCGTTGATAAAACACATACCTACTTTCAGCACATTAACTTTAATCTTACGCTAAGTGTTCTTGTCTCTCTGTCATGTGTGCTAACAATAGCCGATACGGTTGTAACGTTGTAACTTAATCTTATATAATGGAAAAGGTACAGAAAACTTTCCTGAGATTTATGTATAAAAAGACTTTTAAATTAGACCTACACCCTCATTTCGAAAGTTATGTTTAAGTCCCATATAAAAGGGGCGACCCTATTGCCATCATACAGGCACAAATCTAAACTCAAGGCTGTTACAAAACAAAAATCGAATGGAAAACCACAATAACTCATGCACAATTAATAGCCTACCGCTAGCGACCACTAGACCAAAGAGAAAACAAATAGGGAACATTTTTAAAAAGAGAAACTACATACCTGGAGCATCGTATTTAAACTCGTAACTTTCCGGTGGAAAGTTATAATAATCGTACAACAGCGAATGACGTTCACCAGATGAAATAGTCACTACATCCTCTTCCCGGTGCGCCGTAACAATAACTATCGCTATCAAACGCCCCAAATCCACATAATTCGACACATTTTTCAACGAATCTCCAATTTCTAGGTTATATTTTTCACGTAAAACGGGAAACGGTCCGCCGCCATGATTTAAAAACACGGATGGCGCGAAATACACGTCTTCCATTTTCGAATGAGAAAATGGCAACTGTATGGCTGCAATAAAGACTAATTTCAACATGACTAATGTTAGTTTGCGTTGTGGCATGACTGCGCACGATTAGTAAGGTCATCCTACATCATTTGCTCACCATGTAATACCTACATAATACCTAGAAAATTTGTCATTTGGCTTTGCTTTGCAAGGACTAAATTCTTAATTGATTTTGGTGTTTCACTGTTTAATTAATATTATACAATGTTTTATTTTGGTATGTGCTAAGGGGTTAGCGCAAGCAAAATAAAACATTAAAAAACATTTTTAAACGTGAAAGTTTGTGAGGATGGATGTTTGTTTCTCTTTCACGCAAAAACTGCTCAACGGATTTTGATGAAACTGTACAGTACTATAGCATGAACATCACAATAACAGATAAGATTCTTATTTTGTGTGGGAAATCATCAAATGACTTCTCCCGCTCTGGTTGGAAAGGGAGGGTGTGTCAGACTTTTACTGACTAAAACCCACCCGTGTTCCTTCAGTTGCTTGTGCCAGAGCCACGGTAACTCTTTCGAACATCCCGCGACCCGGAGGCATCGGCCCCATTCTTTACAATGCACATTAAGTTTTTAGTAAATTCTTGTAAAAATGAATACCTAAAACGCCTTTGGTATTTAACTTTGATTAAATTTGTCTTAAACACTAAGTTATTTGGTCAGATCGTTCAAAAGTTACCAGAGTTAGAATAGCAGCACGGGGCTGTGATGTTTCACGGCTACTCCGCTGAATTGTGTCTGAAGCCAGGGGAGGGAAATAGGCTACTTTTCATCAAAACCCCACGCGAGCGTAGCCGCGGGCGGCAGCTAGTTTATTATAAGGACTAGCTTCTGCCTGCGACTGATTCCGCGTGAATTTTCAGCCCCTGATCCACGCGTCGCATCCACCCGCGCTTTAACTTCGTTTACGCTTACCGTTCTTTCAAACCTTTTTCTATTTGCACGGCTCCTCAGGGTTGTAGCTTGGTGTTAAATAGCAGATAAAACGGGCTAACAAAGACAATAACATTTTTACAAATCCGACGGGTTGTTCCAGATATTAGCGCAAACTCTTCAGTTTTAGTAATATTAGTAGATATACAGCCGGTTGCACAAAGACAAACTTTAATGCCACAATAAGAAATGGATCTTTAACGCGAATGATTTAATTGATGTTGCACAAAACAACTTTAGCATAATTCAATGTTTCATTACTTATAGTCGTCTTTACACAAGGTTGCTTGTAGTATTGAGTGAAAAGAATGAATATGATTGAAGGTTTCTATTTTTTCTCCTCACTTTTCACAAAAAAAAAACGTTTTTGACAATTTCATCATTTTGACATTAGATAAGTTTGATCTAATGTGAGTTTGTGGTATTAAAAAAGAACACATTAAAAAGAATGCATATTACATAGCTCGGGGTAGTTATGTATTTTCCATTGTTTTTACTGTTTTTTTTTTTGAGAGACAGTAGTTAAAATTAGACGCTTATGAAATAGTTTTCCGGCAAAGGTTACAGAAGTTATTTCATAAGTTTCTTCATTTGGTCCAGAATATAAAATATAATGCTTCGGTGCTATGGTGTCAAAATCTTGTGATGGCTGTAGCTGTGATGAATTCAACGTTGATCATGCTCGATTTTGTAAAAAAGGTGATCATTTACACGTCGTCATAATGAAATTAGATATTTATTCTATGACTTGTCAACATCGAAAACGTAGTCAAGAATCCCATCATCTCCGAAGGATACTACGCAGTACGTGGAGACCTTTCTTGCCAGTTCGTATGGGGTGCTCAGAGACATGCTCCTTCTTACATTTCACGCCCTGTCGCCTTTGTACTAAAACTAGCCGAAGGAGAAAAAATACCGGAAGCCCGGTAAGACACGGCGGTTAAGCTTAATGTCGAAATGCAGTTATATCACATTAGACATAGAACAGCATACGTTTATCTTGTGTTGTTTTGATACACCCTAAAAGTCTCCCATTAAATTTCTTAGGAGGTTTACCTCCAAATTCTATGATTTCAGAATTGAGTGTAATAAATATTTGCATTCAGGTGTTGTTTAAGTAGGTCCAGCTTCAATATAACAATTAACTACCAAACACAATTACAACTTTTCAAAGCTAGCTCTCTGTTTTAAACCGTGCCTCTGTTTATTTCAGCATCATCGCATCCTCCACGCCCTCGGCCTCCAGAGGCCCCAGAGGGTCCAAGAGTGAGACCTGGTTGGAGTAGTCGCGTCACTCCGACGGTGGAGCCATCTAGCGAAGATGTTATAATGCTAGTTGTGGGCAGGGCTAGGCTGGGTTGGGTAGACAAGTGAAACTCTTGGCTACTCTGGGTATTATAGGAAGGCACTGGTTTCAGGACAGCCGTCGGCTGGTCTGCTCTTCAGGTTAACTTTTCTGGGAAGCCATGCCCTAGCTCACATAATGAGGTTATTGGTACAGTTGTGTACGTAGTACGTATTGATAGAATTCGTGTGATAGTTTTTACGTACATTAGAAAAGAACAGAATAGAAAATATTTTAGTGTGCACAAAAAGTAGGTGCTTGATAGAAAATTCGGTAATATTCACTGACTAGCAATATAAAATGCCTAAAGAAATCTTAATATCACCTAAACCGAACAAGTTAGTTTCATGAAGTAAACAGAAACTTGAAAACAGTATCATGATGCACATTAATTAAAACTTTATTACTTACTAGCTGACCCCGCAAACGTTGTTTTGCAATTATTATTTTTTTTTTTAATTTTTTTTTTTAAAAAAAATAGATGTTGGCCGATTCTCAGACCTACCCGATATGCACACAAAATTTCATCAAAATCGGTCAAGCCGTTTCGGAGGAGTATGGCAACGAAAACTGTGACACGAGAATTTTATATATTAGAAGAAGATAGATTGGCCTGTTTGAATACGTACCAGAAAAAAAGACTCATTTTAAAATTTCAATTTTTACGTTGATATTTATTGTTTTTAAAGTAGTTAATTGTTTGCGGTCCTAATTACCTTATTTTGATTTTTCCTTCTTCAACGAGTTTCTTAGTTCCAATTTAATGTTATTTTTTTTGCGTCATTACGCAAAAAAAAACAGTCAAATGTGAATGTTGCTATTTACTTCAAGAAGCTGTCTTGCGTGGCTTCGGAAATATTTAATGATAAGTTAGTGGCTTTTTATATTGCTCATTTATATACCTTTACTGTTACATTTACAGCATACTTACTTAAGTTCTTCAGTTTCGTAACTCTGCAAGCTAAGTCGGTAGGTAAACCCGGTTCTTTCCCGGATGGATAATTTAATTTCTGACTTTATCCTTCAAAGATACTCCGAGCATAGCCCACTCCATAGCGCGCTGAACGAAATTTAATTTCGTTTTGCCACCGTATGTCTTAACGGGCAGGACGCATGGGTTAAAGACCTTATTCTTCAAACCGTGCGGGATAGGCGACGAGAAGACTTGACTAAGTTTTCCAAACGCTGCCCAACACAACTGGATCCTTTTGTCGGCTTCTTTCACAAAGTTGTGTCTACCGAGCTGGACGACTTGCCACATGTAGACATACTCCATCACAACTTCGCGACCCTTCCGTTTGGATAAGGTTTGGCAAGACGTGTGAATTTCACAAGACTGCTTGTTAAAAGATTAACATAGATTGTTTTGCTCAGTATGTTACTTTTCTTCATTATATATTCCGCGATGTGGAAGAAAATTGCACGCCGTAGCCAAGCGCGTAGCAACCAAAACTTTCTCAAAATTTGTAAAACTACTTTTGCTCAATAAAAGTTTTCACTTTTCAACATCTATTTTTCAATACTCAATACTTTATTGCATTCCATATGTATTACATAGATGGTAAAAACTAAATAAAAGATCAATATGGACCCTGTCGGGCAAAGCAAAAATTAGGAGAGACGAAGAGGGCTAAGTTTAAAGCAGTTTAATATTAATTTTAATTTGTTGTCTAAGAAAGATAATAATTTTATTTTGCAATTGAATTGTCATCTAAAAACTCCTTTACTGACTAGTACGACTTCGATTCCAGAAATTGTTTCAATGTATTAATAAATGTATTTGTTTTGCTCATTTTTCTAATCTCGTTAGGTAATTTATTATAAATTTTTATCGACATGACTAAAGGGCTGGATGAGTGCATTTTGAGTCGGGATTGATGTATGTTTAATTTGTTTTTGTTGTGTCGAAGGGTGTATCTTGTTTGGGTTTCTTCGCATTTGGTGTAAAAATCTGGGTGTTTTCTGACAAATTTACATAATTCTAAGATATATATTTTTATTTTAAAATAACAAATCATTTCTTAACAGTTTATTTTTGTTACATTATTTAGCCTATTACGTAGTTACTACTGTCAGATTTTTTATTTGCTAGACCAAAATGACAGCTTCTAATGTAGTTCGTGCAAGTTGTACGTAATGTTTTTACTAAACATCCTATTCTACACATTGGCAGTTTTTCCACTCAAAACGTATCACTTATTAGTAGTTCGATAGCAGGCTGTCATTTCGGTATAGCAAATAAATAATCGGAGTTTAGTTACTTTCATTCAAATTAAATAAGATATAGTTATCACCACAACAGAGAATTAACTTGTAATAAAGACGTTCAAAATCTAGTCGTTATCTCATTTCAACAACAGTCACTAAACTTGGCAAACATGTTGGAAAAAAGAGGTATTTTTGAAAGATTCAGAATGCGGACATTCTAAAAAATATGAGGTAAATGAGTATAATAAGAGCATAATATAACAACTATTCTTATCGTGTCATAAATCTACAAAAAATCAAAAAGAAACTACTCTTCAACTGCATTCAAAAAGTAATCACACCTCAACCCCATCTTACCAATTTTACTTTTCACAAAACTTTTATTTTCCACCCCCACGTCGCCACCCTCGTGTCCTGGTTCCCACGGCTGACTGCATTACTTACTCAACAGTTCACGCAAACGTGCCAACAGCAATTGGGTCAAATTGAAATCAATAGTCCTTTGTTAACAATACTTACAGCGAGTTGCAATGAAATGACGAGTGACATGTATTTTTTTTTTCAAATTGAAGCAAGAATACAATTAAGTAGTAATACAATGTATCAAATTCATCCAGTCACCTGGTTGTGGACATCACACAGCTCCATATAAAAAACTGGTCTACAGCTGCATCTGATTACAGCTGAAGCCGAACTCAATATAGTTGGGAATAGATTAGGCGAATAATGACACTGTGTTAAAAAAAACATAAATTCAAAGCACAACACAAGTGTGCGCAGGAGCGACACGACCTGATCCCACCATCTCCCTTTCACTACCGGGCTACCAGACGCACTGCAGGGTACCATCCGCACTTGGTTGATATCCCGACCAGTCGTACTCAGCGCTTCTCCTCCACATTTATTATGCGCACGGCCAAGTGTGGAACTCTCTGCCAGCGTCTATGTTCCCTTCAACGTATAACACGTCGTCAGCCTTCAACGCTAGAGTGAATAGGCATCTGGGCACGCTCGTTCCATCATGGACCTCATCCATCGCTTTACATCAGGCGAGATCTAGGTAAAGAGCTGGCACATTTTGTAATAATAATAAAAATCAATTTCAAATATAATTATTTCAATCAATGAAGGTTTACAGTTGTTTCAGTAATAATATTCTGGCGTGGAATCATATTTTTTCTGTGCTTCTAGTATGGCTGTCAAATGATTGATTCGCAGAGTCTCGTGGGAAACCGCCACTTTTCTTTTTGTCTTCACATTTGTAACCTGAAAAAAATATGATAATGACGCTCTCAAAGCTCACAAACTCAATTAATCAAATGTATGTATGTATGTATTGGGTTTTTCCGTCAGGAATTTCTCATTGCAGTCCGGAATCTGGATTTGAGCCCGGTTGACAGCAATAGACTCGCCCCCTATTACATGGGACTTATACATAACTGGCGAAATGGAAGTGTAATTCTACCTAACCCTTTGGGGATTACAGGCGTGATGTTATGTTTTGATGTGTTATGTAAATGTATATGGTTGAAATTGTTTAAGACACGGAATTCCATAGTGCAATTACAAGTCGTAATATATCATTTTTTCGGTATTTCTTCCTTACATTTGTTGTTGTTGTTTGACATATAATTTTCTTCTCTTTCCGCCAGACAATAGTCCTAAAGAGTCTGGCCATCAAAAAGTATAGGATCTCCACAAAACTGATGAAACTTGCACCGAGAAACAGACCAGCTGCTCCTCCGAATGATACTGCAAAATAATGTTGGGTTATTAAATACCACAATAGTATTGGTTAGGAACGAATGGTCACAGTACCCTGCATAAAACTGTTTTTTTAAACTTAGTGGCAGCTAACAAGCTATTGTTTTAATGACACTCAATTGGGACTGCCAGATGCCTTAAATGAATCTTTCAACTCACTTTTACATGCAAATTAATATTAAATGCCTCATAATATAACGTAGTATTTAACTAAATGGCACCCACCTAGTTTTTTTTTATAATCTCTAGTTGGGCGCCACAAAACTTGATGGCGCCCAGTTGGGCCTACCTTGAAAAAAAAACAATATTGTCTTAAGATGCAGTTCAGTTTACGTACAAACTCTACGATACGATGGCTGAGTGATTGGCTGCTACGCCACGCGTCATAGGTTCCATTCCCACTATACAGATGTATATATTTGGGTTGGGTCTGGAACTCACGACGTTAGTGCACCTAAGTTAGATTTGTGTTTATGTGCTGAAGAGAAAATTTTGTTGTAAGGTTGTGAACACAACTACGATACAGCATTTTGTTTGCGTGTGACTAACTTTTTCGTTAATGATAAACAAATTAATTATATGTTTATGACTGTGTCTACGTACCAACGAGATCCTGAAAGTGGAACACAATTTCCCTCGTGTACCTGGTCCGCGGCGCCTGTAGAGTGAACTTGACGGAGCCGTGCAGATTAAATGGGTGACGATCCCTGAATGGAATGGAATTTTCTTATTAACAGCTTTAGCTAGCAGAGTGTGGGTGGTGTAGGATATAACTTAATATACGCGGTTTATTACCTACGTGACGCGTTCGAGATGAGCAATCTTTGTTGAGGAAGGGAAGGCAAAGGACCTGGAATACCGGTGGAGGCTGCTTAGCTATCTGACTTGGCGTATGTGCCTAAATGCGATTCTCTTCTGCGCGAGGTCACTGTACTTCATTCACAGTTGGTGTTCGTTCAAAGTTAATAGTTTACAGTATTATTTATATATATATAAATAGGTTATTCAATAGCGTCTCGTCGGTGAATATTTTTCCTAAATTGCGTCGATGTGCGTGTCAACTCGCTGTTAGCGGAAATCGTCCAAGGTAGCCAAAGACTTTCTTGTCTTTCGACCATTGTCATCGGGTTATAGGAGAGAAAGGGACAGGATAAAAGACACGAACAAAATGTCATCATATTTTTTATTTTTTTAAATTAATGAATTTGCGTACTAGGCCTTGTAGACTTTGAGAGCCAAATTATTGTATGCTACATTTTTGTCTTCAAAAATTGGCTTCAAACCTGAACATACCTATACCTACTGATCAGGTGAGAAGATAAGCATTAGAAAGCTATCCCGATCGCTCTAAAACTAACCCTCGAATCCTATTCATTACCTTTTCATTTTCAGAAATATTAGTTCCAAAATACTCAATTTCAATTAACTCACCAGATCTGATCAGTAGTGGAAATCTCCTTGTAGATACAGTCAATACATTGCTGTGCACACGCACACTTCTGTCCATTATTGTTGGATAGCTTTTGTTTGTGGTTGGCTAAGCAAGCCATGCCTGCAGGAGTGCATTTTGGACCCTCTGAAAATAAAAGGTCCGCATTAAGTTCTTCGTCATAAGACGCGATTGCTACGATTTTGGTTTCTGATCTGTAAGTCATGGGTTGGAACTCCGTAAGAAGGACGCTTTTTCAAAGAGTAAAATTAAGTAGGTTACCTTCAAAAAAATTGTAGAAGGGCACGCAGTCACAGAACTCCTTCGCCAGTTTACTTCTACATGACAGGCGACATGTATTTGTGCTGTGCACCTTAGTAAAAGAAACAAAATTAATTTATCAAGTACATTTCTGTCCCGTAGCTTGAACATCACTTCATTGAAAGAAGCTTTTTCATCTTATTTATATGAGTGAGCGTGTGGCTTAATAATTATCGATGACGTTCGATCACCGTTAAGTTACTTCTGCCAAAGTCGGTCAAAGATGGGTGACCATCCATTAGACATAGAGACCTTGTCCGTGCCTCGGAAGGCACGCTAACCCGTTGGTCCCAGCTGTCATTCGTAGATCTTTGACAGTCGTTACAGGTCATCAGAAGCCTGAAAGTCGGACAAGCAGTCTACCAAGGGGGATACGTATTACCCAGTAACTAGGCTGTGGAGGAAAATACTGGTATTCAGCTGGATTCAGTTAGACTATAAGCCGACCCCGACATAGTAGAGAAATGGCAGGCAGATTGATTGATTATGAGCAAGCGACCTTTCTTATCCACACGAACCTGCCTTCTGGAAGGGGCATTTAGATTCAATATTCTTTTCGTTCCTTGTACATTCCATTCTTCCATTGAAACAGAATGTGGAAAAAATAACTGAAGTTAAGTGGTAGAAAACGTTTTTAGCCGCTTTGATGTTAAATCATTTAGTACCCACCTTTCGACCACTAGCAGCCGGCTCATCAATATACGAGCACCCTCGTCTCGTCGGCTGCAACTCCTTAACTCCTCGCCCACAACGTAACTCCATGACGCTCAGTTCAGTGTTCCTGACGAGGGTCAGACGGACCTCCGATGGAGAGTGAGTGAGATCCATCACGTCGTATGGGGAATGGACGTAGAACTGAAAGAATTACATATAAAAAATCAGATTAATGTTAGTATCTTTTCGCAATAGTAAAGGCTTGGTTAGACGGGTAGGTTTTATCCACGAGATAAATCTGTCAGATTTGTTGATCGAAACATATCCAGGAATCAGGCCAAGATTGTAGCCCATAAAAACTTGTGTTTATGTGTATATTGTATTAATTTTTACCGAATTCCCAAAATTCAACATCTTCTACCATTTTAAAATACCCAAATAGGTCAATTACTTACATCAGCACTGGCTGGCACGTCCATGATGATATAGCAACTTAGTGAGGAATATTTACATGTCTCTGGCCAACGGAGGGTATCGGTGAGGTTAACATTCCTGTAAAGGACGTTTTTAACTTTATATCATAATCATCATTTCAACCGAATGACGTCCACCGCTGGTCATAGGCCTCCCCTAAGCACCGCCGCTTCGACAGGTTCTATGCTTCCCGCATCTAGGCCATTCTTGCTCCTCCATAAGGTCATCGGTTCACCTTGTGGGAGGCCTTCCAACGCTACGTTTTCCGGTACGCGGTTGCCACTCCAGAACCTTTCGGCTCTCGATTAATGTGCCCTGCCCACTGCCACTTAAATTGAATTGAAATGATGTTATTAGCATTACATTATAGTCAGCCTGTGCGCTGCTGTAAAATATGTGTGTTTAGTTGTAGGGAATAATTGAAAATAAAGGTATTCTTGTTAAATGGAAAAGTACCCGAAATATAATGTATTTTTTTCTCTGGAAGCTACATCTGCCAACAAACTGCTTTGCCATTTGCCAGACGTTTTTTTTGTAAGACTATATAAAATGTCAGAATAAACCTTTTTTTTTAGTTTGGCAATTCTGCGGGCTATGTCGGCTACCCGAACGCTGCCGAGTCCACTTTAAAGATAACTTGATTTAATGTCAACCCTATTCGAGTAAGTCTTTTTTATCAAGCTCGGCAGCTTGAAACTAGCGCTTGCGCAGCAGTGGTATTTCTGGTTAATCGCATAACTGAACAGACAGCTGTGCTGCTGGTGAGTTGGTATCGCCACTTCGTCACAGCTAAAACCTAGTGTTTTAGATGGGACGATAGAAAGTGGTGAAGGGCGGGCGTGTTGGGTGATTGTCTTGCGTAATTTCGACGTATGAAAAGTGCTGCTTAGCAGGTTAGGTTTATTTTATTTTATTTATTAGGGATTAAAAACAGGTATACATTACAGCATTTCCAAAAACCAATTACAATTCAGTCGAAAAAACGTATAACCCACACTATTGTCCACGAAGTGACATCGGAATGAGAGAACGAACGTTTGTTAAACAAGAAAAAAAAATGGAAAACAAAAAACAAACACCTGCCTTACTTCTACAACGCGCGGTGTAGAATAGACGAGGTGCACGCACCTCCCGCCGAATTACAGTCCTAGGTACTACATAACATAATCTATTAGAGAGCTCAATACAATTAAACTTATTGTTGCGTATACTGTACAGCATCATAACCATAATCAATGAACGTCTGGAATCCAATCTCAATATTTCGTAATGCTTTAACAAATCTGCATAGGGAATCCTTGCATGGAAGCACTTTTATTACGTGGCATGAAGAAATTTTTTCTGAACCATTTGTATAGAATGTTTATATTTGTCGATTACGATTAACGGGCACCAGATATGTACCGCGTATTCCAACTGAGAACGGACTAGAGTTTTATAAAAGATGAGAAAAGTAGAAGGTTTTTTGAAGTCCTTACAAGACCGCATGACAAAACCATACATCTGAAAGGCTTTGTTAATTATGTTGTCGATATGGGTGTCTAAATGTAATTTGCAATCAAGTAGCACGCCAAGATCTCGTGTGCACTCAGATTTTTTCAGTTGAATGTCGTTCAAGGAATATTGGAAGTTAATCGTATTTTTGTTTTTAGTAAATGAAATGAATGAGATGATTTTGGGAGACTAAGATGTAGTTTATTGACCATACAGTATTGTGATAGCCTGCATAAGTCTTCTTGTAGTAGCATACAATCCTGAGAGTTCGCACACGCCTTATAGATTTTAATGTCATCGGCGTACATTAGGAATTCAGAGTTGACTATGCAAGATTTTATGTCGTATATAAATAAAATAAAAAGCAATGGGCCCAAGACAAATCCCTGAGGCACACCTGACTCGACGACCACATAATCAGATTCGAAACCATTGACAACAACCTTTTGAGTTCTACGAAATATGTATGATGCAAACCATCTGAGTAAATTGCCTCTTATGCCATTGAAAGCAATTTCATCGAGAAGCAACTTGTGGTCCACCTTGTCAAAAGCCTTCTGAAAATCAGTATATGTATACAGCATCAACCTGCGTGCGCATGTCCATGTTTTCAAACAAAAACTGGGTAACAATTATTAAGTTTGTGGTACTGGATTTGGATTTAACGAAGCCATGTTGCTCGGGTATAATAAGGTGATTTAACTGTGAAAATGAGTGACAGTGCACTAGATTCTCAAAAAGCTTGGACAAGGTGGACAAGATAGATTTGGGTTGATAATTCTCAACTTTACCTGTCTCACCACTTTTGTGAATGGGCGTGATGAAAGCCCTCTTCCGAACAGAAGAGAAAATCCCTTCCTTGAGACATTTATTAAATATTATGTGTAAAGGAACACAGATATTTTGTGCCGCATTCTTAAATAAAGAGGGGGGTAGTCCATCCGGACCAGCTCCCTTTGTTAAGTCTAGTGAGGTAAGCGCCTTAAGTATGTCATTCTTTTCAAGGTAAATATCAGGAATGCATAGAGAGTTCTCGTCAAGGGTCTTAGGGGCTGTCCACGTGTTAGGGTCAAAGGTTGAGGGTAGGTTGAAGATGTGATTTTTGAAATATTTGTCTGTCGCAAGAACGCAAATAACGCAATGAATGTTGTTGAACTGTCAACATTTAAGCCACGTTTACCACCATTTTACCCAGCTGAACCTGGGCATTTCACAAACTCCGATCACCAATTCACTTGCCATGCGTGATTTTTAAAAGTGAGAGAGTATTTTAGCTAAAGTATTCGTGTGCCTGATGGGTAATCCCATCGAACTAATAGCTACTAACTGTTATTAAACCTCTTTAATGAAAGTATTTTCATAAACACTTCCCTATAGCTTACATATGAAACTCTTGAGCAAAATTTCTAGTTTTCTGACCCAGCGATTTGCGCTGTACGTTGTCTGTCATTGAGATTGAGTGACAGTAAATTAAAGATTTTTGTTTAGTAGATTACAAAGACACTATTCTTTCTAATACTTTTTAATTGAACAACTGTACTCTTTCACAATCCAACAACGACTGCCTTTGCACCAGAAATAACGATAATGTCACAACCGTTATTTCTAAGTGTTGCCAAAGCATAAAAAATAAATTCAGTGGCCATAACGAAAATACATTTAAAATTTTGTTTATAATTTGTACTTTGACGGTGTTGCCATAGTGGATATTATAATTCGATTTCAAATAATATATTTCTTTAAATTATATCAAAGAAATCACGAAAAGATGTTGATCTTAATCTTACCCAATAGCAACATCTCCTAAAGCGAGAGAATTAGTAACGTAGCAGGCACCAGCTTCAGTCAGCACTGGGATCCATTTGTAGATGACTTCCTCCGAAGACCTGGTCTTGAGGTTCAAATCTGGCATTACCTGGTGAAGATTTATTTTATTACGGCCTGGAGTAAAATAGTAGTTTATGAAACTGTTGAAAAATTGGGGTTTTTAAATCGTATCACACGATTGTTTTAATACCCAGTTATGTGGAGTTTCATACATATCTCCTGTCCTACATTTTTGATTAAAAAGAGTTGTTTGAAAACTGTGTTTCGGTAAAAAAGAAAAGCATCGTGAGTTTTGATTAAAATTGGCATAAGGATAGACCAAGACCTAGGTACTGTACCGGTAATAAGCGGTTCTTGCTATTTCGGTACTTGGGATTCAGACGGGTACCCGTACTCCACCTAACTAGTACCGGTAAAAATTTCAATGGTATTATAATATGACTATTTTTTTTAAACTACTCACATCCACAGATATCCCAAACATGTCCACACTGGTCTCCAAATCGCTGAACTCCTGGAACCTCTCCAGGTGAAACAGGTCGGAGTTGGTGATAGCTTCCACTAGCCGAGCGTAGTAATCATACTTGTCATCAGTGGGGTCGGTGTTAAAGTGTTTCTTGATGACGGCTGGTAACTTGGCTTTGTTGAGGCGGGTCTGGGTGATAGATAGTTAATAGATCTTAGTAAGTAATATATTTGATAGCATTGCTGGCCACGTGGTAAGGCCCTTACGAGTTGTAGGTAGTGGGTCCAAACCCAGGCAGGCGATTTATTTGTGTAAATAATTTCATCACCACTGCTCTCAAAACGGTGAAGGAAAACATCGGGAGGAAACCAGCGGGTCCTAGAACGAAAAATATCGAAGGCATATGACATTTACTAACCCTCAATGAGCTCGCGTGGTTACAGCCTACTCCCTCTCGAAGAGAGGAGGCCTGTGTCACAGCAGTGGGAACATTATAGTCGGGTTATGCTGAGGCGGTATCTACAACGCCTCCTGCGAACGTCACGCAAAATCCCGCACCGCGCAAGCAGTTATGTTTAAGCTTAATGTTTCGCTGATGGTGGCGCGTGTGTTGGATCATTTAGCTCCCTTCAAAATGGTTGAGTTGAATGGTGCTAATCCATGAGTCATGTTCGTGAACGGGCGCCGTCAGTTGAGACTGGTCATCTCTTAGCTGCCACGGCGTATTTTAATTAAATTTTATTTTCGAATTGTTTTCATGTTTAAATAACGGACGCTTTTAACGTTCTGCATCGTTCTCACATGCATAAATTCAACATGAATGATGTAACCAATCTATTGTAAACATAATATGATTTAAAAGAGTGTCCGTGGAGTTTCTTGCCCGTTCTTCTCCATAGGTACCTACTACGCTTTGGAATGGGCAACTAGCTTCATCTTTCTGACCGACCGACCTTGACAATTCAAAAGTGCCTGTAATTGGTTTATTTGAAATAAATGCTTTGAGTTTTTTTGAGTTTTGAAGCCCCATGTAATATGGGAGGAGCCTTTTTCCATCAACGGGACACAAATCCAGAAGCGAAATGGAATGTATAACCTACAGACTAAACACCTTATAACACATCGTGATAGCTGGCACACTGAACCGCCAGGATCTGATCCCTTGAAGAGAGGTGGCCTGTGTCACAGCAGTAGGAACGTAATGGGCTGATAATACAGGCAACACACAACCGGTCGCTGTGACGATGTGTGGAAGCCTGAATCCAGCATTTTTTTCGGTTGAGATGGTAATGAATCAAACTCACGTGTAGAGGCAACCCATTTTGACGATTTGTTGCAGAACTACAATACGTCGTTCTTTGGTTATTTATTAAATAACGCACCGTTATCAAGGATCCGCTGTCCGTCCGTCCGTCTGTCTGTCACAGGGCTGTATCTTTGGACTTCAACTATTATGAAACAAGTTTTCGTACTACCATGGCCGCTTTAACATCAAATAATAAAAATAATGAAAGTTAAAAAAAAATTCTACCCATTAAATATTTACCTTTTTTGTTATCCTACAAGAAACGTGTTTTATTATCGGCGGTTTTAGAAAATATTGCACGGTGGGATATACCCATCGTGTGCGAGTACAACTCGCGCTTTTCAGATCTACGTTTGGTCTTGCAAAATGAAGTTGCAAAGCTGTATGACTTAAATTCAATTCCTTAGAATTTTCACTGGTCATCCTGCAGTAAGTTGACTCACACAGTACCATTTTCAAAAACAAGATCATATAACTACAACCATTGAATTTATCTTCCTAATGTGACTTGTTCCTTCAAGTTTCCATCAAATATCAGGATCGCCAACCCTTTGTACCATGGAAAGGGGACGTTGCAGTAGTTAAGCTAAAAAACGGATATAAAGGTATTGTTTTACCGTTCAATCCAGTGTCTTCGTGGCGCAGCAATATGGTTGAATCCATGGATACTGGTCTCTTGGCAGAAGTCTTTTCCACACTTGACAACGGACTTCACTATAGAGGTCACACATTTAGTAATGGTCCAATGTTCCTTCTCAGGTGATATATTATAGTCCGTGTTAGACATTGCTTGAATTTCCTTCAAAAAAACGTGATGAGATGGCACACTATGTGGCAAGCGACTGAAACAACTCGCCCACGAGACGCAACGAGAGGCTGTCGATGTGGTCGACAATCCTAACTAATATTATAATTGCGAAAGTAAGGCCCGGTTTACACCAAAGCGGAGAGGAGCGTAGACGAGAGGAGATGTGTTTTGAAAAACCAACCCGATTTAGTTATTTCCACATCTCCTCTCCGCTAAGCTTCGATTGAAATGGATCAAGCGGAGGGGAGAAGAGATGTCTCATCTTTCAATAGAATTTTGTGCCGTGAGCTGACAAGAGCCGGCCGGACGGCGGCGTGGCGCGGCGGGGGTTCCCGCGCTCTCGCGTTCAGTTACGCGCTGCCTTCTCCTCGCGCACTTCACTGATTTCGAGCTCACATCTCCGCAACACACAGCTCACATCTCCTCACCGCTACACATCTCCTCTTCGCTTTGTTGGAAATAACCTGCCAGCTTGCAGTACATCTCCTCTCGTCTCCGCTCCTTTCCGCTTTGGTGGAAACCGGTCCTTAGTTTGTTTGATACGCTATAACGGTAAAACGGCTGAACGGATTTAGGTGAAATCTGGCAAACAGATAGACCATGACCTTGGTAAGAACATACGCTTCTTTTTATCTTGGATCACAGCCGTATTCGCGGCAACAACTTGTTTCATATATTTTGTTCAAAACAGGAAATCCCAGATAGCAGGAAACAGGCCCAGAAAGAGATGGCGGAATGAGCTGGACTTCTTCTTAAAGGGTTGGCCCACAATCGCAGTAGACCGGCAAACGTGGAGAGAGGGAAGGGAGGGCTTTGTCGTGTGTTACCACAAAGGCTTATATTGTAGTATAGTTATTCAAAGCTCCACACACTTGGAGTCGAGTTCCAGAGTCGCAAAGACAGGATTTGCACGTCGCTTCGTCTAGACGCACGGTGCACGCGCTGATGAAAGTCGCTTGCGACAGGTCAGAGTCTTATCGCAGGTGCATGTCGCATAGTGTGCTAGGTTGTTTAGGGTCTTGTTTTCATTTGGGTCATGCCTACACCTTGATTCCCAGCCAGAAACTACACTAGCAACCAACCAGAAACCAGTCAACTGAGCTCGACGAGAACCAGAGAAAATTATACATTCAATTGTTATGGAACTCGCAACGAAATGAATCAGAGAAGAATATTGGAAGATGTATAACAGGTGAAAGGGGTCTGATTTTCATAGCTGTCGGGAATATCTTTCTACCGGATAACTTCAAGAAAGGACTGAACTAGTTTACAATTATATGCTAGTTAGTAAGCCGGAGTTGGGCAGGACATCTGTATGATCACGGATGGAGTCGAGTGGTGAACAAGGTAAGACCAATGAAAATCAAGGCCGTCCATTGACGCGCTGGGTCTACGATATCGTCAAAGTCGGAAACAACACTACCAGTAGAAATGGCTTTCATTTCGACAATTCAACAACATTAACTGCGTTATTTTCGTTGTTGAGCAGACAAATTTTTCGAACTGAATATGAAGCAATGGATTAGCAATATCCTTCAAAATGGTTTAGATTATGATTGATAGTGTGTTACTCAATTAGGGTCGTGGATCCCTCATCCAGCACGCACGGAACCGGGAATTATGGCAGAAGAATGTGGCGGCCTATAACCAGCAGTGGGTGATACCAGGCTGAAATGATAATGATGATGATTGAACTAAAGCTTATCTGGAAGTGTAGACAGTTCCTTCAACTATTAGGCGATATACATAGTTGAAACTCAGAAACTATGTTTTCTTGCATCAGCCATCGCATTCGCATGTAACTAAAAGAGTGAGTGTGGATGGCGAGGGAGAGGGAGTCCAAAGAAAAGACGAGTGGATTATGTGATGGTATGAAAGAGAAGGGAAGGGAGTGATGAGTGTAAATTTACTAATAAACCTGAAAAGTTTTTTATTGCGGCGTTCGTTGTTGCGAAAGTAATGGGTTAGGATAGCCCAGAATTGTGTCCGAACGCGCGCGAGCCGAGCGAGCGAAGCGAGCGGTGCCTCGGCAGCGGCCGGCGAGCGCTACTTCCAAGTTTGATTTCTTACCGACTAATAATACATCAGTTTAATCTAAAGTAAAGAACTTTCACGAAGATTAACACTGGAAAAAGGACATGAAAATGTTAAGTAAAATACTGCAGTAGAGATACAGAAAGGAATGCAGGCGAACTGAAATACTGAAGGTTTATGCAATATGCAAGTTGTTATTATACTTACGTGCGTGTGTCACGTAAATATATTGGACATGAAAAATCCATTAGTAACGTACATGCGCTGGTTCAAAAGTAAGCTAAATAAAATAGCAAATAATTATTTATTTATGTAAAATCTGCAAAATACTGGTATTTACCTTTTCTTTTAGGATGGAAAATCGTCAAATGACTTCTCCCGCTCTGGGTGGAGCGGGAGGGCGTGTCAGAATTTTACTGACTACAACTCACCCGTGTGCCTTGAGTTGCCAGTGACATATTTTTGAGGCGCGCGTGGAACACAACTCGTCGTCGACCCAGAGCTGGTCCTTATCGGATGGAGAGCTACCCATTGCTCGCCGTCCGCAAACCCGCGCCTACGGTGGCCGGGATTCTGCTGGCGATTTCCGACGCCCGTTGCGTCTCCTGCGGCCTTAGTCCGGTTAGTCCGGAAGCTGACCCCAACATGAGATGAGATGACGATAAAGAACAAAGGCCTCTTCTCATACACAGAAGAAACTAGCATTAATCAGTAAACTACTACTACAGACTTAATAATAATAATATCAGCTTCTTCACATACAGAGAAGGCACGAGTATTGATCACCACGATTGCTCAAGACGGGTTGGCGAGAAGAACACTGCCCTGCAGTGAGACAATTATAATTAACATTATTTCAAATTATTAATAACTAGCACTTCGCCCGCGCCTTCGTCCGCGTGGATTTCGAAAAAAATAAAAAAGTTGCCTATGTTCATCAGACATAATTTCGGCTCCTAATAGTAAAACAATTTTTCAAGTTGTTCCAGTAGTTTCGGAGCCTATTCAATACAAACACACAATCAAATCTTTCTTCTTTATAATAATAGTATAGATTGTCAGAGGATATTTACAAAGATACGTTATCATTCGTTTCGCGTGACCTATTGGACAATACAAGGGTAGATTAAAGTATTAACAAGTTTAAAATTAACAATGACTCATTCAATAACACGGTTATTCCCTGTGAGTCAATCAATCTGTGGCACACGTTCCCGCGGACG
This sequence comes from Dasypolia templi, assembly GCA_963555695.1. NCBI lineage: Eukaryota > Metazoa > Arthropoda > Insecta > Lepidoptera > Noctuidae > Dasypolia > Dasypolia templi. Next base: position 3,133,724 of record OY743166.1, read on the forward strand.
TAACCAAATCGCGGAGGAATTAAAAGTTTTTTGTTCGAACAAGCGTTAAACAATCTGTTTGAACTAAATATTCGTGCAGTGTGGACGTACGTTGTGTTACTGGCAAGGCGCATTGATGACAGGTGAAGTCACAGGTGATGTCAGGTCTGATCTGACTACTCTGAGAAGAAAGACCGAAACTAACTCGGAGGTCACACAGTCTCTTTTAAAGTCCAGACATATAGTCAGTTAGGTAGGAAACTGATTATTATAGCTCGCAGAATCAGAACTGGATATAGGTATTCCATCAAACAATTTTGTCTTTTTAATGGGAAAGGTTTCTTCCCCCTAAATGTGATACTTGTGGAGTGCTAGATGATGTTTACCATTTGTTGATGGAATGTGTTCAATTTCAAGCAGAGAAAGTGGAATTATTGAATCAATTTGATCTGGACAAATTACAGGTTGGAATTGTGAATACTATACTAACTCACAAACCCTAACAGTGAAGGAGCTTGTCTTTTGTTTAAACAATTATGATCTCAAGTCAAACTAGTGATTTATTGAACAAGAATTAATCGGACTGACATGACATATACTTGTTGTATAAAAGACCAAAAAAAAAATTAAGTCCAGACATAATCTTGGTCAGATAATGTGAAGACCACGTAGTTAGGTTTCTGAAATGTTTAATTTTTTATTTTTTATTATTAGATATGGACTTTTACATATCTCTGACATAATTCTTTCATTATTTGACATTATATACCTACAACTTTTAATTAGTTATTGATTTTACTTTATTAGATTATTTTATATTTTCTAAATGTGAGAACGTCGTAGGCCCTGTGGATTGTAAATTTATAGACAATTGTCTATTTGTTTAACATATGGTACTTGTTGACAGGCCTACACTGTCCTCCCATACCTGTTAACACTGTAATTGGAAAACATTGTAAAAGACATATTTTTAAAAGAGTAACCATGGAGTTTCTTGCCGGCTCTTCTCCATGGGAAACGACCAATTGGAACCGTGCACCTAGAATCTGACGTTTCATAAGTGCCAGTTCCATGTAGGTCTATGTGAAATAAAATATTTTGATTTGATTTGATTTGAATGGTTTTTGGACAGGAATGAACCACACAGATTGAGTGGAGTTAGCGAAGCGTTTGTTAGTACCTTATCGTGCAGCTCCACTCAGCTCTACGATACGACGAACAATACCAAGGAAAGGACATTTGGATAGGCCGCTTAAATTACTCAAACACCTCAACAACAAAATTACCCACATAGTCCTCATCATCATTATCATCAGCCTATTTTATTCCACTGCTGGACATAGGCCTCTCCTAATGAGCGCCATAGCGCCCTGTCTTCAGCTTGACGCATCCAGCATCTGCCAGCAATCTTTCGCAGCTCGTCATCCCACCTGGCCGGAGGGCGTCGTAGTCGTCTCGTCCACATAGTCCTCACATTCATAATATCTGAAATTATAATAATAAAACTAATTATGTATAAGTTCCATGTATAAGGGGGCGGGCCTTTGCCCTCAGCCGGACACAAATCCAGATTCCGGGCCGCTACTTAGAAACTTCTGATGACATTCTTCCTGAAGACCTTTTGATTCACAACCATACTGCGGCCGGCTTTCAGTCTTTGGATGCAGCTGATACCAGCATTGAACTTGGAGCGACTGCATAGCTGACCTCCAAAGGGCACCACCATATACTTATTTTGTTTTTGATGAATTATGTTAGTATAAAATGTCGAATTTAGGGATAACAAATAAACTGGAGTTTAGCAAATATTTTATTCAATGGCAATAAAATTACTTAAATACAAATATTTATTAAAATGAATAAAGGAAACGTCATCGGCCCAATGACGTCATAAAAACAAGTACAATGAATCAGCCTATAATTTCCCCGTTCCGGGGCTCGGGCTTCCTCTTTGTGAGAGGAAAATAAATGATCCGTCACGCTCACGCCGACAACTAGTCATAAAGTTAGAGTAATAATAATATGAAAGTATTTTGTAATATTGTAATACCTACTTAAACATGCACAGACACAAACAAGAATAATTTTATTATTCACCATCCCACATAAAACCGCTCAATTTGAATTTCCCCAAAAAAATAGATTCGAACATTTTCTTCCCCGGGCGCGTTCCACCCGCGCCCGCATTTACAATCAATGGCATGAGGTGATCCGCCTCCCCTAAAGGATGGCTGTCTAAACCTCCTTTCTGTTCATCCCAAAATATTATTTTCTTACGATTGTCTTCGTCTCCAGTACAAACGTTTTTCAAGAAATTATCAAATTCTTCTTTCACAATTTCTTTTTCAATTTCTGTTCTGGCTTTTTGAAACTCTCTCATGTTGTGGTAGGACAACCCTGAACCGAAGATGGCTACTCCTTCTTTTCGGAATTCGTACAAAACTTTTCCTAATTCGTAATGTTGTGCTGCATTTTGATTATTTAATATAGATATTTGGATTATTGGGATATCCGCTTTCGGATTTATTAACATCATTGGTATAAATACTCCGTGGTCCCAGCCTCTTTTGTCGTCTAGAGTAGATTGGATTCCCGCTTTTCTAAACGCATCGTGTATTCTTCCCGCCAAAACTGGATCAGCTGTAACAAGAAACCGTCATCTCATAAGCCAATGATTTCCCGACACGAAATAAATGGTATGAGCTATGAAGAAGTTATTTCTAAAGTCACTTGGCGCTGTTAAAATTTCTATGTAAAGTTGAACCTGTTTAGGTAGTAGGTTCCTTAGAGGGTACTATTTTGCTTGAATGGTGCTGGGAATTCTGGATAAAAGTCTTTTTATCTTACGAAGCGACGCGCGCTTTATTTGTGGTTACCGAGTATACAAACACGCTATGAATGTCGATAAATAAAATAGGTACAAGGCGTCTACGTTTTGTACCTATATTATTGATGCATAATGATTTAATGCTTCTTGCTTATTAGATTCGTCTCCGATATCCAGTTTTCGGTTATTGCTCCTAACGTTCATGATAAAACACATACCTACTTTCAGCACATTAACTTTAATCTTACGCTAAGTGTTCTTGTCTCTCTGTCATTGTGTGCTAACAATAGCCGATACGGTTGTAACGTTGTAACTTAGTCTTATATAAAGGAAAAGGTACAGAAAACTTTCCTGAGATTTCTGTATAAAAAGACGTTTAAATTAGACCTACACCCTCATTTCGAAAGTTATGTTTAAGTCCCATATAAAAGGGGGCGACCCTATTGCCATCATACAGGCACAAATCTAAACTCTAGGCTGTTACAAAACAAAAACCGAATGGAAAACCACAATAACTCATGCTCAATTAATAGCCTACCGCTAGCGACCACTAGACCAAAGAGAAAACAAATAGGTAACCTTTTTAAAAAGAGAAACTACATGCCTGGAGCATCGTATTTAAACTCGTAACTTTCCGGTGGAAAGTTATAATAATCGTACAACAGCGAATGACGTTCACCAGATGAAATAGTCACTACATCCTCTTCCCTGTGCGCCGTAACAATAACTATCGCTATCAAACGCCCCAAATCCACATAATTCGACACATTTTTCAACGAATCTCCAATTTCTAGGTTATTATTTTCACGTAGAACGGGAAACGGTCCGCCGCCATGATTTAAAAACACGGATGGCGCGAAATACACGTCTTCCATTTTCGAATGAGAAAATGGTAACTGTATGGCTGCAATAAAGATTAATTTCAACATGACTAATATTAGTTTGCGTTGTGGCATGACTGCGCACGATTTGTAAGGTCATCCTACATCATTTGCTCACTATGTAATACCTACATAATACCTAGAAAATTTGTCATTTGGCTTTGCTTTGCAAGGACTAAATTCTCAATTGATTTTGGTGTTTCACTGTTTAATTAGTATTATACAATGTTTTATTTTGGTATGTGCTAAGGGGTTAGCGCAAGCAAAATAAAACATTAAAAAACATTAATAAACGTGAAAGTTTGTGAGGATGGATGTTTGTTTCTCTTTCACGCAAAAACTGCTCAACGGATTTTGATGAAACTGTACAGTACTATAGCATGAACATCACAATAACAGATAAGATTCTTTATTTGTGTGAGAAATCATGACACACCCTCCTGTTCCAACCAGAGCGGGAGAAGTTCCCGCTCTGGTTGGAACAGGAGGGTGTGTCAGACTTTTACTGACTAAAACCCACCCGTGTTCCTTCAGTTGCTTGTGCCAGAGCCACGGTAACTCTTTCGAACATCCCGCGACCCGGAGGCATCGATCCCATTCTTTACAATGCATATTAAGTTTTTAGTTAATTCTTGTAAAAATGAATACCTTTGGTATTTAATTTTGATTAAATTTGTCTTTGACACTAAGGTCCGTATTACAGAACGTTCCTCAAGTCCAGTTTGATCGTCAATCAGTCGATAACCGTTTAAGTATAGAATCAATACTTGAGCATCGTTCTCATTCCAGAACGGTAATCAATCTATACTCAGCTGAATCGAGGCTCAAATCGAGCCTCAAGCAGAGATGCGTGTTGTCTATGGATCAGCTTGTTTTCGTTTACGATTTATTTTATTTTCCAACTTTGTTCTGATCTTCTCTGGATTAGAAACAGTAAAATATACTGTAGGTGGCCTTTAATAAAAAAGTTGATCATTTTACATATTGTTTTATTTATAAAAATATAATTAAACTGGCTATAGTAGCTGTAAATCTATATACATAAAAGTCAATTGTCAAAAATGTTTGTCCGCGCATCACTTCAAAGCGGCCGCACGTGCTATTTGGCTAATTCTTTTTTTGTTGTTTGTGTATTTGTCAGGATAAGGTTTGTATGAAAAAAAAAACAATTGGAAAATCCACCGGGAAGGTCAGGAATATGATACAATTTTTTTGTGAAATTCACCCCAGGCGACGCCGGGCACAAACAGCTTGTTAAATATAATTATTTATTATGGTAGTTCTAAACGCAAACCCATCAACAGTCCCTTGAATTTCAGGATGATCCACGTCAATTTCATTTACATTGCTATCACTCTGTTCGTTTATTGGCATTGAATCGTTGCATGATAGTGATATATTAAAAAGTACAGCGCAAGAAACGATTACGTTACAAACTGAAACCAGTTTATTGCCCAGCCCTCGACTTAGGCATGAAATCTCCGTTTCCAAATGTTCTTTCAACCACATTTCGTGTTTTGAGATGAACTCTATTGAAGATTACTTCGGCATTCCTTGTTGGTGTACTTATTGGGGTTAAAAGAAACCTAAGGCATGGGTAGCCACTGTCACAAACAAGGTAACCATTGTGTTGTTGCTGAATATACTGATTTCGTAAGGAGCACATTTGTAAAATTCTGCTATCATGTGTGCTGCCCAGCGTGCCACAATAAAGTGGCCAAATGGACCAGCAACTGAACAACTAGTACATAACTATCAACAAAAATATTGATAGTTATGTACTTAATCAATATTTATCTAACCTGAACCTAACCATGTATAGAAAAATAAGATTTTCTGTTTCTTCATTTTGTTCCACACCTAGAGTTTTAACAATTTTTATGTGTGTGCAGTCAATTGCACCATCTACGTTTCTGAAGCCAGGATATCCTTCATACTGGCCCAGCTGCTGAAACTGCGCTCGAGACTATATCTTGTGGATACTTAATATTTTGGTCTATGTTGAAGAGCCATTAGGCGAGAGACAATCGCCACTATGTTTGAAGCAGCCGGTTGGAAAACGTTTAAAAGATCACCACACAAAAAAGTTAAATTATTAATTCATTTTGTTTTTACAATCCATTGAATAGCATTTAAATGTGAAAATAAAACACTCAAAATGAAATGATGACGTCGCATAAAAATGTAAACACACAAGAATTTGCAATTCTCGGGCTATGGGATGCCCAGGTTTTCTTAAATCGTCGTATATCGTCGGTAGAATTACATTTTCCACCACATCCTGTGAAAACCTGTATCTCTTTTTGAAATATTCACAATTTTAAGGGTCCTGTGTATCCCTTAAATATCTGAGAGGAACGCTAAAATTCAACCTTCTATTTGTATCGTCGTTGAATAAATTATTGTAATTATCTACTTCTACAAATATTTCCATTAGATAGTAATTAAGAAAAACAACAATTTTAAAACTCGATAACGCATACACTTGAACAGAACAAAAATTGACATTGCAAGACAAAATGATGCTCAAGCGCGATCGCGACCACACTTGGCTGATTAGAGATCAAATCACTGCTTGGGTTCGATTTACAAACTGAGCGATGAACTAGAATAAAGCATAACTTAGCTGAACTATGATCGATGAATCTATGCTTGAGGAACGTTCTAAAATTCAAACAAGACTTAAAACTAGTTTTAAACAGAGATCAATGCTTGAGTTTCCTTCTGTAATACGGACCTAAGTAATTTGGTCTGATGGTTCAAAAGTTACCAGAGCTAGAACGCTAGCTAGCACGGGGCTGTGATGTTTCACGGCTACTCCGCTGAACTGTGTCTGAAGCCAGGGGAGGGAAATAGGCCACTTTTCATCAAACACCACGCGAGCGTAGCCGCGGGCGGGAGCTATAGTTTATTATAAGGACTAGCTTCTGCCTGCGACTGAGTCCGCGTGAATTTTCAGCCCCTGATCCACGCGTCGCATCCGCCCGCGCTTTAACTTCGTTTACGCTTATCGTTCTTTCAAACCATTTTCTTTTTGCTCGGCTCCTCAGGGTTGTAGCTTGGTGTTAAATAGCCGATACAATGGGCTAACAAATACAATAACATTTTTACAAATCCGACGGGTTGTTCCAGATATTAGCGCAAACTCTTCAGTTTTAGTAATATTAGTAGATATACAGCCGGTTGTACAAAGACAAACTTTATGCCAAAATAAGTAATGGATCTTTAACGCGAATGATTTCATTGATGTTGCACAAAACAACTTTAGCATAATTCAATGTTTCATTACTTATAGTCGTCTTTACACAAGGTTGCTTGTAGTATTGAGTGAAAAGAATGAATATGATTGAAGGTTTATATTTTTTTCTCCTCACTTTTCACATTTCACCTAGCAACGATCGAAAAAAAATCAATTTTTGACAATTTTATCATTTTGACATTAGATACTTTAGAAGTTTGAAAAATTGTGAGTTTGTGGTACTATAAAAGAACACATAAAAAATAATGCATATTACATAGCTCGGGGTAGTTATGTATTTTCCATTGTTTTTACTGTTTTTTTTTTAGAGAGAGAGTAGTTAAAATTAGACGCTTATGATATCGTTTTCAAAGGTTACAGAAGTTATTTCATAAGTTTCTTCATTTGGTACAGAATATAAAATATAATGCTTCGGTGCTATGGTGTCAAAATCTTGTGATGGCTGTGGCTGTGATGAATTCAACGTTGATCATGCTCGATTTTGTAAAAAGGGTGATCATTTACACGTCGTCATAATGAAATTAGAGATTTATTCTATGACTTGTCAACATCGGAAGCGTAGTCAAGGAACCCATCATCTCCGAAGGATACTACGCAGTACGTGGAGACCTTTCTTGCCAGTTCGTATGGGATGCTCAGAGACATGCCCCTTCTTATAGTTCACGCCCTGTCGCCTTTGTACTAAAACTCGCCGAAGGAGAAAAAATAAGGAAATGTTCAAAGGCTGCTGAAATAAGACATGCAACATTCACCCCCCTTCTTCCATCCGATGACGGAGTTTTCGCCCCACAAATGTCTACCTTGGTAAAACAAGTAGGAGCTGGAATCGCTAACTACTGTAATAAGTTCATCAGCATAGTGACGGGCGGGCCAAGATCAAGAATCATCATCTCAATAATCCGTGACACTAGCAAGTGCACTTGCGACACAAGACAGCGGCTTCGACGTTGGAGTAGCCTTCTCTACCTAGACAAGACTGATGTGGATGCCGCCGACGGATCGAGATACGTTACCTCTTGACTAATAGTCTCATTTATGTATGCTTAATTTAGCTAATCTAACCCACCATACAGCATACAGCGAAGGATCGTATGGTAAAACAACCCGTGGACCAAGTGTAAGTTTCTTTTAAACATCTCGACTTTCTTTCGGCACTCCGATTAGCCCTTTATCAATCGGAGAATGTGCTCCGATCCAATCTCTGATGCTATCAAGCTCCGATGACCAAGGGCCAATCTGAGTGACCGACAATCGACAATCGTTGGGGAAAACGAACGAATTCTAGAGTGGACACCGCGTTTAGGCAAACGTGGAGCGACGACTTGCGAAAGGCGGCTGGCAGAGATCGGATGAGGAGAGCCTAAGATCAGGCTTAGTGACGTTCACTTGGAGAGGCCTACGTCCAGCAGTGAATGATTAGAGGCCGAACGCGGTTAATGCGTAAAGTCGAGATGGTTAAAAGAAACTCACACTAGGGCCTCCGAAAGTAATAGCCTGAGTACATCACCTCACAGTGAGAAAGCGTTGTAATCAACATTCCTGGAGAAATAGACCTTGCCTTAAGATAGTTACAGGTTTATTAATAATGGTAACCATTTTTATTCTTTTTATGGATCGTCACGTCTCCATAGTAAGCTGGTTGGACCAATACCAGTTGCCAATTTACACGTCTTTAATAGTGCTACACGTTGTATTGTCATCCTGTTCATTTGTACGACGACGGTCGTATCATGCGTTTCGCTCTTACACCTAGCGTTCACTGCGGCGCGTAAGCGGTTGGTTCATGAGCTCTTTGATAGTGTGTACCAGGCCACTCACAAAGTTTTGAAAGACGAAGAGACTGGCCAGTTAGTGTATTTTGAAAATACAATTAATTGTAAGTAAAAGTAGGGACGTTCCAATTTCTAAATTTCCCTTCACATTGTTAACTAGCTAATTTAAATAATAGTGTCTCCTTGAAAAATGGATCTGCGTCGGGAACATTTTCGCACTATGATTTTTTACGATTTCAAGTGTCGCCTGACACCGGACGAATAGTACGATAGACTTCAAATGGCATTCATGGATGAAGGCTCTTCTAAGGCAATTGTGTATCGTTGGTATAAGGAATTCAAGAACAATCGACTAACTTTGGGGGATGAAGAATAAAGTGGTCGCCCTTTGACGGCTGATACGGAAGAAAACGTGCTAACAGTGAAAATTTCAATTTCAAGAGATCCGCTTGAGGAGGATAGTTTCACGCTAGGTGCCGCACAACCTCACCGATGCTCAGAAGCAGGCCCGAGTGTAATGGTGCCGTGATATGATAAACAAATTTGAAGCAGGCTCGTCTCGGCGTGTTTTGACATCTTTACAGGTGATGAGTCTTGGATTTATCATTACGATCTAGAAACGAAGCGCCAGTCGACGGTATGGGTGTTTCAAAATGAATCAACGCCTATCAAAGTGAAGCGATCTAGAAGCGGGGGGAAGATTTTGATCGGGAGCTTTTTAATTTGATTGGCTACTTGGTGTCAACTCCTTACGGAACCAAAGAAGCATCAACGTTGAATGGTATAGTACCAAAGGCTTGGCAGAAGTTTATTCTGTTGTGAGCACCAAGTGACCAAACACAGGGCTCCCCGGGCTGCTGCTCCACCAAGACAACGCGCCTTCGCACACCGCGCTCAAAACGAGGGACTTCCTGGACAGCACTCCGGTCAAACTCCTGGGTCACCCTCCTTACAGCCCTGACCTAGCACCGTGTGACTTTACTTTTTTTCCCGAAAATAAAAAATCTGCTCAAACGGATACAATTTTCGTCGCTGGAAGATGCGCTGTTAGCGTTCGAGGCTGTAGACGAGGTGTCTACGGCGGACTGGAAAAAGTTCCTAAAACTGGTTCAGACGCATGAAACGTTGTATATTGGCTAGTGGAGAGTACTTTGAAAAGATTTAATAAACAAATATTTACTTATAGAACATAAGTTTTTATTTTTAAAACTTTTTGCGTGTCCCACGTATGTTGCAGATGGATAGTCAAAACGGCGTTTTACAAAGCGGCCGGTGAGCCCTACTTTCAAGTTGGTCGCAGTTACTTGGCTACTTAGTATTTTAAGGACTGTCGTCTATAAAACTGTGATAAGTTATCAGAGTTATAAAGAAGACAGTCCTCAATGATTGAACGATTTGATTTTAGGGACAATTTGAATAAAAATTTATCAGTGGTATCTTTTACCACTGATAAATTTATATTCAAATTGTCCCTAAAATCACTGTTTTCACTTGAGTTAGGGTAATTTTCACTCATATTACTCGTTTTATTCATTCCGGTTTTGGACGCCAATAATGTTGTTATGACAGACAGTTTAATCTGCCTATTTTTCACGCTGTTTTACAAAACCTCTAATCGGTGACCAACGACAAACGCGTCGTGCGTCGTTGGCATTGATAAACGTTCAGTAATTACGTAAAACTGCTAAACGTCCTTCAGTTGACTTACTTAACGGACCTGCTAGTTTTACATAGCAGTATTTACTGTAAAGCAGCGGATTCGACAATCCATCTGTGACACGTATGATGCCAATATTGACAGCTTAATAATGAAATGTTAAATGAAGTTTAGTCTTTACAACACATAATCAGGTTATTGGTACAGTTGTGTACATAGTACGTATTGATTGAATTAGTGAGGTAAGTTAGTTTCATGAAGTAAAAATAAACTTGAAAACAGTATTAAATTGCATATTAAAACTTTAGTAATACTAGCCTGTTTGAACACATATACAGAAAAAAGTTAACAAAATCACTTTCCTTAATTTTGGATTACATTTGAATTTTTTATTTTACGTTAATATTTATTGTTTTTAGAATAGTTAATTGTATTCGTCCCAAATGGCCTTATTTTGTTTTTTCCTTCTTTATCACATTTTTTGTTCCAATTTAGTGTTTTTAATGCGTTTTTTTTGCTAGTTTACTGCAAGAAGCTTTTTTGCGTGGTTTCTGAAATATTTAATGATAAGTTAGTGGCTTTTATATTGCTCGTCAGTACAGTTAAGTAATTCGTTGTTTTGGCTATATACCTTTACTGTTACATACTTTACTGTTATAACTCTGCAAGCTAAGTCGGTAGGTAACTCCGGTTCTTTCCCGGATAATTTAATTTCTGGCTTTATCCTTCAAAGATACTCCGATCATAGCTCGCTGAGCGAATTTGAGTTTGTGGACCAGCCCGACTGTAAATGTCCACGTTTTGGCACCGTATGTCATAACGGGCAACGCAATGGTTAATAAGGTCTTCAAATCTTGCGGGATAGGCGACGAGAAGAATTGACTAAGTTTTCCAAACGCTGCCCAACCCAGCTGGATCCTTTCTCAAAGTTGTGTCTACCGAGCTGGATGACTTGTCATATGTAGACATACTCCTTCACAACTTCGAGAAGCGACCCTTCCGTTTGGATTGGGTTTGGCAAGACGTGTGAATTTTACAAGACTGCTTATGAAAAGATTATCATAGATTTTTTTGCTCAGTATGTTACTTTTCTTCATTATTTATTGTGCGATGTGGAACTTGGAAGCCACGTGATCGTAGAAAATTGCACGCCGTAGCTAAGCGAGTAGCAACCAAAACTTTCTCATAATTTGTAAAACTACTTTTGCTCAATAAAAGTTTTCACTTTCCAACATCTATTTCATTTTAAAATAACAAATAATTTCTTAACAGTTTTTTTTGTTACATTATTTAGGGTCGATTTTTCAATCCTCAGTTTAGTCTTCGAAAAGCTATCTAAAGCATAAAATTATCTTGCTGTTTATCAGGCGAATAATTATTTTCAATTTTTTTAATCATATATTAACTAGAGAATAGCTATCTGTGGTCTATGCTAGCGAACTTCACACTGTCTATGTGCAAGCGAGATGCACAGATACAGTATTCAAGGTGTTAGATGGGAATAGCAACAAAACGTATAAACCTCCAATTGTTACATAAAAAATGCCGCCAGGTTCATAGCATCAAAGGGTGAGTAGTAGTTTTTTCGTGGCACACACAATTCCTGGAACCATAAAAATAATGAAGATGTAGGTTATGATCTAATTTCATTATTGTAGATAAAAATAGGGGTAGGCACCCCTATTTGTATCGTTAAAAAATATTTCTAGGCAGAAATATTTTTTAACAAAGATTATTTACGTTTCTGTTTCGTGTTTATTTTTATCCTCAATCAATGAAAGTAAGTATGCTATGGTATCTCTTTTCAAGCAAAATCTTCTCCAAAATTCATTGTCGTCCCATGTGTTGAAATTGTCAGGACTCTCTCGTAAAACTCGTTTTTTTTCTCACAGGTGGGTTAATTAATTAAGGATTTCACGTTCTTCTTCGATTGCTAATTAGTAAATTTTTTCAAACCCATACATCTTAACAAATTACCGGACCTGTGTCACTTTACTAAAACCATAAAACGAATGAAACACGCAAATATAACCTCAAACGTCATACGTAACGGAGGGATAAAACCCTAACTGGCTCTCAAGGAAGCAGATATCTTTATTCCTCCGTTAGCGGCTCTTTATTCGACAGTTAACTACTATCTGACCATTGAAAAACTGAGAATCTTACTATCTATGGAATAAAGGCAACCAAATATAGTTGTTTATCTGAGGATTGAAAAATTGGCCCTTAGACTATTACGTAGTTATTACTCTGTGATTTTTAATTTGCTAGACCAAAATGACAGCTTCTAATATAGTTCGTGCAAGTTATACGTACATTCTTAACTAAACATATTCTACACATTGGCAGTTTTTCAATTTCGAACTTTAAACGTTTCGCTTAAAGTTATTCGATAGAAGCTGTCATTTTGGTCTAGCAATAAAAAAGTCTAAGTTTTATGCAGTAGTAATATATAGTTATCACAGCAACAAAAAGCTAACTTCTGTGATTAAAAACGTTCAAAATCTAGTCGTTATCTCATTTCAGCGACAATCAATGTCAGAAAATTGGCAAAAATGTAGGAAACGTAAATGTATTTTAGTAAGAGCATATATATAGTAATTAATATCGTGTCATAAATCTATTAAAATTCAAAGAGTAACTTCTTCAACTGCATTTAAAAAGTAATCACACCTCAACCCCATCATAAGAATTTTACTTTCCATTAAACTTTTATTCCCCCCCCCCCCTACGTCGCCACCCTCCTGTGTCCTGGTTCCCACGGCTGACTGCATTACTTACTCAACAGTTCACGCAAACGTGCCAACAATAATTGGGTCAAATTGAAATCGATAGTCCTTTGTTAACAATACTTACAGCGAGTTGCAATGAAATAACGAGTGGCATGTTTTTTTTTTCAAATTGAAGCAAGAAAAGAATTAAGTAGCAATACAATGTATCAAATTGATCCAGTCACCTGGTTGTGCACATCACACAGACAGTGGCTCCATATAAAAAACTGGTATACAGCTGCATCTGATTACAGCTGAAGCCGAACTCAATATAGTTGGGAATAGATTAGGCGAATAATGACACTGTGTTAAAAAACATAAATTCAAAGCACAACACAAGTGTGCGCAGGAGTGACACGACCTGATCCCACCATCTCCCTTTCACTACTGGACTACCAGACGGACTGCAGGGTACCATCCGCACTTGGTTGATATCCCGACCAGTCGTACTCAGCGCTTCTCCTCCACATTTATTATGTGCCCGGCCAAGTGTGGTACTCTCTGCCAGCGTCTATGTTCCCTTCAACGTATAACACGTCGTCAGCCTTCAACGCTAGAGTGAATAGGCATCTGGGCACGCTCGTTCCATCATGGACCTCATCCATCGCTTTACACCAGGCGAGATCTAGGTAAAGAGCTGGCACATTTTGTAATAATAATAAAAATCAATTTCAAATATAATTATTTCAATCAATGAAGGTTTACAGTTGTTTCAGTAATAATATTCTGGCGTGGAATCATATTTTTTCTGTGCTTCTAGTATGGCTGTCAAATGATTGATTCGCAGAGTCTCGTGGGAAACCGCCACTTTTCTTGTTGTCTTTACATCTGTAACCTGAAAAAAATATGAAAATGACGCTCTCAAAGCTCACAAACTCAATTAATCAAATGTATGTATGTATTGGGTTTTTCCGTCAGGAATTTCTCATTGCAGTCCGGAATGTGGATTTGAGCCCGGTTGACAGCAATAGACTCGCCCCCTATTACATGGGACTTATACATAACTGGCGAAATGAAAGTGTAATTCTACCTAACCCTTTGGGGATTACAGGCGTGATGTTATGTTTTGATGTGTTATGTAAATGTATATGGTTGAAATTGTTTAAGACACGGAATTCCATAGTGCAATTACAAGTCGTAATATATCATTTTTTCGGTATTTCTTCCTTACATTTGTTGTTGTTGTTTGACATATAATTTTCTTCTCTTTCCGCCCGACAATAGTCCTAAAGAGTCTGGCCATCAAAAAGTATAGGATCTCCACAAAACTGATGAAACTTGCACCGAGAAACAGACCAGCTGCTCCTCCGAATGATACTGCAAAATAATGTTGGGTTATTAAATACTACAATAGTATTGGTTAGGAACGAATGGTCACAGTACCCTGCATAAAAATGGTTTTTTAAACACAGTGGCAGCTAACAAGCTATTAGTTTAAGTTTTAATGACGCTCAATTGGGACTGCCAGATGCCTTAAATGAATCTTTCAACTCACTTTTACATGCAAATTAATATTAAATGCCTCATAATATAACGTAGTATTTAACTAAATGGCACCCACCTAGTTTTTTTTTTATAATCTCTAGTTGGGCGCCACAAAACTTGATGGCGCCCAGTTGGGCCTACCTTGAATCAAAAACAATATTGTCTTAAGATACAGTTCAGTTTACGTACAAACTCTACGATACGATGGTTGAGTGGTTGGCTGCTACACCACGCGTCATAGGTTCCATTCCCACTATACAGATGTATATATTTGGGTTGGGTCTGGAACTCTCGACGTTAGTGCACCTATGTTAGATTTGTGTTTATGTGCTGAAGAGAAAATTTTGCTGTAAGGTTGTGAACACAACTACGATACAGCATTTTGTTTGCGTGTGACTAACTTTTTCGTTAATGATAAACAAATTAATTATATGTTTATGACTGTGTCTACGTACCAACGAGATCCTGAAAGTGGAATACAATTTCCCTCGTGTACCTGGTCCGCGGCGCTTGTACAGTGAACTTGACGGAGCCGTGCAGATTAAATGGGTGACGATCCCTGAATGGAATGGAATTATCTTATTAACAGCTTTAGTTCTGCTAGCAGAGTGTGGGTGGTGTAGGATATAACTTAATATACGCGGTTTATTACCTTCGTGACGCGTTCGAGATGAGCAATATTTGTTGAGGAAGGGAAGGCAAAGGACCTGGAATCCCGGTGGAGGCTGCTTAGCTATCTGGCTTGGCGTATGTCCCTAATTGCGATTCTTTTCTGCACGAGGTCACTTTACTTCATTCACAGTTGGTGTTCGCTCAAAGTTAATAGTTTTCAGTATTAGCTTTACGTTATGGTGGTTACAAAAGTCGGGAGCGCGCACGCAAGTATAAATAGGTTATTCAATAGCGTCTCGTCGGTGAATATTTTTCCTAAATCGCGTCGATGTTGCGTGTCAACTCGCTGTTAGCGGAAATCGTCCACGGTAGCCCAAGATTTTCTTGTCTTTCGACCATTGTCATCGGGTTATAGGAGAGAAAGGGACAGGATAAAAAAAACGAACAAAATGTCATCATAACATTTTTTTTTTAAACTAATGACTTTGCTTACTAGGCCTTGAGATTGTAAGAATTTTGAGAGCCAAATTATTGTATGCTACATTTTTGTCTTCAAAAATAGGCTTCAAACCTGAACATACTAGTAGTAATAAGGCGTATCAGATGTTTGGCTTTGTAATGAGAGCATCTAGAGATTTCCATCGTCCCTCCACCTTCTTGCACCTGTATAAGTCCATAATTAGGCCGCAATTAGAATACGCAGTACCGGTCTGGAATCCGTACTATGCAAAATATATAGAAATTATAGAGTCAGTCCAACGCAAGTACCTTCGGGCTATGCAATTTAGATGTTTTCGAAAGAAAAAGTCATACGAATTCCTTCTGAAAGAATACGACCTTCTTACATTACAGTCAAGACGCGTCCTTCTTGAGACAATGACGTTGTTCAGTATATGTCGAAACAAGTTTGATTGTCCTGACTTGGTGACTGGTTTGTATTACCTGGTTCCTCGAACAGTACTTGGACGGGAGGTGCGCACCAGGCGACTGTTCGCTACCCGCTTTTGTAGATCCAATGCTGGTGAACGCTCACCGCTATACCGCTTAGTCGACACATACAATACGCGTTTTGGTGCAATAGACATATTTTTCCTTAGCAGGTATAAATTTAAAAAAGAAATAATAGCAATTCTAAAGGATTGGCAGTTGACTCCATAGTTTACACAATGTAGGTATCATTATTTATAGGCTAGGATCCTGTATGATACATCAGGCATGAAAATTAAAATTAAATTTCATTAGGTAATTTTTTTTTTTTGTTGTGTGTTTTTTTAAAATTTTATATATCGAATATCTATGTTATCGTTTGTCCCTTTAACTGTTTTAACTTCTTTTTCATTATGTTAACCCTGCAACAGCTAACGTTTGATTGCAGCTTGTTTTTATTATATATGTACTATAGTAATCTGTGGAAAATGTTGTGGGTAGTATATTTGTTAAATTTAGTTTTAAGACAATCACTGTTTATGCTTATTATACTACTGTTTGTTTTCCCAAAATAATAAAATAAAATAAAATAAAATACCTATACCTACTGATCAGGTGAGAAGATAAGCATTAGAAACCTATCCCGATCGCTCTAAAACTACCCCTCGAATCCAATTCATTAACCTTTTCATTTTCAGGAATATTAGTTCCAAAATACTCAATTTAAATTAACTCACCAGATCTGATCAGTAGTGGAAATCTCCTTGTAGATACAGTCAATACATTGCTGTGCACACGCACACTTCTGTCCATTATTGTTGGATAGCTTTTGTTTGTGGTTGGCTAAGCATGCCATGCCTGCAGGAGTGCATTTTGGACCCTCTAAAACCATTAAAAGGACCACATTAAGTTCTTCGTCATAAGACGCGATTGCTACGATTTTGGTTTCTGAACTGCAAGTCATGGGTTGGAACTCCGTGAGAAGGACGCTTTTTCAAAGAGTAAAATTAAGTAGGTTACCTTCATAAAAATAGAAGAAGGGCACGCAGTCACAGAACTCCTTCGCCAGTTTACTTCTACATGACAGGCGACATGTATTTGTGCTGTGCACCTTAGTAAAAGAAACAAAATTAATTTATTAAGTAAATTTTTGTCCCGTAGCTTGAACATCACTTCATTGAAAGAAGCTTTTTCATCTTATTTATATGAGTGAGCGTGTGGCTTAATAACTATCGATGACGGTCGATCACCGTTAAGCTACTTCTGCCATAGTCGGTCAAAGATGGGTGACCATCCATTAGACATAGAGACCTTGTCCGTGCCTCGGAAGGCACGCTAACCCGTTGGTCCCAGCTGTCATTCGTAGATCTTTGACAGTCGTTACAGGTCGTCAGAAGCCTGAAAGTTGGACAAGCAGTCTACCAAGGGGGATACGTATTACCCAGTAACTAGGCTGTGGAGGTCAGATAGGTCCCCTGTAAAATACTGGAATTCAGCTGGATTCAGTTAGACTATAAGCCCACCCCGACATAGTAGAGAAATGGCAGGCAGATTGATTGATTATGAGCAAGCGACCTTTCTTATCCACACGCCTGCCTTCTGGAAGGGGCATTTAGATTCAATATTCTTTTCGTTTCTTGTACATTCCATTCTTCCATTGAAACAGAACACAGTACAAAAAATTACTGAAGTTTAAGTGGTAGAAAACGTTTTTAGCCGCTTTGATGTTAAATCATTTAGTACCCACCTTTCGACCACCAGCAGCCGGCTCATCAATATAAGAGCACCCTCGTCTCGTTGGCTGCAACTCCTTAACTCCTCGCCCACAACGTAACTCCATGACGCTCAGTTCAGTGTTCCTGACGAGGGTCAGACGGACCTCCGATGGAGAGTGAGTGAGATCCATCACGTCGTATGGGGAATGGACGTAGAACTGAAAGAATTACATATAAAAAATCAGATTAATGTTAGTATCTTTTCGCAATAGTAAAGGCTTGGTTAGACGGGTAGGTTTTATCCACGAGATAAATCTGTCAGATTTGTTGATCGAAACATATCCAGGAATCAGGCCAAGATTGTAGCCCATAAAACTTGTGTTTATGTGTATATTGTATTAATTTTTACCGAATTCCCAAAATCCAACATCTTCTACTATTTTAAAATACCTAAATAGGTCAATTACTTACATCAGCACTGGCTGGCACGTCCATGATGATATAGCAACTTAGTGAGGAATATTTACATGTCTCAGGCCAACGGAGGGTATCGGTGAGGTTAACATTCCTGTAAAGGACGTTTTTAACTTTATATCATCATCATCATTTCAACCGAATGACGTCCACCGCTGGTCATAGGCCTCCCCTAAGCACCGCCGCTTCGACAGGTTCTATGCTTCCCGCATCTAGGCCATTCTTGCGCCTCCATAAGGTCATCGGTTCACCTTGTGGGAGGCCTTCCAACGCTACGTTTTCCGGTACGCGGTTGCCACTCCAGAACCTTTCGGCTCTCGATTAATGTGCCCTACCCACTGCCACTTAAATTGAATTGAAATGATGTTATTAGCATTACATTATAGTCAGCCTGTGCGCTGCTGTAAAATATGTGTGTTTAGTTGTAGGGAATAATTGAAAATAAAGGTATTCTTGTTAAATGGAAAAGTACCCGAAATTTAATGTTTTTTTTTCTCTGGAAGCTACATCTGCCAACAAACTGCTTTGCCATTTGCCAGACTTTTTTTTTGTAAGACTATATAAAATGTCAGAATAAACCTTTTTTTTTAGTTTGGCAATTCTGCGGGCTATGTCGGCTACCCGAACGCTGCCGAGTCCACTTTAAAGATAGCTTGATTTAATGTCAACCCTATTCGAGCAAGTCTTTTTTATCAAGCTTGGCAGCTTGAAACTAGCGCTTGCGCAGCAGTGGTATTTCTGGTTAATCGCATAACTGAACAGACAGCTGTGCTGCTGGTGAGTTGGTATCGCCACTTCGTCACAGCTAAAACCTAGTGTTTTAGATGGGACGATAGAAAGTGGTGAAGGGCGGGCGTGTTGGGTGATTGTCTTGCGTAATTTCGACGTATGAAAAGTGCTGCTTAGCAGGTTAGGTTTATTTTATTTTATTTATTACGGATTAAAAACAGGTATACATTACAGCATTTCCAAAAACCAATTACAATTCAGTCGAAAAAACGTATAACCCACACTATTGTCCACGAAGTGACATCGGAATGAGAGAACGAACGTATGTTAAACAAGAAAAAAAAATGGAAAACAAAAAACAAACACCTGCCTTACTTCTACAACGCGCGGTGTAGAATAGACGAGGTGCACGCACCTCCCGCTGAATTACAGTCCTAGGTACTACATAACATAATCTATTAGAGAGCTCAATACAATTAAACTTGTTGTTGCGTATACTGTACAGCATCATAACCATAATCAATGAACGTCTGGAATCCAATCTCAATATTTCGTAATGCTTTAACAAATCTGCATAGGGAATCCTTGCATGGAAGCACTTTTATTACGTGGCACGAAGAATTTTTTTCTGAACCATTTGTATAGAATGTTTATATTTGTCGATTACGATTAACGGGCACCAGATAGGTACCGCGTATTCCAACTGAGAACGGACTAGAGTTTTATAAAAGATGAGAAAAGTAGAAGGTTTTTTGAAGTCCTTACAAGACCGCATGACAAAACCATACATCTGAAAGGCTTTGTTAATTATGTTGTCGATATGGGTGTCTAAATGTAATTTGCAATCAAGTAGCACGCCAAGATCTCGTGTGCACTCAGATTTTTTCAGTTGAATGTCGTTCAAGGAATATTGGAAGTTAATCGTATTTTTGTTTTTAGTAAATGAAATGAATGAGATGATTTTGGGAGACTAAGATGTAGTTTATTGACCATACAGTATTGTGATAGCCTGCATAAGTCTTCTTGTAGTAGCATACAATCCTGAGAGTTCGCACACGCCTTATAGATTTTAATGTCATCGGCGTACATTAGGAATTCAGAGTTGACTATGCAAGATTTTATGTCGTATATAAATAAAATAAAAAGCAATGGGCCCAAGACAAATCCCTGAGGCACACCTGACTCGACGACCACATAATCAGATTCGAAACCATTGACAACAACCTTTTGAGTTCTACGAAATATGTATGATGCAAACCATCTGAGTAAATTGCCTCTTATGCCATTGAAAGCAATTTCATCGAGAAGCAACTTGTGGTCCACCTTGTCAAAAGCCTTCTGAAAATCAGTATATGTATACAGCATCAACCTGCGTGCGCATGTCCATGTTTTCAAACAAAAATTGGGTAATAATTATTAAGTTTGTGCTACTGGATTTGGATTTAACGAAGCCATGTTGCTCGGGTATAATAAGGTGATTTAACTGTGAAAATGAGTGACAGTGCACTAGATTCTCAAAAAGCTTGTACAAGGTGGACAAGATAGATATGGGTCGATAATTCTCAACTTTACCTGTCTCACCACTTTTGCGAATGGGCGTGATGAAAGCCATCTTCCAAACAGAAGAGAAAATCCCTTCCTTGAGACATTTATTAAATATTATGTGTAAAGGAACACAGATATTTTGTGCCGTATTCTTAAATAAAGAGGGGGGTAGTCCATCCGGACCAGCTCCCTTTGTTAAGTCTAGTGAGGTAAGCGCCTTAAGTATGTCATTCTTTTCAAGGTAAATATCAGGAATGCATAAAGAGTTCTCGTCAAGGGTCTTAGGGGCTGTCCACGTGTTAGGGTCAAAGGTTGAGGGTAGGTTGAAGATGTGATTTTTGAAATATTTGTCTGTCGCAAGAACGCAAATAACGCAATGAATGTTGTTGAACTGTCAACATTTAAGCCACGTTTACCACCATTTTACCCAGCTGAACCTGGGCATTTCACAAACTCCGATCACCAATTCACTTGCCATGCGTGATTTTTAAAAGTGAGAGAGTATTTTAGCTAAAGTATTCGTGTGCCTGATGGGTAATCCCATCGAACTAATAGCTACTAACTGTTATTAAACCTCTTTAATGAAAGTATTTTCATAAACACTTCCCTATAGCTTACATATGAAACTCTTGAGCAAAGTTTCTAGTTTTCTGACCCAGCGATTTGCGCTGTACGTTGTCTGTCATTGAGATTGAGTGACAGTAAATTAAAGATTTTTGTTTAGTAGATTACAAAGACACTATTCTTTCTAATACTTTTTAATTGAACAACTGTACTCTTTCACAATCCAACAACGACTGCCTTTGCACCAGAAATAACGATAATGTCACAACCGTTTATTTCTAAGTGTTGCCAAAGCATAAAAAATAAATTCAGTGGCCATAACGAAAATACATTTAAAATTTTGTTTATAATTTGTACTTTGACGGTGTTGCCATAGTGGATATTATAATTCGATTTCAAATAATATATTTCTTTAAATTATATCAAAGAAATCACGAAAAGATGTTGATCTTAGTCTTACCCAATAGCAACATCTCCTAAAGCGAGAGAATTAGTAACGTAGCAGGCACCAGCTTCAGTCAGCACTGGGATCCATTTGTAAATGACTTCCTCCGAAGACCTGGTCTTGAGGTTCAAATCTGGCATTACCTGGTGAAGATTTATTTTATTACGGCCTGGAGTAAAATAGTAGTTTATGAAACTGTTGAAAAATTGGGGTTTTTAAATCGTATCACACGATTGTTTTAATACCCAGTTATGTGCAGTTTCATACATATCTCCTCTCCTACATTTTTGATTAAAAAGAGTTGTTTGAAAACTGTGTTTCGGTAAAAAAGAAAAGCATCGTGAGTTTTGATTAAAATTGGCATAAGGATAGACCAAGACCTAGTTACTGTACCGGTAATAAGCGGTTCTTGCTATTTCGGTACTTGGGATTCAGACGGGTACCCGTACTCCACCTAACTAGTACCGGTAAAAATTTCAATGGTATTATAATATGAGTATTTTTTTAAACTACTCACATCCACAGATATCCCAAACATGTCCACATTGTTCTCCAAATCGCTGAACTCCTGGAACCTCTCCAGGTGAAACAGGTCGGAGTTGGTGATAGCTTCCACTAGCCGAGCGTAGTAATCATACTTGTCATCAGTGGGGTCGGTGTTGAAGTGTTTCTTGATGACGGCTGGTAACTTGGCTTTGTTGAGGCGGTTCTGGGTGATAGATAGTTAATAGATCTTAGTAAGTATTATATTTGACAGCATTGCTGGCCACGTGGTAAGGCCCTTACGAGTTGTAGGATGTGGGTCCAAACCCAGGCAGGCGATTTATTTGTGTTAATAATTTCATCACCACTGCTCTCAAAACGGTGAAGGAAAACATCGTGAGGAAACCAGCGGGTCCTAGAACGAAAAATATCGCAGACATATGACATTTACCAACCCTCAATGAGCTCGCGTGGTTACAGCCTACTCCCTCTCGAAGAGAGGAGGCCTGTGTCACAGCAGTGGGAACATTATAGTCGGGTTATGCTGAGGCGGTATCTACAACGCCACCTGCGAACGTCACGCAAAATCCCGCACCGCGCAAGCAGTTATGTTTAAGCTTAATGTTTCGCTGATGGTGGCGCGTGTGTTGGATCATTTAGCTCCCTTCAAAATGGTTGAGTTGAATGGTGCTAATCCATGCGTCATGTTCGTGAACGGGCGCCGTCAGTTGAGACTGGTCATCTCTTAGCTGCCACGGCGTATTTTAATTAAATTTTATTTTCGAATTGTTTTCATATTTAAATAACGGACGCTTTTAACGTTCTGCATCGTTCTCACATGCATACATTCAACATGAATGATGTATCCAATCTATTGTAAACATAATTTGATTTAAAAGAGTGTCCGTGGAGTTTCTTGCCCGTTCTTCTCCATAGGTACCTACTACGCTTTGGAATGGGCAACTAGCTTCATCTTTCTGACCGACCGACCTTGACAATTCAAAAGTGCCTGTAATTGGTTTATTTGAAATAAATGCTTTGAGTTTTTTTGAGTTTTGAAGCCCCATGTAATATGGGGGGAGCCTTTTCCCATCAACGGGACACAAATCCAGAAGCGAAATGGAATGTATAACCTACAGACTAAACACCTTATAACACATCGTGATAGCTGGCACACTGAACCGCCAGGATCTGAAGTCTTTCTCCAGGGTCACGACTGTGGGAGAGTCGTTGTAGCGCTGCAGCTGTCCCAAGGATACGTCCACGGCTCCCCAGGTAGCAAGGGCTGTTGCTGCAAGCCATAGGATCCTACAAAGTTGGGGTAATGTTATTTAGTTTTCGCTTGGTGGCCCAGTGGTTATGGCCCCGATAATGAGTTATCGTATAATAGGGTCGTGGGCTCGGACCTAGTCAGGCGCTTTTCTTAGTGTATCTGTTTTCAAAACCACTGCTCTTAAAACGGTGAAGGAAAACGTTGTGAGGAAACCGGTATGACCTAGAACCAAAAATTTGAAGACGTGACATCTACCAACCGGCACCGCGTGGTGGATTACGGCCCACCCTTGAAGAGAGGAGGCCTGTGTCCCAGCAGTGGGAACGTTATGGGCTGATAGTACAGGCAACGCACAACCGGTCGCTGTGACGATGTATGGAAGCCTGAATCCAGCAATTTTTGCCGTTGAGATGGTAATGAATCGAACTCACGTGTAGAGGCAACCCATTTTGACGATTTGTTGCAGAACTACAATACGTCGTTCTTTGGTTATTTATTATATAACGCACTATTATCAATGATCCGCTGTCCGTCCGTCCGTCTGTCTGTCACAGGGCTGTATCTTTTGGACTTCAACTATAGTGAAACAAGTTTTCGTACTACCATGGCCGCTTTAACATCAAATAATAAAAATAATGAAAGTTAAAATTTGTTTCTACCCATTAAATGTTTAAATTTTTTGGTATCCTACAAGAAACGTGTTTATTTATTTAATACTTACGCAAGGATGTACAGAGGCGGACTTAATGCCGTAGGCATTTTCTACCAGTCAACCTTTGGGTGATGCAGAGTCAAACATTGGTAGGTCCACAGAGAGATAGACTGAACGAAGAAGGAAGAGTGTATGAAGTCTGTGCGGTGAGTGTGAGACCATATTGTACCATCCACCTTACAGATATACGCACACTGAAGTTCGGAAGTTATAAGATTAATAAAAATGTAAAACAGAAGAGGAGAAAGTATACCGCCTTGAGGAACGCCAGTCTCCAAATCACACCAGCAAGAAGAAAAATCCCCAACATGAACGGACTGCTGACGTTCCTGAAGGTAAGAGGAGAACCATTTCAGTGCTTCGGGAGAGACCATAATATAAGACAGAATGGCTAACAGGATGTCATGACTGACGGTATTAAAGGCATTCGAGAAATCAACTAACACCAAAGCAGTAACTTTGGAGTCTTCCAGTCCTGCCCTTATATCGCCAGTCACTTTAAGAAGGGCGGAAACAGTGCTGTTCCCAGGCCTAAACCCAGATTGAAGAGGACTAATAATTGAGTTACAAAGAACAAAGTTGGATAATTGTTTGTGGACACAGGCTTCGAGCACTTTGAATAGGAAGGGAAGGATAGAAATTGGACGGAAGTCAGTAGGAAGAGAGGAATTAGAAACATTAGGTAGCGGGCGAACATAGGCTTTGCGCCACAGGGAAGGGAATACTCCGGTGTACAAGGAAAAATTTATTATATGGGTAATCGCGGGTAGGAGTTGGTCCAGAATGGGTATAATCATACCACGGGTGATATTGTCACATCCCACCGCTTTCGATTTAATGGAGAGAATTATCTTTCTGATCTCTCCCGGTTCAACTGAAATGAAACTGAAAGGATTTATGTGAGGACGCGTTAGACCAGAAACTAGAGACAGAGTGTTTTGCTTGGTTATACGATCCATTATAGTAACGGTGGAGAAATGCCGGTTGAGATCGTCTAAGTTAATTGAACTAGGAAAATCTAAATGTCGCGATTTGCCGATACCAAGAGTTCCAAGAAATTTCCAATTATCGGCAGAAGAGGAAGAATTTGTAGTATCACGAATATGGCGGCGTTTAGCATTGCGTATCATCTGATTACATCTATTCCTTGCAGCCTTGAATAATTTCCAGTTGTCATCAGTTCGATCCCTTTTAAATTTGCGGAACGCGCGGTCCCTACGTCGCATTGCCATCTGTATACCTGTAGTCATCCATGGAGCAGCTGGGCGTTTTAACTTAACTTAACGTGTTTTATCATCGGCGGTTTTAGAAAATATTGCACGGTGGTATATACCCATCGTGTGCGAGTACAACTCGCGCTATTCAGATCTACGTTTGGTCTTGCAAAATGAAGTTACATAGCTGTATGACTTAAATTCAATTCCTTAGAATTTTCACTGGTCATCCTGCAGTAAGTTGACTCACACAGTACCATATTCAAAAACAAGAACATAATTAAAACCATTGAATTTATCTTCCTAATGTGAGTTGTTCCTTCAAGTTTCCATCAAATATCAGGATCGCCAACCCTTTGTACCAATACCTGTGGAAAGGGGACGTTGCAGTAGTTAAGCTAAAAAATGGATATAAAGGTATTGTTTTACCGTTCAATCCAGTGTCTTCGTGGCGCAGAAATATGGTTGAATCCATGGATACTGGTCTCTTGGCAGAAGTCTTTTACACACTTGACAACGGACTTCACTATAGAGGTCACACATTTAGTAATGGTCCAATGTTCCTTCTCAGGTGATATATTATAGTCCGTGTTAGACATTGCTTGAATTTCCTTCAAAAAAACGTGATGAGAAGGCACAATAGGTGACAAGCGACTGCAACAACTCGCCCACGAGACGCAACGATAGGCTGTCGATGTGGTCGACAATCCTAACTAATATTATAATTGCGAAAGTAAGGCCCGGTTTTCACCCAAGCGGATAGGAGCGTAGACGAGAGGAGATGTGTTTTGAATAACCAATCAGATTTAATTATTTCCACATCTCCTCTCCGCTAAGCTTCGATTGAAATGGATCATTCGGAGAGGAGAAGATATGTCTCATCTTTCAATAGAATTTTGTGCCGTGAGCTGACAAGAGCCGGCCGGGCGGCGGCGGGGCGCGGCGGGAGTTTCCGCGCTATCGCGTTCAGTTTCGCGCTACCTTCTCCTCGCGCACTTCACTGATTTGGAGCTCTCACAGCTCACATCTCCGCAACACACAGCTCACATCTCCTCACCGCTACACATCTCCTCCTCGCTTTGTTGGAAATAACCTGCCAGCTTGCAGCACATCTCCTCTCGTCTCCGCTCCTTTCCGCTTTGGTGGAAACCGGTCCTTAGTTTGTTTGATACGCTATAACGCTAAAACGGCTGAACGGATTTAAGTGAAATCTGGCTAACAGATAGACCATGACCTTGGTAAGAACATACGCTTCTTTTTATCTTGGATCACAGCCGTCTTCGCGGGCAACAAGTTGTTTTCATATATTTTGTTCAAAACAGGAAATCCCAGATAGCAGGAAACAGGCCCAGAAAGAGATGGCGGAATGAGCTGGACTCCTTCTTAAAGGATTGGCCCACAATCGCAGTAGACCGGCAAACGTGGAAAGAGGGAAGGATGGGCTTTGTCCTGCAGTGTGACCACAAAGGCTTATAGTGTAGTATAGTTATTCAAAGCTCCACACACTTGGAGTCGAGTTGCACAGTCGCACCGACAGAGAACCAGAGAAAATTATTCATTCAATTGTTATGGAACCCGCACCGAAATGAATCAGAGAAGAATATTGGATGATGTATGACAGGTGACAGGGGTCTGTTTTTCATAACTGTCGGGAATATCTTTCTACCGGATAACTTCAAGAAAGGACTGAACTAGTATACAATTATATGCTAGTTCGTAAGCCGGAGTTGGGCAGGACATCTGTACACGGATGGAGTCGAGTGGTGAATAAGGTAAGGCCAATGAAAATCAAGGGCGTCTATTGACGCGTTGGGTCTACGATATCGTCAAAGTCGGAAACAACACTACCAGTAGGAATGGCTTTCATTTCGACAATTCAACAACGTTAATTGCGTTATTTACGTTGTTGAGCAGAGAAATTTTTCGAACTGAATATGGAGCAATGGATTAGCAATATCCTTCAAAATGATTTAGATTATGATTGATAGTGTGTTACTCAATTAGGGTCGTGGATCCCTCATCCAGCACGCACGGAACCGGGAATTATGGCAGAAGAAAGTGGCGGCCTCTAACCAGCAGTGGGTGATACCAGGCTAAAATGATAATGATGATGATGGAACTAAAGCTTGTCTGGAAGTATAGACAGTTCCTTCAACTATGAGATGTACCTATGTATATATATAGGTGAAACTCGGAAAATATGTTTTCTTGCATCGCGTTCGCATGTAACTAAAAGAGTGAGTGTGGATGGCGAGGGAGAGTAAGTCAAGAGAAAAGACGAGTGGATTATGTGATGGTATGAAAGAGAAGGGAAGGGAGTGATGAGTGTAAATTCACTAATAAACCTGAAAAGTTTTTTATTGCGGCGTTCGTTGTTGCGAAAGTAATGGGTTAGGATAGCCCAGAATTGTGTCCGAACGCGCGCGAGCCGAGCGAGCGAAGCGAGCGGTGCCGCGGCAGCGGCCGGCGAGCGCTACTTCCAAGTTTGATTTCTTACCGACTAATAATACATCAGTTTAATCTAAAGTAAAGAACTTTCACGAAGATTAACACTGGAAAAAGGACATGAAAATGATGCCACAATGTTAAGTAAAATACTGCAGTACAGATACAGAAAGGAATGCAGGCGAACTGAAATACTGAAGGTTTATGCAATATGCAAGTTGTTATTATACTTACGTGCGTGTGTCACGTAAATATATTGAACATGAAAAATCCATTAGTAACGTACATGCGCTGGTTCAAAAGTAAGCTAAATAAAATAGCAAATACTTATTTATTTATGTAAAATCTGCAAAATACTGGTATTTACCTTTTCTTTTAGGATGGGAAATCGTCAAATGACTTCTCCCGCTCTGGGTGGAGCGGGAGGGCGTGTCAGAATTTTACTGACTACAACTCACCCGTGTGCCTTGAGTTGCCAGTGACATATTTTTGAGGCGCGCGTGGAACACAACTCGTCGTCGACCCGGAGCTGGTCCTTATCGGATGGAGAGCTACCCATTGCTCGCCGTCCGCAAACCCGCGCCTACGGTGGCCGGGATTCTGCTGGCGATTTCCGACGCCCGTTGCGTCTCCTGCGGCCTTAGTCCGGTTAGTCCGGAAACTGACCCCAACATGAGATGAGATGACGATAAAGAACAAAGGCCTCTTCTCATACACAGAAGAAACTAGCATTAATCAGTAAATACAGACTTAATAATAATAATATCAGCCTTTTGTCGCACTGCAGCGCAAGGGCTTCTTCACATACAGAGAAGGCACGAGTATTGATCACCACGATTGCTAAAGACGGGTTGGCGAGAAGAACACTGCCCTGCAGTGAGACAATTATAATTAACATTCTTTCAAATTATTAATAACTAGCACTTCGCCTGCGACTTCGTCCGCGTGGATTTCGAAAAAAAAAAAGTTGCCTATGTTCATCAGACATAATTTAGGCTTCTAATGGTAAAACAATTTTTCAAGTCGGTACAGTGCTTTCGGAACCTATTCAATACAAACACACAATCAAATCTTTCTTCTTTATAATAATAGTATAGATTGTCAGAGGATATTTAGAAAGATACGTTATCATTCGTTTCGCGTGACCTATGGACAACACAAGGGTAGATAAAAGTATTAACAAGTTTAAAATTAACAATGTTGCCTTAAAATTATTCAATGACTCATTCAATAACACGGTAATTCCCTGTGAGTCAATCAATCTGTGGCACACGTTCCCGCGGACGTAACCAAATCGCGGAGGAATTAAAAGTTTTTTGTTCGAACAAGCGTTAAACAATATGTTTGAACTAATTCTTCGTGCAGTGTGGACGTGCGTTGTGTTACTGGCAAGGCGCGCATTGATGACAGGTGAAGTAACGCTGTGACAGAGTGGCGTCCAAGAACTGGGAGACGAAATGTCGGTCGTCCGGTGGCGAGATGGGCGGACGACATTGTTACCATGGCGGGTTGAACCTGGATGAGGCTGGCAAAGGAGCGTGGGGATTGGCAGAAGAAAGGAGAGGCCTCTGCCCAGCAGTGGATGAATTCGGGCTGTGGATGATGATTACATGAAGTGAAAGGCTGAAATTCATTTTATCAAATGAATTTTGATAATAAGAATGCTACTGACTGCCTTTTTCTTTTTTCCCACAGGCACTGCGACAGTCTGCGAAGATGGAAGCTGCCTATCTTTCCCAGAACTAGCCAACGAGGTCACAATACGAGGTATCGTCCCCACAGCACCCGGTGACGGCCTCAGATGTAATACTGAAACAAATTGCTACCTTTTCTCATGTCATCAGCCACAGGGACTTTATAAAATGTAATTTTGTTAATTTTACGGAATTAGGATTTCAACTTCTCGTAGGTTACTCGTCTTAATGAGGCTAACACATAAAATTACGCCCGTATATCCCTGAACGGGTGTACGTACTAAGACAAGGCGCACACTATGCGAAATGCGACGGTGACAGCTCGGCAACTAGACGCAAGGAGAGGCTGCGACCGATAATTTTCATTCATATATTTTGGTTATGGAGGAAGCGCACATTTATCTCGCGAAATTCAAATTTTCTTACGTCTTTAGCGATTTGCTAGTCAGTATAAAATTTGAGGATTATACTAACATAAGGACTTGTATTACTGATTCAAATGATTATAATTCTGTCAATACATATTTGTAACGGTCGCGAGACATATAAAGAGTTTTTCAACAAAAAGAACTTTGTTTTCTAAAACAAAATAAAACAAAGTACGTATTTAGAGGAAAATGAATTAAAGATGTATTGTATTACAAAGAGAAAAGTTTGGCAATTATTAATGAAAAATGATATCTGGCAAGTGTCCACCACGATCACGCTGGCAGATGTTGATTCTTTCATGAAAAATTTTAATCACTTTTTGGCAAAATGGAGGGTCTATTTCGTTAATGACATCACGGATTTTGAGTTTTAAGGCTGCAATCAATTCGATTGGCTAGACTCTGTTTTTAACATGGCCCCACAAAAAATAATCCAGTGGTGTTAAATCAAACGATCTGGCTGGCCACTTACCAGCTGAATTTCACGAAATTATGCGATCGGAAAATTTGGTTTGCAATAAATTGATCGTTTCATTGGCTGTGGCACCATCCTGTTGAAACCACATTTCAGTGATATCCATGTCATCATTAATAGGCCAAAATGTAGTGGTTAACATCTCGCGATAGCGTGATCCATTGACTGTTACCGCATTTCCAGCCTCATCATCGAAAAAAAACGGCGCAATCACGCCTACAGACCACATAGCGCACCATACAGTGACACGTTGAACATGCAAAGGCTTCTCAATAATTGCTTTAGGATTTTCAGAAGCCCAAATGCGGCAATTTGGCTTGTTGACGTACCCTGACAAATGAAAATGGGCTTCGTCTGAAAAAATGATTTTTCCAGAAAAACCAGCAGGTTGTTGTTGACCATTCTCATAGCGGATTTGAATTATTTTAATGCGATTTTCGAGCGAAATTTAATTCATTGTAACAATTGCCAAAGCATCTACTATGAATATCGCCAAAAACTAAATGTCAAAACTATCACATTCTTGGTGTTGCCCCAATTGAAAAACAAAGTTCTTGTGAGTAGTTGAAATACCCTGTACTTTAATCAACATACAACTTAATCGACGACGTTCTCGTTGGGTGTAGTTGAAAACCAGTGTCAGGCACTTAGTTGTCTGGCATTTATGCTGAACTGGGCCTATTTGGCTCAGCCGTTAGCCACACAATACAATTTTCTTTGCCTTGACCTGGGTCAAATAAATTTCTTTTCTTTCTTTAATACTGACTAGCAATAAGCAAAAAACTTAAGAAAATTTTAATTTCGTGGGCTACCCTGGCACTTCCCCTTTAAAGCTCCGCACACTTGGCGTAGAGTTGCAGAGTCGCAACGACAGGCTAGAGGAGTCACCAGCTCTCGCTACTTGTCGCAGCTCCTAGAGTTGCAGACACAGAGTACACTATAGTATACTGTTGCAGAGTCGCAGCGACAGGCGAGAGGAGGCGCCAGCTCTCGCTACTTGTCGCAGATTCTAGAGTTGCAGAGTCGCAACGATAGGCTAGAGGAGTCGCCAGCTCTCGATACTTGTCGCAGCTTCTAGAGTTGCAGAGTCGCAACGACAGGCTAGAGGAGTCGCCAGCTCTCGCTACTTGTCGCAGCTTCTAGAGTTGCAGAGTCGCAGCGACAGGCGAGAGGAGTCGCCAGCTCTCGCTACTTGTCGCAGATTCTAGAGTTGCAGAGTCGCAACGACAGGCTAGAGGAGTCGCCAGCTCTCGCTACTTGTCGCAGCTTCTAGAGTTGCAGAGTCGCAACGACAGGCTAGAGGAGTCGCCAGCTCTCGCTACTTGTCGCAGCTTCTAGAGTTGCAGAGTCGCAACGACAGGCTAGAGGAGTCGCCAGCTCTCGCTACTTGTCGCAGCTTCTAGAGTTGCAGAGTCGCAGCGACAGGCGAGAGGAGTCGCCAGCTCTCGCTACTTGTCGCAGATTCTAGAGTTGCAGAGTCGCAACGACAGGCTAGAGGAGTCGCCAGCTCTCGCTACTTGTCGCAGCTTCTAGAGTTGCAGAGTCGCAACGACAGACTAGAGGCGCTCGATACTTGTTGCAGCTTCTAAAGTTCTAGACGCACGATGCACGGGCACACTCGGTGACAGTCGCATTCGACAGCGTTTTGTCGTCGAGCTGCCGCCGTCACATGTCGCATAGTGTGCGAGGTAGCCTAATACCCACATTTCAGTACATATGATGAATTACTGATAAATGGTTTTATTTCTGTAAGTAGGTTTTTACAAACACATTTACACGTCAATCATATTTTAATAATTGGATCAGGTCGGCGTTTCCGGTGTTTAGACAAAACTCGGTGGTCACAGTCTCTTTTCAAGTCCAGGCATAATTTTGATCAGATCATGTGAATACCACGTAGTTCTGTGTCTGAAATGGTCCTTTTGACAGGAAAGAACCACACAGATTGAGTGGACCTGTCCAGTTAGTGCACGCATTTGTCAGTAATCGTGCAGCTTAACTCAGCTCGACGATACGACGAACAACACCAAGAAAAGGACATTTGGTCCGCATAAATTACTCGAACTGCCAGAGCATGATTAAAACTCAGAAAAAAAAACAATGAAGCAATAACCCACATAGTACTCACATTCACAATATTTGAAATTAAAATGAATTATGTAAGCATAAGTCTCATGTAATAGGGGACGGGCCGCTTTTTAGAAATTCCTGATGACATTCTTCCTGAAGAAGACATTTTGAACAAGGAGCGTCTGCCTATCTGACCTGGCACCACCAGACATTTGATTTTTAATGAATTATGTTACTTTATAATGTAGAACTAGGGGATAAGAAATAAACTTTAGTACAAAAAAAAATGTTTTACACATTAATGGGCAATATATTAACATAAATGCAAATATTATTAACAAATTCAATGAATCAGCCTATATTTTTCCCCTTGCTGGGACTCGCGCCTCCTCTAAGTGAGAGGAAAATAAATGATCCGTCACGCCGACGATTCTTCATATAATTAGGTACTTATCTAATAATAATATCTAAGTATTTTGTTACATGGTGTTGCCTACATATTTATACGAGTACATGCACAGAATCAAACAAGAGAAAGAATACCTTTAAACGTAATTCTAAAATTCATCAAGCCCTTTGATGGCAGCCGAGAAAAATTAAATGCCATTTCCTTAGCCTCCTCTTATCAAGTTGACATCGTCTTCAAGTATGTCATCAGCCAATTGGACGGTAAAGCCGAGATTGCATGCTCAATTAAGGAATTTGATTCTTGGCCATCCCTTAAAGAGTTCCTTCAGAAACAATTTAGAGAGCATAAGCATTACGCTCATCTTCTTGCCGAGCTCCAGGATTGCAGGCAAGGTGCCCAGGAGAATGTTAACCAATTCTCACTTAGAATAGAAACTTGTCTGTCCCAACTACTTAAAGAAATCTCCATATCCAGTCACAAAAAGAGTGAAATAACCGGCAGAGTAGCTGCAATGGAGGACCTTGCTCTCCATACTTTCACAATGGGCCTTACCCCGCGCATAGCTAACATTGTTAGGTGTAGGGACCCGAAGAGCCTTAATGACACAATAAATTACGCAATTTCAGAAGAGAAACTGCAACAATACTCATATAAACAAAACTTAGCCGCTAAATCATTTCGTAACAACGATCCAAGTACTCGTATTCAACCAAATAAACCCAGTAACTTTAATAATCAATCTCAAAAACCTGCATCTTACCAACCCTCTTCAAATGACCCGTTTTGCAGATATTGCAAAAAAATCAGGCATACTTTAGAAAAATGCCAACTCCGGGAGTATAATTATAAAAAATACAACCAAAATAAACCTTTCAATTCAAGTGCGCAGCCGAGCACATCTAATTTCAAACCCCACATTAATTTCGCAACCGAAGTTGAAGGTTATGGTCACGGTATCATAACCAACATATTTAAACTAAATAATGTCCTAGGCGTCGCACGGGACAGATAAACTCCATAATAAACGGCGCCAAAACTAAAATAACGACCAATGGACAGGGTAACCAGCCCCAAACTCGTGGTCATCCCATTAGAGCCAAGCAACAGGGTCACCAGCCCCAAATCGTAGACTCTGAATCCTTAAAAACTCAAATAATCACCCAAACCAGGAACATCATACAGAACCCTGAAAATAAAAAATGTATTAGCGAAGAAACATATGAGTTCACATCTAATTTCCAAGATAAATACTTATTTATATAGAAGTCAACTCTCCTGTGTCCTCTAAAGAATTCTATAAGTATAATAAAAAATTCTGCCATCGACGAAATGCCTGCAATCAATAAATCAATTTCATTAAAAATCAAGGGTATCGATTCAACCCCTGACAATCCCCTATGTACATTAGGACAAATCCCTATAACCATCTTTACGCACGATAAATCTCATAGTGATTGTAAACACCTGACACATATATTTAATCTAGTCAATGGCTTAAGCATACCATACGATGGTATTATTGGCAACGACTTATTCAATTCCATGAGTGGCCAAATTAACTATGATGAAAGTATGTTGCATTTAAAAAAATATTAAACTTAAAATGCATTCCAATGAACCCGTTTATACTATCACACCACGCAGCGAAACAGTAATCGAATGTACTGTGGCAAACCCAGAAATATCTAAATAAGCAAAGATCTGTTAGTAGCAAACTGTATGGTTCCAGTTAAGAATAACAACAGTGTTATTATTTCTGTCGTTAACATCTCAGAAGAACCTGTAAATATTAAATCTGATCTTAGATTACACCTAAATCCCTTTGAAGTACAGGATTCAGTCTTTATCGGAACCATAGCTGAACCCCATATTCGTGAACGCACAGAAGAAATTTTAAAGCAATTTCGCGTGTCCCACCTTAATCCAGAAGAAACTGAGGCATTATACTCCGTCTGTTCTCAATTTTCAGATATTTTCCCCCAGTTAACTTGCACTTATGCAATAGAACATAAAATTAAAACTACTTCTAATAGTCCAATTCATGTTAAGACATACAGATTTCCCGAATGCCATAAGAAAGGGGTGGATTCCCAAGTTGAAAAAATGTTGAAACAAGGTATAGTAAAACCTTCTATGCCCCCATGACCCTCACCAATTTGGGTAGTACCCAAGAAGCTTGACGCTTCCGGTCAAAGAAAATGGCGCGTTGTAATCGATTACCGTAAGCTTAACGACGTAACCATTGGCGATTCCTATCCTATCCCAAACATAGCCGAAATCCCAGACCAATTAGGCAAGTGAAAATACTTCAGCACATTAGATCTAGCTTCCGGTTTCCACCAAATTAATGTCTCCTGATGATTCTCCTAAAACGGCATTTTCAATCCATTCGTGGCATTCATACGAATTTACACGAATGCCATTTGGTCTAAAGAATGCACCGTCCACTTTTCAGAGATTAATGAACTCAGCCTTATCTGGTCTCCAAGGCATCCAATGTTTCGTGTATTTAGATGACATCGTCATTTACTCATTTGATATCCCTTCTCATATAAATAACCTAACTAACGTTTTTTTCTAGACTCCGTCAAGTCAGATTAAAACTACAACCGGATAAGTGTGAATTTTTGCGAAAGGAAGTTTCATATCTAGGCCATGTAATTACCGACAAAGGCGTAAAACCAAACCCTGAAAAGCTAAGAGTAGTTCATGAATTCCCTGTACCAAAAACTCCTAAAGACGTCATATCATTTCTTGGTTTCGTTTCTTATTATCGTAGGTTTATCTCTGATTTTTCAAGCATTGCTAAAACCTTTAACAAATCTGCTGATAAAGAACGTTGAGTTCGTGTGATCAAACGAACATCAGTTATCCTTTGAAACCCTAAAAAATAAATTAACTACAGCTCCATTATTATCTCATCCAGACTTTTCCAAACCATTCCTTCTCAGCTCTGATGCATTCAATTATGCGATCAGCGCTATTCTTTCCCAAGGTGAAATAGGAAAAGATAATCCTATCTCCTAACGATAACCAATGTTATTTACCAAAAAAAAAAATTACTAAAAAATTGTTGATAATGCAGAAAATTATCCTATGGTTTTCTTGTTTGTAGTTTATCACGCGTGTGATGCATGCTCTTTTGGATTTTCCAAACTTGATTACAAAGTATTTTGGAGTAAAACTACTCTAACATATTTAAAACCGCAAATACTACAATCATATCTGTGTAAACGCTGCATTTTCATTTAAGATAACTATGACATTTGTGTTCACTAGCGTAACTTGAAACGTAATCATCGTACGACTCGTATGAGTGCGTTTAAAAACCACACTAAAGTTTTTCTGTCAATTGTTAAATACAATTAAATACTTATATGAATATGTTTTTATCTTTAGTACAATCTCTAATGCAACAATATTTAATTATAACTTAATTGTATATATGTAAGTATATTTTGAAATTGTATTTTTATTTTTAATAAGTTTACACAGACATAATTGATGTGTAATTTGCTATTTTTACTTTTTTTTCTTTTAATGTTTTTTTTTTCTATATATGTACCTTTTTATCTAAACAATGACATGTATATATTTACTGTATAAAGTATAATATTTTTTTAATTTTTGTGAATGTGAGGACTATGTGGGTCATTGCATTTTTTTTTCTTCTTTTAATGATGATGGTCTGGCTGTTTGAGTACTTTACGCGGCCTCCCCAAATGTCCTTTCTTTTGTATTGTTAGTCGGATCGTTGAGCTCCTTAGTTCTGAGTTGAGCTGCACGATGATTGACAAATGCGTGCACTTACTGGACAGGTCCACTCAAATCCGTGTGGTTCTTTCCTCAAAAGACCATTTCAGACACCAGTCTACATAGTCCTCATATGATATGACCAAGATTATTTTCATATTTTATTTACACTTTGACATTGATGCACTTTATATATGCAATGACATTTACTTTGTAAAGGATTATACTATTTTAATTATAGTGAATGTGAAGACATTGTGGATTTGTTGTTTTTTTTATGCATATTTTTTTAAATTATTAGTTTTAATCATGGTCTGGCAGTTTGAGTAATTTATGCGGCCTACCCAAATGTCCTTTCTTTGGTAATGTTCGTCGAATCGTTTAGCTCCTTTAGTTCTGTGTTGAGCTGCATGACAACTGACAAATGCGTGCACTGACTGGACAGGTCCACTCATTCTGTGTGGTTCTTTCCTCGAAAGACCATTTCAGATATCAATCCACATGGTCTTCACGTGACCTGACCAAGATTATGTCTGGACTTTAAAAGAGACTGTGACCACTGAGTTTGTTTCGGCGTTTCTTCTCAGAGTAGTCAGATAGGAAATGCCGATCTCACCTAGTTTTTAAAATATGATTGACGTGTAAAAGTGTTTGTACAAACCTATTTACAGAAATAAAATCATTTATCATTTAATAATTTCGTGAACTGTTTCTA
Source organism: Dasypolia templi (assembly GCA_963555695.1). Taxonomy (NCBI): domain Eukaryota; kingdom Metazoa; phylum Arthropoda; class Insecta; order Lepidoptera; family Noctuidae; genus Dasypolia; species Dasypolia templi. The sequence goes on from OY743166.1 coordinate 3,171,037, forward strand.
TTTATGTATTTTGTTTTCTCTTTTACTCTTACACACATTGTCTACATCTATCATATACTCTCCTATTGCAGGTATGCGGGAATAGATTTCTTTAGAAATAAGCATTACCTTTGTACGTACTTTTATGTTTTTAAATATATTTTGTACAAATAAAATTTAATAACAAATTTGTTAAAGTAATTTTTCGACACCGCTAACGCTAAGATCTACTCGCAGGATCCCTACAACGACTTAAAACTGAACGTGATGAACGACTTAAATAAACCTACTCGGTCGGGAATTCCCCTGTATTTGTATGTGGCGTTGTGACGTTTGTTTTGTTTGTAGTTTTAATTGATTGTGATTTGAGGTATTCTTTAATTAAATCATCGTTTGCTTGTTTCTTATTGTGATAGCGACTATTTTAGGTGTAAAAATAAATACCTGCTGAATTATAATATAATGTCGAAACGGTCATATCCTAGTGGGTCATAGCCTAGTCTATCATAGCCTAGTGGTTGGTGAAAAAAGGAAAAAAGCTGTACATCAGAAGGAAGTAATTGAAAAGTTACCAAAATTTACATCATATTTTACTACCACTACTGGAGCAACTTCTGTAAGTAGCAACCAAACCAAAAAACTTCCACATGATGAGTCGTGTCGTTCGCAAATTGCGGGAAGTCCTGAATCCTCATGTTCTTCAACAATTTCCACCAACTTTGGAAAAGACATTGAATCAGAAAACGACCGTCCCTATGACGAAAGAGCAACAAATTCGGTGATTTCACAAATAGCGACAACTGTGTCAGTAGAACAACAACAGTTTTCCAACCCGGAAGAAATATCACACGATCTCGCCGATTATTTTCATGAAAATTTTACAGAAAAAAATCGCGAAATATTCATTCGTAAGGGATCTGCATATTTTCAAAATAAAGATTCGGACTTTTCCGATACATCCTGAACCTACAAAGATGGTAATAAATCAGTAACTAGGTATTTCAACAAAGCATTATTTATTCGGCAATTGGTGAACAATGAAAGCGTCGAAAGAAAATGCTTTTTGTACTCACCATCCAAAAAGTCTGTATTTTGTTTTTCATGCTCTTTGTTTAACCCTTCTGATGTTCGAGTGGATGTAATGATTTGAAACACATTAATCACATAATTTTGCCACATGAAAATAGCCCAGCACTTAGGCAATCTATGATGACTTATCTAGCGGTTGGTAGAGTAGATATTGAATTATTATCTCAACATCAAAAAGAAGTCATCTATTGACATGCCACCTTAATTGTAATTGATTGTTTATGTTATTTTTGTACGCCATACATTGGCAAAACATAGTGCACATATTTTAAACGCGTATTATCTGTAACCACACCTATGTTTAACAAAATAAATGCTTGATTGATTGATTGATTGAAGTGGATTATTGGAGAAATGTACTTAAACGGATTGTAGCTGTTGTAAAATTTTTGGCATCGTGAGGGCTTTCGTTTCGCGGTGACAATGAAATCCTAGGATCTCCTGATAATGGACATTATTTGGGATGTGTGGAATTATTGAGTGAATTCGATCCATTTATAGCAAATCACTTTAAAAAAATTGGTAATCCTGGAAAAGGTAACATTTTTTATTTATCAGCGAATATTTGTAAAGAGTTTATTGATGTAATGGGAAAACAGGTTCTAAAAATAAATATAAATGAGGTTAAATTAACAAAATATTTTTCCATTAGCGTTGATAGTACGCCCGATCTGTCTCATGTAGACCAGCTAACTTTTATAATTCGATACGTGAATGACAGTGTTCTGGATATTTTGAGGATACCATCTTGATTTTTTTAGATAACCATAAAATTCCCATAAAAGATTGCAGAGGACAAAGCTACGACTTTGGTTCAAATATGTCGGGGAAGTGTACTGGTCTACAAGCAAGAATCAAGGTGAAATGTGAATTTGCCACCTTTGTACCATGTGCGGGACATTCATTAAACTAAGTAGGTGTACATGCTGCTGGGTGTGTATCGGAGGCAACAAAGTTTTTTGAAATGGTTCAGAAAGTGTACAACTTATTTTCGGGCTCTACTCGCCGATGGAATATACTGACAGAACATTTAGGTTCAAAAAAAGTTGTTAAAACTCTTTCACAAACCAGATTGTCAGCCCGAGCAGATGCAGTAAGCGCCTTGCATGAAGGTCATGAACATGTTATAGAAGCTTTGATATCCATCGCAAAAGATACAGAACAGGCACTAGAAACTAGAGACGAAGCCCTTAGTCTGTCCAGAAAGATGGAAAAACTAGAATATATTATACTAACGGAAATTGGGAACTGTATATTGGAAAGAATAGACAAAATAAGTAATTATATTCAGAGAGAAACAATAACACTGGACGTTGCCACTAATATGTTTACTTCACTTGATGATTTTATTATTAACCTCAGGGATAAAGGCGAATGCCCGCCGTCCATAGACACTTCGGCCTCGAGTGCACACAATTTAAAGTATATGGATAGGATAATATGCAATTTAAACAATTAACTGGACAAGGAATTGGTTTACAAAAATGTTAGGGTTTTTAAAATATAAAATAGTTTTTAATCTTAACCAACGCAATTGCTTTACTATCATTGGAAATTTAAATTAGGGTTAAAATAATTGTCGAAATCCATTAACTAAGCTTATTTGATGGATAAAATAACAAATCCGCAAGAATTAAACTCAGTAAGGCAACCGCAAACAATGAAAGTACATTCTGTAGATTTTTGTGATTTGACACTTGACTGTGTCATGACTTGACAGCCGGCCAGAGTAGTTCAATGTTGCCACATTAGCAAAACAAAAAAATCGATATCGACTTTTATACGAATTTTAATTTAATACAAAATTATAATCACTACTAAAACCCCACTGAAGAGAAGTACGTTTTTGTCATATTTGATCTTTATTGTGCTAAACATGAGTTGTTACAATCCTATGTATTCATTATTATAATATCAACCATTAAATAGTTTGTGCATTTAATATCAAAAGTAAAAACATAACACCGTATATGTTATAACAGATCGTATAACAAGCATTACGGATGTGTTTTTTTTTTAATCCATGAAAACATGATCGATTATTTCGTGAACGAAATTGATAAGTATTGGCAACACTGCTGATTTATCCACAACCGCGAAGGTCATTTTTCGTTTCAGTACTTTTTATTATTGCAAAAATATTGCAAACTTGTTCGGATAAATGAATAACTTGTTAAATAAATAGAAATTACGTCGTTTTTTTTACTTATACGTAAGTAATTGTGCCTTTAGGGCCGAAAACGGGCATCCCCCTTTGATAACTTCGAATCGTCTGCCAAAGAAAGAAACCCGGAATCTGACTACAAGGACCTATCTCAAAGAACAAAACGCAGAAGCTCTCGCCAGAGTTTTTTTGATGGCTCTGCGCCGTCAGTCCAACTGAATGGAAGGGAGGAATTTGAAATAGAAACCTTCCTTCCCATAATTGATACCCTTAGCGTTCATTTAAAACAGCGACTAAGTTCGTATAAGAATATCAGTAAACGTTTTGATTTATTTTTTCGCTTGTAAACTCTGAATTCTGAAGAGTTGAGACAAAGTTGCAAAGAATTTGCTGAATTTTATTATGAAGATGCCAATGAGAAAGAGTTAGAAATAGAATGTTTGCATTTAACCGAATATTTGAAAATTGTTCACAGTGAAAATAAGGATTGTATACTAAAAATATATCAACTTTTGAAAGAAAACCAAAATTGAAGACATATTTCCAAATGTAGAAATCGCTTTGAGAATCTTTTTAAGAATGATGGTAACTAACTGCAGTGGGGAACGCTCGTTTTCCAAATTAAAAAGAACGAAAAATTAATTAAGAAGTGCAATGCTTCAAATTAGATTAACCAGTTTGTCGCTGATGTCCATAGAATCTGATGTGCTAAAAAGCATAGACTTTGTTGAAGTGATTAACGATTTTGCCTATCTGAAATCTAGAAGGGTTCCTCTTCAGATAACATAGATTTTTAAGCACTAACCTGTATTACATTTATCTATTCGTTTCATGTGATTGTTAATAAAAATAGATATTAAACCTTGTTTATCTACTTTCTTTGTCTATTCTAACAAAATAGTGTTCTGTCAAAGTCATAGGGGCCACATTATCCTAATATGCCCAGGGCCTCCAATGGGTTAAAGACGGCCCTGGTTGTCAGTGTGACTTTAATAATCCCTTCGATACTCATCAGTATATCAAACTATACAACATAATCCTATATTTGTTCCACAACTCAGAAATGACTATACACATTTATAAAAATACTGTTATCTACCCAACACTGAGTGAAATCCCTAAAATCATTAAGGAAAATCATGATCTCCCTATAGCCGGTCACTTAGGTTCTGGTAGAATGCTGAAACGCATACAGGAAAAATATTACTGGAAAAACATGTGAGCAGATATCGAAAATTATGTAAAAATATGCCCGCAATGCCAAATCAACAAAGCCCTTAGAAGAACTAATCGTGCCCCTATGCAAATAACATCTCTTTCCACGCGCCCATTTGAACGCGTGGCTTTTGATATCGTAGGACCACTACCAGAAGCCGGTTACGACAGATACCTATAAGCATATCTTGACTCTCCAAGATGACCTTACCAAATTCTCAGCAGCTTATCCAATCACTAACACTACTGCTGAAGAAACATGTGAATGCTTGGTCCATTTTATTACGTTATTTGGAATACCCAAAACAATTCTTACAGACCAAGGCACAAACTTCACGGCAGAGCTGTTTAAACAAACATGCATTTTTTTAAAATTTCAAACAGTTATGGTCCACTCCGTATCACCCTCAGACTCAGGGCGCTCTCGAGAGAAGTCATTCTACATTAAAAGAATACCTGAATTCCTATGTAAATGAGCAACAAAATAACTGGCCCCGCTTTGTATAAACAGCTATGCTTGCGTACAACACTGCAACCCATTCTACCACCCATTTCTCTCCCTATGAACTTATTTTTGGAAATAAACCATATATACCGAATTCCATATATGAAGAAACAGCAGGCGCTACTTACCCTGAATATGTCCGCATGCTCCAAAATAGGCTTAAATGCTTCCGAGCAAAGGCAATAGAATATATCCAACAATCAAAGATTAGCTCCAAAACTCATTACGAGACTCACACAAGGCCAATAAAATATAAAGTCGGCGATATTGTCTATCTAAAAAACCATTAACGCCTTAGAAAAACTCTTTCACCTATATGGAAAGGCCCGTTTAAAATCGTGAAAATCCATGGAAATAACACTGCGTCACTCTTAGTAAACAGACGTCACGTCAAACACCATTTTGACGAAATTAAACTAGCTATCATTAACGAAACATAACATTTCAATATTAGTTCGTTTTAATTACCTTTCTTTCCAGAATTGGTAACATTTATCCTACCCTGGCGTCGAACAGTCAAGGATATATCAAGCCAGCATCAGATGACGCAGGCATTTATTTTTACCCCATTGGTTCTCTAAAAATAACTGATGATACTCTAGATATTATCATCCCCATTGATATCTATTTTATTCACCCACATTAAGATATCATAAGGGATATCCTAAGAACTTCAAAATCTTTTTCTAATCAAAGTAATGTATACTATGAAGGCGAATGTCATTATTTGTTCCAACCATTGTCATCACGTTATTCTGATATAGTTAGAGACTTTGATTCTATTTCCCATCTTATATCCAAATCTCATAAAAGATCAGCTTGGTTTGGTGGAATCGGCTCAGTGATTAAACAACTGTTCAGTAATATGGACCAAAATGACGCCGAAATATAGTAATGCCATCCTAACCCTAGAAAATGATCAAACCAAACTGTTGTCTCTAAAGGAAGTAATTGATAAAATCAATGCAAATGAAGTTAGCTTAAGGTATGCTATTGATTCCTTGAACCAGGAAATGGCGAATTTAACATTAGTTTCCAATAAGCTATTATTAAGATCTAAAACATCGGGACTGTCGAATATTTTAGAAAGTAGTTTATTAACATTATCATTTAAACTAGAAGATAATATTAATGCTATTATGTTTAGTAAATCTAATCTACTGTATCTGTACTGTACTGTGTACTGTTTTCAGATCTAGTGGATAACTATAGATTTCTCCCTAGTTCTAAGCAATTACCTGTACCCTTAGCCTTAGATAATATCCATATTTTAGCAAACGTATCCGATGTATCCAGTTATTATGCAAATAACAAAATAATATTTGTGTTACGAATGCCTTTAGTAAATACAAATGAATTTGATTTGTATCATACTATACCTTATCCCATTGCCCTTAAAACTGTTAACAATACATTGTATTCTACAATGAGACCATCCACTAAGTACTTGGGCATTACCAAAGATAAATCATCTTATTGTAAATTAAATTTTAAAATCGAAATAAATTACATAGTAACCAGTGGATTTACACGATAAGTCAAAATTCTATAATTACAATAGAATGTAATAATCCAGATATATCAGAATCTCCTATTTCCGGTACTGGTATACTAACTATAGCAGACAATTGTATTGCCTATTGCAACGACAATAAGTTAATTCCTAAAGGTAATATTGAAATAAAAATATACCAGATTCTCCCATATAAATGACACGCTCCTAGACTCCGAGTAACCTAAACCTAACCTGGAAAAACTTACCTTTACTTCCACCGTCAACTTACCTTCCACCCGTAAGTTTCCTCCTAATCGGGGGGCTGTTACATCCCTAGTCTGTACCCCTTCTGGCATACTCAGCTGCTCAGCGGTCTATGCTGCAATCTTGCTGCTGACGCAGCATCCTCTCAGTCCTCGCTCCCCTTCCACACAGTCCAGCACGCCAGTCGTCTCCCAACCATCCTACAGTGCACTTGCACCTTGCATTCGTGTTTTAATTTAATATACAGTTTATTTTAGCCAAAAGTGGTTTCTTTTTTAAAAACCCAATCCGAAACCCGGTTATAACAGTTCACATGTAACTAAAAGAGTGAGTGAGGATGCCGAGAAAGAGAAAGTCCAAAGAAAAGACGAGTGGATTGTGTGATGATATGAAAGAGAAGGTAGTGATGAGTGTAAATTTACTAATAAATCTGAAAAGTTTACTATTGCGGCGTTCGTTGTTGCGAAAGTAATGGGTTAGGATAGCTCAGGACTGTGACCGAACGCCCTAGCCGAGCGAGCGAAGCGAGCGGTGCCGCGGCAGCGGCCGGCGAGCGCTACTTCCAAATTTGATTTCTTACCGAGTAATAATACAACAGTTTAATCTAAAGTAAAGAACTTTCACGAAGATTAACACTGGAAATAGGACATGAAGATGATGCCACAATGTTAAGTAAAATACTGCATTAGAGATACAGAAAGGAATGCAGGCGAACTGAAATACTGGTTTATGGAATATGCCAATTGTTATAATACTTGCGTGCGTGTCTCACGTAAATATATTGAACATGAAAAATCCATTAGTAACGCACATGCGCTGGTTCAAAAGTAAGCTAAATCAAATAGCAAATACTTATTTATTTATGTAAAATCTGAAAAATACTGTTATTTACCTTTACTTTTAGGATAGGAAATCGTCAAATGACTTCTCCGGGTGGAGCGGGAGGGTGTGTCAGACTTTAACTGACTACAACTCACCCGTGTGCCTTCAGTTGCCAGTGACATATTTTTGAGGCGCGCGTGGAACACAACTCCTCGTCGACCCGGACCTGGTCCTTATCGGATGGAGAGCTACCCATTGCTCGCCGTCCGCAAACCCGTGCCTACTGTGGCCGGGAATCTGCTGGCGATTCCCAACGCCCGTGGCGTCTCTTGTGGCCTTACCTGCGCCGTGCATCAGGTTAGTCCGGAAGCTGACCCCAACATGAGATGAGATGACGATAAAGAACAAAGGCCTCTTCTCATACACAGAAGAAACTAGCATTAATCAGGAAATACAGACTTAACAATAATAATAATATACTAGGATATACTACATACTATATACTATATAGGCCGATCACGTGTTTACCGACGGTCTATAAAGTGCTTATATTCATTTTGAGAGCTAAAATTAACAATCATATAGACACCAACTTCATCATGTCTGCCTCTCAAAATGGATGTAGGAACGGGTCCCGCGGTAATAAGGAGCTACTCCTCATTGATATGGCCATTAGCCAACAGGTTCGACGTTCCCGAAAGGATTTGTCGACATGTTGGATAGATTACAAGAAGGCCTATGACTCGGTGCCACATACGTGGCTCATGAGGGTGCTGGAGTTGTATAAAGTAGATGCAACTCTGCGCACCTTCTTGATGGCATGTATGGGGCGATGGAGGACGGTCCTTCGCTATCCAGGATGTCGGAATATCCTGAGGAATAGCGAGCCGATAAGGATCGAGCGAAGCATATTTCAGGGCGATAGTTTGAGCTCGCTTTGGTTCTGCTTAGCCTTGAATCCTTTAAGCACACTGCTGGAGGATTCAGGTCTAGGCTATCGGCTGAGGAGAGGTGGTCAGGTTATATCTCACCTTCTGTACATGGATGATCTAAAAATCTTTTCCCCCAACAATTTGCAACTAATGGAGCTACTGAAAGTAACTGAAACTTTCAGTAGCGCCATCAGGATGGAATTTGGTATGGACAAATGTGTGGTCATGCATGTAAAGCGAGGGGAGATTGTGGGAATCCGTGGGAACCCAACTCTCGGATTCCATAAACATCAGAGCCCTCTCCGCATCCGAAACCTATAAGTATTTGGGTATGTCGGAAGCGTTGGGCATCAACGGTACTGACATGAAACAATCGTTGAAGGAGCGCTTCTTTGGCCGCCTAAAGAAAGTGTTAAATAGTCTTCTGTCAGGCGGAAACAAGGTGCGCGCCGTTAACGGTTGGGTCATGCCAGTTTTGATGTACTCTTTCGGCATACTCAAATGGACTCAGACCGAACTCGACGCCCTGGATAGGAGGGTCCGTACACTGCTGACTGCAAACCGAATGCATCACCCACGGTCATCGGTAATGAGACTGTATATCCCGCGAAAGTGTGGTGGTCGAGGCTTTTTAAACGTTAAGACCCTACACAATCGCGAGATATGCAGTCTCAGGGAATATTTCCTAGAAGCCGACGTGGGGATGCATCGTGATGTGGTCGCGGTGGACAAGGGCCTCACCCCGCTCTCCTTGGCTAAAGAGAACTGGCGCAAACCTGTAGTGCTTGACACTTATGATCGCATGGAAGTATGGCAGAGTAAGGAGCTTCACGGACGCTTTTTCCGGGCCCTACATGGACCCGATGTAGATCTTCTAGCGTCCGTAGCCTGGCTGCGTTTCGGTGACCTCTTTGGAGAAACCGAAGGTTTTGTCTGTGCAATTATGGACGAAGTTATAATGACGAACAATTACCGGAGATTTATTGTGAAAGACGGCACGGGTATATAAAATATCAAAGTGTATATAAATCAAGTATCTTGATTTGGCTCGCGAGGTTGTCGACATGTGGGATGTGGACTCAGCAATCATTGTGCCGATAAATGATAAATGATTTTTATTTCTGTAAGTGGGTTTGTACAAACACTTTAACACGTCAAACATTTTTTTTAAACTAGATGAGGTCGGCATTTCCTATCTGACTACTCTGAGAAGAAAAGCCGAAACAAACTCAGAGGTCACAGTCTCTTTTAAAGTCCAGACATAATCTTGGTCAGATCATGTTAAGTGGATTGATGTCTGAAATGGTATTCTGAGGAAAGAACCACACAGATTGAGTGTGCCTGTCCAGTCAGTGCACGCATTTGTCAGTAATCGTACAGCTCAACTCAAAACATAAGGAGCTCAACGATTCGACGAACAATACCAAAGATAGGACATTGGGTAGGCCGCATAATTACTCAAACCGCCAGACCAAGATTACGATTAAAACTCACTGAGATAATAAAATAAGAAAACAAAAGAAAAAAAATACCCACATAGTCTTAACATTATTATTTATTTATTTATTTATATATATATACTTTATTGTACACCACAAAATTACATAACAAAAAAAAAATATCATACTAAAAACATACAATGGGCGGCCTTATCGCTTTCTGCGATCTCTTCCAGGCAACCTTAGAATGGACAGTGATTTGTCTGGACATAAAATGGGCATGTCAGTGGTGCAAGAAATAAATATACATTAAACTAAAACAGACTACCTAGGTAAGTATTCATGTCATTGTTTATTTTACAGATCATATGAGGAGCTTGTAGGTAGGTGTCTGAAATGGTCTTTTGAGGAAAGAACCATACAGATTTGAGTGGGCCTGACAAGTCAGTGCACGCATTTGTCATTTATCGTGCAGCTCAACTCAAAACGTAAGGAGCTCAACGATTCGACGAACAATACCAAAGAAAGGACATTTGGGTAGGCCGCTTTAAGTACTCAAACTGCCAGATATAAAAAATATTACCCACTAAGTCCTCACACGAAATTAAAATAATAATAGTATTATACAAAGTAAAAATTCATGTCATTGTGTATTTAATCATCATGAAATGTCAAAGTGTTTAAAAAATAAAACAAAAGTTAAGTACAAAACAAACAAAAAAAAAACAGTATGCAAAAAATTGGAACAGGTCAGTCCCAAGCCTTTTTGTCCTCAATATAGTCTTTGACTGTATAAAAAGCTTTCTGGCACAACTTACGTTTAATAAATGATTTGAATTTATTAAGGCTTAGTTCTTTTCACCGGCATGTCCTAGAACCAAAAATTCGAAGACATGTGACATCTACCAACCCGCACTGAGCCCGCGTGGTGGATTACGGCTCACTACCTCTCATAGAGAGGAGGCCTGTGTCCCAGCAGTGGGAACGTTATAGGCTGATTATAAGTATGTTATGTTAGTTCTTTTATGTGGCTTGGAAGTTTATTATAAAAGCGTATACATTGACATCTGAACGAGCCACCTATTTTCTTGAGCCTTGTTGTAGGTACAACAAATTTGTGTTTGTTCCTAGTATTTATATTATGGATATCACTGTATTTTTTAAACAATTTTATGTTTTTGTGGGCATATAAAAGATTTTAATAAATATACTGAGAAGGCACAGTCATTACATTAATTTCCTTAAATTTCTCTCTGAGAGAGTGTCTCGGACTTAATTTATAAATTGATCTAACAGCTCTTTTCTGCAAAACAAATATAGTCTGAATGTCGGCGGCATTTCCCCACAAAAGAATACCGTACGACATCACACTATGAAAATAAGTAAAATATACTAAACGGGCTGTCTCTAAATCAGTTAAATTTCGAATTTTTCTAACAGCGTATGCTGCGGAGCTTAGCTTTTTTGACAATTTATCAATATGTGGTCCCCACTGAAGCTTAGCATCCAAAGTTAAGCCCAAGAATACTGTGCTGTCTTCAAGTTTCAATTCTTCGCCCTTTATCAACACATTCGTTTTCACCTGCCTAACGTGAGGTAGCGTAACCTTAATGCATTTAGTCTTCTTTTCATTAAGAAGTAAATTATTAACATTGAACCAGTGAACTATTTTTGAGACCGCGTTATTTACATCGTCAGTAACCAGCTGCTGACGTTTAAGTTTAAACAAAAGTGAAGTATCATCCGCAAACAACACTATATCATGATTATCCTTTATGAGGTAAGGCAAATCATTAATATAAATAAGAAACAAGAAAGGACCAAGAATTGAGCCCTGTGGAACTCCCATTGTTAAGATAGATCCGGGAGATCTTTCTCCAGTAACGTCAACGCTCTGAATCCTTTTACTCAAGTATGCAGTAAGAAGATCCAGAGCGGTGTTTCGGATCCCGTAGTGACGGAGTTTCCTGATTAACGTTTCATGAAGAACGCAATCGAATGCCTTGGACAAATCACAAAAGATGCCCAAGGCATCGCATTTATCTTCCCAAGCATTATAAATATGTCCTAAAAGTTCAACACCGGATCAGTAGATAGTCGTGACAGCCAATGGCTTAATAGCCAAGAGCCTCGACAAACACCTGAGGAGGCTCTCGTTGGGCAGCTGGATCAAGGGCTTGATTCAGAAAGCGGTACTTCTGGACACGGCTCGCATTGTCAGGAGGTTCCTCTCTCTGGAGCCCTGACCGCCGGTAGCTTGGTCCCTGTTCCCGATACCGGTGGGATACTATTTTTTTATATTTTTAATTGTTTTTTAACATAACATAACATAACATAACATCACGCCTTGTTTCCCCGAAGGGTTGGGCAGAGGTGCACCTATAGTACACCCACATTTCGCCAGTTATGTTTAAGTCCCATGTAATAGGGGGCGAGCCTATTGCCATCTACCGGGCACAAATCCAGACTTCGGGCTGCTACTGAGAAATTCCAGATAGAAAAACCCAATAACACGTTGCCCGACCTGGGAATCGAACCCAGGACCTCATGCTCAGCAGTAGCGATTGCGACCACTAGACCAACGAGGCAGTCAAATGTTTTTTAATTATTCTTTTTTCAGATTTTCTAAAAATATTTAAAAATGTAATTTATAAGTTTGTAAAATATAATAAAGGAGATAATAATAATATCAGCCTTTTGTCTCACTGCAGGTTAAGGGCCTCTGTTGATACAGAGAAGGCACGAGCATTCATCACCGCGCTTGCTCGAGACGGGTTGGCGAGAAGAACACTGCCCTGCAGTGAGACAATAATAATTATCATTATTTCCAATCATTTATAACTTGCATTTCGAGCGTGACTTCGTCCGCGTTGATTTCGAAATGTAGCCTATCTTCATCAGACATGTTCATCAGGCTTCATCTTGGTAAGCTCACTCCATCGTAGACTTTGTCTCTGTCACTTCTGACCTAGACTAGAGTCAAGAGCAAACCCATCTCAAATAATAAAAAATAAAAAAAAACATAATTTCGGCTTCCAGTAAAACAATTTTCCAAGTCGGTCCAGTCGCTTCGGAGCCTATTCATAATCAGCCTAATATTTTCCCACTGCTGGGACACAGGCCTCCTCTCTGTGAGAGTGAGTGGGCTGTAATCTACCACGCGGGCCCAGTGCGGGTTGGTAGATGTCACATGTCTTCGAATTTATGGTTCTAGGACATGCCGGTTTCCTCACGATGTTTTCCTTCACCGTTTTGAGAGCAGTGGCGATGAAATAATTTACACAAAGTAAAGCGCCTGTCTGGGTTCGGACCTAAGACCTACAACTCGTAGGTCGCGGCCGTTACCACTGGGCCACCACTGCTCACTGGAGCCTATTCAATACAAACAAACAATCAAATCTTTCCTCTTTATAATCACTCGGTCCCAAAAATAACGGGTCAGTCACAAAATTCCGAATATCTCCCGAACTACATATGCTATCGTAATGAAACGAATACTGTTCGATTGGGCATTTAATGATACAAAAAATGAATATATTGAAACTTATGTGTACCTTCATTCTTATTCTCTAAATAAAATAAAAACTAAAGTAAGAATTTTTTTTCTGCAACGTAAAAATTTTAAAAGATATTTTTTTTGCTTTTTCATTACATGCATAATTTTAAAACTTCGTATTGCCTCCCCGAGCTCTTCTTGCAGCTTCCAGGCGATTCGGCATGCTGAACACCAAATTTCGGAGCCGGTGCTGAGGAATGGCTTCCCATTCCCCCACCATTGCTTGTCTGAGCTCGGGTAGCGTGATTGGTGCGGAGTTACGACGTTTTACGCACCCTTCAAGTTTGTCCCATGCATGCTCTATGGGGTTTACATCAGGGCTTCGCGCTGGCCACTGCATCAGTTCGATACCGACCTCTCCAAGGTATTCATTTACAATTCCGGCGGTATGGGGACGCGCATTATCATGCATTAATATGCCATCCCGGTCCATCCTCGCCATGAAAGGTCCCAGATGCTCATTCAGGATCTCCTCCACGTACCTCTCTGCATTCAAAGTGCCATTTTGAATTAGCACTAGCTCGGTGCGGGCCTCGGCAGAAATTCCAGCCCAAACAAGTACTGTGCCTCCACCGTGTGCCACTTTTTTCCTCCACACAGTCTTGCAACTGCCTACCATTATGCTTGTAAAGCATGAATGTCGATTCGTCCGTGAAAATTACCCTAGACCAATCGTCCAGTGTCCAGTGTTGGTGCTCGCGCACGTATCTCTGTCTTGCAATTCGATGTTGCCGTTCCAGTTTGGGGCCATTTGCGGGCCTTAATGGTTCCAAGTTTGCCTCAGCAAGACGTCTCCCCACTGTTTGTGCGCTTAAATTGCTACCACCAAAGCTTATAAAGTGGTTTTTTAGATCAACTGCAGTTTGAAAACGATTTCGGAGCATTGTAGCCACCAGGTTTCTGTCATCCCTGGCCGTTGTGCATCTTGGCCTGCCATTTCCTGGTCTCCGAAGATGCGATCCGGTCTATCGGTACCGCTGGACAATCGTCAAAGATACACCAATGTTTCTTGCTGTTTCACGCCGGCTCCGCCCATGTTCCAAGAAATATAAACATTTTGTTTAAATTTCTTAGAAATATAAACATAAAGCAAACATTTTGTTTTCAAAAAATTCCATTTTTCAAATTTTGTTTTTTTGTAAATGAGTTTTATTCATTAGCCAGTATAAAAATTATTTAATAAGAAGCGCAACTAAATAGTAATTATTCTGTTTTTTAATTCATTGATCTAACTCTTACAGTTTTGTAGATATTCGAACTTATGTGACTGAACCGTTATTTTTGGATGCGAGTGTATTAGTAGAGATTGTCAGAGGATATTTAGATAGATATGTTATCATTAGTTTCGCATGACCTATGGACAAAACAAGGGTAGACAAAAGTGTTAACAAGTATAAAATTAACAATGTAGCCTTCAAATTATGCAATGACTCATTCAACAACACGGTTATTCCCTGTGAGTCAACCAGTCTTTGGCACATGTTCCCACGGACGTAACCAAATCGCGGAGGAGTAAAAAGTTTTTTGTCGGTTTTTTCATCGAACAAGCGTTAAACAATCTGTTTGAACTAATTCTTCATGCATTGCGGACGTACGTTGTGTTATTGGCAAGGCGCATTGATGACAGGTGAAGTCACAGGTGATATCAGGTGGTTCATTTTATTTTAATCTTAGTGTTTGCTACACTGGTCGACGTCATTCAACACCGGCTGTCGCTGAAAACCAGCGCTGGGGCTCTGTCTCGCATAGGGTCGTAGCATTGAGCTGAGCGATGGCCGTTTTGCGTGGATGTGACGAATATTTGCCCCCAATTTGTTCTCTTTGGTGTTTGTGTTCGATCTCTGCGTCATGTTTACCGCAAATAAACGTTTTTTTCTTTCTTTCTTAAGTAACGATGTGACAGAGTGGCGTCCAAGGACTGGGAGACGAAATGTCGGTCGTCCGGTGGCGAGATGGGCGGACGATATTGTTACCATCGCGGGTAGAACCTGGATGCGGCTGGCCAAGGAGCGTGGGGATTGGCAGAAGAAAAGAGAGAACTCTGCTCGGCAGTGGGTGAAGTCGGGCGGTGGATGATGATGATTGCATGAAGTGAAATGCTGTAATTCAATTTATCGAATCAATTTTGATAAGAAGAATGTTACTGACTCCCCTTTTTTCCCACAGGCACTGCGACAGTCTGCAAAGATGGAGGCTACCTATCTTTCCCAGAACTAGCCAACGAGGTCACAAGACGGGTATCGTCCCCACAGCACCCGTTGACGGCCTCAGTTGTAATACCGAAACAACTGCTACCTTTTCTCATATCATCAGCCACAGGGAGTTTCTAAAAAGTGATTTTGTTAATTTTACGGAATTAGGATTTAAATTTTTCGATGCGGAAGGTTGCTCGTCTAAATGAGACTAACACATTAAAAGGGTTATTCAGGTGTGAGGTGGCACACTATGAGACGTTCGACTCACGCAACGTTAGGCTGCGGCCAACAATTTTCACATATTTTGTTCAAAGCTCCGGACATTTGGCGTCGAGTTTCAGAGTCGCAAAGACTTGTCGCAGCTTCTAGAGTTCTAGACGCACGCAACCGTTCCGGATCGCAGTCGCATGGAACAGGTCAGCGCCTTGTCGCTGACCTGTCGCCGTCGCATGTCGCATAGTGTGCGAATTGTCTTATTGTGCCAGGTAGTTAATTACCCACATTTCACTACTTACCTATGATAAATAAATGATAAATTATTTTATTTCTGTAAGTAGGTTTGTACAAACACTATTACACATCAATCTTATTTTAATAACTAGATGAGGTCGGCGTGTCCTATCTGACTACTCTGAGAAGAAAGACCGAAACTAACTCGGAGGTCACACAGTCTCTTTTAAAGTCCAGACATATAGTCAGTTAGGTAGGAAACTGATTATTATAGCTCGCAGAATCAGAACTTGATATAGGTATTCCATCAAACAATTTTGTCTTTTTAATGGGAAAGGTTTCTGCCCCCTAAATGTGATACTTGTGGAGTGCTAGATGATGTTGGAATGTGTTCAATTTCAAGCAGATAAAGTGGAATTATTGAATCAATTTGATCTGGACAAATTGCAGGTTGGAATTACGAATACTATACTAACTGACAAACCCTAAGAATGAAGGACCTTGTCTTTTGTTTAAACAATTATCATCTTAAGTCAAACTTGTGATTTAATGAACAAGAATTAATCGGACTGACATGACATAAGCTTGTAGTATAAAAGTCAAAAAAAAAATGAAGTCCAGACATAATCTTGGTTAAAGATAATGTGAAGACCACGTAGTTAGGTTTCTGAAATGGTTTTTGGACAGGAATGAACCACACAGATTGAGTGGAGTTAGCGAAGCGTTTGCAGCTCCACTCAGCTCTACGATACGACGAACAATACCAAGGATAGGACATTTGGATAGGCCGCTTAAATTACTCAAACTGTCAGATCATGATTAAACCTAATGACCCACATAGTCCTCACATTCACAATATCTGAAATTATAATAATAAAATTAATTATGTATAAGTCCCATATAATAGGGGGCGGGCCATTGCCCTCAGCCGGACACAAATCCAGATTCCGGGCCGCTACTTAGAAACTCCTGATGACATTTTGATTCACAACCATATTGCGGCCGGCTTTCAGTCTTTGGATGCAGCTGATTCCAGCATTGAACTTGGAGCGACTGCATAGCTGACCTCCAAAGTGCACCACCATATACTTATTTTGTTTTTGATGTATTATGTTAGTATAAAATTTCGAATTTAGGAACAACAAATAAACTGGAGTTTACTGGCAATAAAATGACTTAAATACAAATATTTATTAAAATGAATAAACGAAACGTCATCGGCCCAATGACGTAATAAAAACAAGTACAATGAATCAGCCTAAAATTTCCCCGTTCCGGGGCTCGGGCTTCCTCTTTGTGAGAGGAAAATAAATGGTCCGTCACGCTCACGCCGACGACTATTCATAAAGTTATACTAATAATAATATGTAAGTATTTTGTAATATTGTAATACCTACTTAAACATACACAGACACAAACAAGAATAATTTTATTATTCACCATCCCACATAAAACCGCTCAATTTGAATTTCCTCAAAAATATGGATTCGAACATTTTCTTCCCCGGGCGCGTTCCACCCGCGCCCGCATTAACAATCAATGGCATGAGGTGATCCGCCTTCCCTAAAGGATGGCTGTCTAAACCTCCTTTCTGTTCATCCCAAAATATTATTTTCTTACGATTGTCTTCGTCTCCAGTACAAACGTTTTTCAAGAAATTATCAAATTCTTCATTCACAATTTCTTTTTCAATTTCTGTTCTGGCTTTTTGAAACTCTCTCATGTTGTGGTAGGACAACCCTGAACCGAAGATGGCTACTCCTTCTTTTCGGAATTCGTACAAAACTTTTCCTAATTCGTAATGTTGGGCTGCATTTTGATTATTTAATATAGATATTTGAATTATTGGGATATCCGCTTTCGGATTTATTAACATCATTGGTATAAATACTCCGTGGTCCCAGCCTCTTTTGTCGTCTAGAGTAGATTGGATTCCCGCTTTTTTAAACGCATCGTGTATTCTTCCCGCCAAAACTGGATCACCTGTAACAAGAAACCGTCATCTCGTATGCCAATGCATTTCCCGACACGAAATAAATGGTATGAGCTATGAAGAAGTTATTTCTTAAGTCACTTGGCGCTGTTAAAATTTATATGTAAAGTTGAACCTGTTTAGGTAGTAGGTTCCTTAGAGGGTACTATTTTGCTTGAATGGTGCTGGGAATTCTGGATAAAAGTATTTTCATCTTACGAAGCGACGCGCACTTTATTTGTGGTTACCGAGTATACAAACACGCTATGAATGTCGATAAATAAAATAGGTACAAGGCGTCTACGTTTTGTACCTATTTTATTGATGCATAATGATTTAATGTTTCTTGCTTATTAGTTTCGTCTCCGATATCCAGTTTTCGGTTATTGCTCCTAACGTTCATGATAAAACACATACCTACTTTCAGCACATTAACTTTAATCTTACGCTAAGTGTTCTTGTCTCTCTGTCATGTGTGCTAACAATAGCCGATACGGTTGTAACGTTGTAACTTAATCTTATATATTGGAAAAGGTGCAGAAAACTTTCCTGAGATTTCTGTTTAAAAAGACGTTTAAATTAGACCTACACCCTCATTTCGAAAGTTATGTTTAAGTCCCATATAAAAGGGGGCGACCCTATTGTCATCATACAGGCACAAATCTAAACTCTAGGCTGTTACAAAACAAAAACCGAATGGAAAACCACAATAACTCATGCTCAATTAAAAGCCTACCGCTAGCGACCACTAGACCAAAGAGAAAACAAATAGGTAACATTTTTAAAAAGATAAACTACATACCTGGAGCATCGTATTTAAACTCGTAACTTTCCGGTGGAAAGTTATAATAATCGTACAACAGTGAATGTCGTTCACCAGATGAAATAGTCACTACATCCTCTTCCCGGTGCGCCGTAACAATAACTATCGCTATCAAACGCCCCAAATCCACATAATTCGACACATTTTTCAACGAATCTCCAATTTCTAGGTTATATTTTTCACGTAGAACGGGAAACGGTCCGCCGCCATGATTTAAAAACACGGATGGCGCGAAATACACGTCTTCCATTTTCGAATGAGAAAATGGTAACTGTATGACTGCAATAAAGATTAATTTCAACATGACTAATATTAGTTTGCGTTGTGGCATGACTGCGCACGATTTGTAAGTTCATCCTACATCATTTGCTCACTATGTAATACCTACATAATACCTAGAAAATTTGTCATTTGGCTTTGCTTTGCAATGACTAAATTCTCAATTGATTTTGGTGTTTCACTATTTAATTAATATTATACAATGTTTTATTTTGGTATGTGCTAAGGTGTTAGCGCAAGCAAAATATAACATTAAAAAACATTTTTAAACGTGAAAGTTGAAAACGTGAAAGTAGAAACAAACATCCATCCTCACAGGATGGATGTTTGTTTCTCTTTCACGTAAAAACTGCTCAACGGATTTTGATGAAACTGTACAGTACTATAGCATGAACATCACAATAACAGATAAGATTCTTATTTTGTGTGGGAAATCATCAAATGACTTCTCCCGCTCTGGTTGGAACGGGAGGGTGTGTCAGACTTTTACTAACTAAAACCCACCCGTGTTCCTTCAGTTGCTTGTGCCAGAGCCACGGTAACTCTTTCGAACATCCCGCGACCCGGAGGCATCGGCCCCATTCTTTACAATGCACATTAAGTTTTTAGTAAATTCTTGTAAAAATGAATACCTAAAACGCCTTTGGTATTTAATTTTGATAATTTGGTCTGATGGTTCAAAAGTTACCAGAATAAGAATGGCAGCACGGGGCTGTGATGTTTCACAGCTACTCCGCTGAACTGTGTCTGAAGCCAGGGGAGGGAAATAGGCTACTTTTCATCAAACACCACGCGAGCGTAGCCGCGGGCGGCAGCTAGTTTATTATAAGGACTAACTTCTGCCTGCGACTGAGTCCGCGTGAATTTACCGCCCCCGATCCACGCGTCGCATCCACCCGCGCTTTAACTTCGTTTACGCTTATCGTTCTTTCAAGCCTTTTTCTTTTTGCTCGGCTCCTCATGGTTGTAGCTTGGTGTTAAATAGCCGATAAAATGGGCTAACAAATACAATAACATTTTCACAAATCCGACGGGTTGTTCAAGATATTAGCGCCTACAAACAAAGAAACAAAGAACAAACAAACTCTTCAGTTTTAGTAATATTAGTAGATATACAGCCGGTTGCACAAAGACAAACTTTAATGCCACAATAAGTATTGGATCTTTAACGCGAATGATTTCATTGATGTTGCACAAAACAACTTTAGCATAATTCAATGTTTCATTACTTATAGTCGTCTTTACACAAGGTTGCTTGTAGTATTGAGTGAAAAGAATGAATATGATTGAACACTTTTCAGAAAAAAAAAACCATTTTGGACCATTTCATCATTTTGACGTTAGATAAGGTTGATATATTGTGAGTTTGTGGTATTAAAAAAGAACACATTAAAATAATGCATATTACATAGCTCGGGGTAGTTATGTATTTTCCATTGTTATTACAGTTTTTTTTTTTTTTAGAGAGAGAGAGAGTAGTTAAAATTAGACGCTTACGATATCGTTTTCCGGCAAAGGTTACAGAAGTTATTTCATAAGTTTCTTAATTTGGTTCAGACTATAAAATATAATGCTTCGGTGCTATGGTGTCAAAATCTTGTGATGTGATCATTTACACGTCGTCATAATGAAATTAGAGATTTATTCTATGACTTGTCAACATCAGAAGCTAAAACTATAAAACTCGCCGCAGGAGAAAAAATAAGGAAAGGTTCAAAGGCTGCTGAAACAAGACATGCAACATTCATCCCCCTTGTTCCATCCGATGACGGAGTTTTCGCCCCACAAATGTCTACCTTCGTAAAACATGTCGGAGCTGGAATCGCTAACTACTGTAATAGGTCCATCAGAATAGTGATCGGTGGGCTAAGATCAAGAATCATCATCTCAATGATCCGTGCCACTAGCAAGTGCACTTGCGACACAAGACAGAGGCTTCGACGTTGGAGTAGCCTTCCCTACCTAGACAAGACTGATGTGGATGCCACCGACGGATTGACATACGTCATCTCTTGACTAATAGTCCCATTTATGTATGCTTAATTTAGCTAATCTTACCCACCATACAGCATACAGCGAAGGATCTTACGATTTCAAGTGTCGCCTGAAACCAGACGAATAGTACGATAGACTTCAAATGGCATTCATGGATGAAAGCTCTTCTAAGGCAATCGTGTATCGTTGGTATAAGGAATTCAAGAACGATCGACTAACTTTGGGGGATGAAGAATAAAGTGGTCGCCCTTTGACGGCTGATACGGAAGAAAACGTGCTAACAGTGAAAATTTCAATTTCAAGAGATCCGCTTGAGGAGGATAGTTTCACGCTAGGTGCCGTACAACCTCACCGATGCTCAGAAGCAGGCCCGAGTGTAATGGTGCCGTGATATGATAAACAAATTTGTAGCAGGCTCGTCTCGGCGTGTTTTGACATCATTACAGGTGATGAGTCTTGGATTTATCATTACGATCTAGAAACGAAGCGCCAGTCGACGGTATCGGTGTTTCAAAATGAATCAACGCCTATCAAAGTGTTGCTTTGATAGGCGTTTTATATTTATATTTAGCGTCATACCCGATTTAGAAGCGGGGGGAAGATTTTTTTTCTTTTTTTTTGGGAATGGCATCTCGCAGGTCAACCTATGAGGTTGTCGTTTGCTTAGACGGACTTGCCTGTGGTTGCCCTAATAAATGAAGGCCTCCAGCCAGGACTTAAACTTATGTACTAACTTAAAAACTAAGCGACAACGCTAAGGGAACCCTGTGGGGTACGAACCTCGGCTTAGGGCGTCGCTGGAAGAGGGCAGCAAGGGACTAGCTGGATCAGGATTTGAGTGATTTAGGGACGAATTTAAAGCTACAGGCTCAGCGGCGCAGGCTGGCTCGAGCAAGGGTCGGGAGGAGCGTGGATTTGGGCGTCGCGGCGGGCCTCGGCGGCGAGGACGGTAGGACGGCGATTGGGTTTTGGGCTTATGTAGTGTGCTGGTGGCCTTACTACTCTCCTGGAGGAGGGTAGTGGCGTCGTCGGGGGCGATTAAAGTATGCCTTGGTCGGCGAATACTGCTAATGCGGGAGGGAGTGTAGCGGGCGGCCGCTGAGATCATGGGGTTGGAGTGTTTAATGCCACAGTCAAAGAAGCGCTTCGATAAGCGTTTCATGAACTGGTTTATGGTAGGCATTTTAAGATCGATGTGGAGATTTATATTACGGACATAGAAGGGGGCACCCGTGACCTTTCTGAGGAAACGGTTCTGGAGGGTCTGCATCTTATGGAGATGACGTGGGTGAGCGTGCGCAAATACAACGCAGGCATAGGTCATGATGGGACGGATGACTGCGGTGTAGATGCGCAGCTTGCATTTTAGTGACAGTTTACTACGGGCTGTCAGTACAAAGTGGAGCCTGCTAAGAGCGAAGGAGGCGCGCGCGCGAACCGCCTTAATATGAGCCTTAAAGGTAAGGTTTTCATCGAGGATCACGCCTAGGTATTTGGCTTGCTTCTCCCAGGGGATCGGCTTACCGTACATAGTGATCGGGCTGGGAAGTGGGGGAGGGAGTCGACGACGTCTCGAGAAGAGAACCGCCTGACTCTTATCGGGGTTGACCTCGATTCTCCATTTCCGGAACCAAGCGCCTAAGACGTTTGCGGAGGTTTGGAGAGTACGAGCTATAGCATTGGGACAATGACCGGTATAGTAAACGGCAGTGTCGTCGGCGAAGAGAGCCAACTGAGCCTTTTTACTCTGTGGGATATCGCTGGTGAACAGCGTGAAAACTAGAGGAGATATGACGGAACCCTGAGGGACACCGGCGCGAATAGGGTGAGGGGACGAGAGTGCACCCTCGATGCGATAGCGGAAGGTGCGATTCGACAAAAAGTCTCGTAAGATGAGCACGAGACGATCAGGCACTCCTAGTTGCTTTCGCTATGTCGAAGAATAGCACACCCGTCGTCGCGTTACGCTGCAACCGGCGCACAAGTGCTCTACGATACGGTGGACCTGGTGGATACTCGAGTGTTGGGGACGGAAACCAAACTGCTCGTTGGGAATGAGGCTCTTTGCTTCGGCGCAGTCTTTGAGACGCTTATAAATAAGCCTCTCGTAGATTTTGCCGAGAACGTTGATTAAGCTACTGGGACGGTAGCTGGAGGGCTCAGGCTTTGGCTTGCCTGGCTTTGGGATACCGATGACTGTTGCTTCTTTCCACGCTTGTGGGAAGATGTTGTTGCTCAAGGCGCCATTGAAGATGGCGGTCATGAGCATTATTAGAGGGGCAGATAGGAGTTTGTATACCTTGTTGGTAATCCCGTCCGAACCGGGGGCTTTACGAGCTTGGAGCCCTTTTATGATGTCGTGCACTTCGTCTGGAGTGACGGGAGGTAGAGAATCATCAGGGTCTTCAACGGGTGGAAGGGAAGCTCTCCGTTCGACTTCAGCGTCGACCTTGTTCAGGTGAGCTTGGTCTACTGGTTGAAAGCTGGGAGAACACTGGGACTCTAGGCTGTCAGCAAGACATTCGGCCTTGTCGGTGCTGTCGAACGCGACGCTCTTGTCGGGGCGGTTGAGGGGAGGCATAGAGACCTCCTCGGGGGAGCGCAATTTCCTCTGAAGGTGCCAGAAGGCTTGGTGAGTGGGCTCGAGTTCACTGAGCATCTTGTTCCAACCCTCTGAGCGAACCTCCCCTATCCGTTTCTTTACAGCACGCTGTAAATGGCGCATGTGGGCTTTGTTCGCATCACAAGGGAAGGAGTCGTAGGCACGAATAGCCGCATTCTTCTCGGTAATCAAGTCACGTACGTCAGAAGGTAGTTTCCAGTGATGGTCTTCCATCACCGGAACTTCCCGTGAACAATCCGTCAAAACGGATTGAACGTGCTCAGTAAACCAGTCGATTGCGGCCGTCGTGTCGGCGACTGACACTATGTGATCGGGGATGGTGTCCAATTGAGGCGACGTGGTGGATTTCAGTCTTTCACTTACTTTCCTCCAGTCGGTTATCACCTGGGTCTGAGGGGGGCGGTTGGGATCGCTTGGGCCAGAGTAGGGGGCAAGATGCATAACTACTGGGCGGTGGTCAGAGTTAAGCTCGTGGAACGTCTCTATCGATTGCAAACGGAGGTTCACATTCTTGAGCAGCGCTACATCGAGTATATCAGGAAGATGGTTGGGATTTCCGGGGAAATGAGTCGGACTCATTGGAGCGATGACGTCAAAGTTAAGGGATTCGCCTAACTTGGAAATGATCTTCCCGTGAACAATCCATCAAAACGGATTGAACGTGCTCAGTAAACGAGTCGATTGCGGCCGTCGTGTCGGCGACTGACACTATGTGATCGGGGATGGTGTCCAATTGAGGCGACGTGGTGGATTTCAGTCTTTCACTTACTTTCCTCCAGTCGGTTATCATCTGGGTCTGAGGGGGGTGGTTGGGATCGCTTGGGTCAGAGTAGGGGGCAAGATGGTCCGCCGAGATCGCGCAGCTGCGCGTCGCATGCGTGGCGGTGAGACGCCGGTACACCCGCTACCGGAGGAGACGTCGTCGGGTACCCGAGGAGGAGGCCGCGCTGTACGAGGTGTACCGCGCGGCAAAGCAGACTCTGTGGCTGGCCATCGACGAGGCGAGGACGCGATCCCGGGAGAGGATGTTGGAGACTCTGGACGGGGATCCGTGGGGGCGCCCGTATAAAGCGGTTCGAGGGCAACTTCGAGCCGCGGCGCCCCCACTTACGGAGAGTCTCCAACCCGAGCTGCTGGAGGAAGTTGTAGCAGCCCTCTTCCCGGTGAGAGCGGAGCATGTTCCGCCGCCGATGGCTTTGCCCGCAGCCGCAGAGTCTGAAGAGGAGGACGAGGAGAACGCCATCAGCGTCCCAGAGGTGACACAGGCAGAGATGAGGGCGGCCGTGATGCGGCTCCGGGCCAAGAACGTGGCTCCGGGGCCCGACGGAATTCACGGCCTGGCTTTGGCCCTCTCTCTGAAGGAGTTGGAGCCCCAACTGAGAGGACTCTACACAGCGTGCCTTGAGCGGGGCCAGTTTCCCAGTCTGTGGAAGATTGGACGTCTGGTCCTGCTCAGGAAGGCGGGGCGCCCTGCCGACTCGCCGTCTGCGTACCGGCCCATAGTGCTGCTCGACGAGGTGGGCAAGCTGTTCGAGCGCATACTCGCAGCCCGCCTCGTCGGCCACTTGTGCAGAGAGGGGCCGGACCTGGACGAGAGCCAGTTCGGCTTTCGGCATGGGCGCTCTACCATCCACGCTGTGTCGAGGGTGAGAGTCCTGGCGGAGGAAACAGTGTCCCGGGGCGGGGTGGTGGTGGCGGTGTCCTTGGACATCTCCAACGCCTTCAACACCCTGACCTGGAGCTGCATACGGGAGGCACTACGTTATCATCGGGTGCCTCTCTACCTCCGCCGCATCGTTGGGGCTTATCTGGCGGGGAGGTGTGTCACCTACATGGGACGAGATGGCGGAAACCAGCGCCAAGTGTCGTGCGGTGTTCCACAGGGATCGGTCGTGGGACCGCTCCTGTGGAACATCGGGTACGACTGGGTGCTGAGGGGCGAGCTCCCGCCGGGCGCGGACCTGACGTGTTACGCGGACGACACGCTGGTCACGGCCCGGGGGAGTTCGCACAGGGAGGCAGCGTTGCTCGCGACGGCGGCGGTCTCACTCACGGTGAGCCGCATACGGCGCCTCGGCCTGGAGGTGGCCCTCAACAAGTCGGAGGCCATGGTGTTTCATGGCCCCCGGCGGGCGCCGCCGGCCGGATCACACATTGTGGTCGGGGGGGTCCGGATCGCTGTCGAGCCCACCATGAAATATCTGGGATTGGTGCTCGACAGCCGGTGGGACTTCGGACCCCACTTCCGGCGGCTGGCGCCCAAGTTGTTGGGCGCGGCCGGGGCGCTGGCAACGCTGCTTCCCAATCTGGGGGGCCCGAGCGCCGCCTGTAGGCGGCTCTATATGGGGATCGTGCGATCCATGGCACTCTACGGAGCGCCGATCTGGGCGTCTGACCTGACGGCCGGCAGCATAGCTGTCCTGCGCAAGCCGCAGCGGGCGATGGCCGTCAGAGTCATTCGGGGGTATCGCACGATCTCCTTCGAGGCGGGTTGTGCACTGGCCGGATCACCGCCCTGGGACCTGGAGGCGAAGGTGCTCGCGTCACTGTACCGGTGGCGCGAGGCAGCGCGGGAGCGGGGCGAGCGACCGATGCAGCAACAAATCGAGCAGCATCGGTTGCAGCTCCGCGAGGTCCTGGTGGCGGAATGGCGGGTGAGGCTGTCACGCCCTACCGCCGGCCTCAGCACCATCGAGGCGATCCGGCCAGTGCTCGACCGCTGGCTCGGGAGAAGGCACGGCTCCCTGACGTTTCGGGCGACGCAGGTGCTCTCGGGGCATGGTTGCTTCGGGAAGTACCTGTGTCGCATTAACAGGGAGCCGGACGCCCGGTGTCACCACTGCGTCGACTGCCGGGAGGACACGGCGCGGCACACGCTGGCAGAGTGTGCCGCTTGGGAGGAGCCGCGCCGTGCCCTCATCACCGAAGTAGGCAACGACCTGTCGCTGCCGGCCGTCGTGAACGCGATGGTCGGCGGCGCAGAGTCCTGGGACGCAGTGGTCTCCTTTTGCGAAACGGTCGTCTCGCAGAAGGAGGCTGCGGAAAGGGAGAGAGAGATCTCGACTCTCGACCCGGCCCGCAGCAGACGCACCGGGCGTCGGAGGAGGGCGGACAACGCCCTCTTCCGGCCCCCCTAAATGGGTCCAGGGGCGACGGATTCGGGGACATCCGTCGCTCCCCAACATCAGGACCCGAGAAGGCGGCGCGCGTAGTGTTCCGCGTGCGCCGCTCACAGACGTTGCGGGGGGAGTACACCTCACTCCCCCCGCCCGAGACGGGGCCCGCGCAAGCGGGCCGGCACCAGCCGGGGTTGTGGAAGAATAATGTGTTCCCGCGACCCCGGCGTAGGTGTGAGATGGAACACCGGGGTGGTTTTTAGTCAGTAAGAGTCTGACAGACCCCTCCGCCCGCCCCAGGGCGGAGGACATCCATGAGGATTTTCCACCCCGGGAACAAAAAAAAAAAAAAAAAAAAAGGGGGCAAGATGGACAACTACTGGGCGGTGGTCAGAGTTAAGCTCGTGGAACGTCTCTATCGATTGCAAACGGAGGTTCACATTCTTGAGCAGCGCTACATCGAGTATATCAGGAAGATGGTTGGGATTTCCGGGGAAATGAGTCGGACTCATTGGAGCGATGACGTCAAAGTTAAGGGATTCGCCTAACTTGGAAATGATCCGACCTCTGGTAGAAGTCGTGCTACTATTCCACGCCGGGTGTTTGGCATTAAGATCCCCCGCCAATATGACGGAATCACTCATACCGAAGAGGGCGGTGAAGTCCTTTTGGAGAGAGATGGGATCCTCCGGACCATTGTCTGGTGGAATATAAGCAGAGATGATGGTGATCGGTTGATGACCAGTCATGCCGAGCCGACAGATAGAGGTCTCCAGATGGGAGAAGAGAGAAGGTGGGTCAATAGGGATGCAATACAAAGATTTCCTAAAGTATATTAGTGTGCCACCCTTGTGGCATCGAGACCTGTCATTGCGAATTAGTTTATAGTTGGCAATATTCGGGTTTCGGTGATGCGGTTTTAAAAAGGTTTCCTGTATGAGGAGGATGTCAAGCTGATGGTCGCGGAGGAAAGCGGCGATCTCATCGCGTTGACCTGAAACGCCATTTGCGTTGAAGAAGCCTAATTTAAGGGATCGGGGTTTGTTACTGTTTACTCTCGTATTATCCATTGAGAATTAATATTTGAGTGAGTGTAGAACTTGCGCGATCTCGGGATACGCGCTGAGGATTTCCATAAGGCGAAGTGCGTTGCCGTTTGCAGCAACGATTTCTTCCGCCATTTTGTCCGCGGCGGTGGTGAAGAGAGCCGCGTATGTACTTAGTATAATTGCAGCGCGGGAGCGGGGCGAGCGACCGATGCAGCAACATATCGAGCAGCATCGGATGCAGCTCCGCGAGGTCCTGGTGGCGGAATGGCGGTTGAGGCTGTTACGCCCTACCGCCGGCCTCAGCACCATCGAGGCGATCCGGCCAGTGCTCAACCGCTGGCTCGGGAGAAGGCACGGCTCCCTGACGTTTCGGGCGACGCAGGTGCTCTCGGGGCATGGTTGCTTCGGGAAGTACCTGTGTCGCATAAACAGGAAGCCGGACGCCCGGTGTCACCACTGCGTCGACTGCCGGGAGGACACGGCGTGGCACACGCTGGCAGAGTGTGCCGCTTGGGAGGAGCCGCGCCGTGCCCTCATCACCGAAGTAGGCAACGACCTGTCGCTGCCGGCCGTCGTGACCACGATGGTCGGCGGCGCAGAGTCCTGGGACGCAGTGGTCTCCTTTTGCGAAATCATCTCGCAGAAGGAGGCTGCGGAAAGGGAGAGAGAGATCTCGACTCTCTACCCGGCCCGCAGCAGACGCACCGGGCGTCGGAAGAGGGCGGACAACGCCCTCTTCCGGCCCCCCTAAATGGGTCCAGGGGCGACGGATTCGGGGACATCCGTCGCCCCCCAACATCAGGACCCGAGAAGGCGGCGCGCGTAGTGTTCCGCGTGCGCCGCTTACAGACGTTGCGGGGGGAGTACACCTCACTCCCCCCGCCCGAGACGGGGCCCGCGCAAGCGGGCTGCCGGGGTTGTGGAAGAATAATGTGTTTCCGCGACCCCGGCGTAGGTGTGAGATGGAACACCGGGGTGGTTTTTAGTCAGTAAGAGTCTGACAGACCCCTCCGCCCGCCCCAGGGCGGAGGACATCCATGAGGATTTTCCACCCCGGGAACAAAAAAAAAAAAAAAGGGAGACGGCCTCTGCGGACTGAGCCGCTCGGCATCAGCGCGGAAGGAGGCTTTCCCTGTGCTGGCGGTCGCTCGCGCGTTTCGCGAGTTTGGGAGAGGAGGACTTCGGGGCCTTAGGACAGCCCCGGTTATTTGCCGGGTGTCCCGCTTGGCCGCATAGTACACAGCTGGGAGGCTCTAAACATTGTTCCCTATCTTTAGGGCGGGTACAGTCGGCGGTGCCATGCTCTCCTAGACACTTGACGCATCTAGGGGTGGCATAGCAGTTGGACTGCAAGTGACCATATAATTGGCAGCGATGACACTGTCCAATTAATTGAGCTCTGTAAGGCTTCTCTATTGAGATGCCTGAGAGCGAACACACCGACTTCACCTTGAAGATCGGGTGGTGACCTTCCGTGGGGTCACAGATGACTAGAACCATGTCGTACACAAGGCCCTATCTCGCTTTATGCAAGCGATGGACGGCGGATACGGGAACGCCTTGAATAAGGTCGCTCTTAATCTCCTCGGTGGAGATTTCCTGGGGTACGCGCCTAATGACGACGCGAGTGGGGATTTCCTCCGGAAAGGAGTACGTGTGAAAGGAATAGTTCCTTTCACGCAGGGCGCGGGAGAGATCCCTAAAGTCCGTAGACGTGGGGACGGTAACTTTGATCCCCTGGAGGGTGGATCGGGCGTTTGTGTAGTTGATCTTGCGATCAACACACATCCTAGAGATTTCTGTCCATTTTGATTTGTCTTGGACGTAGATCGGGTGAAGGGGCTTTTGTTTCTTCGCGGTAGGAGCGGGTGGGCAAGCCATCGGACTGGTGGAGCGACTGGCGCGCGGACTAGGGGCGGAAGTAGAGTTGGACGACAAGGTATTGGTGTCCTGTTTCTGGGCCTTGGTGACCGGGCCAGCGGGGGCGGAGGATTTAGCCTTCCTCTTGCCTCCTTTAACGACGACTTGGAAGTCGTCGTCGCTGGAGGAGGAGGTGCGGGCTTCGTCCTGGGAGCGTGGGACTGACGTGTCCATGCTCTCCGCCGTATTTGTTCCTGCGGCGCGCAGCTGCGTTGTCTCTGAGACAATGGCGGCCGGAACAATAGAGGCCGTGACAATGGCGGCAGGGACAAAGGCGGGCGAGACAATAGGGGCCGGAGTTTTATCTACCGGAACAAAGGCGGGTGTAACAATGGGGGCCGAATTAGCGGTCGGAACATTGTTTGCCGGAACAAAAGGCGGAATGCCTTGTTTGCATGCAGGTGGCGATAGCGGGCTTTCAAGCGCGTCACTGAAGTTAGCGAGTGCGCCTTGAGACAGAGTGGGACTGGAACATTGGCTTATTTTGGCGCCATATTTCGCCAAAAACTCGGGGTCCTTTAATAGGACCTCTTTGAGGAACGCCAAAAGGATGGCGTCCTCCATGGTCGGAGGAGGGGGAGCTACTTCGGGGACGGAATGGTGGAAAGAAATTTCCACGATAACCTAACCCTATACCTATCTCCCCGGGTGTGTGTGACCCTCTCTGTCGGGTGTAGACAGAGATGTGAGTACCTATTGGTGAGCCCTAAGCTTGTAACCCGTCGCCAGTCTTATTGTGCGAACGGGGCCCTGACCAGTCTAGCGCGAAGGGTGTAGACACACCCTAAAGACACTAGGTGAGTAGCTGGAAAGCAAAACTGTCACCAGAGCCGACTAGGAGATCCCTCAAGGCCGGATATCTGGGACCCGTCCAATTAACTGCCTCGCCCTGAAGGGGTTCGGCGGGTGTGATTGGGACAACACCCCACTCGGCTTCGTTGGCACCGTAAGGTTTCAACCGAGGACCACGAAACTGTGGTTTTACCCAGAAGGGGCCTAGTGAAGCTACTCACAAATCGCGGGAAAAAGAAATAAGATTTGCCTTGAAAAAGGCACTTTTTGATTGATTAAAATCAAATCAATTTCTTGACTTGATTTTAAATCGGAGTAGTCGGGGCGACTACGATGAGGTCACGTGGTTGCGAGCGGGAGAGCGCACAGACACGTCCGTCCGCGGCGAGAGTCGAGCGTCGAGTCGGGAAGATTTTGATCGCGAGCTTTTTAATTTGATTGGCTACTTGGTGTCAACTCCTTTACGGAACCAAAGAAGCATCAACGCTGAATGGTATACTACCAAATGTTCGGCAGAAGTTTATTCTGTTGTGAGCACCAAGTGACCAAACACAGGGCTCCGCGGGCTACTGCTCCATCATGACAACGCGCCTTCGCACACCGCGCTCAAAACTAGTGACTTCCTGGACAGCACGCCGGTCAAACTCCTGGGTCACCCTCCTTACAGCCCTGACCTAGCACCGTGTGACTTTTTTTATTCCCGAAAATAAAAAATCTGCTCAAACGGATACAATTTTCGTCGCTGGAAGATGCGCTGTTAGCGTTCGAGGCTGTAGACGAGGTGTCTACGGCGGACTGGAAAAAGTGTTAAAACTGGTTCAGACGCATGAAACTTTGTATATTGGCTAGTGGAGAGTACTTTGAAAAGATTTAATAAACAAATATTTACTTAAAGAACATAAGTTATTATTTTTAAAACTTTCTGAGTGTCCCACGTATGTTGCAGATGGATTGTCAAAACGGCGTTTTACAAAGCGGCCGGTGAGCGCTACTTTCAAGTTGGTCGCAGTTACTTGGCTATTTAGTATTTTAAGGACTGTCATCTATAAAACTGTGATAAGTTATCAGAGTTATAAAGAAGACAGTCCTAAATGATTGAACGATTTGATTTGAGGGATAATTTGAATATAAATTTATAATATAAAATATAAGTGGTAACTTTTACCACTGATAAATTTATATTCAAATTGTCCCTAAAATCACTGTTTTACTTGAGTCAGGGTAATTTTCACTCATATTACTCGTTTTACTCATTCCGGTTTTGGACGCCAATAATGTTGTGTGATGGCATACAGTTTAATCTGCCGTTTCATTTCACGCTGTTTTACAAAACCTCTAATCGATGACCAACGACAAACGCGTCGTGCGTCGTTGGCATTGATAAACGTTCAGTAATTACGTAAAACTGCTAAACGTCCTTCAGTTGACTTGCTTAACGGACCTGTTAGTTTTACATAGCAGTAGTTACTGTAAAGCAGCGGATTCGACAATCCATCTGCGACACGTATGTTGCCAATATTGACAGCTTAATAATGAAATGTTAAATGAAGTTTAGTCTTTACAACACATAATCAGGTTATTGGTACAGTTGTGTACGTAGTACGTATTGATTGAATTAGTGTGGTAAGTTAGTTTCATGAAGTAAAAAGAAACTTGAAAACAGTATTAAATTGCATATTAAAACTTTAGTAATACTAGCCTGTTTGAACACATATACAGAAAAAAGTTAACAAAATCACTTTCCTTAATTTTGGATTACATTTGAATTTTTTATTTTACGTTATTATTTATTGTTTTTAGAATAGTTAATTGTATTCGTCCCAAATGGCCTTATTTTGTTATTTCCTTCTTTAGCACATTTTTTGTTGCAATTTAGTGTTTTTTTTTTGCTAGTTTACTGCAAGAAGCTTTTTTGCGTGGTTTCTGAA
Source organism: Dasypolia templi (assembly GCA_963555695.1). Classification (NCBI taxonomy): domain Eukaryota; kingdom Metazoa; phylum Arthropoda; class Insecta; order Lepidoptera; family Noctuidae; genus Dasypolia; species Dasypolia templi. The sequence goes on from OY743166.1 coordinate 3,203,639, forward strand.
ATATTTAATGATAAGTTAGTGGCTTTTATATTGCTCGTCAGTACAGTTAAGTAATTCGTTGTTTTGGCTATAAACCTTTACTGTTACATTTACAGCATACTTACTTAAGTTCTTCAGTTTCCTAACTCTGCAAGCTAAGTCGGTAGGTAACTCCGGTTCTTTCCCGGATAATTTAATTTCTGGCTTTATCCTTCAAAGATACTCCGATCATAGCTCGCTTCATAGCGCGCTGAGCGAATTTGAGTTTGTGGACCAGCCCGACTGTAAATGTCCACGTTTTGGCACCGTATGTCATAACGGGCAACGCAATGGTTAATAAGGTCTTCAAACCTTGCGGGATAGGCGACGAGAAGACTTGACTAAGTTTTCCAAACGCTGCCCAACCCAACTGGATCCTTTTGTCGGCTTCTTTCTCAAAGTTGTGTCTACCGAGCTGGATGACTTGTCATATGTAGACATACTCCTTCACAACTTCGAGAAGCGACCCTTCCGTTTGGATTGGGTTTGGCAAGACGTGTGAATTTTACATGACTGCCTATGAAAAGATTAACATAGATTGTTTTGCTCAGTATGTTACTTTTCTTCATTATTTATTGTGCGATGTGGAACTTGGAAGCCACGTGATCGTAGAAAATTGCATGTTACGCCGTAGCTAAGCGCGTAGCAACCAAAACTTTCTCAAAATTTGTAAAACTACTTTTGCTCAATAAAAGTTTTCACTTTCCAACGTCTATTTCATTTTAAAATAACAAATAATTTCTTAACAGTTTTTTTTTATTTAGGGCCGATTTTTCAATCCTCAGTTAAGTCTTCGAAAAGTTATCTAGAGCATAAAATTATCTTGCTGTTTATCAGGCGAATAATTATTTTCAATTTTTCAATCATATATTAACTAGAGAATAGCTATCTGTGGTCTATGCTAGCGAACTTCACACTGTCTATGTGCAAGCGAGATGCACAGATACAGTATTCAAGGTGATAGATGGGAGCAGCAACAAAACGTATTAACCTCCAATTGTTACATAAAAAATGCCGCCAGGTTCATAACACCGAAGGGTGAGTAGTAGTTTTTTGGTGGCACACACAATTCCTGGAACCATAAAAAAAATGAAGATGTAGGTTATGATCTAATTTCATTATTATAGATAAAGATAAGGGTGCCTAGAAATTATTTTTAACAGAGATTATTTACGTTTCTGTTTCGTGTTTAGTTTTATCCTCAATCAATGAAAGTAAGTATGCCATGGTATCTTTTTTCAAGCAAAATCTTCTCCAAAATTCATTGTCGTCCCATGTGTTGAAATTATCAAGACTCTTTCGTAAAACTTGTTTTTTTTCTCTCAGGTGGGTTTAAATAATTAAGGATTTCACATTCTTCTCCTATTGCTAAGTAGTCAATTGTTTCAAACCCATACATCTTAACAAATTACTGGACCTGTGTCACTTTACTAAAACTACAAAACGAATGAAACACGCAAACATAACCTTAAACGTCATACGTAACGGAGGGATAAAACCCTAACTGGCTCTCAAGGAAGCGACTCGACGACAGTTAACTACTATCTGACCATTGAAAAACTGAGAATTTTACTATCTATGGAATAAAGGCTATCTGGTTGTTTATCTGAGGATTGAAAAATTGGCCCTTAGACTATTACGTAGTTATTACTCTGTGATTTTAAATTTGCTAGACCAAAATGACAGCTTCTAATATAGTTCGTGCAAGTTGTACGTACATTCTTAACTAAACAAATTCTACACATTGGCAGTTTTTCAATCTCAAACTTAAACGTTTCGCTTAAAGTTATTCGATGGAAGCTGTCATTTTGGTCTAGCAATAATAAAGTCTGAGTTTTATGCAGTAGTAATATATAGTTATCACAGCAACAAAAAGCTAACTTCTGTGATTAAAAACGTTCAAAATCTAGTCGTTATCTCATTTCAGCGACAATCAATGTCAGAAAATTGGTAAAAATGTAGGAAACGTAAATGTATTTTAGAAAGATTGAGAATGCGAACATTCTTAAAAATATGGGGTTAACTAGTAAAATAAGAGCATAATTATATATAGTAATTAATATCGTCTAATAAATCTATTAAAATTCAAAGAGTAACTTCTTCAACTGCATTTAAAAAGTAATCACACCTCAACCCCATCATCCGAATTTTACTTTCCACAAAACTTTTATTTTCCCCCCCTACGTCGCCACCCTCGTGTCCTGGTTCCCACGGCTGACTGCATTACTTGCTCTACAGTTCACGCAAACGTGCCAACAGCAATTGGGTCAAATTGAAATCAATAGTCCTTTGTTAACAATACTTACAGCGAGTTGCAATGAAATAACGAGTGGCATGTTTTTTTTTTTTCAAATTGAAGCAAGAAACGAATTAAGTAGCAATACAATGTATCAAATTGATCCAGTCACCTGGTTGTGGACATCACACAGACAGTGGCTCCATATAAAAAACTGGTATACAGCTGCATCTGATTACAGCTGAAGCCGAACTCAATATAGTTGGGAATAGATTAGGCGAATAATGACACTGTGTTAAAAAAACATAAATTCAAAGCACAACACAAGTGTGCGCAGGAGCGACACGACCTGATCCCACCATCTCCCTTTCACTACTGGACTACCAGGCGGACTGCAGGGTACCATCTGCACTTGGTTGAAATCCCGACCAGTCGTACTCAGCGCTTCTCCTCCACATTTATTATGCGCACGGCCAAGTGTGGAACTCTCTGCCAGCGTCTATGTTCCCTACAACGTATAACACGTCGTCAGCCTTCAACGCTAGAGTGAATAGGCATCTAGGCACGCTCGTTCCATCATGGACCTCATCCATCGCTTTACACCAGGCGAGATCTAGGTAAAGAGCTGGCACATTTTGTAATAATAATAAAAATCAATTTCAAATATAATTATTTCAATCAATGAAGGTTTACAGTTGTTTCAGTAATAATATTCTGGCGTGGAATCATATTTTTTCTGTGCTTCTAGTATGGCTGTCAAATGATTGATTCGCAGAGTCTCGTGGGAAACCGCCACGTTTCTTGTTGTCTTCACATCTGTAACCTGAAAAAAATATGATAATGACGCTCTCAAAGCTCACAAACTCAAATAATCAAATGTATGTATGTATGTATTGGGTTTTTACGTCAGGAATTTCTCATTGCAGTCCGGAATCTGGATTTGAGCCCGGTTGACAGCAATAGACTCGCCCCCTATTACATGGGACTTATACATAACTGGCGAAATGGAAGTGTAATTCTACCTAACCCTTTGGGGATAACAGGCGTGATGTTATGTTTTGATGTGTTATGTAAATGTATATGGTTGAAATTGTTTAAGACACGGAATTCCATAGTGCAATTACAAGTCGTAATATATCATTTTTTCAGTATTTCTTCCTTACATTTGTTGTTGTTGTTTGACATATAATTTTCTTCTCTTTCCGCCCGACAATAGTCCTAAAGAGTCTGGCCATCAAAAAGTATAGGATCTCCACAAAACTGACGAAACTTGCACCGAGAAACAGACCAGCTGCTCCTCCGAATGATACTGCAAAATAATGTTGGGTTATTAAATACCACAATAGTATTGGTTAGGAACGAATGGTCACAGTACCCTGCATAAAAATGTTTTTTTAAACTTAGTGGCAGCTAGCAAGCTATTGTTTTAATGACACTCAATTGGGACTGCCAGATGCCTTAAATGAATCTTTCAACTCACTTTTACATGCAAATTAATATTAAATGCCTTATAATATAACGTAGTATTTAACTAAATGGCACCCACCTAGTTTTTTTTTTATAATCTCTAGTTGGGCGCCACAAAACTTGATGGCGCCCAGTTGGGCCTACCTTGAAAAAAAAACAATATTGTCTTAAGATACAGTTCAGTTTACGTACAAACTCTACGATTCGATGGCTGAGTGATTGGCTGCTACGCCACGCGTCATAGGTTCCATTCCCACTATACAGATGTATATATTTGGGTTTGCTCTGGAACTCACGACGTTAGTGCACCTATGTTAGATTTGTGTTTATGTGCTGAAGAGAAAATTTTGCTGTAAGGTTGTGAACACAACTACGATACAGCATTTTGTTTGCGTGTGACTAACTTTTTCGTTAATGATAAACAAATTAATTATATGTTTATGACTGTGTCTACGTACCAACGAGATCCTGAAAGTGGAACACAATCTCCCTCGTTTACCTGGTCCGCGGCGCTTGTAGAGTGAACTTGACGGAGCCGTGCAGATTAAATGGGTGACGATCCCTGAATGGAATTATCTTATTAACAGCTTTAGCTAGCAGAGTGTGGGTGGTGTAGGATATAACTTAATATACGCGGTTTATTACCTACGTGACGCGTTCGAGATGAGCAATCTTGGTTGAGGAAGGGAAGGCAAAGGACCTGGAATACCGGTGTAGGCTGCTTAGCTATCTGGCTTGGCGTATGTGCCTAAATGCGATTCTCTTCTGCGCGAGGTCACTGTACTTCATTCACAGTTGGTGTTCGTTCAAAGTTAATAGTTTACAGTATTATTTATATATATATATATATATATAAATAGGTTATTCAATAGCGTCTCGTCGGTGAATATTTTTCCTAAATTGCGTCGATGTGCGTGTCAACTCGCTGTTAGCGGAAATCGTCCACGGTAGCCAAAGACTTTCTTGTCTTTCGACCATTGTCTTCGGGTTATAGGAGAGAAAGGGACAGGATAAAAGAAACGGAACAAAATGTCATCATATTTTTTATTTTTTTAAATTAATGAATTTGCGTACTAGGCCTTGTAGACTTTGAGAGCCAAATTATTGTATGCTACATTTTTGTCTTCAAAAATTGGCTTCAAACCTGAACATACCTATACCTACTGATCAGGTGAGAAGATAAGCATTAGAAAGCTATCCCGATCGCTCTAAAACTACCCCTCGAATCCTATTCATTACCTTTTCATTTTCAGAAATATTAGTTCCAAAATACTCAATTTAAATTAACTCACCAGATCTGATCAGTAGTGGAAATCTCCTTGTAGATACAGTCAATACATTGCTGTGCACACGCACACTTCTGTCCATTATTGTTGGATAGCTTTTGTTTGTGGTTGGCTAAGCATGCCATGCCTGCAGGAGTGCATTTTGGACCCTCTGAAAATAAAAGGACCGCATTAAGTTCTTCATAAGACGCGATTGCTACGATTTTGGTTTCTGAGCTGCAAGTCATGGGTTGGAACTCCGTGAGAAGGACGCTTTTTCAAAGAGTAAAATTAAGTAGGTTACCTTCATAAAAATAGTAGAAGGGCACGCAGTCACAGAACTCCTTCGCCAGTTTACTTCTACATGACAGGCGACATGTATTTGTGCTGTGCACCTTAGTAAAAGAAACAAAATTAATTTATCAAGTACATTTCTGTCCCGTAGCTTGAACATCACTTCATTGAAAGAAGCTTTTTCATCTTATTTATATGAGTGAGCGTGTGGCTTAATAATTATCGATGACGGTCGATCACCGTTAAGCTACTTCTGCCAAAGTCGGTCAAAGATGGCTGACCATCCATTAGACATACAGACCTTGTCCGTGCCTCGGAAGGCACGCTAACCCGTTGGTCCCAGCTGTCATTCGTAGATCTTTGACAGTCGTTACAGGGCGGCAGAAGCCTGAAAGTCGGACAAGCAGTCTACCAAGGGGGATACGTATTACCCAGTAACTAGGCTGTGGAGGTCAGATAGGTCCCCTGTAAAATACTGGTATTCAGCTGGATTCAGTTAGACTATAAGCCGACCCCGACATAGTAGAGAAATGGCAGGCAGATTGATTGATTATGAGCAAGCGACCTTTCTTATCCACACGAACCTGCCTTCTGGAAGGGGCATTTAGATTCAATATTCTTTTCGTTCCTTGTACATTCCATTCTTCCATTGAAACAGAATGTGGAAAAAATAACTGAAGTTAAGTGGCAGAAAACGTTTTTAGCCGCTTTGATGTTAAATCATTTAGTACCCACCTTTCGACCACTAGCAGCCGGCTCATCAATATACGAGCACCCTCGTCTCGTCGGCTGCAACTCCTTAACTCCTCGCCCACAACGTAACTCCATGACGCTCAGTTCAGTGTTCCTGACGAGGGTCAGACGGACCTCCGATGGAGAGTGAGTGAGATCCATCACGTCGTATGGGGAATGGACGTAGAACTGAAAGAATTACATATAAAAAATCAGATTAATGTTAGTATCTTTTCGCAATAGTAAAGGCTTGGTTAGACGGGTAGGTTTTATCCACGAGATAAATCTGTCAGATTTGTTGATCGAAACATATCCAGGAATCAGGCCAAGATTGTAGCCCATAAAAACTTGTGTTTATGTGTATATTGTATTAATTTTTACCGAATTCCCAAAATTCAACATCTTCTACCATTTTAAAATACCTAAATAGGTCTATTACTTACATCAGCACTGGCTGGCACGTCCATGATGATATAGCAACTTAGTGAGGAATATTTACATGTCTCAGGCCAACGGAGGGTATCGGTGAGGTTAACATTCCTGAAAAGGAGGTTTTTAACTTTATATCATCATCATCATTTCAACCGAAAGACGTCCACCGCTGGTCATAGGCCTCCCCATAGCACCGCCGCTTCGACAGGTTCTATGCCTCCCGCATCGCGGTACGCGGTTGCCACTACAGAACCTTTCGGCTCTCGATTAATGTGCCCTGCCCACTGCCACTTAAATTGAATTGAAATGATGTTATTAGCATTACATTATAGTCAGCCTGTGCGCTGCTGTAAAATATGTGTGTTTAGTTGTAGGGAATAATTGAAAATAAAGGTATTCTTGTTAAATGGAAAAGTACCCGAAATATAATGTTTTTTTTTCTCTGGAAGCTACATCTGCCAACAAACTGCTTTGCCATTTGCCAGACTTTTTTTTTGTAAGACTATATAAAATGTCAGAATAAACCTTTTTTTGATTTAATGTCAACCCTATTCGAGCAAGTCTTTTTTATCAAGCTTGGCAGCTTGAAACTAGCGCTTGCGAAGCAGTGGTATTTCTGGTTAATCGCATAACTGAACAGACAGCTGTGCTGCTGGTGAGTTGGTATCGCCACTTCGTCACAGCTAAAACCTAGTGTTTTAGATGGGACGATAGAAAGTGGTGAAGGGCGGGCGTGTTGGGTGATTGTCTTGCGTAATTTCGACGTATGAAAAGTGCTGCTTAGCAGGTTAGGTTTATTTTATTTTATTTATTAGGGATTAAAAACAGTTATACATTACAGCATTTCCAAAAACCAATTACAATTCAGTCGAAAAAACGTATAACCCACACTATTGTCCACGAAGGAATGAGAGAACGAACGTATGTTAAACAAGAAAAAAAAAATGGAAAACAAAAAACAAACACCTGCCTTACTTCTACAACGCGCGGTGTAGAATAGACGAGGTGCACACACCTCCCGCCGAATTACAGTCCTAGGTACTACATAACATAATCTATTAGAGAGCTCAATACAATTAAACTTGTTGTTGCGTATACTGTACAGCATCATAACCATAATCAATGAACGTCTGGAATCCAATCTCAATATTTCGTAATGCTTTAACAAATCTGCATAGGGAATCCTTGCATGGAAGCACTTTTATTACGTGGCACGAAGAAATTTTTTCTGAACCGTTTGTATAGAATGTTTATATTTGTCGATTACGATTAACGGGCACCAGATAGGTACCGCGTATTCCAACTGAGAACGGACTAGAGTTTTATATAAGAAGAGAAAAGTAGAAGGTTTTTTGAAGTCCTTACAAGACCGCATGACAAAACTATACATCTGAAAGGCTTTGTTAATTATGTTGTCGATATGGGTGTCTAAATGTAATTTGCAATCAAGTAGCACGCCAAGATCTCGTGTGCACTCAGATTTTTTCAGTTGAATGTCGTTCAAGGAATATTGGAAGTTAATCCTATTTTTGTTTTTAGTAAATGAAATGAATGAGATGATTTTGGGAGACTAAGATGTAGTTTATTGACCATACAGTATTGTGATAGCCTGCATAAGTCTTCTTGTAGTAGCATACAATCCTGAGAGTTCGCACACGCCTTATAGATTTTAATGTCATCGGCGTACATTAGAAATTCAGAGTTGACTATGCAAGATTTTATGTCGTATATAAATAAAATAAAATAAATAAAATGGGCCCAAGACAAATCCCTGAGGCACACCTGACTCGACGACCACATAATCAGATTCGAAACCATTGACAACAACCTTTTGAGTTCTACGAAATATGTATGATGCAAACCATCTGAGTAAATTGCCTCTTATGCCATTGAAAGCAATTTCATCGAGAAGCAACTTGTGGTCCACCTTGTCAAAAGCCTTCGGAAAATCAGTGTATGTATACAGCATCAACCTGCGTGCGCATGTCCATGTTTTCAAACAAAAATTGGGTAATAATTATTAAGTTTGTGCTACTGGATTTGGATTTAACGAAGCCATGTTGCTCGGGTATAATAAGGTGATTTAACTGTGAAAATGAGTGACAGTGCACTAGATTCTCAAAAAGCTTGGGCAAGGTGGCAAGATAGATATGGGTCGATAATTCTCAACTTTACCTGTCTCACCACTTTTGCGAATGGGCGTGATGAAAGCCATCTTCCAAACAGAAGCGAAAATCCCTTCCTTGAGACATTTATTAAATATTATGTGTAAAGGAACACAGATATTTTGTGCCGTATTCTTAAATAAAGAGGGGGGTAGTCCATCCGGACCAGCTCCCTTTGTTAAGTCTAGTGAGGTAAGCGCCTTAAGTATGCCATTCTTTTCAAGTTCAATATCAGGAATGCATAAAGAGTTCTCGTCAAGGGTCTTAGGGGGTGTCCACGTGTTAGGGTCAAAGGTTGAGGGTAGGTTGAAGATGTGATTTTTGAAATATTTGTCTGTCGCAAGAACGCAAATAACGCAATGAATGTTGTTGAACTGTCAACATTTAAGCCACGTTTACCACCATTTTACCCAGCTGAACCTGGGGGTCTCACAAACTCCGATCACCATTCACTTGCCATGCGTGATTTTTAAAAGTGAGAGAGTATTTTAGCTAAACTATTCGTGTGCCTGATGGGTAATCCCATCGAACTAATAGCTAATAACTATTATTAAACCTCTTTAATGAAAGTATTTTCATAAACACTTCCCTACAGCTTACATAGGAAACTCTTGAGCAAAATTTCTAGTTTTCTGACCCAGCGATTTGGGCTGTACGTTGTCTGTCATTGAGATTGAGTGACAGTTAATTAAAGATTTTTGTTTAGTAGATTACAAAGACACTATTCTTTCTAATACTTTTTAATCGAACAACTGTACTCTTTCACAATCCAACAACGACTGCCTTTGCACCAGAAATAACGATAATGTCACAACCGTTATTTCTAAGTGTTGCCAAAGCATAAAAAATAAATTCAGTGGCCATAACGAAAACACATTTAAAATTTTGTTTATAATTTGTACTTTGACGGTGTTGCCATAGTGGATATTATAATTCGATTTCAAATAATATATTTCTTTAAATTATATCAAAGAAATCACGAAAAGATGTTGATCTTAATCTTACCCAATAGCAACATCTCCTAAAGCGAGAGAATTAGTAACGTAGCAGGCACCAGCTTCAGTCAGCACTGGGATCCATTTGTAGATGACTTCCTCCGAAGACCTGGTCTTGAGGTTCAAATCTGGCATTACCTGGTGAAGATTTATTTTATTACGGCCTGGAGTAAAATAGTAGTTTATGAAACTGTTGAAAAATTGGGGTTTTTAAATCGTATCACACGATTGTTTTAATACCCAGTTATGTGGAGTTTCATACATATCTCCTCTCCTACATTTTTGATTAAAAAGAGTTGTTTGAAAACTGTGTTTCGGTAAAAAAGAAAAGCATCGTGAGTTTTGATTAAAATTGGCATAAGGATAGACCAAGACCTAGGTACTGTACCGGTAATAAGCGGTTCTTGCTATTTCGGTACTTGGGATTCAGACGGGTACCCGTACTCCACCTAACTAGTACCGGTAAAAATTTCAATGGTATTATAATATGAGTACTTTTTAACTACTCACATCCACAGATATCCCAAACATGTCCACATTGTTCTCCAAATCGCTGAACTCCTGGAACCTCTCCAGGTGAAACAGGTCGGAGTTGGTGATAGCTTCCACTAGCCGAGCGTAGTAATCATACTTGTCATCAGTGGGGTCGGTGTTGAAGTGTTTCTTGATGACGGCTGGTAACTTGGCTTTGTTGAGGCGGTTCTGGGTGATAGATAGTTAATAGATCTTAGTAAGTATTATATTTGATAGCATTGCTGGCCACGTGGTAAGGCCCTTACGAGTTGTAGGTAGTGGGTCCAAACTCAGGCAGGCGATTTATTTGTGTAAATAATTTCATCACCACTGCTCTCAAAACGGTGAAGGAAAACATCGTGAGGAAACCAGCGGGTCCTGGAACGAAAAATATCGAAGACATACGACATTTACCAACCCTCAATGAGATCGCGTGGTTACAGAAGAGAGGAGGCCTGTGTCACAGCAGTGGGAACATTATAGTCGGGTTATGCTGAGGCGGTATCTACAACGCCACCTGCGAACGTCACGCAAAATCCCGCACCGCGCAAGCAGTTATGTTTAAGCTTAATGTTTCGCTGATGGTGGCGCGTGTGTTGGATCATTTAGCTCCCTTCAAAATGGTTGAGTTGAATGGTGCTAATCCATGCGTCATGTTCGTGAACGGGCGCCGTCAGTTGAGACTGGTCATCTCTTAGCTGCCACGCACGGCGTATTTTAATTAAATTTTATTTTCGAATTGTTTTAATATTTAAATAACGGACGCTTTTAACGTTCTGCATCGTTCTCACATGCATAAATTCAACATGAATGATGTAACCAATCTATTGTAAACATAATTTGATTTAAAAGAGTGTCCGTGGAGTTTCTTGCCCGTTCTTCTCCATAGGTACCTACTACGCTTTGGAATGGGCAACTAGCTTCATCTTTCTGACCGACCGACCTTGACAATTCAAAAGTGCCTGTAATTGGTTTATTTGAAATAAATGCTTTGAGTATTTTTGAGTTTTGAAGCCCCATGTAATATGGGGGGAGCCTTTTTCCATCAACGGGACACAAATCCAGAAGCGAAATGGAATGTATAACCTACAGACTAAACACCTTATAACACATCGTGATAGCTGGCACACTGAACCGCCAGGATCTGAAGTCTTTCTCCAGGGTCACGACTGTGGGAGAGTCGTTGTAGCGCTGCAGCTGTCCCAAGGATACGTCCACGGCTCCCCAGGTAGCTAGGGCTGTTGCTGCAAGCCATAGGATCCTACAAAGTTGGGGTAATGTTATTTAGTTTTCGCTTGGTGGCCCCATGGTTACGGCCCCGATAATGAGTTAAAGGGGCTTTTCTTTGTGTATCTGTTTTCATAACCAATGCTCTTAAAACGGTGAAGGAAAACGTTGTGAGGAAACCGGTATGACCTAGAACCAAAAATTTGAAGACGTGACATCTACCAACCCGCACCGCATGGTGGATTACGGCTCACTCCCTTGAAGAGAGGTGGCCTGTGTCACAGCAGTAGGAACGTAATGGGCTGATAATACAGGCAACGCACAACCGGTCGCTGTGACGATGTATGGAAGCCTGAATCCAGCATTTTTTTCGGTTGAGATGGTAATGAATCAAACTCACGTGTAGAGGCAACCCATTTTGACGATTTGTTGCAGAACTACAATACGTCGTTCTTTGGTTATTTATTAAATAACGCACCGTTATCAAGGATCCGCTGTCCGTCCGTCCGTCTGTCTGTCACAGGGCTGTATCTTTTGGACTTCAACTATTATGAAACAAGTTTTCGTACTACCATGGCCGCTTTAACATCAAATAATAAAAATAATGAAAGTTAAAATTTGTTTATACCCATTAAATATTTACCTTTTTTGTTATCCTACAAGAAACGTGTTTTATTATCGGCGGTTTTAGAAAATATTGCACGGTGGTATCTACCCATCGTGTGCGAGTACAACTCGCGCTTTTCAGATCTACGTTTGGTCTTGCAAAATGAAGTTGCAAAGCTGTATGACATAAATTCAATTCCTTAGAATTTTCACTGGTCATCCTGCAGTAAGTTGACTCACACAGTACCATTTTCAAAAACAAGATCATATAACTACAACCATTGAATTTATCTTCCTAATGTGACTTGTTCCTTCAAGTTTCCATCAAATATCAGGATCGCCAACCCTTTGTACCATGGAAAGGGGACGTTGCAGTAGTTAAGCTAAAAAACGGATATAAAGGTATTGTTTTACCGTTCAATCCAGTGTCTTCGTGGCGCAGCAATATGGTTGAATCCATGGATACTGGTCTCTTGGCAGAAGTCTTTTCCACACTTGACAACGGACTTCACTATAGAGGTCACACATTTAGTAATGGTCCAATGTTCCTTCTCAGGTGATATATTATAGTCCGTGTTAGACATTGCTTGAATTTCCTTCAATAAACCGTGATGAGATGGCACACTATGTGACAAGCGACTGAAACAACTCGCCCACGAGACGCAACGAGAGGCTGTCGATGTGGTCGACAATCCTAACTAATATTATAATTGCGAAAGTAAGGCCCGGTTTTCACCAAAGCGGAGAGGAGCGTAGACGAGAGGAGATGTGTTTTGAAAAACCAACCCGATTTAGTTATTTCCACATCTCCTCTCCGCTAAGCTTCGATTGAAATGGATCAAGCGGAGGGGAGAAGAGATGTCTCATCTTTCAATAGAATTTTGTGCCGTGAGCTGACAAGAGCCGGCCGGACGGCGGCGTGGCGCGGCGGGGGTTCCCGCGCTCTCGCGTTCAGTTACGCGCTGCCTTCTCCTCGCGCACTTCACTGATTTCGAGCTCACATCTCCGCAACACACAGCTCACATCTCCTCACCGCTACACATCTCCTCTTCGCTTTGTTGGAAATAACCTGCCAGCTTGCAGTACATCTCCTCTCGTCTCCGCTCCTTTCCGCTTTGGTGGAAACCGGTCCTTAGTTTGTTTGATACGCTATAACGGTAAAACGGCGGAACGGATTTAGGTGAAATCTGGCAAACAGATAGACCATGACCTTGGTAAGAACATACGCTTCTTTTTATCTTGGATCGCAGCCGTATTCGCGGCAACAACTTGTTTCATATATTTTGTTCAAAACAACAGGCAACACACAAACAACACAACAGACAACAAACTCAAACTCAAAACTCAAACTCAAATCATTTATTTCAATTAAACCATTTACAGGCACTTTTGAATTGTCAAGGAGTCGGTCAGTCAGAAATATGAAGCTAGTTGCCCATTCCAAAGCGTAGTAGGTACCTATGGAGAAGAACGGGCAAGAAACTCCATGGACACTCTTTTAAATAATAATGTTTTTACATATATCTTAGTTACATCGATTAATGTTGACACTATAAGTGAGAACGATGTACAAAAAACCGTACACGTTAAAAGCGTCCAGAGTGCATCAAAACATAATTAAAAACAATCCAGCTAATTAATTATTAAAATAAGCCGTGGCAGCTAAGAGATGACCAGTCCCAACTGACGGCGCCCGTTCACGAACATGACGCATGGATCAGCACCATTCAGCTCAACCATTTTGAAGGGAGCTAAATGATCCGACACACGCGCCACCGTCAGCGAGACATTTGAGTGAGCATGACATACTATCAGCCGCCAAGGCACATTCAAGTCAATCTATGACATTACCCGGTAAATGGTAGCTATATAGTACAAAGTACTCACATCTGTGCAATGCATCTATATAATAAAAAGGAGATTGAGTTTATATAATGCAAATAAATTCTTACTATCTTCAGCAGCTTCAACAGTGATTCGAATGTCAATTAATTAGTTGTGGTGTGGAGCAGGACCGGCATTAAGCCAGGCATTTTTATCAGTTATGTAATCCTCCAACCTATAATATGCCTGCCTGTATAGTGTGCGTTTGACAAAGGATTTGAATTTTGTCTCATTCAGTTGAAGTATGTGGGGAGGTATTTTATTATAACATTTTAGACAGTACCCCATGAAAGATGAGTCTACTTTAGCCAGTCTGAAACCTGGTTGAACTAATAGGTCCCGATTTCTAGTACTATAATTATGTCTTTCACCTCTTTTACTGTAAAGATGTAAATTTTTTCTTACGTACATGATGTTTTCATAGATGTATTGACAAGGTACAGTCATGATGTTAATATCCTTAAACAATTCCCTTAGAGAAACACACAGGAAATCCCAGATAGCAGGAAACAGGCCCAGAAAGAGATGGCGGAATGAGCTGGACTCCTTCATAAAGGATGGGCCCACAATCGCAGTAGACCGGCAAACGTGGAGAGAGGGAAGGGATGGCTTTGTCCTGCAGTGATACCACAAAGGCTTATAGTGTAGTATAGTAATTCAAAGCTCCACACACTTGGAGTCGAGTTGCAGAGTCGCAAAGACAGGATTTGCACGTCGCTTCGTCTAGACGCACGGTGCGCGCGCTGATGAAAGTCGCTTGCGACAGGTCAGAGTCTTATCGCAGGTGCATGTCGCATAGTGTGCTAGGTTGTTTAGGGTCTTGTTTTCATTTGGGTCATGCCTACACCTTGATTCCCAGCCAGAAACTACACTAGCAACCAACCAGAAACCAGTCAACTGAGCTCGACGAGAACCAGAGAAAATTATACATTCAATTGTTATGGAACTCGCAACGAAATGAATCAGAGAAGAATATTGGAAAAAGTATGACAGGTGCCAGGGGTCTGTTCTCCATAACTGTCGGGATTATCTTTCTACCGGTTATCTTCAAGAAAGAAACTGAACTAGTATACAATTATATGCTAGTTCGTAAGCCGGAGTTGGGCAGGACATCTGTACACGGATGGAGTCGAGTGGTGAATAAGGTAAGGCCAATGAAAATCAAGGCCGTCTGTTGACGCGTTGGGTCTACGATATCGTCAAAGTCGGAAACAACACTACCAGTAGAAATGGCTTTCATTTCGACAATTCAACAAGATTAATTGCGTTATTTAAGTTGTTGAGCAGACAAATTTTTCGAACTGAATATGAAGCAATGGATTAGCAATATCCTTCAAAATGATTTAGATTATGATTGATAGTGTGTTACTCAATTAGGGTCGTGGATCCCTCATCCAGCACGCACGGAACCGGGAATTATGGCAGAAGAAAGTGGCGGCCTATAACCAGCAGTGGGTGATACCGGGCTGAAATGATAATGATGATGATTGAACTAAAGCTTATCTGGAAGTGTAGACAGTTCCTTCAACTATGAGGCGATATACATAGTTGAAACTTAGAAACTATGTTTTCTTGCATCAGCCATCGCGTTCGCATGTAACTAAAAGAGTGAGTGTGGATAGCGAGGGAGAGGGAGTACAAAGAAAAGAAGAGTGGATTATGTGATGATATGAAAGAGAAGGGAAGGGAGTGATGAGTGTAAATTTACTATTAAAACTGAAAAGTTTTTTATTACGGCGTTCGTTGTTGCGAAAATAATGGGTTAGGATAGCTCAGAACTGTAACCGAACGCGCGCGAGCCGAGCGAGCGAAGCGAGCGGTGCCGTGGTAGCGGCCGGCGAGCGCTACTTCCAAGTTTGATTTCTTACCGACTAATAATACATAAGATACACTGGAACTAGGACATGAAGATGATGCCACAATGTTAAGTAAAATACTGCAGTACAGATACAGAAAGGAATGCAGGCGAACTGAAATACTGAAGGTTTATGCAATATGCAAGTTGTTATTATACTTACGTGCGTGTGTCACGTAAATATATTAAACATGAAAAATCCATTAGTAACGTACATGCGCTGGTTCAAAAGTAAGCTAAATAAAATAGCAAATAATTATTTATTTATGTAAAATCTGCAAAATTCTGGTATTTACCTTTTCTTTTAGGATGGAAAATCGTCAAATGACTTCTCCCGCTCTGGGTGGAGCGGGAGGGCGTGTCAGAATTTTACTGACTACAACTCACCCGTGTGCCTTGAGTTGCCAGTGACATATTTTTGAGGCGCGCGTGGAACACAACTCGTCGTCGACCCAGAGCTGGTCCTTATCGGATGGAGAGCTACCCATTGCTCGCCGTCCGCAAACCCGCGCCTACGGTGGCCGGGATTCTGCTGGCGATTTCCGACGCCCGTTGCGTATCCTGCGGCCTTAGTCCGGTTAGTCCGGAAGCTGACCCCAACATGAGATGAGATGACGATAAAGAACAAAGGCCTCTTCTCATACACAGAAGAAACTAGCATTAATCAGTAAACTACTACTACAGACTTAATAATAATAATATCAGCTTCTTCACATACAGAGAAGGCACGAGTATTGATCACCACGATTGCTCAAGACGGGTTGGCGAGAAGAACACTGCCCTGCAGTGAGACAATTATAATTAACATTATTTCAAATTATTAATAACTAGCACTTCGCCCGCGACTTCGTCCGCGTGGATTTCGAAAAAAATAAAAAAGTTGCCTATGTTCATCAGACATAATTTCGGCTCCTAATAGTAAAACAATTTTTCAAGTTGTTCCAGTAGTTTCGGAGCCTATTCAATACAAACACACAATCAAATCTTTCTTCTTTATAATAATAGTATAGATTGTCAGAGGATATTTACAAAGATACGTTATCATTCGTTTCGCGTGACCTATGGACAACACAAGGGTAGATAAAAGTATTAACAAGTTTAAAATTAACAATGTTGCCTTAAAATTATTCAATGACTCATTCAATAACACGGTTATTCCCTGTGAGTCAATCAATCTGTGGCACACGTTCCCGCGGACGTAACCAAATCGCGGAAGAATTAAAAGTTTTTTGTTCGAACAAGCGTTAAACAATATGTTTGAACTAATTCTTCGTGCAGTGTGGACGTGTGTTGTGTTACTGGCAAAGCGCATTGATGACAGGTGAAGTAACGCTGTGACAGAGTGGCGTCCAGGAACTGGGAGACGAAATGTCGGTCGTCCGGTGGCGAGATGGGCGGAGGACATTGTTACCATGGCGGGTAGAACCTGGATGAGGCTGGCAAAGGAGCATGGGGATTGGCAGAAGAAAGGAGAGGCCTCTGCCCAGCAGTGGATGAATTCGGGCTGTGGATGATGATTACATGAAGTGAAATGCTGAAATTCATTTTATCGAATGAATTTTGATAATAAGAATGCTACTGACTCCCTTTTTCTTTTTTTACACAGGCACTGCGACAGTCTGCGAAGATGGAGGCTGCCTATCTTTCCCAGAACTAGCCAACGAGGTCACAACACGAGGTATCGTCCCCACAGCACCCGGTTATGGCCTCAGATGTAATACTGAAACAAATTGCTACCTTTTCTCATGTCATCAGCCACAGGGACTTTATAAAATGTCATTTTGTTAATTTTACGGAATTAGGATTTCAATTTCTCGTAGGTTACTCGTCTTAATGAAGGTAACACATAAAATTACGCCCGTATATCCCTGAACGGGTGTAGGTACTAAGACAAGGCGCACACTATGAGAAAAGCGACGGTGACAGCTCGGCAACTAGACGCAAGGAGAGGCTGCGACCGATAATTTTCATTCATATATTTTGGTTATGGAGGAAGCGCACATTTATCTCGCGAAATTCAAATTTTCTTACGTCTTTAGCGATTTGCTAGTCAGTATGAAATTTGAGGATTAAACTAACATAAGGACTTGTATTACTGATTCAAATGATAATAATACATATTTGTAACGGTCGCGAGACATATAAAGAGTTTATCAACAAGAAGAACTTTGTTTTCTAAAACAAAGTTCTTCTTCTTGTTGTTTTGCTTCAACTTTCCTGATAAAGTTGAAGCAAAACAACAGGTTTTACAGACTAAAATACTTTTATTATCACGACCATTCTAAGGCTCCATTAACAATTGAACAATGACAACTATTTACTTTTCATCATTATAATATATGTAATAATGTTGCTAACTAAAAAGTACTTAATACATTGACCTATTCTAACACCCCCCCTCAATGTAATAGGTACATACTACAACATCATGATTTTCTTCTAATATTTTAGCATTAAAATTCAGATCCATAGGGGTACACATTTCTTTACAATTCTGCATTTTTAAATGTTTGTAAAACATTTTCAAGATATTCTTCTTGACTCAACTCAGTAATTCCATTTTCTAAATCCTGTTTCACCCTTATACCTAAGTAATTTGAAACTAAGCCCAAGTCTTTCATTTTAAATTCATTATTCAACATTGACTTAAGGTCACATATTTCTGTTTTGTTATTTCCGAATATAAATAAATCATCAACATACAGTAAAACATATGTTTTAGAACCACTGTTACGCTTAGTATACAAACAACAATCACTTTGAGACCTTTCAAAACCTTGTTTTATTATAACAGAGTTAAATTTATCATTCCAGTATTTTGGTGACTTTTTTAACCCATATAAAGACTTATTTAACTTAACAATATTTTTATTCCCACTATAGGCACCTTCTGGCAATTCTAAATATACCTCTTCATCTATATCCCCATATAAAAAAGCCCCCGTCACATCCATCTGATAAATAGGTAAATTTAACTTTGTAGCTACTGACACAAATAACCTAAAAGTAGATAACTTAGCTACTGGCGCATAAATCTCACACAAATCAAACATATCATGCTGTTCAAAGCCCCTGGCCACTAATCTAGCTTTATATTGAATGTTGCTTTCAGCATTTTTAATTTTAAATACCCATTTACTACTTACGGTCTTTCCAGAAGCACCTTCTTTACAGAAATCCCAGGTATTATTTTGTTTTAGAGTTTCTAGTTCTCTTTCCACAGCTTCTTGCCACTTACTTGCATCTTTCCTTTGCATTGCCTCACAGTAAGTTTTAGGTTCATCCTCTGTACAGACGTGATGACAGGTGTAGAATGAGGTCTGCTTCCTGACACGTGTGCTCTTCTGGCTTGGTGATAAATCACCATCTTTTTCATCACTAGATCCCTCATCACTTGGCAGGTATAAAGTTTTTCCACTCTCAGCGGATAAATTACTTTCTTCACAGTCTCTGGTCTGTTCTTCACCTTCACTATCTCCGGGCTGCTCTTTAAATTCCACACTAGACTTCTCACTTCCTTCCTGTGGAACTTTAGTGTCATACTCAAGCATAACAAACTGCTCCTTTTCTTCCTCTTGCTCACTTGCCTTCATAAAAACAACATCCCTCTTTACTTCAACACTATTATTTTCTGGGAAAAATATTCTGTAGCCTTTAACATTTTCACCATATCCTACCATCAACCCTTTCTCACCTTTCCTGTCCCACTTTCTTCTTTTTTCCTTTGGGATGTGGACATATACTGGAGAACCAAAAGCCTGTAGTTGATGAATGTCAAAGCTTTTGTTAGTCCACATTTCATAGGGTGATTTTCCTTCTTTGCCTTTTCCTGTCCTGTTTAAAACAAAAGCAGCAGTGTTTACTGCTTCAGCCCATAGTTTCTTGGGCAGGTTTTTGGCATGTAACATTGTCCTTGCTGCTTCAACAAGTGTTCTATTTTCCCTTTCGGCTTTGCCATTCTGTTCAGGTGTATAGGTTACAGTTGTTTGATGAATTATCCCTCGTTTAGAACACATTTCTGTCACTTCTTTGTTCACGAATTCCAGTCCATTGTCAGTTCTAAATGTCTTGACTTTGTTTCCAGTTATATTTTCTGCTTTATTTAGAAACTCCTCCAGACAGTGTTTGATTTCATGTTTGGCTTTAACGAAATACACAGTTCTAAAGTTTGAGTGATCATCTTTGAGAATCACAAAATATCTCGACCCACCAATCGATTCTTCCTCCATGGGTCCGCAGGTATCCCCATGTATTATTTCACACGTTCTGGTGCTTACAGTTTCACTTTTCTTAAAAGGCAACCGGTGTATCTTTCCTTCCAAGCAGCTTTCACACTGAGGCACATGAGTTTGCTTTAATTCAATGTTATTTTTCTCCAACACTTTCTTCACATGATCAAAATTTTGATGTGCAAGTTTTTCATGCCACTCTTTTAACATAGATTTTACTTGGGATACGTTTGCTACCTCGTATTTATAACGTACGTCCAAATAGTACATTTCTCCGTTACGGTTAGCCACCGCAGAAAGTTTGTTTTGTTTGTAAAACTTACACATATTTTCGTTTGTCACCATGACATATCCTCTATCTGTCGCACAATTCACAGAGAATAAATTTGTTTTTAAGTCCGGCACGTACAAAACATTGTCTATGGTCGTGTTTATCCATTCGCGGCTATTATAAACCTGTACCGCCACCTGTCCACAACCTTGTGCACTAATTGTTTTCCCATTACCGACAATCACTGATTTATTTGACAGTGCAGAATATGTGGTGAATAAATTTCGTTCACAACACATATGTTGGCTTGCGCCGGTATCCACTAACCACTGTGATTGTTGAAAATGTCCACTTGAACTTGCTATCACGAACGCGTTACTGTTTCTGTCCTTATTTTTTCTAAACCAACACTCGCTTTTAACATGTCCCGATTTGTTGCAGTAAAAACACTTTTTACCAGATTTGTTGTCACTAGCTGAACCTGTCGAACTGGCATTACGGTTGTTTATGTTACTCCGACACTCGCTTTGATAATGTCCCATTTTGTTGCACTTGAAACATTTTACGTTACTCTTATCTATTTTGTTAGCAACAAAAGCTGATGATTGTCGGGACACCTCCCGTCTTTCTTTTAATCGTTCCTGTTCTATCAATAGTCTAGCGACGAGATTATTGTATGTTTGTTTATCATCCAGCGCTGACTCCCACGCGGACACAAAATGTTTGTAACATTCTGGAAGCGACATCAAAACCTTTGTGATGACGAATTTTTCTGAAATATCTTCTCCCATCTGCTTTAACTGGTTTTTCAATTCTTCAATTTTAGACAAAAATACAGACATTTCTGCGCCTTCCTCGTACTTATATTGGAAGAAACGTTGTTGTACGATATGTATGCTAGTTTCAGACTTTTGTTCATAGACACTAGCGAGTTTCCTCCACATCTCCGCGGACGTAGTACAAGTTATAATATGCATCATCACGTTTTCTGACATTCTTGTCACAAGCCATGTTTGGGCTCTTGCGTCTTTTTTCTCCCATGTTTCCTTAACAGCCGCCGCCTCCGGCTTTACACTTTTCCCTTCTACCACATCTAGTAAATCTTGACTCCGTAATAGAATGACAGATTGAAATTTCCACACATTCCAATTTGATACTCCCTCCAGCTTTATATGCAAACCAGGAGTTCTTAACTTGTCCTCCATCGTCGTGCTTACTTCCTGCTCGTCCTGTCCTTGACGAATCAAGTAATTTTCCTTCCTGCTAGCCAAACCTCACGCGTATTCCGCGAAGATGCCAACAGTATTTTTCGACGAAAGCAGTATCCGGCCCTTTGTTTTGCTCAGAGATACAGGATTATGTGTCTGGGCCCATAACCTGATAAAGTTGAAGCAAAACAACAGGTTTTACAGACTAAAATACTTTTATTATCACGACCATTCTAAGGCTCCATTAACAATTGAACAATGACAACTATTTACTTTTCATCATTATAATATATGTAATAATGTTGCTAACTAAAAAGTACTTAATACATTGACCTATTCTAACACAAAATAAAACAAATTACGTATTTAGAGGAAAATTGGATATTGTATTTTGTATTACAAAGAGAAAAGTTTGGCAATTATGAATGAAAAATGATATCTGGCAAGTGTCCACCACGATCACGCTGGCAGATGTTGATTCTTTCATCAAAAATTTTAATTACTTTTTGGCAAAATGGAGGGTCTATTTCGTTAATGACATCACGGATTTTGAGTTTTAAGGCTGCAATCAATTCGATTGGCTAGACTCTGTCTTTAACATGGCCCCACAAAAAATAATCCAGTGGTGTTAAATCAAACGATCTGGCTGCCTGACCAGCTGAATTTCGCGAAATTATGCGATCGGAAAATTTGGTTTGCAATAAATTGATCGTTTCATTGGCTGTGTGACATGTGGCACCATCCTGTTGAAACCACATTTCAGTGATATCCATGTCATCATTAATAGGCCAAAATGTAGTGGTTAACATCTCGCGATAGCGTGATCCATTGACTGTTACCGCATTTCCAGCCTCATCATCGAAAAAAAACGGCGCAATCACGCCTACAGACCACATAGCGCACCATACAGTGACACGTTGAACATGCAAAGGCTTCTTAATAATTGCTTTAGGATTTTCAGAAGCCCAAATGCGGCAATTTGGCTTGTTGACGTACCCTGACAAATGAAAATGGGCTTCGTCTGAAAAAATGATTTTTCCAGAAAAACCAGCAGGTTGTTGTTGACCATTCTCATAGCGGATTTGAATTATTTTAATGCGATTTTCGAGCGAAATTTAATTCATTGTAACAATTGCCAAAGCATCTACTATGAATATCGCCAAAAACTAAATGTCAAAACTATCACATTCTTGGTGTTGCCCCAATTGAAAAACAAAGTTCTTGTGAGTAGTTGAAATACCCTGTACTTTAATCAACATACAACTTAATCGACGACGTTCTCGTTGGGTGTAGTTGAAAACCAGTGTCAGGCACTTAGTTGTTTGGCATTTATACTGAACAAAAAACTTAAGAAAATTTAAATTTCGTGGGCTACCCTGGCACTTCTCCTTTAAAGCTCCGCACACTTGGCGTAGAGTTGCAGAGTCGCAACGACAGGCTAGAGGAGTCGCCAGCCCTCGCTACTTGTCGCAGCTTCTAGAGTTGCAGAATCGCAACGACATGCTAAAGGAGTCGCCAGCTCTCGCTACTTGTCGCTGCTTCTAGAGTTGCAGAGTCGCAACGACAGGCTAGAGGAGTCACCAGCTCTCGGTACTTGTCGCAGCTTCTAGAGTTGCAGAGTCACAGCGACAGGCGAGAGGAGTCGCCAGCTCTCGCTACTTGTCGCAAAATCTAGAGTTGCAGAATTGCAACGACATGCTAGAGGAGTCGCCAGCTCTCGCTACTTGTCGCAGCTTCTAGAGTTGCAGAGTCGCAACGACAGGCTAGAGGAGTCGCCAGCTCTCGCTACTTGTCGCAAAATCTAGAGTTGCAGAATTGCAACGACATGCTAGAGGAGTCGCCAGCCCTCGCTACTTGTCGCAGCTTCTAGAGTTGCAGAGTCGCAACGACAGGCTAGAGGAGTCACCAGCTCTCGGTACTTGTCGCAGCTTCTAGAGTTGCAGAGTCACAGCGACAGGCGAGAGGAGTCGCCAGCTCTCGCTACTTGTCGCAAAATCTAGAGTTGCAGAATTGCAACGACATGCTAGAGGAGTCGCCAGCTCTCGCTACTTGTCGCAGCTTCTAGAGTTGCAGAGTCACAGCGACAGGCGAGAGGAGTCGCCAGCTCTCGCTACTTGTCGCAAAATCTAGAGTTGCAGAATTGCAACGACATGCTAGAGGAGTCGCCAGCCCTCGCTACTTGTCGCAGCTTCTAGAGTTGCAGAATCGCAACGACAGGCTAGAGGAGTCGCCAGCTCTCGCTACTTGTCGCAGCTTCTAGAGTTGCAGAGTCGCAGCGACAGGCGAGAGGAGTCGCCAGCTCTCGCTACTTGTCGCAAAATCTATAGTTGCAGAATCGCAACGACATGCTAGAGGAGTCGCCAGCTCTTGCTACTTGTCACAGCTTCTAGAGTTGCAGAGTCGCAACGACAGGCTAGAGGAGTCGCCAGCCCTCGCTACTTGTCGCAGCTTCTAGAGTTGCAGAACCGCAACGACAGGCTAGAGGAGTCACCAGCTCTCGGTACTTGTCGCTGCTTCTAGAGTTGCAGAGTCGCAACGACAGGCTAGAGGAGTCACCAGCTCTCGGTACTTGTCGCAGCTTCTAGAGTTGCAGAGTCACAGCGACAGGCGAGAGGAGTCGCCAGCTCTCGCTACTTGTCGCAAAATCTAGAGTTGCAGAATTGCAACGACATGCTAGAGGAGTCGCCAGCTCTCGCTACTTGTCGCAGCTTCTAGAGTTGCAGAGTCACAGCGACAGGCGAGAGGAGTCGCCAGCTCTCGCTACTTGTCGCAAAATCTAGAGTTGCAGAATTGCAACGACATGCTAGAGGAGTCGCCAGCCCTCGCTACTTGTCGCAGCTTCTAGAGTTGCAGAATCGCAACGACAGGCTAGAGGAGTCGCCAGCTCTCGCTACTTGTCGCAGCTTCTAGAGTTGCAGAGTCGCAGCGACAGGCGAGAGGAGTCGCCAGCTCTCGCTACTTGTCGCAAAATCTATAGTTGCAGAATCGCAACGACATGCTAGAGGAGTCGCCAGCTCTTGCTACTTGTCACAGCTTCTAGAGTTGCAGAGTCGCAACGACAGGCTAGAGGAGTCGCCAGCCCTCGCTACTTGTCGCAGCTTCTAGAGTTGCAGAACCGCAACGACATGCTAGAGGACTCGCCAGCTCTCGCTACTTGTCGCAGCTTCTAGATTTGCAGAGTCGCAACGACAGGCTAGAGGAGTCGCCAGCTCTCGACACTTGTTGCAGCTTCTAGAGTTCTAGACGCACGATGCACGGGCACACTCGGTGACAGTCGCATTCGACAGTGTTTTGTCGTCGTCACATGTCGCATAGTGTGCGAGGTAGCCTAATACCCACATTTCAGTACTTATGATGAATTACTGATAAATGGTTTTATTTCTGTAAGTAGGTTTGTACAAACGCTTTTACACGTCAATCATATTTTAATAACTGGATCAGGTCGGCGTTTCCTAGTCAGATAGGAAAAATAGAAAAATTTATCTGAGAAGAAAGGCCGAAACAAACTCGGTGATCAGTCTCTTTTCAAGTCCAGACATAATCTTGATCAGATCATGTGAATACCACGTAGTTAGGTGTCTGAAATGGTCCTTTTGACAGGAAAGTTTTTTTGTCGGTAAACGTGCAGCTCAACTCAGCTCGACGATACAACGAACAACACCAAGAAAAGGACATTTGGTCCGCATAAATTACTCGAACTGCCAGAGCATGATTAAAACTCAGAAAAAAAAACAATGAAGCAATAACCCACATAGTACTCACATTCACAATATTTGAAATTAAAATGAATTATTTAAGTATAAGACTTTTTAGAGATTCTTCCTGAAGACATTTTGAACATGGAGCGTCTGCCTACCTGACCTGGCACCACCAGACATTTGATTTTTAATGAATTATGTTACTTTATAATGTAGAACTAGGGGATAAGAAATAAACTTTAGTACAAAAAAAATATGTTTTACACAATAATAGGCATATATATTGACATAAATGCAAATATTATTAACAAATTCAATGAATCAGCCTATATTTTTCCCGTTGGTGGGACTCGCGCCTCCTCTAAGTGAGAGGAAAATAAATGATCCGTCACGCCGACGACTCTTCATATAATTAGGTACTTATCTAATAATAATTTCTAAGTATTTTGTTATATGGTGATACCTACATATTTATACATGCACCGAATCACGCAAGAGTAATTTTATTATTCACCATCCCACATAAACCCGCTCAATTTGAATTTCCCCAAAAAAACTGATTCAAACATTTTCTTCCCCGGGCGCGTTCCACCCGCGCCCGCATTTACAATCAATGGCATGAGATGATCCGCCTCCCCTAAAGGATGGCTGTCTAAACCTCCTTTTTGTTGATCCCAAAATATTATTTTCTTACGATTCTCTTCGTCTCCAGTACAAACGTTTTTCAAGAAATTATCAAATTCTTCATTCACAATTTCTTTTTCAATTTCTGTTCTGGCTTTTTGAAACTCTCTCATGTTGTGGTAAGACAACCCTGAACCGAAGATGGCTACTCCTTCTTTTCGGAATTCGTACAAAACTTTTCCTAATTCGTAATGTTGGGCTGCATTTTGATTATTTAATATAGATATTTGAATTATTGGGATATCCGCTTTCGGATTTATTAACATCATTGGTATAAATACTCCGTGGTCCCAGCCTCTTTTGTCGTCTAGAGTAGAATGGATTCCCGCTTTTTTAAACGCATCGTGCATTCTTCCCGCCAAAACTGGATCACCTGAAACAAGAAACCGTCATCTCTTAAGTAAAGCTGAACCTATTTAGTATTTAGGTAGTAGGTACCAAGGTGGGAACTATTTTACTTGAATGGTGCTGGAAATTCTGGATAAAAGTATTTTTATTTTACGAGGCGACGCGCGCTTTACTTGTGGTTACCGAGTGTACAAAAACACTATGAATGTCGATAAATAAAATAGGTACAAGGCGTCTACGCATTATACCTATTTTATTGATGCATAATGATTTAATGCTTATCGGCTTCTTCTCCGAAATCCAGTTTTCGGTTATTGCTCCTAACGTTCGTTGATAAAACACGTACCTACTTTCAGCACATTGACTTGAATCTTACGCTAAGTGTTGTTGTCTCTCTGTCATTGTGTGCTAACAATAGCCGATACGGTTATAACGTACATGTACCCTACTAATTACCTCAACCTCCCCGACCCTTGCTCGACGAATTGCCAGCCCGCGCCGTAGCTGAGCCTGTAGCTTTAATTTCCCCGACTAATAATAATATAATCCAGATCCAGCCTGTCCCATCTTGCTGTCCTCCCGTCAGCGACGCCCTAAGCCGAGGTCCATACCCCACAGGGGGTGCCCTTAGCGAGCGTTCGCTTAGTAGTGTAAGTAGTTTTATGCCCGTGGCTGGAGGCTTTCAGTCCGCTTAAGGCAGCCACAGGATCTCTCAAGGTCAACTACGAGATGCCATACACAAAAAAAAACTAATTACCTCATAAGAGTTTTGGGCCTCAACTCGTTGGAGGTTAAATGAGCTTTCTACAGCTCACAGTAGCCTGCAAAACTCATATAGGACACATCGACAGTCCCGAACTCCGCGATCTTTTCTTCCGCTATTTGTTCCTGATAAATACATCGCACATTGCCAATGCCATCGACACACTCTATTTGAGCCACCGTTATCTAAAACTGTCGCCAGAACTGAGTCTCCTGTGTGTCGTACTTAAGGATGCTTAACGCCCTCTTCTCCACCAATCCTGAATGTGATCTGTTTGCTGATGAATGGAGCAGAATATTATGCGTGTATGTCTGATGTTCTGCTAGAGTAAGTACCTATGCTAGGTTGTCCTCTATGATATGTTGGTATTTGAAATATTTTTGTTTACCTACTTTATACCTGTTGCAATTTATATGGTATGTAACTGGTGTTACCGTTTTAATTAACAATTAACAAAAAACTAAACTATATAAAATCTTTATTTATGGTTAATTGCCCTTGTTATCATTTCGTCACATTTGATTAGTCATATCTTGAACCAAATCCTTTCATTTGGTTCTCAAATCGACTCTCTCAATATTACGTTACAGGATAAAATATGAAACTAGCATACCCTACAGTACCTACACCCTCATTTCGACAGTTATGTTTAAGTCCTTTATAAAAGGGGGCGACCCTATTGCCATCATAAAGGCACAAAACCAAACTCTAGGCTGTTACAAAACAAAAACCGAATGGAAAACCACAATAACTCATGCTCAATAGCCTACCGCTAGCGACCACTAGACCAAAGAGAAAACAAATAGATTACATTTTAAAAAGGGATACTACATACCTGGAGCATCGTATTTAAACTCGTAACTTTCCGGTGGAAAGTTATAATAATCGTACAACAGCGAATGACGTTCACCAGATGAAATAGTCACTACATCCTCTTCCCGATGCGCCGTAACAATAATTATCGCTTTCAAACGCCCCAAATCCACATAATTCGAGACATTTTTCAACGAATCTCCAATATCTAGGTTATATTTTTCACGTAGAACGGGATACGGTCCGCCGCCATGATTTAAAAACACGGATGGCGCGAAATACACGTCTTCCATTTTCGAAAACGAATATGGTAACTGTATGGCAGCAATAAAGATTAATTTCAACATGACTAATATTAGTTTGCGTTGTGATATGACTGCACACGTTTGTATCAATAAATGCGTAAACAAATACTGATTTGTAATGTCATCCTACTCGTACATCGTGTGCTTGCGATGGAATACATAATACTTACTAAGATTTGTCATTTGACTTTGCTTTGCAAGGACAAAATTTTCGGTGAAAGTATCTCTGTTTAAAATTAATAACAATGTTATATTTTGTAGTGCGCTTTTTTTTTGTGTATGGCATCTCGTAGTCGACCCTGAGAGGTCGTGACTACTTAACCGGACTATCCTGTGGCTGCCTTAAGCGGACTCAAAGCCTCCAGCCAGGGGCGTAAAACTACTTAGGTACATTACTAAGCGAACGCTCGCTAAGGGCACCCCCTGTGGGGTACAGACCTCGGCTTAGGGCGTCGCTGACGGGAGGACAGCAAGTTGGGACAGGCTGGATCAGATTTGGTTGGTTATTATTATCATGGGAATTTAAAGCTACGGGCTCAGCTACGGCACGGGCTGGCACTTCGTCGAGCAAGGGTCGGGGGGGACAGTTACGTCGGGATCTTCGCGAGGAACCTCGGCGGCGAGGTCGGAATGTCGGTCTGTGTTTGTGCACTGTACTGGTGACCCTATTGCTCTCCTGAATGAGAGTAATGTGGTCATCGGGATCGGTGAGGACATGCTTGGGACGGCGGACATGACTAATGGAGGAGGGAATATAGCTAGCGGCCTTGACAACCAGAGGGTTGCGGTGATTCGCGGCGGTCTCGAAGAAACGCTTTGAAATGCGTTTCATGAACTGGCGGATAGTGGGAATCTTGAAGTCAACGTGAAGGATCTCGTTGCGAACGTACCAGGGGGAGCCTGTAATCCTACGGAGGAACTTGTTCTGGAGGGTCTGCATTCTATTGAAGCGATGGGGCTTGGCATGTGCAAAGACTGCACTGGCATATGTCATGATCAGGCGGATGCACGCTGTGTAGATACGCATTTTGCACTTTAGTGACAATTTGCTACGTGCATTTAAGACAAAGTGAAGTCTACCTAGAGCGAAGGCGGCGCGAACGAGCCGCCTTAATGTGCTCTGAAAAAGAGAGGTGTTCATCGAGCACTACACCCAGATATTTGGCTCGCTTCTCTCAAGGGATCGGCTTGCCGATCATGGTGATCGGTCGAGGGGGGCACGGATTCCGACGCGGCTTTGAGAAAAGAACCGCTTGACTTTTGTCGGGATTGACTTCGATTCGCCATTTTCTAAACCAAGCGCCAAGCTTGTTGCCTTGGGTTTGGAGAATGCGAGCTATCGAATTTTCATCACGGCCGGTGAAGTAGATGGCCGTGTCGTCTGCGAACAGGGCCAACTGCGCCTTACTGCACTTGGGCATATCGCTGGTGAATAGCGTGAATGCTAGAGGAGAGATCACAGAGCCCTGAGGGACTCCTGCGCGAATAGGGTGGGGGGAGGATAGCGCTCCTTCGATGCGATAACGGAAGGTGCGGTTCGACAAAAAGTCCCGTAAGATGAGCACGAGACGATCTGGCACACCGAGTTGGTACAGCTTATATAATAAGCCGTTGTGCCAGACTTTGTCGAACGCTTTCGCTATGTCGAAGAAGACAGCACCGGTCATCAAACCTCTTTGGAGACCGAAGTTGATGTGTTCGACTATACGGTGGACCTGTTGTACGCACGAGTGTTGGGTTCTAAAACCAAACTGTTCGTTGGGGATGAGGCCCTTTGTCTCGGCGTAGTCTCTGAGACGCTTATAAATAAGCCTCTCATAGATTTTGCCGAGGACATTGAGCAGACTGATGGGACGGGGCGGTAACTATTAGCTCCGACTTTGGCTTGCCGAGCTTCGGGATACCGATGACGGTGGCTTCTTTGAATGCCTGTGGGAAGATGTTATTGCTCAGAGCAACATTGAAGATGGTGGTCAGTAGCATTATCAGGTGGGCAGGGAAAAGTTGGAATACCCTATTGTTGATTCCATCTGAGCCTGGGGCTTTACGAGCCTTAAGACCTTTGATGAGGTCGTGCACTTCGTCTGGCGTGACGTGGGGCAGTGGATACTCTGGGTCTTCGACGGGAGGGAGGGAGGCTCTATGTTCGATTTCGGCGTCGACCTCAGAGAGGTGAGCTTGGTCTACTGGTAGAGAGCTAGGCGAGCATTGGGCTTCTAGACTGTCGGCTAGAAGCTCGGCCTTGTCGACATCATCGAAGGCGATGGTCTTGTCGGGGCGGATCAGGGGGGGCATGAAGACTATTTCTCCGGTTCTAAGTTTCCTCTGGAGTTGCCAGAAGGCTAGGTGGGTGGGCTCTAGTTCGCTTAGCATCTTGCCCCAGTCGGCGGTACGCAGCTCCTCTATGCGTGTTCTTACAGTACGCTGTAAGTAACGCATATGGGCTTTGTTCGCGTCGCAGGGGAAGTTGCTGTAGGCACGGACAGCCGCGGCAACTTCCAGCGACGGTCCTCCGTCGCTGGAATTTCCCTTGAACAATCGTTCAGGACTGATTGTACGTGAGCTGTAAATGAGTTGATCGCGGCCGTCGTGTCAGCGATAGAGTCAAAATGATCGGGGATTGGGTCCAAGTGGGGGGACGTGGTGGATTTTAAGCGATCGCTTACTATCCTCCAGTCCGTTACCACTTTGGTGGGAGGGGGTTGGTTGGAGTCGGGCAGACCTAAGCGGGGGACCAGTTTCATGACTACTGGACGGTGATCAGAAGCGAGCTCTTGTACCACTTCTATAGAGTCCAACCGTGGGTTGACGTTCTGTAGGAGCGCCACGTCGAGCACGTCGGCGGTGTGATTGGGATCGGGGGGATTGTAGTGCGCTAGGGGCCTTATTTTTTATAAGAACAAGTTTCTGCCCGCAACCGCGACTGCCTCCACGTGAAATTTCTACCACCGCGGCACCGCGGCGCATCCGCACGTGCTATAATCATGTTTTCGCTTATCGTCCTTTCAAAGTTTTTTTTTTTGCTCTTGATGTTTAATAGTGCAATGCAGGCTGGCCAGCATATCTTGACATTTCAAATCAGCGTTGGTTGCAACAGTAGCACCTAAATTCTATGTCCAAACGTCATGATTTCATCGACTTGACTCAACCTCAAACACATCGGTGATTTGATATTTAAAGTTGCAATGTTACTCCTCATCTCATACATTTTTCTCAGTCGAGGCGACTTTGTGTTGAGGAACCAACTGTCAAATATAAGTTACGTCATTTACCTTGAGGCTTCCTCAGTATAGCATAATGTACTCTGTGGGCTTCCTTGAGGTCCCTAGTCAAAAAGGAAGTTGTAACCAAAACACCCCCCGACCCACCGCGTCGCATCCGCCCGCTCTATATCTACGTTTTTTCAAACTTTTTTTTTGCTCGTGATGTTCTACAAACAGCCTATAAATTGGGCTATTAAATAAGATTTTTTCAAATCCGACTGGTAGTTCCGGAAATTAGCTCGTACAAACAAAGAAACAAAAGAACAAACAAACTCTTCAGCTTTAGTATTGTTAGTAATTATAGATAGTTAAAGATTATTTCGACGTGCCTTGGCCGTGGTAAACATAGTAGGTCAGGCAGCTTTGGCTTCCTATAGACGTGCTGATCGCGTTCAATTTCATTGGTGAAGTCAGCGTAAGCGTAACACACAATTATTAGTAATCGCCTTCATTTTGACAGTTCAACGACATTCATTGCATAAGTACGTTGTTGAGCAGCTTTTTTTTTTCGAACTTAAGAAGCAATGGATTAGCAATATACGGTTCAGATTGTGTAATAGGGCGTTGTTTTGTATACATACAAACATACAAAAACAAATCAGTCAAGTATAATATTGAAAATAAATAATTAAAGCTGCGGCCGAGATAACACAATGACCCGAGTCCACGACCTCGATAAATTAAATTAAATAAACCGTATCATTCGTTTACCTAGTAAGTTTACAGTGCAGGCGCACTATGTACCGCTACATTAGATAGTAATAATACTCAGAAAAATATTATTTAAACCTTCGGGGCTCGTGGCTAACACAGCACCCTCACCAACAGCACCCTATCTATGAAATTGCCGCGGTCGGTTTTTAGATGGGTGACCAATCATAACATATCGAGATTCCTTCGTGCCTCGGAAAGCAAGTTAAGCCTTTGGTCCCGGCTGTCATTCATAAATCTTTGACAGTCGTTACGGGTAGTCAGAACCCCCAAAAGTCTGACAAGCATGTCTTACCAAGGCGTTTCGTGTTACTCAGTAACTGGGTTATGGATGTCAGATACGCAGTCGTCCAAATACTGTCCTCTCCTCTCATACATATTACATTGTAAAAGACAATTATTTTTAAAAGAGCAACCGTGGTGTTTCTTGCCGGCTCTTATATAAAGGAAACGACCAATTGGACCGTATATTTTGTTTTTGGGTGGGATATCATCAAATGACTTTTTCCCGCTCCGAGTGGAGAGGGAGGGCGTGTCAGACTTTTTACTGACTAATACCAACCCGTGCAGTTTGTTTCACTGGAATATATATTTTGTTATATTTTTTATACAACCTGCTTTTTCTTATATCCCATAACTCTAGGGTATGATTGAGACCAGCACCCTAATTGCGTAACACATTTTCGTAAACGATTACGACTAATCTGTTTGATTTTGACAGTTCAACAACATTCATTGCGTTATTTACATTGTTGAACTGAGTTTTTATCGAACTTATGAAGCAATGGATTAGCAATCTGTTTCAAAACGATTCAGATTCCGATTGATTGTGTATTACGCAATTAGGGTACAGATTCCAATTGGTTATGTATCACGCAATTAGGGTACTCAACTGGCGTATGAATTATGTTTCACTCATTATTATTTTTTCTGTTTTCATACAAAATAATTCGACATCGTCACGATTTTTAATGTAACCTTTACGTGAAATATGACAACGTCGCATTTTCTTAGCTTTAAATATGAATGATTGGCTTGAATAAAAATGAATTACTCGTACTTTTCAATGAAACTACACATATTATGATGATTGATGATATCTCCGAAACTATGGATAAACAAAAAAACTGTTTGTAAATAATGGTGATTTAAATTTTATGATTAATTAAGTTAGTACCGGACGTTTGAGTGGTAGGTAGGTATGGCTTATACAGGGTGGCCGGAAAATCGAATCGCAAACTGAAACTATAAATCAGCACATGATTCTAGACCCCCCGCCCGCTTTGCTGTTTCATAGAAAAGTGCAATATCTACGAGGTCCAAAACTGTGGACCAGCATTTTTTATTTTTATTAATAACCTACGATAAATTTCAAATAATCATTTGTGTGAGTGCACATAGCGACGCGTCCTTTGTTTGGCATTCGGCCAGTTGGACAATCGGCCTGAGGCGCTGTGCGTCCCTCGCGCGATCATATTGGTGCGATTGGTAAACAATGACACAAATGCGAAGCTCAGCTTACACCTCGCGGACTGTAACAGGTCGGGCCTTTACGTGTTTTAGAATCCAAAGGTTCAATCAAAATAGTAATAAAAAATCCGTATCTTTTGAATTTTCTTTATACAATGTAGATGTAGGTACTTACAAATAAGCAACTCTTAAATCTAAAATGAATAAAATAATTAAAATACAATGGTCCCTTAGCTTTTAAAATACTTGTACATAAAAAAACATTTAACACAGCTGATTGTGTGCATTCATTTATTTATTGCATTTTTACATCACATTTGAAACAACGCAACTGCCCACTTTGCAGGCTGTAAGTATAACTTGAGTGTGAGTATAACTTGACGTTTGAAAGCAGCGCTGGTTCCAACAGTAAGTCTCAAATTACATATCTGTCAAATACAGTACAGTACATTTCATAATTAGGGGCCATCCATAAATGAGGGTTTTCGAAACTTTTTCTGCCACTAGGCGGCGCTTCGTAGGCGTCATGTCCAAACAGCTGTCAAATAGCACAGAGTCCTACGACTACGTACTGAACATAAATTATTGAAATTCTATTGTATTTGGAAGTGTTATTGATTTTATTATGGATTATTTTTCGTTGGAGTAAATTTATCTCTGCGAATGGCTACAAGCCACTGTTTTAATCGGGTTTTATCTCTCGTAGGGAACTTATGTCCTCCTGTTTTATTTGCACACATAGGCACTGCACAACACTGGCATTTTAAACAACGATATTCCGAAAGAAATGATTTTAAGAATAAATAAACCAAAAAATATATAGAAAATTACAATTCGCGTATGTATTTTGACAGTCCATTGGACCTGCCGCTACAGTCCTGCCATCTATCGGAGATCATTTCAGAAAACCCTCATTACGTCACACGTTAAGGGGGAGGGAGGCAGTCAAAAAGTGTGACATCGTGCGACAAGGGGGCTGGGAGCCACATTTATGAATCGAATGTATCACAACTCTGAACTTAACTCTAACAAAACAAGTTTAAAACATTAATAATAATAGTCGTCCAGATCGTATTTCGGCCATGGCACGGCTGTCTCAACGCAGACTTCGGCGCAGGCTGGAGTGAGATCAGGCGCAGGACTAACGGCTTAACGTGCTTTCCGAGGCATTGGGGCAGTATTACCAACTCTAATCAACATTGTTGGTTTAATAAAAAATTACAAATTCTGGTCTCCAAAAGCATGAAATCTGTGTGATGTCATTTATGCCACGTGTCGAAGTATTGTCTGTAAATACTGAATAGACTGCACTGTAACCAGCATGTGCTTGTGGTAAATATTATATAATTATAAATAAGTATGATTTGTGAATATAATAACAACTAAAATTGTAAAAGATTTTATTCGAAAAAAATCTATGGTGGAATCCAATTATTAAAAAATATTTTAATAATTGGATTACACCATAAATTATATATTATACTTAATGGATGAGTAAAATACTGTTTCTATTAAATCATTTAAAAATAAATAATATTATTACAAAATTATTAAAAAATAAATAATAGTACTACAAAATTAAATATGTACTTAGTAAGGTAATCACAACATTGCACAGCACCGAGGCAAACCTGCCAACTATTTTGGTTTTAAGTTGGTTGACGGTCACTGACCAAGACACAATATAAGTTTTATTGTTATTTTAAGATAAACTGTGTCCCGCATATTCATTGCATTGTTGGTTGAATATATTATCCCATTCTTTGTGATGATTATAGTTATAATATTGGCTGTTTGGAGACCGAAATCAAAATTCCGCTTTGCCCTCCCTGTTAATCACTTAATAGTCAAAATGGTATTCAGCTGTATCTGGTTAGACAAAAGCCAACCGCAACATTAATGGAAATAGACTTGACAGATGATAATCATGATCATTCTTCTTTCCATACAAAAGCGCTCAGTCTGAATGTACCGCTCATATCCCAATTAAAGATCCGTTCCCCAGGCTTCTGACCCCCAGCTCCTGCAATCACAATCAATGGCATGAAATGCTCCGCAGCACGCATTGGATGGGCTTCCGTAGCCCCTTTCTGCTGCCTCCAGGAAACTAGGCCTTCTTTTCTAGCCTCTTCACTCTCAGCAGTGCAAACTTTATTTAAATATTCATCAAACTCTTTGTTCACTACTGCAGATTGATATCTGTTTGTCATGAATTCTCTCATGTTGTGGTAGGACATGCCAGATCCGAGTACAGCTATGCCTTCTTTCCTGAATTTGTATAATGCTTGTCCAAGTTTATAATGTTGTTCCGGATCCTGATTGGAGAGTACAGAAATCTGTACTATAGGAACACTGGCTGATGGGTTGATAAGCATCATAGGAACGAAAACTCCATGGTCCCAACCTCTTTTCGAATCCAATTTAGAATTTATTCCCGCGTTTTTCAGCGTTTCGTGTATCCGTTCGGCCAATGCCGGATCTCCAGGCGCGTCGTACCGATACTTGTAGGATTCCGGTGGGAAACCGTAGTAATCGAAGTACAGATCGTGGTGTTCTGCTGAAGATATCGTTACCACCTTCTCTTCCCAATGTGCTGTGACTAATATGATGGCTTTGACCTCCTTCAAGTTCAAATGTTTTTGGACCCCGTCGCGAAGAAAACTTGTGAGTTCTGCGTGCTCTTTGTCTCCTAGGAGAGGTAAGGGGCCTCCTCCGTGGTTAACAAATATTGCAGGCGCGAATAAGGCCATCTTTTTAACACCACCAGTGAAATACCGAATTATATTCATGGACAGTAATGACATAGACACTATAAAGGCCACTTGTAGTAGAATCGTGAGTGTATTAAGAACAAGCATGTAAACTGGTTTTGTATGACCTTAGCACACATAAATAATGATTACAATTAACCTCGAAGGTTATTGTTTTCGATTAAATATTTTTTTATATCTGTAAATAATTTGACGTTTAACACAGTCACGATGGTTTTCTTTTTTTGAAGGTTGCGTTCCAGTTTCCAGTCTTCCAGAGCGTATTGTGATTTTAAGCTACATACGTTTTAAGTAATAAAATGTTACATGGCAGAAATCTTTAAACAGCTTATCGACCCTTGCACAAAAACGTTTTTTATTTTATTACTAAAGTTCTGGTACTGAATTAACTGTTGGTGAGTTTTTCTTCAGTTTCCGAACGAACCTGGTCTTGGAGGGAAAGAGATGCCACGACTGCAAGAAAGAGAAAAAAACATTCCTCCATTTAAAAAT
Organism: Dasypolia templi; assembly: GCA_963555695.1. Lineage (NCBI taxonomy): Eukaryota > Metazoa > Arthropoda > Insecta > Lepidoptera > Noctuidae > Dasypolia > Dasypolia templi. The sequence continues at coordinate 3,240,354 of OY743166.1, forward strand.
GGCGTCTCTCTGAGTTGTCCTTTTCGCACTGGCATAATTTTAAAATTATCTCAGCTCATTGCTAATAAAACATTTAAATACCTTGTTTATTTACTGTAGGTTACGTACGTATCTCAATATAATTGGAGTAATAAATAAGGCTCCTTTAATAGAAAAAATGTTGAATGGGCGAGGCGGTTTGTCCGAAAATTTATCACAATATTTAGCGTTGAAGCGCTCGTTTTAGTGTAATAATTAATAAACAAAGTGTAAAAATGGACAAGAAAAACAAAAAGAAAACTGTGATCAAACGCAAAAGTGACGATACGGGTGACAGTGAGAAAAAACAAAAAATAATGGTAAATCGTAAAAATGAAGAGAAAGAAAAAGTCGAAGTTGTGAATCAAGTGGTTGAAGTTCCTGTGGAGCAGGGACAGCAGATTGTGCACACTGGGCAGCTGGTTGAGGGTAATTTCGAGCAGCCTGTCTTCGTAAATATGAAAGGGGAGCCGGTCCAGTTAGGTCCAAACACAGTAATACTCTATGAACAAAGCGGCAACCCTTCGAACTTCGCTTTCGGCGGCATGTGGACCATGGATTCTTCTGGTAGGATCGTGATGGCAGAGACAATCTACGATGTGAAAGGAGAACCGGAGGAAGAAGGCGCTAACTTCGTGCAGAGTAACACTGAAGTTACCACGGTGAGTTTGGGTCTGTTTTGCCTTAAATTTAGGTATAAAAGTCACATCTGTCTCTAGTTAGTGTACCTTGGTGTAGTACACTTAAGTACCTGCTTACTGCACTTTAGCTGGGCAAACTGTGGAGACAAAGAATTCCCTTCAAGTCACTCTAACAAATGTCTATTAGTCAATACTTTATTTATAGTCACAATCTGCTGTGTTCAAAGCAAGGGTGACTGATAGATATCCTTTAGAATTGTACTCACTTAAATGCACTACAAGTTTTAGTGAGCAATTGAGGCCTTGTGAGGTCCTCAAACCATTAGCAGCCTGTATCGTTCCTGCTGCCGTAACTGAGGCCTCCACCATGTGAGATGCAGTGGGCTTTAGTCCCTCATTGAGGCCTTGTGAGGGTTGGTAAACATCTTACTGTTTATTGGCCACATTTCCAATGTATACTCCATTTATATCATTTTATAAATAAAGTGACAACAATAACATTTCAGTGAGGTGATAGTGGCTCAGTGGTTACGGCTGCATCTTACAAGTTGTAGGTTGTAGGTTCGAACCTGAACAGGGGCTTTACTTTGTGTAAAATATTGCACCACCACTGCTCTCACAAGTTATGAAGGAAAATACTGTGAGGAAACCAGCGTATCCTAGAACCAAAAATACGAAGACGTGACATTACCAACCTGCATACACGGTGGACGGGCTCACATGGTGGATTATGGCTTAATCCCTATCACCCTAGCCCAGGAGGCCTGTGCCCCAGCAGTAGAAACATTATAGGCTGCTTATAAACCACTTAAACCTCCGAGCGACTATGCCAGGCCTAAATGGTTTCATCTAAAACATTAGAGCGACTTTGACAGCATTGCAGACTTCTTATTTCTGCAGACGTTGAACTGAACAGACAAGTTTCTTAGAAACATCCGTGATTTTAAAAAATAGTGCACAAATATGAAAAGTTTGCCTTTATTTATATAAAAGAAATATTTAAAAATATGTTTTCTGCATTTAGCAACAAGTAGAAGAACAACAGAATACATATCAGCAGTTTGAACTCAGCAGCGGTACTCAGGTGGACGGTCAGCAAGAGTATGAAGTGGCTATCATTGAGAACTCACCTGCGGAGACCACTGAAAGGTATAAAAATTGTTTCTTAACAAAACTATCAGCAGAAACCTAGCTGTTCTCACAACACTTTCTAATTTGTTTCTCTCACTCACTCATTCTGAAGCCTCAAACTCTGATGTGGTTTGCGATGGATCCCCTTCCACAATCACTTTTAAATTTTTCATTGTCAGCTAGGGTCTCCGGCCGTCCACGGTGTTTGTTCTGTAGGTCAACATTTCCAGAACAAAAACATTGGAACCAAAAACACGATAAATTAAGTTTTGCACATTGTGAACAGAACAACGTTTTGAACTGGCTGTTCTTTAGAACAGCCAGTTCAAAAGTGCCTGTGATTGTTTTATTTGAAATAAATGGTTTGAGTTTGCGGCCGACAAATTTTACACGTTTTGTTAAAAGCTCCGTACACTCGACGTCGAGTTGCAGAGCCGCAACGACAGGCTAGGGGAGTCGCATGCTGCCATGCTCGCTTACTTGTCGCTGCGACTAGACGATGGGTGATTTGTAACTCAGGACCCTCCTCCTATCTCAGACACCTTTCTCTATTTAAGATTGTGCATTCTATTAACCAGTTCCTGCAATATGATGAAGATTCATGATTATAATAATATTTTCTAACATTTTCAGCTCTGAACCACAAGTTGTGATAAATGAAGATCAGCTGGTGGCCACAGGCACCGGTGCCGTGCGCTGGCTCAATCAGAAATATGACTTTGTTGTTAGGAAGCTACAATTGAATTATGGTAAGCATTGTCTTCAGACTAAAGTTTTTGAAGCTATAAGAGTTGGGGAAGACCAAAGAAACAATGGAGGATTCCGTGAAAGATGGATCAGTCTTACCACACAAAAAAAACAGTGTTTAAACATGGGTTTAGTTAAGTAATACATTGACATTGCCAGTGCCAATAAGTGCCATGGCAGAATAATAAAATAATTCTGTAATGTTGTCTATTCTTTGTGATGTAGTCTATTCTTCCGTCAACCTAAAGTTTCAATACAGTTAGCTATGATTGTTTATTAAAATTAACTTATCAGGTTGTTGTTTATTTATTAGAAATTAATTTTAATTTACAAGCTAACATTAAAAAAAAAAATGTACAAGTGTACAATAAAAAAGGATGGAAAAGCACCGCATGTCTGTCAACGGGACAAGTGCCTGAAAGGCTGGCTCATTCTTTGGCAAAAAATACGCCAGCCCTCTGGGCACCAGAAGACTCGACCAACTGCTTGGCTATGTCCCGAAATAGACGATGAGTACTCTGACCCCAAGGTCCTAGTGTTTCAACCCCAAACAGCTCAAACATATAGCTCCCAATAAGGTTGTTATACTTGCGCCGTTTGAGATTTTCTGCTCCTGCAGCAGCCGCCCCGGCACAGTCCGCGGTGCTAGGAAGATGGGATGGCGCGAGGGTTTCGACACAGGTTGCATCCCACACCAGAGGCCTACCCAACTTCCAAGGCATTATGGTCATTCCATCTGTCCTCTTCCCATCGTCGCGTGCTATGCAATTGGGTTCTCAAACAGCTGGCACAAGGTGACAAGAACCCGACGGATGATGTCATAAATGCTGGCGTGCCGTGCCATTCGACCAGCGCTCTTGCTGCAGGATAGGCAGAAGACAGTTGACTGCTTCACTGCATTGACAGCGATGTGGAGCCCCGTAAGATCTAGTTATTTTTCCCAATATATCATCAAACAGTTTAGCGCGTCGGGATGTATGTGAATGGCTCCATTCAAATAATACAAGGCACAACAATAATCAACTCGCGTAGCTTGACTGGATAATTATTATATTATTTTTCTGTAATTTTGTCTACTCTTTCTTCGACAAAACTCGTTTCTAGGGTGGTCAAAGTGCTGGACGAATATCTCTCGTCACGACACTGTAGCGTTCGACGACGACGAACTTCGCGCGCAGAAGGTGCGCAATAACATTTTCTTAGGAACCAAACGGTTACTAATATCCCCAAGTGAGAGAACATGTCCGAAATTTCGAAAAGCATATGTTCAGACTTGCCTTGATTCGTGAGACGTCACAATCATCTCTACGCGACACTAGCGCCGCATCAACACGATTTTTTATTTTTTTTACAAATCCTTTTACATTTATTACAGACGCAGGTGTCAAACTCCTACACTCACAGTCAGGTTGCATTCAATGTGTGTATCTAACAACGCCGAGCATGCAGTTGGCTTTCAACGCGGTGCCACAGTTCTTATGTATTGAGACTGGTAAGTTAACATCAATTTAAAATACAATTCGAGACTAACTTTCGTAGAAGAGTGGAGACCGCCCACATAGCGTCCGCAATTTATCAATGAATGACGTCACTGAAATTTTATTTATGAAAGTTGGTGTGTTTTCCTAGAGAACATTTTTGACACCCTGAAGTCAAACCCTGCTGCCCAAAGATTTAGATCGCTAGATTTGGCCTCACCATACTTTTAGATGTGAAAAAGTGTCGATACTAAGAAGAGTGAGCTCACACATTATTCTAAAGCGTTTTCATGACAGTCAAGTCACTTCGTCATTGTGTGTCAGAGGTGTCAAAACGAAAAATAAACGCGACTCTTTTGAAGCGGCCGGTGTGTCTAATGATTTAAATCTTTGCCGCTGTCATCATTTTGATGATTGACTCTAGACCTGTACCCTTATTGCGTAATACACAATCAATCGGAATCTGAATCGTTTTGAAACGATTGCTAATTAATTGCTTCATAAGTTCGATAAATAAATCTGTTCAACAATGTAAATAACGCAATGAATGTTGTTGAACTGTCAAAATCAAACAGATTAGTCGTAATCGTTTACGAAAATGTGTTTCGCAATTAGGCTGCTGGGCGAAGTAAACTCTACCGGCACAGGCCAAGAGTTCATAGGAGCGCGCAAGCCACACCACGACGTCCACGTAGAGATTCGGTGGTGAGGTGTTAGGTGTGCGGGTTTGCGTGATGTTGATGTGAGTAGTGAACAAACGGTAGGTGGTGTGGACACTATGGACTCTGAATGGAAGTTAGTGCAGAAAAAGCGTTATAAACAAAATAGGTTGGATAGTAGGAAGGGAACGGCTATAATTGCGCCGGACGGTAGATTTCGAGCAGCGGATATCAAAGTGCCGTTGCTAATTTCCAACGTTAGTACAGAAGCAAGTGAAGATGACATTATTCGTTATATTAAAGACAAGATAGGTGAAACTGTAACATTAAAAAAGATTATCATGAAGTCATTTAGAAAGTATAATGCGTACAAACTATATGTTTCGAAGCACAAGGCAGACTTGTTTTTAAACAATGAGTTATGGCCTGATGGAATTGTATTTAGGCGTTTTGTACATTTTATGTATAGAACGAAATCTCAGAAGTCTCCAGTTATAGTCAATTAATGTCGTTATTTATGAATAGAAAAATTTGTAATAATAATTATCTTAAGTTAACTAGTTTTAATTGTAAGTCGGTTAAACGATCCATCGATAATATTAAGGATATATGTGTATGGTCTGATTTGGTAGCCCTACAAGAGACGTGGCTGCTTCCCCATGATATTCCAATGTTAGGAACAATTAGCCCTGACTTTGAGTGTACGGGTAAGTCGGCCGTGGACACTGCGGAGGGCTTGTTGAGAGGAAGACCTCATGGGGGGGTTGCCATTCTCTGGAGAAAGGGCATTTTTGAGAAGGTTTCTGTTGTTGACTGTAGCAGTCCTCGGTTAGCGGCCATTACAGCCACATCGAAGGGTCGTAATATTGTTGTTTTTTCTGTATATATGCCTACAAATTGTCCAGATAACTTACCAATTTTTACAGATGTATTAAGTGAGATAAGTGCTACCATAGCAAGCAGTGATATAGAGAATGTTTATATTTTGGGTGATTTCAATGCTCACCCCCAGGAGTTGTTCTATAAAGAGTTAATGAACTTTTGTTCGGACCAATCCTGGGTTTGTGCTGATATAAAGAAACGGGGGGTTGATAGTGGTACCTACACTTTTATAAGTGATGTGCACGGAAGCAGGAGATGGTTAGATCACTGTGTGGTATCTTTATCAGCGTGGAAAACAATTGCAAATGTGGATGTATCGGAGGATGTCTATGTTTCAGATCAGCTACCGTTGCATCTGGAATGCGACTTAGAAGTAGTGAGGCCTAAATTGATGACGGGGGGTGCTGGCCGCAATTCTGTCTTTTGGGGTGAAAGAACTAAGTCAGAAACGCAAAGCTATCATAATTTATGTACTAGTAAATTGCGAGACGTTGATTTCCCCCACGAGTTCGAAAGATGCAGCGGTGGATCATGTGAATTGGCTGAGCATAGAGTTATACTGGACAATTTGTATGAACAGATTGTTGAAATCCTATGTGCGGCGGCTAGGCAATCTAGAAGGACATTTGAGGGGGGGACGAGTCGAGGTAAGCGAGTGTGTGGGTGGAATGAGTATGTGAGGGACGCCCACCGCGAGGCCAGGTGTAGCTTTCAGAGCTGGATACTGAACAATCGTCCTTCGTTGGGCCCGGTTTATGACGAAATGTATGAGCAGCGAAAAGTTTTTAAAAGTCGACTGAAATTTTGTCAAAATCACGCGGAGCAGATTGTAATGGATAGGCTAGCAGAACAACGAGCTAGTAAGAATTTTGGCAAATTCTGGAAGTCCACTAGTAATTTGGATGCGAAACCTGGCCTCTCTGCGTGTGTGGAAGGGATAAGTGATAAGAGGGGAATTGCTAATGCTTTCAAGGACCATTTCAAAGTTCAGTCCCCTCTCGGTCCCTCAACCTTGGTGAATGATTGTGAGCCCATCCGTCTTGGTGCGAAACCTCTGATACGTTTCTCAACTAAGCAAGTATGTGCAACCATTAACAACTTGAAACGAGGCAAATCTCCAGGGCATGATGGGCTCAGCATTGAGCACCTGAGGCACGCAGGTGTTCATTTGCCACGAGTCTTATCTATGCTTTTCACAATGTGTATTAGTCACGCGTACTTACCTGCTAATTTAATGAAGACTATAGTACTTCCCATTGTGAAGAACAGGACAGGTGACATCTCGGACAGAGGTAACTATCGTCCCATTTCTCTTGCAACTATAATAGCCAAGGTGTTGGACGGTATGCTTGATTCTTGCTTAAGTAATTACATATATCTTCATGATGCACAGTTCGGGTTTCGCCCCGGACTATCAACTGAAAGTGCTATTTTAAGTCTCAAGCATACCGTTCAATATTACAAAGATCGCGGTACGCCGGTGTACGCCTGTTTCCTTGATCTCTCCAAGGCTTTCGATCGTGTTTCATACGATGTGCTCTGGAGAAAGATGGGGGACAGGGGTATTCCTGTGGAAATATGTGGGTTATTCCAGTATTGGTATGGTAACCAAGTCAACCAGGTGAAATGGGATGATGCAGTCTCTGAGCCGTATAGGCTGGAGTGCGGGGTGAGACAGGGTGGTCTGACGTCTCCCAGGCTCTTCAACCTCTACGTGGATGGCCTGATAGTAGCACTCAGCAGCATGCGTGTCGGATGCAGTGTTGATGGGGTTAGAGTTAACAACATCAGCTATGCAGATGACATGGTGCTGCTGGGTCCGTCGGCAGGAGCAATCAGAGAGATGCTTAAAACGTGTGAGACCTACGCTGCCGCACATGGGTTAAAATATAATGTAAGTAAGTGTGAGTACATGGTCTTTGAGGTCAGCGGCAAGCGACGGGGGGAAGGACCCGAGTTGCTTATAAACGGGTCACCAGTTAAAAGGGTGTCATCTTTTAAGTACCTAGGGCATTGTCTTGATGCTGACCTCAGGGACGATGTGGACGTTGAGAGGGAGCGCAGGGCTCTAGCGGTCCGGAGCAATATGTTGTCCCGTAGATTTGCGCGGTGTACAGACCAAGTAAAAGTAACACTATTCAAGGCTTATTGCCAAAGTTTGTACACGGGCAGTCTATGGGTCCATTATACTAAGAGATCGCTTGATGCCCTGCGAGTCCAATATAATAATGCATTCAGGATGTTGTTGAGGCTGCCTCGTTACTGTAGCGCGTCGGAAATGTTTGCGCAAGCCCGAACCGACGGCTTCTTTGCAATTATACGCAAAAGAACTGCGTCGCTACTGAGGAGAGTGAGGGGAAGTCAAAACAGCATTCTGAAAACTGTAGCCGAGAGTCTCGGTTCTCCGATTATACGACAGTTTGTGCGGAGGTTGATTGTTACTAACACTAGACAATAAGTTATTTTTGTATGTATACTAACACTATATGGATATGTTGTGTCCGAAATAAAGAAATTCAATTCAATTCAATTCAAATTCAATTATTATAATAATAATAATAATAATAGTTTATTTCTCACCATAAAAGTTATAAGTATACAATAGGTACATGACTAGTATTTAAACTATTTTTGTGGTGATCACAATAAGGAGCACAACGAATTGACCCTAGCCCCTGAACTAGGCGGGAACCTGTATCTCAGGGGATAGTGTTCAGCTATTGACATTCTCATATAAATATTATAAGATTTGTGTGTCACTATTATATATTGTTCATCTAAGTAAGTACCATTGAAGAGTGCAAGGCATTGCTGGTGAGTTTGGCGATGTGAGGTGTGGATGTGGGTATGTGTGTAATGGTGAAATAGAGGAATGTGTGTGAATGTTGTAGTGGTGAAGTAAGTGAGGAAATGTATGTGTTTGTGTGGTAGGTAGGATTATTCATGAAGGGTTATTAGATTTTCAGTATCTTCGTAATCCAATTGAAGTAGGTACATTTTTAATTTATTTTTGGCTTCATGACTGCTAAGCTTTACTATATTCGTTTTTTCGTTCAGTCTGTTATATAATATAAAACTTAAGACATAATGTTGTCGCCTTCCAAATTGTGTGCTGTGTGGGACACTTGGGCAAGGTGGTGGATGTCTGCGTCTATCAGTATTAACAGGCGGGATTACTGTTCGATGCCTTCTCAGAGTGGATGTGAGTATAAAAAGCTGTCGTATAGTAAGGACCTGACATTCTGAGTACAATTGCCTTGTTGGGTATCTAAAAGGCTTCCTATTGATAACCTTCAGAACAGCTCTTTGGGCTCGCTCGATGGCTAGAAACATCGTCTTAGAGGCACCGCCCCACACTGGGATACAGTAGTTTATGACAGATCGACACAATGAGACGTAAATTTTTATAAGAAGCTGTTGTGATGCAGATTCTCTGAGAGTTTTAAACATGTCATATCATGTTTCTCAACCTTGTTGTAACTTTTTTAACTTGTTGATCCCATCTTAGGTGCTCATCGATTTGTACTCCTAAATATCTAACAACACTGACAGGTGTTATATTTTTACAATTACAGTTTTGTGTATTTTCTAGACAAGTGTGTGCAAATATATTAAAGTCATCAGGTTGCTTGTTATTTTTCCTTACTTTGAAGGCAACATAATTAGTTTTATCTACATTAAGTGTCAGTAGGTTGGAGTTGAGCCAACCCATTATTCTCCTAAGGCAGTCTTCAGCAGTTTGCTTTACGAGAGCCCAACTAGAACCATGTATCACGATAGCAGTATCATCTGCGTACGTATAAATTTTTGCATTTGGTGAGGACATTTTACAGAGGTCATTTATATAGATTTTAAATAGTGTTGGGCCTAAAACACTGCCCTGTGGCACCCCAAAATTGACGACTTGCTCATTACTGAGATAGGAACCAATTCGCACTTGTTGAGTCCTATCAGTTAAATAGTCTTTAAACATATGAAAAGGATTTCCCCTGATACCCACAGCCTCAAGTTTAGACAGTAAGATGGGGATAGAGACCGTGTCAAAGGCTTTCGCCATGTCTAAGAAGATGCCAAGACATTTATTTTTATTATCCAGTTGTCTTGCAATGAATTGTGTCAGATCCAGTACGGCATCCTCAGTGGATATCCCACTTCGGAAACCATACTGATTATCTGCAATAATGTTGCATCTGTCCAAAAAACCGTTCAGTCTGGAATTCAGGATTTTTTCAAATATTTTGGATAGTGCGGACAACACTGATATGGGCCTATAGTTATTGACACAGTCTCCCTCCCCTCCTTTATGTACTGGGTGAATCAAAGCTTTTTTAAAAGCTTGAGGGAAAATACCTGTGTTTATAGACTGATTAAATATGTGTGTAATGGGGGCTATCAGAGTGTTCCTACACTGTTTTAGCAGATTGGAAGATATTTTATCCCACCCCGTTGCGCAGTTACTACGCAACTGCAGTATTACTGATTCAACTTCAGTGTCGTCTGTCTCCATGAGAACAAATGAATTAACAGGGCAAGCTGATTTATTCTGAGATGGATGTGACTGCGTATTTAAATTCGTAGATATTATTTTGTTTGCTAAGTTCCGACCAATATGTGTAAAAAATGAGCATACATGATTAATAGCTAAATTGGGATTGTTTGGAATATTTAGCAATTCAGAAGGCGAAGTTTTAACTTTTCTAGTATGTGTTATGTCTCTGATAACATTCCATAGGGCTTTAGGATTACTACCTGCAATCTTAATTTGATTTTTTTCATACTCGCTTTTTAGCCTTCGTAGAAGGCGATTACAATAATTACGATACCGCGTATAGGTTAGTTTCAGGATTAGATTATTAGGGGTCTTAGACAAGTTTTTGTGTAGTCCATTTCTATGTGCAATACATCGTAGGAGCCCTGGAGTAATCCAGGGTTTTATGCTTCTTTTTCTTCTAGGGACTTTAATTAACTGTGTGTGCTTATCTATTACAGACATTAAGATTATTATCTCCTTTATTTCCTTTTTTTTACACTTGGGTAATATAAGTGAAGCGCGCGTCGCTGCGTGAGACAAAATACTGTACTACCCTGAGAAAGAATCAAAAGGAATTTGAATGCAAACATTCACTAACAACAGCCATTTTAAATAAGTTACAAAAAACTATCCTTACTAAACTCAACCTTATTGTCACAGGCATAGAGTTCAACAGCACGATACCTACAGTCGGTGGCACCGGCACGCCAGCTCTCAAACATAATGTCACGTTGTTCTTAGCTGAAGATGGGAACGGGAAATCTGTGATTGTTAGTGCTGGTAAGTAAAATCATTAACTTTTTACATAGAGAGGCCTATGTTAAGAGGAAGCTTCCTAAAATTTATGATATAAAACATAACATCACGCCTGGGAAACAAGGCGAAGGGTTGGGCAGAGAGGTGTACCTATAGTACACCCACATCATCATAATAGGGGGCGAGCCTATTGCCATCATCTGGGCTGCTACTGAGAAATTCCGTTTCCCGACCTGGGAATCGAACCCAGGACCTCATGCTCAGCAGTAGCTCTTGCGACCACTAGACCAACGAGGCAGTCACAACAACTCACGGCATTAGTACTATTATAAACTAGAAGGAACTCGGTCTGTATGTTACAATCATCCATACCAACCTGCACTCCCTCTCACCGAAAGGTGGCCGCCGATCCAGCAGTGGGAACGTTATAGGCTGATTATGAAAACAATTTTTTTATTGTCTCCAGGTATTTCTACTCTCATTGGTGAAGATCTAACATGGTTGTTAGAAACCTTCAAATCTTGTAATCCTGCTTGGCGGCAAGTCAGATGCGTGGTCTGTGATCCTACCAAATGTCAGCAGGTAAGCAAAAGGAATCATGATCAACTCCTAAGTAACAAAATAAATAACTGTTTCATACAAACAACTCTTTTTTAACCATAATGATAAAGGTAAGTTATAACAAAAGGTATTTACAAGGCAGATTTGAGTGGAAACGCCGGGAGGAGACGCCCTAGGAGGACATATAGTGATCATATTAGTGATATTCTTCAGAAAGGTCAGGTGCGTAGTACTCGCAACCGGCGCGTGTGTATGACCGTAAACGAGGCAAAAGGAGTATGTAAGGATCGTAGCAGGTGGCGTTCTTTGGTTTCTGCTAACCCCCATGGGATGAAGGCGTGAGTGTGTTTGTATATATGTATGATAAAGTTTTATGAATGAAATGAAGGTATACTTCATTAGCTTGTATTTTCGCGTTACATACGCGTTACGAAGTAAAGTGAAATGTAGTTAACGTGAAAGTGTTTCAAAATTTCACGTTATCTACATTTCAATTGACATCTGTGATATGTTGTTGAATTCAGGTCTCGATATTTCAACACTGTTATCATTTATTATTAGATCACGAAATATATCCCATCAATAACAAAGCATTTGTTTAATATAAGTTTTTGATTTACTTTTTTTTTCTTTCAACAGTCAGTCCGCGCCGCCTTCCCGTCAGCCCACGTCACCTGTTCCGTCTGGCAGGCCTCCCTCGCCAGCGCTCGCATCTGTCTGGAGTCAACACGTCGAGTGGACACGTCGCTCTCTCTCATAGAACTAGCCGCCAGGTGCAAGACATACGCGCTCGCGTTACTGCGAGGCGAGCACACTCATGCTCAGTTACAGGTGAGTGTGCGTGTGTAGTACGGAGAGTGGACACGTCGCTCTCTCTCATAGAACTAGCCGCCAGGTGCAAGACATACGCGCTCGCGTTACTGCGAGGCGAGCACACTCATGCTCAGTTACAGGTCAGTGTGTGTGTGTAGTACGGAGAGTGGACACGTCGCTCTCTCTCATAGAACTAGCCGCCAGGTGCAAGACATACGCGCTCGCGTTACTGCGAGGCGAGCACACTCATGCTCAGTTACAGGTGAGTGTGCGTGTGTAGTACGGAGAGTGGACACGTCGCTCTCTCTCATAGAACTAGCCGCCAGGTGCAAGACATACGCGCTCGCGTTACTGCGAGGCGAGCACACTCATGCTCAGTTACAGGTCAGTGTGTGTGTGTAGTACGGAGAGTGGACACGTCGCTCTCTCTCATAGAACTAGCCGCCAGGTGCAAGACATACGCGCTCGCGTTACTGCGAGGCGAGCACACTCATGCTCAGTTACAGGTGAGTGTGTGTGTGTAGTACGGAGAGTGGACACGTCGCTCTCTCTCATAGAACTAGCCGCCAGGTGCAAGACATACGCGCTCGCGTTACTGCGAGGCGAGCACACTCATGCTCAGTTACAGGTGAGTGTGTGTGTGTAGTACGGAGAGTGGACACGTCGCTCTCTCTCATAGAACTAGCCGCCAGGTGCAAGACATACGCGCTCGCGTTACTGCGAGGCGAGCACACTCATGCTCAGTTACAGGTGAGTGTGTGTGTGTAGTACGGAACGTGGACACGTCGCTCTCTCTCATAGAACTAGCCGCCAGGTGCAAGACATACGCGCTCGCGTTACTGCGAGGCGAGCACACTCATGCTCAGTTACAGGTGAGTGTGTGTGTGTAGTACGGAGAGTGGACACGTCGCTCTCTCTCATAGAACTAGCCGCCAGGTGCAAGACATACGCGCTCGCGTTACTGCGAGGCGAGCACACTCATGCTCAGTTACAGGTGAGTGTGTGTGTGTAGTACGGAGAGTGGACACGTCGCTCTCTCTCATAGAACTAGCCGCCAGGTGAAAGACATACGCGCTCGCGTTACTGCGAGGCGAGCACACTCATGCTCAGTTACAGGTGAGTGTGTGTGTGTAGTACGGAACGTGGACACGTCGCTCTATCTCATAGAACTAGCCGCCAGGTGCAAGACATACGCGCTCGCGTTACTGCGAGGCGAGCACACTCATGCTCAGTTACAGGTGAGTGTGTGTGTGTAGTACGGAGAGTGGACACGTCGCTCTCTCTCATAGAACTAGCCGCCAGGTGCAAGACATACGCGCTCGCGTTACTGCGAGGCGAGCACACTCATGCTCAGTTACAGTTCAGTGTGTGTGTGTAGTACGGAGAGTGGACACGTCGCTCTTTCTCATAGAACTAGCCGCCAGGTGCAAGACATACGCGCTCGCGTTACTGCGAGGCGAGCACACTCATGCTCAGTTACAGGTCAGTGTGTGTGTGTAGTACGGAGAGTGGACACGTCGCTCTCTCTCATAGAACTAGCCGCCAGGTGCAAGACATACGCGCTCGCGTTACTGCGAGGCGAGCACACTCATGCTCAGTTACAGGTCAGTGTGTGTGTGTAGTACGGAGAGTGGACACGTCGCTCTCTCTCATAGAACTAGCCGCCAGGTGCAAGACATACGCGCTCGCGTTACTGCGAGGCGAGCACACTCATGCTCAGTTACAGGTGAGTGTGTGTGTGTAGTACGGAGAGTGGACACGTCGCTCTCTCTCATAGAACTAGCCGCCAGGTGCAAGACATACGCGCTCGCGTTACTGCGAGGCGAGCACACTCATGCTCAGTTACAGGTCAGTGTGTGTGTGTAGTACGGAGAGTGGACACGTCGCTCTCTCTCATAGAACTAGCCGCCAGGTGCAAGTCATACGCGCTCGCGTTACTGCGAGGCGAGCACACTCATGCTCAGTTACAGGTCAGTGTGTGTGTGTAGTACGGAGAGTGGACACGTCGGTCTCTCTCATAGAACTAGCCGCCAGGTGCAAGACATACGCGCTCGCGTTACTTCGAGGCGAGCACACTCATGCTCAGTTACAGGTCAGTGTGTGTGTGTAGTACGGAGAGTGGACACGTCGCTCTCTCTCATAGAACTAGCCGCCAGGTGCAAGACATATGCGCTCGCGTTACTGCGAGGCGAGCACACTCATGCTCAGTTACAGGTCAGTGTGTGTGTGTAGTACGGAGAGTGGACACGTCGCTCTCTCTCATAGAACTAGCCGCCAGGTGCAAGACATACGCGCTCGCGTTACTGCGAGGCGAGCACACTCATGCTCAGTTACAGGTCAGTGTGTGTGTGTAGTACGGAGAGTGGACACGTCGCTCTCTCTCATAGAACTAGCCGCCAGTTGCAAGACATACGCGCTCGCGTTACTGCGAGGCGAGCACACTCATGCTCAGTTACAGGTGAGTGTGTGTGTGTAGTACGGAGAGTGGACACGTCGCTCTCTTTCATAGAACTAGCCGCCAGGTGCAAGACATACGCGCTCGCGTTACTGCGATGCGAGCACACTCATGCTCAGTTACAGGTCAGTGTGTGTGTGTAGTACGGAGAGTGGACACGTCGCTCTCTCTCATAGAACTAGCCGCCAGGTGCAAGACATACGCGCTCGCGTTACTGCGATGCGAGCACACTCATGCTCAGTTACAGGTCAGTGTGTGTGTGTAGTACGGAGAGTGGACACGTCGCTCTCTCTCATAGAACTAGCCGCCAGGTGCAAGACATACGCGCTCGCGTTACTGCGATGCGAGCACACTCATGCTCAGTTACAGGTCAGTGTGTGTGTGTAGTACGGAGAGTGGACACGTCGCTCTCTCTCATAGAACTAGCCGCCAGGTTTGCAAGACTATAATTCTACGTCGTAGCTACCGTCTATGAGAGTTGCTACCCCTGAGATGACTAATATTAGAAATGTTCGAACAAATAATATCATTTCAAGAAGGCATCTGTAAAATGAGTGTGAATGAATGAAGCAACACGCTATACAAGTTTTTGGAGGGGATTATTCTCGTTCTTGTCGCGCGGTACGGACAATGTATGTCGCTAGTATGGAGTTACATAGTCGTGACGCCACTTCGACGTTAGTGCTGTCTTTGTCTAACAGTTATTTTAAACGTTTATAACTTGGCAAGTCAAAAAAATATATTATTTAAACTATTTTAGTAAACATTAAAAAAAAAACATCATCCCTATTCAAACTTTTTCAGCAGATGTTTCTAAACCCAAGCTTTACTTTATCATTTTGAACATTGCAATGTTTTTGAATGAAAATTATATCATTGCGAGTAGTAACTGACATGTGGTAAAGTGTTTTTTTTTCTTGTCAAATATTCATAAAAACAATTCAGGCTTTAGCTAGTATTAATATTCATATTTATCTACCAACAGGTCTTAAAACGTGGTATCATCGGTACGGGCGCAGGCACGCTCGGCCTGTGGGAGATACTGACGAGGCCCAACGGAGCCATTCCCAAGCTGGACTCGTGGCTCGAAGCCGACAACTATACTAATATTTTGCATAAAGTAAGTTATATACATAATCATTACAAAACATACCTACATAATCAGCTTATTATGTTCCCAGTGCTGGGGCACAGGCCTCCTCTCTGTGAGAGAGAGTGGGCCGTGGTCCACCACGCGTGCCCAGTGCGGGTGGTAGATCATGTCTTCGAACTTTTGGTTCTAAGATATGCCAGTTACCTCACAATGTTTTGTGAGCAGTGGTGACGAAATAATTTACAAAAAGTAAAGCGCCTGTCTAGGTTCGAACCTACGACCTACAACTCGTAAGTCGCGTTACCACTGGGCCACCACTGCTCTCCTATGAATTTTTATCTTTAGTTTAATGAAATATGTCACTAAAGTAACCACAATTCATAAGCGTTTTAAGTCAGTAAAAAAATTGTCAATAGTTCTCATCATTTATCATTTCATCCTTATTTCATATCTAAAAGCAATCATAATTCAAGTTGTACAAAAAAAAACATTGCTGCTGTTTTACAGACGTGGTTTACGGTAGACGTAAACCCTCCATGGCATCTATATTACATTGAAATAAAAACTAGGTATTAAAATATGTTTTTTGATGGTCGATATTTTTTTCATGGAATCTGAGATTAAAATGCTTCACGACAAAATTAAAAAACGAATCTCTCATTTTTATAACTTACAGGGTCTAGAACGCCTAGTAACAAAGTTCCAGAACTTAGTCCGTAATCAACTACAGCTGGATGAGTTCGTCTCCATATTCTTCAACGTCGCCAACCAACTGGAGAACGATAGGAGGACCTTCGCGCTTAGCAGGTTAAGAGTAAGTGCACAGTGTTATTTTTAAGTAGAGAAAGAGAAAAGAAATGAATATTGTCTTTGTGAAAGATGAAATGGCTTAGAAAAGGGTGACAACTGCGAAGATGGTTGAAGGAGCGAGGTATGGATATTGAACATTTGTGTATTCGTACCACACCATACCACCACCACCACCACCTCCATACCGCCATTACCATTATGATTGATGTGGCATCACAGCTGCAGTGGAATAATGGTGCCGATTCTCTTGTACACCGAACTAAACTAACTAAACTATCACTAAAATTCCTTACTTTTTACTATGAAAATCTTGACGCTATTCTGCGAAAAAAAATCTCTAAATTTAAAAATAACTTTGACACAACTAATCGAATTTGACAGTCGCGAGTCCACGTTTTTTTTTTTTTTTTTTTGATTTCGCAACGTCTTTGTTAGAGCCGGAGGCAGCCTGGGGGCAGCCTCGACGTGTTTTCTATGGAAGTTTTGACTTTTTGTGTGAAAAATATAAAATAAAAATATCTACATGTAGAGATTCGGTGGTTTCAGGGTTACAAAGGGGGTCGAAATTTTCATTATTTTTGTGATAGGACACACCGTTTTCGAGATATGAGCAAAAAAAGAAAAAGAAAGTTAAAGACCCGTTTTTGCACGTCTGAAGTCGAGGTGTTGGTGTGAATTTTAGTTCACGCCACCTAATTTTATTCCACACCTTTTTAATCGCGATTAAAAATAGTCAGATTCATGTTCAGATTTAGTTTGACCATCAAATTTTTTGGTGAAAAACGTAAAATTCAGAATAGCAAAATAGCCATTTTCACTAAACTAATAACTCAGTGCAATCTTAGTGCTGTCAAACTAAAATATAGTTAAGTTGTGTCACTATAGTCAATTTCAGAATGGAAAATCGTCATTTGACAGAATTAAACCAAATTTTAGTGATTTTTAGTCTAGTTTAGAGGCGTTTGTGACAAGAGAATCGGCACCAATGTCAACTAACTTTTGGAGGGATATATTGCGTATCCAAACCAATATTCCAAATTCGAAAGTGAGTTTGGATTAAATTTGGATCGCTGACGAGGTCTAGGCCAGGAGGAATATTAGAAATGTTCGAACAAATAATGTAATTTCAAAGAAGGCATGAGACAATAATAAAAAACTGGAATATCGATGGAAATATGAAGAAGCTACACGCTTTAAAGTTTTTGGGAGGGGATTATTCCCGTCCTTGTCTCGCGGTACTGACAATGTATGACGCTAGTATGAAGTTACTTAGTCGGGACGTCACTTCTTCTGTCTTACAGTTATTTTCAACTATTTGAACTTGGCCAATATAAGCAAAGAAATACTTTTGTTAGTAAAAACAAAAAAAAATGTCATCATCCATATTCCCAGTCAAAAGTTGTGTCAACTTTTATGAATGGTTTTTGTTCTCTCTGTCAACCAAACTAAGCACACACATGGAATTTGATGTAACATTTACAGTAAACAGCATGGTGATTTTTGTAAAACACAACAAAACATCACCTACGAGGGCGGCACTGCAAATTTCGGTAATCAACGAAGTGTGCTGCTGGACAGTTTGTTGCGCCACTTCTTCTTCCCAGCTAAAGCACTAGGAAGTGGTGACGGGCGGCCGTTTTGGGGGACTGTCTTATGTAATTTTGACGTTCGAAAAGTGCTGATTCTCAGCCTAATTTGAATAAATGACTTTTGATTTTGATTTGATTTTGACACAACATTACTATTTAAAAATGTATTTAATGCTTTTCGAAGTATTCTCCGCGAAATTTTACACATTTTTCCATACGATGGAACCAATCATTGAAGCAACCATTTCATTCGGAAGTTGGGGTCTCCAAAATGGCCGTTTTGTAGGCGTCCACAGCTTCTTCAGGTGATGAAAATCTCTGTCCACACAATTTATTCTTTATTTTAGGGAAAGTATAGAAATCATTAGGGCTTAGGTCGGGGCTGTACGGCGGATGGTCTAATAATTCTATGTTTTCTTGCTCTAAAAACTCTTTTGTTCTGTGTGCGGTGTGAGAACTCGCATTGTCGTGATGGAGGATGATGCGGCGGTTGCAGTTCTCTTTACGGAGTTCAGAAGCGACCTGTGGCAAACAAATGCTAGCATACCATTCTGCATTAACCGTTCTTTGTCCCTCAAGAGGAATAGTCGTAACATGGCCGGTTTTGGAGATAAACGTGGCCACCATTTTTTTTGCAACACTCCGTGAACGAACAATTTTTGTTGGCTTTAACTAATTTTCGAACATCCAAACTCGTGACTGGTTTTTTGTTTCGGGTTCGTACGCGTATATCCAGGATTCGTCACCTGATACGATGTTGTATACAGCATTTGAGGATCCTGCGTGGAATCTTGAAAATCTTGAAAGAGTTCTGATGCATCAAGTAACGCGAGTCGCTTTTTGCTCTTCACAGAGCGAATGCGGTATCCATCGGGAAAACAACTTTTTTACACCTAATTGTTCATGCAAGATTATTTGTATTTGACTCATGCCAATGTCTAAAGTTGCCTGAATTTCGCGGTATGTCACATGTCGATCTTCCTCAATCAGCTTACGCACAGCATCAACGTTTTCTTGGGTGACTGCAGTTTTTGGACGACCTTGACGGGGATCATCACTGAGCTTGACACGTCCACGTTGAAATTCAGCAAACCAGCGATAAATTGTGGTTTTGGATGGGGCTTCATCACCAAATGAAGAAATCATCCGGTCAACACACTGCTTTTGTGTTAAACCACTTCAAAAGTTATAATGAATCATCGCTCTTTAATTTTCTCGAGTCAATTCCATTTTCTCAACGAATAAACAAGTTTGACAAAACCTTGTGACAAGACCGAGAATCTTTTTTAAATTAATAAATGATATTCGATTTTTAAAACCAAGGAGTTTGCAATTAAAAAGATTTTAATATGACAGGAACAGTGGAAATATTCCATTCCCGATACTTTTAGTGCAGCCCTCGTATAGTACACCCATTTTTCGCCTTTTTAAGTCCCATGTAATAGGGGTCGAGCCTATTGTCATCAACCGGGCACAAATCCAGGCTCCGGGCTGCTACTGAGAAATTCCAGATAGAAAACCCAATAACATTTTGTCCGACATGGGAATCGAACCCAGGACCTCATGCTCAGCAGTAGCTCTTGCGACCGCTAGACCAAGGAGGATATATTTTAATTAATTTTATTTATTTCAGGACACAGAGACTCTGAAGCAATCTCCAACGGACACAATCACACAATACGCTTACAATTTGATGTCGCATCAGACGAAACTCGCGCAGAAGTGTCTTGACGACAGAGCGGGCAGGTAAGATGTTTACAATTTTTCTTGTATATAAAGTTTAGTTATCAGAATAATCAAATCTTTTCTAATCATTTTTTTTAATACATTTTTCTATGTTCTATGTTAGAGGGTTTGGTTTCCGCATTTAGTCCTTCATGCGGACCATTGTGCGTGGGCCATGGCGGCCATCGATGGTTTTAATTTGTTTTTTATGTTTGTTTAATAAGCTTTCACCCTGAATGGATTTGAATGAAATTTGGCACATGTGTAGATCATGGCCTGGATACATAGGATACTTTTTATTCCGATATTCCTGAGGGATCATGAGTTATGCGGGTGAAACCGCGGGGAGCAGCAAGTTATGAGTAAAATAGGAATTTTATACTATCGCTCATAGTGAGCCTATAATGTTCCCACTGCTGGGACACAGGCCTCCTGTTTGTGAAAGGGACCGCCCGGAAAATCTTTTTTCTTGGGGTTGGCTCCAGTCCTACCCCGGACAACTGAATATTGATATTTTAAATAGAGTACTACTATCAAAAATATACGTTAATTGATACTTATTTTAAAGATGTAAAAAAAATGTATATACATCGGTGCGTTGGAAAAATAAAGAAGTTACCCACTGAAATTATTCTAGTATTCTTGTCACGCAAAACGATGCAGCAGCAGTGGTGGCCCAGTAGTAACGGTCCCGACTTACGAGTTGTAGGTCGTGAGTTCGAACCCAAGCAGGCGCTTTACTTTGTGTAAATAATTTAATCACCACTGCTCTCAAAACGGTGAAGGAAAACATCGTGAGGAAACCGGCATGTCCTAGAACCAGAAATTCGAAGACATGTGACATCTACCAACCTGCGTGGTTGATTACGGCTCACTACCTCTCATAGAGAGGAGGCCTGTGTCCCAGCAGTGGGAACGTTATAGGCTGATTAAATATAATAAACTTAGTTTTTCGCGGCAAGAAAAACGTACAAATAAAATCAAGTGATTTATTTAAACTAGGCTGAGAATCAGCACTTTTTAACGTCAATATGATAATTATAAGACAGTCCCCCGGCACTTCCTAGTGCTTTAGCTGGGGAGAAGGAGTGACGCAAAAAAGTCCCCAGCAGCACAGCTGTCTGTTCAGTTAGAAGAACTTAACATAACGTCACGACTTGTTTCCCCGAAGGGTTGGGCAGAGGTGTACCTAAAGTACACTTACATTTCGCCAGTTATGTTTAGGTCCCATGTAATAGGGGGAGAGCCTACGGCCATCAACCGGGCACAAATCTAGGCTCCGGGCTGCTACTGAGAAATTCCATATAGGAAAACCCAATAACACGTTGCCCGACCTGGGAACCGAACCCAGGACCTCATGCTCAGAAGTAGCTATTGCGTCCACTAGACCAACGAGGCAGAACTTGATTCTATACAATAGTAATTAGGTTATAATCATTACGAACGCCAGCTAGCACACGCCAATATACCAATCAAAACATTGAAAACTATACTCAAGCAGAAATAAATAATGAAAACATACACCGAACTTAATACCTCACAAACGATAACCCCCCTCCCCTCCCCGTCATATTTTAGGGAGGTAGGCAACCCGACCCCCACGCTACCGCAAGCAGTTACATCTAAGGAAGCATGACGAACTTGCTGCCGATTGCTCAGACAGCGCTGTTATTTTGGAGCAGTGGTTGCCTAATGGGAATGACCCCGACTTGAAGAGTTGTAAATCGTTGGTTTAAACCCAGGCAGGCACTTTACTTCACGTAATTTATTTCATCACCACTGCTCTCAAATTGGCGAAGGAAAACATTGTGACGAAACCGGCATGTCCTAGAACGTAAATTCGAAGACATGTGACATCTACCAACCCGCACTGGGCCCGCGTGGTGGACTACGGCCCACTCCTTCTAATCTTCTAAAATAATGACGTTTCAGAAAACACAGTAGCGCCGCCATTTGCAAATACGGCACATCAACGCAGGAGTGCTCGTGTTTGTTCAGCAAAGTGTTCCGGCTGCCGTGCAGACATATACTTATGTTGACCACTGAGCTCAAGGTATGTACTGATAGAGACCCTCTAATAAAGGCCAATAACGCTAGGACGTAAGGCGGCGGCATTTAAAAAGAAAATTTGTTTATTCTGCACAAACAAAACGCACATTACAAAAAAATAACATAAATTACACATATACAAAGTAGCTTCGTATTAAGAAAAAAAAAAGGTTTGCGATTTTGTCTATTGCTTGATGTCACTCAGCACCAAAGACAATACACATTAGTCTGTGTGTGTTGCGACACTGGCAAATTTCATTCAAACAAATTAAGGTGATTTAGGGTGCCCTTCCAAAGCTGACTGGTGTTTATAATAATAACATGTAAATATTTTTTGTTTTCAGGTAAAGACACACATCCCTTTCGAGCCACGTTGGACGGTGCAACACTGTTTATTTGGCTGCGAGAGTCTCAACTCGACTTCCAATAATAATGCAGGTTAGTATATACCAATCTACCTTACGTTAGTCCTTTAACGGCCGAACCCAATAACTTAATTTCAGTGATAGACAGATCGCTATTGATATGAAACAAATGACGCATATTTTGGCTTTATTGGGACGTTAAAACCAGAGATTGATAGGTTTTTCTAACTACAGTACGCCAAAATTTGGTGATAGATACGTTATTGGGTTCGGCCGTAAGCAGGTACTTAAAACCAACTTCATAATTGTGACATTTTGAATTGATAACAGAATCAAAAATATGTTACACTTTTTTTTTTCAATGTGATAACCCAAAACACTTGCACAAGTGTAACAGATAAAGTCAGTCAGTAATATGTAACAGATATGGAAGTGTTAACAATGTTAATAATTGTAACAGGTAAACGCGGCGTTGCCAAATTTACTATGTATTTATGTTTAATAAGTAAGCATTAGATTTAGAGAGATTTGGGGCCTAATTGCTCGCAGAACAGGTGGGCGATGGGGCCGAAAGGTTCAAGGCGACCGCGTACCGGAAGACGTAAGCGTTGGAAGGCCTCCCACAAGGTGGACCGATCTTGTGCAGGCCGCAGTAATCCGCTGGATGCGGGAAGCACAGAACCGGTCGAAGTGGCGATGCTTGGGGGAGTCCTATGTCCAGCAGTGGACGTCTTTCGGCTGAAATGATAATGATGATGACTTTCATCTATTACTTAATTGTAATATGTAGTTTATTACTCTGTCCGCTAGGTGGCGCCTCGTTCATGGAGCAGGTGGTCGTTGAAACAGAGGAACAACACCGACAGACGATACAGCAGCAACCGCAGCAAGTACATCAGGTGCGTCACATTATCTTTACTTGATTTATCTCTTCTATCTCATTATTCTAGGCAAAATTTGTATGTTTTTTGTACGTTTGTATGTATGGGCACAGATAATATAATACTTCGTACAGATACCCAATCCCATACAAAGAAATGACACCTCCCTAAGTCTGGCTATTGAGCTGGCTATTTTAATTCGTCCTAAATTTTAACAGATGGTAGCATCAACGACTCACTCATTGCCATAGACTAGTTTTACAACGCCATCTAGTAGTCGACCTACTTTTAAAACATTTCGTGCAATCTAAACATTAAGTTCCGGTTTCAGATTTTTTTAAATAGATTTCTTTTATATTTCTATGTAAAGTAATAGATAAATAAAGTTGTTTGATTTAATTTAGTAACGATAAACTGGTTACTGTGACAGGACGAATTGAGTAATACGCCATCTATTGCAAAGAGCTCTAAACAAAATGATTAACAGATGGCTACTTTTATCGTTTGAAGGGTACGAATTGAAAGACTTAATTTATGTTTCTTGTTGAAAATACGTGCAAAATGAGTGTAAATAAATAAATCAGCAATAAACAAGGAAGATTTAATTTTTACTAATCTTACTTCAGCCAAAATTAGTTCATTTATCGCTTTATTAATTTGTTAATTTCATAATGGTAACCTATGCTGCCATCTATGATTTCTTTTCAAGACTAATTACAAATTATTCGAGTTGAGACCCCATGGTATGGGCACAGACAATACAATACTACGTACAGATACCCAATCCTATACAAAGAAATGACACCTCCCTAAGTTTGGCTATTGAGATGGCAATTTTTCAACAGATGGCAGCATCAGCGACTCACTAATTGCCAGAGACTGTAGTTTTACAACGCCATCTAGGAGTCAACTTACTCTTGAAACGTTTCGTGCAATCCTTTTTGTATAAAGTTTTATAGAGAGTAAAACGCCATCTATTGCAAAAAGCTCTAAACAAAATGATTAACAGATGGCTACTTTTATCATTAAAAGGGTTCGAATTGAAGTTATATGAGTGGAAATTGATAAATCAGCACTAAACAAGAAAGTTTAGCTTTTACCAATCATAATTCGGCCAAAATTCTGCCATTTATCAATTGTTAATTTATCTAATGGTTAATATATGGCTATAATGGTTATCTATGATTTCTTTTCAAGACCAATTACAATTTATTCGAGTTGAGACCCCATGGTATAGGGTAATCTCGGGAACTGGGTCGGTTTTATAAAAGTATTTTCGTATTTGATAGCCTATTATGCTGAAGGCTATTTAACATCACGTTATGACCTTCACGAGCCTAGTAAAAATAAAAAAAAAACAAAAACAAGGCGCGGGCAGGCGACAAGATTCAACAAGGTTGGTCGGGGAACAAGAAATGCTTTTAGTAAAATCTCACGGGAACAATCTGCGACTACCGAATTTTCCTTAAACTTAAGAGGAAGTTATATAAAACAATGGTTAGACCTGCTGTCTTGTATGGATCAGAATGTTGGGACACAAAAGGGATGAATGAAAGGATTGTATGCAGCTGAGATGAGAATGCAAAGAATGGTATTACACGAATGGATTGAACAAGAAATGAGTACGTAAAAGGAAGTTTCCAAGTGGAAGTAACTGAAAAGTCATTCACACACATTTTACAGATGCCTTCTTTGAAATGACAATATTATTTTTTCGAACATTTTTAATATTAGTCATCATCTCTATTTGAACGGTGCACCTAGCTTCTGACATTTCATTAGTGCCCGTGTAGGTTTATGTGAATCAAAATATTTTGACTTAGTTTTTTTTTTCGACGACTCGGAGAAGTATGGAAGAAGACGACCATGTTGCTCCGACCATAAAAAAATTGAGATAAGGGCAGGAGAATGATGGATATTTTTACTAGCTTACACTGTCCCACTCCTGGGCAAAGGCCTCCCTCCACTCCTTCCATCTTTCGCGAGCCCGCGCGTCCTCTTTCCAGTTCTCCTGGAACCTGTCCAGCGCGTCCCGCCATCTCCTACGTGGTCTGCCGCGACCCCGCCTCACTGTCTCAAGGCACTAGTTCTGTGTTATTTGGGCCCACATTTTAGTCGGCATGTGGCAAACATGTCCTGCCCAGTCCCTTTTAAGTTGGGCAGCCTTTTGAGCCACGTCAGCTATGTTTGTTTTGGAGCGCAGTATTGTGTTTCGAACACGATCCGTTAATTTAACGCATAGTATACTGCGCTCCATTGCTCGTTGGCAGACCTTGAGATTGGTCTTCTGGATGTTAGTCAAAGACCTACTCTGTATGTTATTATTGATTAGAAATAATGATACAATGTGGTCTGTTCCAGGTAGGAGGTGTCAGGCAACAGCAGTATGTATTAACGACGCCCGGGCAACCCGCCACGCCCGTCTCTCAGGTAATTATTATGATTATGATTATTTATCCATTTATTTGCCTTCACTGCCTCGCTGGTCTAGTCTGGCTGGTCGCAAGAGCTACTGCTGAGCTTGAGATTTTTTTTTTGGGTTAGAAATCATCAAATGACTTCTCCCGCTCTGCGTGGGGCGGGAGGGCGTGTCAGACTTCTACTGACTAAAACCCACCAGGGTCACGTATCTCTTTCGAACAACCCGCGACCATGGCAGGCATCGACTCTAACGGACCCCGTCAATTAGTGCTGACATCGCTTTGAAGACTGTCTCGTTGATCTAGTAGTCGCAAGAGCTACTGCTGATCATGAGGTCCTGGGTTCGATTCCCAGGTCGGGCAAAGTGTTATTGGGTTATTCTATCTAGAATCTCTCAGTAGCAGCCCCGATTTGTGACCGGTAGATGGCAATAGGCTCGCCCCCTATTACATGGGACTTAAACATAACTGGCGAAATGTGGGTGTACTATAGGTACACCTCTGCCTAACCCTTCTGGGATTACAGGCGTTATGTTATGTTATTTATTGGCAGAACGCTTTGCCTTCAGTAGTACTATCGACACGCTGAGAATATGGAGTATTTTTTTTTGTTTTCAAGTATAAACGTTAAAAAATGTGCATCAACTCGAAAGTGTGAGAAACAATAGTAATACACTAGACGTAACGTAACCGTAGGTGCTACTTGAACTCTGCCGAATAAGTAAAGAGCGAGTCGTAAATTTTCAGAACAAAATAAGCTTTGTTTTTCACGATTAAAATTGTGTAATTTTTTTTTTCCTTTAAAAAAAAAATCGGTCCACCAAACCAATTCAATCAATTCGCTGCGGGAAAGCAACCAACAAAATTCGCCGTGTTTTAGCAGACAAGAAGAAAAGAACAACATAATGAGTACAAAGAAGATGCTACTTTTTTTTAAAGCTCTTCGTGCTTATTTTTTTTAAATTTCTTCCAGCATACCTGCTATAGGAAAGCAGATAAAGAGATTTAGACATTTAATTATATTCCAATCATATTGTAGACGAGCCTTTTTCCTTCTTATTTATTTTTCAACCTACTCTTCATGCGTGTGTGTCGTCCAAATGAGAAATTACGACAACTCTTAGGTCTAATGCATTTAAGAGCGTTCATCCCGCGCGTGCTGTAACGTAGCATTTCTAGTGGTTTTTCGAGATCTTTTATCAGCCAAGCACTAGATCGTTAGTATTTATAATTATTTTAAACATTTACTCTTCTTAAATGAAAATATTTAATCGAATGTACTGCAAATAGAAAATAAGTGACAATATGTCAATGTTTTATGAGACAATACTAAAATAACTGTAAAACAATACAATACAAGCTTAAAATACCCACGATGTAGTTTAGTTACTGGTTTACGAAAGCAATTTGTAGTATTTTAATTTCCGAAGCGTAAGCGCGCCTCGCTTCGTGAAATAAAATTCATACAAACTCGTGAATGTGTGCGTGAAGACGAGTAGCGTCAGTACATAACACAACACACACACACTTCCGACTTCGCCATTGTCTCGGACGGTACCCAGAGCTCCTGTCGCCACACACACATTCACAGCGTGTTTGTACACTTGGTACTATTTGCAATAGATGGCGTTTTACTCAATTGGTCCTATCATCATAGTTTCCACTTTTGTTACATAATTAAATCAAACAACTTATTTTCTTTGAACTATTTTTTGCATAGAAATATAAAAGAAATCTAACCATGTTTTTCTGAACCCGAAACTATAAATCTTCACATAAAATGGAATGCACGAAACGTTTTAAAAGTAGGTCGACTCCTAGATGGCGTTGTAAAACCACAGTCTTTGGCAATGAGTGAGTCGCTGATGCTGCCATTTGTTGAAAAACAGCCAGCTCAACAGCCAGACTTATGGAGGTTTCATTTCTTTGTATGGGATAGGGTATATGTACGTAGTATTATATTATCTGTGCCACAAGTAAAGCGTGCGTCTGTACCTGATAGAGCGAGAGCGACTGTCGGAATGTCGTCCCTAAGGACTGAGAGTGAGGAAAGAGAGAGTGCACCTGTGTCTCTGCGTACACACGCCTGCACTATAACAATATCTATCGCGCTGAAGTCTAAGCTCCTTTGACGCCATTGTCGAAATACGGTCTCGAGGACTATAAAGTAAAAAAGTTTTTGTAAATTGGTGATGAAAGCAAAGAGACCAATCTCTTGTTGATTTGGTCAGAAATAAATTAACCTAAACATTAATTCCCAGGTAATATTCTGCGGAGGTGGCGTGGGAGGCGTTAGTGGCGTGTCGGGCGTCAGCGGAGCCGCGCCCGTCATCACGTCTGTGCTACCTGCAGGAGGAGCAGTCCTCACGCCGCACCACAACCTGCATCACTGACCTGCTGAACCACTGCACGTGTGCGGCCCGGCCGGCATCACGTCTGTGCTACCTGCAGGAGGAGCAGTCCTCACGCAGCACCACAACCTGCATCACTGACCTGCTGAACCACTGCACGTGTGCGGCCCGGCCGGCATCACGTCTGTGCTACCTGCAGGAGGAGCAGTCCTCACGCCGCACCACAACCTGCATCACTGACCTGCTGAACCACTGCACGTGTGCGGCCCGGCCGGCATCACGTCTGTGCTACCTGCAGGAGGAGCAGTCCTCACGCCGCACCACAACCTGCATCACTGACCTGCTGAACCACTGCACGTGTGCGGCCCGGCCGGCATCACGTCTGTGCTACCTGCAGGAGGAGCAGTCCTCACGCCGCACCACAACCTGCATCACTGACCTGCTGAACCACTGCACGTGTGCGGCCCGGCCGGCATCACGTCTGTGCTACCTGCAGGAGGAGCAGTCCTCACGCAGCACCACAACCTGCATCACTGACCTGCTGAACCACTGCACGTGTGCGGCCCGGCCGGCATCACGTCTGTGCTACCTGCAGGAGGAGCAGTCCTCACGCCGCACCACAACCTGCATCACTGACCTGCTGAACCACTGCACGTGTGCGGCCCGGCCGGCATCACGTCTGTGCTACCTGCAGGAGGAGCAGTCCTCACGCCGCACCACAACCTGCATCACTGACCTGCTGAACCACTGCACGTGTGCGGCCCAGCCGGCATCACGTCTGTGCTACCTGCAGGAGGAGCAGTCCTCGCGCCGCACCACAACCTGCATCACTGACCTGCTGCACCAGTGCACGTGACAAACTTTTGTCGACAAAATGACAGATTTCATTTATTCATCTGTAATTTTGTCCATTTTATTCTCGTTTCTACGGTAGACATGCCAGGCGTGCACAAGAACTTGAGGATCACTACATTAAATAATAAGAACAATCAATCTGTCAGCCATAGTTGGGAAAAGTCGGCTTCTAACCGGATGTAGCTGAATACCAGTATTTTACATGGAACGACTACCGATCTGGCTTCCACCACCCAGTTACTGGGACACGATACCCTTTGGTAAGACTGGTTGTCTGACTCTCGGGCTTCTGACGACCCGTAACGACTGTCAAAGATCCACGAATGACAGCCGGAACCAACAGCTCAATGTGCTTTCCGAGGCACGGGGGGGGTCTCCGTATGTAAAGATGGACCCATCCACAGATCCACCGCAGCAATTGTAGCGTAACCTGATCGATCGACCTGTGGTGTGTTATTTCTTAGCCACGCACGAGCCCGAGGTGCCCGAGGTAAATAATCTAAATTGCAGGCGCTGTATGGTTGTCGCCGCTCTTATAGAAAACCGTAGTTGTACTCTCTGCTCGTTATCTACTTTTTAGACTATTTAAAAATATCCCGATTTCCACAAAAAAATGTCTTCCTTTCTTCTAAGTTATAGCACAGTGTAGAATGGTTTTATGTGACATAGGTATGATGACTAAATTAAAAATGTTCGAAAAAATTATGTTATTTCAAAGAAGGCATAGTAAT
Organism: Dasypolia templi; assembly: GCA_963555695.1. Taxonomy (NCBI): domain Eukaryota; kingdom Metazoa; phylum Arthropoda; class Insecta; order Lepidoptera; family Noctuidae; genus Dasypolia; species Dasypolia templi. The sequence continues at coordinate 3,269,895 of OY743166.1, forward strand.
TATTAGATAACCGAAAATCATCTGTTTAATCGATGTAAATATGAAGAAGCTACACGCTTTAAACGTTTTTGTAGGGGATTATTCCCGTCCTTGTCGCGCGGTACGGATGAAGGCGCTAGTATGAAGTTACATAGTCGTGACGTCACTCCTACGATAGTGCTGCCCTTGTCTAACACACTTTAAAACGTTTATAACTTGGGATTTTTTTTAAGTTTTTACACTCTTTGTTATATTGTTTGTAATAATTGGAAACAAATATTTATTTGAGTTAAAAATAAAAATAAATTCATCATCCCTAGTGAACTGAAGATGGGCTTATCTATCTCCAATTTTGGCGTACTGGATGCTAAAGCCAAAGTATGTACGACCTTATAACGTGTTGATAGCTAATTGTTTGACAAGGACAGATTCAATTGTACTGTCTATCATCAGTAGCGTTCTGTCTTAGGTTATTCGGTTTGGCCGTTAGTGAACTTCTTGGAAAGGTAACAGGATATTTGCGCGAAAAACATTCGCGTTGAAAGTCATTTATAATGTCGATAAACGATCGTCGTGGGCCAGTCTTCAGTGATTAATACGCAGGTCAGGTTGTATGCTGAACGAAATATGATTCGCGACCGCAACAAGAATGTATTTACAGATTTATAATTCATCACACTCTGACACTGATCTGCAGTTTGCAAAAAACGTAAGAAAATTTTAAGTTCGCCTTGTTTCTTCGAGCCGTAATCCACCACGCGGACCCAGTGCGGGTTGGTAGATGTCACATGTCTTCGAATTTTTAGTTCTAGGACACGCCGGTTTCCTCACGGTGTGGTGTATTCCTTCACCGTTTTGAGAGCTGTGGTGATGAAATAAACGCTTATGACGTAGCCCAAATGATTATTTTGTGCAAATGGCCTGCCTATCATCAATATGCCTTTGCGCTTCTTCTGAGCATGAGGGCGTGGCTGCGATGCCCAGGTTGGCCAAAGTGTAATTGGGCTTTTCCATCTGGAATTTCTCAGTAGTCTGCCCGGAGTCTGGATTTGTGCCCGGTTTATGGCAATAGGCTCGCCCCCTATTACATGGGACTTAAATTTATCTGGCGAAAATAAATGTAAAAATCTCGGATAATGAAATTAGTATGAAGTTTTTTTTACTAAAAATTTAGCGAAAATAGGCTATTAATATAAGGATGTAAATAATTTAGTAATAAATGTATGGCGGGTGATTTGTTAGGTGTTTCCTTATTATTTAATTTTTAGTCAAATAATTGCAGTTTTCAAAAACACTGCTTGCTATTTTAGTTTCAACGCTCGGCTGACCGCTGAAAGTTGAAAGTCCAACAGCAAACCTTTATTTAGGTGTCGCGTAGTGTTTATGAAAACGGACAAAATTCATGTTAAACTTACATGCTGGTTTACGTCAATACTGAATAGATCGGTTAAAAAACCATTGAGAATGTAGCTGTCTCCGTTTAACACAATAGCAAGAACGAGATAAATGATTTAACTTTCAAAATCTAAAAGTTCAAAGTGATTTGTCACTAAACAATAATAAAACAAAGGGATGGGACGGGCTTTACTTTCCGGGCAAGCAGCTTTTGTTTTTTGCTACAATAACTAACATAAACCATTTTTATTACAACCAAAAAATAAGGTGATCATAAAAAATACGCACTTGATAATTTTGTGCTCGACTGTACTTGACTCGAAAATGTATGTAGTAGATAACATGGAAGTTTAACATACTTCAACATAGTTAACCAGGTCGAAATTATCATGGTTGGAGACGACTATTTCTTGACTATTTTTTTAAATCTTGATGACTATTTTATGACTATTTTTGGCGTTTTCAAAATTGATTTTCACGATGTTTTAAAGGTATGGATTGTGCGGTGAAAGACACGACACGTTTACACGGACGTAAAACACGTAACGCACTGGAATTTCAACTCTCTCTGTTGAGGTATTGTCCGGCCCTAATATTCTTCCATCTCTTTCTCTCTAGTTGTGCAAGAAGGAGACAGCAATACATTTAGTTGGTGTCGAGTCTCCATGCCAATACGGCGGCGGTTGCTAACGCTCCTTTAAATGTCAATCTTAGCACATTATATAACTTATTACTAGAGGCGTATTTTATAAATATTGTATGAAATAAACAAATGAAGGTACATTTATTTTTTCGTTTTATTTAATACTTCCTTTACGAGTAGGGGAGACAAGAAACGATGGGTGGACTGTGTGAAAGATGATATGGGTAGAAAGGGAGTGACTACCGTTATGACGACTAAAGACAGGTACTAATAAATAGTTTGTCATCATTTTTGATCATTATGGGTTGTCATCATTTTTGATCATTATGGAAGGAATACTAAGTGAACTTTTTAAAGATAATAAATTAGTTTTTGTTTGTGGTGATCTAAATGTTGATCTGCTAGTTAATTCACCCGAAAAATGTAAGTTAATGTCATTGTTTAAATCATTCAATTTAAAATGTATATTTAATGAAGCAACTAGAATAACAGCAACCTCGGCTTCATGCATAGACAATGTATTTACCAACTAAAATAAAAGACTACCTTAATTAGTGGCATCAGGTCAGACCATACTGGTCAACTTATATCATTTGACTTAGATAAAAAGTTAAACTCAAATAAAACCATTGAAATAAGACGTCTTACTAAGAATAAGTTGAAAATGTTTAATAATAATCTTAATAGCAATCATTCAACAGCCAGTTTTGATTCACAAGACCCCAATTTAAACTATGGTACCCTATTCTCTACAGTATGCCAAGAATTCAATAAAGCATGTCCTGTAAAAAAAGTTACTATCAATACTAAACCAAAATTTAGTGAATGAGCCACTGCTGGCATTAGAAAAAGCAGAGATATTTTATATAGGTTGTATCACGAGAAATCATTGACGTCTGATCCAACTCTTCATGATTATGTTAGAAATTATTCTAAAATATTCAAAAGAGTCTGCGCTCAAGCTAAGTCTAAATTAATAAGTAACAAAATTGGTATTTCCCATAATAAAATAAAAGCTGTGTGGCAGGTAATTAACAAAGAGACTGGAAACAAAAAACAGCGAGATCAGAATGACTTGTCGTTAAAAATTATTAATGAAACCATTTCAGATAAGTTGAAAGTTGCTGAGTCACTAGAAAATTTCTTCACCAACATCCCAATTGAGGTTACGAAATCTCTTCCCTCATCATCTGTGTTAGCTGAATCTTTACTCAAAGAAAACTTCAGTAAGGACATTCCTAGTTTTAAATTCGAGCCTATTTCTATTGTCACAATTAAAAAAGCGTTCAAAAGTCTTAACATAAAAAACACTGTAGACTTATGGGGGATTTCCGTTAAGGTTCTTGGAGATATTATTGACACAATTGCCCCTGTCCTAACAGGCATATTTAATCAATGTTTAGACAGCGGTACGTTTCCTGATTTAATTAAACATAGTAAAGTAGTACCAATTTTCAAATCGGGTAGTAAGAGTGATCCCTCTAATTATAGACCTATATCAGTGCTACCAGCATTGAGTAAAATCTACACTTGGGAGCAAATAAATCGAGCCACTACCTTTTTTCACGTAAAATGGTAAATATTTTTGGGAATATGGAACGTATCAATTCGAACTATATATCGCCTAAAAGTTAAGTTAATAACCTTAACAATGAGGGTAAATTATTGAATAATAACCTTATTGAATGATAAATTATTGGCTCTGCAAGAAAAATGGTAATTTTGATAGAAAATTTAGTAGGGCTAAAACAGTCCATAAAAACAATAAAAAACAAAATTATTGCAAAAAAAATATTCTTAATAACTGGTATTACCCCCCCGTGCCCTGATGCATTCTTGTAGCCTATTAGTCATCGATCTGATCAGAGTTACGATGACATATTGTGGTATGTTCTCCCACTCTTCAAGCACAGCGACTTTAAGCTCGGGAATGGATGAAACAGCGGGAACCCTGGCTCGGACTCTCCGTTTTAGCTCGTCCCATAGGTGTTCGATCGGGTTCAAATCGGGACTTCGTGCTGGCCATACCATTTGTTGAATCCCGATCGCAGACAAGTATTCCGTAACGATCTGCGCGGTATGAGGTCTCGCATTGTCATGCATAAACAAGAAATTTTCTCCGACAAAACCAGCATACGGCATTACGTGGTCTTCAAGAATGTCAGTTATGTATCGGTCAGCTGTTAATCCACGTCTACCACTGCCATCGTTGGCGGGGTCGACGAAGACAAGTTCCGTTTTTCCGTCTAGAGAAATTCCTCCTCACACCATACAAGAACCACCACCAAAACTCACAGTTACTCGAATGCAACATTGGGCAAATCTTTCACCAGGACGTCTATACACTCGGTTTCTCCCGTCATTGCTAAAAAGACAGATTCTTGACTCGTCAGAAAACAAAACTGACCTCCAGTCTTCTAACGTCCAATTAATGTGTTCTCGAGCAAACTCCAAGCGAGATCGGCGATGAGCTACAGTCAATTTTGGGCCAGTTGCTGGTTTGTGTGATGTTAAATTTCGTTCCTTTAGTCTTCGTCTCACTGTCCACCTACTGATTGCGACACCTCGAACGTCACGTAACGCTTGCTGTAGCTGAACAGCATTAAGTCCACGGTCGCCCAGCGAATTGGTTGCAATAAAGCGGTCGTCACGTTCTGTTGTTGCCCGTGGTCGGCCAGTTCCAGGTCGCCGAACAAAAGCACCAGTCTCCAGATACCTGCGGTATACCCGCTGTACCTTTGAACGACTCAAATGAAGTCTGCGTGCCACTTCACGTTGTCCGTGTCCAACCTCAAGTAAAGCTACAACTTGGGCAGCTTCCGTCGGTGTAGGATCCATTTTATCAGGTTATTTTGATTACACAGACACAGATAAAGACAACAATAACAAGTAATATGGGTATGATTAACAAAAACCTCAAATTTAATCTTTTCTGAACAGAGTACAATAAAAATGTCATAAGCAAATTAAATGCGATAATTTTATTCTACCCTTTAAACTTTAATTAAAATGAAATTTTGACAACTAACTACCCTCATTGTAAAGGTTATTAAATACCCTTTTAGGCGATATATGTTTCGAATCGATGCGTTCCATAATACCAAAAATAATAACCATAATGCGTGAAAAAGGAAGTGGCTCGATTTATTTGCTCCCAAGTGTATGAAAAAATCATGCTAGACCAGATGTTGTCACATTTTAATTCAAATGGTATTTTACATAGTCGCCAGTTCGGTTTCACGAAAGGTAGGTCGACGACTGATGCGGGAGTAAAACTCATCAGTCACATTTTGGAATCCTGGGAGAAGTCCCAGGATGCAATTGGCATTTTCTGTGACCTCTCAAAAGCGTTTGACTGCGTTGACCACAATACACTGATCTGTAAATTACACCACTACGGAATTCGTGGAGAAGCCGCTAATCTTGTTCTTTCCTATCTATCAAACAGGCAACAGAAAGTGAACGTTAACGGGGCGACGTCCTCGGAGTCCTTAGTTAAGATGGGAGTGCCTCAAGGTTCAATTCTCGGCCCTTTCTTATTTCTAGTTTATATTAATGACCTTCCTTACATGATGGCTAACTAATCAGATATAATTTTATTCGCTGATGATACTTCTCTTATTTTTAAAATAGATAGAAAAGATACGGATGTCTTACATGTGAATGATAGTCTGGCTATTCTTTCGAAATGGTTTGCAGCTAATAATCTTTTACTCAATGCGAACAAAACTAAATGTCTTAAGTTCTCACTACCAAATGTACCCCAAGTGGGTTTAAATTTAAAACTTGATGGCAAGAAAGTAGATACTATTACGGAAACTGTATTTCTAGGAATTACTTTAGATTCTAAATTGCAATGGGGCGCTCACATTAGAGCTCTTTCAGGTAAATTAAGTTCAGCTGCGTATGCAGTAAGAAAAATAAGGCAGTTGACCGATATAGCCACAGCTAGGTTGGTATACTTTGCTTATTTCCACAGTATTATGTCTTATGGCGTTCTGCTGTGGGGATCAGCAGCTGACGTAGATTCAATTTTCATTTTACAAAAGAGGGCAATCCACGCGATCTATGAAATGGGTCCTCGCGAGTCTCTTAGAAACAAATTCAAAGAAATTGATATACTCACTCTGCCTTCCCTTTATATCTTAGAAAGTATTTTGTATGTTCGCAAAAACTTAGAACTTTTTAAAATAAGAAGCGATTTCCATAATTTAAATACACGTAGTAAAAATGAAATTGTTATACCCAAATTTAGATTAACTAAAACAAGCAAATCATTTCTGATAAACAGTATCCGCTTTTATAATAAGTTGCCAAAGTCGGTTACTGAACTTGGCGATGGAAAGTTCAAAGCCCACATCAAACGTGTCCATAACAAAAAGCGTGTTAAAAGATTAAAGACTACGTCGAAGACAAGAAAGTTTGGCAATAATTCCTTCTGCACATGTGGCTTCCCTGGTACCTCATAAACGGCATCACTATGTAAATTTCTAATAACTGCTCCCAAATAATGGTGTTTAATTTTTATTTTTTATTATTAGATATGGACTTTTACCTACCTCTGACATAATCTTTTCATTATTTGACATTATTTAACTACAATTTTTAATTAGTTTTTGATTTTACTTTATTAGATTATTTTATATTTTGTAAATGTGAGAACGTCGTAGGGCCCGTAGGCCCTGTGGATTGTAAAGAACAATGCCCACTTCCCAAATATTTAAAAACCTGATAATAAAAGTTTATGTATAGTTATAAGGTATAGTAAAAACACTACCTGTAAGATTAGAAAATAATGTCATATGGTCATTTTCACAATTGACGCTACGAAGTCCAAAAATTACTTTTTAGGTTAGGATTTGCCGTTATAAAGAAATAAATGTGCTAGAACGAATTATTTAACACTCGAAGTTTAGTCTAAAATAGTAATACTTACTTAATTTATACATATCTATGTTCTAAAACGTCTTTTCTACTTTGTGAATTCCTTAAAACCAGCTGCCCATATGTCACTGCTTAGACTCTCGATGATTGTCAATTTATATTGAGTGTCGAGCATTAAATGTCAAACGGCAAAAAATACGTTTCAATCGTCCTAACTAAATTACATATTGGATGATTCATTAATTTAATTATTCATTTATTTTTAAATAATCTGTATTATAATTGAAAATAAAAAAGAACTACTTACTGAGTAAATAAAACGTAAAATAATGTATGAAACTCAGAAACAGAGTTGAATAAAGTCAAGTAGCAGTGTGTAAAATGGAACGTTGTAAAAAATGGTTGTTGAGATGCGTTCACAACATGCTAATATGTTTACCCTTGAAGTAGAATAAGCATAACAAAAAACAAAATTTAAAAAAATCCTGCGTTTCTTTTAACATTGTGATAAGCGTCATTAATATAAAATTTAATTAGCTGTTTTTTAAGATTTATTTCATTTCTATACATAGTCAGGTGAAAAATGGGCATTCCTCTTTATAGACAATTGTCTATTTGTTTAACATATGGTACTTGTTGACAGGCCTACACTGTCCTCCCATACCTGTTAACACTGTAATTGGAAAACATTGTAAAAGACATATTTTTAAAAGAGTAACCATAGAGTTTCTTGCTGGCTCTTCTCCATGGGAAACGACCAATTGGAACCGTGCACCTAGAATCTGACGTTTCATAAGTGCCCATGTAGGTCTATGTGAAATAAAATATTTTGATTTGATTTGATTTGAATACCATCAAATAAATAGTAGAGTTCACGCAAGATAAGTCTGCGCGCGTGTTTGTATAATTAGTTTATACCTGCCTGTACTTTTAATCACTGGCATAATGTTTGCGCTTATTTACTTAAAACATGTTAGTACGGACAGATCACACTCTTGACACCTGTTAAAAACGTCGAGATAGCGACAAATGATTATTTCCTATTTCGGCCTCACGCGGACTTATTTTGCGCGCACTCCAAACATCAAAATGAAAAAATGTGATTTAAAAAAAAAACAGTTATGGGTCGTCTATGGGTTTTGACCATTGTGACAAAACTTTTGGTTATTTGGTAGTTCAGTGGGAACGTCATTAGGTATAGGTTACACAGTAAAAAAAATTGCCGTCTCCACCTTGTATACTACTATTGCTCATGATGCTGGTTGTGTAACATGTAGGCTATTAGTTAATAAAAGTTCGGTTATGTCGAAGAACGGTAGCCGCCACATATCGACCGTAGTGACATTTGTCATAAAAAAGGTTGGCAACTACGGGGTTGGACCTGTGTCGTCAAAAAAATGCTATAAATGAAAACACACCATAAATAACGTTTCACTCGCCCGACCTCGCCTTACGAGCTTGAGAGCGAATCACAAAGCTCCTCCCCCTCTTCCGACGAAGGCGTCTTTAAGACGGTCGGCTCCAAAAAGAGGAGCCTCAAACCGAGTCCTGACACAAGGACAAAGAAACCGGCTATCGAAGCCACCTCCGCTCCCGTGGCTCCATCCGCCACCGCCCCCTCTCAGGCCGCCTCGGCCTCAACCTCTTCCCTCAGCCACAGTGCTGCCAAGCCCGCTGCCCAGCCTTCTGCGGCAAAGAAAATCGCCCCCCCTCCCCCTGTGTACATCCAGGACAAGGGGAAGTGGACAGACGTGTCCAAATGGTGCACCGACCTGCGTATAGGCTACACCAGCGCGAAGTCTACCCAACAGGGTATTAAGGTAACCGTCCCGACGTCAAACGACTACAGAGAGTTTAAGAAGACTATCCGTCTCAGAGGTGTGTCCTTCCACACCTACGCCCTCCCCGAAGACCGTCAAGTCCGAGTAGTGATCCGTAGGATCCCGAAGGAGATACCCGCGGAAGATATAAACGCCGACCTTCTGTCGCAAAACGTCCCCGTTGCGGAAGTCCACCGCATGCACCGCGCCCGAGGCAGGGTACCGTTCGATATGGTCCTCGTCGTCTGCCCTCCTACTGAGGGTCACCACCCTATCTTCAACGTCCGTTCCGTCTGCAACCTCACCGGCTTGCAGATCGAGAAGCCTTTTAAGACCGGTGTCATAGGGCAGTGTCACCGCTGCCAACTTTACGGGCATTCGCAGATGCACTGCCACGCGAAACCCAGGTGCGTCAAGTGCCTGGGCGATCACGGCACTGCTGAGTGCACCCGACCTAAGGACCGCACCTTGTGCACAGAGCCGCCTAGCTGTGTGCCATGCGGCGACTCAGGCCACCCGGCCAATTATCGTGGGTGCCCCAAGGCCCCCAAAACATCATCTCCCAAACTGACGAAGCGTGCAGACGCCCGCCAGCAAAGGGAAAGCCCCCGCTACGCCCACGCGTGGCCTACCACACAGCATCAGGAGCGACTCAGTCCTCAGAGGCCCTCGCCCTGGAACTACTTCCACCATCAGCAGGCTTTTCCAGCCTTAGCTCCTAGACCCGTTCCTGCGGCCATCCCTCCACTTATGGACCCCCGCATCCGCGTCAACGCGCCTCCAGGCATTCCTGTGCCTCTAAACAAAGCTGCTCCGGCCGCGTCAGCTCCGCCCGCAGCCACCCGGGTGGTCGGTCAGAACCCGATGGACGCGTTTAATGTCATATCTAGTACATTCACGGCCTTCCTTACCCCTCGTGTCAGGAAAATGGCAAGTGAAATTGTTGCCGCCAGAAATGCCGGCAACATTTTCATGATTCAGAATATCTACAATGCGTACCCGGACATTACGCAAGCGCTGATGTCCTTTAACAATCAACCCAACCCTAATCATGGATAAAGGAATCCTCGCGCGAACCAAACCCCGATCCCTAAAGTTAGGTTATTTCAATGCCAATGGCATCCTGCGACAACGCGCTGAAATCAGCGAGTTCCTCCGCGACCACCACATCGACATCCTCCTTGTTCAGGAAACGTTCCTTAAACCGAGTTACCGAAATCCGTCAATTGCAAACTATCGTACAGTTCGCAATGACAGGACGCGTTGCCATAAGGGCGGTACCCTTATCTATTACAAAAAGGAGCTATACTGCATTCCCATAGACCCTCCCACACTCTCACGATTAGAAGTGTCTTGCTGCCGGCTTGGCATGACAGGTCATCAACCGATTACCATAGTTTCGGCCTACCTCCCCCCCATTAATACTTCGGAGAACTTCCAACTCCTTACTGAAGATCTTTCAGTCCTTTTTAGCCTGAGTGACTCCGTTATCATAGCGGGTGATCTCAACGCCAAACATCCCTCCTGGAATAGCACCAGGACCTCTTCCAGAGGGAGACACTTGTTCAACCTCTCCTCCTCTCAGAATTTCGATGTCATCGCGCCGATGACTCCCACTCATTTTCCCCCCGATCCCAATCACACCGCCGATGTACTCGACGTGGCGCTCCTACAGAACGTCAACCTACGGTTGGACTCTATAGAAGTGGTACAAGAGCTCGCTTCCGATCACCGTCCAGTAGTCATGAAACTGGTCCCCCGCATAGGTCTGCCCGATTCCACCCAACCCCTTCCCAACAAAGTGGTAACGGACTGGAGGAGAGTAAGCGATCGCTTAAAATCCACCACGTCCCCCCACTTGGACCCAATCCCCGATCATTTTGACTCTATCGCTGACACGACGGCCGCGATCGACTCATTCACAGCTCACGTACAATCAGTCCTGAACGATTGTTCAAGGGAAATTCCAGCGACGGATGACCGTCGCTGGAAGTTGCCGGACGATGTACGCGAACTGTTGAATGAGAAGAACGCGGCTGTCCGTGCCTACAGCAACTTCCCCTGCGACGCGAACAAAGCCCATATGCGTTACTTACAGCGTACTGTAAGAACACGCATAGAGGAGCTGCGTACCGCCGGCTGGGACAAGATGTTGAGCGAACTAGAGCCCACCCACCTAGCCTTCTGGCAACTCCAGAGGAAGCTCAGATCCGGAGAAATAGTCTCCATGCCCCCCCTGATCCGTCCCGACAAGACCGTCGCCTTCGATGATGTCGACAAGGCTGAGCTTCTAGCCGACAGTCTAGAAGTCCAATGCTCGCCTAGCTCTCAACCAGTAGACCAAGCTCACCTCACTGAGGTCGACGCTGAAGTCGAACATAGAGCCTCCCTCCCTCCCGTCGAAGACCCAGAGTATCCACTGCCCCCAGTCACGCCCGACGAAGTGCACGACCTCATCAAAGGTCTTAAGGCTCGTAAAGCCCCCGGCTCAGATGGAATCACCAATAGGGTATTCCAACTTTTCCCTGCCCACCTGATAATGCTACTGACCACCATCTTCAATGGTGCTCTGAGCAACAACATCTTCCCACAGGCATTCAAAGAAGCCACCGTCATCGGTATCCCGAAGCTCGTCAAGCCAAAGTCAGAGCCTAGTAGTTACCGCCCCATCAGTCTGCTCAATGTCCTCGGCAAAATCTATGAGAGGCTTATTTATAAGCGCCTCAGAGACTACGCCGAGACAAAGGGCCTCATCCCCAACGAACAGTTTGGTTTTAGAACCCAACACTCGTGCGTACAACAGGTCCACCGTATAGTCGAACACATCAACTTCGGTTTCCAACGAGGTTTGATGACCGGTGCTGTTTTCTTCGACATAGCGAAAGCGTTCGACAAAGTCTGGCACAACGGCTTATTATATAAGCTGTACCAACTCGGTGTGCCAGATCGTCTCGTGCTCATCTTACGGGACTTTTTGTCGAATCGCACCTTCCGTTATCGCATCGAAGGAGCGCTATCCTCCCCCCACCCTATTCGCGCAGGAGTCCCTCAGGGCTCTGTGATCTCTCCCCTAGCATTCACGCTATTCACCAGCGATATGCCCAAGTGCAGCAAGGCGCAGTTGGCCCTGTTCGCAGACGACACGGCCATCTACTACACCGGCCGTGATGAAAATTCGATAGCTCGCATTCTCCAAACCCAAGTGAACAAGCTTGGCGCTTGGTTTAGAAAATGGCGAATCGAAGTAAATCCCGACAAAAGTCAAGCGGTTCTTTTCTCAAAGCCGCGTCGCAACCCCTCACCCCCTCGACCGATCACCATGTTCGGCAAGCCGATCCCTTGGGAGAAGCGAGCCAAATACCTGGGTGTCGTACTAGACGAACACCTTTCGTTTTCAGAGCACATTAAGGCGGCTCGTTCGCGCGCCGCCTTCGCTCTAGGTAGACTTCACTTTGTCCTCAATGCACGTAGCAAATTGTCATTAAAGTGCAAAATGCGTATCTACACAGCGTGCATCCGCCCGATCATGACCTATGCCAGTGCAGTCTTCGCACACGCCAAGCCCGTTCGCTTCAACAGAATGCAGACCCTCCAGAACAAGTTCCTCCGTAGGATAACAGGCTCCCCCTGGTACGTTCGCAATGAAATCCTCCACGTAGACCTCAGGATTCCCACTATCCGTCAGTTCATGAAACGCATTTCAAAGCGCTTCTTCGAGACCGCCGCGAATCACCGCAACCCTCTGGTTGTGAAATCCGCTAGTTATGTTCCCTCCTCCATTAGTCATGTCCGCCGTCCCAAGCATGTCCTCACCGATCCCGATGACCACATAACTCTCATTCAGGAGAGCAGTAGGGCCACCAGTACAGTGCACAAACACAGACCGACATTCCGACCTCGCCGCCGAGGTTCCTCGCGAAGATCCCGACGTAATTGTCCCCCCCGACCCTTGCTCGACGAAGTGCCAGCCCGCGCCGTAGCTGAGCCTGTAGCTTTAAATTCCCCGATTAATAATAATCAACTAAACTTGATCCAGCCTGTCCCATCTTGCTGTCCTCCCGTCAGCGACGCCCTAAGCCGAGGTCCGTACCCCACAGGGGGTGCCCTTAGCGAGCGTTCGCTTAATAATATAAGTAGTTTTACGCCCCTGGCTGGAGGCTTTGAGTCCGCTTAAGGCAGCCACAGGATAGTCCGGTTAAGTAGTCACGACCTCTCAAGGTCAACTACGAGATGCCATACAAAAAAAAAAAAAAAAAAAACGTTTCAGTGACGTATTGCAGACGCTGTATGGCGGCCACTGGTCTTCTAGGAAACCGTAGCGAAATGTTAAAGGCAATAGAGTGGACTGCTGGCAGCGATTCGTGCGTGAATGGTAGTTTTTTTACGATTATTAATAAACGCGTGCGCTGACAGGTTTTTGACTGAACAGGTTCACTCAAATCTGTGGTACTTTCCTCAAAATACTGTTTCGGACAACAGTCAACATATTCCTCACATGATCTGACCAAGATGACTTTAAAAGAGACTTTCTACACAGAGTAGACGGCAACGTAACCTTCCAGAAAAATAATCATTGAGTGATTGGCGCTAAGGTACCGTGAACGTTTGTGTGGTGTGCACTTGTGCAGTTTAAATACAAATTCTAAATAGGTAAATTTAAATGAAACGTTTTCATTTTATTTTCTAAAAATCATAATTTTATTCACAAAAATACTAACGAAATGTATACAATAACAGTTGCATTTTTAAGTAAAAGTTCTACTACGTACATACTTAATAGTATTTAGAAATTCGGAGTAAACTACGATATATTACTATAAAAATATTTTTATTTGTGTAAAAGTAAGTACATGTTAAAATTATTTCATAAAATTAGTCAAAATAAGAGTTGTTCATAAGCATCGTTACATTTTCAAGCATTATTTAAATATATAAAAAAACTTAATTATGATGGTATTTCAATACTTGCGGGTAAGTAATTATGATACAAATATAGATTGTAATTGTATATAAATTGAACTGGTAATCATAATTAACATACACTTTTTTGCAACAAAACTCAAGTTTTTTAATCTTTCTATTTTGAGCGCGAAACTGTATAACACAAAAACAACCAATCAATCCGCTTCCCGCCAAAACAACTGTCAAAACCTTAAAAAATATAAAAGTGCGCTCCGAAACGCACACGATAAAATGGACTAATATACGACAAACCTAGACAGTAATGCCATGGTTATTAAAGTGACTATAGAATAGAAACTGCGGCTCGCAAGGCCAGGAATAGGTGGGGCAGTTCCCGTGCACGCTTGTAAATGTCTGAATAATTCAATATAGTTCCTTGCAGCTTCATGATTGGATGCGCTAGTGGGTTCCGTAAGGCCAATGGTGGAGTCTTTGAACAGTAAGTTGTTACCTCCGTTTAGAGGAGAGAAGATTTCTAGGTTGATCAGCTGGTTGCCTGAAGCGGCGGCGTAACCGAAGTAGTTGTCCAAAGAGTCAAACAGAGTGTTAAGACTGTTGTAGAGAGGGTCGTTTCTGGAAAGAAAGGAAAAAAAATGAGAACTAGTGAATCAAGTTTAATTGGTGGTCTATTGGTCGCAAGCGCTACTGCTGAGCATGCGGTCGGATTCTATTCATTGGTACTGGTCATTGTTTTTCGGTGCATAGAATACATACACCTTTCCTGTTATTATGTTTTAATAAATAGATGTGTATCAGACGGACATGATGCAATTAAAAGGGTTCAGTTTTTGCCATTTGACTGCGAAACCCAAAAAAAAGGCCTTGGACGTAAAGTGCTCCAAATATCGTCTCTCGCTTGATTAACTTTGACAGGGTGGCGCTGTTGATAAAAATTGTCGAAGATAGAAAATTGCTTATTTGGTCTGCGAAATTCAATTGAAAAAAAAAACCAGCCGAGTGCGTGTCGGACCACGCATTTTGAAGGGAACAAATTTAATATTTTAGTTTTTTTATTTCTCCCATATCGATATACGTCACGGACAATTCTCCAACTGCAAATGTAAGTTTGTAATGGCAAAAAAACTTTTCTTAGGTGATAAAACTACAAACTAACGATGTTCAATCTTTTTCCTTAGCTCGTGCTCTGAGACCTTGCTTTTTTGAGGTTTTGATTTATTTGCGATACCAAAATTTACGACGTAGAATTACGAATTTTTATAGAGCTCTAAAGGACCGTAGACTTACTTATTTGTTAAATAATAACTTGATACCTCCACGCATTCCTGAGTTAAAGGGTCTTGACAGACAGACAAACCAGACAAGTGATCCTATAAGGGTTCCGTTTTTTCATTATGAGATGCAGAACTCTAAACACAAGATGTTGGCTTTAGTTCCGATTTTGGCCACGCGTCAAAAGGAACTTGTACAACTGTACAGCGGCAACCACTACAGTCCGTTTAGTTATTTTACCTCAGTATTTTGCCGAGTAGTTTGTCTAGGCCCTCTACTTCGTTCGCTGTTCAAATTGAGCGCAAAGTGCAGCTTACATTTCGACCAACTTATTCGTGCAACGGCCGTTTTTCGAACTAACATTTTGAATGGGACATACGATCGGTTTTTAAACTTACAATTAGCGCCACCATATGAAGTTTTCACATAAAAAACGACTTACCTTCTGGTGACAACCTCAGCGTCTACCACGTATGCTAGCAGACATCCATCATCGATGACGACGCCAGTATTGGCGGCCAGAGAGTTGTTACGGCAAAGGGCTCGGAACTGGTTCTCTTGGAGACCTAAAGAGTTCAGGTACGCTGGGGAAGTAAGTTAAGGAAATTAGTTTTTACTCACAACCTTATTATTCTACGTTCACAATACGAGATTTTGGAAAATTAACCTGTACCTACAGAAAAAAAAGTAAAGTATTACAGTTCAGTTTGCGCTAAAACTTCCATAATTTTTATGACTTCTTCAATTGTCATTCTTTAATCAACTTAATTTACACAAGTTGATATTTATTTGAATTAGATCTAATATATATCAATCGGGAACAAAGATTTGAATAAGTTTTCACTGAGATTTGTACAGAACAGATACAAAACTGACTCAAATATAACGTTATTTGCAATTTGCAAGTTAGTGTCGGGT
Organism: Dasypolia templi; assembly: GCA_963555695.1. Lineage (NCBI taxonomy): Eukaryota > Metazoa > Arthropoda > Insecta > Lepidoptera > Noctuidae > Dasypolia > Dasypolia templi. The sequence continues at coordinate 3,285,726 of OY743166.1, forward strand.
TATACGTATGTTGAACAAAATATGAATCGCGACCGTAACAAGACAATACAACCCTCTAAATTCACATAATTTTTATGAAAGTCGATTTAATAAAATATCAATCAATAGGATTATAGTAATATGAACTTCTTCTTCTTCCTTCTTCGACTTCGGCTCAGTAATTTTGACGTTCAAAAAGTGCTGATTCTCAGCCAATTTGAATTAATGAGTTTTGTTTTGATGTTGACTTATTTGTGCAGAACAAACTTTTTCTTTCATATTTTATTTCCTAATTTTAAAACTAAAAGTATTTCAATGGGGAAGGCAACTGTCAAAATGGCGCTGTCGTAGCTAGTTCCCAACACAAGCTAATAATACAAGGCGTGATGTGGTTTTATTTTATTATAGCTAAAATTGACGGGTTATTGTGTTGCTAGAGACTCCGAAATTGGAGTGCACCATTTCCCGAAAGACCCTAAAATTAGAAGATTGTGATATAAAGCTATTCGTAGAGATTTTCTTGAGTTCGAGTTTGTGTCGGAAACATTTTGAAGAAAGTGATTACGAGGATTAATATTCAAGATTTAAAAACTTCTAACACTTTCTATGTCAAGTACTTGATATAAAATACTGAAATCACCGAAAATAACGAAATAGTTAAATAAAATCAAACTCATGAATGAACACAAAATGGAATGAATGAACGAAATGTCAAATTTATTAAAGGCCGTAGGGACCTAGCTATGGTCGCGCCATCTACAATTAGCTTTGCCCGACCTTCCCCATTTCTTACCACTGATATTCCTCGTGTTCAAGAAGGCAACATGGCTGTTCGGATCGTTCAGGCACGCCAGGGATCCATTGTTACCGTAGTATCTGTTGCTGTAGTTGTACTCGCAGGTTGCTGAAAAGAGAACAAGCAAATAAGTCAGTATTTAGTCAAACCTCATTAAAAACCTATTTCGCGCTCCTAAAAATACTATTGAACACCATAATACTTATAATTATTGTGAATCATTCTGTGAACCTCAAATAGTTCCTACTTTATACTATTACTACTAAGCGCTCGCCGGTCGCTGTCGTGGCACCGCCACCGTTCGCTTCGCTCGCTCGGCTCGCGGGTGGTCTGGTCACAGTTCTAAGGTAACCTATCCCGTTTGTCCGGGGTACCTTACCTGAGTTACTGTGATCAACTGTGAGAAAAGGCCAGAAAGTTGAAAAGAGGCTCGAGTATTTAAAAAAGGGTTCATTATTAGAAGCGCTAAAAGTTTTAGAGGATCATTCATTAAAAAAAAGTGTTAAGGATCAGTTAATTATTTCCCACAAAGATTATCTACTTGATTCTTTAAGCTTAGCTTACATTACAGACGTATCAGGCCTTAGCGCATATGAGGGAGTGGGCCCAGTGCGGGTTAGTAGATGTCACAAGTTTTCGAATTTTTGGTTCTAGGACATGCCTTGTTTTGTCACGAAGTTTTTCTACCCCCGTTTTGAGAGCAGCGCGAGCGGTGATGAATTTGAAGAGATATGAGGAACAGGGTGTAAAGTTCACTCATACTCTTTTAGACAAGGGAGGATCCTCCGACCAGATGGATGTCGTATCTGGTGGGCAACTGCCCGATGATTGTTGTCGGGAAGTTGTATATATGCTAGCTGCGCGGTAAACTTTGTTTGTGCGATGCAGGATTTGTGTGATGCGTTGTTCGCATGTGGCGGTGTAGATGCTGCCACAAATTACTTACAGAAAGTAAAGCGCCAGGCTGGTATCGAAGCCATTATCTATAACTCGTAAGTCGGGACCGTTACCATTGGGCCACCACTGCTCTCTCTCTCTCTCTGTGTGTGTGTGATGATTCATACGAAATGTAAGAAATGATGTGGCAGGATTTTTGAGTTGCGATGCGGCGCACAGTGGTCTGTAAATCGAGCTCCATACTCATAGAAACTAAATGTCAGGCATTAAAAAAAAAAAAAATGTCTCTGGAATAACTCTCTTTTTATAATATTAAAGTATGGAGGGTATGCGCAGCTCCACGCGTGAGAAAAAAAATGTTTTGTGTTTTTTTGAATGGGAGAAAACACTTAAAGTTGATTATTTTCGAACTGAAAGGAACTGAAGGGCTGTAAGGGCGCATGAGTTATTGTCCCTCATACAGTGATCAAGATGACATACAATTCATGCACCTTTCGGTGCCGCTTCGCGCGTAGGATTTTTTTAAAATTTCGAGTTTAGGTTATGCGATTTATTAAATCTTATACGTAATAAAATGAAATTGCAGATCGCTTTTCATGTATTTTAGTTAGTTAATAGCCTGCTAAGGACCTTTTTAAAATTTCTACTCTTCAATGACTCTTTACTGCTTGCATCTCTGGCTTGCCATGTTTTAAAGTCTAGTCTGTATGAAATGTGCAGTAGACGCAAATGTTGTCGTAAAGCGACAAACGAAGACATCTTCAATGGTCTCCTTGTCGTCAGATCCTTATCTGTCCAGTATAAGACATGTGCTAAGAAAAACCACAAAAACAGCTGTTACTGATGATCTGAAACCTCTTCTCATCAGTGACGATGTAGGTGTAGACATGGAGAACATTGAATTTGTCGATGTTAATGCGTCAAAAATAGACTCGGATTTAGAGGACTTTGATGATGGCGAAGATACTAACTGTTAGTAGTAGTGTTTTATGGTGTTTTACTATTAGTCGTAAATAGCTAGACTTAGTATATTTGCTATAGATACATCGATCACTAATAAAAAACTAGATACACAATCCCATGCAAAAGTTCTCTTAAAACTGTCCCCAATTATGTTTACGAAATTCTAGTTGAAATAAATATACGTAATGGAAATTCAACCTTAAACGCTACGCTCAAAGTTGTATTCACAAAGCTATGTACAAAAAGCAATAAATTTTTACGAGCGATACTCGCTGGTCAACATACATCAAAACAAATTCAACCTTACAAGCATGTTTCAAAGTCGGAAATACAATGTGCCATATGAAAGCAATAAAACTTTACGACCGAGGGTCGCCGCTAGGACAAGGAGTGAGTGGAGTTGAACTGTTCAATTTTTTTTTTTAGTTTGTAATCGTAAATGTTTTTTTTTTTGTCAATGCATCAAAAAGTTGGTGTAGGTAATAATCTTAGTCTATGGTGCATAAGTGTTATGATTATAATTTACCTGAAAAGTAAATATGGTTTTGTACATATACGTATGGCGCTTAGTACATAACTTATAAAAAGAAAATGTAAAGGGGTGGGATCCTGGTGTCCTGAAACACAGGCCACGAGCCTAGCTTAGGCACCAGTCTCCCACAATATATATACTTACCAGAATTATGTATCTTTCTCGAATCTGACCAATGTAAAATAATTTATGTATATAGTGGTGAGAAAAAATAAAGTTGATTGATTGATTGATGGTTTTGGATAGGGCACCACATTAAATAATTAAACTAAAAATTATATTATTTATTTTTTCTTTAATTTGTGATAAAATAATAAAGGTATTGCTTGACAAACAACTTATATCAAAATTCAATAGTTATATAATATAAAAAGTAGGTATAGAAAGTTCTTGTAAAATCAAAAAGAAATTGTTGACGTAATATTCAGATTTAAAAAAAGAATACAGCTACAACTGACTTACATAGGTAATTAACCTATGTTATTATTTTTCATGAAATGAAATGAGTTTATTATATAATCGTCTTTTCGATAGATTTTTATGTTTTCCGTGTATTGTATAGCCTTGTCATTTTTTTCGTAGTCACACTTACCATCACTCATCACTTTCTAAAAAAAAACCTCGAACAAACAACGCTTCCTTGGGTCGGCTTTAATACTGATATCCATTCTTCACACCTCACTGGTTCTCGTGGAAAGCAAAAAAGACAAAAATAAAAATCTATGAAATAATACTATAATATTTATAGAAGCAGTAAAGAAGTCTCATAATACAAAAAACAAAACAATCATTCTTTAATAATAAAATAAAAAAAGAAACAATAGCGTCTCCAACAATGGAACAGAGTCAACGCACGTAACCCGAACAATTTAAGTGGGCATGCGATAGTACGAGTAAATACGTTAACTAAGAGTCTTTACAATTAAGATGCTTTATAACTCGTGCTGTTTATTAGGATTTAATTTAAAAAAATGTTTTACGATGATTTCTTGACAAAATATCAATATTTACAATAAAGTGATAACAATAGTATAATGATAATATTAATACTTACCGAAAATATAAAACTCCATCCTTTTTTAGCGTTCTAGATGTGTTATTTTTACAGTTTTTATACGAGCAATGAGGCGTGTTTACCGTTCGAGCGTTCGAATTCCACTAGATTAAAAGCGCACCCTAATGTTCAAATGGGTGCGCGTTTGGTGAGGACACTTTTTGTCGCTGATTGTGTATCTAGTTCTTTATTAGTGATCGATGTATAGATATAATAAATGTAATACTTGTGATATTCACAAAATAATACTATCTTCACTGTTTTTTATTGTGTTAAATAATTATAGTGTATCATAGTTATTGACGTATTTTTGTTGTAATGTCTTGATATTAGCATTCAAGATTAAAACTCTTTGTATAAAAAACATGATTTTATTGGACCTTATTTTTAATCATCTATAATAAAAATAATTTTGGAACATTACTTTTATATCTATGTATATCTTAATTGTTATATGAATATCTATTGTTTCACTAGTATTTTCCCATTCAATGCGTTCGGTAACAACATTTAATTACGTTAAAGATTAGAAAAGTCAATAGTGTAACTACCCTCATTAACGCTGAGTATGCCATGTTATTAGTATCTAATTAAAACTCAACGAAAATGACGGTGATTACCAAATGAGTTCTTTAAATGCAATTTGTAAAAAAAAAACGTATATAATCAATATAGTTTTCTATTATTGTCATTAAAAAGGTCCTTAGCAGGCTATTGACTAACTAAAATATATGAAAAGCGATCGGCAATTTCATTTTATTACGTATAAGATTTAATAAATCGCATAACCTAAACTCGAAATTTTAAAAAAATCCTACGCGCGAAGCGGCACCGAAAGGTGCATGAATTGTATGTAATCTTGATCACTGTATGAGGGACAATAACTCATGTGAGTACCAGCCCTTCAGTTCCTTTCAGTTCGAAAATAATCAACTTTAAGTGTTTTCTCCCATTCAAAAAAACACAAAACATTTTTTTTACTCACGCGTGGAATTGCGCATACCCTCCATACTTTAATATTATATATAGAGAGTTATTCCAGAGACATTCCCATTTTTTTTTAAATCCCTGACATTTAGTTTCTATGAGTATGGAGCTCGATTTTCAGACCACTGTGCGGCGCGCCCGAATCTGTATCAGCCCTATGAGTTCAAATAAGAACTTACTTTCAGATTCGTTTACGACTACAGTGGTAGTGGTAGCTGGTCTGCAGGCGGAACACAGCATCGAGGAGTTGAAAGACTGCAAAAGAGAAAGATATCGTTAATTTTTGTGTCCAAGATTCCAAGCTACCCCACTACTACAATGATCTTTTCGAACTCTAATGACGTCGACAGTGGGGGCGCTGACGGGAAACGTTCGTGCCATTGTTTCATGAAATGTCACTGACAATGTGTTCAAAATACAAGATGGCGACGTTCGTTCCGATTTTTGCCGCGCGCCAAAATAACCATGTAGCACAGTAATTGCACAATCCCTTTACGATTACGTAGAGTATTTTTATCTCGCAAAGTGACGCGCGATTTACTTGTGGTAACCAAGTGATCAAACCCGTTGTGAATATGTGCTTTGAAGACGAGTAGCGTCAGCACATAACACGCACACCCACACACTTCCAACTTCGCCACTGTCTCGGACGGCACCAACAGCTTGCGCTTACACACACTTTCACAGCGTGTTAGTCCATTTGGTAACCACAAGTAAAGCATGTGTCGCTTAGTGAGACAAAAATATAGATACCACATGTTAAAATGTTAGTTACACATGAATTAAAACTTTTTGAACATTAGTTATGGTCATGGATTAATACCCATAGTCTTAGTCGTAACCTCACAACTCTTTCGAGGAGACCACAAGGCATGCCTCGGAAGACCCTCAAAATCGTCCAGGTGATCCGTCACAAATATGTCAATATTCAATAAACTCTTCAAAAGACTTTGTGAAAATTGGATAAAATACGCGTGATTAACTTCCTTGTTTCCTTGACTCTCAAAGAAGCCTTGACTCTTTGTTTTTCTGACTGAGGACGCTGTTTGGGATGAGGAGTAAAATTGCAACTACATATGAATAGGTATCAAACCACTTAGGTGTGGTTGAGTCAAGTCGACGAAATCATGAGTTTTTGACTTAGAATATGGGTGCCAAACTTTGGAAAACTTTTTTGAATTCTTTATTTAGTCAATCGTGTCCACTGAGAGCGAATGTCAGTTTCCCACGCTTTATTTATTACTAGCAACCCGTCCCTGCTGTTCGCAGTTTTTTTACTTTAAATACAATCGAAATTTAATGAAGATAAGTTTAATATTTATGCATTGTAGGTACCTATAGACTTTCCGGAAAAAAATCTCTGAAAAATGGTGAGAACCGCATCAAAATCCGTTGCGTGGGTAGTATAGAAGAAAAACGCGGTCACAGTGATTTAAATTAACAAAATGTATGGATGCTTAGCTATTTAAAGTCAGATAACATACATTAACTCACGCTTTCTTCCCATGGCGGTAGGCAGCAATCACAGAACGCCACCTGCTACGATCCTTACATACTCCTTTTGCCTCGTTTACGTTCATGTATGCATGCAGCCGGTTGCAAGTGCGGTTGCGGTTGCACCTGACCTTTCTGAAGAACACCACCAATAAGGTAGTTAGATGTCCTACTAGGGCGTCCCCTCCCAGCATTTCCACTCACATCTGCCCGTAAATACCTTTTGTTTCCTTTCATTCATTCTCTCAACAAAACCAAACTATCTACGCATACTCTTTTCAATTTTTGTCACTACATCTTCTTTAAAACCGCACCGTTGCCTTATCACATCATTACTCAGCCTATCATTCATAGTCACACCACACATGCTTGGCAAGGAACATCCATTACACAGCATTTATTCTGCTTTCATTGTTCTTTTGCCACACCCAACATTCACTTCCATACATATCTATATATCGTAGGCACCAACACACCATTGTGAACATAAAGACAGATAAATGCTTTGAGTTTTGTGTTGGAATGGTCTGAAACTAAAATTAAATCATCATAAAGAAATGTTTTCGCCGTCAGTCAGTGACAGCACCCGGTCCATTCTAAAATATCGCAACGAGTAAATTTGAGCGAAGTGCGCTTCAAGTAAGCTGTCATTCCAGTCTCCAGTTGACGCTAGGGATTGACAATGCCAGCTCACTTCACCTATGTTTTCTCGGCGAGATTTTTACAGAATAGATAGACAGGTACAAACTTACAGATGTACAAAAAACTACACTTCACACCCAAAAACATTGCATTGTACTTGCCCGCGTTCTGTTCCGTGGGCGTGCTTTAACCGGCACGGACGTTTGTTTAGTCTGTGAAGTTAGGTGCGGTTAGTCTATTTGTGTTAAGGAGGAAGCGCACAGAAGGCTTCGAATCTAAACATTTTCTTACGTTTTTGACGTTAATACGTCTTTAAATTTGCTCTAATGTGGGGAGGCCATTCAAAAAAACTGACGATAAAAAATCAGGGTATACAGTTTGGTGTTGCAGCTACATATCTATCATTTATATCCAAAATATAATTACACCGATCGATAGCTAAAGAATCAAAGAATTTGTTACGTCAAGTCAGTACTGTGACTGTGAACCTCTTTGAAAAAATCTCTTCCCACCTCAGAAAATTATTCGTTACGTTCACGTATTCACGTAAAACACACGGTCGTCGACATAGCCACACTCCTTTTTGCAATTTTCTTGTCAGTAATATGTGGTATGTTGATTAAATACGATTCGCGAAAGTAACAAGTATGGATTTACAGAATTAAAGACCAAAGACCAAGTAGACCAATTTAATGATTAATTCATGAAATATTGACATTTGAGGATTGTACTAACTTAGGGATTTGTATTACTGATTCTAAACAGCTATGAATGGACTGTAGAGTCCCTTCACAGTTGTTTTACCTCTCTGATTTCTCTAAAAAGATCAAAATGGAAATACAGTTTTAATAACAGTCTAATATAATATAACAATAGAAATGTACATATTCTCATCCATAAAATCACGCGCCCGCCGTTGGAAGCCACCATAAAGCTACGGTTTCCTACGAAATGGCGAAATGTCAAAATACCGAGCGGTTTTTGACACCTTAATGTCAAAATAACAGATTTTCATGACATCCGATAGAAACATGACGGAAACGCTCTTCTAGGAAACCAGTAGCTTTAGACGCGTCGCGGTGACTCGTGGTTGTGCTCGTGGCAAGCTCCAACCAAACAACTTCTTTCATTTGTTTACTCCGCTGTCACTGCTGAGCGTGTAGCTCGTCGCCACGAGGACAGAACTTTATGTTTTTTGTACTTACAGATTCAGAAAGAGCATGGGAAGCGGCAATGGCGCCGGGGGCGCAGGCTCCTCCGAAGAACTCGCCGACGATACGAGCGTAATCGCACTCAGATGAGGACAGAACTCCGCGTTCCTGACCAGCGCGGATGAAGGAAACGTAGGCTGTGGAAAAGGATATTTGTTAGCAAAACAGGAGATAAATCAACTTACCTGGCAGTGGCAGTGATTGTAGGCTTAAATCATTCCTAACGTAAAGATATTATCGTGGACTTGAGTAGAATGCATGGAAATATGTGCACTTTATTACACATTTATACTATATTTATAACGTTATTGTAGACGGCAAAACGTCTTTATAATATATTTCCATAATTGAAATCAGAAGTCATTCAATCAGCACTTTTCGAAAGTCAAAATTACCATAAGACAGTTCCACAAAAAGTGGTGAAGGGCGTTCACCACTTCCTAGTGCTTTAGTTTAGTTCTCATTGGGCGCAACAAACTCCCCAGCAGCACAGCTGTCTGTTCAATTAGAAAAACCTGGTTCTATAGAATAGTAGATAAGCAAAGTAATTTACGTTACGAAACACAGAACATTGAAACAAGTTATTTGGCAAATGTCATACATTTTACTGCTCTGTGTTATCTTGATCCACGATAATATCGACACGTTAGAAATTATAAAGACGCCCAATTTAAGAGATAGGCAACACCCGCGGTTCCTGGTGTTGGCTTACACAAAAGCTATATGGTGCTTCATTGCCAAAAGCAGTCCGAAGGCGAGCGAGGCTCTGCTGAGCTGTCAAATCACTTAAAATCGTAGATAATGAATCATGGTGATGAAGACAAGTTTTTTTTAAAATGTAGTTACAATGTGAAAACAAGTGACAGTTAGATGAAACGAACTGTATTCTACAGCCAATGAGCTCCATTTTCAAATGTTGTAAATTACTTTTTAAATATTGTGTGGCTAGTTGGCTAGTTCTGGAAACTTTACGAGCATAGTGCGCCTTATGTGGATACGTGGAAAATGTATGACTGAATCAAACTAACGCCATAATAAAATAATGTTAAAAAGAAAACGTGGAAACATAACACATTGCAACTCCCTGCCTGACCTACACAACCCAGTTATTGGGTACCACACGTAACTTTTCGAAATAAGGGGATAAAAAACCAACTAGCCAACCAGTCTTGATTGGCCGAAAGGTTAAAACAACATAAAACTCCAGACGTCGGAATAAACCATGCCTGATGATATCAGCAGAAGTTTCTATATATTTGTTTCTATATATTTGTCTGTTAATTAAGCGCTTGTTTTTGAGCTGATAAAAACTTCAGTGGTTAGTGGCTAGTGTTTGTGCAAACGTATCATTTGTTATCTAGAAACGCAAACACAATCGCAAACAGTGAATCTTTCTGCTGTGTAGCAACAATTTGTTTATGATTACTTTTGGAAAAGTTTTCCTCAGGTTGAAGATTTTCAGTACACCGCGATGCAAACTTTACGGCAGGTCTGAATTGCGCTACTCACTGCGGAGTACCCTAACCGTCACCCCCGCTAACACATGAATTTGTTACTGCAACTCGCCTCGTGTTCAAAACCGCCATTAAGTTTGCATTGGGCTGTCCCTGCACCAAGAACTTCCTATTAGAAAAACTAAATGGTCGAAGAATTTGATCGAAACTGTTAAAATACTTTACTTACCAAGTCCACCATATTCGGGAAAGCAGGCGACCTTTTCCCTCAGGTTTTCGAAGCGAGTAGTGTTGGCGGTAGCGACAGAAGATTCCTTCACAAAGGCAGCTATCCTAGACGCGTCAGCTTGGGTGTTCTGAACGAGTTTCACTGGAGTTAGTTTGTAGTGTCTGAGGAAGATCGAGATGAGGAGGTGAGAGGAGAATAAACGCGCCGCTGCACAGCGGACTACGGCTAAATCTATGATTTCCTTGAAACACGTCACGTTATTTTTTAAAGTAAGTTGTTGTGTTTCATATATATAAATAATATATATATGTTCATATATAGAGCCTATTTTTTAGACCTTAAAGTCAAGCCCCGGTGACATCACTGCGAGTATGTTCCACAAACTTATTCTCTTTTGTGTTTGTATTCTTGCTCTGAGTCAAGTTTACCGCAAAAAAAAAACTATTTTCTTTCTAGTTTTGTATGCATCTTTTTCATGACGGCGGTCACTGCAGTCTTAAGAAGCCATAGCTATTTTTCTGAACCCGGAACTATAAAACTTTATAAAAAAAGGATTGCACGAAACGTTTTAAAAGTAGGTCGACTCCTAGATGGCGTTGTAAAACTATAGTCTCTGGCAATTGGTGAGTCGCTGATGCTGCCATCTGTCGACAAATTGGACGAAGAAAAATTGCCAGCTCATTAGCCTGACTTGGGAGGTTTCATTTCTTTGTATGGGATTGGGTATCTGTACGTAGTACTATATTATCTGTGCTTTAGCCAAGGCTACGCACGTGTACTTTTAAAGCAGTGTTACGTAAGTATGACTGAGACAAACACTACAAAGCAGATTTTTGTCTAAACACTATGCAGACCGGATTTTTGGACTTTTTTCATTACTTGTGCTGTAAGACCTTGCTTCTTGTCAAATTTCATAATTCAAGGTCAACGGGAAGTAACTGATAGTTTTTTTTTATTTGCGACAAAGACCATATAGCTAGCGAGTATTAACTAGCTTAAAGTAGCTTTTTGAGACCTGCTACGGCCAATTTTTTCCGTTCCTAAGGACACATTTACTGTTTGACTTTTCGTTTTGCATGACCAATTAAATACATCGTCGATTATTTTATGTGTAAAACAAATATGTCGCATAAATGGCCGTACTTTTTAAATAATAATTTCAACTTGATACCTCCACGCGTTCTTGAGGAAAAGGGTCTTGACAGGCAGACTGACGGACAGCGAAGTGATCCTATGGGGGTTCAGTTTTTTTCCTTTTGAGGTACGGAACTCCAAAAAAAGGGTGTGTGCTTCTGACAACACGATAAAAGTGAAAACTTACGAAGTTACGACTAGCTAATAATCGCGAATCAGCGTCACCGACACGAGCGTGACGCTTCAGTTTAGTTCACTGTCCAGAAAGAGCGCAAAGTGAGTCGAAAGAAGTTTTCACTGACAAGTTCTCACTTCAAAAGTTTTCAAACTCAAACTCAAAACATTTATTTCAATTAAACCATTTACCTACAGGCACTTTTGAATTGTCAAGGAGTCAGTCAGAACAAAAAAATTTTTTTTTTTTTTAAACTAGTCGTGGCAGATATGAGATGACCAGTCCCAACTGACGGCGTCCGTTCACGAACCTGACGCATGGATCAGCACCATTCAGCTCAATCATTTTGAAGGGAGCTAAATGATCCAACACACGCGCCACCGTCAGCGAGACATTTGAGTGAGCATGACTCGGCCACATTCAAGTCAATATTAAACATTACCCGGTAAATGGACGCTCCATAGTATAAAGTACTCACACATATGCTATGCATTTATATAATACAATCGTTATCGTTTTAAAAAAGATACTTACTGTCTAGCCAAATAACCATAGTTCGACGGAATAGAAATGAAATCTGTCTGGTCATCTTTAGTGTCAGAAAGACAGTCTATTACAGTGTTTCTTTGCTGGCAAGCGATCGTGGGCTGGATACCCAGGGTGTAGGCAGCCGCCCTGACCCAGTTGCACTTGGTTTGTTCCGCTTCTGAGATCGTGCACCAACGACGGGCAGGAAGGCAGGAGGTCGTCGAACCTGCGGGGCTGATTGTGCGAACTGTGGAAGGAGAATTGGAGTTAGAGAAGTTTATAGTTTAACCGGAAAAAGTGCGCTTCGGTAATATTCATGTTTACGAATTTGCACGGACGTCGCACCGCAGTCTTCACACACACAGTGGCAAAGCATCTATGCAAATTTTGCACCATATAGCTTTTGTATGGTAAGCATTACATTGCGTGTATACGGTATAGGTATTTATAGCTTTCTCTCTGTCGCCCCTCGTCATATGTCACACAAAAGTTATGAAGTCTCTGGAGGTATCTACACCGCCACATGCGAACAACGCATCACACTGACGTCACGCAAAATCCTGCATCGCCAAGCAGAGTTTACCGCGCAACTAGCATATATACAACGTCCCAACATCAATCGTCCTCCGTCGTCGATACATTTCCACCAAAGCTTAGCGGAGAGGAGATGTGGAAATAACTAACGCTGATTGGTTATTCAAAACACATCTCCGCTCCTCTCCGCTTTGGTGGAAACCGGGCCTTAAGAGAGTTGTAAATCATCATCATGCGTTCGGGTTTCCGAAGAAAGGCGACAATTGCCGACGCGCATAGTTTTTCTGGAAAATTGTGTAAATGTGTGTTGCCAAATTGCCACATCAAAGATAAAATATTTTTCACTTTGTAGTCTTTTTGTTAAGGTAAGTCAAAACCTCATGATTTACTCTACTTGACTTAACCTTACTATAAGTCAGTCTCATTATTTTCTGTGGAACATTGATTCTGACAGCTCTTGAACGCAGTTTCATTGGAAAAATGGCACATAGAATTTGGTTGTATGAAATAAAAATGAAGATTAAAAATCTCCGCGGTTTTTTGCAGTGATGAAGAATACAAATTCTGTAACTTACTAGGTGAGGTGTAGTTCAGCAGGGAGATGGGAGCATCCTGGTAAATAACCCTGGCGCTTGCGCCACCAGCTAGAGCAGTGAACAGTGTCGATTGCCAGGTGTTGCTGCCGGGGTTGGAACCAGCTGGCCACCAGGTACGTAGCTGAGTGAGGATGGTTGCTGCGTTGCCACTGAGGAGAAAGATGTAGGTTTTAATACATGAACTGACGGGTCAAAATGCTTTCGAGCCAAGCGATGGTCGTAAAGAGATTTTGCTTAAGCAGTTACCTGCGGGTGTACGTCATACTCGTAACCAGATAATAAAAAGTAAAATGAAAAACTGAAACCTGACTACTGAAAAATCACGCTCTAAAAAGTACGAAACGTTGAAAATATTTTAGACAGAAACTAAGGTAATATTTAAGTACAAAAATTTTGATTTATAAAATAAAGCAATAAGTTCTTGACTTTACGTCCTCTGGGCGCCACATTCATTTAAAGTGACGCCTTATAGCCTGTTTATAAAGAGTGACCAAGACGCTTCTAACAATATCTCATTTGTAAAAATTATGATAAGTACTTTATAAGCCATGAGGGAATAGATCACACACACAGTGACTCACATAGATCTCTCTCATTTCTGTGGTATAGTGAAAACAAAAGACAGAGCTAGTAAGAAACCACGTCATTCTAACATTTTGAACGAAAAAACGAACGCATAGCAGACGAGATTCACACTAGATGTTGCAAAAAAAAATGCCGGAACATTGCAAATGTTACTATTTTATGTTTTTATATATCATTGATCAAATTAATCATAAAAATTGAATTCCTCGTAATATGGAGGTAATTTCATTTAATTTTTATTCTAAGCTATAAATAATCTTGAACCAAAGAGATTTATTTTAAATTCACTAGCCGATACCAATATGCCTTGCATCTAATCAGATGCAGGTGAATCTCAAACTCGAAGCATTTATTTTAATTCAATTGTCAAGGAGTCGGTCAGTCAGAAGCATGAAGCTAGTTGCCCATTCCAAAGCGTAGTAGGTACCTATGGAGAAGAACGGGCAAAGAAACTCCATGAACACTCACAATATTAGTTTCATCATTGATCTTGATGATGATCTTATACGTGAGTACGATGTAAAAAATACGTAACTTCACGTTAACAGCGACCAGAGAGCAGCAAAAAAAAAACCATCTAAAAATTGTATTAATTAAAATATGCCGTGTTATTAATTAAAGTACGCAGCTAAGAGATGACCAGTCCCAAGTGAGGGCGCCCGTTCACGAACATGACAGCCACCCATTTTGATGGGAGCTAAATAATCCAACACACGCGCCACCGTCAGCGGGACTTTTGAGTGAGCAATTGAATATCACTACCACGAACATAATAAGAACCTACAGAATATAACATCAGTGATCATACCTATAACCCTCGGGGTTAGGCACTTGGGGTACACCCACATGCAACATAATATTAGTATTTAAAAATATGCTTTAAACTTACCTGGAAGCGACAAGAGCTCCCCAAGGCTGTCTGACGAAGGCACAGGGCGAGATAGCATTGTTCAGGACTGCAGTAGTCAAAGACACGAGAGTACCGTTGGGGCACATCACAGAGAAGCCAGGCGCGTCTTGTGGGTTGCGGAGCTGAAATTTAAAGATGTTTTACAATATAACATTACGCCTGCAATGCCTGGAGGGTAAGGTAGTACGCCCACATTTCATGTAATAAGGGGCGAGAGTATTAATACCATTAACCGGTATCAAATCCAGACTTTGAAATTCCAGACAATCCCATTAGACTTTAAAACAGAGAATTGTCAAATCTACGAATATCATCATAATATAACATCACGCCTGTAATCCCAAAAGGGTACGGCAGAGGTGTACCTATAGTGCACCCGCATTTCGCCTGTTATGCTTAAGTCCCATGTAATAGGGGGCAAGCCTATTGCTATTACCAGGCACAAATCCAGACTCCGAGTTGCTACTGAGAAATCTAGATAGAAAAACCTAATAACACTTTGTCCAACCCGTGAATCAAACCCAGGATCTCATTCTCAGCAGTACCGCTTGCGACCACTATATCAACGATGCAGTTTTATTATGTGGAGTGAAAACGTGGTATAGAGCTTGTTAGTAGCAATTATTCTAACGGTAAGGCCACAAAACTGATGAGCAAAATGTTCTGTCGTGCTATTCTGTAACCATCACACAGTGAAAACGTAGGTAAAGTGAGCGTGGAGTGAGCTGTCAGTGCCACTGCTGCTAGAGATTATCAAAGACGGAATGACACTGACAGCTCACTCCACGCAAGTCTTCACGGTAAGATTTTTACAGGACTGACATGCTGATGACTGAATCGACACCTCATATAAAACTTTCACCATACGCTTCAACTACTTGGGTAGCTAGGTCGAAAACCGAAGACGTACGAAGGTCTTCGATGACGGAAAACGAGTTATGTAACTCAAATGGAGTTGGGCAGGACACCTGACAAGGCGCAGTGATGACAAGTGGAGTAAAGCAGTGACCGAGTGACCTCCAGGTACTGGAAGACGAAGTTTCAGTCGTCAGGCGGCGGCCCTTCGCGGGTAGATTTTGGACGAGGCTGGTATAAAAATGTGGGGATTGGCACAAGAAAAGATAGGCCTACGCCCAGCAATGAGTGGAGTCGGGCTGTACGATGATGATGAAGACTTAGGCAGCTAGAAATAGAAAAAATACTCACAGTAAAGAATTCCCGAACATGCTGCCACGCGACGTACGCCACAGCAGCACTAGCATTGACATTGGTCCTCAAACACTCAAGGGCTTGAACGTGACGGTTATCGTTCCTCACACCAGCGACAGGAACCCCCATGTTGATGGTGTAGCGAGAACAGCCGGAGTTTGGCCCACAGCGTTCGCAGAGAGAGGGAAAACGAGATTCTGGAAGTAACATAACATATTATGAGATCAAGCCTGGTTTTCCCCTTAGAGTTGGTCAGAGAGCACCTAATAGTATACTTCCATTTCGCCAGTTATTAAACATAACCATAGACCCCTGCAATAGGATGCGAGCCTATTGCCATCAACCGGGCACGAAACCAGACTGCAGGCTGTTACTGAGACAGTCCAGATGGAAAAAAACCCAATAACACTTTGCCCGACCCGGGAATCTAACCCAGGACCTCATGCTCAGCAGGCAAATGAGACATTTCAGCTTTGCCTTCGGAATAGCAACAAGAGGGGGCATTGCAGATGTCCTTCGGCGATGGCTACCACTTATTACCACCGGGTCCCCATGCCTGAGGTCCGGACTCCACCAAAGCGGAGACAAGACGAGAAGAGAGGAGATATGTTGGAAACAATCAATAAGATTTCGTTATCTACAGATCTCGTCTCCGCTTATCTTTAGTGGATACGGTTGAGCAGAGAGGAGAGGAGATGTCTCATATTAGCTGAGCGCGAACAAAACAGAGATGTGAGCTCTGCCTCGCAAGCTGGCGACGGAGCACAGTGGAGACGAGAGGAGATGTGAGCGGCGTGCGGCGAGTGGCACCGCCCACCCCTACGTCTCACAACCCGCCCACCACGCCCGCGCAACAACCAATGCAGCTCAGCTACGCTCTAGCAAATACACATCTCCGCACAGCTTTGGTGGGTACACCCTAGCAGTTAAGCATCTCCTCTCTTCTCCGTTTCTCACATCTCCGCTCATCCCCGGCGTTCACGGACTCGGCGACTTGCGACGTGACTTGCATCAAGAAACACGCGCGAGCGTCAAATGTTTCCGTATGCGCCCCGCAAGTAGCGTCGCAGTGACTTGTTTTTTTATTTTATTTGTTTTTTCTGCAATTCGCCTTCAGGCCACGGGGTATAAAGCATTTTAAAAGACTCAACTTACTAAGTGCAGCGTCTACGGTAGCGTTGTTGCTCCATACGCCAGGTCTGCAGGCTGCTGAGAAGAAATCGTTCAGGGTTTCCACCTCCAGCTCCTCAGCTGTTTTGCCATTTGTGTCCGCGTTCGGGCAACGGTCGGTGCGGGCGGCCTGTGTGCAAAATTATAATTAGACCTGCGAATTTTATGAATTGACTATCAATCGAACAATTCCCATTTTGCCTTAATTCGACATAATTATATTTTTTTCATTCACAGTCAGTTTTCTCGTAAAAACAAAAAAAATACAAGAAAACTTACCAATTCTTCCAAGTTCTTCAGTACTCTTGGAGACCATCTCACTTCTGCATCTTCGAGTCCAGGGTGGCAGTATACTCCTCCGCGAAGACCTTCAAGTCCATTGGTGTGGTTCGATGGCACCACTGACACAGCTTCAAAGGCATAGGGGTCTAGAGACAAAACAAAATGTAAAGCGTTATTTTTCTTTGCATTTTAATGCTGACTGGCAAGCCATCGCTTTCAAAACGGAGAAGGAAACTCGCTTAACGTACGTGTTTCTCAAAGTGAGACTACAAAGTTACTAATATATCTTCATTTCTCTTTGCTACTCCATCATAAGACCCCGATCACCATCTTTCTCTTATCTCTTCATTGAGACCATTCCAATGAGCCCAAGCACGATACTTCTGCTGTAATGAGGGAGTTGTGTATCCTGAAAATTCCAGATGATGCTCCAGCATCAGTTCAAGGTTACTATGTGCTTGTTATATCATTGAAGTCATAGAATACCAAATTTCGACTCGATCAGCCCTATGGAAGATGCCCACATCCCTTCATCAACTAGAAAAGAGCCGATAATCTTCAAACGGCTGAACAGATTTTTTTGAATCATAGCTAAGAATTGAGAGTGCGATTAAGTCGCCTTTCAATACCAAAAAAAAATCGGTTCAGTCGTTTGGGACCCTACGATACCACAGATACACACGGCGAACTTATAACCTACGGAAACAGGCCCCTGTTTCCGTCGGTTAAAAATAGGGGTACTCACCGAGTTTGCTGGCATCTCTGACAGTAGCAATGACCAAGTTCTGATTGGGCTGCTGCTGCGTCAACAGCAGGGTTTCTTCCTCGGAGAAGTAGCCGATGTCTGCCTGCCCATTGGCCAGTCTGAGGGCGCAGTCCACCCTAGATGTGGCAAAAACAAAGATTAATTATTTGTAGGGTGTAAATTTCTTGGTACGAGAAACAAACAAACAGTGTTCTTTCTAGTGAGTAGTGCGTCATTATCAGTAGCATAACTTTAAGTATGGTGTTCATTCTTCATTCAATTGGCGATTTTAAAATCAGCTGAAGTTTATATCATAATATAAACTTTAGCTGAATTTAAACTCGCTATAATTCTTTCTCCCCTACTATGGCCGCAGCGTCAGTAAGTGCGGTCTCGTATTCAGCAGAGTGCATTCTGAAAGATGGCAACGTCGCAAAAATATTAAATATCCAAGTAAATGCGACAAACTTGGATATAGCGCTCGCTGGCGGCTACCTCGGTTTAGCTCGCTTCGCTTGCTCGGCTCGCGCGGCTGGTCGCAGTTCTAAACTAACCTAACCTGTTTGATCGGGGAATCCGAGCTTAGTTTAAATGACCAATTTGGTTTGGACCCCCACGTGGTTGTCACAGTTCTAAACTAACCCGTTTGGTCGGGGTATTCAAACTTAATTACCAACTGTGAGTTAGCAAGCATCTGTGAAAAATACCAGAAATTTAAAAAGAGGCTCCTTTTTTTTTAAAAAGTGTTCTTCATTAGAAACACAATAAGCTTTTAGCGGATCAGTTTAAAATTGCAATATTAATTACTTATCGTAAATTACACAAAAAAATATGTTACAACACCTTTATTCATTGTTATTATTACAATTCATTAACGATATTTTAGTGCACTAGGAGCGTTATTTTATAATTCATCACTGTCAAAATCACAGTGATGTAAATTGCCGATGAAATAAGGTTGCTGTTGGCTTGCTACCATTGACAAGTCTGTCAAGTTCTTAGTGATCTTTACTTCGTTTCAATAAGGTTGCTCTTGGGTTGCTGCTGTCAGAGGCAATAACTGTGAATGGACTTTAGTAAGATTAACAAATTATTCAAAACAGCGAAATATTTGACACCGATTTGTGGCTTTGCCTACTTTCAAAATCGTTTTCATTGCAACACGTTTTGGGAATACTTCACATGGCGAACCACTAAGGAGTGGAACTAATTTGTGCAATTTGGGTCAACACTATTGTTCTTTCAATAAATCTTCAAGATCATGTACATCTACCAACCCGCACTATGCCCGCGTTGTGGGTTACGGCCCAGTCCCGTGCACAAAAAGGAGGCCTGTGTCTCAGCAGTGGGAAAATTATAGGCTGAATAGGTATGTGTTATTCTTTCTTTGCTAGGATATTTACCTGGAATCCACAGAAGAGCATGTGACTTGACTGTCATCTCTGCTCAGGCTTGCGCACAGGGAATTCGGCATTTGAGAGTTGACGCATACTCGGTCTGAAATGAAAAGAAATTGCTGTTACAAGAGGGCATTAAATTCATTGAAAGGGTTTCGAAGAATCGTCATTTTTTCAACTATTTTGAGGTCGGCTTCCAGTCTCACCGAATGCAGCTGAATACCAGTATATCACATGGTGTAATCGATGAAGGGTCTCGTTGATCCTTCATTGCTCAAGCAAATGTGGCGCTCCAAGGTTTTTTTTTCGTGTGACAAAATAGTGCATAGTTGTGATAGTTTTGCAGTGACGAACTCAAATATGCCAGTTACAAGGAGTAGACCGGCTAGTTTAACTCTAACGACGCAGTACCATCCGCTCGGTACCAATCACGGCGACCGCGGCGTCCGCCAACAAAGATGGCGACGCCAACAAGTTTTCTTCCTCGCCGCGCAACGAAAACGTGGCGACGATTATCGCCTCTCTCCAAAGCTCTTAAATAGAAGCATTTAGGACATTGCTGAACTCGATTTCGCGAGTGAGTGCATCGGCCCCGGAATCACACGCGCTGCTAGAGCACAACACCGATGGAGTCTGTTTAAGCATGTAACGACGCTTTAAAGGCCTAAAAGCGATTGCGCGGATCGAGATCTCGCATTGCGATCTCGTTGATGTTTGCTACTGATTTTTTACGAGACGATAAGCCGTGTTTTTTACTCAGGCCGGTATGCAATTCATGATGGAAATTTCTAGGCCGCCTTCCTCGTCTTTGTTTCCTATTCCACATTCCAGTGAGAAGAAAATACACCGACACAAACTCAGAGGTCACTGCACTTAACCTCAAGAGACATTTCTTAAAGTGGTCAGGCCATGCACATAGTGTTTAAAATGGCATGAACTGATTTAAAACTAGATGGTGCCAGCATTTCCTAGCTGACTGATCCCTGAGACAAGATGCCGGAATAAACTCAGAGGTCTCTTTTAACTCTTTTGTGTTGGTCTGGTTAAGAAATATCTTAGTTGACCTGTTCTGATAGTTGCCGCGCATTAAGCTGAGCCTCCTCAGCAGCCACACCCAACTTGTTTTTTTTGGTGTTTGTGTTCGATCTCTGCGTCATGTTTACCGCAAACAAACGTTTTTTTCTTTCTTTCTTTCTTTTACTAAGTACTCGTATCTCTTTGTATGAAAATGTAGGCGGGATCGTCCACTGCATCCCTCGGACACGCTATGCTTAACTCTTCGAGTACATTCTCCATTCTTCTTCTTCATTCTAGTCAGTCATCGTACAGCTCAACTGAAAAATTAGAGAGCACAACGCATCGGTATTACGCCAAACCCGCGTAAACTGTTACAGTGTGGCATTGTTAGTCTACGAAACATATAGTTTCTCTTAGTCACCGGCGCGCCCATTTCTTATCTTATCTATCTATCGACAGTAATATAAAATGTTCAAAGCCACACGGCTAATTCTGACGACTTTAAATTGTAAAGTTGGGATCATTCATTAAAATTGCGTCTGAGTGTTGATATACGCGATAGGGCACAGATAGCGTCCCACGCAACGCTTGCTGATACCCGGTCTCCACTCCAGGACTCGTCTGCTCCACCGGCCATCGGTCCTTCGAAAAACATGGCCGGCCACTGCCACTTCAGTTTGCTTACTCTGCAAGCTATGTCGGTTAATCAGGTTCTTTACAGGATAATTTCATTTCTGATTTTATCCTTCAAAGAAACTCCGTGCATAGCCCGCTCCATAGCGCGCTGAGCCACCTTGCCAAACCCTATTGGATCATTCTATCGGCTGCTTTCTCAAAGTTGTATCAACTGAGTTGGATGACTTGCCTTAGGTAGACATACTCCTTCACAACTTCGAGACCTTCGAGTTGCAGTTGTTCTCGATTTTTTACATATATGTCGCGTGGCGCGTTTTAGTTACGCCTTTTTTTTTTTTTTTGGGTGGGAAATCATCAAATGACTTCTCCCGCTCTGGGCGGAGCGGGAGGGCGTGTCAGACTTTTACTGACTAAAACCCACCCGTGTTCCTTCAGTTGCCTGTACCAGGGCCACGGTTATCTCTATCGAATTACCCGCGACCCTGAGGCGTCGGCCCTAACGGACCCCGTCATTTTGTGCTGACATCTCCTCTCCGGGTCGACGGCGCGCGTGAAACACGACGCGCCGTCGACCCGGGCCTAGTCCCTACAGGACGGCGAGCTACCCATTGCTCGCCGTCCGCAAGCCCGCGCCTACGGTGGCCGGGAATCTGCAGCCGACTCCCGACGCCCAGGGCGTCTCCTGCGGCGACTAGGGGCGTGAGGGCGCAAGGCTCTCTCCCTCAGGCGCTCCGCCTCCTCCTTCGCGAGCATTACTGCTTCGCAGAAAGAGGTGACGGCTTTCCATTCCCTCTCGCTCCGTACCATGGCCTGGACCAGGGCCGGACGCGACAGATCGCCGGTTTTAGTTACGCCTAAATGTACGTCTGGCGCTCCCTGGAGATTGGAGTCTACCTCGGTGCCACCTTCACCTTGCTCATCGGCAAAATTTTTTTTCACCGGTACAAGCTATTTTCTTAAAGCAAGTGCCAACACTTCATGTATAGAATATAAAAGACTATGAATAGAATATGAAAGTCTGTGAATGTTTGTTAACTATTATATTATTCCACCTTTGTATTACATGCTGAATAGATTTGGATAAGGTCACACCACAGAATATAGTTCTTATGTTTTGCGTGTCACACAGACCTAAGACTCTTAAATACTAAGGAGTGCAGCCGTGGAAATGAGGAAATGTGATGAATGCGTGAGAGAGAGCCCCCAGACCAGAGGAAGGTAATAGAACACCGTGCTGTGGTTTTGTGTCTGTCAGCCGGCTTCAGGCAACCTTGAGGATTTTTAAGGTTTTCGTTCGTCTAATAAAATATTTCTCATAATTTTACTTTTTAACTGTGTGCAATACTTGATCCCGTAGATGTATCGCAATAAAAAGTACCAGGCCACTCAGAAAATATTGCGAAAATAAAAATAAATGTCCTATAGGTAGGTAGTTCTTTTTTTTTTTCTTTTCAAAGTACTCTCCACTAGCCTCACTTGATCGCGGTGTGCGAAGGCGCGTTGTCGTGGTGGAGCAGTAGCCCGCGGAGACATGTGTTTGGTCGCTTGTTGCTCACATCAGACAACACTTCTGCCAAGTATTAGGTTGTATGCCATTAAGCGTTGATGCTTTTTTGTTTCCGTAAAGGAATTGATAAACAATTGACAAGTAGCCATTCTAATTGAAAATGCTCGGACACCACGCCGGTCAAACTCCTGGGACATCCTGCTTACAGCCCTGACCTAGCACCGTGTGACTTCTTTTTATTCCCGAAAATTAAAAAAATCTGCTCAAAGGGATACAATTTTCGTCACCGGAAGATGCGCTGTCAGCGTTCGAGCAGCCTGTAAACGAGGTGACTATGCTGGACTGGAAAAAGTGTTTTGAAAACTTGTTCAGACGCATGAGACTTTGTATAGAGGCTAGTGGAGAGTACTTTGAAAATATTAAAAAAAACTACTAAAAGAACATTTATTTTTATTTACGCAAACCTCGTTCTGAGTGTCCCACGTATCCTCTGTCCTTATCCAGGTCATGGTCTATCCATGTGCCAATCCGTTCAACTTTCTTTGCGTGAAAGCTTAAGAAAAAAGAAAAACAATCATATCAGTTTAGATTTATTAATGCAAATAAGGAACAAACGTAGGTTACCTAAGAAGTATTTCATTAATTATGAAATACTTCTAATTGTAATTATGCGGAAAGTAATCCCACCGCGTATTCTACTCGTATGAAGCTTGGGATACTGGGTAGCTCGATAACCCTTGGTAAGACTGCTTGTCAAACTTTTCTTTCGGCTCCTGACTGCCCGTAACAACTGTCAAAGATCCACGAATGACAGCCGGGACCAACGGCTTATCGTGCTTTCCGAGGCACGGCGGTGTACGATATGTAATGGATGGTCACTCATCCACGAAGTGCCCGCGGCAAGCGAAGCTTTACCTTCGTTTGATCAGTGCGGCTGTTGTAATCTAGCCAAGAGCCCCACTTACATGTTAAAGTTATGTCTATCACCAAATGTAGGTACCTAATGGCCCTGATACGATTTTATTACATTTCGATAAAAGATTAGCCTCGTGCCAACCAGTAAAATATAGGTTGATTTGTGATTGTATGCGATTGGTGTCTGAGGCTTTTTACTTTTTACATTAAATAAACAGTATTTTTACGCCATTTTTATTTTAAGCCACAGATAATATATAATACTAGGTATCACAGAAGAAATGGCATAGATAAAACTGAGATCTCATACAGTCTGAGTGGCGCCGTCTAGCATAACATAGCTTACATTACTTAAAAGCCAAGTGTGATTGACACAACATACTTTTTTTTTACCGACGCAAACCTTTGGTTACCAACCGTTACAAAGTTTGAAATATCCAAGAAATTGATTGAATGTATCTAATTATGTACTCTGTAAATTATAAAATAGCAACGAAATAAAACGAGTTAAGTCCAGTATTTTTTTCACTACGAGGTTTGCAATGCCACAATGTAAAATTACCTAGAAGATAGAACTAAACTAAGCGAAGTGTGACCTGTAGGCACTCAAGTGAGCGCAAACGATAGTTTCGAACACGTGCGCAAACGATAGTTTGCGCACGTGTTTGTTTTTCAAGACTAAATCCCTACCAGCCCTTTTAATCTTTTTTGGCTAATGATGGCGATTATTTACTTTGGAAAACACGGAACGTCGGATGGCGGTTAACGATGAGTTCAGATTTCGGCCGCGCAGAGACTTATTTTGCGCCCACTCTTCCAAGTAGATTTTGGTGTTGTGCGCTTTGTCTCGTCTATCGCAAGTACATCTAAATGCATTTGATGGCATCTAGGTTCATCTTTCCGTCTGACCGACCCTCTTGACAATTCACAAGCGCATGTAAATGGTTTATTTGAAATAAATAAATAAATTATTTATTAATTCAAAATATTGTGGTACAGTCTGTTACAATTAATATAATTTAACAATTTATGGATAAGTCACAAGAGTAACAAATAATAGATCTGGCGTCCTAGCTAGGTTACATGGTAACCTGTATTAAGGTTCGCCAGCCCAGGCTCCCACAAATGCTGTGACTTCGAGTACATCGAGTTTTGGTTTTAGCGTCCTAATTGATACACATTCCTGCGTGACCGTCTCTTTGTAAAGCTTGATGTATCATTATTACTTTTTGGCGCGAAACGGCGGCCATCTTAGCTTTACAATGGCCGCCGTTTCGCCAAAAAGGTTTACAGCGGCAAACTTTTAACTTCTTCAAGCACTTAATTCACTTTGTCTTTCAATTAGTGTTTCTTAAATAACATAATAATATGTAATTACTGCCTGACAGGTCTAGTGGTCGCAAGCGCTGCAGGCAAAGTGTTTTTGGGTGTGGAATTTCTCAATAGCACCTCGGATTTGTGCCCGGTTGATAGGATGGGAATAGGCTCGCTCCCTATTAAATGAGATTTAATTAAGAGGCTGACAAGGGCTAAAGCGCGGTCACCGTCAGACTGCATAGAAAAGAAAGAGAAGCGCGATGACACAACGCTGGTAATTTATTGCAAAAAATTAAGCAATTATATATTTACAAAAAATCTATTGTTTCATTTAGTTTTTAATCGTTAAAATAAAAAAATGAGGTATCTTCGTGTTTTTTTTGGTGTCAAATTAGTTGTATTATGTTTTCAACACACTATCTAACTAGCATATATCCTGAAGAATATCATATATTTTTCTGATTGTGTTTACTGCAGTGGATCATATACTTCTAGGCATTATATAACTTGCGTTTAGGCCCTGTACTCGTAGTCCCCTTAAAGAAAACTGGCGAATGTGGGTGTTACTAATGGCACGCCTCTGCCTAACCCTTCGACAGTACAGGCGTGATGTTTATGTTAATAGGTACATGCAGTAAGTACGTATCACGTAATTTCTAAAAGTAAATAAAGTTTTGTTTAAACACGTAGGTAACGTGTTTTCTTAGCTTATAATCGTAAAATGCTTCTGTCCGGGAGAATAACCAAATATTTATTTAAATCTTTTAAGTATTTACACTAGAGGTGCGTTATATTTTAAATGCAATGCGCTCCAAAAGTGTAGCCCTACGTATTTTGCAATTTCATCTTAGACGTCACTGACTTATATTTTGTGAAATAAAACATCGTGAGAAAAACTAGGCTGATTATGCTTCAATAACCGTTGGTTTACTCACGATGTGACGTTGAATTACGGAATGCTGGGATACAGGCTTGCTCTCTGTGAGAGGGAGTAGGTACCTAGGCCGTAATCCACAAAGCAAGCCTAGTGTGGGTCGCCCCCCAGCTAGATGGACTGACGACTTTAAAAATGTGGCTGGGACAGACTAGATGCGGAAGGTGGAGGACAGGGTGTTGTGGAGCAGACTGGGAGATATCCAGCCTTTATCCAGCAGTGGACAGCAATGGTCTGAGTTGAATCCACCACGCGGGCCCAGAGCGGATTGTTGGTCACAATGTCTTTGAATCTTTGGTTTGGTCGATTTCCTCGCAATGCACACCTAGATATGATTGGATGGTGCATGTCATCCTATTTATTTCTGATGAATGAAATAAGTGTAGCTACTTAAATGTAAATCCGTTGTAATTGGTTGTAAGATTAGTTTATCTATTTAAAAAAAAGTTAAATTGTTATAGAGCTGTGGATATTGTGAATAAATAGATATTTTACTTGTTTGAATATGACCAATTGGCATCTTATACTTTTGTTTCGAGGACTCATTGATTAAATGACGTTACCACTTCATGTGACACTTGATTATAACCTTGTTAGCAATCAGGAAATGATATCACTTTCCTTTTACTACGAGTTTTGAATCATACTTCTTCGTCTGATTGTTATCTCTGTAATTGTGCAATTAAAGGATATTTTATAGTCTTTTTAAATTATGAATTTTCAGTAAGAGAAGAGATGTGTCTCCTTTTTAGAGTTCTGTACCCAAAGGGGGCCAACGGGACTCTACTACTAAACGTCCGCTGTCCGTCCGTTCGTCCGTCCGTCCGTACATCCGTCCGTATGTCTGTCAGCGGCCTGCATCTAATGGACCGTAATAGGTAGACAGTTGAAATTTTCAAAAGCTCAGACTTTCACATGGCAAAATTTATCATCATCATAATTTTACTACCCTTAACTCAATTTATTTTGGGTTCCATACTTTCCCATTTGTCGACACCTCGGTCATCACCCCCTTTCTAGACAAGCAACGGTGGATGGACCTTTGGTCTTGCCCTCCTCGCCTTGCCCTGCGCGATATCTTTGAGTCATCGATTCCACATACCCTTTAGACCAGGGTCTATAACCAGTGCGTCCTTCCCGTAATGACATACGGAGCCGAAACGTGGACACTCACCATTGGCCTGTTGCACAAATTCAAGGTTGCTCTGCGTGCAATGGAGAGAGCAATGCTCGGGGTTTCTCTGGTGGATGTATTTCGCAACGAAGTCATTCGTCAGAGAACTAAAGTCACCGACATTGCGCGTAGAATTAGCATGCTGAAGTGGAAATATGTAGGTGGACAGACGGGCGATGGAGCAGGCATGTGCTAGAGTGGAGACCAGAAGTAGATTTGGGCAAACGTAGTGTGGGATAGTTTGAAGAAGGTGACTGGCAGCGGATGGATGCGGACTGCTCAGACCGGGATGGTTGGCACTGTTTAGGGGAGGCTTACGTTTAGCAGTGGACGGCAATTGGCTGTTGATGATGATGCCCTCCTCTTATAGTCATACTCATTTATACTGAAAAATTTCCTCACGACGTTCTCCTCATTCCTCCGCTTCACATGCCCGTACAATGACAACCAATTTCCATAAAACTTTTCAGGAACCCGTGCCACTTTCAGCCTTCGTCTTCTGTACTCTCCTTATCTAACCATCAACGTTTATATCCACAATTCACATCGGTTCTTATTGAATACTATTGACTAATGAGTCACTTTTAAAAAACATCGATGTGAAGAAAGGGTGTGGTTAATACTTCTTCTATAACCATGCCACATGGCCATTAAAACAGGCTTTCGGAACACCAAACTTGTACATAGGTACCAAAGAAATTCATAATAATTATTCTTAATAAAGGGTGCTCAAAACTTAAATCTTAGTAACTGCAAAACATTTGCATCCGTTAAATAGTGATAAGATCGCCCCTTATCATGTAGTTGTTGTTATCACCAGCGAGCTGTTGCCTAGTGATAATACTCCACTGCCTAACCCTATATGTATACTTAGCGCAGAGGTTACTTCTAAAACCTCAGAAAAACATATCTACAAAAATCGTAAAAAAAAAAAACAGATTTGTGCCCGGTAGATGGCAATACGTGGGACTTACACATAACTGGCGAAATGTGGGCGTACTATGGCACCTCTGCCTTACCCTTTGGTGATTACATGCATGATTTTATGTTATTTTTC
Organism: Dasypolia templi; assembly: GCA_963555695.1. NCBI lineage: Eukaryota > Metazoa > Arthropoda > Insecta > Lepidoptera > Noctuidae > Dasypolia > Dasypolia templi. The sequence goes on from OY743166.1 coordinate 3,313,786, forward strand.
CCCATAACTTTGACACTATCAATAACCAATCGAACAAATACGAGTATCGATTACCAATAGGCCGCCATTTTCCTTTGCCTTATCTGTACTGAATTTAAAACCTATAAAAGGGTTGCATAATACTTACAAATGGTTTGTGCTGACACCGCCCCGACCACACACGCAAATAGTAAAACTTCCTTGAAACCCATTTTGGCACTGCACTCACTGTAGGAATAAATCCTACGTTAATTTTCAAAATCCTGCCGCCGTCGACTTAACCGATGCGTGCGACACTGTTGCCCTCAATGGCTAATCTTATTTAAAATGTATGACTAGTTTATAGGTGGGTATATCTTATCAGCATTTCGAAATTCAGCGTAAAGGTGGGTGATATAATAACTGATAGCCTGATAACGATGCGTCAAACGATTTTACGTGGCGCGGGGAGAGGCGAGGTGGTGTCCTGCAGGGAAGCGTGCTAGGCCCTTCGGCCTTGATGACTTTTTTTGCTATCAATTGTTTGGGATTATTTGTGCTTAGCACTGAACATTTTGAACACGACGATAAAATTTGTCGTGGCTTTTTTTTAGCATGAAGTAGAATATCATTAATGTTTGACAAAATGAAGGAAAGGAGATTGGATTTGTCATTGAAATATTGTTACACCATTTAAACACCTTTTAAAATCCAATAGTTTTGCGTTTGTTTGTTTTTTATTATACTTAGTTATCACCAGGTTCATTTGATTTCATATTAAGATCAGATACAATTAGCTATACCTATCCACCAATTACCAATTATAACCTACCAATTATTATGATTATGGCCCACATGTGACAGACAATTATACGTCTTCGAAAAAAATTTGATCATCGATCAACCTACAGATCCCCCACTGCTGGGACACATGCCTCCTCTTTGTGAGAGGGAGTGGGCCGTAATCCACCACGCGGTTCCCAGTGAGGGTTGGTAGATATCACATGCCGGTTTCCACACGATATTTTCCTTTACCGTTTTGAGAGCAGTGGTGATGAAATAATTTACACAAAGTAAAACGCCTGTCAGAGTTCAAACCTACAACCTACAACTCGTAAGTCGCGGCCGTTACCACTGCTCTTATCTCATCGATCAATACTAACCTTAAATATTAGTATCAATAGCTCTTTTGCATCGCAACAGCTTGGCAAACACTTTGTGTTCCAGTTGTCTGTATACTAAGTGGCGAATATCTTCATCACTTTGTATCAGGCTGACTGACGAATCAACCTGTTTGACGACCTCATCATCTGCCTAGACTTTTCCTAACTATCTTGGAGACTTCCAATCTAACGGGATGCAGCAATGGTATGATGATATAGACGATGGTAACATTGAACGACCGTTTAACGGACGTCCACCACCCAGTTCTTGGGTAGACGTCAGTTCAGAGGCTCTCGGTTTTGACGATATCTTACAAATTCTTTGAAACTGACATTCGCAAATGAACAATCAATTTCATGACAAAGTTTTGTGAGTCAATGCAAAGATATGAAGGACAATGATACAGTGGAAAATAAAGGTAAATACAGTGTCATAATGTGTGACGCAACGAAATCTTGAAGCTTGTGGCTGATAGGATCTCATCCCCGCTTTGGAGGTCCTTTGTAAAATCATTATTCTTTGGTTCCATTACAATGTCTAAATTTAATTTTCATTTTAATCTCCATTTTTGTAATTGTTTTTTTCTATTCTTAATATAATGTAACTGTACTTAGGGATCAAGTTATTTGAAATAAAACATTTAAATACCTATTATTTTTATTCAGCGCCCTGCACCCAGTCATATTATCCTATTGTTAAACCAACTTCCGCATCATTAAAATAGCCTCCACGAGCGGCGGAATACTTATTTGTCTTAAAAAATAGATGATTCGTGAGAGACCAAGGCGCAGTGCCTGTCGATCGGGGATAGAGCAATAAACATAAAGTTTCTTACATTACATCAACATGAATTACTTATTCTAGTTACAATGGGGATAATCCTTTTAAGCAAATAGTTTGCTTGTGTTAGAATTCTCCGCCCCTCCCCGGGCTATATAATGTTGTTTAAACTTGTATAAACTTTTACAAATAAAAATAAAATACAATAATATGAAAGACAAATTGTGCTGAGTTGTGTGTAATGTGTGTAGGGGATGGTTTGGAGGTGAGTGTGTGTGTGAGTAGTGGGTGTGAGTAAGTGTGGGAGTTAGGGCTGCAACTACACATTATACTTGTTGGAGATTAATTAATGCTTCGTCACGTTAAAACATTAAGGGCGTTGCTCCTACGGCTGTCTTTCTGTACTGGGTGTAAAATACACTTAACGAAGCCGAGAGCCACTTGCACTCCCCGATATTTGTTATATCTTTTTTTTGTACTGAAACTGGTAACCTTCTGGTTACTATTGAAGGTCAAAAATCCAACTTTTACTGACGTTGTTTTAGGAAAACAATTTTTATGTTTATCACAACTTTAGATGGAACTCTGTACCGTTGCATGCTCCCATACGCAGAATGTCTTGCGTGTGTAAAGCCGGCAATACATTTGGGCCAAGCCTCAGCCAACCCGAGCGTAAGCAACTTGATACAAGGCGAGTGCCTGTGATTTGTGCAGAAAAACCGAAACTAATCCGAAGTGAGACGAGTCGTAGCGAGCGATCCCGAGTGGCGGCGAGGCACGCCGAACGAACTGTATACACGCACGTTGGCGCTCGCCTGCATTCGGCCAGCTCGGCGAGCGTTGACGAGCAATGGCGAGGCTTGACAAATGGGCTGTCTATATGTTGAAATTCGCCTTCCCTCAGCCGACTATGACCGACATGTATTGCACTCAAGGCGCTCAGCCTCGCACCTAATTGGCTAATAATTAATATTATTAACTACGGCATGAGCTAGTTATTCAATGTGTTCGTCGATGGATGGAGAGCAAGAGGAAGGCCAAAGCAAAGATGGACCCCAAGAAACATGGAACAAGGGAAGATATTGATTGATGAGCTATTTATTCAAAAGTTTTGTGACTAAGACAAATTTCACTGTTACAAAACCCGGAACTAAAAACTATAAATAATGAATCAAACAATTCAATTTCCTTTGATTAAGGAAAAATCAAAGAAAATTTAATAATCTTCCAAGAATAAATACTGGAAGTAGTTAACTGTTTTGATAGCCGTCATGATCTTAACACAAGGAAATAAGGTTCAAAATTGCATGGTTGTGAATGTCTGCCGTAGGATATAGTGAGTTATGAAGTAAATAACATAGCGGCTGCCATTATACAGGGTAGGTACTTCAGTAGTTAAACTATAATTTGAACGCGATAAAATTATAAATGGCACATGCAGTAAGTTACATCGAAGAAACGCATATTTTTTTTTAATTATTAGTTTTAATCATGGTCTGGCAGTTTGAGTAATTTATGCGGCCTACCCAAATGTCCTTTCTTAGGTAATGTTCGTCGAATCGTTTAGCTCCTTTAGTTCTGTGTTGAGCTGCATGACAACTGACAAATGCGTGCACTGACTGGACAGGTCCACTCATTCTGTGTGGTCCTTTCCTCAAAAGACCATTTCAGACATCAATCCACATGGCCTCAGTTAAATTCAGAAGAATATTATACCTTGTTGTGATCACAAAAACTTGACCTGAAAACCTTTTTAAATTAACTGATATTAATTCATTAATTTATTCGAACCGCAAAGAATTAAGCTTTCCTAAAAATCTTATTGAACAGTCTAATATTATGCTCCTCTTGTTGTTAGCCCCAATAATAGGAGATTTATTTTGGGTTCCTAGTAATAAATAACCAAGTAACTGCGACCAACTTGGATAGAACGCTTGCTAGTCGCTGCCGTAGCACCGCTCGCTTCGCTCGCTCGGCTCGCGCGTGGTTGTTCACACCCTAGCATTGCTAAAGCTACCAAATATAAGAAAAAAATACTTTTTTTTAAACAAACAGGCATTTTTATTTAAAAAAGTGTACTAACATCATTAGAAGGCCAACAAGATTTTAGAGGTTCAATTTAAAAAGCGTACATCATTAGAAGGTCAATAAGTATTAAGAGGAGCAGTGATCCTTAAAAATCCCTTTCTCTCTTTCTTAGCATGTCGATGGCACTCTAAATGGATTCGGCCCAGAATTGGGCTACGGGTTTGGCGCCATCGCTAGCGTCTATTCAATTCTGGTCACGCATTATTTTAATCCTAATCTTGGTCTGGCGGTCTATTCAAGACCACAAAGATGGAATTCGTGAGGCTATCGAGGACATAGGGCAGCCGTTTGCGATTTGGTTATGGAAAATTTAATGAAAAGGATATGGTCCTGTAAGCGTGGTCGTGGTGGTCATTTGCCTGATGTTTTTCCACTATTAACGGCATACCTTCCTCTTTATAATGAAATGAATATCCGATCATTTATATTAAAAAATTGAATTTTTCTTTGAATATCAAAATGACACCTCTTATTGGAAAACCCTGTATGTGGTTCTTTCCTCAAAAGAACATAATCAGACATCAATCCACATGGTCTTCACATGGTCTGACTATGTCTAGACTTAAAATGAGACTGTGACCTCAGAGTTTGTTTCGGCCGTCGACAGGAAACGCTGAACTCATCAATCTTTAAAATGTGATTGACATGTAAAAGTGTTTGTCTTACAGAACTAAAATCATTATAATTTATCATGTCTGCAACAGCATCACGTTAACACTCCAAGGCGGAGTCGTCACGTCGGTTGCCTAGATCCAATATACACTATTCTAAATGACGTAATTAAAAATTAAATGACAAAATGAAAGTGGCAGGGCTATTCATCGACCTGAGCTCCGCTTTTGATACGATTGATTATGAATGACTACTGACTAAACTTGAGTATGAATCTCCTCCTGAACAGGTTTTCCTTGCTTCGGCCAACCTTGGTCCGGAGTCTGTTTAAAGACTCATGTCCAGGTGGGAGATCTACAGCAGGTGGAACGAATGGTTTGGGTTAGGCAGCACTGTCTCGCCACAGCTTCAGTCTTTCTTTTGAACATTCGCCAGTGATTGGTACGCGCGGACGACACAAAAAAAAACGGGTTTACAGCCTTTGTGGCACACGGGTATTGTTGTGCAAAGGGTGTCGTATGGCTATAATTATTTAGGCTCTTTCGCTGGAGGTTGCCACCGCTCTGCGAACTACTGCTGGCGCTGTTCCTGCTATTAGATACAGCATTTGTACCGGGGTCGGTTTGAGGCTACCCGTGATGATCAAAGTTCCATTTGTTTCAAAGCTGTATCCATAAACTTTGCATGGGCAGAACGATTATACACCAGGCACAAAAAGATAAAGCAGAAAAAGATAGCGCCAGCCCTCTATTCTCATCGTCAGGCGAAGTACCCCACTACATATATCCCTTTTATCCCTTTTCAACCGACGTCAGTGCTGACTGGAGCAGTGGTGGCCCAGACAGGCGCTTTACTTTGTGTAAATTATTTCATCACCACTGCTCTCAAAACAGTGAAGGAAAACGGCATGTCTTGAACCAAAAATTCGAAGACATGTGGCATCTACCAACCCGCACTGGGCCCGCGTGGTGGATTACGGCCCACTCCCTCCCACAGAGAGGAGGCCTGTGTCCCAGTAGTGGGAACATAATAGGCTGATTATGCAGTGCAGACTGATAATACAATTTTATTATAACGATTTTTGTACTTCATATAATGAGTCGTGTGGTTCTACAATCGATGGGACACTTAATATCGTTACCTGCATGTTCTGTCGTCTCCACGTTACAGGAACTAGGTAATGGTCGCTGCTGATGATGTCAAACACGTAGCCGAATTCTGGGCCGAGTCGACGGCATCGACGCCCTAAAAAGAAGAATGCACTGCACTTCTGCTGTTACCCTGTCGATTGCCAGATAGTAAAAGGATGATATCACCTCTTAGATAAAAAGCCTAGAGCAAACACAGCGCTGATCAATACTCTACCTCGAATCTTATCAGGTTGATAAGGGGCTTTAGTACATGCAAACATATAAAAATCATGTTGCAGTTGACCTCTAGACTGTTTTGAAGAAGTTTTTGAACTGATTTTAGGCGCCGCATCAAAAGGCACAAAAATAAGCTCAAACTTGAAAGTATTAATTTTGTAGCGCTTGGTAGGTGTTCAAGTGAAACTCCAGATGATAGTGTTTTATATGTATCTTTAGAGTATTTTTTTTGTATTATGGCATCTCGTAGTTGACCTTGAGAGGTCGTGACTAGTTAACCGGACCATACCTTTAGTGATAAAATAAAATATGTACAGACTTAATGCTAAAATTCTAAACAAGTAGTGGTTATGTACAAATCTTATATGTATGAATAAACTACCCAATAGGAGCTAAATACGAAATTATTATAGTTATGATTAGTACATCATCAATCCGTATGGTGGCGTACGTTCGACGCAGCGCTCGCGAGTTGTGTCACTCATATAAATTTTGCGTGGCTCCACCTACTCGTCACCCCGGCTCAGATGGAATCACCAATAGGGTATTCCAACTTTTCTCTGCCCACATGATAATGCTATTGACCACCATCTTCAATGGTGCTCTGAGCAATAACATCTTCCCACAGGCATTTAAAGAAGCCACCGTCATCGGTATCCCGAAGCTCGGCAAGCCAAAGTCGGAGCCTACGAGTTACCTCCCCATCAGTTTGCTCAATGTCCTCGGCAAAATCTATGAGAGGCTTATTTATAAGCGTCTCAGAGACTACGCCGAGACAAAAGGCCTCATCCCCAACGAACAGTTTGGTTTTAGAACCCAACACTCTTTCGTACAACAGGTCCACCATATCGTCGAACACATCAACTTCGGTTTCCAACGAGGTTTGATGACGGGTGCTGTTTTCTTCGACATAGCGAAAGCGTTCAACAAGTCTGGCACAACGGCTTATTATATAACCTGTACCAACTCGGTGTGCCAGATCGTCTCGTGCTCATCTTACGGGACTTTTTGTCGAACCACACCTTCCGTTATCGCATCGAAAGAGCGCTATCCTCCCCCCACCCCATTCCCGCAGCAGTCCCCCAGGGCTCTGTGATTTCTCCTCTCGCATTCACGCTATTCACCAGCGATATGCCCAAGAGCAGTAAGGCGCAGTTGGCTCTGTTCGCAGACGACACGGCCATTTACACCGGCCGCGATCCAGACTCGATATCACGTTTTCTCCAAACCCAAGTCAACAAGCTTGGCGCTTGGTTTAGAAAGTGGAGAATTGAAGTAAATCCCGACATAAGTCAAGCGGTTCTATTCTCGAAACCGCGTCATACCCCCTGCCCCCTACGACCGATCACCATGTTCGGCAAGCCGATCCCTTGGGAGAAGCGAGCCATTAATTATCTAGGTGTGATTCTCGACGAACACCTCTCTTTATCAGAGCACATTAAGGCGGCTCGTTCGCGCGCCGCCTTCGCTCTAGGTAGACTCCACTTCGTCCTAAATGCACGTAGCAAATTGTCACTAAAGTGCAAATTGCGTATCTACACAGCGTGCATCCGCCCGATCATGACCTATGCCAGTGCAGTCTTTGCACACGCCAAGCCCCATCGCTTCAATAGAATGCAGACCCTCCAGAACAAGTTCCTCCGTAGGATTACAGCCTCCCCCTGGTACGTTCGCAATGAAATCTCTACCTACGTTGACCTCAGGATTCCCACTATCCGCCAGTTTATGAAACGCATTTCAAAGCGTTTCTTCGAGACCGCCGCGAATCACCGCAACCCTCTGGTTGTCAAGGCCGCTAGCTATATTCCCTCCTCCATCAGTCATGTCCGCCGTCCCAAGCATGTCCTCACCGATCCCGATGACCACATAACTCTCATCCAGGAGAGCAGTAGGGTCACCAGTACAGTGCACAAACACAGACCGACATTCCGACCTCGCCGCCGAGCGAAGACCCCAACGTAACTGTCCTCCCCGACCCTTGCTCGACGAAGTGCCAGCCCGCGCCGTAGCTGAGCCTGTAGCTTTAAATTCCCCGAATAATAATAATATAATCCAGATCCAGCCTGTCCCATCTTGCTGTCCTCCCGTCAGCGACGCCCTAAGCCGAGGTTCGTACCCCACAGGGGGTGCCCTAAGCGAGCGTTCGCTTAGTAATGTAAGTAGTTTTACGCCCCTGGCTGGAGACTTTGAGTCCGCTTAAGGCAGCCACAGGATAGTCCGGTTAAGTAGTCACGACCTCTCAAGGTCAACTACGAGATGCCATACACAAAAAAAAAACTACTCTTCAGTGAAGCGTTCGCTGTGCCGGCGGACGGATGTTTTGATGTTTTGCAGCTGGCAGCTACAATTTCATTTACATGCACTTTTGAACAACTGATCTGTCAGGAGTCGGTCAGTCATAAATATGAAGCTAGTTGCCTATTCCAAAGCGAAGTTTGGTACAATATAATGATTGAGTTTGCTGTATTGATAAATAAAACGTGGCGATGCTGCCTGTCTTTTGGGTAGTTACGATACCAGTCGACAACATTTCTGAGGGATAGTTTGGTGCTCTTAGTATAGTTCTATAGGTCTGTATTTTCTGCTTATCCACGAAAAGGCATGTCATAAAATACTTCGTTGTTTTAAGATCTTCAACTATCTATCTACATAGAAAAAAAAAACATAATCCAATGAAAGTCAATCTTGATCGTGTGTTAAAAGAATCGATATCTCATGGTAGTGTGTATTTTTATGGCACTCGCGGTCGTCCAAAAACCAAAACTAAGGGAAAGGGCCAGGTTGCCCGCTAAATTCAAATACTCTTACGTTTTTACAATTTGCATGTCATGTCAGTGTCAGGTTGTATGTTGAACAAAATATGATTCGCGACCGTACCAAATATGTATTTACAGAATTATAATCATTAAATCATCAATAGAGGCCAGTTTGCAAGGTTTCGTTGCATCACGTCAATGGGGAAGGCAACTGTCAAAATGGCGCTGTCGTAGCTAGTTCCCAAAACAAGCTAATAATGCAAGACGTGAGGCGGTTTTTATTATTTTTTTGCGAAAATGATTCTTTGTTATGTTCCTAAATGCTCGAAAATTTGAGTCTATTATTTTCCGATATACCCTGAGCTTACCATATAGTGGCTTAAAGCTATTGGAAGAGAATTATTTCAATTGCAACAGAGTTCGAGGTTATGTTGGAAACATTTTAAAGAAAGTTATGACTAGGAAATAAGCAATATTTTAGGTTGTAATGGGGAAGGCAACTATCAAAATGGCGCTGTCGTAGCTAGTTCACAACCCTAGCTAATAATACAAGGCGTGATGTGGTTTTCTTTTATTTTAGCGAAAATTGACGCGTTTTTGTGTTCCTAGATAGTTCCGAAATTGGAGAGCACCATTTCCCGAAAGCCCCTAAAAGTAGAAGATTGTGGTTTAAAGCTATTCGTATAGATTTTTTTAGTTCGGTTTTATGTCGGAAATATTTTGAAAAACGTGTTTACGAGGAAATATTCAAGGTTTAAAATTCCAACACATTCCATGTCAAGTACTTGCTATACAATACTGAAATCGCCGAAAATAACGAAATAGTGAAATAAAGTCAAACTCATGAATGAACACAAAATGGAATGAATGAGCGAAATGTCAAATTTATTGTAGGCCGTAGGGACCTAGCTATGGTCACGCCATCTACAATTAGCTTTGCCCGACCTTCTCCATTGAATGACTTTTTTTATGAAATTACATAGCCACGATCTTAATTTTTTTGATGACCATAGAGTTCCTTAAAAAAAAGCCACGTGAGTTGCCCAACTACAAACAAATTATCAGACTTACGCTGTTTGGTTTTAAATAATAATAAAAATAAAAAAAATGCTTTGTTCGTTTTTTTTAAGATCATTAATTTTAGTTTAGTTTCCATAATAAAATCCGGTATGCATAGAGAATATCTTTACTGGTAGCTTTACTTTAAAACATTGTCAGTGTCAGTTTCTGTCAATGCCATGCCATGCCAGTGCCACTTTGACACTGTCAAAGTGTCAATGCTGTCCCTGTCAATCAGTCATCACGAATGTTCCGTTCACACGAATCGGAATCAAGAATTCACTGATTGTTATTGAAAACCACTTTAAAAAAGGTTTCTGGAAAGTCGTAAGAATAATAATTTAAACTCAGTTCAGCAATGAAGTCAGCCATGGCAGATTCATTATCATCATCACCCGGCCCACAGGATAAGCCAAACGACAACGACGCAGCGATAAAAGATTGGACTCAAGAAGAAAAGTTCCACCTTATGCTAGCTCTCAAAACCTGTGGCCGACATGACATCGAGAAAATACAGGAATACGTTATTACTAAAGACTTAGATGAAACCAAAGCCGCAGTTGATTATTACACCGGAATAGCGCTACAGCATCCTCTTTTCCAAAAGCACAGGGAACAGAAGCCGAAATCTTCTCGGAAATCTCGCGCTCCACTAACAGATTGGGCTAAATTGTTGACAGACAACTTGAGCTACAATGAGCTTCGCACTGAGACCGCCACCGCAGTCCGAATGATCGCCGACCTGGAAAAGATCCCTACACCAGAATGCACAGAAAATATAGACTTCAGGCAGGTTTACCACCAAATTGCAAACGCTATGGAAGGGAAACCGTTGACTCCAGACTTGGGAACCACTGCGGTTCTTCATAAATGCCTCATTGAGACTGCATTATCAAGTAAAGCATTCATCAAGACTGCGTCTTTTAGGTATATTATTAAGAATATTGATCTATCTGATAAAGAGATCAACATGTTCCCGCGACCAACAGAAGACCACGAACAGGCTATTTTGAGACATTTGGCTTCGCAACGTAGCTATAATCCGCTGAAAGTGCCCGAAGATAATTTGAAGCCAACACGTCCACAAGATGAAATAAAGCCTACAGCTCTGTCAAACCTTGGGGCACACAAGAAAACATATTGAAACAATGTTTTTTTAAATATTTTTTGACGACTATAAGGGCACAAATGATGTATCATTGAAATTGTTTGTGCCTTGATAAAAATAATTGCTTAGATGGTAGTTGACTCTCTGGGAGCTCATCATCATCAGTCCACAACTGGACATAGACATTTCCAATTGCACGCCATTCAGCTTGATCCTTGGCAAGTGTCATCCAGCTGCTACCAGTCACCCTGTGAAAATCCAGGGAGCACTAAACTAAAGTATTATGAAGATTTATTCCATATTTAAAGAATAAAATCAAATGTAGTTTTAGTATTTAATAATATTTTCAAGTGTTGGAGTTGTAATTTTCTTTTTTAGGGACCCAATTTGGGTTAAAGCCACCTCCATTTTCCAGCAACTTAAGTCCAAGATTTTCTTGGTCTACCAATGGATCTTTTCCCTTGTCATTTTGTTGTTTCTAATGTCCCTTCTTTCCTTTACTACCTTGAAACATGATTTTAACATAACACAACATCACGCCTGTAATCCCAGAAGGGTTAGGCAGAGGTGTACCCACATTTCGCCAGTTATGTTTAAGTCCCATGTAATAGGGGGCGAGCCTATTGCCATCAACCGGGCACAAATCCAGACTCCCGGCTGCTACTGAGAAACTCTAGATAGAAAAACCCAATAACAATATGCCCGATCTGGGAATCGAACCCAGGACCTCATGCTCAGCAGTAGCTCTAGGAGAGTTTTTCTACATTTGTAAAAGGTTTAAAAAAAAGATGTGTGCCCAAGGGATTTTAAGTTGTTGTCTTAAATATTATAAAGATAAAGTTCTTAAAACGTTTAATCGAGGATCTTTTAAAAAGGGATATTTAACTACTTAGGATCATGATAAAAATAAGTAATGAAGACTACCATATGAATTTGCTCCGAACTTTTGTATTAGATTTAAACATACATAACCTTTGAAATTATTATTTTTTAATGACTAGTAAAGCTTTCCTATAAAATTATGAGTTTTTATATTATTATTCTGTACCTAAAACGAATGCATACTAAGGAATTCTCTGATGTGTTGAAGGTGTGGCGGCATCTACACATGCGAACTACGCATCACACTGATGTCACGCAAAATTCTGCATTGCGCAAGCAGAGAGTACCGCGCAACTAGCCCACCAGAAACAGCACTCGTCTATATCCTCCCGATGCTATATTTATTGTGAATGTTAAGACTATGTGGGTCATTGTTTTTTATTTTCTCAGTTAGTTTTAATTTTAATTTTGGTCTGGGGGTTTGAATATGTAATTATGCGACCTACCCAATGTCCTATAATTGGTCCTTTGGTACTTATTGTTCGTCGAATCGCTGAGCTCCTTATGTTGAGCTGCACGATTACTTACAAATGCGTGTACTGACTGGGCAGGTCCACTCAATCTGTGCGGTTCTTTCCTCAAAAGACCATTTCAGACATCAATCCACATGATCTGACCAAGATTATGTCTGGACTTTAGAAGAGACTATGACCTCTGAGTTGGTTTTGGCCTTTCTTCTCAGAGTAGTCAGATAGGAAACGCCGAACTCATCTAGTTTAAAAAAAAAATGACGTGTAAAAGTGTTTGTACAAACCTACTTACAGAAATAAAATAATTTATCATTTACATCCTGCTCCTCATATCAGAATTAAACAAAAAAACATTATATTTTTTGAGTGCGAATCTTACATATACTTAGGTAGGGTGAGTGGGGGGAAGAACGAACGGTTTTTTGATGAGATGGGCAGTGTCGTATTCGAAGTCTTGTAGAACAGAACATTATGGCCTATGCCCAAATTTTATTTGTAATGAGTAAAGAGTAAATACTGTATTTTTGTATCACATTGATAACATCCTGTTAAATCTGTTCCAAAGCAGAAAAAAACATTAAATAAAATGTTTTTATCACTAGAATGAAACAGGGGGAAGATGAAATGGTGATGGGGAAAGATCGAAATATTTTCCAAAATCGTTCAAATGAATATCAGATGTTGTTCATGGTCACTTGTCTATAGTTTGAAGTGCCATGAAAACTCACCACTGACTGTAGTGTCAAAATACCTTTAGTTACCAAAGATAAAACGAATTATATTTTTTATATATTTCATTCTTACCCCACCGGGGGAAGATTGAAGTAGAGGTTCTCAAACTTTTCACTGTATTGAAAATAAAACATCACTATCAATCAAATTAATCAGTTTTTTTGTAACACCGAGATATTAGAAAACAACATTTGCATCTTTCTTACACCTTAAGCCCCCTTCTTTCCAACTACTTTTGTCTTGGAGGGGTCTAAGCATACTGATGTTTCATCTAGATTCCATATTAAATGTGGCCGCTGTTCCAAATTTAATTCCTTTAGCGTGGATTCCAGAAGCTTGAAGTATTCGTTGATGATAAAGGGATCAGTGTTCTTTTTTCTTGAATTTTCAAGTGACTGTGCTTTTTTGAGGGAAAGTCCGTGACGTTTGCGGAAACTATTAAACCAATCTGGTCCTGGAACGTTGTCCTTAAATGGAGTATATACACTTGGGAGCAAATAAATCGAGCCACTACCTTTTTTCACGTAAAATGGTAAATATTTTTGGGAATATGGAACGTATCAATTCGAACTAGATATCGCCTAAAAGTTAAGTTAATAACCTTAACAATGAGGGTAAATTATTGAATAATAACCTTATTGAATGATACATTATTGGCTCTGCAAGAAAAATTGTAATTTTGATAGAAAATTTAGTAGGCCTAAAACAGTCCATAAAAACAATAAAAAACAAAATTATTGCAAAAAAAATATTCTTAATAACTGGTATTACCCCCCCGTGCCCTGATGCATTCTTGTAGCCTATTAGTCATCGATCTGATCAGAGTTACGATGACATATTGTGGTATGTTCTCCCACTCTTCAAGCACAGCGACTTTAAGCTCGGGAATGGATGAAACAGCGGGAACCCTGGCTCGGACTCTCCGTTTTAGCTCGTCCCATAGGTGTTCGATCGGGTTCAAATCGGGACTTCGTGCTGGCCATACCATTTGTTGAATCCCGATCGCAGACAAGTATTCCGCAACGATCTGCGCGGTATGAGGTCTCGCATTGTCATGCATAAACAAGAAATTTTCTCCGACAAAACCAGCATACGGCATTACGTGGTCTTCAAGAATGTCAGTTATGTATCGGTCAGCTGTTAATCCACGTCTACCACTGCCATCGTTGGCGGGGTCGACGAAGACAAGTTCCGTTTTTCCGTCTAGAGAAATTCCTCCCCACACCATACAAGAACCACCACCAAAACTCACAGTTTCTCGAATGCAACATTGGGCAAATCTTTCACCAGGACGTCTATACACTCGGTTTCTCCCGTCATTGCTAAAAAGACAGATTCTTGACTCGTCAGAAAACAAAACTGACCTCCAGTCTTCTAACGTCCAATTAATGTGTTCTCGAGCAAACTCCAAGCGAGATCGGCGATGAGCTACAGTCAATTTTGGGCCAGTTGCTGGTTTGTGTGATGTTAAATTTTGTTCCTTTAGTCTTCGTCTCACTGTCCACCTACTGATTGCGACACCTCGAACGTCACGTAACGCTTGCTGTAGCTGAACAGCATTAAGTCCACGGTCGCGCAACGAATTGGTTGCAATAAAGCGGTCGTCACGTTCTGTTGTTGCCCGTGGTCAGCCAGTTCCAGGTCGCCGAACAAAAGCACCAGTCTCCAGATACCTGCGGTATACCCGCTGTACCTTTGAACGACTCAAATGAAGTCTGCGTGCCACTTCACGTTGTCCGTGTCCAACCTCAAGTAAAGCTACAACTTGGGCAGCTTCCGTCGGTGTAGTATCCATTTTATCAGGTTATTTTGATTACACAGACACAGATAAAGACAACAATAACAAGTAATATGGGTATGATTAACAAAAACCTCAAATTTAATCTTTTCTTAACAGAGTACAATAAAAATGTCATAAGCAAATTAAATGCGATAATTTTATTCTACCCTTTAAACTTTAATTAAAATGAAATTTTGACAACTAACTACCCTCATTGTAAAGGTTATTAAATACCCTTTTAGGCGATTTATGTTTCGAATCGATGCGTTCCATAATACCAAAAATAATAACCATAATGCGTGAAAAAGGAAGTGGCTCGATTTATTTGCTCCCAAGTGTATATTATTTAATCGAACGTAGCGTTCTACTAGTGAAATTACTTCTTTTCTTGATAGTCCAAAACCCCATTTTCCCAATATTTTTAGACCGTTTGCTAATTTTGCTTCGGTTTCGTAGGCAAAGACTGGAGGGCGACCTAGTGTATCGCTTTTAACACCTGTTTTTTTATTCAAACGATTGTGGAGAGTTGCAATGGGTATATTGTAAAGTTTAATGTCAATTCCCTCATTTTTACTTTCTCTATGGCGTTGGCAACATCGTCCTGATTGTAGGTGGTTGCACGTAGAGATTTCCGGTAGTTATAATCACTTACGCCCAAAATTAATTGATTCAATCTTTTCACAAACAATATTCTTGTACCTACAGTAGGTAGGATTTATTTTGTATCAGTTAAAGTTTGAGGACATCTGACTATTAGTATGGCTTTAGGAAACGGGGTTAGATCGAAACTTTTATATGTTATTCTTACCCCGTCAAAAATTGATGGGTAAAGACGGAAAAATTTAATAAATCCTATAATACGAAAAGTAGCCATATTTAGATGTAATGACAAAACTAAGAATGAAAAATAATGAGTAGATATTCCAAAAAAACTCTCGTACCGACCTCGTAAATAAAGTTACAGGACACGGGGTAAGATTAAAAAACTCGATTAACTCGCGTAAAAATCACTACACAAACATTTGAATTTTTCACACAACTGCTAACTCAAAGCGGTAAACGCTGACTGAGGTGTGTGACGTAACAATCTGGGGCTCTCAAGAATGTTGCCATCACTACAAAAACTGCACAAAATCTGGCGTTATGGAACACTTTTTGTGTTACCCCATTTTTCATGTTCCCCCCACTCACCCTATATATATTTTTACTGTACGATATACGACCTAAGTGAAGACCAAAGAAACGATGGATTAACTGTGTGAAAGATGACATGGCTAGATAGGGAGAAAATACCGAGACTACGACTAACATCGCCGACCCAAAATTAATTGGTATAAGGGCCAAAGTGATTAAAAAAAAAATGTAACAACACTAGTGAAACTATCAATTAATAACTAAGTTTGCTCAACTTTCCCACGACGTTGACGATGTACGGTAAGCAAAAAAAGTCCATTATCATTAGCGTGGTCACTTTAACCATGGGGTCTCAACTAGAACATTTTATCATTAGAAAGCGGTATACGGTAGAATTTTGGCTAAAGTAAGATTAGTAAAAATCAAGGCTTCCTTGTTAAATGCTGATTTATCTATTCACACTCGTTTTTCAACAAAAAAACATAAATGAAGCTTTCAACTTCAATTCGAACCCATATAATGATAAAAGTAGCCATCTGTTAATCATTTTGTTTAGAGCTCTTTGCAATAGATGGCGTTTTACTCAATTTGTCCTGTCTTCAAAATAACCATTATAGTCACAAATTTAAATCAAACAACTTATTTTAAATTTATTTCTTTACATAGAAATATAAAAAAAATCTATTAACATGTTTTTCTGAAACCGGAAGTATAAAACTTTTATTTAAAAAGGATGGCACGAAACGTTTTAAAAGTAGGTCGACTCCTAGATGGCGTTATAAAACTACAGTCTCTGGCAATTAGTGAATCGCTACTGCTGCCATCTCTTGAACATTTTGATGACGAAAAATTGCCAGCTCAATAGCCAGACTTAGGGAGGTGTCATTTCTTTGCATGGGATTGGGTATCTGTACGTAGTATTATAATATCTGTGCTTTGCCATAATATCATCAGAATTTACACAATGTGTTTTCGATAAACTGCTTTTTGGCTTTTCCTCATAAATTAACATTCCTTTTCATTAAAAATTGCTATGAAAATTCGTTCAGGGGCAGTTATAATGCACACGAATAGAGAGAGAGGTTAAATTAAAGTAAGATTTTTTTATCACTTGATCGTCCACCGTACGTCACACTAGTGGGAATTAAAACTTGATACATAAATATCAATTTCACAGGAGAGCAAAAAAACTGCATAATGTAAAATAAAAAAATCTTATTTAAAATACCTGACAATCATAAAGTAATAGGTTCCTCTTAGAAATACTTTCTATTGTTAGTTGAATTTGATCACAAGTCAGGTTGCTTCAGTAATACTCCAATGATTATGTTACATCATCAATTTTCTTAAATTAATTGCAATATACAAGCTAACACTTAAATATATATATAACTAGCTGACCCCGCAATCGTTGTTTTTTTTTGTTGAAAAATGTATGTTGGTCGATTCTCAGACCTACCGGATATGCACCCAAAATTTATTGTATTGCGATGCGCCGCTCTCCCTACCTTTCGCGGCCTTAATGGGGTCGCCACCGTATGCCGGACGCGGTGGGGCCGCAGGGGAAGAGGAGTGTCGGTATGTCGTTGGCCGCTCTCCCTATCCTCTGCAGCCGAAAAATGATTGGCGACGGGGCCATTTATCAGACCCGTCGCAAGGGTTTGGTAGTAGGCGAACGGCGGACAACGCCCTCTTCCAGGCAGCCCCCCAAATGGGTCCAGGGACGGCGGACTTGGGGGCGTCCGCCGCCCTCCAGACACCAGGACCCAAGGTGGCGGCGCGTAGTGTTCCACGCACGCCCCTCTTGGACGTTGCGGGGTGGGTCAAATACCTCACTCCCCCCCAACACGAGGTGGCCAGTCGAGGCTTCTTCTTCTTCTTGCTTCGGGAAGTACCTGTGTCGCATAAACAGGGAACCGGACGGCCGGTGTCACCACTGCGTCGACTGCCGGGAGGACACGGCGTGGCACACGCTGGCGGAGTGTGGCGCTTGGGAGGAGCCGCGCCGTGCCCTCATCACCGAAGTAGGCAACGACCTGTCGCTGCCGGCCGTCGTGAACGCGATGGTCGGCGGCGCAGAGTCCTGGGACGCAGTGGTCTCCTTTTGCGAAACGGTCATCTCGCAGAAGGGGGCTGCGGAAAGGGAGTGAGAGATTTCGACTCTCGGCCCGGCCCGCAGCAGACGCACCGGGCGTCGGAGGAGGGCGGACAACGCCCTCTTCCGGCCCCCCTAAATGGGTCCAGGGGCGACGGATTCGGGGACTAGCCGGGGTTGCAGAAGAATTATGTGTTCCCGCGACCCCGGCGTAGGTGAGAGATGGAACACCGGGTTGGTTTTTAGGGGGACATCCATGAGGATTTTCCAACCCGAAACCAAAAAAAAATAAAAAGGCCGGCACCAGTCGGGGTTGCGGACCCCGACGTTGGTGTGAGATGGAACACCGGGTGGTTTTTAGTCAGTAAGGGTCTGACAAACCCCTCCGCCCGCACCAGGGCGGAGGACATCCATGAAGATTTTCCATCCCGGAACAAAAAAAAGGATAGGCCATGGTGTCCGAGGCAGTCGACTGCTTCACCGCATTGACAGCGATGCGGAGCCCCGCAAGGAGCGCTCAGCAGACGCAAACAAGTAGCGAGCCGGATTGTGGAGTCACCCAGCATAGTGCCTATGTTGGGTGACGGTAGCGCCTGAAGCCAGAGGCCCGACTCCCATTCACCCACAGCCAGCAGGCGGGCACGCTCGGCAGTATTGGTGGACGTATTAATGAGATTATTCCGTACCAACCTGCAGAGCGGCTCATCTCACTGTCTCTGGGAAGACAGGTTGTAGATATAGTAGGATATCCAAGTATTTCTCAATATTCTAGTGCTTTATTCTTGTGCGTATGACTGCCCCTGAACGAATTTTCATAGAAATTATTTTTCATATGTTTGACTGTAAGTATGGAGTTCGGAAGTGCGCCATCTAAAAAAACTCATTTTGATATATATATTTTTTATATAGATACTTTTATTTGCTGTAGGACGTAAGTGAATTTTGATCCTTCTTTTTTGCATAGAGATCAAATAGCTCGTGGGCCGGAGAATGCCTGAGTATCGAATCCAGGATCCCATGCTCAGCAGTTGCGCTGTCGACCACAGTACCTACCAATGAAGCAGACTGCAAGTAACAGGGCTTCCGGCTTGGTAATCGCTGAGTAGCCTCAGACGCTCGATGTGTCTGCTACCAGAGAGGGGACAGAAATGTTATGTCACTCATAGACTAATTTAAGTGATGTCACCTACTGGCTCCATGATTATAAATTATCCTTCTTCACTTTTCATAGACACTCTCATTTTGATAGTCGAAGAAGAATTTTATTTCTCCCGTCATAGACGTTCAAAATTAGAATGACCGTTTTAATCGTACTGTTTTAGAAATTTTTATTTTTCTACGTCATTTTTATTGTGAATCAAATTAATGTGAAAATTGTTTTATGACTTTTTGCCCTGGATAAATAAATTCTTGTACCAAATGAGAAATTATAGGATTTCGCACTAGTATCGGTGAGTTTTTGAGGCCATATACAACACAGCTATCACATTAATCACGAAACATTTCCCACAAGTCACAACATGTCTCCCATTCCTCCGCATCCAGTGAACGAACGTTCGAACAAACGAACGAACGTTCACTGTCCGCATCACATGCCCGTTCGTAAAGACAAACGATTTCTATACAACCTGTGACTATCTCTCTCTACTATAACGGGTGTAAAGACTTATCGAAGCCGAAAGTCACTTGTAGGTAGGTTCTGGTTACGGAGATATTGAAGGTTGAAGGCAAAACTCGAAATTTTACTGACATTTCCTTACAAAATCAAGTTTTAAATGTTTTAGCACAAGTTTCCCCACGAGCCCTGTACCGTTGCATGCATCCTTAAAGCACAATGTTTTGCGTTCGTTACGTTGCGCACTACTGCAAACAGCAAATTTTCACATCAATAATAAAAGTCGTTTTTCCAGCAATTATATTTGTGCTATGTTACTTAGTTTTATGTACAGAATGTAAGTTGACGGCTATGTGATGGGTCTCTTTTACACCATTTACGGCAAAGACCTCCCTCTGCCTTTTCCACGCAAATCTGTCTTTTACTACTGTATGTGGGGCATAATATCTGGAACTACCAGTCGATTTTCAAAAAAAATTTTTGAATATGAAAGCTTAATTCTTGAGGAAGGCTATGGCTGGCTGTAGACGGGGTGGGGCAGGAACAAGAAACAAGCGGTTGAAGTAGCGGGCTTCTGCATTAAAGCATAAAAGCTTCGTACAGTGGAATCTCTATAACTCGAACCTTGTTAAGTCGAAATCCTCGGTAAGTCGGAAAAAATTGCCATTCCCTTCCGCTGAACACTAAATTACGCGGTATCTCGAATTATTTAGACTTTGTAACTCGAACAAACTGTTATTTCCCCACGAAGTATTGTTGATACATATTTATACTCTATAACTCGAATTTCAAAAAGGAGACTCCGTAAGTCGTAGTTATTATAATAATAATGACGTCTTACTTGGAATTCCCCGAAATAATAGCAATAAAATCCAAAATGAATGTTCGGATTCGGGGCTTCTAATCTATTGTTTTTGTCTTGTACACGTGCAATTAATGAATACATTAATGAAACTTTCTAAGTAACACAGCTGTGAACGTGATGTTTGTTCCTTGTCGACACAGGACACGATTACTTATAGCGGAGCTTGTCCGTCGAAGTTCTTGTTAAGTCGAAAACTCGTTAACTCGATTTTTTTTGCATTTCCCTTGACATTCGAGTTATAGAGATTCCACTGTATTTAAAATTTCCATACTTGCTTCTGCTCTTCTTCTGTATGGAATTTCTCAGTAGCAGCCCGGAGTCTGGATTTGTGCCCGGTTGATGGCAATAGGCTCGCCCCCCTATTACATGGGACTTAAACATAACTGGCGAAATGTGGGTGTACAGGTACACCTCTGCGCAACCCTTCGGGGAAACTAGGCGTGACGTTATGTAAGTGCTTCTGCTAGTTTGAAAAAAAAAAACGCTATTGCACGTTGAACCCGCACATTGCATACGACATTAAGTGTAGACAACACGTGAGCTCGAATAGCAAGATTTGCAGTCTAAACCCTTCGGTAGATGGCTTATTAAGAGTTGATGGACGTTTAAAACACGCCAGTATAAGCAAATCGGCGAAGCATCCCATCATCCTACCAAGCCACAGTCGGCTCACTGATCTTGTCATTAGCCAAGCACACATAACGACTTTGCACGGCTGTCCCAGACCAACACTTTCCTTGATCATCAGCGGAATCAGGACTGTGCGTTAAGTGTCGCTTGGCTAATGACAAGATCAGTGAGCCGATTGTGGCTTGGTAGGATGATGGGATGCTTCGCCGATTTGCTTATACTGGCGTGTTTTAAACGTCCATCAACTCTTAATAATCCATTTTAATCTACCGAAGGGTTTAGACTGCAAATCTTGCTATTCGAGCTCACGTGTTGTCTACACTTAATGTGGTATGCAATGTGCGGGTTCAACGTGCAATAGCGTACTTTTTTTTCAAACTAGCAGAAGCAAGTACATAACGTCACGCCTAGTTTCCCCGAAGGGTTGTGCAGAGGTGTACCTGTACACCCACATTTCGCCAGTTATGTTTAAGTCCCATGTAATAGGGGGGCGAGCCTATTGCCATCAACCGGGCACAAATCCATACTCCGGGCTGCAAAATTCGAAATTTTACTGACATTTCCTTACAAAATCAAGTTTTAAATGTTTTAGCACAAGTTTATATACTCCCACGAGCCCTGTACCGTTGCATGCATCCTTAAGCACAATGTTTTGCGTGCGTTACGTTGCGCACTACTGCAAACAGCAAATTTTCACAAAGATCAGTGAGCCGATTGTGGCTATGTACGGTGAACCCGCACATTTCATAACACATTAAGTTTGCATACGCGCGATCATTTAGTAGACTGGCTAAGTAAAAATAAATCGGTGATTTTACCACACTCAACACGGGCGGTTTAATTCGTCATCCCCGAGTTTCCATCATCACAAGTGTGCATAGCATTCATCGTACGCTTGCACAAAGTGTATCGTCGTACAGCTATTAAATTTCTGACCACGATTACGTTACGATAAAACGTTATAACCATGGAGTTTCTTGCCGGCTCTTCTCCATAGGAAACGATCAGTTGGAACCGTGCACCTAGAATCTGACGTTTCATAAGTGCCCATGTAGGTTTATGTGAAATGTTTTTTTTAAATTTTTTTACACTTGAACGTGCATGTGTTTCCATACATTTTACGGACGTCTACGATAATTTAGTCATAATAGAAATTCTTAAAGCGCTTTGCTGAGTTTGAGTTTCATTCTTCTGTGGTCCTCATTCAAATCCATGCAAGACAACCAGCAACCCAAACAAGCGAAACTTGTCCACCAAAGTCAAAGTCAAATCATTTGTTTCAAATAGACACTGAACGTAAGAATTTACAAAAAAAAATTGAATTGATTTTAGTTGCCCCTTCCAAAAGGTAGTTTCGTATGGAGAAGAATAGACAAGAAACTCCACCGTTACACTTTTAAAATGTTTTACAAGATTTTGTACTTATACATGAATTATTTAGTTATAGGTGAAGACGCACATAGAATAAAATTACTATACCACAATGGATAAAAAGGCTCCCTCTCACAAAGAGGAGGCCTGTGTCCCAGCAGTGGGAACATAATAGGCTGATGTTATAGGTAAAAATAATTAAAAATAAAGCATAAGCATAGCATAGCATAACCAGCCTAATATGTTCCCACTGCTGGGACACAGGCCTCCTCTCTGTGAGAGGGAGTGAGCCATAATCCACAACGCGGGCCCAGTGCGGGTTGGTAGATGTCACATGTCTACGAATTTTTGGTTCTAGGACATGCCGGTTTCCTCACGATGTTTTCCTTCACCGTTTAAAGAGTAGTGGTGGTGAAATAATTTTACACAAAGTAAAGCGCCTGTCTGGGTTCGAACCTACGACCTACAACTCGTAAGTCGCGGCCGTTACCACTGGGCCACCCCTGCTCTTATAAAAAAATAAAGCAATGGCTGGTAAATTAATTATGTGATAGATAAATGGTGCTCACATATTTACAAGTTGATGATTTCCTTTTTTTTTGTAATAATTGTGTGTGTGAGTTAAAGTAATCACTTATTCAACGTCAAAAAAAAAGTATCAAATGAATCAATTAAAAATTATAGAATTCAATGAGCAATTTAATTATTTTATTAGTTTTATTAAACAAATGACTTTCTTACCATTATACCATTCTTTTCTTGAATTTTGACATCACGCCGTAGAAATCTTTCTACAATCTCTCATTTGTGTTCCGTTTCTACAGTGGCCATACTACGGATGCTGCTTCGAACTTCAACCATTACTTTAAAGGTCTCCCCCTTCTGAAAACATTCATTGGAATTTAAGTAACCAGTGTTTTTTTTTTCAGCCTAAAATATGGCACCATGTCGTCGAAAGCGGAAGTAAGTTGAATTAAAGTAGTTTACCTGTCGCAAAGGTAGAGGGAGCTGTAAGCAGTGGCCCTGTGGTAGTGGGCCCGACTAACCACACGTTTAAACCGTTAAAAGTACCTACAAGTTGTGATACTTGTTATAATAACCTAAATCACATTACACATGTATTCCTCAAAAATATAGAGGTGTATTCTTATTCTTTTATTCTGCAAAAAACAGCCATCGGAGCAATAGATGGCCCCGCGGGCGCAATTCTTTAAGGGAGCTGTTTAAAGATATTAACATCATGACCGAACCTTGCCAATACACAAGATGTCCAGTAAATAGCACGACATACTGCAGGGGGTGATAGCTTTGGTCAATACCTACCAAAACATTTGCAGAGATGTGATCCCCCAACTTTTAATATGCATAGTGTGCGTTTGATACAAGGTTTAATTTTCGTTTCATTCAGTTGGAGTACGTGGGGAGGTTTTTTATTTTATTATTTAAACAGTACCCTGGTGACAGCTTGGGTCAATACCTACTTCCATCTTGTGTACTAATACTATACTAACTGGATAAATTCAATCTTTTAATATTGTATAATTGCAAAGCACACGTGGGAGCACTATGGTCAACTTTAAAGCTACCCTATACTGGGCACGTCTGTCATTGATTTTAATGTGCCCTGGCGGCTGAGAGTATGTCACGCTCACTTAAATGTCTCGCTGGTGGTGGCGTGTGTGTTGGATCATTAAGATCCTTTCAAAATGGTTGAGCTGAATGGTGCTGATCCATAGGGCGCCATCAGTGGGGACTGGTCATCTCTTGGCTGCAACCTTTTTTTTACCGACTTTTTGTTTTTTGTTTTGTATGTTTTTCATTACCGGACGCCTTTAACGTGTACGTCTTTTTATATCGTTCTCACATGTATAATTTCAACAAGATTGATATAACTAATTTTCTGTAACATATTATTTAAAAGCGTGGCCATGGAGTTTCTTGCCCGTTCTTCTCCACAGGTACCTACTACGCTTTGTTATGGGCAACTAGCTTCAAATTTCTGACCGACCCCTTGACAATTCAAAAGTGCCTGTTATTGATTTATTTGAAATAAAAGCTTTGAGTTTGAGTTTGATAGAACACCCACATTGCGCCAGTTAAGTTTTAAGTCCCTTGTAATAAGGCGTCAACTTTTTTTTTGGGTTGGGATGTCATCAAATGACTTCTCCCGCTCTGGGCGGAGCGGTTGGGTGTGTCAGACTTTTACTGACTAAAACCCACATGTGTTCCTTCAGTTGCCTGTAAACAACCCACGACCCTGGCAGATATTATCTCTTTCAGCAGATATCTTTTTGAGGTACGCCACGAACAAAACACGCCATCGACCCGGGCGTGGTCCTTACCGGACGGCGAGGTACCCATTGCTCGTCTTCCGCAAGCCCGCAGATACCCGACGCCCAGGGCGTCTCCTGCGGCGTGAGGGCGCGAGGATTGCCTCTCCCTCACCCGCTCCGCCTCCTCCTTCGCGGGCATTACTGTTTCGCAGAAGGAGGGAGGGGCTCCCCCTACTAAGGCAAAGGCTCCCCCTTTGCCTTAGTTTTCGACAACACTTGTAAAAAACTTGTCAAAATCATCTCGTGTACAAACCATATTGTATTGACGTTGTTTCAGACATGTTTAGACAACTATTTTGTAATTTTTCGCCAGGTATTCTAGCATTTTTCGATACAACGTCCTATAACCGGTTTTAACAACGCAACAATAAGCGCCGATTTCACCAATGTTTGTGAACGCTTTCAGAACATCTAAAACGCGGTCAAGAGCTGTCCGAGTGAGTGATTACTCAACTCATTTTTGAGTGAATAGATAATTGCTTCATATTATGTCATCGCGCTTCTCTTTCTTTTCAATGCAGGCCGACAGTGACCGCGCTTCCTCTTGTCAGCGTCTTAGTGCCAATTTCACTAGTGAAACTGAACGCGATTAGCACTTTTAAAACCAGTTCAAGAGCTGTCGGTGTCAATATTCCATAACAATGTTGACATTGACAGCTCTTGAACGCGTTTTTGATGTGGTGAACGCGTTCAGGGTTATTGGTGAAATTCACCCATATCCTGACAAAATCATTCCGGTTTTAGATTTGTGAACAGCGTCTAGAGGACTAAAATGGATTGAATGTTTGTTAAATTAAAAGAGAAATGTTTTGGGCAACCTGCACCCTAATTGCGTAACACATTTAATCCATCTTATTAATCACAATCTGACTCATTTTGAAGGATATTGCTAATCCATTGCTTCATATGTTCAAAAATTACGCCTGCTCAGCAACATATACAACGCGATGAATGTTGTTGAACAGTCAAAATGAAAGCGGTTACTAATGATAGCGTGTTACGTAAATTACCCCGCAGATTAGGTGGATTGTGGCCAGTAAGGAAACACAAGGTTCATCGTCGAATGGTGCATGTACTCGGAATGACAATAGACAATTTGACATAGTGTTTTTCTGTGTTTTTTATAAATCGAACTTGGATGAAGTTCCGGATAATAATCCAGTGTTACTAATCCTTTGTAAAGGTGAAAACACACTACATACATTACAAATAGGTATGCAGGAAAAGTATCACTGGGGTTTCGGAATTTCTCAGTAACAGCCTGGAGTTTAGTCTGGTTTAAGACAGTGGGGTCGTCCCTGGACTTTCTTATATACTTGAGACGGCTGTTCAGTGTTGCATAGTGCCGATTGAAATCGTCACTTGGATGGATTTCACCAATGAAACTTAGGTTTCAAGTCTCATTATTTTCTGTGGAATATCGACACTGCCAGCTCTTGAACGCGTTTTAGATGTGCTGAACGCGTTCAGTTTCATTGGGGAAATCGGCACTTGGTCTGCGATGGCTTACTAAGTGCCGATTTCACCAAAGAAACTGAACGCGATCATCACTTTTAAACCTAGTTCAAGAGCTGTCATTGTCAATATTCCGTAACAATTTTGACAGTGACAGCTCTTGAACGCGTTTTAGTTGTGCTGAACGCGTTCAGTCACATTGATGAAATCGGCACTTAAAGATCCTTAGTGACGTGATTACTCCTCCAAGACATTATACTTATGAACTTATTGCGTCAGTATTGTGTGCAGTATGCTTATAGAGGAAACTAATTCTCAAAAGTATTTTTTTGTTTCAGGTTGTGCAAAACGTAAGTATTTTAAATTGTATCTAATCTGAAACTACTTTCTTCACATTCTTATACATATCGGACCAGGGGTGGCCGAGATGCGAAACATCGGGACTTCTTCACGATCCGACACATTTTAGTGTGGGCGCTTTAATGGGTACTCGAACGAAAAGATAATTCGAATTAAAAATAACTTTAATACACTGGCTAACGAAATAAACAAGTGCAACGGAAACAGACACGTGCGTTGGTACCGAGCGTTTGCCAAGACTGTCCAAACTCGACCGTATTCTGTTGACTGTCGCAACCCTCGGTCTCTCCGCCAGTCCTCACTGTATCCCCTCCACCGACGATCGTGTCCAAGCGGTAGGGCTCGCTTGCGTTTCCGATCACATGATCATTCGTTTATGAATCAAATTGTTAGATGGCGCTGTCCGCTGTACTGTGGCGCCATCCATCCACGACATTCATATATGACCAAATTCAATTCTCAGGTCTGGGTAAGTGATCTGAAAAAGTGTC
This sequence comes from Dasypolia templi, assembly GCA_963555695.1. Taxonomy (NCBI): domain Eukaryota; kingdom Metazoa; phylum Arthropoda; class Insecta; order Lepidoptera; family Noctuidae; genus Dasypolia; species Dasypolia templi. Next base: position 3,340,891 of record OY743166.1, read on the forward strand.
CATGGAGTTTCTTGCCTGTTCTTCTCCATAGGAACCGAGGAATAGAAATCGAAAAATTTATTCATTTGTGAACCGATCTAACGACGACGTGGTATTTCAGCAACTTGCGTCTATCACTCACCAACCGAATGATCCAAAAATGAAGTTAAAGGAACTTATGAACGTTCATTCCTATGTTATTTTTCCGTGTCGTGTAAACGTGGAATAAAAAATGAACCTGCACTGGAGTGAGGCGTGTAATATCAGCCGCTCTATATAAATCTTATGTGAGGTGAGCTTGAAGCAATCTGTCATTCCACCAGATTCTCGGGATTGATAGCTGGTACTGTTGACACACTTCACATAAGTTTTGACACATATTATACACGGTGTCCAGTAAATAGCACAACGTACTGCAGGTGATACCTTGGGGACCAAAACAACACAATATAAGTTCAGCACAGTTTTACAATATAAAAACGAAATATCGAAAAACCTCTACCAGACATATTAAACAGATTTTCAAGCATCTCGTATTGAAAAAATCCTTTTCAACTTTTTTTATGTCTCATTATTCGTGAAAAGTTCCCTAACTCATTACTCTTTTTGATAAGTCTTTTTTCTATCAAAAACAAGAATGTTTTCAAGAAGTTGTATAAATTTATTGTTTAAATTTTCACAGAACGTTTTTTTCCGCATAACTATAACCTACAGTGGTGAAAAAAAATAAGATTTTGCTGAACATATATTGTGTTGTTTTGGCCTTCTATCATCCCCTGCAGTATGTCGTGCTATTTATTGGACTGGACACCGTGTATATAATAGATGAGCTGCTGAACGTCTGTGAAGTTTCACCAATCTCTTTTAAACAATTAAGTATCGAATGTTCCAACAGCCGGTGCTGGGGGCCTATCAGTCCGAAAGTAGTTCAAAACTTCGGAGTGAACCCTAATCATCATCATCATCATCAGCCTATATCAGTCCACTGCTGGACATAGGCCTCCCCTAATGAGCGCCATAGCGCCCTGTCTTCAGCTTGACGCATCCAGCATCTGCCTGCAGTCTTTCGCAGATCGTCATCCCACCTGGCCGGAAGACGTCCTACACTACGTTTGCCGAGTCGCGGTCTCCACTCAAGAACTCGTTTACCCTAGCGGTTGTCGGTTCTTCGTGAGATATGGCCGGCCCACTGCCACTTCAGCTTACTAATTCTTTGAGCTATGTCGATAACTTTGGTTCTCTGTCGGATGTATTCGTTGCGAATCCTATCCTATTATGTGAATAGTAAAATAATCTAATATAATAATAATAACAAATCTTTTGAACCCTAATAATCCCGATTAATCCTATTTTTTGGGACGGAGAATAACGCATCGGAACAGCTGTCAAATCGTGTTGCGATTCATTCTTAGTGCACAGCACATCTAAACAGGGCTGCCAGGTGAAAAAATTCTGCAATCGTACCACAGCATTAAAAAAGTCGTATACCCAAGGAAAATTCGAAACAAAAAATCGTACATTATTATTCATCCGTTTATTGACTTTTATTACAAAATTAACAATAAAAATATAGTAATAGCAATGAAATCACTTTTTTTGTATAAATTTTCCGTATTCATTAGTTTAATCATGTCATCTGTTGGTTTAAAATCGGTGCAGTTTCCGGTGACTCTTATCATTTGCTTTGCCAGCAAGGTGCCATTGACAGTTTCGTTGGCCAAACTATTTCTAAGTTTGGTTTTTAGTTTGGAAATTAGAATAAAAGGGAATTCCCTCAACACTCTTGGCAGGCTGAGCACGTTCGTTTCATTATTTATATTATTCTGTCACTGCTCTAGATACTTACTCTTTTGAGACAAAAGTTTGTTAATTTGTTGCCAGACCTAATTGAATAAAATAAATGGATCGAATGTAAAAAATCGTATGTTTTCCGTACGATTTCGTTGCTTCGATCGTACTCGTATGAAATCTGCAAAAAGTCGTACAAATACGATTTAAATCGTACAAATGGCAGCCCTGCATCTAAAACGCGTCGAAGAGCTGTCAGTGTCAAATTTATTATGGAACATTGACACTGACAGCTCTTGAACTGGGTTTGAAAGTGCTGTTCGCGTTCAGATTCATTGTTGAAATCGGAACTTAGGTCGAGTCCCAAACTAATCTGAAGTCGTAGGTGGTACGGCCGAAACTACCGATTTTGTGCGTATGGAGTTAGACCTGAAACAAGTCAGGTAGATTCAAGCGTCGCCGGCCCTATGTCAATAGTATACCTGTTTATTTATAAACGTTGCTTAAAGTTTAAACGATATATTTTTTACTTTTATTTGTCATATCATAAAGCATCGTTTAAAAATGAACCCCTTATGGCGAATTTCACCGATGAAACTCAACGGGATCAGCACATAAAATACGTTTAAGAGCTGTAAGTGTCATTTGTTTCTATTGAATATTGACACTGACAGCTCTTGAACGCGTTTTAGATGTGCTGACCGCGTTCAGTTTCATTAGTGACATTGGTACTTAATGTTTTCTTAGCCGCTGCCGCACCAAGTCGGGTAGATTCAAGCGTTGTCGGCGCTGCGATCGTCGCTACAGCGTTCGGCAAGCAAACTGCAAGCCGCGTCGCAGTCCCCCCAAGCGGAAATCACGCAGGAGAGGGCGCTCGTGTGGACGGCCACGGTACGAATTTCGGTACCTATGCATAGTCTTGTTCCATTGCCCTCATCGAGTTAATACTGAGAAGAGTGAGCTCACACATTAAATAGCGTTTCCATGACAATCAAGTCAAATCACTGCGTCTTTTTGTGTTAGAGATATGTCAACACGAAACAGAAACGCGGCTATCTTTTGACGTGCGTACATAACATAGAACGCATTCAAGAGCTGTCAGTTTCAAAGTTGGTAGGGAATATTGACACTGACAGTTCTTGAATTGGGTAAAGTGCTGATCGCGTTCAGTTTCATTGGTGAAATCGGCACTTTTCTGACGACCCGTAACGACTGCCAAAGATCCACAAATGACTACCGGGACCAACGGTTTAACATGCTTTCCACCCTCCCCGTCCTCACTTGGCAGGTGAACTTTTCAGTTTTTGCCAAAAATTCAGTTGACATTTTTAGCTCTTTCAGCAACATTTATAAAAGTAAATTTACCTGACCAAGGGCGAATTTAACTAGTGAAACTGAACTTGACACTGACAGACTCTAGAATGCGGTTTAAATATGCTGATCGCGATGAGTTTCATTGGTGAAATTGGTCCTAAATTGTAACCGGCATATCTTGGAACCAACCATAAAAAGGCTGGTTATGTATGTTATTATGTACTTACCTGACTGCCAATTGGAAGAGCCACTTCCACTTACAAATTGAGTGCTTTGATTTGATTATTGGAATACTTAACCTCTCTGCACCGACTCGGCGACACCAGAATTCTAACTTACAAACCACCTAAAGCCTTTTTGGTTTTGACAATTGAGGTTAGTTATACACTCAAGTGGTTGAAAGACAGTGGTATTGTTCCTATCTTTTAAAGCTGTTGGTTACAGTTTGCCTGGGGACTTACGTTCTTACGGAATAAGTCTATGTATTTCTTTTAATACTTGACATAATAAAATTCTAATTACAATTCATTTAATGAGGTTAATAGGTAATACGGGCTTGTGTCCGCAACTCCACGATATATTGAGGTTATAAATATCGTCGTTTTTTTTCAATTACAAAACAAAAATTCTTGGAAAAAGTTGTTGAGTATATCAAGTTGAAACCTTCGAAATACATATAAAAAGTGAGTGATTGCATAAGAATTTGTCATGAATAAAGTTTGTTTACGCTTTCACGACATGCTTTTGGAGCAGACTACATGAGGCTAGAATTTAAGAGCATATTCCACAGTCCACTTGCCTAAACTCAGTCGTCGAAATGGGTGTTACTAAATTCAAACAAATGTACTTGCATTCAGCCAGTCAGCCTCTCTTCAAAACGGTGAAGGTCTCTTCAACACCGTGAGGAAACTGAAAAATTCTAAGACATGTGACATCTACCTACCAACCCGAACTGTGCCCGCGTGGTAGATTATAGCCCAGTTAGCCCACTCTCTCTCTCACCGAGAGGAGGCCTGTGTGCCACGTAAACAGGGTGCCACGTAAGTCTACGTCAAGCCAGAGTCGGGTAATAGATCGGGTCATATTAGTTAAAACGTTAAAAGACCGTCACAGGCAGATTTATTCGTTTTTTTTTTAAATAAATGTCCGTGTTTTTTTTTAAATACTTTTTCTTTTCTTTTAACTATTATGACGTAACCTATCACCCGATTATTCAATACTTTCTGAGTCTGCTAATTATGGTCTACTTGCACTTGGCTGTTTTTTTTTTCTATTACGAACGATAAAAGCACAGTAGCACAGCACCAACAACACTATTATTTTTATTACTAATATATTTATTTTTATTTTGTAGTGTTTTTATAACGATACCCTTCTTACCTGCGAGAATTAGGTAGCCAAGTTAAAATATAACCTGTATTTTATCTTACCCTCCGTTTTCTAGATACCTTTGGCGCTGCCGATCACGTAGTGGGTCCTATAAAAGATGTAGACGCTGCGATCGTCGCTACCGTGTCAAACGACCTTGTGCATGCCGTTCATGATGCTTCTACAGTAACTACTTAAAGTCGGTAAGTCATACATTATTAATATTCCACGAAGCGACGCGCGCTTTACTTGTGGTAACCAAGTGTACGGTTACCACAAGGTGCCGCTTGGTTACCGTTGTGAATATGTGCGTGAAGACGAGTAGCGTCAGCACATACTTAACACTTTAAACTTCGCCCGTGTCTAGGAAGGTACGAGCTCCTGCCCTTAAACACACTCACAGCGTGTTTATACACATGGTAAGCACAAGTAAAGCGCGCGTCGCTTCGTGAGATACTGTAACTATATAAACTCAAAAAGCCCGGTTCATACAAGGAGCGAAAACTCACGCGTATTTAGGCCTCTCGAAGGCGATGATACGGTGACCTACGATATTTTACTGTTGGTACTTTTTTTTTTTTTTGGGTGGGAAATCATCAAATGACTTCTCCCGCTCTGGGTGGAGCGGGAGGGCGTGTCAGACTTTTACTGACTAAAACCCACCCGTGTTCCTTCAGTTGCCTGTGCCAGGGCCACGGTTTTCTCTGTGGAATAACCCGCGACCCTGAGGCGTCGGCCCTATCGGACCCCGTCATTTTGTGCTGACATCTCTTTGAGGCGCGCGTGGAACACAACGCGCCGTCGACCCGGGCCTGGTCCTTACCGGACGGCGAGCTACCCATGGCTCGCCGTCCGCAAGCCCGCGCCTACGGTGGCCGGGAATCTGCTTGCGATTCCCGACGCCCAGGGCGTCTCCTGCGGCGACTAGGGGCGTGAGGGCGCAAGGCTCTCTCCCTCACGCGCTCCGCCTCCTCCTTTGCGAGCATTACTGCTTCGCAGAAGGAGGTGACGGCTTTCCATTCCCTCTCGCTCCGTACCATGGCCTGGACCAGGGCCGGACGCGATTGATCGCCGCCGCCAATCGCCTCCGCGAGGACACTGCGGTGCTCCGCCCAAGCTGGGCATACCTCTACCGTATGCTCCACCGTGTCCTCCGGGCGATCCACACAATGGTGACACCCGGGCGTTTCCTCCCGCCTTATGCGAAACAGGAACCTCCCGAAACAACCGTGTCCGGTGAGGACCTGTGTCAGGCGGAAGGTGAGGACGCCGTGGCGCCTCTCCAACCACTCCTCAAAGAGGGGACTTACCGCCGCTATTGTGGCGTGCCCAGCACTGGGCTGCGACAATCGCACCCTCCATGTCTACTGTTGGTACTTGGGATCACACTACAGATAACACCCTGTAGATACCGCATTAGAGGCAGTTTTCTTTAAGTACTAAGTCTCGAGCTATGATTCTCACATCATCTTCAGTGCCATCTTGACATTAGATCTGAGAGTTTCGTTTGAAGTTTAAGTTTTATTTTTCCGGAAAAATCAATAAATAGAATGTGAATTTGAAAAGCCTTCAGTACGTATCTACTTTGTGTCATCGATCCACGTTTTCCCTGCATCCCTTTCTGTCACACAGACACTTCCTTTACTAGAGCGAGAAGGAATATATAGAATGAGCCCTGCGGTGCGGTCAGAACGCGACAGAATTACGGGGCTCATGCTCAGCAATTAGAATAAAACTTTTTTCTGACTGCGGTGAAGTCCGAAATCTTGGAGTCAATTAAAAAAAAAAAAACCTGCCTGCTATGCACTGCGTCTCGCCTGCTTAGTAATACCACCGCCAAAAAGAACAGGAAGCATCTCATGTAATAATTATGGACTCGGGATCTTCATGAATCATTTGTTTTGGAAAACCGCATGGAAAACAAATCGTTAATACTATATTCTATATAATACAGTTACTGTTACTATCAGCATCCCACTGCTGGGCAAACTTCCAGCACTTTTGATCCAGGGCTAATGTGGACCAATGGTCCTTTGTTTTGTCCAGCTTATCTGCCATCTTTTACGGGGCCTGCTGCGACGCCTTCTAGCTGTGTTAGGGCTCCACCTAGTGATTATTTTGAACTAATACAGGTTTTTTTTTTCAGGTATTGTTTCGTTGGTGATTTGCCCCCATTACCCAGTGTTTGTTAAATTGTGCAAGTGATTCTATTCAATAGTAAAATATATTTAAGACAGTTTGAAACGAAGTTGTTTTGTTTCATTACTTTCGTTTTCCAATTAATCAGACCCGTGAAGTCCAATTCCCATACTTTGAAACGTTCGAAATCGAGTCGCAATCTCACCTCACGGGTAATTTCAAAAACTATTAAAAGTGTAGGGAATTTAAAGGTGTTTTTGACAGAATCTAATAAATTATTAGATATTCTATAATAATAAATTATATTAAATTAATTATGGACTCAATATTGAGCCTTGAGGTACACCTAACTGTACTGGGAGACCGGAAGTTTTCGCGGCAGCAATATTTTAACATTGGAGTTTATTATCATGTAAATAGGAATCTTTTACGTTAAGAATGTTAGCGTGTCGACTTTGTAATGTACAGTAAGTTAGTACTTGATCGACAGCTGTGATATACTCAATGAAAGGCCTACCCATATTCCAATTATTTTAGGGTCAGCTTCCAGTTTAAACGGATGCAGCTGAATATACCAGTATTTAACATGGGCCCGGCGACTGCCTATCTTTTCTTCAAAACCTTGTTACTGGGTAAGGGGCGCTCAAGGGATCACAAAATGCACAAATAAAAAACAGATTATTACACCAAGATTTTTATTAGAGATTGTCATAATATATGTTAAACGCAAATGTATAATCAATTATTATTAAAAACTACAAGTAGGTAGTAATTAAATTACGATATTTTAACAATTTTGAGATCACATTTCCTCCCTTTATTTTATCTTTAATCACGCTTGTATTACTCAGTGGGGTGAGCAGAAGTGGCATTAGTATATCCACAATTCGCCAGTTATGTTGTAAGTTCCATGAATTCAAAACTCAGGGACTGGCTGTTTTACAACATTTAGAAACTCCTAAACTTAAGTTAAAGTTATCCGCAGCGAAATAAAAAAATGCCTCAACTGAAGACAATTTTAGACACCTATTAAAACAAAATAAGGTCCACTATGGAATTTTAATTAAGTGCTCCGGACTACATTCAATTATTTAACTTCCTTCTCTTACAAATGTGTCTTTGCCCATATCATATCCCATGACAAGGATACTCCACCTCCAGCTTGTAGTTAATTTGTAAAGACGCTTTTGTGACATTAGAAAAAAAAAAGTGTCAACGTCAACTTCCTGCGCGCCGGCCAAAGTTTGGGGACCTTGATGTTATTCACCTTTTTAAACATTTTGACTGAAGTCCACCACCATCAATCTTAGTTTATGCTGACTTCACATTGTATAGGATTTACGTACAATTAGAGGTCAGCTTAAATAACTCGGCATGACCTTTTTGGCCTCGCACAGGTTTTTTTTTTTGTTTTCATGATTTTGTTAGTTTAATGTTCTTTCTTTATTGTTTCGTTAGTTCCATAATCTTGTATCGTTCCACACCTCACTCTGCTATATTCAATTATTTAATATTCTTCGTGGCGAAGTTTACTTATCTAACGCCATGAAAAAGAAAAAAAAAGAGTGTTTGTACACCTCAGTTTTATTTCTTCCGTCCATGTTTTTCACCGAACTTGTGATGTTGCCTACGTTACGTTGGAGTATAGGTATGTAGGTGCATGCCCACATGCATCAACGGACAGGTGAAAAAAAAACACTGTCCGTTTTCCGGTAGAAAAACGAGAATTTTTGACGTTGAAAACGAAGTTGACGACCCACTTAATGTTAAGTGGTTTCCGCCACCTAAAGACATCTGCAATACCAGAGAATCGCAGATGCGTGGCCATCAAATAGACAATTCTGAAATGTCTCGTGTACCTGTAACTATACCGGCACCTATACCCTTCAAACCGGAACACAGCAACGCTTAGCGGCAGAAATAGTTTTTTTTTTTGTTGGCGGATGTTAAACTAATGCCAAGAAAAAAGACAATGCTTTGTTTCTTTTTTTTCTTTAAGTAAGAGCGCTTGTACAAGCACTGTACGTAATCAATTCGAATTACCGAATCGATTCAGCGCCAGCTTTTGTTTTTGACTCATATTTTTTTTATTTTTATAATATGAGAGCTTATCCGAAAGTTAAACTTTTATTTATGTTGGAAAAACGTTTAGGTAAGTAAATATATCAATAGGATGCATAAATAACGTTTCAATTCTTTGATCTTCATGTTTTAGGAGCATTCTTAATAGCAAATTATATTGATCCATATTTTGTTTTGATGAAAATGCAGTGCGAGTCGGGTCTTTGTAGGAGGAATCGACTCAGGCTGGACGCACATTTACTAGGAACACTTACCTAGGTGGAGACCGCAGCAACGACGGACGGCTCCCAGCGAACGTCGGCTACACTAGCGTAAGTAAAGAAAGTCACGATTGGGAAAAAGAGACGATTCATCCAGTATAGCTCCGTCTCTTTCTTGCAATGTAAAAATGTTAAATTGTCGATGTTGCAACCATGTTCGCCAGAGCAACAAGTCAGAAGCTTGAGCGGTGCTTCGTCGCACAAACAACTGGGCTGCCTATGCACGTGTACGGTGGTTTGTTCGCTTCAGCAACCGGTTAATAGCGCGAGCGACCTTAGAATAAGAGGTCGATTCCACGAAGGGAGCATTTTTCTGAGCAACAGGCTTTTTCAGTCCAATTACGTTAAATTAAAGTCTTTTTAGACTCATAAAAATCTACAAAATAAAAAAATAGGTACTACTTTTAACACCTGCCTTCCGGAAATTCAGTCGTTTTTTTATCACACCTAAATTGGAATATTTCTAATAAATAAATGGGTCATATTCGAAAAAGTTTTGGTAATTTACCAGGGACAGAGCAGAAATGTCGGGGACAAAGCTGAAATGTCTTATGTCTCATTTATGTCTTTGAGGCATTTATGAGACATAAGACATTTCAGCCCTACAAAACTCCCGACACAGCAACACTGCTTGGATAATTAGCGTGGTAAGATTTTAGAATCCTGTCCATTAGTTGTGAATATGTCCAATTTTCACAACAATTCTTCTCAAAATAGTAATTTCGCAAAGGCCTTTCCAAAAGAAGAAGAAAAAAATATAGTGATAGTTTTATGAAAAGTCTTTTAAAAAGAAGTCTTAGGTACTAACACTTAAGTGATTTTAATCTACTGTGTCCTATTTTGTGACATTTCAAAGGGCAGGACACAGTGAAAAAAGCAAACCATAGCTGTGACATTGTCACGGAGAATTGTCCGTTGCAAAACGGACGATTCTCTACTGAACACAGTTATACATACCTCTAAAGTGGTTTTAACGTTTCAAAAGCAAACGCAAATGAGACTAAACACGTTACCAATGACACATGGTTACCGAAAAAGGAAAAAGTAAATAAAACTATTGACGAAAAATCGGTGACGCTTCTTGATAAATCCGAACAGTTATAGCTGTAAATATTGCACAAGTTGTAAAGTAATCTGTGACCTAATCGACCACTAGCAAAACTTAACTGTTTAAAAACTGACAGCTGTCAGCTGTCATTATTGACAGTTCTACTTACTGCAAGTAAAGTTGCTGGCGTCAAATTGTGAAATAAAATTACTAGTGAACATTTATGCCATTAGTTTTCTTATTTCCACCCTCTTTTTATTAGTTTTCTTATTTCTACCCTCACACATACATACCATGTCTGTTCTAATTCGTAGCTGGACGAACGCCTCATGCGTCGTCTACATCTTAAAAAGTAGCAGCAACATAGTTCAGCTATCTTCATCCCGCGTACCACAGATTATTATAATCTTCCTCTTCGTCATTTATCCCTGGGACTTCCTATAAATCTTCAACTGTTTCTTGAAAGCAATCTTCGTGAAGGTATTACTAGGCTGTTTATTCAAACGAGGCTCTTGCACGTTCCAATACTTTTTCGAAATTCCAAATGCAGCGGCTTATTCTGGCATCTTCTGTCTTGTTAGTGTTGTATTCTTGTCTCAATTCCGATGTTGTCTTCCAGAATGACGAGGGTGTATTTCTATGCATCTAAAGCTACTTCTGTCCGGATTATCCAAGGAGATTTACAGCTTTGACCAACGCTTCGGCGAGTGTGGGGTCACATGCGCAGCGGCGTACGGATGATTTGGTATATTACGCGGACGGTTCACACAGAAAGGTGACTGTATCACCAAATGGTTCAGCAGCTCAATTGCCTCCTCGATTTCTTCGTAAGACTTCGTTGCGACAAACTCTTCGATGCTGGCAATATCCTTCCTCACGAAGGCCTTAAGAAATTTCACGTACTGTGGCTTGTCGTTTAAGTTGCCTTCCCTCAAAGTGAAGCTTAGGTTGGTTCTCTCATCGTAAATCGGCTCCATGACTGCTTGCATACTTTAATTTCACCACACAAAGACACCACTTTTTTGTATTATGGAGACGTGCGCTTTGTACAGCGTTCTGTTGGAGACTGAGTCCATAGTGTGGGGGGGGGGGGGATGATGGATCAATAAATCAGAGGATTCAGGGGAAGAGACGGAAGGGTGGTTTGCGGCTGCGTCCCGCGGATGTGCCACAGAAGCCCCGCCTTATAAAGCTGGCTACTCGTGTTGCTTTGATTTGGCCCAACTGCGGCGGAGACGAAAATAAGGGTAATGGTTTTTATTGATGAACTTGTTAGTTGTACTGCTTTTACGCTTGTTGTTAAGCGATGATGCGGTCGAAGTTGAAGCGGGCTTGCCTGTTCTATTAACAGTTTGTCTTCACAACAAAATCTTCATAGCGAGCGGTCATTGTTTCTCTTGTACCGAATTTTTTTTTTCTTTTCACTAAGAACCATGAATTTAAGATGCAAGATTAGCTCTCCCTTTGTTATTCAGTTATTCAGGTAACAACGCGAATGGCGAGCTCTAGATACTGTTGCATCCCTCCCTTGCTCCCGCATACTCCCGATGCACCCCGCGTTTGATTGATCACCTGAACTTCCGATGTCCGTTATAGCATCTAAATAAGGCAAGATTCAAGAATATGAGACCACGTTCGCAAGGACATCAAATATCGCCACGGGTTTTCAACTCTCGGGGTTGAACCGAGCATTGAGAATTCAACAGGCATGGCGTGGCGTAAACAGCGCGTCGAAAACACACTGATGGATTTTCAAATCTCTGCGCTAATCTGCGTTGAAGATCCAATGCGCGAAGAGTGGACTTATGATGCACTCGGGGACACACAAAACTTTCCAAAGGCACTCATAGCACATCTCCCTTTTGTCTGTATCTGTAATTTTTCGCTCAGTACTTTGAGCTTTTACAATGTTGTACGTAAGTGCAATTTAATGTTGTAATTTTAACGTTGTGAGCCTGGAGATCTGACATACAGGTCCCGAACCCAGTATAGACTCCAGCTCTCACAAAGGTTTGACTCTGCCTTGTAAACTAAATAAATTATGCTCTAGCTGAGCTTTGAGTTTGTGTGAGTGTACATAGCGATGCGTCCTTTGTTTGGTAATCGGCCAATCGGCCTGAGGCGCTGTGCGATCACGCGATCATTGGTGCGATTGGTAATCACTCACACAAATACAAAGCTCATCTTAGGCCTCGCGTACTGTGCTAAATTAAAAATGGAAGAAATCCCGACGCGATATTTTTACTTCCGTGCAAACGTGGACTACAGACGATGTTTTATTACATCTTGTGGTATAACATCACACCAGCACCCTAATTGCGTAACACATTTTCGTAAACGATTACGACTAATTTGTTTGATTTTGACGGTTCAAGAACATTCATTGCGTTATTGCTATATATTTTTGAGCAGAATTTTTATCGAACTTAAGAAGCAATGGATTAGCAATCTGTTTCAAAACGATTCAGATTCCGATTGATTGTGTATTACGCAATTAGGGTGCTGCTTTCACTGCAGGAGTAGGTAGAGGTTTAATTCTTGTTTCTTTCGCTTATTTTATGAAAAGTTAGGCAGTGGTTTACCTAGCTTAGAACACGTCCTCACCTAAACACACCTCCTCAATAAAGTATTATTTATGTATTAAGTTTTATTTACATTCAATTTTTTTTTCTTTTTTTTTTGGGATTGGCGTGTGGCTAGCTGATGTATGGCAATTAATTTAATGTTTTGGTAATTACTTACAATTGTTTGGAATCCAGTTCTTCTAACCGAACAGACAGCTGTGCTGCTGGGGAGTTTGTTGCGCCTTTTCTTCTTCCAAGCTAAAGCACTAGGAAGTGGTGAAGGGCGGTCGTTATGGGGGACTGTCTTATGTAATTTTGACGTTCGAAAAGTGCTGATTCTCAGCCTAATTTGAATAAATGACTTTTGATTTTGATTTTGACACCCATATTTTGCCCGTTATGTTTGAGGCTTACAAGAGCTAAAACTCCGTCACTGTCAGACTGTATAGAAAAGAAAGAGAAGCGCGATTACACAACGCGGGTAATATATTGCTATCTATATAAAGTCTATTGACTAAACCAATAAAACGCGGTTACGATATTATGTTGCTTGTAGAATAATTTGACAAAAAATCTGAATGATTGATATTAGTATGGTTTTTTACCGCAAAAAGAATTTTTTTAGAGGTAATTTCGTATTTTTTTTCTATTGTACCAAATTAATTGTATCTATTATGTTTTCAACACACTATTTAACTAGCATATTTCCAGAAGAATGTTATATATTTTGCTGATTGTGTTTACTGCAATGGATCCTAAACTTTTAGGCCTAATAAGACTTGCGTTTATTTCCTGTAGTCCCATGTGATAAGGGGCGAAAAGGTTGTAATGGCTCAATGGTTAAAGCCTCGCTTCTCATGCACGAAGTTGTGGGCTCAAAACCTGGCAAGTACCAATGTGACTTTCCTTTTTCATATACACTTTCTGAGTTTAACTTGGACATAATACTGACATCGGTGGAGAAAAACATGAGGAAACCTGAAGGGCTAACATGCCAGACGCGACAATTACCTACTCACTCTCGTATTTTCTCGTCGCGTCTCTAACATCACTTTACTCGTTTTCTGACAGCACTGCCATACAAAATATTCGACTTGTTCTGTCAAACTTGATGTTTTCTCGCTAAACCCTAACATGGCACAAAATTTATCTCGCATTTTGACAATTTAACATGAGAAAATCACCGATTTTCTCTAATGTAGTCGTCTTCAATTTTGACGACGAGAAGAGTAGACCAAAATTATGAGACAATAAAATAAAATAAAAACTCCAAAATAACATGGCAAATTCATAATTATACTTATTTTACTCATCATTTTAATAGAAAACATAATATTAATAAAAATACTTAGTTATAAACTACTATTTACATTTGATCGAAGTTACTTTCGGCGGCCGCGAGAAAAAATGTGGCGGAGGGGAGCACTATTACATAGATGAGCATCACGTGCAGTAATAACAGTATAATTGTATTACTCTTTGAGTAATAACCAGTCTCTTTGCCAATTATGGTTATTATCGAAATCTAGGAGGTTGTGGGTGTATGGCAATATCAAACTTTCGCAACGTAATAACTAAAGCCACTAATTTTGTATTTTTTTTTTTTTTTTAAGTCGGTTGTAAGAAACGAAACACAAATTATAAGAGGTAGACTTAATACTTACTTATTCCATGAGTAAAATCGACCGATGTTGCAATGATAAAAATTATTTGTTTTTAATAACTTGCTACATCGGTATCTCGTCGCGAGATAAAGAAATGTCAAAGTGCCTTTTTCGAGAAACGTCAGATTCATAGACAAATTTCGACAACTCGAGATAGAGAGCGTTCTCGCGCCTGTCATTAGTTAGCCATGGACTTAAGCGTGGTGATCAATGTTCGTACCTTGTCTGTATGAGAAGAGGCCTTAGCCCTGCAGGGGTACAATAATAGGCTAGTATTATAACACGGGGCGAGCCTATTGCCAACAACCGGGCACAGATTCATACTAGGCTGCTACTGAGAAATTCCGATTGGAAAAACCTATTATCCCTTTGCTTGATCTGGGAATCGAAGTGGGAGGCAATATCATAAAATTTTTGAGATAGATTTTTTTAATTGTTTATTATCGTACAGTACTTAGTGCTATTCTGTATCACCATCTCACCGTGAAAACTTAAGTAAAGTGAAGTGAGCGTGGAGTGAGCGGTCAGTGCGTCTGATGCCAGGATTGACCAAGACGGGATGGCACTGACAACACTCCACGCAAGTCTTCATTACAGAAGAATAGACAAATAAATCTGTCATTTTGTCTACCCTTCTTTCGTCGACAAAAGTGGTCTGCTACGCTTGCTGCCACAGGTCTGTTTATTTTGTTTTTACTTAAATTTTCACAGAGTGTGTACTTCTATTGCCGCTGTTTGGGAAGTAAAGAAGAAACCAAGAGAAAAGATTACTTTTGATAATGTTGCGGACGAGGAGATAGCGCCACGTGCGCGCTACGTTATTTTTTTAAGGATTACCAACGAGATACACATTACAATAATTATCTAATACAATAATAAAACTTGTTCAATAAATACGTTACATCTGTTATTCTAATTGAGTGTGCATTACAGGGTAACGTGAAACCACAGCTTACATTATCGAGTGCATGCTCTAATTGTACGTACATAGTTAAAATAAATAAAGGATGCTATTATATAAAAACAGCCTATTATTGTCCCACTGCAGGGCAAAGGCCTCTTCTCACACAAAGAAGGCACGTGCTTGATCACCATGCTTGCTCAAGACGGGTTGGCGATTTCAAACTTATAAAGTCCAGTACCCTAATTGCGTAATACACAATCAATCGGAATCTGAATCGTTTTGAAACAGATTGCTAATCCATAGCTTCATAAGTTCGATAAAAAATTCTCCTCAAGAATGTACAAAACGCAAAGAATGTTGTGGAACTGTCAAAATCAAACAGATTAATCGTAATCGTTTACGAAAATGTGTTACGCAATTAGGGTGCTGGTTTCCTCACTATGTTTTCCTCACTCACTCAGAAAATACGTACGTAAAAAGTCACATTGGAACAATGAACAAAAAAAAAAACAAACAATAACGTATCTATCTCCAATTTTGGCGTACTGGAGATAGAAAAACCTGACAATCTCTGGTTTCATCCCAATAAAGCCAAAGTAAACGGTCCTCTAAAGTGTTGACAGCTATTTGTTTGACAATGATAGATAAAAATTGTACTGTCTATCATCAGTACCGATCTGTCATCAGGCTATTGGGTTTAGCCATAGCAGTAGGAATGGCTTTCATTTTGACAGTTCATCAACATCCATTGCGTTTTTACGTTGTTGAGCAGACACATTTTTCAAACGTATGAAGCAATGGATTAACAATATCCTTAGAGCTAAGCCGTTGTAACCATGTCAAGGCACAGCAAACATTTAGATACATAGAAGTCGTAGAAAGCTAAAAATTAAACAAAATGTATACATGATCGAAAGTGTGTTACACAATTAGGCGCATATTGTTGCATTTTGCCTTACTGTATTTTCTTTGGAAAAACCACCGCTTTCTTATTTTGCCTTACATAATTACATGTACTTAGTAAGATTAAACTAACTCTTATTATTTTTTTATTAAACTATAACGACCCGCCCCTGCTTCCCTCTGTTTTTGCAAATTCACGAAACATGGAGATTTCTTTATTGTAATTTGTGTGTAAGTCAGCGCGACTAGCGACGCGAATCGCACGCGACACAAAGGCGTATAGATTGACTGTTTGTTCGGGAAGTTCTCTCGAGACACTTTTTTTGCAACTACTTTCTGTAGAACCAAGTAACAAACTCAGGCTCAGGCGTATGCTCCCCGCTGCATCGATTAGTTGACACCTACAATGGGAAGTTTGGCTCAACTGGTTTCTCAGCAAGGCTATATTTATAAAATAAATTGTTGCTATTGATCAGGACCATAATAATTAAGTACTGTATTTGTTACTTCTTTTATTATGTTATAACCTATGTTTACTTATTAATCCACTGCTGTTTGTTGTCCTTATGTAAATAAATATCAAAACATACAATATTTGTAGGTATATTATAAATCTATCTTCTTCATAAGTAAATCAGCTGCTGTTCGTTAGTCTCGTATAATAAAACCACTTCTTAGACTTATTTAGTATATTTTACCAACATCAAAATGGACACTAACATTCGATATTATAATCCGTATCATTAAACTTAGCTGTAATTAAGAACGCCGTCCTAGGTCGACCCCACAGAGTACACTATAGTATACTGAAAGTCGACTCCTCAAACGAACTCCCCGAGCGACTCCAAGCGTGAGGCTAGTTTTTCTTTCTTTCCCGCCATAATGCTATTCAAACGGCATCGCGGTTGGCTGTGTTGCCAATTTAAATAAATAGTATTCCAGAACATAGTATTTACAAACAAGAAATCATGACATTCGGCCATCCGACACCGTGCTACTCCCGGAGCACGACTCCCACTTTAACCCGCTCAATCAGTTCTTATTTCAAAATACAAAAATATAGAAGGTATGAGAAAAAAGTAACAATAATATTTAGTACAAGAGCCAGGGTAGATGTTTCTGACTTTAGAGCGTAAATAAAGAAGTTAAATGAATTATTAACAATCACAATTTTCTAGAATTACATACTTTAAAATGAAAAAAATATCGTGAACTAAAGTAAAAAGTTTTGCTATGCTAAATGAAATCATGCCATTCGGGATCCTTTACAGGTAGGTACCTAACTGTTATAGTTCCGAAATCATCCTTACAAAATTATTATTGTCGAATAAAACTAAGTACACTGTTAGGCAAATATTTAGCAACTAGTTTCGAACCAATATTTACATTATCGTCCAGCTCAAGAGCCTTGAGATGTATCCAGGGTCTAATTCTATCTGAAGACACAACACTTTCATAATTATTTTTCCTTTTCCTATTAAAGCCAGGCACATCACTTATCCTATATCTATCGTTACCCAATACTTCTATAACCTATAAGGACCTATAAACTTTGACAGAAGGTTTGTACTCTTGCCGTCATTATTATAATTGGTCCGGGTTAGTTTATCTAAGTCGCCAACCTGATACAGCGGCAGAAGTACGACCAATGTCATATTTACGCTTTTGTTCTTCTTGACTCTTAATAGATTCGCTGATATTCTCGCGTAATGACAAAAATCTTCATTTTGTGACTGTTGTGGAACATTAAACTTATTTGATAAACTATCGTACATTTTCAATCCGAACAAAGCCTCTGTTGCCGTATTTTTTTTTGTAGTCGCATTAACAGTATTGTTAATGCCCCACTGAACCTTACCAAGACACTTGTCCCAGTCACGCTCATTTCGATTAAAATTTTGAGCAGAAAATGAATTTAAAATAGTTTGATTAAACCTTTCGGCTTGTCCGTTTGCTCTGGGACAAGCGACTGCATTGAATACATGTTTTATACCAAGACAATTGCAAAAGGTTTCGAAAGCTGTTGAAGTGAACGAAGTGCCACGGTCCGATATGATTCTAGCCGGTGTACCAAAGTCAGTGAAAATATTGTCCAAGATTTTAATTGTGCTCTTTGTTTTCGTATCTTTAGCTGCTTTGACGAATACGTACTTAGTGAACCCATCTACAATCGTAAGTATGTAAGAATTGCCGTTTCTGCTTCTTACGAACGGTCCTAAATGGTCAATATGAATGGTGTGAAACGGTACACTTATTTTCTCTATTGGGAAAAGTAGACCCTGCTTCTTTTCAGCAGCACTACCCTTACTGTAAGCACATTCAATGCAGGAACTTACATATTTCTTTACAAATCGTCGTAGTTTTGCGAACCAAAATTGGTTCTTTATTCTTTCTAACGTTTTTGCATAGCCTAAATGCCCGATGTTATCGTGGTTAGCTTTGCAAACCTGCCAACGATCACTTCGTGGTACTACAAGACATAAATGGTCATCAACTTTGCAATAGAGTGCTTTTTTTTGACAGTATATTTTTGCTTTATATCTTCAAAGTCAGGGTCAGCTTCAGGTTTAAGAACTGTTACAATTCGAGACGTTTCGGGGTCACCCATTTGAAGGGTAAGTAACCAGCAGCCTAATTGCGTAACTCATTTTCGAAAACGATTACGACTAATCTGTTTTGTTTTGACAGTTCAGCAACATTCATTGCGTTATTTACATTGATGAGCAGATTTTTTTATCGCACTTATGTAGCAATGTATTAGTAATCTGTTTCAAGACGATTCAGATTGATTGTGTATTACGCAATTAGGGTACAGTTATCCGATTGAATATTAAAAACATTAACAGGCTGAATATCTCCTTCCGCGTTAAGGCAAGTGTTTCTGCTTAAGGCGTCTACATGCGTCATACTAACACCCGGGCGGTATTCAATTTCAAAGTAATTTCACTTATTTGTAACCACCACCACCTTGCTATGCGCGGAACGAGATCTCTCTTTGTCAATGTTGTCCTAAGCGCGGCACAATCAGTAAATACCTTAAACGAGACTCCTAGCAAGTACACCCTAAACTTCTTTAACGAACAGACAACGGCCAAAGTCTCCAACTTGTAAGAATGAAAATGTTTTTCATCCACGGTAGTCTGTCTACTAAAATAAGCGACAGGTTTTAGGAATCGGGGGATGCTTGTCATTGCATGAGGATTCCTCCGATACCAAGGTCGCTGGCATCCGTATGTAACTCTGTCTCTAACTGCGGATCATATAAGGCTAAAACTTGCCTGGTTAAAAGACTTTCCTCTAAGGAATCGAACGCAGATTGTTGATCACTGCCCCAACACCATGCATTATTTTTCAAGTAATTTGGTCAGTGGTTGCGCTAACTCCCCTTATCCATTTATGAATTTACGGAAATATCCTGTTAGCCCCAAAAATTTACGGACTTCATGAACATTACTGGGGCAAGGGAATTCTTTAACGGCCAAAACTTTTGCTTTCCCGGGTCTTACTCCCTCTGCAGATATTTCGTAACCTAAATAGCTGATCGTGGTATCGAAAAACCGGCATTTCGTTAATTTTAGTGTAAGTCCGAATTCGCGGAGTAATTTGAAAATTTCTTCTAAGCGCTCAAACCCTTGTTCTATAGTTATAGACGGAATAAGTAAATCATCTAAATACGCAAGTGCATAATCAAATCGTCTATTCCCAAGAACTCGCTGAAATACAGCAGGGGCGTTGGCCAGTCCAAACGGCATCCTTTTAAATTCATAGTGCCCGTCAGGAGTGATGAAGCCAGTGAGATGCCGACTTTCGGGAGACATACAGATCTGGTAATAACCAGACGCAAGATCTAATGTCGTAAAAAACTTATTCCCGCTTAAATTATTTAACTGGTCTTCAATGAGAGGTAGAGGAAAACTGTCCTTAATTGTTTTATTGTTAAGGTCTCTAAAATCTACACAGAGTCTTTGTTCACTCGATTTTTTCGGACCATTAATATCGGGCTTGCGTAATCCGAACTGAATTCTTGTATAATATCCGTATCATATCTAAAGAAAGAACAGTTTTTTTTTAATACGATTAACCTGACAGTTTTTGGCCTCAACTACTGGTGACGACCGTGCAATTAATGTTACAGCTTTAAATAAAAGAGGTGTCCGTGACAAGTTCGTTACGGCTATTTCTCCAGTGCCATTTGAAATGCCATAAGTCCCTTGTAACAAACGAAATTCTCTACCAGGTTCCAATGATATATAACCCTCAACAAAGACGACACCGGAAAAAGAGGCATCCCTGACTGTGATGGGTACCATACAGGAATCAACAATCTTGATGGGCTTCGAGGTAAATATTTTGAGAACGATTTCACCTTTCTCGGCCCCGGAAACGGCTAACGTCATGTGACAAAACGCTCGCAAAATTTCGCGATATCGCGGAAATTCGCCGTTTACGCGGTTTTGATAAAAAAAAAACTTTTTCATAAATTTTTGGTAGATTCCACCCACTATAAGTAAATTATTTTGGGTTCTTGAATAAACATACCATATTACAAAATAAAAACAGTATTCGTAATACGAGAGTTGAATATTGTAAATAAATGACGAAATAATACTTACAATTTTCAAAAACGGTTTGTTTACGTAACACATTTTTGCACACAAAAACTTTTTTTTATGATTTTTCGCTCAAATAACTATCCACAACAATGAAATAACTATTCACAAGTAAATATCAATCCACTCACAGTCAATTTAAACACAAAAACACTTAAATTCACTAAAAAACGAACATGCGCCATTGACAGACCACCCACGGCGACAAACTACGCGACTTTAACATTTTTTAAAAAAATATTCCGACAAAATTTATGGTTTCGAACGACTGATATGAATAGAGTAACTATCTGGCTCGACCCTGACACAAACCACAGACTAATATAACCTTTATTTATTTTACTGTTAGAGATAAAATCGAGCGAAACGGTTGGAACCCAAATGGGACCAGCGGGGCTTGAGAGAATTTTCGATTACCGAACCCAAATGGGACCAGCGGGCCGTGAGCGGTTCAATTGGGAAGAGATTTTCTCCTGGAGTTCTGTAAAAGACTAATTGATTGCAGTCTTTTAAGACTGTAGTAAAAGGAAGTTAGGTGAAGTTTTGTCCTATTAAGAGAATGTTTGTCATGAACTCGTCGCCGACTACTAGGACGTCTAACTGGGTCTCGATATCATCAAGTCTTAAGTTCACGCATGAATTGCCAAATCCTCTAACTACTGGAACGGTGTCAGAATTTTGTACTAGCTGAAGTTCTAATGCAAGGCTCTCTCGAAGTAAGCTGCATTCACTACCGAAGTCTATGTAAGCTATAAAGGGTCGACCGTTTATTAAAATAGCTTTGTAAAACTTATCATTGGCTGTCGCGATCGAAGTCGACGCTTTAGGGGAATCAATAGGTTTAGGGCTTATTTGATCATTAAACGAGACGATCTTTAATGTGTTCTTCTCTATGGTACTGGAACGAATTTCATAACTTTTGGATCTAGGGACGTAATTTTCAGCAACGGGTCGCAACTTACAGTTTTGTTGCATTGCCTATTCTGTTGCATTGCTTACATTTTGTTAGAGGTTTTGGACACTTATGAAAAGGGTGACCTTTGTTACGACAGTTAAAGCAGACTATGGGACCTTCAGCACTAGAATTTGATCTGCTTATTTTGTTCTATAACTCTGTTCGAATAGTACGTAATACGTTGAGCACAAATAAAGTTAAGCAAGTCCTCGGGTTCCTCGCAGTAAAGTGCCTGTGTACCACTTCTAACTGACCTATCAGTAACTCCGTGTATAACACAATCAACAGCTCTCTTTCCTTTTATTTCACAACGGTTCAACAAAATCAACAAATCATAAAAATACTCGCGTAAACTTTCGTCGACACGAGTGGTACGAGCAAGCATTTCTTCTAAAAGTCTGCCATAATTTTCCTCACTAGGGAATGCCCTTTTTAATTTGGCTTGCCACTCATCCCAAGAAAATACTACTGTAGGAAGAGACTCGAACCATTTCTTCGCAAGTCCAACCAGTTTTTGGAGGGAGAAGTGAATGGTTTGCTTCTGATCCCAGTTATAAATTTGTGAACATTCATTAACTTTCCGTATCCAAGCCTAAATACTTTGTGACCTATTGGCCGGTTCAAATTCAGGTATCACGTTATAAAGTTGACTACTTTGTAAGGAATTTGTGCTCTTACTTGGTTCAGTCTTCCAGGAAGTCAGGATTTTCAGCACGTCCTCCGTGGTCAATCCCTTAGAGTGTTTTCGAGACCGCCGTCAAATCCTTTCTTCAGCTGAAGATGACGAGGACGAGGGTGATGATGAGGATCGTCTCTGTTTTTCCCTGCGTCTACTAAGCTTACGAGGAGGAGTATGCGATTCACCAACAGACTGCACCACTCATGGTGGCTGAAAGGTTCCATAAAATCCGGTTACATTCTATTCACATTATCACGGTCACTGACTCGTCACGGTGCATGTTTGTGATTGTGTTTAACCCAGGAATCACATGACACATGGGCCAAAAATCAAACACATGATATACATAGTCTCTTATGTCAAATGGCAATAGCATCCAAAGTCAAATGGCAATAGCCTCCAAAGTCAAGTGGCAATAGCCTCCAAAGGCAAGTGGCAATAGCCTCCAAAGTCAAGTGGGAATAGCCTCCAAAGTCAAGTGGCAATAGCCTCCAAAGTCAAGTGGCAATAGCCTCCAAAGTCAAGTGGCAATAGCCTCCAAAGTCAAGTGGGAATAGCCTCCAAAGTCAAGTGGCAATAGCCTCCAAAGTCAAGTGGGAATAGCCTCCAAAGTCAAGTGGCAATAGCCTCCAAAGTCAAGTGGGAATAGCCTCCAAAGTCAAGTGGCAATAGCCTCCAAACTCAAGTGGCAATAGCCTCCAAAGTCAAGTGGCAATAGCCTCCAAAGTCAAGTGGGAATAGCCTCCAAAGTCAAGTGGCAATAGCCTCCAAAGTCAAGTGGCCATAGCCTCCAAAGTCAAGTGGCCATAGCCTCCAATAAAAATATCACTTACAAACTAGCAGGGCTTGCTTAGCTATATAACTACAATGTTAAGGTATTACAGGATACTCAAGCTTTAGTCTTTTAACGTTAAAACTACATAACACACTATACCCCAGCCAAACACTGCTGTAGAGTAGCCTCAACCATGTATTCGACGGGAATATAATGCATCTATTTTCTTAAGGATAGCGACACTATCAGGGAGTGCCCCGACCACGTCTCAACATCATTCCAACTAGGTAGGATATAAGCGCACCATACCTCAGTCAAAAATACCAACGAAGAGTAGCCTCGCTCAAGTATTAAAACCGAAAGCATAGCGCACTCCTAAGTGTAAAAATCATAGCAATATGTCGAAATTACCAGCGTTTAAGCACACTATACTTCAGCAAAAAATGCCGACGAAGAGTAGCCTCGCCCAAGCATCAAATACAAAAGCACAGTGCACTCTCAAATTGTAAAAATCATTGCAATATCATGTCTAAATTAACAGCGTATAAGCGCAACATACCTCAGCAAAAATGCTGACGAAGAGTAGCCTCGTCCAAGCATTCAAGACAAGACAAAAAACACGGTGCACCTTTTAGGACTGGTTAAATTTAGTGCCTAACCACTGATCTTCTATAAAAAGAACTAGCATATTACTCTATTATGTAAGCGCACTATACCTCAACAAAAATACTGACGAAGTGTTGCCTCGCCCAAGTATTTAAGACAAAAGTACAGTGTACTCTTAGGCCCGATAACACTATCAAGGAGTACCCTGATACTCAGATCAAGTCATATCGGATCCAATGTAGAATAAGATGCCATGTTTTGCTATTAAATTAATAACTTCAATTTATAGGCCAACCACGCAAGCTCTACCAGTCTATAGTCGTCAAGTTTAAACGTTATTTAGTGTGTACATACCTTTAAATAAGTCTTGGCGACGGTGGGCGCGTACTGTTGGATTTTCCACCTCTGATATATAATAAAACAACTTCTTAGACTTATTTAGTATATTTTACCAACATCAAAATGGACACTAACATTCGATATTATAATCCGTATCATTTAACTTAGCTGTAATTAAGAACGCCGTCCTAGGTCGACCCCACAGAGTACACTATAGTATACTGAAAGTCGACTCCTCAAACGAACTCCCCGAGCGACTCCAAGCGTGAGGCTAGTTTTTCTTTCTTTCCCGCCATAATGCTATTCAAACGGCATCGCGGTTGGCTGTGTTGCCAATTTAAATAAATAGTATTCCAGAACATCGTATTTACAAACAAGAAATCATGACACTCGCAAAACTCGAAAATAGCTCGACCGATTGTGGTGACACTATGGTAGCTTGTTGTGTGCGCTCCGGAGAATGTTTTAAAAGGCATTGCATTGCATTACCTGGTTTAATTGGGGCGACCCCCTTGACACCAAATTAAATTAGCAGCCCTTTCATATTTCACGAAACCAACAACTCGAACAAATTATAATTTGTCTTGAAAAGAAATCATAGATGGCAGCATAGGTAACTATTATGAACTGGACAATCATTAGAAAGCATAAGGCAGAATTTTGGCTGAATTATAATTGGTAAAAGTCAAAACTTTCTTGTTTATTGCTGATTTATATATTTCCACTCATAATGCACGTATTATAAAAATAAATTATAAATGAAGCCTTTCAGTTCGAACCCATAAAATGATAAAAATAGCCATCTGTTAATCATTTTGTTTGGAGCTTTTTGCAATAGATGGCGTTTTACTCAATTGGTACTGCCATGACAGTTTCCAATATTGTTACATAAAATTATCAAACAACTTTATTTTTTATTATTTTTACATAGATCTATAAAAGAAATTTAACATGTTTTTCTGAACCCGGAACTACATTTTTTTATAAAAACGATTTCACGAAACTTTTTAAAAGTAAAACTAGTCTCTGGCAATTAGTGAGTCGCTGATGCTGCCATCTGTTGAAAATTTGACGAAGTAAAATTGCCAGCTCAATAGCCAGACTCATGTCAGTATCTGTACGTAGTATTATAATATCTGTGAAGGAACAAAAAACTACATAAACCAAAAAATGTTTTGCTGGTATCATTTTAATTATTTATTGGCGATCGGACAGCAGCAGGCCCAATTTGCATTATAATTTATTTTCATTGTTTTAAATGAAAATCTGGCTGTGGTGTAAAGATGGTCTTCCAGTACACTTACACAAATACGGCGGTAGTACGTAATATAGGTATATACAGTATTTATATAAGTACCAAAACAAGAGTATAAAACTATGATATTCGTATATCTACCTATTTATCTACAGCTTTGGCGTTTAGTTCTGATAGTTTCATAGACGGCAGCACTTTCGTCGTGTTCATTCTTTATGGTAGAGTTGCCTCTCTATTTCTTTTTAGTTACTATACTCTATGCGCAGCATAGTGCTGAGCGATACTCGTTTTGCGTGGAAGTGATGACGCATGTTTCCCCCAACCTTTTCTTTTTTTGATTGTATGTTCTTTTTTGCGCCATGTTTACCACAAATAAACATATTTTCTTTCTTTTATACGATAATGATGATGAACAAAAACAAAAAATTACACCAAAAAGTTTCCATAAATATAATAATATCACAATTTATCTTAATCATGTATTCATTGCTTGAAATTAATTTTGTACCCTTTCGATTCAGGGTCTTGCTCCATTTGGAAATTTTCCGTTGACAAGCCAAACGGTTTCAGTATCATATTGCCTAAATCTTTTAGTTTTCCAAGCATTTCTGTCTTGAGTTTTTCGTTTTTCTCTTCAATTAATGGGGGAAGGCGGAGGGTGGCTATTTTCGCGTCTTTGTGGGAAGGGTCCAACTCTAGAATTTTCTTATAATCTGCAAGTGATTCATCGAATTTCTCTGTTGCCTCGTATGACTGTGCTCTCCTGAAAAAAATATTGTTATAAGTTGGGTACACATTGCAATTCAAGGTATCGATTTCCAGTTTTAGCTGACCTCGCATTGTATAGGCTTTTTGTACATTGAGAAGTCATCTTGTACTGGAAATGTATGGCTTGTTATGTCGTCGTGCGAATGACTATTTTTTTGTTTGTAGAAAAATGCCAACGTTTTGGTGGTTTTCTTAGTAGGGTGAATTTGTTAGATTGGACTTCAGGACGCAAACAGAGACTGGTTATAAAATTACAGCAAAATGGTCAAAACAGACACACACACACGCACAAAAAAGTAGTTTTTGTGTGAAAGTTCTTTGATAAATGATAAATGATTTTATTTCTGTAAATAGGTTTGTACAAACACTTTTACACGTCAATCATATTTTAAAAACTAGGTGAGATCGGCATTTCCTATCTGACTACTCTGAGAAGAAACGCCGAAACAAACTCAGAGGTCACTGTCTCTTTTAAAGTCCAGACATAATCTTGGTCAGGTCATGTGAAGACCATGTGGATTGATATCTGAAATGGTCTTTCGAGGAAAGAACCACACAGAATGAGTGGACCTGTCCAGTCAGTGCACGCATTTGTCAGTTGTCATGCAGCTCAACACAGAACTAAAGGAGCTAAACGATTCGACGAACATTACCAAAGAAAGGACATTTGGGTAGGCCGCATAAATTACTCAAACTGCCAGACCATGATTAAAATTAATAATTTTAAAAAAAATGCATTAAAAAAAACAACAAATCCACAGTGTCTTCACATTCACAATAATTAAAATAATATAATCCTTTACAAAGTAAATGTCATTGCATATATAAAGTGCATCAATGTCAAAGTGTAAATAAAATATGAAAATAATCTTGGTCATATCATATGAGGACTATGTAGACTGGTGTCTGAAATGGTCTTTTGAGGAAAGAACAACACGGATTTGAGTGGACCTGTCCAGTCAGTGCACGCATTTGTCAATCATCGTGCAGCTCAACTCAGAACTAAGGAGCTCAACGATCCGACGAACAATACAAAAGAAATGACATTTGGGGAGGCCGCGTAAAGTACTCAAACAGCCAGACCATCATCATTAAAAGAAGAAAAAAAAAATGCTTTGACCCACATAGTCCTCACATTCACAAAAATTAAAACAATATTATACTTTATACAGTAAATATATACATGTCATTGTTTAGATAAAAAGGTACGTATATAGAAAAAAAAAAGATTAAAAGAAAAAAAAAGTAAAAATAGCAAATTACACATCAATTATGTCTGTGTAAACTTATTGGAGCAGCTCAATCCCAAGCCTTCTTGTCCTCAATATAGTCCTTGACAGTATAATAGGCTTTCTGGCATAATTTCCGCTTTATAAAAGTTTTAAATTTATTAAGGCTTAGTTCTTGAATGTGGCTACGAAGTTTATTATAAAAACGTATACATTGACATTTAAACGAGCCACCTATTTTCTTGAGCCTGGTAGTGGGAACAACAAATTTGTGTTTATTCCTAGTATTTTTGTTATGGATATCACTGTATTTTTTAAACAGATTAATATTTTTATGTGCATACAAAAGATTTTCATAAATGTACTGAGAAGGCACAGTCATTATATTAATCTCTTTAAATTTGTCTCTGAGGGAGTGTCTGGGACTTAATTTATAAATTGAACGAATTGCCCTTTTTTGTAAAACAAAAACTGTTTGAATGTCGGCGGCATTTCCCCACAAAAGAATACCGTACGACATCACACTATGAAAATAACTAAAGCAAACTAATCGCGCTGTCTCTAAATCAGTTAAATTACGAATTTTTCTAACGGCGTATGCTGCAGAGCTTAGTTTTTTTGACAATTCATCTATATCTTTGGTTATGTCTTGCATAGGGTCACAGCATTATGCTGAGCGAAAGCGGTATTGCGTGGATTTTTGTGTTTCTGTTCTATCTTTGCGTCATGTATACCGCAAATAAAAGTAAGTGGGTATTGGTGCCGATTCTCTTGTCACAAATGCCTCTAAACTAGACTAAAAATCACTAAAATTTGGTTTAATTCTGTCAAATGACGATTTTCCATTCTGAAATTGACTATAGTGACACAACTTAACTATATTTTAGTTTGACAGCACTAAGATTGCACTGAGTTATTAGTTTAGTGAAAATGGCAATTTTGCTATTCTGAATTTTACGTTTTTCAACTAAAAATATGATTGTCTAACTAAATCTGAACATGAATCTGACTATTTTTAACCGCGATTAAAAAGGTGTGGAATAAAATTAGGTGGCGTGGACTAAAATTCACACCAACACTTCGACTTCAGACGTGCAAAAACGGTACTTTAACTTTATTTTTCTTTTTTTGCTCATATCTCGAAAACGGTGTGTCCTATCACAAAAATAATGAAAATTTCGACCCCCTTTGTAATCCTGAAACCACCAAATCTCTACATTTAGATATTTTTATTTTATATTTTCCACACAAAAAGTCAAAACTTCTATATAAAACACGTCGAGGCTGCCCCAGGCTGCCTCCGGCTCTAACAAAGACGTTGTGAAACCAAAAGAAAAAAAAAACACGTGGACTCGCGATTGTCAAATTCGATTATAGTTGTGTCAAAATTATTTTTAAATTTAGAGAATATTTTTCGCAGAATAGCTTCAAGATTTTCATAGTAAAAAGTAAGGAATTTTAGTGATAGTTTAGTTAGTTTAGTTCGGTGTACAAGAGAATCGGCACCATTATCTTTCTTTCTGATTTGTGCAGGAAAACAACGCGAACATATTTTGCAAAAAAAAAAAACTGCCTGTATTGTGTTATATAGGGTCAAATTGAATTAGCTAGAGAACCTCTGCATGCGTATATGATAAAATTAAAATTATTTAATGTTTTTTTCAGTGGTCAACGACCGCTAGTAGTGTTGTTGCTTGAAGTATTAGTTGAGTAAATATGCTTTATCGTGTTTAAATATCGATATCAATCATGTCTGTGAAGTTTACACAGAAAAAAACAGTTCTCTTTTTAAACTGATATTTTCAGTGATTAGTAGAGATTATAGCCTATTTGGTGCTTGAATGCAACATTATGAATACATTGATAAGTAGATGGCCGAATAACGAGACAATAATTAATTCAGATAGAGAATCGCAGGAGACTATCGCATGTGTCACTTCTTGGCTGACAAGCCGTCGAATCAGGATAAAATATAAAGATGTACTAACGTAGATTTTCTGGGAACAATTACAGAGATTACACGGCAAATCTGTTTTGTTTACCTCTCCCTCTCCCAGTACAGAGAGCCCATAAGGGTCTGATGGGGATGAACCCACAAAAACATAACATCACGCCCGTAATCCCAGAAGGGTTAAGCAGAGGTGTACCTATAGTACACCCACATTTCGCCAGTTATGCTTAAGTTCCATGTAATAAGGGGCGAGCCTATTGCAATCAACCGGGCACAAATCCAGACTCCGGGCTGCTACTGAGAAATTCTAGATAGTAAATCCCATTAACACTTTGCCGGACCTGTGAATCGAACCCAGGACCTCATGCTAAGCAGTAGCTCTTGCGACCACTAGACCAATGAGTCAGTCAGGCAGTCGAAGCTGTCAAGGAACCCCCAAGAAACTATCATAAATTTAATGTATTTTTTGTTGTGTTGATAGATACGTATCACGTCTGCAAATTTTATCCAGCTAATTTAATTTGACCTTTTCATAATCAGCCTATAACGTTCCCACTGCTGGGACACAGGCCTCCTTGCTATGAGAGGCAGTGAGCCGTAATCCACCACGCGGGCTCAGTGCGGGTTGGTAGATGTCACATGTCTTCGAATTTTTGGTTCTAGGACATGCCGGTTTCCTCACGATGTTTTCCTTCACCGTTTTGAGAGCAATGGTGATTAAATTATTTACACAAAGTAAAGCGCCTGCTTGGGTTCGAACTCACGACCTACAACTCGTAAGTCGGGACCGTTACCACTGGGCCACCACTTTCAATTTTGTGAAGATTGAAAAGTGCTCATAGAACTAACTTTATCAAGTGTGTTTCCAAATAAATATTGGTTTATATTTTGATTTTATGTCCAGCAGTATCCTTAGATAAAGGTATAT
The DNA here is from genome assembly GCA_963555695.1 of Dasypolia templi. Classification (NCBI taxonomy): domain Eukaryota; kingdom Metazoa; phylum Arthropoda; class Insecta; order Lepidoptera; family Noctuidae; genus Dasypolia; species Dasypolia templi. Next base: position 3,370,999 of record OY743166.1, read on the forward strand.
TTATTTGTTTTAAATGAAAATATTGTCTATTGGCAATAATATTTTTTAGGCATTATGTTGAATGAATGAATTAAGAGGAACCAACCCAGCATGGTTTGTTTGACCAGACTCGATTAATCGAATGAACCCCTAGATTTGCACTACCCCCTGAAGCCTCATGTCTCATGGTGCTGCAGAGACCATTTCATATCATTGGAGTAGACCAGGGGTGCTGTAATGGTAGGGAAGACGTGCCCTTAGGATAGGAAAGGATTGCGAGCCGTCCCGGATAGCATTCTAGAGTAAGCATAAATTTAAGTTCTAAAAATAATACCCTTATTAAGTGGTAGATCAAAGACTACTCACCTAATATAAGCCTTAACATATTTGTCGTCCAGCTCGATAGCTTTAGTGCAGTCTTTGGCAGCTTGCGCATACTTCTGCAGCTTCATTTTAGCTGCACTTCTGTTGCAGTACAATATTGAGCGCTGTTGCGGGAACTGTAGAGGACATGTTCGGAGACCTGGAAAGTTAAAATGGAAGTTAGTTGTGTAGGAAATTGTAGGTGAAAGAATAAACTGTGTTTTACATCGTTTTCAGTTTTTAATTATCCTAAGGTTCGGTACTCAATTTGGCAACAGACCCACCATCCAGTTTCTGAATTGAGAATTTGATGTTAAGAACTTGTCTTTCATACGTACGTACATAAACTCACGCCACCTTCGCATGGGGGTAGGCAGAAACCGAACGCCACTTGCTATGATCCTTACATACTCCTTTTGCCACGTTTACGTTCATACATCTAGTCATGATACACAAGCGCCCGTTGCGAGTACTACGCACCTGACCTTTCTGAAGAATATCACCAATAAGGTCATTATATCTCCTCCTAGGGCGTCCCCTCCCGGCGATTCTTCTGCCATCTGCCTTATAAATACCTTTTGTTATTCTCCTTTCAATCAAGTCACAAGTGTGGAACTCTAATTATAATATTTACATAGACCGAATTGAGGGAATTCAAAGGCGGTTCCTACGTTTCTTGCAGGACAAAACTAGGAAATATACTCCCAATTATATAGCGCGATGTAAGCGGTTTCACATCTTATCACTGCATGAGCGCAGACGCATTGCAGATATCACGTACTTATTTAAAATCGCGAATGGTACCATAGATTGCCCTGAGCTGTTATGCAGTATAGGATTTGTTCCACACTGCAAAATGTTTCGTAAACCTAGCTTGTTACATGTCCCTCATTACAAGTCCTCGTACCGGCAGAATTCGTTTCTAATCCGGGCGAGCGGAATTTTTAATAAACTGTCCGGTGAACATGATTTGGATATATTCAATACCAGTTTATCTTGGCTAATGCATTTGTTGGTGCAAAGCTTTTTTACGGAAAAGTAATTGTTTGCGTGTAAATGATTTTTAGTTTGTATTTCTTGATTTATGTTATAGGTATTTTGTACCTATTTCTTCTCCTCTTTTGTATTTCGAGTGTTTATCAGTGGAAACTTGTAAATGGCCCTCAATTTTGTATCGTTTAAGGGCACTGTATAAGTTAGCTGTTATTTTCCCGAATAGAATAAATAAAATAAAACAAGAAGAAACAATGGATGGACTGTGTGAAAGATGATATGGCTAGACTACCGAGATGATCACTGATGAAGAAGTAAGAGAGAAAAGGGCCTGTTGTGCGACGACAAATAATTTGGAATATGGGCAGGAGAATTTTACAAAAGCGCATCGCGGCAAACAAATAAGGTTCAAAACAGCGATACGTTTGACCGAAATAAAAGTAATATTGCTGTTTACATTGAAAAATGCAAGGTGGTTTTTTATTTCCTTGTATTACTTGATTTAATTTACTTTAATTTTACGTACAAATTTGAGCTCTGTTTTAGTATATTTTTTAAACATGATACTATTTTATTTTCATGAAATATTTTTGAATACGTCTTCTCTGAACATTTGCCAATACACTAATTTTTTGGCTTTTTAAATGTACCAATACGCCTTTTTTTTTGTTGTTTTGCTTGGGAAATCATCAAATGACTTCTCTCACTCTGGGTGGAGCAGAAGGGCGTGTCAGACTTTTACTGACTCCCACCCGTGTTCCTTCAGTTGCCTGTGCCTGGGCCACGTTCTGTCTTTCGAACAACCCGCGACCCTGGCAGGACCAATAAGCCTAACTCTTCAAAAAAAAAAAGAGCGTCCTACGTTTGGGCAGCGCCTTAATTGTCAACTTCGAATTCTCAATTCAGAAACCGTGTTATAGTTATAGGAAGATCAGCAAATAAATAATAACTGAGCACTGGACATTATTTCTGTAGTTAAGACTCTCTTGTAGTGCAGTAAGTCTTGTAGTGTGTCTCGGCAGGCACTGGCCGGCCGGTGCAAGCGCTTGCTAAGTGTGCAGGACCATTTTTCTGAACAAGAACAACTTGTGAAGTCAATCAATCAATCTCTAACTGATGTAGCTGTGCTATCTTGTAAATTCCCGGTGATGCTGCAGCATCTATTCAAGGTTATTATGTATGTTCTAATAACATTGAAGTAATAGAATACCAAATTTCGACACAATCACCTGTGGAAGATGCTAACATCCATTCATCAATAATCTCTCTAACGGCAGCAAGCATAGATTGACGATCTACGAGCAACCTGGTGGACTATTATTATTTGGCCACAAGCTCATGTAGGCTTCAAAAATGAGGTTACCGTATCCAAAACTATCATAAACATACCTTCAGTATATTTCTCAATACTCCGATCAAAGTCCCCAACTTTAAATGCCTCATTACCGGCCTTCTTTAACTCCTCTGCAATGATCTTCCGTTCCTCTTTCTGGTCATCCGTGAGGTCTAGTTCCGCATCCTTTAGCGACTCTTCATCGATGTCTGTATCGCTGTCATCTTTGGTATCTGTATCTTTCTCTGCATAATCCTTGTCTAAATCATGGTCTTCGGTTGATTCGAAATATGTTGGCGTTTCTGGAAGTATAATTTAAGAATAGTAGATTATTTTGAGGCAACTTCATTTAAAAACATTTATTTATTCATTTATTTATTTATTTATTTATTCACTCTAAACATACAAATATCCTTACAGGCTAGACCCAATACGATATTGTAGCACACTGAAAATTTAAATAGTTCCACTGTTTTAACCATAGCTAATTCTAAAGGTAGCTGTTCTTGTAAATCCACCCAATGTGCAACAGAATATGTCCAAGTCAACAGCAATGAGGTTGAGAGTGCGGTGTGCACTCGTGAGCGGCGCCTCGCACAGTAAGTTAGTTCGCGCGAGCGGTTCGGCCAGCAACCGCGGCTGACGACGACGACTCACATACCCGTCCGGCACTACTAGCTCCACCCTTCGCAATATATCCGCATTGTGTATCTTCCCTCTAATTACTTTAAAGATATAAGTCACTAGTGTGAGTTGCCTCCTGACCCTCAGTTCATTATATCCGACCATACCCAAGACAAATAGAGTTGGATACATCAATGGATAAAATGGATAATCCTTCATGTATTTGAACCTAATAAATTTATTTTGTACTCGCTCCAACATGAGACTATACTTAGTTTCATGTGGAGCCCAGATACCTGCATTACATTCTAGTTGGCTTCTTACTAAAGCATTATATAATGCCATTATAGCTTTAATATGTCAGTTAAGCTAGTTGCACATTTAGAACCTATGTAGGTACCTATGAAGAAGAACAGGCATGAATCTCCACGGACACTCGTTTAAATCAAAGATATTGTTAGAAATGCTGAAATAATAAACAAAAGTTACTGCAGGATGGCAGGTTGGCTTGGATGGGATGGTTCTGGTTTAGAATATTTATTATCTTATGAACCGAAGTGCTTACTACGGTCGGGCCTTGGATGGGTGACCATTCTTTATTTATATGGTTAATTTAATGAAAATTCAAAAAATGATTTGTGCCCACATGTTTGATCATTCTAGAAGTATTTATTTCATCTTTTACAACAGTAGAAAGTGAGGAGAGGGTGCGAAAATGACGGCATGGTTCAAATTTTATATGTCGCATTGAAAATTTCCATTTTCTTACATGACTACGCCCAAATAATGATGTCAAGGAAGAACATACCGCTAGTTTGTGGGGCGTCTCCGCTAGCCTTAGGAAAGTCTTCAGCGCTTGAACCAGGACTTATAACAAATTCTTCAACAGATTCATTGATTTTTAACGAAGTTTTCAAATCTTTTGTTATTTCATCTATAACTTCATCATTGGCTGGACCAGTACTTTTTAATCGCTCCGACATTATTGATGTTGTTCTCAATCAATATTCTGAAAGGTATGTTATTAGTATTAAAGATTTGGAACACAAGAAAATACGGAAATAGATAAAATCTCGAATATTTTTGACTTTACATGTACGATTTTATGATGGCAATTTTGACAGTTGTGCGGAAGCTGCGTTCCAGTCTACAGTAAACAGTTTACGCGGATGTGTTTCTGGAACAGTCCACGACTTGAAAAGTTATTTTCTCGGTTAAAATAATATTTCTAGAACTTCTCAATAATGACCGCCACGACCTTTTTAAATTCAGTTACTCTCAAAAGTTGTTAAGTTATTTGTTTGATTGTGCCCGAATTTTTGAACCAGCATTTTAGCGTAATGCTAAACATTGTATGAACATATTTGTAAGAAACAACATTATTATTTTTCCGCAGAGTCAGACAAAGATACGTTATGTGGAATATAAAATATTTTCTTTATAACTGATTTAGAACAAACATTTTCCAAATTGTTTGCACAATCATCAGGTTCACCAGGCTTTAATACTTTTGTTATGTGAATTCGACGAATAACAATAACAATAGCAAAAACGAAACGTTAGGCCAACGTCAAAACGTCAACGTCAGGTGTTTTGTTTTTCCTTTACATTTAGCTAAATTTTAAAATATATTCACTCAAATCTTTTTCTAGTGAAGCTAATAATATATTGTAAAACCGTCATCTGAATAATGATGTTTTTTTTTTTAAACCTTCTAGTTTTTAAAATACAAACGGATAAAACCTTTATTTTTCTTCGATTAATTTGGGTAACAGCTGACCATAAGTGACATTAAACAAATCAATGTCAAAAACGGAACGTATCTTGTGTAACCTAAAATTCGTAAGGTCAAGAAAACGAATAGATTGTGAAATTATCATATTTTATTAACATAAATCTTTGAGACGCTATCTCGCTGAATTACTTAATACACGGTGGTTTAACACGCAGTGATACAGCGTTTTTTAACTGTCCTGTGGCTTAGGAAAAAGGCAATATGTTACGGAACTTTTTGAAAAGTTTGTCTGCACGAAATCTACGTTGTTCAGTAAAGAACAGCGGTGTAACATCGAGTTTCTTTAATCGGAGGAGTATAGCGCCATTGTCGACGACTGAATTAGCATTAAAAGAAGAGAAGTAAGTAAATATTTGCCATAATAAATCAAACGCTCGTAATTTTGCCTAATTTTTGCGTATTCCGTTATTCATTGGTCTCCAATGTCCAAGGAGGCTTATTTTTACACGACTGTGTGACAGCAAAGAGGGTTTGCATCGTATTTGAGCATGAGTTAACTTAACTGCCATGAACTGTATGAGACTATTTAAAAAGTGAGCATGTTTTGAACTTAGTAGGTCAGGTTTTATTTATTAAAAATGATAATGCTACTACCCTGTCCAATTTCCAGTTAGACCACGAAAAGTGATGTTTTTTTTTTTCGATTTTTTTCTAGTTAAAATTCTTCATTATTATATGTCTAGCTAGTCAGATCTTAGATCATCCCAGTTAAATCCTTAACTCAGTCATAATAATAATTTTACTCTCAACTGCCATTCAAGTCATATTTACAGCCAGAGTAATAACACCAGCCCATTATTGAGCCACTGAATTGCAAAGGCCTCATACAGAAAAGACATGAGCATTGATCAATATCAATAAACAGTTTAAGTCATGTTTTTCTTTCACATAAAAACTCTTAATATTAAATTAATCTATTAAAGTCAAGTACAATTGGAAGTCATACCCAGTAACTGGGGGTCAGGAGATAACATAGGCAGTCGCTCCACAGATTTTCTTGAATCATAGCTAAGAACACTCAATCAAGCCACTTTTCCACTTAAGACTAGAGATGCCGATGCATTCCACCAGTTTTTATGACAAGTCTTTTACAGTTCAAGCAGTATGGTTATGGAATGCCTTGCCCATGTCGATAGGGTGTGCTCAATCACTATCCACTTTTAAAATTCTGGTAAAAAAAACACTTCTTCATTTTGTGTTTAATATTGTACAATATGTAACAAAAACCCTGTCCGATCCAAAAAAGGCGTATTCCTGGTTTAACATACGTCCTAGAAAAAAAGTAAAAAAAATCTAACTCATAAAAACCAAAAGTTATTGATTTTTTTATTTTTAGTTACCATGCGAAATGTAACACTAAATATGGTAAATTTTCATAAGTTGACAACACTCCACCGGCCGGCGAAATCCTTTATTTTTTGCCTATTTTTATTTCAAGGGACACCGCCGTGCACTAGCCGCACTGTAGGTACTCATACCGAGTCCTCGACCCTTTGATGTAGCCGACTGGTTGCCTACTGGCACGCTACTTGTTTGGCCACTTCGCCAGTCTCACGTGGAGATAGCTTGCGATCGGATGTCCGTACGTATCACGTGCCGCTATCGTATCGCGAACAATGTCTTATACCAATCAGGAATATTTGAATATGTTAATTTTTATATGTGAGTGAGTGTAATTCGGAAATCGAAGTAAGAGCTCGGATTGTGGAAGCTTTCGACTCACTTAAATCGTACACAAGTGCGCTGCGAAGAGTACGTGCAAATTTAATAAAAAGGTGTCGAATGTGTAATAATGTTCGAGATAGACATATGGAACACAATCTCAGAGGTATGCAACAAGTAAATGTTTTAATAAACTGATACCTACAGTCGGTACATTGCCAAAAGCACGTCACATTAACTCAAAAATAATTGTCTCTTGATAAACAGAAGGTCAGAAATCGGGGTCACTATGCGTCTATGCCTACAATAAAAGATCGCTCAGGGTTTTCGTTACATGCTGTATATACAGCATGTATCGAAAACCCTGACCGATCCTGATAATTATTTTTCCCCATTGAAAATAATTAATTAAAAAAAATTAAAAATAATCATATCAAAGGCAACGCTGATCGCTCGACAGGGTTCACCTACAGTTTCGTGTCAAAGAAGCCGCCTGAGCGCGGCGGTGCTTTGTCGCATGCCGCCAAACAAACTTAGGACTAAAGAAACCTACGTTTTGCCTACGCGTAGGTATCAGCTGATATTTTATTGTAGGCATGGACGCAGTGACCCTGATTTCTGTCCTTCTATTTATCAAGAAAAAAATATTATTGAGTTAATGTGATGTGCTTTTGGCAATGTACCGACTGTAGGTATCAGTTTATTAAAACATTTACTTGTTGCATACCTCGGAGATCGTGTTCCCCGTGTCTACCTCGAACATTAGTACATATTCGACACCTTTTTATTAAATTTGCACGTACTCTTCGCAGCGCACTTGCGTACGATTTGAGTGAGTCGAAAACTTCCACAATCCGAGCTCTTACTTCGATTTCCGAATCACACTCACTCACAAATAAAAATCAACATATTCAAATATTCCTGATTGGAATACGACATTGTTCGCGATGCGATAGCGGCACGTGATACGTACGGACATCCGATGGCAAGCTATCTCCACGTGAGAATGGCGAAGTGGCCAAACAAGTAGCGTGGCAGTAGGCAACCAGTCGGCTACATCAAAGGGTCGAGGACTCGTTAAAAGAGTACCTACAGAGCGGCTAGTGCAGGGCGGCGTCCTTTGAAATGAAAATAGGTAGAAATGAAAAGATTTCGCCGGCCGGTAGAGTGTTGTCAACTTATGAAAATTTACCATATTTAATGTTAAATTTCACATGGTTCATAAAAACAAAAAAATAGTAACTTTTGGTTTTTATGTTTCTTTTTTTTTAAAATTTTTCTAGTACATATGTTAAACCAGGAAAACGTGTTTATTGGATCGGACATGGTTTTTGTTACATGCTGTATATGTGTAGATAAATATATGTTTTTTTTAAATTAATGTATTTAATGAATACGTAAATGATATACAACTAACTACTGCAGTATTAGAATAGAATAGAATAGAATACTCTTTATTATGTACACCTTAAAAATTACAGACATTGATGTAGAAATTTTACATTGGGTGACACAATGGGCGGTCTTATCGCTAAAAGCGATCTTTTACAGACAACCTTTGGATGGATTACAGGGAGAAGGAGAGACAATACTGCAGGTAGTCAGTGGTGTACCATATACATATTCGTTAAATACATACATACATTTATCTACACATATATATATATACAATAATAAACACGAAATAAGACTCAGGAAACTATATGTAATAATGATTAAGGAGTGAGGAAGTGTTTTTTTACTAGAAATTTAAAAGTGGACTATATAGATAAAAAGTGTATTATCTCTCCTTCTCCCTTTAATCCATCCAAAGGTTGTCTGTAAAAGATCGCTTTTAGCGATAACACCGCCCATTGTATCACCCACCCAATGTAAAATGACTACATCTGTGTCTGTAATATACAAGGTGTACATAATAAAGAGTATCTATCTATCTTTTTAAACGAAACAAAGAAAATCAAAATCGGTTCCGCCACTTGCGATCTACGATTCCGCAGACAGACACACGGATACACACGTTAAACTTTTATCATCCCTCTTTTCTTCTCCATACGAAACTACTTTTTGGAAGTGGCGCCTAGAATCAGTTCTATTTTTAATGTAAATTTTGACGTTCAAAAGTGCCTTTTTATGGGCCTATTTGAAATAAATGCTTTGACTTTGACTTTGACTTTTTCCTCTTATTACTTAAAATAAAATACTGGTATATAACCAGTTAGACTGGAAAATAAACTCAACATAGTTTTGAAAAGTCATTTTTTACTGTTTTAGTCCAAAATTGCCTGTTACTGAATTAAAATAATTGTTGCATCACTTTATTATCTCATAAGTGATCAGTTCATCTATTTTGCTAATCAATCTCAACATCACCAAGCAGCTATCTACAATATGCCAGGAGCGTGCCCTCAGCTTTTGAGGACATATTATGCGTTTACCTAAGCATGGTCGGAAAGGCTTATGATACTGGGCCGGGTGGAACGAAAAAGCGCTCAAGGCAGAGGACCGGCAAGATGGTCAGATTTCGTAAACGATTACGAATAATCTGTTTGATTTTGACAGTTCAACAACATTCATTGCGTTTTGTACATTGTTGAGCAGAATTTTTTATCCAACATAATTATGAAGCAATGGATTAGCAATCTGTTTCAGATTCCGATTGATTGTGTACGCAATTAGGGTACTGATCGTGGATATTCTTTATAATGAATGATATTATTTAGACAACAGACATTTAGAGAATAGAATTATGTTTGGATGCAAGAACTAGCTACTAGCGACTTCGCGTGTAAATCGTAAGACACCACAATATCTGTACTAATATCAAATATGTAAAGCATCAACCGTGCAGGGTAATTTATCGACATTCTCGGTAGTGCTGGGTTCTCGTCGGGCGGTCGCCCTCGGCCCGCGACCTACTCGCCAACCCGTGCTAATACATACTTCGTTTCCGCTTATCGTTCTTAATTGTTTTTTTGCTCAGTTCCTCGGGGTCAAAGCTTGATTTTTATTGAGGAATCGAATGCAAAAATATTTTTACAAATCCGACATGCAGCTCCAGAGATTAGTGCGTTCTTCATAACTCCAGAACGGCTGGACCGATTTTTATAATCTTTGATTTGTTGGATTTGTCTCCGCCCCGAATAGCAGACGACGACGCTATAACCCTCCTACAGGAGAGTTGTCGGATTACTAGTGCCGTTCGCAAACACAAACACCGACCACCGTTTTTCCGTCCTCGCTGCTGAGGCCTGCCGCGACTCCCTCTTCCATGGCCGCCCAGACCCGTGCTCGAGGCAGCCCGCGCCGCTGAGCCTGTAGCTTTAAATTCATCCCTAAATAATCACGATACGATCCAGCCTGCCCTTTCCGTCTCAGAGACGCCCTAAGCCGAGGTCCGTACCCCACAAGGAGTGCCATTAGCGTATAATCGCTTCGTTTAAGTTTTAGTTTTATACCCTGGCTGGAGGCCTTTATCTATTAAGGCATCCACGTTTAAGCGTTCCTTGACAATCCAAAAGTGCCTGTGAATGGTTTGAATGAAATAAATGCTTTGACTTTGAGTTTTGAAGCAGCTGACAGCCTGTTATGACGACCTAGACCTAGATGCCGTACAAATACAATTTACTCCAATTGTATTAATATCTTAAATAACTTTCACAACTATATCCAAGGTTACTTTCAATGTCAAAGGGCCGGAATAACTGTTGATTATTTTAAGTACAGAACATAAATAAATCGTTGTTTGTTTATATCAATAAGTTGGACATAAAATTATTTTCTTGTATCGGTACAAACTACATGAGAGCATTTCATGCCGTAGTTATAATATTAGCCAGCCAGGAAGATGGCAGCAGGTCAGCAAAAAAAAAAAAAGAGTGTCCATGGAGTTTCTTGCCCGTTCTTCTCCATAGGTACCTACTGCGCTTTGGAATGGGCAACTAGCTTCATATTTCTGACTGACCGACTCCTTGACAATTCAAAAGTGCCTGTAAATGGTTTAATTGAAATAAATGATTTGAGTTTGAGTTTGGTCTGGTTATTTCGATTACTCCCCACGTACTTACTTATGTTTTTTTTTTATGAATTAGCTTCTTGGTTTTGATATACCTTCCACTTTGAAACTAGAGGCTATCATCAAATGAGAATAAAGGATCCGTTTTATACCGCAACGGAAATTCGCGACACGTCTTTCTGTTATTATCCTTACTCCATTTTGTTTTTTGCGCACTTTATACTTATCTTCAGCCTATAGAACTCCACTGCGGGATGTAGGCCTTTCCTCATCCGCCATTTAACTTGAACCTATCCTGATGGCGTCCTACCTAACGTTTGTCGATTCTCGGTCTCCACTGAAGACCACATCTACCCCAACAGTCATTGGTTCTACGTCAAATTTTACCGCCGATCTTCATTTCAAAAATAGAATTGTGGTGTCTGAAATCTCTTACCCCAAAGTGTCAAGTTATTCCTGACGGGGCCCCCATCCAGGCTTATTTCTGATTGGTCAGCAAAACACAGTTAAAATCTACGCACGAAGTCTAGTTTGTGCGAATTTTTAAACGCAATCATGACAAATGTTATCTGAACTATACTACTCAATTACTGGATAATACCTACCGACATTGCAAGGTCAGATCAATTGCTTGGCTAATCCTGCTCCTCAAGGACGCATCAACTAATTGATTAGCATTTGAAAATACTGTTGGAGCTGCTGAAGATTAAAAACAAGAATCTTTGCATTGTATAAACTCAATTTTTTAGTACTGTATAATTGCTATAAGCCATATTATGTGAGTACTATGTACATGCTTTAAAGCTACCATTTACAGGGTACGTCTTTCATTGACTTGAATGTGTCCTGGCGGCTGAGAGTATGTCATGCTCACTTTAATGTTTCGCTGATGGTGGCGCGTGTGTTGGATCATTTAGCTCCCTTCAAAATGGTTGAGTTGAATGGTGCTAATCCATGCGTCATGTTCGTGAACGGGCGCCGTCAGTTGAGACTGGTCATCTCTTAGCTGCCACGGCGTATTTTAATTAAATTTTATTTTCGAATTGTTTTCATATTTAAATAACGGACGCTTTTAACGTTCTGCATCGTTCTCACATGCATAATTTCAACATGAATGATGTAACCAATCTATTGTAAACATAATTTGATTTAAAAGAGTGTCCGTGGAGTTTCTTGCCCGTTCTTCTCCATAGGTACCTACTACGCTTTGGAATGGGCAACTAGCTTCATTTTTCTGACCGACCGACCTTGACAATTCAAAAGTGCCTGTAATTGGTTTATTTGAAATAAATGCTTTGAGTTTGAGTTTGTAACTGTGAGTTTCGGGCTTCTGACTCTTGAGATGTCTACGTTTCCACTGCTGGGACGCACCGCGCACCCTGTGGTTGACTGAACCATATTTTACCGCGGGATGTATGAGTATAGACGTGTGAGGAACAGTGTGTAAAAATTACCCACTCTACATAGACAAGGGAGGACGCTCTGACCAGACGGGTGTTGTGTCTGGTACTGCCCGTCGTTTGATGTCGGGAAGTTGTATACCATAACTCTATGGTATGATTGAGACCACGATTGAGGCCATAACAAAGAGTCAACTTGCATATGAATTATGTTTCAATCATCACAAAATTGGCAAACTCGCAAAAGTAAAGATTCGCCATACTGGCGAAAATTTTTGACCAAATTTAATTATGATTGATGATATCTGAAATTAAGCATTATTAGACCACCTATTCTAGGAGTTTTAGTATTATTTTTACCTACAGAATATAACCCTAGAGTTATGGGATATAAAAAAACAGGTTGTATAGTAAATGCTAGTCGCGCGGTAAACTTTGCTTGCGCGATGCAGGATTTTGCGTGACGTCTGTTTGATGCGCAGTTCCCATGTGGCGTTGTAGATGCCGCCACACCCTATAGTCATTTCGCGCTGAAAACTATGATATTTTTCTATTCTTTACAGAGTGAAAGTAACATTTGTGCTCTACGATGGCAAACGCCTGGAGACACAAGCTAAGGTCGGCGATACACTACTCGATGTGGTCGTTAACAACGACCTGAACATCGAGGGTTACGGCGCGTGTGAGGGCACCCTTACCTGCTCCACATGTCATGTTGTACTGAAGCAAGAAGATTTTGATAGGTGAGTTAAATCTACTTTCTTAGTTTTTTTTCAACTTTGTTGGGGTCGGCTTTCAGCCTCGCAGCGGATGCAGCTGAATACCTGCATTTTACATGGAGCGACTGCTCTGACCACGACTGACTGGTATGACTGGTTCCGACGACCCGTAACGACTGTCAAATCTTCAGACGACAGCTGGGACCACTGCTTTCCGTTTCGAGGCATGTAAGGACTTGGTACGAAAGATGGTCACGCATCCACGGACGTACCGCGGCGCGGTGTCGATTCTGTGAAAATCTCACCGTGAAGTCTTGCGTGGAGTGAGCTGTCAGTGTCGTCCCGTCTTGGTCAATCCCTAGCATCTGTGGCACTGACAGCTTACTCCACGCTCACTTCACCTAAGTTTTCACGGTGAGATGGCTACAGAACTACACACTACTGGTCGCTCGACCATTGCGGCTGGTATTACGTAGACACAAGCTCCTCTCAAGCTAAATATACCTAATAAAAAAAGAAACTTCTGATAGAAATTTTTTATTACACAGTAGACCAATTCATGAAGGATAAAACTTTATAGATTTAGGTACTTTATTCCTAACTATTTATTTATTCCTGTAAGATCAGGTCTGGTCAAAACCTTAATACTGTCTATTCCAGCGACATAATATATTTAATTCTGTATTACATATTGGCATACCATGCCATGAATAAGTATTGTATTGTGTTGTGTTAAATAACTATCTCGTATTATTATTATTTTGACTGCCTACCCTCTAATATTATATATCTGACTAAATATGACTATATCTGTCGTAATGTGTGTTTATATTGTATAAGACTTAATTATTGGACATCATGTTCTAGACATTTAATTTATCTAAAATGGATCGTATTTTGTTTTGATAAGTTTAGACTCCACTATAGCATAGCATAATCAGCCTATAACGTTCCCACTGCTGGGACACAGGCCTCCTCTCTGTGAGAGGTAGTGAGCCGTAATCCACCACGCGGGCTCAGTGCGGGTTGGTAGATGTCACATGTCTTCGAATTTTTTGTTCTAGGACATGCCGGTTTCCTCACGATGTTTTCCTTCACCGTTTTGAGAGCAGTGGTGATTAAATTATTTACACAAAGTAAACCGCCTGCTTGGGTTCGAACTCACGACCTACAAGTCGTAAGTCGGGACCGTTACCACTGGGCCACCACTGCTCACAGGGCCACCACTGCTCTTAGACTCCATTATGATAACTTATTGTTTAAGTGACATCTATGTTTGCAGTGCCCTGACAGGGTTCATGTACAAAAACCGACAATAAAATGTGTGATGTGCATGAGAGCAAACAAATAAATAAAATCTTAAATTCATTGATTCACTGACAGACAAGGCGTGACCAAAACCCCAGGATCTAGAAGCTTGAATAAAGAGATTTTGTGTTTTTATGTGATTATAAGGATAAGGTTGTCTATGTCTAAAAAAGTACAGTGTGAATGATTTGTGTATGTGGGGTACATACCTACCATATCATTTATTTGTTTACTTCTAAACTAATATTATAAAGAGGAAAGATTCGATTCGAAAGCTCCGAAACTACTGGACCGATTTGAAAAATTGTTTTACCATTAGAAGCCGAAATTATGTCTAATGAACATAGACAACTTTTTTTTTTCAAAAACCACGCGGGCGAAGTGCTATTTTTATTATAAACTCACACAACACAAAAACCATCATAATATTTATTTACATAACATGACGGCAGTATTACAGGCACATTTAGCCAGTTATGTTTAAGTCCTATATAATAGGGGGCGAGCCTATTGCCATCAATCGGGCACAAATCCAGACTTCGGGCTACTACTGCGAAATTCTGGATAGAAAAACACAAAAACACTTTTGGCCGATCTGAGAATCGAACCCAGGATCTCATGTTCAGCAGTAGCTCTCTTGCGATCACTAGACCAACGAGGCAGTCATACATAATCATTATTATTTATACGACCTACGTCATTGTGACGTAGCCAGCGGGCGCCGAGGAGGGAGGGCGAGTAGCGATCGTTCAATCACCTTGCCACGATCTTGTCGAAATTTGCTCACGCGACGCTTGGCTACGCAAGATTTCTGCGACAACTCGTTCGCTTATTGTTTACGTAAATCTTTCCTAACAACTGTTATCAGTGCCGCGACTATTGTGTGTGTGTGCCTACTGTAAATCTTCCTGACTGTTTTCTGTGTTGTTTGTGTGAGTTGAGTGTGTGTTGTGCTCAATACATCGTGAGCACTTACATAGCAGATAAGCTTTTATATATAACTCTGCCTTACACACCCCTAACATTAATATGTACTTATTCAAATGAGTATATGAGGATGACGCGAACTGACAATGACGTTAGAAAACACCAAGTCTGTTTCTTTCATCTGCATAAACAAACGTTATATTATGCATGCTTTCTTGCAGGGGTCGTTTTAGCTACGGTTTCATAGATGAGCGTGGGCCGTGATTTCTGCCGGATTTGAATTAACGGTGCCATAAAAAGCTCAAAAACACAAGTGAAGCTCGCGATGCTTCGTGAGATAAAAATACATAATACACCCTCGCTTAGCGTGGCTCTCACAAAAAATTACTTGCTTGTGTTTTACAAGTAAACAATTGTTTGTGACATGCATCTTTCTACATAGGTACATGATAAAATGGAAGCGCGAATGATAAAGTTGAAAAACATGTTTTCTGTATAATTCAGGGTGACGTCCCCATCGATGCGCAAGCTGTAACTATGAATTCAGCACGTAATGGTTCTACCCCCAAGCGTAGAAATTTTTCGACCTAAAAAAAATGCACTTTTTTTAATAAAAAAAAGGGCAACACCTTCGCGGTAAAAATGTAGTGAAAAGCTTTTTTTTTTTTGTAGAACAATTGCAAGACATGGTGACTGTGATGGATGAAGCCTAAAAGATGAAAGAAATGATTATTAATGTAAACAAAACGAAGGTCATGGTGTTTGATAGAGAAGAGGATGTATCGGTGTGTGATCTGAAAATAAATTATAAGACTGTGGAGCAAGTAAGTGATTTCGTATATTTGGGGAGCCTGTTTACAAGAGATGGAAAGATTAATGGAGATGTGGAAAGAAGAGTGAAAGCGGGAAATAAAGTGAATGTTGCTACACATGCAATTGTGACCAACCAGTTGATGTCCAAGAAGGCACGACTGGCTGTAGTACCAGCACAATGGTGTGCTGGTGCCTACGCTTATGTATGGAAGTGAATGTTGGGTGTGGCAGAAGAACAATGAAAGCAGAATAAATGCTGTGGAATGCGTTCCTTGCGCAGCATGTGTGGTGTGACTATGAATGATAGGCTGAGGAATGATGTGATAAGGCAGCGGTGCGATTCTAAAGAAGATTTAGTGTCAAAATTTGAAAAGAGATATCCTTAGATGGGTTTGGTCATGTTCTCACATCTGTCTTGTAAACACCTTTTGTTAGTCCCCTTTCATTCATTGAAATATGTAAGGAGGGTTCAGAATCATGTACTGAACAATTGGTTACAGGTTTTGTGTCGATGTGCCTCCCTGTATAATAATCGGCGAGTTTTTTATTCTTGGGTAAACGTGGTTACGATAATCGACTGGCGAGTCTCGCCTACGAGACTTGCACGGAGATTCTCTCCTCAAACTTGTCTACAAAGAGTATTTGAACACTGGTGCCGATTTTCTTGTACACCGAACTAAACCAACTAAACTATCAATAAAATTTCTTACTTTTACTATGAGAACCTGTTCTTTCTCTTTCTTGAAGCTATTCTGCAAAAAAACCTCTAAATTAAAATGTAATTTTGACACAAATAAAATAGAATTTGACACTCGCGAGTCCACGTGTTTTTTTCTTTTGGTTTCGCAACGTCTTTGTTAGAGCCGGAGGCAGCCTGGGGCAGCCTCGACGTGTTTTTTTATGGAAATGTTTACTTTTTGTATGGAAAATATAAAATAAAAATATCTGCATGTAGAGTTTTGTAGGTTTCGGGGTTTCAAAGGTGGTCGACATTTTCATTTATTTTTGTACACCGTTTTCGAGATTTAAGCAAAAAAAGATAAATAAGAGGTACCTCTTTTCACGTCTGAAGTCGAGGTGTTGGTGTGAATTTTAGTTAACGCCAACTAATTTTATTCCACGATTAAAAATAGTCAGATTCATGTTCAGATTTAGTAAGACAATCAACTTTTAGGTGAATAACGTAAAATTCAGTTTCACTAAACTAATAACTCAGTGCCATCTTAGTGCTGTTAAACTAAAATATAGTTAAGTTGTGTCACTTTATTCAATTTCAGAATGGAATATCGTCATTTGGCAGGATTAAACCAAATTTTTAGTAATTTTTTGTCTAGTTTAGAGGCATTTGTGATAAAAGAATCGGCACCAATATCAAAAATATACATGAATAATTATTTATTTTAGAGATGTCACAAAAAAAAACATCGGTGGAAAAGTGGAGAAGTTACCCACTTTTAAAATTACTGTTCTATCTTTGTCACGCAAAACGATAATTGTACTGTATGGCGCAAAGTTAGTATGGCGTTCCTGTGTTGTGACGTCAGATGCTAATAACGCTGTCTCATCGACTTTAAAACGTATCGAACTTCGCCATTTTTTTTTTACTGTGGCTTTATATTTTTCTACGTTTAGAAAAATCAAATATAGAAAATACAGTCACATATTCTTTTACCTACTATAACATTATATTTCTTTTTCCCCAGATTACCCGAAGAAGCTTGCGACGAAGAACGCGACATGTTAGACCTAGCCTATGGTCTGACTGACACTTCCCGCCTAGGCTGTCAGATAACCCTGACCAAAGAGATGGATGGGCTAGAAATCATGGTTCCAGAGACAATTAACGATGTTCGGAGTTGATGAATAGAGTCACGTAGTCTATGGGTGCTTAAGGTTTAAGAGATTTTTGCAGCAAGGCTGTTTGAGCCACTTTTTGTGGCACGACTATGGCTGGAAAATTAATTGACAACGCGTTTAAATTGCGGAGCGTATAAATGCAACAGGAGATAAAATGCTCAATTCTGTGCAATATTCGTAACATTACGAAAATATCGAGCAATTAATTGCTTTGGAGCTATTTGGAGCAACTTTATACAGGCAAAGTAATTAAAATAGATTGCTCCACTACCTCCGGCAACAATCACGAGCAATAATTGCTGAAAAAAGTTGCCCATTATCGCAAAAACTACTAAGCTAGAATGAACAATCTACCTAATATTTTTTCTGAAAAAATTACTTTTGCTAGCAAAAATCACTTAAATTGAAAGTTCCTAATAATACATACGTATGTATGATGGCAGATTTGGGCAATATCGACGTCCTCAGTTTTATAAGTATTTAATAATAAAAAAATGGAGATTTGGAGGTCGATATGTAGCTAGCATAAAGCCCAAAGGTACAAGTTAAGAAACTAGCCTATATTTTTGGAAAAACTTATAATAAAATATAAAGTGTTTTTGTTTTGGATCTGAACTATGGAATTAGGAATAGTCACAATAAAAATCAAAAGTAATTTATTCAATGGGGTGAGAATGGGAATCAGCACTTTTTTAACGTCAAAATTTCATAAATAAGACAGTCCCCCAAAACGCTCGCTCTTCACCACTTCCTAGTGCTTTAGCTGGGAAGAAGAAGTGGCGCAACAAACTTCCCAGCAGCACAGCTGTCTGTTCATTTAGAAGAATTTGATTCTATACAATGAGTCGTCGAAGAAATCACCGCTTTTGGCATAGGCTCTCTATCTTTCGAGCACACTCGCCATAAGTCGTAATTTGGTTTAGAAAAAGGGTAATCGCGCAGCCTCCTGCGCAAAGTTCGGACCGGCCATGACACATCAGCATTATTTCAAATAGATCAATAATATTTCTGCCAAGGATCAAATCATATAAAGAAATAAAGTTATTAAAGCGTAATTTTCCAAAAATATCGACAAATCTTTATAAAATGTTGTTTTCAACAAGTACCTCATAGTTTTCTATAATAGAATTACTTGCTCCACAGTCTTATAATTTATTTTCACAAAAAAATAAAAAATGCCGGTAAATTACCTGTCACACCGTGTTGGCGATATAATGGATAAACGTAATAAAACTATGATACGTTTTAAAAATTGCAGTTGTTTTATGGATCAGTGTCAATCTTATAAAGGTCCACATTACTACTTAAACTTGAAAGTCAGCCTCGCTACCTTTTTCAATCCACACGTCAACTCAGCTTATAGCACTGCTCGACACAGGCCTCACCCCCACCTTCCTCATCCGGTCTGCCCCAGCCATCTTTGTAAGATCGTCGGTCCATCTAGCTGGTGCCTCCCACAGTACGCTTGCCGATACGCGGTCTCCACTCCAGGACACGTCTCCTCCACCGGCCATTGGTCCTTCGACAAACATGGCCGGCCACTGCCAATTCAGTTTGCTTATCTTAACTGGATGATTTCATTTCTGATCTTATCCTTTAAAGAAACTGCCACAGCATGAGATCTCTCTGTCATTTGTATCTTTGACAGACGATATGAACACAAACTCAAAGCATTTATTTCAAATAAACCAATTACAGGCACTTTTGAATTGTCAGAAAGATGAAGGTTGTTGCCCATTCCAAAGCGTTGCAGGTACATATGGAGAAGAACGGGCAAGAAACTCTTTTAAATAAATATATAATAAAATTGGTTACATCAGTAATTTTGAAATGATACATGTGAGAACGATGTAGAAAGACACACGTACACGTTAAAAGCGTCCGTAATAAAAATATACAAAAAACAAAACAATTCGGAAATTAAATTAAGCCGTGGCAGATAAGAGATGACCAGTCCCTACTGACGGCTCCCGTTCACGAACATGACGTTTAGATCAATACCATTATCACCAAGGGGTCAGAAGTCGCTTTATGTAAAATACTGGTATTCAGCCGTATCCGGTTATACTAGAAGCCTACCCAAGCGTAGTTGGAAAAAGGGCTAGGCATCCCTTTTACCAATGTGGCGGCATCTACACCGCCACATGCGAACAAACGCATCAATCCTGCATCGCGCAAGCAGAGTTTACCGCGCAGATAGCATATATACAAGTTCCCGACAACAATCATCGGGCAGTTGCCCACCCATATCTCTTCACTGGTGACCCCGACGTGATCCTCATATCTCTTCACCGGTGACCCCGAGTATGAACGTCAGCGCAGCCTTCGTGCAACTACTTCAGCGTGTCGTCATCATCATCACTCCCGCAAGTCACACAGCCAGCCAGCAACCACGGCTTGAACGGTTGTCCTGACCATCAGCATGCAGCGCAAGCGCATACCTGGTCATCACCTTCAGCCTCATCAGCAACCTTGGCACAGCACACTGCACATTCGGCCGGTCCACAAGCAGAGCGCTTAATCCCTCTTCTGGTCGACATCAGCAGTCAGCCACTCCGACTCACTGGGGCATCTTCGCAGACAGTTCCGACTCACCGCGAACTATGCGACACCCGGTTCCAACCCACTGGCACCCAACTGGCATTGGCAAGCATCGCAAGATACAAGACTTAATCCACTATCGACCTCCGGTTTTCGGAGGGGAATGATGTGGCGGCATCTACACCGCCACATGCGAACAAACGCATCAATCCTGCATCGCGCAAGCAGAGTTTACCGCGCAGATAGCATATATACAACTTCCCGACAACAATCATCGGTCGGGTCGGAGGATCCTCCCTTTTCTAAAGAGTATGAGTGAACTTTACACCCTGTTCCTCATATCCCTAAACCAACTACGCTATGTCTATGCCACTAGCTTATAGAGTTCGTGCCGATACGAGGGTATTGGAATAGCAAATATTTTTTTCACCACACTACTTATTATTTGCAATTTTTACCCATCGATATCCGAGGGTAAAAGCCTTTTTTGTTATCTAGAGTGTAAAAATGTTTTAAAAATTCGAAGGCTTCCGATTCAACATTTACTCGAAGTTTTAAATAAAACCAAAGAGTTAGGAACAAAAACGTTTCTAATGACAAAGGTTAGGAACGTTCAAAACCTGTCAACCGAAAATACCTGGTTATTCAGAACCGAAAATATCCGCTTTTTAATTTATTTTAATAAACAGATTCTATACGTATTTTACTGGTTTTCTTTCTTTTTTGCAAGTTCCTCGTAGTGTGGTGAAAATTGTTGTGTTTCACTTATGGGTAAAAGTTTTTAGCGTTTCGTGATTTGAAACCTGAGCTAGCGAAGGTTTCAATCCAAGCACTCACGGCAAAAAACACTTAAACACTCAAGGTAAAACAAATAACTATTTAATTGCATAGGCATAGTCAGCCTATAACGTTCCCACTGCTGGGACACAGGGCTCCTTTCTATGAGAAGGCCATCACGCGGGCACAGTGTGGGTTGCTCGATGTCACGCCTTCGAATTTTTAGTTCTAAGACATAAAATAGACACTTTGCTTTAATTACCTTCTGCTTTTCCCAGTTTAGTTAAATAATGATGTGAGGATGTAGTTTCTATTCCCGTTTTTTTAAAACAATCATTGAAGACTGTTTTTTTTTCTGGGTTTCCTATAATTTACATTATGTTGCTGATAATTATTACGGCACATTTCAACCACCATCGAGCGGTAGGTGGTCAATTAGGGTTTTTCTAAAATGAAGTCCACTAGGTGGCAGCACTAAGACGTCAGGTCTGGGCACCTGTTAAAAGTGTCAAAGCTCTTATATTGCTCTAGTCGTGACTGAATGAGTGAATGACACGAATGATGATCGTCATCATTTAAGACCTTTTGTCAGAGTGGCTTCAACTGTCGGCTCATTAGTTTATCATTATTATTGTCGGCCAACATTCGGTGCCCTATGCATTCATAGAATGTTGGAACCCTAAAATTCAAATTTCATTGGTATTGATATAATGGCATTCTCGAAAAATAAATTTAAATCTAATGTTATAAAAAATTGTTGACCCCGCAAACGTTGTTTTGCTTTTTTTTGTTGAAAAATAGATGTTGGCCAATTCTCAGACCGGGTAGGTCTGAGAATCGGCCAACATTTATTTTTATGCACACAAAATTTCATACAAATCGGTCCAGTCGTTTCGGAGGAGTTTGGTAACAAAAATTGCGACACAGAATTTTATTTAATAGCAGATAATCCTAATGGTAATCATATTGTTATTATTTTTTAATTGCGTAATTTAAGTAAAGAAATTGTTTATTATCTGACTAGGTTTTGTAACTATAGCTAACTGTAAAGTAAATTACTTAATTCTCGTACGTAGTTATTTCAAAATATTTGTAAATTTTGGTTATGCTCGTCTAGTGGCAACCACTGATCATTGAGTATGCTTTATTTGCGGATAATGTAGTGGACTGCAACATTACTCGTTAAAGTTTGTTAACCTATGTATTATTTATTTTGTAGTTGTTTATTATCCCTTAATAAAGTAAAAAATAAAAACTATGTACTCTTATGTTGTAAGTGCTTGAAATACAGGGTGGAAGGGACACCCACGCCCAACTTTTTTGATAAACACTTTTTTTTTTGTCTATTATCCAAAAAAAAATTCAACGCAGGAGGCTTCAGAATCAGTACTGAGTCCATGCTAACCGTTTGTGCGTATCGCTATCGACGCACAATGGGTGGAAGGGATGATGCCCCTTCCACCCTGTATAGGAACCTGGAAAATTATTTTTCCTACATTTGTAAGAATGTCAAGAAACAGAATGTTCGTTTTTATTTTTAAAATAAATCGCCAAAATTACATTAATTAATATATTAACTTTTACCTTAATTTAATTTAAAGTAATAGGCAGCTCATGTTGTTGAAAATTTTGACAATAAATGACTAGTGTAATTTGTAAAGAAAAATAAATTGATATAATAGTATATTTTTACCTCACCGAACGCCTACAATACCTTGGTATGTGTTTTTAAATTGATATTTTCAACGTCTGTATCCCAAGAGGTACAAAGTACTGTCAAGAAAACGAATTGTTTATAAAATTGACACTATGTCAATGGAGTTATAAACTGACAGCTCGTCATAGGTGGCAGCACTGTTGTCTGTCCACAAACCGCCAATAGCGCCGTGTTGTGTATTTGTTTACTGCTACGACGATTACAAATCAAAAAATTAAAACTAGATAAGATGAGCAAGAGGCAGTTTTTATCCCCATGTTCATACAATACAACTGTAAAAGAAGGAGACTTATGAATATTTTCGCAATTTCAGTAAGTAGTCGATTTGATAAGCAATTAAATTCTCTGACTTCACCCCCTCTTGCCGCATACAAATGTAAACTGGCCGGCCTGTTTATTTTTTAATACTTAGTTTTTGAATATTTTGTTATAATTAATCGGTTGTATCGCTGTCCACTGCTGGTCTTAGGCATTTCCCAAATATCAAGTTTTTGGGCGTGCTACACTCTTGCTCGGGTCGGCCATGCTTCGGCACAGCCTGGCGACAAAGTTGAATATTATTTAAATTTATGATCGAGTAATAGTGTCCGTGTCGTGTCGTGCTCAACGTTTGTCCATTTTAAAATTATGATTAAAAAAATCTATCTCTCTCCTTAACCATATTTGTTTTGTTATTTGCACTTGTTTCATGATTATCTTATCTAACATTGTAAATGCGAAAGTAAGGTTGGTTGTTTGTTACGCTTTCCTGCTGTGCCGACCCGAACATTTCTGTTGCACAGAATAGTTTTTTTTATGAAAGACCTTTTTACGACATTGAGGGTGATAATAATCTTGACAAAAACTGAAATGCGCAGGAGTTTATAAAGAAGAATAAACGTACCTAGTTAATGTAGGCAATTATAATTTCTTTGTTATTTTTATGTTTTATCTAGTTATATATGAATTTTATGAATAAATGCATCAATTCAGTGTTTTATTTTGTTACTCGTCAACCTTTTGTCCATTTTTAGGATTCCTTACCTCAAAAGGAAAAACGGTACCGTTTTAGGACGACGTCGTTGTCCGTTCGTATCTTCGTCTCTCCGTCTGTCAAGATCCTTTTACTCAGGAACGCGTGAAGGTATCAAGTTGAAATTAAATCAAATACTTAGTCTCAGGTCTGCAATCCCTTGCGAGTTGTGAAAAAATCGAAGTTCTAAGTTAACGCAATCAAAAGATACGGGTCGTGTAGGCAGCATATTGCCGCATATTATGACGAGTGTCAAAATATGCGGCAATAAAATGCAATGCAAGAGACCAACACCTATAGGGTACTTACCGTTGACCTAGAATCATGAAAAAGCACAAGTAAAGGAAAAAGTCCGATATTCGTAAATTTGTAGTTTTATTAAATTACAAAAAATGTGATTACAAACTTACATTAGCAGTTGGAGAATTGACCGTGACGTATATCGATGTAGGCGACAACATGTTTTTCAACTAAGTACAATGTTAATTTTGCTTTTGGGATAAATTCATTCCAACTACGGAACCCTTCATTGTCCGCAACAATTATAGACCAGTATCTGTGTTGCCGGTATTCAGTAAGGTGTTCGAAAAGGTAATGCTCAATCAAATGCTTAATCATTTTTACATCAACACCATCTTACACGGTAAAAAAAATGGTCAATATGGTTTTACCAAAGGTGGTATACGACTGATGCCGGTGCCACTTTATTAAAACATATATTTACAGCTTGGGAGGAGGCCCAAGATACCATAGGGGTTTTTTGTTACCTCTTCAAGGCATTTGACTGCGTTAATCACGAAACCTTGCTGCTAAAACGAGCATTACGGACTAGGGAAACTGGCGCTCACTCTAGTCAAATCTTATTTAGATGATAGACATCAAAAAGTTCAAATGAATGGAGTCAATTCACTTGCTTTAAAAGTAAAAATGGGTGTACCTCAAGGCTCGATATAAGGTACTTTCCTCTTTTTAGTATTTATTAATGATCTACCCCATTTATTTAAAAAACAACCACAAATGGTGTTACCTGCTGACGATACTTCCTTAATTTTTAAGATAAGTAGACGTACATCGACTATTGACGACGTAAATAACGCAAAATTGGTTTATTGCTAATAATTTAGTATTAAATGGGGAAAAAACTAAATGCATGAGGTTTACTTTCCCGAATGCTAAAAGTAGTGATTATGACATAGTATTGAATAAAGAGAAACTAGAATTCGTTGATAAAACTGTTTTCTTGGGGATCACACTCGACTCAACGCTGCAATGGGGTCCTCATTTAACATCTCTTGCAGGACGGCTAAGTTTAGCAGCCTACGCTGTAAGAAAAAACCGTCTATTTACTAATACCGCGAGGCTAGTCTATTTCAGTTACTTTCATAGTATCATTTCTAACGGTATTTTATAATGGGGACGCGCTGCAGACATCGTGTCTATTTTTTTTCTGCAAAAAAGAGCCATCAGAGTAATGTATGGCCTCCGCAGTCGCTATTCTTTCAGGAAACTGTTTAAAGATATTAACATCATGACCGTAAATTGTGTAAAAATTTAAATCTTTTCAGTGTAAAAAGTGACACAACTATAGGACTAGAAATAGGGATCAATTAGTTCAACCAGTAGCCTAATTGCGTAAAACATTTTCGCAAACGATTACGACTAATCTGTTGTATTACGACAGTTCAACAACATTAATTGCGTTATTTACATTGTTGAGCAGAGTTTTTTTTATCGAACTTGTGAAGACAAAATCAAAAGTCATTTATTCAAACTAGGCTGAGAGTCAGCACTTTTCGAACGTCAAAATTACATAAGACAGTCCCCCAAAACGCCCGCCCTTCACCACTTCCTAGTGCTTTAGCTGGGAAGAAGAAGTGGCGCAACAAACTCCCCAGCAGCACAGCTGTCTGTTTAGTTAGAAAAACCATTGTACTATACAATTATAAAGTAATCAAAGAAGAAAAACCGAAACACAAAAAATCATATTAAATTATCTGCCTTATGTAAGCTAGCCACGCCAATATACCCAAAACATAAACCAATAAAAATCAATGAAAAAAACAACTACACAAATAAAAGCCTCCAGGCATAAGGGGCGTGACACCTTACATATGCATTATTGGATTATTTTTAAGTACACACAAATGATAAACAAGGACCATCGAAGTAAAATAAATTAACAGAACAATTACTTTAACAATAACAAAACCATAGACAGCAAGACGACCAGTCACCACAAGCAGCACCCGTTCACGAGCATAACGCAAAGATCAGCCATTACCCCCCTCGCCATATTTGAGGGAATGAGGCAACCCGTACCCTAATTGCGTAATACACATTCAATCGTAATCTGAATCGTTTTGAAACAGATTGCTAATGCATTGCTTCATAAGTACGAAAAAAAAATATGCTCAACAATGTAAATAACGCAATGAATGTTGTCGAACTGTCAAAATCAAACAGATTAGTCGTAATCGTTTACGAAAATGTGTTACGCAATTAGGGTGCTGATCCCCGACGCTACCGCAAACAGTGACATCTACGGGAGCATGACGAACTCGCTGCCGGTTGCTCAGGCAAGAATAATTTATGATCAATTGTCGAGGTCGCTAGCTAACCACTTATTGCAATACAACTCGTTAAAAAAACATTGTAATGAGTAGATCATGTCAATAATAAATGAAGATACTTAAAAATAATTGACTTATACAGTCAAATAAAATTAAAATAAATATACGAACTCGTATACCCTGTCAGTAGGTAAGCTGATTCTGGAGAAAGAACACAAACATTGGTTTGAGTTAATTACAGCGACCAACTATTCTTATCGTTTATGTAGTCGTTAATTGAATAATATGCCTTTGTAATGTATTAGCAATGTTTCAATTCGATCCCGATGCCGATTGATTGTGTATTACGCAATTAGGGTACAGGTTTCAGACTGGCTAAAGTAGATACATCCTTAATGGGGTACTGTTTAAAATGTTATAATAAAATACCTCCCCACGTACTCCAACAGAATGAAACGATGTTTAAAACTTGTATCAAACGCACACTATGCAGCCAAGCAAATTGTAAGTTGGGGGATTACATCGCTGACAAAAATGCTTGGCTCAACGCTGGTTCTGCTCCACGAGGGCGCAACAATATTTTCGAATGCTAATCAAGTAAGATTAGCATTCGAAAATATTGTTGGAGCTGCTGAAAATTGTAAAAACTATCTTGGACTGTATAAATTCAATCTTTTAGTATTGTATAATTGCAAAGCACATGTGTGAGCACTATGTACCTACTATAAAGCTACCATTTCTGGGTAAGGCTTTCATTGACTTGAATGTGCCCTGGCGGCTGAGAGTATGTCACGCACACTCAAATGTCTCGCTGGTGGTAGCGTCTGTGTTGGATCATTATGTTCCCTTCAAAATGATTGAGCTGAATGGTGCTGATCCATACGTCATGTTCGTGAGTGGGCGCCGTCAATGGGGACTGGTCATCTCTTGTCTGCCACGGCTTATTTCAATTTCCGTTTTTTGTTGTTTTTGTTTGTATGTTTTTCATTACGGACGCCTTTAACGTGTGCGTCTTTCTATATCGTTCTCACATGTACAATTTCAACATGACTGATGTAACTACTTTTCTGTAACAATATTGCATGGAGTTTTTGCCCTTTCTTCTCCATAGGTAACTTCTACGCTTTGGAATGGGCAACTAGCTTCATGTTTCTGAATGAATTCAAAAGTTGACCCCTTGACAATTCAAAAGTTCCTGTAATTGGTTTATTTGAAATAAATGCTTTGAGTTTGAGTTTGAATCCGACCACCACTTGTTTTCGACTAAAGAAAGAAAACTAATCTTACCAAGGCTCTCCCTCACTAGAAGCATTCGCCTCACGCCTGTAACGTAGGTACCTAACATAAGAGACGTGCATTAGAATTAGCCAAGGCCGAAGATTCGAAGCGGTGATCTCAAACCTGGAAAAACGGGAAAATTGTAATGAAAAAAACTTAAAGTCTTTAAATCATTAACTGGGTTCAAAACAAATTTTGACGGTGGGCTGTAGATTCGTTCAGATCTCGATCATAACCGTAAACATCCAAAATTGATTTCCGGTAACGATCACTTCATCGATCTCTTAATATCAGATGCGCATACTAGAAGTCTTCATGGAGGTCCACAACTCATGCTCAACTATTTGACTACGAAATACTACATCCTAGGGGCCAAGTGGTTCGTTACAGCATACAAAAGGAAATGTGTAACGTGCATCCGGTATGCAGCCCCAACAAAACCTCAGTTAATGGGTCTATTGCCACCTGGGAGGGTCACACCTAGCAGGCCGTTTCAGAACAGTGGGGTAGACTACGCGGATCCTATAAGTCTAAGGGCATCCAAGGGTCGGGGTCATTACGCATAAAAGGGGTATATTTGTTTATTTGTGTGTATGGCCACAAAGTCTGTCCACATCGAGGTGTAAGTGATCTTCCCACAAAGGGCTTTATTGCCGCATTTAAAAGGGTTGTGGCCAGACGTGGTCACTGCAAGGGCTTATGGCAATGGCACTAATTTTCAGGGTGCTCCTAGATTAGTCCTGGAGTGGAGACCACGTATCAGTAAGCGTAGTGTGGGACGCCCTCTGACAAACTGATCTCTGACCAAATCTACTGAAGATGCAGTAAGCCTCCTGTCCAAACAAGAAACGTCTTATATAGACGATAACAAAAAGTCCTTAGGAGTGTTTATTAGATATTGCCTTAGTTTTTGACACCGTTGAATGCCCATAGTTCTAAAGAAACGTCGAAAGGACATTGAAATCAGTGGACTGTCATTAGATGGGTTTAAAACCTATCTAACTAACAGACGCCAGCGTGTGAATGTGGGTGAGAACATCAGCTGTCAAAAAAATATGATATTTGGAGTTCCACAGGGTAGTGTTTTCAGCCCGACTTTATTCGGCATCTTCTTAAATAACAATGACGCCTGTGATCCCAGAAGGGTTAGGCAGAGGTGCACCTATAGTACACCAACATTTCGCCAGTTATGCTTAACTACCATGTAATAGGGGGCGAGCCTGTTGCCATCAACCGGGCACAACTCCAGACTCCGGGCTGCTTCTGAGAAATTCTATATACAAAAACCCAATAACACTTTGCCCGACCTGGGAATCGAACCCAGGACCTCATGCTCAGCAATATCTCTTGCTACCACTAGACCAACGGGGCAGTCAAGACTATATAAGGGTAAAACCGTACTTCTTATGTCGATCACAAATATCCTATGAGAATGGTTGTGTCATGAGAGGCCACAAGGTGGTTGTTCCTTCGAGATTATATAAAAACATTCTTAAAGAATCACATTCATCAGATTTAGGTGTAGTAAAAACTAAGGCTGAAGCGCGATTTGGATGATAAGAAGTAAGTGGATAAGAAACAATGATAGGTTCATGAATTGTGTGTATTCAGTTGCGCCCATCAACGCCGCGCGCGCCGCCGGCTCACTGGGAATTCCCACCTTGTCCCTTTTTTACAGAATACACGTAGACTTCCTAGGTCCGATTAAAGGATGCGTTTATTTGGTAGCGGTAGATGCACATACCAAATGAGTAGAAGTTTACAACATGAACACCGCTACTTCTCTTCAACCGCGGTGATTGAGAAGCTATGTGATTTTATGTCAAGTTTCGGTGTTCCGAAAACGATAGTAAGTGATAATAGCACACATTCGCTGTCGACGGAGGATGAGTCTGAGAAGGACACACAACAGGCCCATGATAATGAACAACAATCTGGTACGAACGACGTAGATGTTGAAGGAACAGAGAGACATTCGAACTCCGAGGATGTTGGCCACAAAGCACGGAGTGAATTCGATACCGGTACCGGTATTTGGACTAGAGGGAGGAATTGTTTTCTATGTGTACCCCTTTCCCCGCACCCGCGTACTTACCATTGGCGACGAGAATTATACCAACCACGTGTTGAAAATGTCTAGTACTGTGCAATTTTGAATTCTACAAACGTTCGACCATAACACACACATGGAAAACGTACAAAGGGCGTATAGCACAGCGCAACATTTCGTGGCAAATGGCGTCATCGAGAAGACTAATGCCGCGGGTGAAATAGGAAAGGCCATTTTGCTCAGCACAGTCACTGAGGGTACCTAGAAACTAACAACGGATTTAGTTTACCTAAAGCCGTTGAAGATGTGCCCTGTGAAGACCTTTTATCACTACTGGACAACCAATTTTACCCCCAATTGTGTCGTATTTGGTGAGCGTCACAACTTCTACGCGGCGTTTCAACAAGCAGGCGAATCTCATTCTCAATGGGCAGCGAGATTGTGAGGGCTGTCAGAAAAATGCGCTTTTCTCAACGTGGAGGAGGCACTCCGCGACAAGTTCATTATGGTTATGCAGCCAGGAGGAGAGAAGGAGAAGCTGTACTCGAAAGACCTGGTCACCTAGCCGACCTAACGCTAGCCAAGGTCGTGGAGATGGCAGAAAACCTGCGACGTACGCGCGCTGCCGCCGTGGACAGTGCGGGATCGCTGGCGCAGGCGTCGGTGGCAGAACGGAGCTCTTAAAGATAGCGGATAAAGGAAAAAGTGGTAGTAGTGTAGTAAAGGTGAAATGTAGTGTATGTGGTTATACGAATCATAAATCGGCGTACTGTAGATTCGCAAATTATGTTTGTAAAAAGTATTCAGTAAAAGGCTACTTGCGTAAAAACTGAAATGTGCGCCCATGTGAGTGGTTTGCTATGATTTTTATGTAGGAGCGTCGCTACGCTTAAAACAAAGCGTCGCTTTCTTCACGACATCTCGGCGGTCTGTCACCGCCTGGTGAGACCCCTAGTTACCTAGGGGAGGCCCGGCGGCGACGACCTGCGACGGAGTAGCGAACATACTGTTCGCTATGATGCTTCACTTACTAATTCAAACTGGACGACTCCTTCCTGGACGAATTCAAAAGTACCTGTAAATGTTTTAATTAAAATATTTACTTTGAGTTTCCAACTACCAGCCTATTTACTATCACCGAAGAATTGCACCGGAGACTGGTCGGAGACTAGTTCTCCGTATTATTTATTATATCATTCATTGTTAGCAAATGCAGAGTTGGGTCGGTTTATAGATCTCTACGGATGCACTTGCCCAATTGCCCAAATCATGGAAAACATTATATATATCTGCTCTTAGAAGTATTTTGAAGAGTTTATTAATTGAAAGAGCATATTACAGTATATAAGAGTTTATGAAAGAGGACGATTTTCTTCATTTTTGAAATGACGATGTTGTATTTTTGACATCTTTTTGTAATCAATTGTTTTTTTTGTGTTTAATTGGAATTGAATTTTTAATGACAGTAATTCCTATTTATATTGACTAGTTTGAAATTGAATTTTGATGAATATTATAACGGTTAATGCATCTCTTCCTACCAATTCGTACGCCAAGATATGCGGCTGAACATGTTAGAACTTTTCTGTAAATCACTATTATCTTGCATGCTATGTATCATGTACACCATGTTTCAACGAATAAAATCTTAACTTACTTTATTACTTACTTCACTCAGGCTAATCTGTTTGACCCTCAATTACACTTTGTCACTAAATTCTCGAGTTTTACATTATTAATTAGTTGTTGATATATTTTTTAAATTGTTTGTAAATATGTGAGCACAATGTACCTATCACGTGATTAATTTATATGCCTTTGCTTTATTTTTAATTCTTTTTACCAATTGTGGTATAGTATTTTTTATTCTTGGTGCATCGTCTTCACATATAGAAATATAATTAATGTATACAAAATATAACTAACGGTGGAGTTTCTTGCCACTTCTTCTCCATACGAAACTCCTTTTTGGAAGTGGCGCCTAGAATCAGTTCTATTTTTAATGTAAATGTTTGACGTTCAAAAGTGCCTTTTTATGGGCCTATTTGAAATAAATGCTTTGACTTTGACTTTGATGTTTAGAGTTTGAATAACTATAAATAGAAATTATGAACAATTATGAACTAAAACTCAAAGCATTGATTTCAATTAAACTATTTATAGACACGTTTGAATTGTCAAGGAGTCGGTCAGTAAAAAATATGAACCTTTTTTAGTCCATTCCAAAGTGTAGTACCTAACTATGGAGAAGAACGGGCAAGAAACTGCATGGATACTCTTTTAAACTATAATAGCAGAATAATAATTATTACGTCGTTAATTGTGAACAATATGAGATTACTAATCACCAAATCAAGTCACTCTTAAGTCGGCCCCAAACTAATATTTGATGGCGTTGCAGTTGTAAGTTTGTTAAGCAATTACCTCGCTGGAATGGCTAAAGCTTTTCATTATTTTATCAATTTCCGCGTCATATTTAACTGCCATATATGCAAACACTTGGAAACCTCAGTAAACAAGACAAAATGATTCATAACAAGCAAAGTCAATCGCAGTGCTCATTCAATTAAGGAATTTTCCTTAAACGAGAATAAAATACGTACTTATTTATTAATAAACTTGACCTTAGTTGTGTAACGTGCTTTGTACAGCTACTTATACAAATAACACGGATAAGAATATAATAACAGTAATATTTTGTTATGTTCACTTCGATTGACTTCGAACCTCAGACGAGTGAAAACATGCAGTTCGAGATCAAACTCATTTGTTTTTAAAGTCACCGTAGTTTCACCGTTCCAATTAATTCGAAGTGACGTTTAAAGATTAAGTCTGTTTTTTCTTCACTTATAGTAGCGGCAAAGTGGTTTCCTTTATATGTAATGAGGTCGAGTCGTTGTGGCAGAAAGATGTGTTATAACTATTACAAGACTGGTTTGCAAATTCAGCTGGTCCTGTTTTTGTTGTTTGGTGAGTTTTATTTATTATATTAAGTTAGTTTAATGCCTCGTTGGTCTAGTGATCGTAAGCGCTACTGTTGAGCATCGCGTCCTTGCTTCTATTCTCAGGGGGCCTACCATAAACTCTTATAGCAGTTCAATTTTCGACGAAAACCAACCTGGGTGTTAATTTGTACCATGAGTGCGACAAGTAGCGGGTGAGCCAGCCATCACGTGACCTAAGACGATGAGTGACTACGTCACAGCATTTCAGCACGCTGACCTGCAACTGATCCTTACCATCAAGTCTTTTTTGACATTTAAACATTCGACAATTGAACTGCCCTGCCGTCATAATTTGCAGCCTTGTGATACTAACTTTTAAGAGACTTTAGCTTTTTAGACTATGTAGCAGGTCAAAAGGTGACCTGCTGCAGGTCAGCGGAAATGCTCATGGTACAAACACAAAACCTGACAGATGTTAACATGCTGAGCTGAACTGCCCTGTACTTGGCAAGTAAGTATTTTAAAAGTTTATGGTATGGTAGTCCACCAGGACGGGCACCGTTATTGGTAGGTTTTACATCAGGAATTTCTCAGTAGCAGCCCGGTGTCTGGATTTTTCGTTTGTTCCCACTAGTTCGACTCATTAGTTCGATCGTCGAACTAGTGAGAATTTTTTTCTCAACTTTTCGACCGTCACGTGATCTATTCAAATATATTTACCGCAATTAAAAAAGTACTAACACCAACTTTTCCGCATGTTAATTGTATTTGAGCATCAATATCGGCTGGTAAGTTTATTTTCTGAATGTTAATAAAAAACATTAAATAATATAATAAATAAAAAATCTTAACAAAGTAAATTAATTTTAAATAAACAAAACAAAAAGATTTCACAAATCATCGTCATATCACCCGGAAGTCATCCATTGTACATTTCCTTTTATGCATCCTACCCATAGCACCTAGGTATATACATCGTATATTAAACATTTCACTGAAGACCCCACCACAAGGAGTGAGGTAATAAATAGTTTTTTCTCTCTTAATTTGAGGGTACATGTTTTTTGGGTAGTTGTTTCGCAAAATGGATGTATTACGCTGTCCATTGCAGTAGCAATGTTTTAATTCGTGATTAGAATAATTGATTATTAGATAAAAATAAATGAATATCTTATTCAATAAGTCTAAATGTTTCATGGAATGAACTATGAACATAATATATTCATAGTTCTTATTTAAGTAGAACTTAATAATACATGTACTTTATAATAATATAATACGTAGAAGTGCGTAGCTGCGAGCTCCCACTACCCAACTTTACGTTGCGTTGCGTTTTAACTTCTTAGGTCATTTTTAATTAATAGGTTAGAGCAAAAAATGTGTTTAATATTTTTTTTATAATCTTACTGACTGACTAAATGTATATATTTTTTTAAGCAGAAAACATCCCTGATAGATATTTGGTCAAGGATGTGGAACATACTACAGATGTGCATAATTATTTAAGTGTAGATGAACATAAACCTTTTATTAAACGAAACAAGCGTTTTTTTTTTTGAAAAAAAAATCTCAGTAGTTCGACGGTCGAACAAATGAGAAAAAAATTCTCACTAGTTCGACGATCGAACTAATGAGTCGAACTAGTGGGAACAAACGGGATTTTTGCCCGGTTAATGGCAATAGGCTCGCCCCCCATTATATGGGACTTAAACGTAACTGGAAAAATGTGCGCCTATGTACTAGGTATAACTCTGCCTAAGCCTTTGGGGTTTTTATGTTATTTATGTAATTTAATTACTGAAATACGGTCATCTATAAGAAATAATTAAGTGAGACCAGCACCCTAATTGCGTAACACATTTTCGTAAACGATTACGATTAATCTGTTTGATTTTCACAGTTCAACAACATTCATTGCGTTTTGTACATTGTTGAGCAGAATATTTATCGAACTTATGAAGCAATGGATTAGCAATCTGTTTCAAAACGATTCAGTTTCCGATTGGTTTTGTATTACGCAATTAGGGTAGAGAATGATGTAATCTTTTCCTGAATACTTTAATATTCGTAATCATAAATACCATTTGATGCATGTTGAGTTTTTATTAATTGTGACTCAACCAATCGAATAAGGCAATAAATAATATTATTTTATCATTTCAGTCGCAGCCGTTGCTTCAGCCAGCCGAGCACATAGTATTGAAAAAAGGTAAGTTCGCTAACGAAGCCAAAGCTACGAGGACAAAGCTACATGAATAAAAAAAAAATTAAAAAAAAAATTACCTCTGCCAAACTGCAAAGCAGTCTGTTGGCAGACGTAGCTGCTTATTACACTTTTTCACCTGTAAGTATTTACGCTAAACAACAGACACAGCAGTTTTATATGAATGAACGTATTTCAAAGTTTGCTCAGTGCGAGTTTTTTGTTTTGGGCGGGAAATCATCAAATGACTTCTCCAGCCCTATGTCGAGCGGGACGGCGTGTCAGGGCCACGGTATCTCTTTCGAACAACCCGCGATCGTGGTGCTGTGCGGCCTGGTTTTTAACTGTGGCACTGTCGTTATTCACTGTGGCACGTGGTTATACCCGTCACCCCCGGTCTTATGACCGCAAGCGAGAGAATCGTGCCTAAGTAATAACAGCCGTACGGGTCGACCGATCAGCTACGCTTAACGCATTCGGTCTTCGGATGGGTGACAATTTTTACATACCAAAACACTCTATGTGCCTCGGAAAGCACGTTAAGCCGTTGGTCCCGGCTGACATACGTGATAAATGATAATGATGAATGCAAAATAATCAGAAGTCATGCCCGATTGATAAACTTGCCTCGTATTCCAAAGGTACTGCACAGGCCTGTCTCTACACCTTCGAGGAATATAGGCATAAGTTTTTTCGACAGGTCTACGAAGTGCATCCTCCCACCCTATCCCGAACATGGGTTCTATGCAATAGCTGGGGACCCTGCAGCCAAGCCTGGAGACGACGCTGAGTACGTCTACCTCAACGTGAGCTGCTCCCCTTTCCACGGCGTAATCGGCAACAATGTCGTGCTATGCATTTTGGGCGAGTGGTCCACCAAAATGCCGGAGTGTGTCCGTGAGTTCTTACCTGAAGTGTCACATCAAACCTTACTCAAGTGATTGGCCACAATATTGAAGCGAAGTCATTTATTTTCAAACTTAACAGTGCCAGGAATAATGCTTAGCCGAAGTACGTGCTCAGTTACAGCTATCAATCTCGGCCCGAAAAGCAACACTCGTTAAAATGTTTTACTTAGTTATCTTAAATTTATTTGGATTTCGAACAACGCGCGAAGCAAAATGGCAACACCCGCCGCCACTGTAGCACAGAACACTATTACTGTAGCCTAGCAGTTTGGTCTTGCCTTGTTTAATACACGCGACGGCAACGCCAAACTTTTGAGATCGCGCGCTTTCGGAATCAGTTCGGTTTTTATGATTCTAGTTGCTTAGTTTTATTGTTTTCTAATGTAAATGTGCTTCGAAAAGCACGTTAAGCGGCAATCATTCATAGATCCTTAACAGTCGTTAGGGGCAGTTGGAAGCCCAAAAGTCTGGCAACCAGTCTTGCCAAGGGTTATCGTGCTACCCAGTTACCTGGTTGTGAAGGTGAAACAGGCACATGCGCTGTGTGCATTCAGCTAAATGCCGGTGAGACTGGAAGCCAAACCCAAACAACGAGATTGTTTGATGAACTGTGAACTGTCCTAAATGTGCAAGTTTGTCTAAAGCCATAATAAATGTATAATACTTCATTGTACCGGTAACTTAGTGTCTAATTTGTCCTAAAATACCGCACTATAGGGAACAGTAGGTAATCGAAAGCCAATAACGAAAACTGGTGCCATTCCTGCGGCGGCCTTTAGCCAACCTAAACACCTACACAGTATACTATAGTGTACTCTGTGCACCTACATTTAGTAGAAAATGTCATTTGCCAGTGTCGCAACACACACAGAACAATGTGTACGTTATTGTCTTAGGTGCTGAGTGACATCAAACAATGGGCAAAATTGCTTTTTTATTTTAAATTCTGAATACGAGGCTTTTGGCTACTTTGTATGTGTGTAAAATATGTTATTTTTTTGTAATGTGCGTTTTGTTTGTGCAGAATAAACAATTTTTATTTATTTTCTTTCTTTCAAAATAACATTATTTATTTAGTAAATTATTCTGTTTCTCAGCCGTCTGCTACCTTCCGGAACATCCTAGCGTAACGTACTCGTGTAACAGACCAGGTGCTGAAGGGTTTAAGCCGTGCGGCGAGTACGAGCCTTCGGGAACCTCCGCCAAGCCCGAGTGTGGTCCTGGTTACTATAGCCTAGCGGCCGAGCCTCGAATGCGATGCGTCGATGGAACCTGGGACTATGTGGCTCAATGTACCCCAGGTACACAATCTACACATTAAAACAAATACACTTTTGACGTGTCTGTCTTCTAAACTACACAACGGACTTTGATGCAGTTTCCACAATCTGTTCGAGCATTTCGAGAGGTTTATGATTGTGTTTATTTCATTATTTAACTCTGGTTACTAATGTTATAAATGCGGAAGTTTGTTTGTTTGTTAGGTACGCTTTTAAGCTAAAACAGCTAAATGGATAGAAAGATCTGGAGACGGAATTAGGTTATTTTTCATCCTGGATAGCAGAAGAAGTCGTGAGCCACAGCTAATAATGATTACATCTTCAAGTTTTGACATGTCGCCATTGTAACTGTGTGGAGCAGGGACGGGTCGATAGTTTATCAGTGTAACATTATAAAAGCTCCTAGTAAAGTAGCATTGTTTCCCCATACAATTAACTTTGTTTCTAGCAGAATGTCGATTCTGTAAAAGTTTCACCGTGAAGACCTGCGTGGAGTGTGCTGCAGTGTCATCACGTCTCGGTCAATCACTAGTAACAGTGGCACTGACAGCTTACTCCACGCTCACTTCACCTAAGTTTTCACGGTGAGATGGTTACAGAATAGCACTACTGTTTTGCTACATTTAATCGTGCCGTGGTTTATGTGAACCGCTTGATTTTTTGACACTGAACAGAATCGTGACCCAGTAAATGGGTTGTGGAGGTCAGAGGAAGTCGCTCCATGTAAAATACTAGCTGTCAGCTGAATCTGGATAAACTGGAAGCCGAGCCGAACATAATTGGAAAAATTCATAATTATTATTAATTATGAATTTTTCAATCATAATTATTAATTTCTCCGCAGAATGTGGCCGACTGTCAGACAATGCCACCACCTTGCCGTGGTATGTACACATAAGTAAAGAAGAAAGAAATAAAAAAAACATTGTTAAGTACCAAACTATTTGTGGAGGGACTATTATAAGCCCAAACATTGTAATCTCAGGTACAGTTATTATACTCGTATTTGTGTTAATTTCTTGAATGGTCGATGGGGCCCAATAACTCTGGTGTGGCGACCGCGTACCGGAAGGCGCAGCGTTGAAAGGTCTTCTACATGGTGTACCGATGGCCTGGTGAAGGTCGTGGCAATCCACTGTTGGCGAGAGGTAGGTACAGGACCGGTCGATGCATGATGACGCTCGGGGAGCCTGCAAGAGGATGTACAATCGTGAAAGTTATTCGGCTGAAATGATAATAATAATGGTGATGATGCTGACTTCTCGTATTTTTTTTCATCTAAAGCAATAATGGACCAGTGGTAACAGCCCTGACTTAATGAGTATTAGTACGTGTGTTCGTACCCAAGCAGACACTTTACTTTGAGTAGGTAGTTTATATCATCTCCATTGCTCTCAAAACAAGTGAGAGGCACTGGGCCTTTCTCAAACAAGTGAGAGGTGTTGACGAATCTACCGCGCCGCCCCCGTGCGCCCCTCAGCCGCCGCCGACGCCCGATGCTGATACCGCTGTTCCGCGAGCCCCCATCAGCTACCGCGCGCCTCCTACCAGTAGAAGGCATGCCATGCATAGACAGGAGGTCTGTCAGCATCATCATCAGCCAAGTGCCGTCCACTGCTGAACGTAAGCCTCCCCCAAAGAGCGCCAACCATCCCGGTCCTGAGCAGTCCGCATCCATCCGCTGCCACCCACCTTCTTCAAATCATCAACCCATCGTGTCACACAGGGCGTCCCTCACTACGTTTGCCCGAACGCGGTCTCCACTCTAGCACATGTCTGCTCCATCGATCGGTATGTCATGTATCCCAGCAATGGAAATAAGAAATGGATATTTGTGACAATTATGCTTGTTTCATTTCAGCTGCCCATTGTTTCTGGGACTCTGTTGATGCGAAGATCAGAACTTCAGGATACTTTGTGGTAGCCAATAATCATTTGGACGCAATTCGTGACGAAGATAACATTCCTGTAAGTACCTCCTATTGTATTCCAGACAACCATATCAAGCTATGTAGTAGTGCCATTTGAGATTTGATTCTTGAATATCACGGGTTATATGAGCATGAAATCAACTTTAGACAGACGACGATAGACCGGAAATTCGGCTGTCACAGGCATTGGCAGAATTATCACGCGCCGTCAGTTTCTATGAGAAACGG
This sequence comes from Dasypolia templi, assembly GCA_963555695.1. Taxonomy (NCBI): domain Eukaryota; kingdom Metazoa; phylum Arthropoda; class Insecta; order Lepidoptera; family Noctuidae; genus Dasypolia; species Dasypolia templi. Next base: position 3,410,224 of record OY743166.1, read on the forward strand.
TGACGCTCAGTAACACGCTTGGTTTGAATTGCAAGTGTTGCCAATACCGTCTCTAGCTGCGGCCGTCGAGGAATCTCCATGGTATTATATAATTTTTGTTGGGACGTGATTTAGGTTCTATAGTGGGGTGAAATTAAATGTTTCTTCAGTATCACGAAATGATTTAATAATATAGTTACTACGACTAAACACAGTCATATACAATGACCAAAATTAGGTTAATTATATGTGACGCGGGCGGTGGCTAGTAACCGACTGTTCGTCGTCGATTACTGTTAATGATCTTAGCCGACGTGTGACGTCATAGGCACTTAAGTTAACAAGGCATGTGTGGGTTACATACCACTACAGTCTGTTTTATGAATTGACTGACAACTACAGTCAACACATTTTAAGAGTCAATTTCCTGCAGGTAAAAGACGTGAAGGCAACCGACCGCTTTCATGGAATGGAGACTAACTTCCAGGATGACATAGCCCTGGTTATATTGAGCCAAGCTTTCACATACTCCATGAAGTTGTATCCGGTCTGTCTGGACTTTGACTACAGCTTCAACAAGAAACAGTTGCAGGAGGGTAATTTGGGCACGGTAAGAATCATTCAACAGTTCAGTCTTTTTTTTGGGTTGAAACCTTCAAATAGCGCACATCCTTCGAGGATAAGAGCGGAAATTCGGGATTCCTAACTGACTAAACCACCCTTGTGGTCGGTAGAGGGGATAAGTGGGCGGAGTTTAAGCCACGAACTGGTAACCTGCATGTCGATTCTGTAAAAATCTCACCTTGAAGACGTGCGTGAAGTGAGCTGTCAGTGTCATCCCGTCTTGGTCAATCCCTATATATGTATGGGCAATCAACCAGTAAGTAGTTACAGTCCATGGTAGGTACTTCTACCTGTATCTTAACTGCGTATTATCTTTATAATTATTTTAAAATAAAGTTTCTGGTCGACAGGTGGGAGTGTTTCATTTCAACAGCCGCGTCGAGGAGACCACGGAGCACAACCAGTCGCTGCTACAACTTAGGAGACTTCCTTACATACCAATTCGGAAGTGCATGGAGATAGCACCTCCATCCTTCAGAGCGTACTTCACTGGAGACAAGATATGTGCTGGTCAAAAAAATGGTGAGAAAATATAAATATTTAAAAATTCATCACTAAATCACACAGTTTCTGGCCGCGACTTTTTCCTCGTAGAAGTCAACTATACCGTAAAATATATCAGGATATCAGCAATAGTTAAGCAAGCATTCTATCAGTGAAATATTTTTTTAAATTTGATCAGTACTTCCAAAGATTACCTCTAACAAACAAATAAGGTATTTTACCTTTTTTAATATTGGTTATGTGAATTTCCTGCTATTTTGCCAATTATTTTTGGGTCGGCCAAGAACGTATTTTTCTACCCCGTTATTTCAGAATTAACTTTATAACACGAGTCACTGACGCCCACTGTCAAACTTCAGAGACGTGACGGAACCCATGAAGGGTTCCGTCTGTGTAAATTTTGGCGCCATTGTCGAAAAAGGTTGCCGACGACGATATGATGTTGACATAGAGAGGGAGCGCAGGGCTCTGTCAGTCCGTGGCAACATGCTGGCCTGTAGATTCACCAGCTGTACGAACCAAGTCAAGATCACGCTATTTAAAGCGTATTGTCAGGGTCTGTAGACGGGTAGTCTATGGGTTAGCTGTACCAAAAAATCCCTGGACACCTTGCGTGTCCAATACAATAACATTTTCAGGATGATGTTGGAACTTCCTCGTTTCTGCAGTACCTCCGAGATGTTCGCGCAGGCTCATACTGACGGTTTTCATGCAGTCATTCGGAAGAAAGTCGTGTCACTTATGAGGAGGGTGCGGGGGAGTCACAACAGCGTCCTAAAAGCTATAGCTGTGGATGTACGTGCTCCTGTGTTGAGGAATTTCGTACGTCTGGTGATCTTTTAGGAAGGTATCTCCCTATTGGTTATCTTGACGGGGCGGGGTATTGCAGCACAGGGGCATTTGTGTCGATGTTTTAAAAGGAAGATGTGTATGATGAGTGTTGTCCTTTGATATGAGCATGTGAGATGAGATGAGGAGAGAGGAAACGCATGTGATTAAAAGGGTGATGAATATAAATGTTAAAGGATCGAGAGGGAGAGGTAAGCCTAAGAAAAGATGGATCGATTGTGTGAGGAATGTTAAGACGATAGCGTGACAGTTGACAGGGGAGAATGGAAGAAGAATACGTGTCGTGCCAACCCCAAGTAACATGTAACAAGGGCAGGAAACTTTATGAACAAGTAAAAAACAGGCTGCGTAATTTTCTACCAGTGAACTTTAGGAGGATGTAAATACAAAATATCGCTGGTTAATTAAAGGAACAGCAGTGCTATTCTGTTACCATCTCACCGTGATAACTGAGGTGAAGTGAGCGTGGAGTGAGCTGTCAGTGCCGTTGATGAACGAGCCGGGATGACAATGACAGCTCACTCCAGGCCAGCTAGTCTTCACGGTGAGATTTTTTACAGAATCGACATGCAGAGAGACCAAGTAAGTTTTGCCGATGAACTTAATGACTTATCTTACAATTTTCATGTCCACAGGTACCTTAATTTGTATCGGCAACAGCGGTTCAGGTCTCGCCTTCCCCGAAGACCGACTAGGCGTTGTCCGTTACTACTTACAAGGCGTCGTGTCTACAGCACCTAGGACGAAAGAAAACTGTGCCCCATCAGACTTCATAGCATTAACTGATTTATATAAACATAAGGATTTTATTATAGAGCACCTTGCGACATCGTTACCACCTCGCGTGATGGGATGGCAGGAAACTGAAGATGCCTTATAAGGTGTCTCGAGCTGATTTCCCATTGAGGTCCAGACTGGGTGAAAGTCTACCTAACCTAACACTGAGCTACTAACACCAATCTATACTAATATTATAAAGAGGAAAGGTTTGATCGTTTGTTTGTATTGAATAGGCTCCGAAACTACGGGACCGATTTGAACAATTGTTTCACCATTAGAAGCTAAAACTATGTCTGATGAACATAGGCAACTTTTTTAATGTTTATTTTTCGAAATCCACGCGGACGAAGTGCTAGTAAGTAATAAAGTATGAAATCGGCAATAAACACCATTGGGACAACATAGAAAATATTCTAATTGATAACACGGTACTTTCATCATGTCGATTCTGTAAAAATCTCGCCGTGAAGACTTGCGTGGAGTGAGCTGTCAGTGTCATCCCGTCTTGGTCAATCCCTAGCATCAGTGGCACTGACAGCTCACTCCACGCTCACTTCACCTAAGTTTTCACGGTGAGATGGTTACAGAATTGCACTACAGATCCTGTAGAAATAGCAACAGCGTTCAATAACTACTATATTAATATGGCACAATCTTCGAGTAAGGGTGCAAAACTAAACTGTAACGAATGTCCAATATTCCATTCGAGGTTCCTTAAGAGGACGCAGTAAGACAGAAAAATATCAAGTTTCACCAACGCTTCCTTGCCTACCACTCTCATCGAACACGACGAAACAAAACACAATCCCTTCCCGCCAGCAGAAACTTTTCGCCCGGCGTGGATTTTTGAATCTTCTGTATTAAGTATACGCAAAATATTCAGATGAAACCGCTCTATTCAATGCGCTTATGTACATATGATCACTGTGTACAAGTAGGTACAGTATACAATTATTATTGTATTTCCGTGAATCTGTTACCGATGCCGGGTTTTTAAATTGGAGAGTAGACCGACTTCAATAAAATAAAGACTTAATGTTACTTGACAATACGGCCTATAAATTTTCGATTCCGAATTGAAGGACAAACTTAACGTTGCAGTTGAGAAAATATTGTACCATCAATTATGTAATAAAACTACAAATGAACGATTTTCGAACATTTTCCCGAACCTATTTTGTGCTGTGAGACCTTGCTTCTTCACATGTTTCTTGATTCTAGGCCAACAAGATGTACCCTATGGGTTTTGATTTATTTGCAAGTGACAAAAAATACGAAATGAATGGCAGCTTTTTTCAGCTCCAAGGGACCGTGTATCTGAGTATCTTATATAATTTTCAACATTATCCGCACCCACGCATTCCTGAGAAAAAGGGTCAGACAGATGGAGAACAAAGTAACCCTTTATGGGTCTAGATTTTTCCTTTCGAGGTACGGAACCCTAGAAAGCAAAGCACTAAAATCAAAGTATTATAAACTCATGATTATGAAAACAATGTCCATAAACTCGAAAGCGAATATAATCTCATCACTTACCTTCCGCTTTTTTAATTTGAGAATATCAAATCAATTGAAAACAAAAATATCAATAATCTAAGCATATTTGTGGGCCGCAGTGATCAGCAACCCTATTCCTCGAATGGTTTTTAAGTACAATATTTAAACGAAATATGACCTTTATTTTTAATGAAATTCGTCAGTAGGTTAAAACCTCTGTTTATTTTGCCTATACTATACTCTAAGCTTGAATTCAGAATATTAGATTATAGTCATGTTTTGGAACTTGGAACTCAATGGTGACGTGTCAAAGTTCAAATTCCATTTAGGACCTTCTTTATGTTTGACCTCACGACAAAAAAAATATAATGTATATCGTGGTTTTTTGCAGGATTGTGTAAAAACCCACGTAGTACAAGAACGCTGTACCGGTACAGCGTCTAAATATTTGTTTGCTGCATCGGTGGACGTCATAACGTCAGCGCCGGCTGTCGCTGAAAACCAACGCTGGGGCTCTGTCTTGCATAGGGTCGCAGCATTATGCTGAGCGATAGCCGTTTTGCGTGGATGTGACGCATGTTTCCCATAACCTTATCTTTTTCGAGTGTTTATTATTATTTGCGTCATGTTAACCGTTAATAAATGTTTTTTCTTTTTTTCTTTTTTCTTTCAAAGTCCATTTGCAACAGTGATACCACATAACACACATAACATCACGCCAGTTATCCCCGAAGGGTTAGGCAGAGGTGTACCTATAGTCCACCCACATTTCGCCAGTTACGTTTAAGTCCCATGTAATAGGGGGCGAGCCTATTGCTATCAACCGGGCACAAATCCAGAATCCGGACAGTCTAACCAATAAAACGGTTAAAAACGGGGAAATAAAACGGTGTAGTGGATTTTGCACTGTATGGTGCAAAGCCTCTCGTATTCCACGCCATAAAACTCGATTTTCTGCAACTCTAATCCATCAGCTACCAGCCACCCTGTGAAAATCCTCGCTCCACCTAGGCTGGGGGCATCCTACCTAACGTCTGCCAATTCGCGGTCTCCACTCAGAAACATGTCTACCCCAACGGTCATCGGTTATACGGCTAATATGGCTGGCTCATTGCCACTTCAGCTTGCCGGATCACTTCGTTCCGGATTCGATCCCTTTAAGCATAGCCCGTTCCATGGCTCGCGGAGCGACCTTGAATTTATAGACCTGCCGTACCGTGAGTGCCAACGTTTCGGCTCCGTAAGTCATAAAAGGCAAGACTGATTGAAGACCTAAGTGTTTAAGCTCCGTGGAATACGCGAAGAGAAGACTCGATGAAGCTTCCCTAAAGCTGCCCAGTCCAGCTAAAGTCTTCTGCTAACCTCCCTCTCAAAGTTGTTTTTACGGATTAACTGCAGATTCGAGTTTGCCCGAGGTAAACTGTTGTGTTGAATGTTGTACGTCTGCATCTCTCTCGCTCGCTCGGTTAATTTGGCTACTCAAACTAAAAGCATTTATTTCATATACACCAATTGCAGGTACTTTTGAATTGTCAAGGAGTCGGTCAATCAGAAAGATGCAGCTAGTTGCCCATTCCAAAGCGTAGTAGGTACTTACGGAATGATAAAAAAATGGCAAGAAACTCCATGGACACTTTTAAATAATTTTGTTACATATAATTAGTTACATCAGTAAACGTAACATTTCTAGCCTGTTTAACAATCTCGTTGGCTGACTACATTTAAGTATTGGCAGCGGTGGAAGTTATTTTAAATAAATAAAACACAGAACTAATAATATCATATATTTATTTCTAGTCATATAAAATATTTATCAGCCCTTAAAATATTTCCTACTCCACGCACGCGTTTAAAACATTACTCAAAATTAATAGTAAAATACTGCGATCAGCGAAAATTATGTAAAGTGAAAAGATATAAACGTTTTTTTCGGAAATGTTTTCACATTGAGACCGCAAATAGGAAAAAAAAACCTGTTAATAATGTGTAAATAAATGTGTAAATTACAACAAATTCATCATTACAAGTACAGCGTTTTAGATATGCAAAAACATAATGTAAATTCACACATTGATCGCGACAAAGCTGAAGCGAATTTACATCACTTTCATTTACAAACTTAAAACACTTTTTGAATTTACATTTACAAGTCGAGTAACTTTACTGTTAGAAATTATCGTCATACCGATTTTTACAGCAGCGTCAAAAAATATGATTTATGAACTTGTGACATTCATTTAGTCAAACGAAAGTTACCATATTTTGTCATTGGTCAAACATTACAATATTTTCATGTATTTTATTTTATTATATTATAAAATAAGTAGGAAACTCCCCCTTTCGTATGAAGGGTCTTATTCGTTAACGAATAAACAATAGTGTATCACAAAATAGGTATTAGGATTCAGACCTATTATTATAAACCAGAATTACTTTCTTGAAAAAGAATTTCTTCAAATTCGTAGCTTTACAACAATAGGTATGCACCCTTATAATAGCAAAACATATAACCCACCCCTACGTAACTAAACACGAAATAATATTCATTTCAACAAGAAAACAAAGAAATAAATACCAGTCCACCATATTGGATATTTACATGAACTATATTAAATAATAAACTAATTATTTTTAGCTGTCCCGATTGTTGGCTTAACTAAAACGAGTAATTTATCTCATTCTGTTATAAATAAAAGTAACTTTATTTTTTTACGAAACTTTCAAAATTTTATAACTTAAAAATATGTATATTAACTCCACAGAGTTATCAATATCGTTTACCTACATACAGTAGATCAACGCATAGACAGCTCGAAAATACTTAGCATTGGACATCTCCGTAGTTATAGACTGTGGTAAGACACAAAAACATAATTTTAAAATAAGCAACCCAAGCGTTTAACGCTAAATGTCAACAAAAAATACTTGCATACAAAAAAAATATATACTAAAAACTAACAAATCAAAGTTTTGTGCTAGAGGAATCATCATATACTTTTATGTTTAACATAACTGCACGCCGATATTCCCCGGAGGAGTCAGCAGACAACACCCACATTTCGCCAGTAATGTTGTTTTTTTTACACATGTCTGGGCATTTTTATTACACAATTGTGAATTTTGGATCATTCAATTTTCGTTCTTACACGATTATTACAAGTACTATTTTGGTCTGCAAAACGTTTTGGCAATGACTTATAAAGGATGACGTAACTATTAAATGTTATAGAACCTAGAAGGGCCCGCAAATCACGATTTACTATTTACCGAGAAACGAACTTTTTGGGAAGAAATTTCAGAACGCACGTTATACTTTGCACACTTGGTTGGTTACGTATCAAAGGCATGTTTGTATACTTGGTCACCACAAGTGAAGCGTGCGTCACTTCGTGAAATAAAAATACAATACCTGAACGTTAAAAAGACACATCGCACTTTAGCAAGACAGTGTCACACAGGACAATCGCGCGACGATGTCGCACGACTCAAAATGTTTGTAAATCTATTGGCGCGAACTTTAGTTCGTACGAACGCGTGATCAAACATATTGAATTGGAATAGGTGTCCTAATTGAAATTCGCGCGAATCGCGTCGGCGCAGCGGGGCACCGCGCCCTAACCTAATCCACGGTCGCCTGCTCGCGTCGTCAATTCGCGCGATGATCAATAGGACACCAGTTTTTGCCATCGCGCGTACACGCGATGGTCGCATTGCTTACTCGCGCGATGATCGCTCATTCGCGTTCTATTACGACGATGCCTTACGCTGACGTCGGTCGCGTATCAAGACGATGACTTTAAATGTACGTGCATGGTGTGGTGGCACCGACAGTCAGCGAGCGCTAGTTCATACCGGATGTTTTTTTTTTAAACGTCTTGAAAAAAATAGGGTAGGTATATGGAACGGAGTAGAAACCTATGGCATAGTTTTTGTTTTCAGAAATTGCATAAGCTTAAGCATAATCAGCCTATAACGTTCCCACTGCTGGGACACAGGCCTCTGTGAGAGGGACGGGCCTGTAATCCACCACGCGGGCCCAGTGCGGGTTGGTAGATGTCACATGTCTTCGTATTTTTGGTTCTAGGACATACCCGGTTTCCTCACGATGTTTTCCTTCACCGTTTTGAGAACAGTAGAAATTAAATACAAAAAGTAAAGTGCCTGTCTGTGTTCGAACTCACGACTTACAACTCTTAAGTCGGGGCCGATACCAATGGGTCACCACTGCACTCAAAAATTGAATTGGTCCAGAAAATACTTACACATTTAAAGTATACTTTACATAACAGAACAATAAAAGCAGTCATTTTGATAAAAAATAATAAACCGATTTAAACATTTCGAAATTTATGCACACGAGCCGCTCGCGCATCCTCTCCTGCCCGCTCTTTGTCTCTAAAGTAAGTTCAATACTTTCAGTCACCTACGATTAGTAACGGCGTGGCGTAGTGTTGTTTAACTTGCTAGTATTTCAAATGTGTAGAATTTATTGTTAGACCAATTTCTTTGTATGTTATTTAAAAAAAAAATCCTGAAGCTTCTACTCCGTTCACTTAATATACTTACCCAATAATATAAAACATGCTGGTCCTGCTCCATAGGACAATCTAGAGGCTAGACAAAATCATACTATTTGCTTATTGTATTGTATATTTGGTTATTTTTACTTTACTCACACACTGTATTATTCCAAGTTAATATTTTAGGAAAATCATATATTTTTACAATTGTTTGTAAATATGTGAGCACAATGTACCTATCACGTGATTAATATATATACCTTTGCTTTATTTTTAATTTTTTTGTACCAATAGTGGTATAGTATTTTTATTCTTGGTGCATCGTCTTCACATATAGAAATATAATTAATGTATACAACATATTGTAAAACATTTTAAAAGAGTAACGGTGGAGTTTCTTGCCACTTCTTCTCCATACGAAACTACTTTTTGGAAGTGGCGCCTAGAATCAGTTCTATTTTTAATGTAAATGTTGACGTTCAAAAGTGCCTTTTTATGGGCCTATTTGAAATAAATGCTTTGACTTTTGACTTTTTTTTTTGACCAATTTTTTTCAAGACTGTAAAAAATGTCATCCGGAATAAATGAACGTCTGTCAAGCACTAAATCCAGCTTTATACGGGCTGATGAAAAAACCTTCGTCTTTTTAAAACTCGATGTGTTATATTTACGACCGAGTATTGTCCACATTTGGTTTCTCGCATTTCACACAATTGTTATTTTTAAAAAAAACTAGTTTTACAGGAATGATAATCAAAATCTTTAAATAAAAAACCTATTTTACGTCTCTAAAAAGTAGGAAAAAACGCTGCATATACGGGTATCTAATTTGAATATTTAAAAACACGACTGAGTACAGTATATCTTGCGAAGTAAAAACAATTTTAGAACAATTCACCCAACATAGTTGAGGTAGGCAAATAAGGCAGATGATAATGCAATTTTAGAAATTGATACAAAACATATTATCATGCCTTAACATCCAAAGGACAATGCCTGAAACTCTATAGAACTTTGCCCCACTCAAATCAAGTCATTTACAAGCCTGCAATATGCAGCATCTTAAAGCTTATTTATTACTGATAACTATACATTTGTCCTAATGCCTGTAGAACTTGCGGTTTCTTTTAAAATCTTAAAACAATAATGATATTGATTATAGGTTAGGTGCAATTTATAATTGTTAAAAAAGCGATTTAAACAACATCTAGGTTACGCATTATCAAGATTATTATAATCGTAATTTGAGTTTTTGTTTTACGGGTATTTAAAACTTTTTTTGTTGTGTATCATGCGCAATAAGTAACGCAATAGTAAATTCAGGGGTTGAATTCCTTTTATTATTGATTTGTTATCGGCAAGTTCTACTGAAAAACAATGCATTATGAAAAGGTTCTTTAATCATTACAATTATTTTCATTAATTGACATTTCCTGTAAATAGCTGGGGCAGGATCTGGCAATGTCATTTGACCTTCAATATCTCTGTAACCAGAAGGTTTCCAGGGTTACAGAAAACGATTACAATGACTGGGATTACAAGCGATTCTCTGCTTTATATCCATTATAAAAATAATAGTAACGCAAGCAAAACTGTACATTGCATCTTTTTGGAAAAAAGTAATTGCTAAAAGATGTGGTTTAGAGTGGGTGCCGAAAACACAGTTTGTAGAATTTTTGTCCGTTTGTTTGGATGTATGTTCGAGATTAACACAAAAACGGATTTGGATGAAATTTGGCACACAGATAGTTTTACAGATAGGGTACCTACTTTTAATAGCGGTAATACGTTCCCTTGGGTTATTTAAGGACACCCACGCGGGCAGAGCCCCCTGCGTTGAAATTTTTCGCCAGTTATTTTGAAAAAAAAAAAAAAAGCCTTTCCATACATTTGACAGCGTAGGGTATTATTAAAAAAAAAATTGCTTGATTTTTATTGTTTTCTTTTTTGGGTATATTGGCGTGGCTAGCTTACATATGGCAGATAATTTAATAAGATATTCTGTGTCTCGAATTTTTTATAACTTTGCATACTTAATATCGTAACTGCCTCGTTGGTCTAGTGGTCGCAATCGCTACTGATGAGCATGAGGTCCTGGGTTCGATTCCCAGGTCGGGCAACGTGTTATTGGGTTTTTCTATCTGGAATTTCTCAGTAGCAGCCCGAAGTCTGGATTTGTGCCCGGTAGATGGCAATAGGCTCGCCCCCTATTACATGGGACTTAAACATAACTGGCGAAATGTGGGTGTACTATATGTACACCTCTGCCCAACCCTTCGGGGAAACAAGGCGTGATGTTATGTTATATTGTATAGATTCAAGATTTTTCTAACTGAACAGACAGCTGTGCTGCTGGGGAGTTTGTTGCGTCACTTCTTGTTCCCAGCTAGGAAATAGTGAAGGGCGGCCGTGCCGGGGGACTGTCGTCATTTTGACGTTCGAAAAGTGCTGATTCTCAGACTAATTTGACTAAATGACTTTTGATTTGATTTGATTGCACTGTGATAGGAAACAGCAATTTGTTTTTTTTAATAACCGACGAATACTTTCTACACAGGTGGGTCCAGAATCGTGTACTAAAGTCATGGTAACAAGATGGGCGTCAATGTGCCTGCCACCTTGTACCGAGCGAAGTGCAAAGGTTTCTTCTATTCTTAAGTTCACCAATGGTAGTTTTATCAATGTCTATCCCCGCGTCCTATTTAACCGCGAACACGCGATCGTTCGCCTTTTGTTCGGAAAACCGGAAAGCGCCCTCTGTCTGCGCGAACATGCGTTTAGGTTCACCTAACAAAATGTGACTTTTGCTTTTAAATAGATCGCGGCCTTGCAACATTTTTTTTTGCTTCTTTGCCGGCCACAGATATAATAAACAACGAACGATATTTGCGTAATATGCTTACAATCACAATTTGAATCATTTTGAAGGATATTGCTAATCCATTACTTCATATGTTCGAAACATTTGTCTGCTCAACAAGGCAAATGACGCAATGAATGTTGTTGAACTTTGTGTCACGCAACTACCCCGCAGAAAAGGCAAAAAGAAATTATAAAAAATCTATCTAACATCATTGCATTAAAAGTCTTTGCAAAACTATAAACAACCATATACATGCAATATTATATAATGACACTATAACATCTAACAATAATAGTGTAAAAGAATTGAACAGGAATATGAACATCTTTTACCGCTTCGGGCTCAGAAACCCAGTAACTGGGTAGCACGGTACCCCTTGGTAAGACTGGTTGTCATACCTTCGGGTTTCTGTCGACCCGTAACGACTGTCAAAGATCTACGAATGACAGCCGGGACCAACGGCTTTACATGCTTTCCGAGGCACGGAAGGGACTCGACATGTCACACACATTACACTATTAAATTGTTAGAAATGATAAAATATTGAAAAACGGTTTCCGATATCAATATCGACTGAACAATACGATATAATAATAGGTATTATAAATATGATTTTATCATCCGTTAAATATCAAACTTGCCTCTTGTTCCTGTTATTATTTGTGTGTTTTAATTGCCTTTCAACGTCCATAACATCACGACTGTAATCACAGAAGGGTGAGACAGAATAGGAAGTATAGACAAAATGGCAGATTTATTTTATTCATCTGTTTCTGTCTATTCTTCCGTCGACAAAACTCCGTTTCTATGGTGGTCATGTTACACGTGCATGTGGTGGATTTTCAAAAGAGTGTTCTCATTATAAAAAAGTGCTCTCGTTATAAAAGAGTGCTCTCGTTATAAAAGGAACTCAAAAGCAAAATTTCATGCTTCGAAACCCGCGATTTAGGTCGTGCGTCTTCTGTCGGTGAATTTTAGGTGTTTATTGAAGACCAGCTGACCCGGTGAATTTCGTAACGCCTCAGAATATTATCTTAATTATTTATTTTTATTCTGCTATTCGGGGCAAAGACAAATCAAAGATCATAAAAATCTGTCCAGCCGTTCCTGAGTTATAAATGGTATAACTAAACCGATTTGTTTTAAATTTATTGAGGATAAGGCCTCGCCTTACATGCACGAGTTTGTGGGTTCAAATCCGAGCAAGTACCAATGTATACAATTCATATGTACTTTTTAATTAATCTTGGCAATTACTGAAATCGTTGTAGGAAAAACTTCGTGAAGAAACCTGGCCTATCTAGACACTACACTATATAGGGTGACTGGTAATTAGTGACTGACACTTAAACACATGATTGTACTCATTATAACGAACAACTTTCCCAAAGAAACAATTTTTTTAATGACTTAGCGGATGACCCCAATCACCCCAATAGAATATTGAGTTAGTACCTAACAAGAATAACACCATTCGCTGTGATTTTATTAAGTGACCAATCCCTATTTACAAACACAATTAATCAATCCACTTTTACCGTGCATTTTTCTCTTTATACTGCCTCGTTGGTCTAGTGGTTGCAATCGCTACTGTCCTGGGTTCGATTCCCAGGTCGGGCAATGTGTTATTGGGTTTTTCTATCTGGAATTTCTCAGAAGCAGCCCGGAGTACGGATTCGTGCTCGGTTGATGGCAATAGGCTCGCCCCCTATTACATGGGACTTAAACCTAAATGGCGAAATGTGGGTGTACAGGTACACCTCTGCCCAACCCTTCGGGGAAACAAAGCGTTATGTATGTATGTGTAAATTTATCGACCGCACGAAACACTCGCGCGCAATTAGCTGTGAGTCGCTTGACCCCGTCCGGTAACATAATCATGTAGGTACTACCGTACAACACGCGGCAAAAAAAAAATTTGCTTTGGGAAAGTTGTTTGTTATCATGAGTACAATCTTGTGTTTAAGTATCGGTCACTAATTACCAGTCACCCTATAAATCTGTTTGTGCAGAATAAACAAATTTTCTTTCTTTCTTACACTAATAATAAAGCCGAAGAGTTTGTTTGAACGCGCTAATCTCAGGAACTACCAATAGGATTTGAAAAATTCTTTTTGTATTTGAAAGCCGAATTCTTGAGGAAGGTTCTAGGCTATTTATCTTCACGCTACGACCGCGGGACACAGCTTAGTTAATTTAAATCTGAACCCGTCTTGAGCAAGCGTGGTGATCAATGCTCGTGCCTTCTCTGTATGAGAAGAGGTCATTGCCCTGCAGTGGAACAAAAACTGGCTGGTATTTTTAGGACGGCAGTAAGAGAAATTAAAACACACACATACAGTAACTAGTGTCGGCGAGGCGGCAACGCAATTTGAGCCGAATAACAAGGCGGGTAGGGTGGATTGTCGCTCATCTGTCGGCGGCGCCTGCCTCCGGGTTCTGCTTGCGACGATGGTTGTGGTTCTTATTGTCGAGGTGTAGCAGGCAGCCCACGGCGCCGAAGTAGCTGGGGACAGGAGAAAAAAAAGGAAATCAGATACTGTGGGTACTTTTCTTTATCTTTTTCAATACTGTTTAGTTTATACCAGAAAGGTGTGGGATTTAAGAGTGTGGTACAGACCATAACTGTAAAATTTTCTCCTTGGTACCAATATTGTTATTCAGATTTCTGAGTATGAACTCTCGGCGTTAAGCAGACGAGTATGCCCATCTCAAGATATACCCATCTATACTCATCTCTTCCGCGGAGTTTCGCTAGCTAATCCATACTTAATAACATAAATTCGAAAGCGACCTGCTTGTCATCATTTCACGCCTAAACCACTGAACGGATTACTGAAAACAAATGGCAAGGAGATAGCTGGCATCGTGTGGAAGGACAAAGGCTACTTTTTGTCCCATGGGCTTAGTTCCGACATGAACGCGGGCGAAAACGCGGACAGAAGTTAGTGCTTTATAAATTACAATCGGATTGGAAGAAGTGACGCAACAAAGTCCCCAGCAACAGAACTCTGATGAATCTTCAAATGAATAAGTATGTCAAATGTCTGCTTACCCCTCGTGCTCCAAGAAGAGCGCCTTGAGAGCCCCCCGCGACCAATAGGACATCGCGTAAGATAACAGCTTCATTGATAGCGGGTTCACTCTCAAGAAGTTACCGCAGAATACTACCTGTGAATAAAAGAAAAACAAACATTACTTTGAAAGATAACATAACATCACGCCTTGTTTCCCCGAAGGGTTGTGCAGAGGTGTACCTATAGTACACCCACATTTCGCCAGTTATGCTTAAGTCCCATGTAATAGGGGGCGAGCCTATTGCCATCTACCGGGCACAAATCCAATCTCCGGGCTGCTACTGAGAAATTCCAAACAGAAAAACCCAATGAAAAGATGTCAATTAAAAAGGCAGTTGGAACAGACTAGATCACTGTTTGGAATAGAAGAAATGTTGTTTGTGAAATGTGAACAGAGGTGGCACCACGGAATAGAAAAAAACAAGTGGAGGTGCCCACTCAGATATCAGGCGCGTGTCACAATTATGTGGAAAACATGTAAAATAATAACAACCTTCGTCCGTTGTAATAAGATTTAATTTTATATGAACAACAAAACACGCGGGTTTAACGACGGGCACTTCCACTTGTTTTTTTAAATTCCGTGGGTGGCCCAGAGGTAACGGTCGCGACTTACGAGCGTCGTACGTTCGAACTTACACGGGAGCTTAGTTTTGTGTGAACTATTTCATAACCACTACTCACAAAACGGTAAACCGGCAATTAATAACACCAAAAATAAAAATTCGTTTCCTCGATGATGGGTCTTTTAACACCCTATGTGGTGCAATTGCGATTATGTTTTTTTTTTTTTACTCTAAAAATATGTGGACAGTATTTAAAAAAATTTATTAAATTGCCAAGTTTTAACAGCATTATCGTAGAAGTGACGTCACGACTTTGTTACTTCATACTAGCGCCATTCATTATCCGTACCGCGCGACAAGGACGGGAATAATCCTCTCCCAAAACTTTTAAAGCGTATAGCTTCTTCATTGATATTTAACTGATTATTTCATTTTTACTATGCTTTCTTTGAAATAACATTATTTTTTCGAACATTTTTAATATTAGTCATCATCCCCATGATGCGGAAAACATCTAAAATAATAACAACCTTCGTCCGTTGTAATAACAGTTAATGTATGAACAACAAATTCAACTTTGACGAAAAGCTTGTTTGTTGTTCATTCAAAATGAAGACTTATTATTACAACTGACGAATTGTTATTAATTTATACATATTTTCCGCATAATTGTGACACACACGCGGATTAACTGACGAGCACTTCCACTTGTTTTATCTATTCCGCACAGTCCCCGCCTGCTGCAGTACGCGGCCGCACCGCCCGCCCACACTCACCCGCTCCATGTGCTCGTTAGAAGCACACAGCCTAGCGATGGAGCCGATGTTGTTGGTGATGGTGACGACGGTGGCGCGCGCGAGGTCGGCGCGGGACACCTTCGCGCGACGCTCTGCTGAACACATCTGCCCGAAGCTGTGGGAAACAACACTCATTCATTGCGCTATCTACAAATATCACGAAGGCTGATACACCACCACACCACCATAGAAACACGTTTTGTCTACGATAGAATAGATTTGTCTGGTCTTCCGTCGACAAAACATGTTTCTTACATCTGTCGTGTTGCAAGCGTACACAGAGTTCCTAGTGTGAGATTCTATTAACCATCTCAACTTTCCGAATCGACCGAAGCCAATCAGAGTGGTGGAGCGCCGAACGCGGTCGTAAAGTCGAAATGGTTAAAAGAATCTCACACTATGACTTCTGAGGAATTGTGAGTGAAAATTACGATGAGATATTACAAATATCCTTAGTGTTTTTTATGTATATTTTATTAAAAAAATTAATTGTAAAGGAGATAAAAAAATGCATGAAAATTATGTGAAATTTCAAAATAAATGCTTCCGTCATAAATTCATAAATATTATAGTAAGATTTACAAATATAAACTAACCACAGAACGCCACCTGCTACGATCCTTACATAATCCTTTTGCCTCGTTTACGTTCATACATCTGTGTGCTTAGTGCGAGTTTTTTTTACGCATCGAGTGCGTTAACGTTTACGCAGATTACTATGGCGCTGGGTAAGCGCCACCTAGCGTCATACGCGAGAACAAAATTTTGTGAGTGTCAGTTTTAAAATTAACGCCTTCACCAGTGACGAGCGAGTCCCACTCGAAAGTGAGGATCGTTTGGAGCGTAAACGTTTACGTTTGCATGTTAACGTGAGTGTAAGTTACAATTTTGACAGTTTTGACAGCTCGAATACGAAACGCAGTCGCTTGCGAGCGCGTTAAGTTGTCACTTTAGATTTTGTCGTGAGAGCGTTGTGAGAGTGGTGAAATAACAAAGTGATATAATTTAATTTCGTATTGTGATAAAAAATAACAATGGCATCGCGTGTGTATTTCGCTTGGAGGATGTTTGAGACCGCAAGAGCACAAGATGAGCGTAATCTAACGTCCATTGGTCGTGCAAGAGCACGTATCTCGAGCAATCCGCTTAGAGACCTTCCGGAGGGTGAATTTAAGAGAAGATATCGGCTTTCTGAGGCAGCTGGCTGGTTCAAAGTCTTCTCAACGGGTATCCTTGGAAGATAAGGTAATCATACACCTAGTAATTTTGAAACACACTTTTTTCCATCTGCCCCCTGCCACTATGTAAGGACATCATTTTATATAACATTTGTTATTTTAGGTACTCACAGCCATTTCTTATGCAACTGGGTCTTACCAGCGCCCGGTGGGAGTTGCTAAAACGTATCACAAAAAATGTGCAGTGTTTACAATGAATAAGTTACCAAGGCTCTGACCCATAAGAACATAGTAGGAAAATATATCCGGTTTCCTAATTCATTAATTGCCAGACAAGCAATCAGTCAAAAGTATGGTCTACATGATTGATATACTGTAAATATACAATATCAATATCATTGTTGCTTGAAATGCACCTGTGTTTCAGGTTTTGTGAAATTTATGGAATACCTGGAGTAATTGGGTGTATTGATTGTAGCCATTTTAGAATATTTGGTCCACCAAAAGATGAAGAACATCTGTATTATTGTACAAGTACAAGCACTATCATTCAATAAATGTTCAAATGGTAAATATTATGTAGGTAATTAGATATGATTTATTCTTACCTACCTATAAGATTTTTTCTTAACTGTATTTTTATTTTACAGTTATGTGATGACCAATATAGAATTATAAATGTAAATTCCAAATTTGGAGGTGCAAATCACAATTCTTTTATATGGGAAAGCAGTGACATCAACCATAAAAAAAAAGTAGCTTTTAGGTAAGCTCTTACCTATCAAAAACTGTTTGAACAACATTGCATTAAGCTAAGGCAAAATTAACTAATACATTGATCATCATTTTAGGAGACTCTTGTTATCCACAACAACCATGGCTGATGACTCCGATTTTAGACGCTGCTCCAAACACCTTGCAAGCCAATTACAACCATAAGCATGTGGCAGCCAGAGTTGTCATAGAACATACATTTGGACGTTTGAAGAATCAATGGCGATGTCTTAACAAAGATAGAGTGCTTCACTACAAGGGACTTAAATGTGCTAGAATTATTCAAGCCTGCTGCGTTTTACATAACATTGGCATTGATCTTAATGTTGTAGAAGAAGAGGACATCACTGGTAATAATTTGATTAATCAATCAATGGCACAAATGAGTATTGAATACTAAATTATATTACTTGATAGGTTTGGAACATGAAGAACAAGAAAACGAAGAGCCCATTCACACAGAAATATATATATCAAATAGGTGTATCAATAGAATATAATAGATGAAATAGAATATAAAAGATAGAAATACTTGTAAAAAGTGTAACATTTTATTCTATTTTACTAATATTTATAATGAGGGAATGAATGAGTGATCTCTGTTAGTTATTTACATTATTTCAACTGTACTATTTCAGTCTCTTAAAGAATTATATAATTTCATAGCACATGTGAGTAGGTACCATGTTCCTACTATGAATCTTGCTGATGGTAGTGACACATGTTGCATCCCTCAAATCCCCTGAAATGCTTGGCATTTTTTACTCTTGTTTAATTTCTATAATCATAGATTAGATTTTAGATTTCTAGATATGTTAAGGCATTTTAATAAGTAACTGTTTGTTTTAGAATAAAATTATGAAACTTATGTACTTAACAATATTATTACATGTGTACTTTCTGATATTTAATTTTTAACTCACACACTGATCCATTGTTGTTAATTATATCATTACATCAATAGTATGTCTGCTAGTATTACTTTGTTGTACCTATTATATGTAGTGTTATTTTGGGTGCATCATCCTCACACATAATCAATTGATTAATGTACATAAACAAAATATTGTAAAACTTATATTTGAAAAGAGCAACTATGGAGTTTCTTGTCCGTTCTTTTGGAGCTCATAGTAAACTGAAGCTAACCTACTTGAATATTTATTAGAGGAACTGTATTAAAAGACCAAAAACTTAGGTTGCAATAGTTTTATTAATATAATTGTTTATAGAAATTATGGTTCAAGCTGGTTTTTTATTTTATTTTTTACATCACTTAAAATTATTAGACAGGTATACATAACAAGTTGACACAACACACACACAACCAAAACAAATAAAATCTCTACACACCTGCTTTAACTAAAAAATATAATTAGTCATTTGGTTCTAAGCATTACGTAGCATTTAATTTGTACAAAGGAAAACATTAGGTGGTGAAGTCCAGTATAAGTCCAAAATAACGATCATCACAGAGGAGTTCGGACTTCATCATAGTTTCAGCTTTTAAAGTAACATAAACAGTCAACAAGTAAAACACTCCAATTTGTAGAATGATAATTGCATGCACCATGTGGAATAACATTGTATATCACTCAAGGGACAAAATTCCATTAAAAAAATTAAGAGTTCTTCATAGTGCATTCTTAAACAATGAATTGCCCTCTTGAACAAAATCTAAACATTTTTGAACCCCATAGAATAAGAAACAAACATAGGAAACACTTAAGTTTTTGCTATCGCGAAATAAGCGCGATTCTATGTCACTGAGTGAATAATAAATCTATTTTATATAAACTAATAATATTACAGCCGACTGTCCGACGGCCTGGACAAAGCCCTCTATTCTAAAAGTAACCGTACCTGAGAAAAATTGTAAAGATTAATCTTTGCAATATTTATCAATCAGCTAGTTGTTCCAAAACATTCACAACTCTACCGCCTATTGCTTGCCAGTTCCTCTGAGCCTGTGCCTCCATTTCCCTTATTCTACTTTGCTCTCTTCACAATCTGACGTTGTCTCTGTGCTGCTTGCTGTTCTTTGAAATTTCACCAAAATGAATAAGCTTGGATAAACTGCTGTGCTGCCTGCTCGGTTTGTGCTGGCCTCGCTCGTCTACGAGTTGAACCTCGAGTTCACACTGTTTAACAATGCAATCAATTCCTTCCAATTCCGTATTCTCGTTATCCTACCTCGGGCATTAAAGGTAGATAATTTGTTTAGATCTCCATTCCTAAAAAATAACAACATAGTTTTACAAACTTCACAAGTTGGATTACTATTTCACTACACACCAAATTAAATTACACTTACTGTTCCATATAGGTCACCATCATTTCAAATTGGGACGGGCTAGACTTCATTTTCAACAATAATATTAAAAACTTTATCCATATTACAACAAAAACAAACTTGTTTACAAAACGTCTTCTAACTTGACATAAAACCCGACTATTTGAATAGGCAGTCGCTTCTAATAAGAACACAAAAAACAAATGTCAATTTATTTTGGCCGATTACTAATGTTCGTTCGTTCGTTCGTTCACCAATCGTCACTTCTCACGGTGAATTAACGCGAAGCGAATCGTTGACTGTGTGAGTCTTATTACAGTCAACGATTCGCTTCGCGTTAATTCACCGTAAGACGTGACGATTGGTGAACGAACGAACATTAGTAACCGGCCAAAATAAATTGACATTTGTATTTTGTGTTCTTAATAGAAGCGACTGCCTATTCAAATAGTCGGGTTATAAGTCAAGTTAGAAGAGGTTTTGTAAACAAGTTTGTTTTTGTTGTAATATGGATAAAGTTTTTAATATTATTGTTGAAAATGAAGTCTAGCCCGTCCCAATTTGAAATGATGGTGACCTATATGGAGCAGTAAGTGTAATTTAATTTGGTGTGTAGTGAAATAGTAATCCAACTTGTGAAGTTTGTAAACCTATGTTGTTATTTTTTAGGAATGGAGATCTAAACAAATTATCTACCTTTTATCCCCGAGCTAGGATAACGAGAATACGGAATTGGAAGGAATAGATTGCATTGTTAAACAGTGTGAACTCGAGGTTCAACTCGTAGACGAGCGAGGCCAGCACAGACCGAGCAGGCAGCACAGCACTTTATCCAAGCTTATTCATTTTGGTGAAATTTCAAAGAACAGCAAGCAGCACAGAGACAACGT
The DNA here is from genome assembly GCA_963555695.1 of Dasypolia templi. Lineage (NCBI taxonomy): Eukaryota > Metazoa > Arthropoda > Insecta > Lepidoptera > Noctuidae > Dasypolia > Dasypolia templi. The sequence goes on from OY743166.1 coordinate 3,431,412, forward strand.
CAGATTGAGAAGAGAGCAAAGTAGAATAAGGGAAATGGAGGCACAGGCTCAGAGGAACTGGTAAGCAATAGGCGGTAGAGTTGTGAATGTTTTGGAACAACTAGCTGATTGATAAATATTGCAAAGATTAATAACTAAAATTAATCTTTACAATATTTCTCAGGTACGTTATGTTACTTTTAGAATAGAGGGCTTTGTCCAGCCGTCGGACAGTCGGCTGGTAATATTATTAGTTTATATAAAATAGATTTATTATTCACTCAGTGACATAGAATCGCGCTTATCTCGCGATAGCAAAAACTTAAGTGTTTCCTATGTTTGTTTCTTATTCTATGGGGTTCAAAAATGTTTAGATTTTGTTGAAGAGGGCAATTCATTGTTTAAGAACGCACTATGAAGAACTCTTAATTTTTTTTATGGAATTTTGTCCCTTGAGTGATATACAATGTTATTCCACATGATGCATGCAATTATCATTCTACAAATTGGAGTGTTTTACTTGTTGACTGTTTATGTTACTTTAAAAGCTGAAACTATGATGAAGTCCGAACTCCTCTGTGATGATCGTTATTTTGGACTTATACTGGACTTCACCACCTAATGTTTTCCTTTGTACAAATTAAATGCTACGTAATGCTTAGAACCAAATGACTAATTATATTATTAAGCTTAGTTAAAGCAGGTGTGTAGAGATTTTATTTGTTTTGGTTGTGTGTGTGTGTTGTGTCAACTTGTTATAGTATACCTGTCTAATAATTTAAAGTGATGTAAAAAATAAAATAAAAAACCAGCTTGAACCATAATTTCTATAATCAATTATATTAATAAAACGATTGCAACCTAAGTTTTTGGTCTTTTAATACAGTTCCTCTAATAAATATTCAAGTAGGTTAGCTTCAGTTTACTATGAGCTCCAAAAGAACGGACAAGAAACTCCATAGTTGCTCTTTTCAAATATAAGTTTTACAATGTTTTGTTTATGTACATTAATCAATTGATTATGTGTGAGGATGATGCACCCAAAATAACACTACATATAATAGGTACAACAAAGTAATACCAGCAGACATACTATTGATGTAATGATATAATTAACAACAATGGATCAGTGTGTGAGTTAAAAATTAAATATCAGAAAGTACACATGTAATAATATTGTTAAGTATATAAGTTTCATAATTTTATTCTAAAACAAACAGTTACTTATTACAATGCCTTAACATATCTAGAAATCTAATCTATGATTGTAGAAATTAAACAAGAGTAAAAAATGCCAAGCATTTCAGGGGATTTGAGGGATGCAACATGTGTCACTACCATCAGCAAGATTCATAGTAGGAACATGGTACCTACTCACATGTGCTATGAAATTATATAATTCTTTAAGAGACTGAAATAGTACAGTTGAAATAATGTAAATAACTAACAGAGATCACTCATTCATTCCCTCATTATAAATATTAGTAAAATAGAATAAAACATTACACTTTTTACAAGTATTTCTATCTTTTATATTCTATTTCATCTATTATATTCTATTGATACACCTATTATATATATATTTCTGTGTGAATGGGCTCTTCGTTTTCTTGTTCTTCATGTTACAAACCTATCAAGTAATATAATTTAGTATTCAATACTCATTTGTGCCATTGATTGATTAATCAAATTATTACCAGTGATGTCCTCTTCTTCTACAACATTAAGATCAATGCCAATGTTATGTAAAACGCAGCAGGCTTGAATAATTCTTGCACATTTAAGTCCCTTGTAGTGAAGCACTCTATCTTTGTTAAGACATCACCATCGATTCTTCAAACGTCCAAATGTATTTTCTATGACAGCTCTGGCTGCCACATGCTTATGGTTGTAATTGGCTTGCAAGGTGTTTGGAGCAGCGTCTAAAATCGGAGTCATCAGCCATGGTTGTTGTGGATAACCAGAGTCTCCTAAAATGATGATCAATGTATTAGTTAATTTTGCCTTAGCTTAATGCAATGTTGTTCAAACAGTTTTTGATAGGTAAGAGCTTACCTAAAAGCTACACTACACTATCTCCCCATTTTGGTGCAATGACTGCATTTTTTTTATAATGGTTGATGTCTCTGCTTTCCCATATAAAGAATTGTGATTTGCACCTCCAAATTTGGAATTTACATTTATAATTCTATATTGGTCATCACATAACTGTAAAATAAAAATACAGTTAAGAAAAAATCTTATAGGTAGGTAAGAATAAATCATATCTAATGACCTACATAATATTTACCATTTGAACATTTATTGAATGATAGTGCTTGTACTTGTACAATAATACAGATGTTCTTCATCTTTTGGTGGACCAAATATTCTAAAATGGCTACAATCAATACACCCAATTACTCCAGGTATTCCATAAATTGCACAAAACCTGAAACACAGGTGCATTTCAAGCAACAATGATATTGATATTGTATATTTACAGTATTTAATCATGTAGACCATACCTTTGACTGATTGCTTGTCTGGCAATTGATGAATTAGGAAACCGGATATATTTTCCTACCATGTTCTTATGGGTCAGAGCCTTGGTAACTTATTAATTTTGTCTACATCTCGTCTACACTTTTTTTGTGATACGTTTTTAGCAACTCCCGGAACTCCCACCGGGCGCTGGTAAGACCCAGTTGCATAAGAAATGGCTGTGAGTACCTAAAATAACAAATGTTATTTATAATGCATGTCCTTACATAGTGGCAGGGGGCAGATGGAAAAAAGTGTGTTTAAAATTACTAGGTGTATGATTACCTTATCTTCCAAGGATACCCGTTGAGAAGACTTTGAACCAGCCAGCTGCCTCAGGAAGCCGATATCTTCTCTTAAATTCACCCTCCGGAAGGTCTCTAAGCGGATTGCTCGAGAACCGTGCTCTTGCACGACCAATGGACGTTAGATTACGCTCATCTTGTGCTCTTGCGGTCTCAAACATCCTCCAAGCGAAATACACACGAGATGCCATTTTTATTTTTTATCACAATATGAAATTAAATTATATCACTTTGTTATTTCACCACTCTCACAACGCTCTCACGACAAAATCTAAAGTGACAACTTTACGCGCTCGCAAGCGACTGCGTTTCGTATTCGAGCTGTCAAAACTGTCAAAATTGTAACTTACACTCACGATATCATGCAAACGTAAACGTTTACTCTCCAAACGATCCTCACTTTCGAGTGGGACTCGCTCGTCACTGGTGACGGCGTTAATTTTAAAACTGACACTCACAACATTTTGTTCTCGCGTATGCCGCTAGGTGGCGTTTACCCAGCGCCATAGTAATCTGCGTAAACGTTAACGCACTCGATGCGTAAAAAAACTCGCACTAAGCACACTGGTCATACACGAGCGCCGGTTGCGAGTACTACGCACCTGATCTTTCTGAAGAACATCACCAATAAGGTCACCATGTATCCTCCTAGGGCGTCCCCTCCCGGCGTCTCCACTCACATCTGCCTTTTAAATACCTTTTGTTAGTCTTTTTTCACTCATGCTCTCACAAATAAATAACATAAATCATGTACCTGCTAGCCACCAGGTCCCCCGGCAGCCCGAACCGCGCGTAGTCTCCGCCATAGATGTCCCTCACTAGTTTGTCGACGGTGGTGTTGTCTCCAGAAGCTGCTAAAGCTATTGCCTCTTCGAAACTACTGCAGCCGGTAAGCAGGCAGCACAGGCCGAGGAATGTCCCGCCGCCGAGACTGTAGAGGAAATAAAACTTTAAGGTGTGACAATAAGGTTGGATTTTGATTGACAAATCGATTTATGTTTATTTGTGTAGCATAATCAGCCTATACCGTATTTGTAAATGTTCAGAGTTAAATAAACTTTGTTTTTAACAATAATTATTATTTAAGAAAGCAGATAGGGAGCTAATGGAGAATTATCGGCCGATATCACTTATCCCTATAATTTCTAAAATATTTGAGAAATACATTTACAAGAAACTAAATTCGTTTATAGAAAGACATAATATTATTATTATATGCGAGGAACAGAAAGGATTTAGAATTGGTAAAACAATTAACATGGCCATTTATGATTTTTATATAATATTACATTTAACGTGGATAAGAGGACACCTGTCTGTGGCATTTTTTGTGACATGACGCAAGCCTTTGACTATGTCCATTATGGTACACTCTTAAATAAACTTGAAGCATATGGAATTAGAGGAAATGTCAACAATCTAATTAAGTCTTACCTACTGAACAGAACTCAAATAACAAATATAAACCACGTTAACATGAAAAATAAACATGAAATTGTATTTCAATCCTCAGAACGTATAATTTCGTTTGGTGTGCCACAGGGGAGTGTTCTAGGGCCTCCTTTATTTATATTATATATCAATGACCTACCGAAAGGCATCCCTCAATCTCTGACATTATTTGCCGATGATAGCACCATAACGATACCTTGTAAAAGTGTTGATACTTATGAACGTGACATAAATGATTCTATAAATCGAATGGTAAAGTGGCTAGATGACAATAACTTAAAAATTAACCTAACAAAAACTAAATTAATACATTTTAGTCAACGGATAAATAGCAAGAGTAACTTAAATATACACTATGATGGCCAGTCTATAGAAGAGGTAGAAACAACCAAATTTTTAGGGCTCAACATTGACAAAAAACTGAATTGGAAGACCCATATCGAAATCTTGTGCAAAAAAATCAGTAATTCTGCTTACGCCCTGCACACATTGTCGTCCATATTAAGTGTGGAGGCATTACTTAAAGCCTACTATGGTTTAACCGAATCTCATCTACGCTATGGTGTAATTTTTTGGGGCAACTCAACAGACAAAGACACGGTGTTCAAGGCTCAGAAGAGATGCGTTCGTTCAATGTTTAAAATAAAACCTACTGATAGTTGCGGGCCTTACTTTAAAAAATATAAGATACTTACTTTGCCATGTCTGTACATTTTAGAAGTAACTGTTTTTGTCAAAACAAATCCACACCGATTTAGACGATTAGATGAAGTAGTACCACGTAATAGGCGCGACAATAGCAGGATATGCTCTCATACTGCGAGAACAACCCTCATGAGCAAAAGTGTCTTCTGTATGGCTCCTACCATATTTAATAAGTTACCAAAAAGTTGGAGAGAACTGCCCTTGTCACTTTTGAAAAATAAGCTGAGAATTTTTTTAGTTAGTAAAGTATATTACAATGTTATAGATTTTTTAAATGAAAAGGACTTTTCTATTCCGACTTCCAATATATAGATAAGAATAACATTTTGAATTTTGTATCAATTTTGAATTATTCTATTTGACTGCATAATAATGAATATCCTGGGAATAATTTAATCTATGTTGACTATAATATACCTATAAAATCTTGACATAAATTATTATTTATTTGTTTTGTAATATGTAATGAAATTTAAAATGATTAAGAAAAATGCAATTTAATGTAATCTTCTATACCCACAAAATTTGTACGCCGTTATTGGTAAAACATGGACGCACACAACATACTATTACCTCAATACCTTGCATGTCTGATTAGTCAGTTTATGTAAACGCATGTTTGACAAATAAATGATCTTATCTTATCTTATCTTATCTTAATCTGCCCTTTTTTATTACTATAGTTTTATACTATATTTAATATACTGTCCCGTAATTCGACGTCAAGCCGGAATCGGGTAGGTTAGGTCATAAAGTTAAGTCCAATGCCCATACATAATCAGCCTATTATGTTCCCACTGCTGGGATACAGGCCTCCTCTCTGAGAGAGGGAGTTGACCAAGGCCGTAATCCACCACACGGGCCCAGTGGTGGATTACGGCCTTGCGGATTAATAAATACCCGTAATTTTTAAAATTCATATCAAAGATTATTTTTTTAATGTTCTTTTAACTATTAAGATGACCCGACCCTATCAGCAGATTCCGGCTTAACGTCGACTTATGGGACACCCTGTATATAAATGGAGCAACTGACTGACTTGTGATCCTAAAAGCTATAGCTGTGGATGTACGTGCTCCTGTGTTGAGGAATTTCGTTCGTCTGGTGATCTTTTAGGAAGGTATCTCCCTATTGGTTATCTTGACGGGGCGGGGTGTTGCAGCACAGGGGCATTTGTGTCGATGTTTTAAAAGGAAGATGTGTATGACGAGTGTTGTCCTTTGTAATTTGGACCTAGTTGTCCCAAAAAAAATCGTTTGGCTTGATATGAGCATGTGAGATGAGATGAGGAGAGAGGAAACGCATGTGATTAAAAGGGTGATGAATATAAATGTTAAAGGATCGAGAGGGAGAGGTAAGCCTAAGAAAAGATGGATCGATTGTGTGAGGAATGTTAAGACGATAGCGTGACAGTTGACAGGGGAGAATGGAAGAAGAATACGTGTCGTGCCAACCCCAAGTAACATGTAACAAGGGCAGGAAACTTTATGAACAAGTAAACAACAGGCTGCGTAATTTTCTACCAGTGAACTTTAGGAGGATGTAAATACAAAATATGGCTGGTTAATTAAAGGAACAGCAGTGCTATTCTGTTACCATCTCACCGTGAAAACTGAGAGATTTTTTACAGAATCGACATGCAGATAGACCAAGTAAGTTTTGCCGATGAACTTAATGACTTATCTTACAATTTTCATGTCCACAGGTACCTTAATTTGTATCGGCAACAGCGGTTCAGGTCTCGCCTTCCCCGAAGACCGACTAGGCGTTGTCCGTTACTACTTACAAGGCGTCGTGTCTACAGCACCTAGGACGAAAGAAAACTGTACCCCATCAGACTTCATAGCATTAACAGATTTATATAAACATAAGGATTTTATTATAGAGCACCTTGCGACATCGTTACCACCTCGCGTGATGGGATGGCAGGAAACTGAAGATGCCTTACACGGTGTCTCGCGCTGATTTCCCATTGAGGTCCAGACTTGCTGAAAGTCTACCTAACCTAACACTGAGCTACTAACACCAATCTATACTAATATTTTAAGAGGAAAGGTTTGATCGTTTGTTTGTATGGAATAGACTCCGAAACTACGGGACCGATTTGAACAATTGTTTCACCATTAGAAGCTAAAACTATGTCTGATGAACATAGGCAACTTTTTTAATGTTTATTTTTCGAAATCCACGCGGACGAAGTGCTAGTAAGTAATAAAGTATGAAATCGGCAATAAACACCATTGGGACAACATAGAAAATATTCTAAACATATTTTCTATGTTGTCCCAATGGTGTTTATTAACACAATATAACACAGTACTTTCACCATGTCGATTCTGTAAAAATCTCACCGTGAAGACTTGCGTGGAGTGAGCTGTCAGTGTCATCCCGTCTTGGTCAATCCCTAGCATCAGTGGCACTGACAGCTCACTCCACGCTCACTTCACCTAAGTTTTCACGGTGAGATGGTTACAGAATTGCACTACAGATCCTGTAGAAATAGCAACAGCGTTCAATAACTACTATATTAATATGGCACAATCTTCGAGTAAGGGTGCAAAACTAAACTGTAACGAATGTCCAATATTCCATTCGAGGTTCCTTAAGAGGACGCAGTAAGACAGAAAAATATCAAGTTTCACCAACGCTTCCTTGCCTACCACTCTCATCGAACACGACGAAACAAAACACAATCCCTTCCCGCCAGCAGAAACTTTTCGCCCGGCGTGGATTTTTGAATCTTCTGTATTAAGTATACGCAAAATATTCAGATGAAACCGCTCTATTCAATGCGCTTATGTACATATGATCACTGTGTACAAGTAGGTACAGTATACAATTATTATTGTATTTCCGTGAATCTGTTACCGATGCCGGGTTTTTAAATTGGAGAGTAGACCGACTTCAATAAAATAAAGACTTAATGTTACTTGACAATACGGCCTATAAATTTTCGATTCCGAATTGAAGGACAAACTTAACGTTGCAGTTGAGAAAATATTGTACCATCAATTATGTAATAAAACTACAAATGAACGATTTTCGAACATTTTCCCGAACCTATTTTGTGCTGTGAGACCTTGCTTCTTCACATGTTTCTTGATTCTAGGCCAACAAGATGTACCCTATGGGTTTTGATTTATTTGCAAGTGACAAAAAATACGAAATGAATGGCAGCTTTTTTCAGCTCCAAGGGACCGTGTATCTGAGTATCTTATATAATTTTCAACATTATCCGCACCCACGCATTCCTGAGAAAAAGGGTCAGACAGATGGAGAACAAAGTAACCCTTTATGGGTCTAGATTTTTCCTTTCGAGGTACGGAACCCTAGAAAGCAAAGCACTAAAATCAAAGTATTATAAACTCATGATTATGAAAACAATGTCCATAAACTCGAAAGCGAATATAATCTCATCACTTACCTTCCGCTTTTTTAATTTGAGAATATCAAATCAATTGAAAACAAAAATATCAATAATCTAAGCATATTTGTGGGCCGCAGTGATCAGCAACCCTATTCCTCGAATGGTTTTTAAGTACAATATTTAAACGAAATATGACCTTTATTTTTAATGAAATTCGTCAGTAGGTTAAAACCTCTGTTTATTTTGCCTATACTATACTCTAAGCTTGAATTCAGAATATTAGATTATAGTCATGTTTTGGAACTTGGAACTCAATGGTGACGTGTCAAAGTTCAAATTCCATTTAGGACCTTCTTTATGTTTGACCTCACGACAAAAAAAATATAATGTATATCGTGGTTTTTTGCAGGATTGTGTAAAAACCCACGTAGTACAAGAACGCTGTACCGGTACAGCGTCTAAATATTTGTTTGCTGCATCGGTGGACGTCATAACGTCAGCGCCGGCTGTCGCTGAAAACCAACGCTGGGGCTCTGTCTTGCATAGGGTCGCAGCATTATGCTGAGCGATAGCCGTTTTGCGTGGATGTGACGCATGTTTCCCATAACCTTATCTTTTTCGAGTGTTTATTATTATTTGCGTCATGTTAACCGTTAATAAATGTTTTTTCTTTTTTTCTTTTTTCTTTCAAAGTCCATTTGCAACAGTGATACCACATAACACACATAACATCACGCCAGTTATCCCCGAAGGGTTAGGCAGAGGTGTACCTATAGTCCACCCACATTTCGCCAGTTACGTTTAAGTCCCATGTAATAGGGGGCGAGCCTATTGCTATCAACCGGGCACAAATCCAGAATCCGGACAGTCTAACCAATAAAACGGTTAAAAACGGGGAAATAAAACGGTGTAGTGGATTTTGCACTGTATGGTGCAAAGCCTCTCGTATTCCACGCCATAAAACTCGATTTTCTGCAACTCTAATCCATCAGCTACCAGCCACCCTGTGAAAATCCTCGCTCCACCTAGGCTGGGGGCATCCTACCTAACGTCTGCCAATTCGCGGTCTCCACTCAGAAACATGTCTACCCCAACGGTCATCGGTTATACGGCTAATATGGCTGGCTCATTGCCACTTCAGCTTGCCGGATCACTTCGTTCCGGATTCGATCCCTTTAAGCATAGCCCGTTCCATGGCTCGCGGAGCGACCTTGAATTTATAGACCTGCCGTACCGTGAGTGCCAACGTTTCGGCTCCGTAAGTCATAAAAGGCAAGACTGATTGAAGACCTAAGTGTTTAAGCTCCGTGGAATACGCGAAGAGAAGACTCGATGAAGCTTCCCTAAAGCTGCCCAGTCCAGCTAAAGTCTTCTGCTAACCTCCCTCTCAAAGTTGTTTTTACGGATTAACTGCAGATTCGAGTTTGCCCGAGGTAAACTGTTGTGTTGAATGTTGTACGTCTGCATCTCTCTCGCTCGCTCGGTTAATTTGGCTACTCAAACTAAAAGCATTTATTTCATATACACCAATTGCAGGTACTTTTGAATTGTCAAGGAGTCGGTCAATCAGAAAGATGCAGCTAGTTGCCCATTCCAAAGCGTAGTAGGTACTTACGGAATGATAAAAAAATGGCAAGAAACTCCATGGACACTTTTAAATAATTTTGTTACATATAATTAGTTACATCAGTAAACGTAACATTTCTAGCCTGTTTAACAATCTCGTTGGCTGACTTTTAAGTATTGGCAGCGGTGGAAGTTATTTTAAATAAATAAAACACAGAACTAATAATATCATATATTTATTTCTAGTCATATAAAATATTTATCAGCCCTTAAAATATTTCCTACTCCACGCACGCGTTTAAAACATTACTCAAAATTAATAGTAAAATACTGCGATCAGCGAAAATTATGTAAAGTGAAAAGATATAAACGTTTTTTTCGGAAATGTTTTCACATTGAGACCGCAAATAGGAAAAAAAAACCTGTTAATAATGTGTAAATAAATGTGTAAATTACAACAAATTCATCATTACAAGTACAGCGTTTTAGATATGCAAAAACATAATGTAAATTCACACATTGATCGCGACAAAGCTGAAGCGAATTTACATCACTTTCATTTACAAACTTAAAACACTTTTTGAATTTACATTTACAAGTCGAGTAACTTTACTGTTAGAAATTATCGTCATACCGATTTTTACAGCAGCGTCAAAAAATATGATTTATGAACTTGTGACATTCATTTAGTCAAACGAAAGTTACTATATTTTGTCATTGGTCAAACATTACAATATTTTCATGTATTTTATTTTATTATATTATAAAATAAGTAGGAAACTCCCCCTTTCGTATGAAGGGTCTTATTCGTTAACGAATAAACAATAGTGTATCACAAAATAGGTATTAGGATTCAGACCTATTATTATAAACCAGAATTACTTTCTTGAAAAAGAATTTCTTCAAATTCGTAGCTTTACAACAATAGGTATGCACCCTTATAATAGCAAAACATATAACCCACCCCTACGTAACTAAACACGAAATAATATTCATTTCAACAAGAAAACAAAGAAATAAATACCAGTCCACCATATTGGATATTTACATGAACTATATTAAATAATAAACTAATTATTTTTAGCTGTCCCGATTGTTGGCTTAACTAAAACGAGTAATTTATCTCATTCTGTTATAAATAAAAGTAACTTTATTTTTTTACGAAACTTTCAAAATTTTATAACTTAAAAATATGTATATTAACTCCACAGAGTTATCAATATCGTTTACCTACATACAGTAGATCAACGCATAGACAGCTCGAAAATACTTAGCATTGGACATCTCCGTAGTTATAGACTGTGGTAAGACACAAAAACATAATTTTAAAATAAGCAACCCAAGCGTTTAACGCTAAATGTCAACAAAAAATACTTGCATACAAAAAAAATATATACTAAAAACTAACAAATCAAAGTTTTGTGCTAGAGGAATCATCATATACTTTTATGTTTAACATAACTGCACGCCGATATTCCCCGGAGGAGTCAGCAGACAACACCCACATTTCGCCAGTAATGTTGTTTTTTTTACACATGTCTGGGCATTTTTATTACACAATTGTGAATTTTGGATCATTCAATTTTCGTTCTTACACGATTATTACAAGTACTATTTTGGTCTGCAAAACGTTTTGGCAATGACTTATAAAGGATGACGTAACTATTAAATGTTATAGAACCTAGAAGGGCCCGCAAATCACGATTTACTATTTACCGAGAAACGAACTTTTTGGGAAGAAATTTCAGAACGCACGTTATACTTTGCACACTTGGTTGGTTACGTATCAAAGGCATGTTTGTATACTTGGTCACCACAAGTGAAGCGTGCGTCACTTCGTGAAATAAAAATACAATACCTGAACGTTAAAAAGACACATCGCACTTTAGCAAGACAGTGTCACACAGGACAATCGCGCGACGATGTCGCACGACTCAAAATGTTTGTAAATCTATTGGCGCGAACTTTAGTTCGTACGAACGCGTGATCAAACATATTGAATTGGAATAGGTGTCCTAATTGAAATTCGCGCGAATCGCGTCGGCGCAGCGGGGCACCGCGCCCTAACCTAATCCACGGTCGCCTGCTCGCGTCGTCAATTCGCGCGATGATCAATAGGACACCAGTTTTTGCCATCGCGCGTACACGCGATGGTCGCATTGCTTACTCGCGCGATGATCGCTCATTCGCGTTCTATTACGACGATGCCTTACGCTGACGTCGGTCGCGTATCAAGACGATGACTTTAAATGTACGTGCATGGTGTGGTGGCACCGACAGTCAGCGAGCGCTAGTTCATACCGGATGTTTTTTTTTTAAACGTCTTGAAAAAAATAGGGTAGGTATATGGAACGGAGTAGAAACCTATGGCATAGTTTTTGTTTTCAGAAATTGCATAAGCTTAAGCATAATCAGCCTATAACGTTCCCACTGCTGGGACACAGGCCTCTGTGAGAGGGACGGGCCTGTAATCCACCACGCGGGCCCAGTGCGGGTTGGTAGATGTCACATGTCTTCGTATTTTTGGTTCTAGGACATACCCGGTTTCCTCACGATGTTTTCCTTCACCGTTTTGAGAACAGTAGAAATTAAATACAAAAAGTAAAGTGCCTGTCTGTGTTCGAACTCACGACTTACAACTCTTAAGTCGGGGCCGATACCAATGGGTCACCACTGCACTCAAAAATTGAATTGGTCCAGAAAATACTTACACATTTAAAGTATACTTTACATAACAGAACAATAAAAGCAGTCATTTTGATAAAAAATAATAAACCGATTTAAACATTTCGAAATTTATGCACACGAGCCGCTCGCGCATCCTCTCCTGCCCGCTCTTTGTCTCTAAAGTAAGTTCAATACTTTCAGTCACCTACGATTAGTAACGGCGTGGCGTAGTGTTGTTTAACTTGCTAGTATTTCAAATGTGTAGAATTTATTGTTAGACCAATTTCTTTGTATGTTATTTAAAAAAAAAATCCTGAAGCTTCTACTCCGTTCACTTAATATACTTACCCAATAATATAAAACATGCTGGTCCTGCTCCATAGGACAATCTAGAGGCTAGACAAAATCATACTATTTGCTTATTGTATTGTATATTTGGTTATTTTTACTTTACTCACACACTGTATTATTCCAAGTTAATATTTTAGGAAAATCATATATTTTTACAATTGTTTGTAAATATGTGAGCACAATGTACCTATCACGTGATTAATATATATACCTTTGCTTTATTTTTAATTTTTTTGTACCAATAGTGGTATAGTATTTTTATTCTTGGTGCATCGTCTTCACATATAGAAATATAATTAATGTATACAACATATTGTAAAACATTTTAAAAGAGTAACGGTGGAGTTTCTTGCCACTTCTTCTCCATACGAAACTACTTTTTGGAAGTGGCGCCTAGAATCAGTTCTATTTTTAATGTAAATGTTGACGTTCAAAAGTGCCTTTTTATGGGCCTATTTGAAATAAATGCTTTGACTTTTGACTTTTTTTTTTGACCAATTTTTTTCAAGACTGTAAAAAATGTCATCCGGAATAAATGAACGTCTGTCAAGCACTAAATCCAGCTTTATACGGGCTGATGAAAAAACCTTCGTCTTTTTAAAACTCGATGTGTTATATTTACGACCGAGTATTGTCCACATTTGGTTTCTCGCATTTCACACAATTGTTATTTTTAAAAAAAACTAGTTTTACAGGAATGATAATCAAAATCTTTAAATAAAAAACCTATTTTACGTCTCTAAAAAGTAGGAAAAAACGCTGCATATACGGGTATCTAATTTGAATATTTAAAAACACGACTGAGTACAGTATATCTTGCGAAGTAAAAACAATTTTAGAACAATTCACCCAACATAGTTGAGGTAGGCAAATAAGGCAGATGATAATGCAATTTTAGAAATTGATACAAAACATATTATCATGCCTTAACATCCAAAGGACAATGCCTGAAACTCTATAGAACTTTGCCCCACTCAAATCAAGTCATTTACAAGCCTGCAATATGCAGCATCTTAAAGCTTATTTATTACTGATAACTATACATTTGTCCTAATGCCTGTAGAACTTGCGGTTTCTTTTAAAATCTTAAAACAATAATGATATTGATTATAGGTTAGGTGCAATTTATAATTGTTAAAAAAGCGATTTAAACAACATCTAGGTTACGCATTATCAAGATTATTATAATCGTAATTTGAGTTTTTGTTTTACGGGTATTTAAAACTTTTTTTGTTGTGTATCATGCGCAATAAGTAACGCAATAGTAAATTCAGGGGTTGAATTCCTTTTATTATTGATTTGTTATCGGCAAGTTCTACTGAAAAACAATGCATTATGAAAAGGTTCTTTAATCATTACAATTATTTTCATTAATTGACATTTCCTGTAAATAGCTGGGGCAGGATCTGGCAATGTCATTTGACCTTCAATATCTCTGTAACCAGAAGGTTTCCAGGGTTACAGAAAACGATTACAATGACTGGGATTACAAGCGATTCTCTGCTTTATATCCATTATAAAAATAATAGTAACGCAAGCAAAACTGTACATTGCATCTTTTTGGAAAAAAGTAATTGCTAAAAGATGTGGTTTAGAGTGGGTGCCGAAAACACAGTTTGTAGAATTTTTGTCCGTTTGTTTGGATGTATGTTCGAGATTAACACAAAAACGGATTTGGATGAAATTTGGCACACAGATAGTTTTACAGATAGGGTACCTACTTTTAATAGCGGTAATACGTTCCCTTGGGTTATTTAAGGACACCCACGCGGGCAGAGCCCCCTGCGTTGAAATTTTTCGCCAGTTATTTTGAAAAAAAAAAAAAAAGCCTTTCCATACATTTGACAGCGTAGGGTATTATTAAAAAAAAAATTGCTTGATTTTTATTGTTTTCTTTTTTGGGTATATTGGCGTGGCTAGCTTACATATGGCAGATAATTTAATAAGATATTCTGTGTCTCGAATTTTTTATAACTTTGCATACTTAATATCGTAACTGCCTCGTTGGTCTAGTGGTCGCAATCGCTACTGATGAGCATGAGGTCCTGGGTTCGATTCCCAGGTCGGGCAACGTGTTATTGGGTTTTTCTATCTGGAATTTCTCAGTAGCAGCCCGAAGTCTGGATTTGTGCCCGGTAGATGGCAATAGGCTCGCCCCCTATTACATGGGACTTAAACATAACTGGCGAAATGTGGGTGTACTATATGTACACCTCTGCCCAACCCTTCGGGGAAACAAGGCGTGATGTTATGTTATATTGTATAGATTCAAGATTTTTCTAACTGAACAGACAGCTGTGCTGCTGGGGAGTTTGTTGCGTCACTTCTTGTTCCCAGCTAGGAAATAGTGAAGGGCGGCCGTGCCGGGGGACTGTCGTCATTTTGACGTTCGAAAAGTGCTGATTCTCAGACTAATTTGACTAAATGACTTTTGATTTGATTTGATTGCACTGTGATAGGAAACAGCAATTTGTTTTTTTTAATAACCGACGAATACTTTCTACACAGGTGGGTCCAGAATCGTGTACTAAAGTCATGGTAACAAGATGGGCGTCAATGTGCCTGCCACCTTGTACCGAGCGAAGTGCAAAGGTTTCTTCTATTCTTAAGTTCACCAATGGTAGTTTTATCAATGTCTATCCCCGCGTCCTATTTAACCGCGAACACGCGATCGTTCGCCTTTTGTTCGGAAAACCGGAAAGCGCCCTCTGTCTGCGCGAACATGCGTTTAGGTTCACCTAACAAAATGTGACTTTTGCTTTTAAATAGATCGCGGCCTTGCAACATTTTTTTTTGCTTCTTTGCCGGCCACAGATATAATAAACAACGAACGATATTTGCGTAATATGCTTACAATCACAATTTGAATCATTTTGAAGGATATTGCTAATCCATTACTTCATATGTTCGAAACATTTGTCTGCTCAACAAGGCAAATGACGCAATGAATGTTGTTGAACTTTGTGTCACGCAACTACCCCGCAGAAAAGGCAAAAAGAAATTATAAAAAATCTATCTAACATCATTGCATTAAAAGTCTTTGCAAAACTATAAACAACCATATACATGCAATATTATATAATGACACTATAACATCTAACAATAATAGTGTAAAAGAATTGAACAGGAATATGAACATCTTTTACCGCTTCGGGCTCAGAAACCCAGTAACTGGGTAGCACGGTACCCCTTGGTAAGACTGGTTGTCATACCTTCGGGTTTCTGTCGACCCGTAACGACTGTCAAAGATCTACGAATGACAGCCGGGACCAACGGCTTTACATGCTTTCCGAGGCACGGAAGGGACTCGACATGTCACACACATTACACTATTAAATTGTTAGAAATGATAAAATATTGAAAAACGGTTTCCGATATCAATATCGACTGAACAATACGATATAATAATAGGTATTATAAATATGATTTTATCATCCGTTAAATATCAAACTTGCCTCTTGTTCCTGTTATTATTTGTGTGTTTTAATTGCCTTTCAACGTCCATAACATCACGACTGTAATCACAGAAGGGTGAGACAGAATAGGAAGTATAGACAAAATGGCAGATTTATTTTATTCATCTGTTTCTGTCTATTCTTCCGTCGACAAAACTCCGTTTCTATGGTGGTCATGTTACACGTGCATGTGGTGGATTTTCAAAAGAGTGTTCTCATTATAAAAAAGTGCTCTCGTTATAAAAGAGTGCTCTCGTTATAAAAGGAACTCAAAAGCAAAATTTCATGCTTCGAAACCCGCGATTTAGGTCGTGCGTCTTCTGTCGGTGAATTTTAGGTGTTTATTGAAGACCAGCTGACCCGGTGAATTTCGTAACGCCTCAGAATATTATCTTAATTATTTATTTTTATTCTGCTATTCGGGGCAAAGACAAATCAAAGATCATAAAAATCTGTCCAGCCGTTCCTGAGTTATAAATGGTATAACTAAACCGATTTGTTTTAAATTTATTGAGGATAAGGCCTCGCCTTACATGCACGAGTTTGTGGGTTCAAATCCGAGCAAGTACCAATGTATACAATTCATATGTACTTTTTAATTAATCTTGGCAATTACTGAAATCGTTGTAGGAAAAACTTCGTGAAGAAACCTGGCCTATCTAGACACTACACTATATAGGGTGACTGGTAATTAGTGACTGACACTTAAACACATGATTGTACTCATTATAACGAACAACTTTCCCAAAGAAACAATTTTTTTAATGACTTAGCGGATGACCCCAATCACCCCAATAGAATATTGAGTTAGTACCTAACAAGAATAACACCATTCGCTGTGATTTTATTAAGTGACCAATCCCTATTTACAAACACAATTAATCAATCCACTTTTACCGTGCATTTTTCTCTTTATACTGCCTCGTTGGTCTAGTGGTTGCAATCGCTACTGTCCTGGGTTCGATTCCCAGGTCGGGCAATGTGTTATTGGGTTTTTCTATCTGGAATTTCTCAGAAGCAGCCCGGAGTACGGATTCGTGCTCGGTTGATGGCAATAGGCTCGCCCCCTATTACATGGGACTTAAACCTAAATGGCGAAATGTGGGTGTACAGGTACACCTCTGCCCAACCCTTCGGGGAAACAAAGCGTTATGTATGTATGTGTAAATTTATCGACCGCACGAAACACTCGCGCGCAATTAGCTGTGAGTCGCTTGACCCCGTCCGGTAACATAATCATGTAGGTACTACCGTACAACACGCGGCAAAAAAAAAATTTGCTTTGGGAAAGTTGTTTGTTATCATGAGTACAATCTTGTGTTTAAGTATCGGTCACTAATTACCAGTCACCCTATAAATCTGTTTGTGCAGAATAAACAAATTTTCTTTCTTTCTTACACTAATAATAAAGCCGAAGAGTTTGTTTGAACGCGCTAATCTCAGGAACTACCAATAGGATTTGAAAAATTCTTTTTGTATTTGAAAGCCGAATTCTTGAGGAAGGTTCTAGGCTATTTATCTTCACGCTACGACCGCGGGACACAGCTTAGTTAATTTAAATCTGAACCCGTCTTGAGCAAGCGTGGTGATCAATGCTCGTGCCTTCTCTGTATGAGAAGAGGTCATTGCCCTGCAGTGGAACAAAAACTGGCTGGTATTTTTAGGACGGCAGTAAGAGAAATTAAAACACACACATACAGTAACTAGTGTCGGCGAGGCGGCAACGCAATTTGAGCCGAATAACAAGGCGGGTAGGGTGGATTGTCGCTCATCTGTCGGCGGCGCCTGCCTCCGGGTTCTGCTTGCGACGATGGTTGTGGTTCTTATTGTCGAGGTGTAGCAGGCAGCCCACGGCGCCGAAGTAGCTGGGGACAGGAGAAAAAAAAGGAAATCAGATACTGTGGGTACTTTTCTTTATCTTTTTCAATACTGTTTAGTTTATACCAGAAAGGTGTGGGATTTAAGAGTGTGGTACAGACCATAACTGTGAAATTTTCTCCTTGGTACCAATATTGTTATTCAGATTTCTGAGGATGAACTCTCGGCGTTAAGCAGACGAGTATGCCCATCTCAAGATACACCCATCTATACTCATCTCTTCTGCGGAGTTTCGCTAGCTAATCCATACTTAATAACATAAATTCGAAAGCGACCTGCTTGTCATCATTTCACGCCTAAACCACTGAACGGATTACGGAAAACAAATGGCAAGGAGATAGCTGGCATCGTGTGGAAGGACAAAGGCTACTTTTTGTCCCATGGGCTTAGTTCCGACATGAACGCGGGCGAAAACGCGGACAGAAGTTAGTGCTTTATAAATTACAATCGGATTGGAAGAAGTGACGCAACAAAGTCCCCAGCAACACAACTTTGTTTGTTTAGTTGTTCAAACTGATGAATCTTCAAATTAATAAGTATGTCAAATGTCTGCTTACCCCTCGTGCTCCAAGAAGAGCGCCTTGAGAGCCCCCCGCGACCAATAGGACATCGCGTAAGATAACAGCTTCATTGATAGCGGGTTCACTCTCAAGAAGTTACCGCAGAATACTACCTGTGAATAAAAGAAAAACAAACATTACTTTCAAAAGATAACATAACATCACGCCTTGTTTCCCCGAAGGGTTGGGCAGAGGTGTACCTATAGTACACCCACATTTCGCCAGTTATGCTTAAGTCCCATGTAATAGGGGGCGAGCCTATTGCCATCTACCGGGCACAAATCCAATCTCCGGGCTGCTACTGAGAAATTCCAAACAGAAAAACTCAATGAAAAGATGTCAATTAAAAAGGCAGTTGGAACAGACTAGATCACTGTTTGGAATAGAAGAAATGTTGTTTGTGAAATGTGAACAGAGGTGGCACCACGGAATAGAAAAAACAAGTGGAAGTGCCCACTCAGATATCAGGCGCGTGTCACAATTATGTGGAAAACATGTAAAATAATAACAACCTTCGTCCGTTGTAATAAGATTTAATTTTATAAGAACAACAAAACACGCGGGTTTAATGACGGGCACTTCCACTTGTTTTTTTATATTCTGTGGGTGGCCCAGTGGTAACGGTCGCGACTTACGAGCGTCGTACGTTCGAACTTGACGGGAGCTTAATTTTGTGTGAACTATTTCATAACCACTACTCACAAAACGGTAAACCGGCAATTAATAACACCAAAAATAAAAATTCGTTTCCTCGATGATGGGTCTTTTAACACCCTATGTGGTGCAATTGCGATTATGTTTTTTTTTTTACTCTAAAAATATGTGGACAGTATTTAAAAAAATTGTAAAACTTATTAAATTGCCAAGTTTTAACAGCATTATCGTAGAAGTGACGTCACGACTTTGTTACTTCATACTAGCGCCATTCATTATCCGTACCGCGCGACAAGGACGGGAATAATCCTCTCCCAAAACTTTTAAAGCGTATAGCTTCTTCATTGATATTTAACTGATTATTTCATTTTTACTATGCTTTCTTTGAAATAACATTATTTTTTCGAACATTTTTAATATTAGTCATCATCCCCATGATGCGGAAAACATCTAAAATAATAACAACCTTCGTCCGTTGTAATAAGACTTAATGTATGAACAACAAATTCAACTTTGACGAAAAGCTTGTTTGTTGTTCATTCAAAATGAAGACTTATTATTACAACTGACGAATTGTTATTAATTTATACATATTTTCCGCATAATTGTGACACACACGCGGATTAACTGACGAGCACTTCCACTTGTTTTATCTATTCCGCACAGTCCCCGCCTGCTGCAGTACGCGGCCGCACCGCCCGCCCACACTCACCCGCTCCATGTGCTCGTTAGAAGCACACAGCCTAGCGATGGAGCCGATGTTGTTGGTGATGGTGACGACGGTGGCGCGCGCGAGGTCGGCGCGGGACACCTTCGCGCGACGCTCTGCTGAACACATCTGCCCGAAGCTGTGGGAAACAACACTCATTCATTGCGCTATCTACAAATATCACGAAACGGCTGATAACACCACCACCACACAACCTTAAAAACAACTTTTGTCGACGGAAAAATAAACAAAATGACAGAGGAACAAGAAAAAACTGTAATTTGTCTATTTTATCTGTCGTGTTGTCTACTCTGCCGTCGATAAAAGTTGGCCATGATACGCTTGCAGAGGCCCTAGTGTGGGATACATTTTACCATCTCGACTTTACGAATCGACCGCGTTCTGCGCTCCGATTGGCCCTTGGCAATAGGAGCGCAACTTCAGATTGGTGAAGCCAATCAGAGTCGTGGAGCGCCGAACGCGGTCGTAAAGTCGAAATGGTTAAAAGAATCTCACACTATGACTTCTGAGGAATTGTGAGTGAAAATTACGATGAGATATTACAAATATCCTTAGTGTTTTGAATGTATATTTTATTAAAAAAAATAATTGTAAAGGAGATAAAAAAAATGCATGAAAATTATGTGAAATTTCAAAATAAATGCTTCCGTCATAAATTCATAAATATTATAGTAAGATTTACAAATATAAACTAACCACAGAACGTCACCTGCTACGATCCTTACATAATCCTTTTGCCTCGTTTACGTTCATACATCTGGCCATACACGAGCGCCGGTTGCGAGTACTACGCACCTGACCTTTCTGAAGAACATCACCAATAAGGTCACTTTATATCCTCCTAGGGCGTCCCCTCCCGGCGTCTCCACTCACATCTGACTTTTAAATACCTTTTGTTAGTCTTCTTTCACTCATGCTCTCACAAATAAATAACATAAATCATGTACCTGCTAGCCACCAGGTCCCCCGGCAGCTTGAACCGCGCAATTACTTCAACCAGGTTTCAGGCTGGCTAAAGTAGACTCATCTTTCATGGGGTACTGTTTAAGATGTTACAATAAAATACCTCCCCACATACATCAACTGAATGAAACTAAATTTAAATCTTGTATAAAACGCACACTATGCAGCCGAGCATATTATAAGTTAGGGGATTACATTGCTGATAAAAATGCTTGGCTAATCGCTGGTCCTGCTCCTCAAGGACGCATCAACTAATTGATTAGCATTTGAAAATACTGTTGGAGCTGCTGAAGATTAAAAACAAGAATCTTTGCATTGTATAAACTCAATTTTTTTGTACTGTATAATTGCTATATGCCATATTATGTGAGCACTATGTACATGCTTTAAAGCTACCATTTACAGGGTACGTCTTTCATTGACTTGAATGTGTCCTGGCGGCTGAGAGTATGTCATGCTCACTTTAATGTTTCGCTGATGGTGGCGCGTATGTTGGATCATTTAGCTCCCTTCAAAATGGTTGAGTTGAATGGTGCTAATCCATGCGTCATGTTCGTGAACGGGCGCCGTCAGTTGAGACTGGTCATCTCTTAGCTGCCACGGCGTATTTTTATTAAATTTTATTTTCGAATTGTTTTCATATTTAAATAACGGACGCTTTTAACGTTCTGCATCGTTCTCACATGCATAATTTCAACATGAATGATGTAACCAATCTATTGTAAACATAATTTGATTTAAAAGAGTGTCCGTGGAGTTTCTTGCCCGTTCTTCTCCATAGGTACCTACTACGCTTTGGAATGGGGTGGCTGGTAGCTGATGGATTGGAGTTGCAGAAAATCGAGTTTTATGGCGTGGTTTTGTGGCTTTGCACCATACAGTGCAAAATCCACTACACCAATATTATTTTTATTGGTTAGACTGTCCGGAGTCTGGATTTGTGCCCGGTTGATAGCAATAGGCTCGCCCCCTATTACATGGGACTTAACGTAACTGGCTAAATGTGGGTGGACTCAAACTCAAACTCAAAGCATTTATTTCAAATAAACCAATTACAGGCACTTTTGAATTGTCAAGGTGTCGGTCAATCAGAAAGATGCAGCTAGTTGCCCATTCCAAAGCGTAGTAGGTACTTACGGAGAAAAAAGGGCAAGAAACTCCATGGACACTTTTAAATAATTTTGTTACATATAATTAGTTACATCAGTAAACGTAACATTTCTAGCCTGTTTAACAATCTCGTTGGCTGACTTTTAAGTATTGGCAGCGGTGGAAGTTATTTTAAATAAATAAAACACAGAACTAATAATATCATATATTTATTTCTAGTCATATAAAATATTTATCAGCCCTTAAAATATTTCCTACTCCACGCACGCGTTTAAAACATTACTCAAAATTAATAGTAAAATACTGCGATCAGCGAAAATTGTGTAAAGTGAAAATATATAAACGTTTTTTTTTCGGAAATGTTTTCACATTGAGACCGCAAATAGGAAAAAAAAACCTGATTCTCTGGTCTATAAATTACAACAAATGCATCATTACAAGTACAGCGTTTTAGATATGCAAAAACATAATGTAAATTCACACATTGATCGCGACAAAGCTGAAGCGAATTTACATCACTTTCATTTACAAACTTAAAACACTTTTTGAATTTACATTTACAAGTCGAGTAACTTTACTGTTAGAAATTATCGTCATACCGATTTTTACAGCAGCGTCAAAAAATATGATTTATGAACTTGTGACATTCATTTAGTCAAACGAAACTTACTATATTTTGTCATTGGTCAAAAATTACAATATTTTCATGTATTTTATTTTATTATATTATAAAATAAGTAGGAAACTCCCCCTTTCGTATGAAGGGTCTTATTCGTTAACGAATAAACAATAGTGTATCACAAAATAGGTATTAGGATTCAGACCTATTATTATAAACCAGCACCCTAATTGCGTAACACATTTTCGTAAACGATTACGACTAATCTGTTTGATTTTGACGGTTCAAGAACATTCATTGCGTTCTATATATTGTTGAGCAGAATTTTTATCGAACTTAAGAAGAAATGGATTAGCAATCTGTTTCAAAACGATTCAGATTCCGATTGATTGTGTATTACGCAATTAGGGTGCAGAATTACTTTCTTGAAAAAGAATTTCTTCAAATTCGTAGCTTTACAACAATAGGTATGCACCCTTATAATAGCAAAACATATAACCCACCCCTGCGTAACTAAACACGAAATAATATTCATTTCAACATTGAAAACAAAGAAATAAATACCTGTCCACCATATTGGATATTTACATGAACTATATTAAATAATATTCTAATTATTTTTAGCTGTCCCGATTGTTGGCTTAACTAAAACGAGTAATTTATCTCATTCTGTTATAAATAAAAGTAACTTTATTTTTTTACGAAACTTTCAAAATTTTATAACTTAAAAATATGTATATAAACTCCACAGAGTTATCAATATCGTTTACCTACATACAGTAGATCAACGCATAGACAGCTCGAAAATACTTAGCATTGGACATCTCCGTAGTTATAGACTGTGGTAAGACACAAAAACATAATTTTAAAATAAGCAACCCAAGCGTTTAACGCTAAATGTCAACAAAAAATACTTGCATACAAAAAAAAACTACTAAAAACTAACATATCAAAGTTTTGTGCTAGAGGAATCATCATATACTTTTATGTTTAACATAACTTCACGCCGATATTCCCCGGAGGAGTCAGCAGACAACACCCACATTTCGCCAGTAATGTTGTTTTTTTTACACATGTCTGGGCATTTTTATTACACAATTGTGAATTTTGGATCATGGAATTTTCGTTCTTACACGATTATTACAAGTACTATTTTGGTCTGCAAAACGTTTTGGCAATGACTTATAAAGGATGACGTAACTATTAAATGCTAAAGAACCTAGAAGGGCCCGCAAATCACGATTTACTATTTATCGAGAAACGAACTTTTTGGGAAGAAATTTCATAACGCACGTTATACTTTGCACACTCGGTTGGTTACGTATCAAAGGCATGTTTGTATACTTGGTCACCACAAGTAAAGCGCGCGTCACTTCGTGAAATAAAAATACAATACCTGAACGTTAAAAAGACACATCGCACTTGAGCAAGACAGTGTCACACAGGACAATCGCGCGACGATGTCGCATGACTCAAAATGTTTGTAAATCTATTCGCGCGAACTTAGTTCGTACGGACGCGTGATCAAACATATTGAATTGGAATAGGTGTATTAATTGAAATTCGCGCGAATCCCGTCGGCGCAGCGGGGCACCGCGCCCTAATCCACGGTCGCTTGCTCGCGTCGTCAGTTCGCGCGATGATCAATAGGACACCAGTTTTTACCATCGCGCGTACACGCGATGGTCGCATTGCTTACTCGCGCGATGATCGCTTACTCGCGCGATGATCGCTCATTCGCGTTCTATTAGGACGATGCCTTACGCTGACGTCGGTCGCTTATCAAGACGATGACTTTAAATGTACGTGCATGGTGTGGTGGCACCGACAGTCAGCGAGCGCTAGTTCATACCGGATGTTTTTTTTTAAACGTCTTGAAAAAAATAGGGTAGGTATATGGAACGGAGTAGAAACCTATGGCATAGTTTTTCTTTCTTCAGAAATTGCATAAGCTTATGCATAATCAGCCTATAACGTTCCCACTGCTGGGACACAGGCCTCTGTGAGAGGGACGGGCCTGTAATCCACCACGCGGGCCCAGTGCGGGTTGGTAGATGTCACATGTCTTCGTATTTTTGGTTCTAGGACATACCCGGTTTCCTCACGATGTTTTCCTTCACCGTTTTGAGAACAGTAGAAATTAAATACAAAAAGTAAAGTGCCTGTCTGTGTTCGAACTCACGACTTACAACTCTTAAGTCGGGGCCGATACCAATGGGTCACCACTGCTCTCAGAAATTGAAATTGGTCCAGAAAATACTTACACATTTAAAGTATACTTTAGATACTAGAACAATAAAAGCAGTCATTTTGATAAAAAATAATAAATCGATTTAAAAATTTAAGCGCACGCTTCAATACTTTCAGTCACCTACGATTAGTAACGGCGTGGCGTAGTGTTGTTTAACTTGCTAGTATTTCAAATGTGTAGAATTTATTGTTGCCAATTTCTTTGTATGTTATTTAAAAAAAAAAATCCTGAAGCTTCTACTCCGTTCACTTAATATACTTACCCAATTTTTTTCAAGACTGTAAAAAATGTCATCCGGTATAAATGAACGTCTGTCAAGCACTAAATCCAGCTTTATAGGGGCTGATGAAAAACCTTCGTCTTTTTAAAACTCGATGTGTTATATTTACGACCGAGTATTGTACACATTTGGTTTCTCGCATTTCAAACCAGCCAAACGGCACCGTTAAATTGTTGTTTAAAAAAAAAACTAGCTTTACAGGAATGATAATCAAAATCTTTAAATAAAAAACCTATTTTACGTCTCTAAAAAGTAGGAAAAAACGCTGCATATACGGGTATCTAATTTGAATATTTAAAAACACGACTGAGTACAGTATATCTTGCGAAGTAAAAACAATTTTAGAACAATTCACCCAACATAGTTGAGGTCGGCAAATAAGGCAGATGATAATGCAATTTTAGAAATTGATACAAAACATATTATCATGCCTTAACATAAAAAGGACAATGCCTGAAACTCAATAGAACTTTGCCCCACTCAAATCAAGTCATTTACAAGCCTGCAATATGCAGCATCTTAAAGCTTATTTATTACTGTTAACTAAACATTTGTCCTAATGCCTGTAGAACTTGCGGTTTCTGTTAAAATCTTAAAACAATAATGATATTGATTATAGGTTAGGTGCAATTTATAATAGTTAAAAAGCGATTTAAACAACATCTAGGTTACGCATTATCAAGATTATTATAATCGTAATTTGAGTTTTTGTTTTACGGGTATTTAAAACTTTTTTTGTTGTGTATCATGCGCAATAAGTAACGCAATAGTAAATTCAGGGGTGAATTCCTTTTATTATTGATTTGTAATCGGCAAGTTCTACTGAAAAACAATGCATTATGAAAAGGTTCTTTAATCATTACAATTATTTTCATTAATTGACATTTCCTGTAAATAGCTGGGGCAGGATCTGGCAATGTCATTTGACCTTCAATATCTCTGTAACCAGAAGGTTTCCAGGGTTACAGAAAACGATTACAATGACTGGGATTACAAGCGATTCTCTGCTTTATATCCATTATAAAAATAATAGTAACGCAAGCAAAACTGTACATTGCATCTTTTTGGAAAAAAGTAATTGCTAAAAGATGTGGTTTAGAGTGGGTGCCGAAAACACAGTTTGTAGAATTTTTGTCCGTTTGTTTGGATGTATGTTCGAGATTAACACAAAGACGGATTTGGATGAAATTTGGCACACAGATAGTTTAACACATAGGGTACTTTTAATAGCGGTAATACGTTCCCTTGGGTTATTTAAGGACACCCACGCGGGCAGAGCCCCCTGCGTTGAAATTTTTCGCCAGTTATTTTGAAAAAAAAAAATATGCCTTTCCATACATTTGACAGCGTAGGGTATTATAAAAAAAAATTGCTTGATTTTTATTGTTTTCTTTTTTGGGTATATTGGCGTGGCTAGCTTACATATGGCAGATAATTTAATATGATGTTCTGTGTTTGGAAATTTGTATTACTTGGCATACCTATTATTGTATAGATTCAAGATTTTTCTAACTGAACAGACAGCTGTGCTGCTGGGGAGTTTGTTGCGTCACTTCTTGTTCCCAGCTGGAAATGGTGAAGGTCGGCGTGCCGGGGGACTGTCGTCATTTTGACGTTCAGACTAATTTGAATAAATGACTTTTGATTTGATTTGATTGCACTGTGATAGGAAACAGCAATTTGTT
This sequence comes from Dasypolia templi, assembly GCA_963555695.1. Taxonomy (NCBI): domain Eukaryota; kingdom Metazoa; phylum Arthropoda; class Insecta; order Lepidoptera; family Noctuidae; genus Dasypolia; species Dasypolia templi. Next base: position 3,458,512 of record OY743166.1, read on the forward strand.
TTTTTTAATAACCGACGAATACTTTCTACACAGGTGGGTCCAGAATCGTGTACTAAAGTCATGGTATCAGGTTGGGAGTTAATGTGCCTGCCACCTTGTACCGAGCGAAGTGCAAAGGTTTCTTCTATTCTTAAGTTCACCAATGGTAGTTTTATCAATGTCTATCCCCGCGTCCTATTTAACCGCGAACACGCGATCGTTCGCCTTTTGTTCGGAAAACCGGAAAGCGCCCTCTGTCTGCGCGAACATGCGTTTAGGTTCACCTAACAAAATGTGACTTTTGCTTTTAAATAGATCGCGGCCTTGCAACATTTTTTTTTTTTTTCTTTGCCGGCCACAGATATAATAAACAACGAACGATATTTGCGTAATATGCTTACAATCACAATTTGAATCATTTTGAAGGATATTGCTAATCCATTACTTCATATGTTCGAAACATTTGTCTGCTCAACAAGGCAAATGACGCAATGAATGTTGTTGAACTTTGTGTCACGCAACTACCCCGCTGAAAAGGCAAAAAGAAATTACAAAAAATCTTTCTAACATCATTCCATTAAAAGTCTTTGCAAAACTATAAACAACCATATACATGCCATATTATATAATGATACTATAACATCTAACAATAATAGTGTAAAAGAATTGAACAGGAATATGAACATCTTTTACCGCTTCGGGCTCAGAAACCCAGTTACTGGGTAGCACGGTACCCCTTGGTAAGACTGGTTGTCATACCTTCGGGTTTCTGTCGACCCGTAACGACTGTCAAAGATCTACGAATGACAGCCGGGACCAAAGGCTTTACATGCTTTCCGAGGCATGGAAGGGACTCGACATGTCACACACATTACACTATTAAATTGTTAGAAATGATAAAATATTGAAAAAACGGTTTCCGATATCAATATCGACTGAACAATACGATACTAATAGGTATTATAAATATGATTTTATCATCCGTTAAATATCAAACTTGCCTCTTGTTCCTGTTATTATTTGTGTGTTTTAATTGCCTTTCAACGTCCATAACATCACGACTGTAATCACCGAAGGGTGAGACAGAATAGGAAGTATAGACAAAATGGCAGATTTATTTTATTCATCTGTTTCTGTCTATTCTTCCGTCGACAAAACTCCGTTTCTATGGTGGTCATATTACCCGCGCATGTGGTGGATTTTCAAAAGAGTGCTCTCATTATAAAAAAAGTGCTCTCGTTATAAAAGGAACTCTTATGCAAAATTTCATGCTTCGAAACCCGCGATTTAGGTCGTGCGTCTTCTGTCGGTGAATTTTAGGTGTTTATTGAAGACCAGCTGACCCGGTGAATTTCGTAACGCCTCAGAATATTATCTTAATTATTTATTTTTATTCTGCTATTCGGGGCAAAGACAAATCAAAGATCATAAAAATCTGTCTAGCCGTTCCTGAGTTATAAATGGTATAACTAAACCGAATTTGTTTTAAATTTATTGAGGATAAGGCCTCGCCTTACATGCACGAGTTTGTGGGTTCAAATCCGAGCAAGTACCAATGTGACGTTTACAATTCATATGTACTTTCTAATTAATCTTGGCAATTACTGACATTGTTGTAGGAAAAACTTCGTGAAGAAACCTGGCCTATCTATACACTACACTATAGAGGGTGACTGGTAATTAGTGACTGACACTTAAACACATGATTGTACTCATCATAACGAACAACTTTCCCAAAGAAACAATTTTTTTAAATTACTTAGCGGATCACCTCAATCACCCCAATAGAATATTGAGTTAGTACCTAACAAGAATAACACCATTCGCTGTGATTTTATTAAGTGACCAATCCCTATTTACAAACACAATTAATCAATCCACTTTTACCATGCATTTTTCTCTTTATACTGCCTCGTTGGTCTAGTGGTTGCAATCGCTACTGTCCTGGGTTCGATTCCCAGGTCGGGCAATGTGTTATTGGGTTTTTCTATCTGGAATTTCTCAGAAGCAGCCCGGAGAATGGATTCGTGCTCGGTCGATGGCAATAGGCTCGCCCCCTATTACATGGGACTTAAACCTAAGTGGCGAAGTGTGGGTGTACAGGTACACCTCTGCCCAACTCTTCGGGGAAACAAGGCGTGATGTATGTATGTGTAAATTTATCGACCGCACGAAACACTCGCGCGCAATTAGCTGTGAATCGCTTGACCCCGTCCGGTAACATGTTCATGTAGGTACTAACTACCGTAAAACACGCGGCAAAAAAAAAATTGCTTTGGGAAAGTTGTTTGTTATCATGAGTACAATCTTGTGTTTAAGTATCGGTCACTAATTACCAGTCACCCTATAAATCTGTTTGTGCAGAATAAACAAATTTTCTTTCTTTCTTACACTAATAATAAAGCCGAAGAGTTTGTTTGAACGCGCTAATCTCAGGAACTACCAATAGGATTTGAAATATTCTTTTTGTATTTGAAAGCCGAATTCTTGAGGAATGTTCTAGGCTATTTATCATCACTCTACGACCGCGGGACACAGCTTAGTTAATTTAAATCTGAACCCGTCTTGAGCAAGCGTGGTGATCAATGCTCGTGCCTTCTCTGTGTGAGAAGAGGCCTTTGCCCTGCAGTGGAACAAAAACTGGCTGGTAATTTTAGGACGGCATTAAGAGAAATTAAAACACACACATACAGTAACTAGTGTCGGCGAGGCGGCAACGCAATTTGAGCCGAATAACAAGGCGGGTAGGGTGGATTGTCGCTCATCTGTCGGCGGCGCCTGCCTCCGGGTTCTGCTTGCGACGATGGTTGTGGTTCTTATTGTCGAGGTGTAGCAGGCAGCCCACGGCGCCGAAGTAGCTGGGGACAGGAGAAAAAAAAGGAAATAAGATACTGTGGGTACTTTTCTTTATCTTTTTCAATACTGTTTAGTTTATACCAGAAAGGTGTGGGATTTAAGAGTGTGGTACAGACCATAACTGTGAAATTTTCTCCTTGGTACCAATATTGTTATTCAGATTTCTGAGGATGAACTCTCGGCGTTAAGCAGACGAGTATGCCCATCTCAAGATACACCCATCTATACTCATCTCTTCTGCGGAGTTTCGCTAGCTAATCCATACTTAATAACATAAATTCGAAAGCGACCTGCTTGTCATCATTTCACGCCTAAACCACTGAACGGATTACGGAAAACAAATGGCAAGGAGATAGCTGGCATCGTGTGGAAGGACAAAGGCTACTTTTTGTCCCATGGGCTTAGTTCCGACATGAACGCGGGCGAAAACGCGGACAGAAGTTAGTGCTTTATAAATTACAATCGGATTGGAAGAAGTGACGCAACAAAGTCCCCAGCAACACAACTTTGTTTGTTTAGTTGTTCAAACTGATGAATCTTCAAATTAATAAGTATGTCAAATGTCTGCTTACCCCTCGTGCTCCAAGAAGAGCGCCTTGAGAGCCCCCCGCGACCAATAGGACATCGCGTAAGATAACAGCTTCATTGATAGCGGGTTCACTCTCAAGAAGTTACCGCAGAATACTACCTGTGAATAAAAGAAAAACAAACATTACTTTCAAAAGATAACATAACATCACGCCTTGTTTCCCCGAAGGGTTGGGCAGAGGTGTACCTATAGTACACCCACATTTCGCCAGTTATGCTTAAGTCCCATGTAATAGGGGGCGAGCCTATTGCCATCTACCGGGCACAAATCCAATCTCCGGGCTGCTACTGAGAAATTCCAAACAGAAAAACTCAATGAAAAGATGTCAATTAAAAAGGCAGTTGGAACAGACTAGATCACTGTTTGGAATAGAAGAAATGTTGTTTGTGAAATGTGAACAGAGGTGGCACCACGGAATAGAAAAAACAAGTGGAAGTGCCCACTCAGATATCAGGCGCGTGTCACAATTATGTGGAAAACATGTAAAATAATAACAACCTTCGTCCGTTGTAATAAGATTTAATTTTATAAGAACAACAAAACACGCGGGTTTAATGACGGGCACTTCCACTTGTTTTTTTATATTCTGTGGGTGGCCCAGTGGTAACGGTCGCGACTTACGAGCGTCGTACGTTCGAACTTGACGGGAGCTTAATTTTGTGTGAACTATTTCATAACCACTACTCACAAAACGGTAAACCGGCAATTAATAACACCAAAAATAAAAATTCGTTTCCTCGATGATGGGTCTTTTAACACCCTATGTGGTGCAATTGCGATTATGTTTTTTTTTTTACTCTAAAAATATGTGGACAGTATTTAAAAAAATTGTAAAACTTATTAAATTGCCAAGTTTTAACAGCATTATCGTAGAAGTGACGTCACGACTTTGTTACTTCATACTAGCGCCATTCATTATCCGTACCGCGCGACAAGGACGGGAATAATCCTCTCCCAAAACTTTTAAAGCGTATAGCTTCTTCATTGATATTTAACTGATTATTTCATTTTTACTATGCTTTCTTTGAAATAACATTATTTTTTCGAACATTTTTAATATTAGTCATCATCCCCATGATGCGGAAAACATCTAAAATAATAACAACCTTCGTCCGTTGTAATAAGACTTAATGTATGAACAACAAATTCAACTTTGACGAAAAGCTTGTTTGTTGTTCATTCAAAATGAAGACTTATTATTACAACTGACGAATTGTTATTAATTTATACATATTTTCCGCATAATTGTGACACACACGCGGATTAACTGACGAGCACTTCCACTTGTTTTATCTATTCCGCACAGTCCCCGCCTGCTGCAGTACGCGGCCGCACCGCCCGCCCACACTCACCCGCTCCATGTGCTCGTTAGAAGCACACAGCCTAGCGATGGAGCCGATGTTGTTGGTGATGGTGACGACGGTGGCGCGCGCGAGGTCGGCGCGGGACACCTTCGCGCGACGCTCTGCTGAACACATCTGCCCGAAGCTGTGGGAAACAACACTCATTCATTGCGCTATCTACAAATATCACGAAACGGCTGATAACACCACCACCACACAACCTTAAAAACAACTTTTGTCGACGGAAAAATAAACAAAATGACAGAGGAACAAGAAAAAACTGTAATTTGTCTATTTTATCTGTCGTGTTGTCTACTCTGCCGTCGATAAAAGTTGGCCATGATACGCTTGCAGAGGCCCTAGTGTGGGATACATTTTACCATCTCGACTTTACGAATCGACCGCGTTCTGCGCTCCGATTGGCCCTTGGCAATAGGAGCGCAACTTCAGATTGGTGAAGCCAATCAGAGTCGTGGAGCGCCGAACGCGGTCGTAAAGTCGAAATGGTTAAAAGAATCTCACACTATGACTTCTGAGGAATTGTGAGTGAAAATTACGATGAGATATTACAAATATCCTTAGTGTTTTGAATGTATATTTTATTAAAAAAAATAATTGTAAAGGAGATAAAAAAAATGCATGAAAATTATGTGAAATTTCAAAATAAATGCTTCCGTCATAAATTCATAAATATTATAGTAAGATTTACAAATATAAACTAACCACAGAACGTCACCTGCTACGATCCTTACATAATCCTTTTGCCTCGTTTACGTTCATACATCTGGCCATACACGAGCGCCGGTTGCGAGTACTACGCACCTGACCTTTCTGAAGAACATCACCAATAAGGTCACTTTATATCCTCCTAGGGCGTCCCCTCCCGGCGTCTCCACTCACATCTGACTTTTAAATACCTTTTGTTAGTCTTCTTTCACTCATGCTCTCACAAATAAATAACATAAATCATGTACCTGCTAGCCACCAGGTCCCCCGGCAGCTTGAACCGCGCAATTACTTCAACCAGGTTTCAGGCTGGCTAAAGTAGACTCATCTTTCATGGGGTACTGTTTAAGATGTTACAATAAAATACCTCCCCACATACATCAACTGAATGAAACTAAATTTAAATCTTGTATAAAACGCACACTATGCAGCCGAGCATATTATAAGTTAGGGGATTACATTGCTGATAAAAATGCTTGGCTAATCGCTGGTCCTGCTCCTCAAGGACGCATCAACTAATTGATTAGCATTTGAAAATACTGTTGGAGCTGCTGAAGATTAAAAACAAGAATCTTTGCATTGTATAAACTCAATTTTTTTGTACTGTATAATTGCTATATGCCATATTATGTGAGCACTATGTACATGCTTTAAAGCTACCATTTACAGGGTACGTCTTTCATTGACTTGAATGTGTCCTGGCGGCTGAGAGTATGTCATGCTCACTTTAATGTTTCGCTGATGGTGGCGCGTATGTTGGATCATTTAGCTCCCTTCAAAATGGTTGAGTTGAATGGTGCTAATCCATGCGTCATGTTCGTGAACGGGCGCCGTCAGTTGAGACTGGTCATCTCTTAGCTGCCACGGCGTATTTTTATTAAATTTTATTTTCGAATTGTTTTCATATTTAAATAACGGACGCTTTTAACGTTCTGCATCGTTCTCACATGCATAATTTCAACATGAATGATGTAACCAATCTATTGTAAACATAATTTGATTTAAAAGAGTGTCCGTGGAGTTTCTTGCCCGTTCTTCTCCATAGGTACCTACTACGCTTTGGAATGGGGTGGCTGGTAGCTGATGGATTGGAGTTGCAGAAAATCGAGTTTTATGGCGTGGTTTTGTGGCTTTGCACCATACAGTGCAAAATCCACTACACCAATATTATTTTTATTGGTTAGACTGTCCGGAGTCTGGATTTGTGCCCGGTTGATAGCAATAGGCTCGCCCCCTATTACATGGGACTTAACGTAACTGGCTAAATGTGGGTGGACTCAAACTCAAACTCAAAGCATTTATTTCAAATAAACCAATTACAGGCACTTTTGAATTGTCAAGGTGTCGGTCAATCAGAAAGATGCAGCTAGTTGCCCATTCCAAAGCGTAGTAGGTACTTACGGAGAAAAAAGGGCAAGAAACTCCATGGACACTTTTAAATAATTTTGTTACATATAATTAGTTACATCAGTAAACGTAACATTTCTAGCCTGTTTAACAATCTCGTTGGCTGACTTTTAAGTATTGGCAGCGGTGGAAGTTATTTTAAATAAATAAAACACAGAACTAATAATATCATATATTTATTTCTAGTCATATAAAATATTTATCAGCCCTTAAAATATTTCCTACTCCACGCACGCGTTTAAAACATTACTCAAAGTTAATAGTAAAATACTGCGATCAGCGAAAATTATGTAAAGTGAAAATATATAAACGTTTTTTTTCGGAAATGTTTTCACATTGAGACCGCAAATAGGAAAAAAAACCTGATTCTCTGGTCTATAAATTACAACAAATTCATCATTACAAGTACAGCGTTTTAGATATGCAAAAACATAATGTAAATTCACACATTGATCGCGACAAAGCTGAAGCGAATTTACATCACTTTCATTTACAAACTTAAAACACTTTTTGAATTTACATTTACAAGTCGAGTAACTTTACTGTTAGAAATTATCGTCATACCGATTTTTACAGCAGCGTCAAAAAATATGATTTATGAACTTGTGACATTCATTTAGTCAAACGAAAGTTACTATATTTTGTCATTGGTCAAAAAATACAATATTTTCATGTATTTTATTTTATTATATTATAAAATAAGTAGGAAACTCCCCCTTTCGTATGAAGGGTCTTATTCGTTAACGAATAAACAATAGTGTATCACAAAATAGGTATTAGGATTCAGACCTATTATTATAAACCAGAATTACTTTCTTGAAAAAGAATTTCTTCAAATTCGTAGCTTTACAACAATAGGTATGCACCCTTATAATAGCAAAACATATAACCCACCCCTACGTAACTAAACACGAAATAATATTCATTTCAACATTGAAAACAAAGAAATAAATACCTGTCCACCGTATTGGATATTTACATGAACTATATTAAATAATATTCTAATTTAATTTTAGCTGTCCCGATTGTTGGCTTAACTAAAACGAGTAATTTATCTCATTCTGTTATAAATAAAAGTAACTTTATTTTTTTACGAAACTTTCAAAATTTTATAACTTAAAAATATGTATATAAACTCCACAGAGTTATCAATATCGTTTACCTACATACAGTAGATCAACGCATAGACAGCTCGAAAATACTTAGCATTGGACATCTCCGTAATTATAGACTGTGGCAAGACACAAAAACATAATTTTAAAATAAGCAACCCAAGCGTTTAACGCTAAATGTCAACAAAAAATACTTGCATACAAAAAAAATTATACTAAAAACTAACAACTAAAAGTTTTGTGCTAGAGGAATCATCATATACTTTTATGTTTAACATAACTTCACGCCGATATTCCCCGGAGGAGTCAGCAGACAACACCCACATTTCGCCAGTAATGTTGTTTTTTTTACACATGTCTGGGCATTTTTATTACACAATTGTGAATTTTGGATCATTGAATTTTCGTTCTTACACGATTATTACAAGTACTATTTTGGTCTGCAAAACGTTTTGGCAATGACTTATAAAGGATGACGTAACTATTAAATGCTAAAGAACCTAGAAGGACCCGCAAATCACGATTTACTATTTACCGAGAAACGAACTTTTTGGGAAGAAATTTCATCACGCACGTTATACTTTGCACACTTGGTTGGTTACGTATCAAAGGCATGTTTGTATACTTGGTCACCACAAGGAAAGCGCGCGTCACTTCGTGAAATATAAATACAATACCTGAACGTTAAAAAGACACATCGCACTTGAGCAAGACAGTGTCACACAGGACAATCGCGCGACGATGTCGCAAGACTCAAAATGTTTGTAAATCTATTCGCGCGAACTTAGTTCGTACGGACGCGTGATCAAACATATTGAATTGGAATAGGTGTATTAATTGAAATTCGCGCGAATCCCGTCGGCGCAGCGGGGCACCGCGCCCTAATCCACGGTCGCTTGCTCGCGTCGTCAGTTCGCGCGATGATCAATAGGACACCAGTTTTTACCATCGCGCGTACACGCGATGGTCGCATTGCTTACTCGCGCGATGATCGCTTACTCGCGCGATGATCGCTCATTCGCGTTCTATTAAGACGATGCCTTACGCTGACGTCGGTCGCGTATCAAGACGATGACTTTTAAATGTACGTGCATGGTGTGGTGGCACCGACAGTCAGCGAGCGCTAGTTCATACCGGATGTTTTTTTTTTAAACGTCTTGAAAAAAATAGGGTAGGTATATGGAACGGAGTAGAAACCTATGGCATAGTTTTTGTTTTCAGAAATTGCATAAGCTTAAGCATAATCAGCCTATAACGTTCCCACTGCTGGGACACAGGCCTCTGTGAGAGGGACGGGCCTGTAATCTACCACGCGGGCCCAGTGTGGGTTGGTAGATGTCACATATCTTCGTATTTTTGGTTCTAGGACATACTCGGTTTCCTCACGATGTTTTCCTTCACCGTTTTGAGTAAACAGTAGAAATTAAATACAAAAAGTAAAGTGCCTGTCTGTGTTCGAACTCACGACTTACAACTCTTAAGTCGGGGCCGATACCAATGGGTCACCACTGCTCTCAGAAATTGAAATTGGTCCAGAAAATACTTACACATTTAAAGTTTACTTTAGATACTAGAACAATAAAAGCAGTCATTTTGATAAAAAATAATAAATCGATTTAAAAATTTAAGCGCACGCTTCAATACTTTCAGTCACCTACGATTAGTAACGGCGTGGCGTAGTGTTGTTTAACTTGCTAGTATTTCAAATGTGTAGAATTTATTGTTAGACCAATTTCTTTGTATGTTATTTAAAAAAAAAATCCTGAAGCTTCTACTCCGTTCACTTAATATACTTACCCAATTTTTTTCAAGACTGTAAAAAATGTCATCCGGTATAAATGAACGTCTGTCAAGCACTAAATCCAGCTTTATAGGGGCTGATGAAAAACCTTCGTCTTTTTAAAACTCGATGTGTTATATTTACGACCGAGTATTGTACACATTTGGTTTCTCGCATTTCAAACAATTGTTATTTAAAAAAAAAACTAGTTTTACAGGAATGAGAATCAAAATCTTTAAATAAAAAACCTATTTTACGTCTCTAAAAAGTAGGAAAAAACGCTGCATATACGGGTATCTAATTTGAATATTTAAAAACACGACTGATTACAGTATATCTTGCGAAGTAAAAACAATTTTAGAACAATTCACCCAACATAGTTGAGGTCGGCAAATAAGGCAGATGATAATGCAATTTTAGAAATTGATACAAAACATATTATCATGCCTTAACATCCAAAGGACAATGCCTGAAACTCAATAGAACTTTGCCCCACTCAAATCAAGTCATTTACAAACCTGCAATATGCAGCATCTTAAAGCTTATTTATTACTGATAACTATACATTTGTCCTAATGCCTGTAGAACTTGCGGTTTCTGTTAAAATCTTAAAACAATAATGATATTGATTATAGGTTAGGTGCAATTTATAATAGTTAAAAAGCGATTTAAACAACATCTAGGTTACGCATTATCAAGATTATTATAATCGTAATTTGAGTTTTTGTTTTACGGGTATTTAAAACTTTTTTTGTTGTGTATCATGCGCAATAAGTAACGCAATAGTAAATTCAGGGGTGAATTCCTTTTATTATTGATTTGTAATCGGCAAGTTCTACTGAAAAACAATGTCCTTTAATCATTACAATTATTTTCATTAATTGACATTTCCTGTAAATAGCTGAGGCAGGATCTGGCAATGTCATTTGACCTTCAATATCTCTGTAACCAGAAGGTTTCCAGGGTTACAAAAAACGATTACAATGACTGGGATTACAAGCGATTCTCTGCTTTATATCCATTATAAAAATAATAGTAACGCAATCAAAACTATACATTGCATCTTTTTGGAAAAAAGTAATTGCTAAAAGATGTGGTTTAGAGTGGGTGCCGACAACACAGTTTGTAGAATTTTTGTCCGTTTGTTTGGATGTATGTTCGAGAATAACACAAAAACGGATTTGGATGAAATTTGGCACACAGATAGTTTCACACATAGGGTACCTACTTTTAAGTAGCGGTAATACGTTCCCTTGGGTTATTTAAGGACACCCACGCGGGCAGAGCCCCCTGCGTTGAAATTTTTCGCCAGTTATTTTGAAAAAAAAAAAAATGCCTTTCCATACATTTGACAGCGTAGGGTATTATTAAAAAAAAAATTGTTTGATTTTTATTGTTTTCTTTTTTGGGTAAATTGGCGTGGCTAGCTTACATATGGCAGATAATTTAATAAGATATTCTGTGTCTCGAAATGTTTATAACTTTGCATACTTAATATTGTATAGATTCAAGATTTTTCTAACTGAACAGACAGCTGTGCTGCTGGGGAGTTTGTTGCGTCACTTCTTGTTCCCAGCTAGGAAATAGTGAAGGGCGGCCGTGCGCGGGGACTGTCGTCATTTTGACGTTCGAAAAGTGCTGATTCTCAGCCTAATTTGACTAAATGACTTTTGATTTGATTTGATTGCACTGTGATAGGAAACAGCAATTTGTTTTTTTAATAACCGACGAATACTTTCTACACAGGTGGGTCCAGAATCGTGTACTAAAGTCATGGTAACAAGTTTGGCGTCAATGTGCCTGCCACCTTGTACCGAGCGAAGTGCAAAGGTTTCTTCTATTCTTAAGTTCACCAATGGTAGTTTTATCAATGTCTATCCCCGCGTCCTATTTAACCGCGAACACGCGATCGTTCGCCTTTTGTTCGGAAAACCGGAAAGCGCCCTCTGTCTGCGCGAACATGCGTTTAGGTTCACCTAACAAAAAGTGACTTTTGCTTTTATATAGATCGCGGCCTTGCAACATTTTTTTTTTGCTTCTTTGCCGGCCACAGATATAATAAACAACGAACGATATTTGCGTAATATGCTTACAATCACAATTTGAATCATTTTGAAGGATATTGCTAATCCTTAAATTACTTCATATGTTCGAAACATTTGTCTGCTCAACAAGGCAAATGACGCAATGAATGTTGTTGAACTTTGTGTCACGCAACTACCCCGCTGAAAAGGCAAAAAGAAATTACAAAAAATCTTTCTAACATCATTGCATTAAAAGTCTTTGCAAAACTATAAACAACCATATACATGCCATATTATATAATGATACTATAACATCTAACAATAATAGTGTAAAAGAATTGAACAGGAATATGAACATCTTTTACCGCTTCGGGCTCAGAAACCCAGTAACTGGGTAGCACGGTACCCCTTGGTAAGACTGTTTGTCAGACCTTCGGGCTTCTGTCGACCCGTAACGACTGTCAAAGATCTACGAATGACAGCCGGGACCAACGGCTTTACGTGCTTTCCGAGGCACGGAAGGGACTCGACATGTCACACACATTACACTATTAAATTGTTAGAAATCATAACATATTGAAAAAACGGTTTCCGATATCATTATCGACTGAACAATACGATATAATAATAGGTATTATAAATATGATTTTATCATCCGTTAAATATCAAACTTGCCTCTTATTCCTGTTATTATTTGTGTGTTTTAATTGCCTTTCAACGTCCATAACATCACGACTGTAATCACCGAAGGGTGAGACAGAATAGGAAGTATAGACAAAATGGCAGATTTTAGGTGTTTATTGAAGACCAGCTGACCCGGTGAATTTCGTAACGCCTCAGAATATTATCTTAATTATTTATTTTTATTCTGCTATTCGGGGCAGAGACAAATCAAAGATCATAAAAATCTGTCCAGCCGTTCCTGAGTTATAAATGGTATAACTAAACCGAATTTGTTTTAAATTTATTGAGGATAAGGCCTCGCCTTACATGCACGAGTTTGTGGGTTCAAATCCGAGCAAGTACCAATGTGACGTTTACAATTCATATGTAATTATTTTCTAATTAATCTTGGCAATTACTGACCTCGTTGTAGGAAAAACTTCGTGAAGAAACCTGGCCTATCTATACACTACACTATAGAGGGTGACTGGTAATTAGTGACTGACACTTAAACACATGATTGTACTCATCGTAACGAACAACTTTCCCAAAGAAACAATTTTTTTAAATTACTTAGCGGATCACCTCAATCACTCCAATAGAATATTGAGTTAGTACCTAACAAGAATAACACCATTCGCTGTGATTTTATTAAGTGACCAATCCCTATTTATAAACACAATTAATCAATCCACTTTTACCGTGCATTTTTCTCTTTATACTGCCTCGTTGTTCTAGTGGTTGCAATCGCTACTGTCCTGGGTTCGATTCCCAGGTCGGGCAATGTGTTATTGGGTTTTTCTATCTGGAATTTCTCAGAAGCAGCCCGGAGTATGGATTTGTGCCCGGTTGATGGCAATAGGCTCGCCCCCTATTACATGGGACTTAAACCTAAGTGGCGAAATGTGGGTGTACAGGTACACCTCTGCCCAACCCTTCGGGGAAACAAGGCGTTATGTATGTATGTGTAAATTTATCGACCGCACGAAACACTCGCGCGCAATTAGCTGTGAATCGCTTGACCCCGTCCGGTCACATGTTCATGTAGGTACTACCGTACAACACGCGGCAAAAAAAAAATTTGCTTTGGGAAAGTTGTTTGTTATCATGAGTACAATCTTGTGTTTAAGTATCGGTCACTAATATACCAGTCACTCTATAAATCTGTTTGTGCAGAATAAACAAATTTTCTTTCTTTCTTACACTAATAATAAAGCCGAAGAGTTTGTTTGAACGCGCTAATCTCAGGAACTACCAATAGGATTTGAAAAATTCTTTTTGTATTTGAAAGCCGAATTCTTGAGGAATGTTCTAGGCTATTTATCATCACTCTACGACCGCGGGACACAGCTTAGTTAATTTAAATATGAACCCGTCTTGAGCAAGCGTGGTGATCAATGCTCGTGCCTTCTCTGTTTGAGAAGAGGCCTTTGCCCTGCAGTGGAACAAAAACTGGCTGGTATTTTTAGGACGGCAGTAAGAGAAATTAAAACACACACATACAGTAACTAGTGTCGGCGAGGCGGCAAAGCAATTTGAGCCGAATAACAAGGCGGGTAGGGTGGATTGTCGCTCATCTGTCGGCGGCGCCTGCCTCCGGGTTCTGCTTGCGACGATGGTTGTGGTTCTTATTGTCGAGGTGTAGCAGGCAGCCCACGGCGCCGAAGTAGCTGGGGACAGGAGAAAAAAAAATAAGATACTGTGGGTACTTTTTTTATCTTTTTCAATACTGTTTAGTTTATACCAGAAAGGTGTGGGATTTAAGAGTGTGGTACAGACCATAAGAATGTAAAATTTTCTCCTTGGTACCAATATTGTTATTCTGATTTCTGAGTATGAACTCTTGGCGTTAAGCAGACGAGTATGCCCATCTCAAGATATACCCATCTATACTCATCTCTTCCGCGGAGTTTCGCTAGCTAATCCATACTTAATAACATAAATTCGAAAGCGACCTGCTTGTCATCATTTCACGCCTAAACCACTGAACGGATTACTGAAAACAAATGGCAAGGAGATAGCTGGCATCGTGTGGAAGGACAAAGGCTACTTTTTGTCCCATGGGCTTAGTTCCGACATGAACGCGGGCGAAAACGCGGACAGAAGTTAGTGCTTTATAAATTACAATCGGATTGGAAGAAGTGACGCAACAAAGTCCCCAGCAACAGAACTCTGATGAATCTTCAAATGAATAAGTATGTCAAATGTCTGCTTACCCCTCGTGCTCCAAGAAGAGCGCCTTGAGAGCCCCCCGCGACCAATAGGACATCGCGTAAGATAACAGCTTCATTGATAGCGGGTTCACTCTCAAGAAGTTACCGCAGAATACTACCTGTGAATAAAAGAAAAACAAACGTTAGTTTCAAAAAATTACAATTAAAAAGTCTGTTGGAACAGACTAGGTCACTGTTTGGAATAAAAGAAATGTTTTTTTGTGAAATTTGGACAGAGGTGGCACCACGGAATAGAAAAAACAAGTGGAAGTGCCCACTCAGATATCAGGCGCGTGTCACAATTATGTGGAAAACATGTAAAATAATAACAACCTTCGTCCGTTGTAATAAGATTTAATTTTATACGAACAACAAAACACGCGGGTTTAACGACGGGCACTTCCACTTGTTTTTTATATTCCGTGGGTGGCCCAGAGGTAACGGTCGCGACTTACGAGCGTCGTACGTTCGAACTTACACGGGAGCTTAATTTTGTGTGAACTATTTCATAACCACTACTCACAAAACGGTAAACCGGCAATTAATAACACCAAAAATAAAAATTCGTTTCCTCGATGATGGGTCTTTTAACACCCTATGTGGTGCAATTGCGATTATGTTTTTTTTTTTACTCTAAAAATATGTGGACAGTATTTAAAAAAACTTATTAAATTGCCAAGTTTTAACAGCATTATCGTAGAAGTGACGTCACGACTTTGTTACTTCATACTAGCGCCATTCATTATCCGTACCGCGCGACAAGGACGGGAATAATCCTCTCCCAAAACTTTTAAAGCGTATAGCTTCTTCATTGATATTTAACTGATTATTTCATTTTTACTATGCTTTCTTTGAAATAACATTATTTTTTCGAACATTTTTAATATTAGTCATCATCCCCATGATGCGGAAAACATCTAAAATAATAACAACCTTCGTCCGTTGTAATAAGACTTAATGTATGAACAACAAATTCAACGAAAAGCTTGTTTGTTGTTCATTCAAAATGAAGACTTATTATTACAACTGACGAATTGTTATTAATTTATACATATTTTCCGCATAATTGTGACACACACGCGGATTAACTGACGAGCACTTCCACTTGTTTTATCTATTCCGCACAGTCCCCGCCTGCTGCAGTACGCGGCCGCACCGCCCGCCCACACTCACCCGCTCCATGTGCTCGTTAGAAGCACACAGCCTAGCGATGGAGCCGATGTTGTTGGTGATGGTGACGACGGTGGCGCGCGCGAGGTCGGCGCGGGACACCTTCGCGCGACGCTCTGCTGAACACATCTGCCCGAAGCTGTGGGAAACAACACTCATTCATTGCGCTATCTGCAAATATCACGAAGGCTGATACACCACCACACCACCATAGAAACACGTTTTGTCTACGATAGAATAGATTTGTCTGGTCTTCCGTCGACAAAACATGTTTCTTACATCTGTCGTGTTGCAAGCGTGCAGAGAGTTCCTAGTGTGAGATTCTATTAACCATCTCAACTTTCCGAATCGACCGCGTTCTGCGCTCCTTCAGATTGGTGAAGCCAATCAGAGTGGTGGAGCGCCGAACGCGGTCGTAAAGTCGAAATGGTTAAAAGAATCTCACACTATGACTTCTGAGGAATTGTTAGTGAAAATTACCAGTTGCTTTATTCATGCGATATTACAAATATCCTTAGTTTTTTTTAATGTATATTATTTAAAAAAATATTTGTAAAGGAGATAAAAAAATGCATGAAAATTATGTGAAATTTCAAAATAAATGCTTCCGTCATAAATTCATAAATATTATAGTAAGATTTACAAACATAACCTAACCACAGAACGCCACCTGCTACGATCCTTACATAATCCTTTTGCCTCGTTTACGTTCATACATCTGGTCATACACGAGCGCCGGTTGCGAGTACTACGCACCTGATCTTTTTGAAGAACATCAACAATAAGGTCACCATGTATCCTCCTAGGGCGTCCCCTCCCGGCGTCTCCACTCACATCTGACTTTTAAATACCTTTTGTTAGTCTTCTTTCACTCATGCTCTCACAAATAAATAACATAAATCATGTACCTGCTAGCCACCAGGTCCCCCGGCAGCCCGAACCGCGCGTAGTCTCCGCCATAGATGTCCCTCACTAGTTTGTCGACGGTGGTGTTGTCTCCAGAAGCTGCTAAAGCTATTGCCTCTTCGAAACTACTGCAGCCGGTAAGTAGGCAGCACAGGCCGAGGAATGTCCCGCCGCCCAGACTGTTGAGGAAATAAAACTTTAAGGTGTGACAATAAGGTTGGATTTTGGTTGTCAAAACGATTTAAGTTTATTTGCGTAGCATAATCAGCCTATACCGTATTTGTAAATGTTCAGAGTTAAATAAACTTTGTTTTTAACAATAATTAATCTTGCCTTTTTTATTACTATAGTTTTATACTATATTTAATATACTGTCCCGTAATTCGACGTCAAGCCGGAATCGTGTAGGTTAGGTCTTAGAGTTAAGTCCAATGCCCATACATAATCAGCCTATTATGTTCCCACTGCTGGGATACAGGCCTCCTCTCTGTGAGAGGGAGGTGGCCGTAATCCACCACACGGGCCCAGTGGTGGATTACGGCCTTGCGGATTAATAAATACCCGTAATTTTTAAAATTCATATCAAAGATTATTTTTTTAATGTTCTTTTAACTATTAAGATGACCCGACCCTATCAGCAGATTCCGGCTTAACGTCGACTTATGGGACACCCTGTATATAAATGGAGCAACTGACTGAGTGATTGGCCAGCCGTGTGCAAAATTAAAAAAAAAATACATGATGTCCCAGAAGTCGACGTTAAGACGGAATCGGGGGATAGGCTTCTGGGACACCCTGTAATTTTACAACTCTTTGTTTTTTGTGGCAGGAAAACAACCAAATGTTAGCGTATATATCTTTATCTCCACATTACCTTGTGTAGAAGGACTTGGCCCAGACTCCATACATTTCGGAACATCTCCTTTAACTCTTCATAATATTAGTAAAGATTACCTGGTGCCGCTGACCCTGTAATAATCGTCTGGCCCGTTGACGACGAGCACGGACACTCCGCTACCGATGTTGACCAGCAGGAAGGGGTAGGGAGACGAGAAGTCGAACGGCTTGCGCACGTACTGGCTCAGCGCGGCTTCCGAGTAGGGGGGCTGGCATAGACAAAAGAACATCTTGAACATTCTGCACAACAGTATTAAAACCGATAACCTAAGACAACCGCTACTGATGATAGACAGTACAATAGGTATGATCGTCAAATCGAAGCTACACGCTTTAAAACTTTTTGGATGTAATTTGGACAATGTATGGCGATAGTATGAAGTAACATAGTCGTGACGTCACTGCTACGATAGTGATGTCCTTGTCCAACACTTATTTTAAAACGTTTATAACTTGGTTTATTTTTTAAGTTTTTACACTTTTTATAATATTGTTTGCACTATTTGGAAACAAACATTTTTATTTAAAGATAAAAATGATTAAATTGCCATCAACCCTATTCTTTCGTCAAAGAAATAGCTGTAAACACGTTATAGGGTCTAGGTTGGCTTTAAAACCAGAGATTGATAGGCTTTTCTATCTCCAGGACGCAAAAATTGGTGATAGATACGTTATTGTGTTCGGCCGTAAAACTTTTCGATTCTGCAATAGGCATATTGTTTTTGTTTTGATTGTTTGTTTGTTATCACTTGCCAGTCTCGTGACATTTACGCAATGGACAAATAGTTTTTTTTATTGGTTGGATACGAGACATCATCAAAAAAAGTTAAAAAAGTGTAAGTTCCATAATTAAAGTTATTTTTCAGTTTGAAAGTGTTTTTTTTAGAACTCATTGTAGTTATTATGAAGTAAAGTTTATTATAAGACTGCTTTGTAACGAATGTGTGATTATTATTTCTATAGAGCGTCAGTCCGTCTTAAAAAACACAAAGTAACAAAGATTTGGGTGAAGTACGTATTGAAGTTTTATTTGGGACGTTTAATATTTTATTTGCTATCAAGATGTTGGTGCCATGGAGAAAATAGTTCACAGTTTGCAGTTTCTTACCAAAGTCAAAGTATTTATTTGAAATAGGCACATAAAAGGCACTTTTGAACGTCTACATTTACATTTAAATAGAATTGATTCTAGGCACCACTTCCAAAAGGTACTTTCGTATGGAGAAGAAGGGGCAAGAACTCCACCGTTACTCTTTTAAAATGTTTTACAATATTTTTCAACACAGTTGCTCATAAAGTGGCTTTTATTACACTGCTTTTAGGTTCATAATACAGTGTATTAAACACGCGTGCTTTTTACTGTACATTATCGCAATCTCCGTAAAGAGTTTTTATGTCTAAATACAATGAATATTTTTATCATCTCCGACATATACACAATAAAATGAAAACAAAGAAATTGTTAATAATACCAATACCATAACACAAACTGTAAAAATGGCAAAAAAGACTGTTCGGTATCATTTTGAGAATTGTACTTTCAGTAATTGTTTCAATAATTAAAGATAATAACAATACGAGTCTGTTTTTTACCTAGCAAGTGTGTTGAAAAACGTCGTGTGACACGCGTGTGCATTGATCATTACCCACTCGGCTCCCTTATAGCGCTCGTCTACGGCTAAATAAAACCGCCTCGGGGTCAATGACCAAAAGAGCACACTTGTTTCACAATGTACTATTGTATACATTGATTGTATTTTTATATGTGAAGACGATGCACCAAGACTAAAAATACACAATAGGTAAAAGAATTTAAAATAAAGCAAAGACAGATAAATCAATCACGTGATAGGTACATCGTGCTCACATATTTACAAACATTGTGAAAGTAAATAATTTTCCTAAAATATTAACTATGAATAAGTCAGTGTGTGAGTTAAGTAAAACAACAAATGATACAATTCAATAAGCAACCAGTTTGATTTTATCTAGCATAAGTGACTGACCTCGTCACTCACATGCGTGTGTACCGCGCACTCGTGCGGCGGCGCCCAGTAGTAGCACTCCTGCGCATTCATCCCGTCCACGTACAGCACGCCGGCTATCAACGCGTCCAGCTCGTCCATTTTTGATAGGCGCATGTTTACTTCCTGAAATTAAAAGAGACATATGTTAATGAACGACTGCCTCGTTGGTCTAGTGGTCGCAATCGCTACTGCTTAGCATGAGGTCCTGGGTTCGATCCCCAGGTTGGGCAACGTGTTATTGGGATTTTCTATCTGGAATTTCTCAGTAGCAGCCGAAGTCTGGATTTGTGCCCGGTAGATGGCAATAGGCTCGCCCCCTATTACATGGGACTTAAACATAACTGGCGAAATGTGGGTTTACTATAGGTACACCTCTGCCCAACCCTTCGGGGAAACAAGGAGTGATGTTATGTTTATATGTTAATGAAGAATTTATCAAAATTGAAACAAGATTTTTTTAATACACGTACCTATGAGTACAGAACCTCCTTTTGTCGGTTAAAAAGCTGTGCCCAAAATGAGCCGCGGAAGGACACTGCTTAAGACTAATTACTGTATGAATAGAGATATGGTTAATTAATAATTTAAAAAATTAGTGTAATTTTTATTTTTCTCAATATTTCTTACTAGCTGCTACCCGCGGTTTCTTCACCCGCATATATCTTGATCCCGTGGGAGTATCGGGATAAAAAGTACTCTATGTGTTAATTCAGGTTATTAACTATCTGTGTGCCAAATTTCATTCAAATCCGTTCAGTAGTTTTTGCGTGAAAGAGTAACAAACATCCATCCATTCTCACAAACTATCGCGTTTATAATATTAGTAGAATATGAGAGTTCTTGAATATAATGAAAGTTTTTCATTCTTTATTGACTAATTTATTTAATGACGACTTTGAATTTCGATGAATATTATCACGATATATGACCCACCATCTCTTCCTACCAATTCGTACGCCACGATATGCGACTGAACATGTTAGAACTTTTCTGTAAGTTCAAGTCATTATTATCTTCAGTGTTCGGAATAGGTAGAGTATAAATACCTAAACTTGGCGGGAAGGTATAACATGGAGTGGTTAAAACCACCAAAAAATTTAATTTATTTTTATTGCATCACGCAATCCCGGGAACTGGTATTAAGTAGGTTTAATTGTCGCAGTAAGTTTAAAAATTTAGGGCAATGATCTCTAACGTAAATATCCTAATATAAACACGTTTTCGGGATCCCGGATTTTTTTTATCAAATTTGCACCTCTCACGGCTGTAGACGTTGAGAGGTCATTTTCCACTTACAAGTGGATTCTAAGTGTAAAACGAAACAGACTGAACGAAATTTAGGGCAATGATCTCTAACGTACAATATGTACGTTAGAGATTATTGCCCTAAATTTTTAAACTTACTGCGAAAATTAAACCTACTTAATACCAGTTCCCGGGATTGCAGGATGCAATAAAAATTAAGTAAAATTTTTGGTGGTTTTAACCAGTCTATGTTATACCTTCCCGCCAAGTTTAGGTATTTATACTCTACCTATTCCGGACACTGATTATCTTGCATGGAATGTATCTGATACTGTAAACCATGTTTAAACAAATAAGAACCGTACATAGTTATTTTCTTAGGATGAAACAAAATTTCCAAAGTTTGACGTTTGATATAAAATTGATGATTATTATTCAGTAAATATATCATTGCTGCAGTCTTCAATAGAATTTTGATCAACTTATGACGTAAAAGAGAGCTGTTTACAACAAAAAAAAATTGAATTTGGCGGGCTACATAAGTCATAAGTCATTTATTCATTTGTTTAACATGGGTACAATGGAATGGTATAAAGAGATAATAAAGAGTGCGCTATGTTATGCCAGAGGGAGTACAAATGTTTGTAAAAAGGTGTATGATCCAGCCAGACAAGTCTCCAATAAAAATAAAAGCTGGACAGTAAACAATTAGAAAAAAAAGTACACGTTTCATAATACAAATCAAATAATAATAAAAAGCAATAGAAATCTCAATAAAATTGAAAAACAAAATTATAAAATGAAAAGAGAGAGAGAGAATACATTGCGTGTCAACAGCTGAGGATTTATCTTTTTTTGTTGTTTTTTCGAAGTCGGGTTACAACTGGATACAGCTCTAATACTTTACATGGAAAGACTGCCCATCTGACATCCACAACCCAATTACTCCGGCTCCAGCTTGCTAAATCTCCAGCCTCTGGTAAAAACTCCAGAAAAATGTAACTTACGTACCTTAATAAAATCTTCTTCGAACTTGTAAGCGCCGCCGCCCGTCGCGTATATAGTGTTGACGAGGTCGGCCATGCCCTTGGAGCGCGCCAGCTGCAGGAACGCGCCCACCTCTGAAGTGGGGAAGCGGATGAAGTGCAGGGTGCCGCGACGACCGCGGATTGTGACGTTGTCCATCTGAAAGTCGGGAGTTTTTTTTTTTTTTTTGGCTTCGTACGGTTTGTGCATTGAGCCAATGTCACGTTTAGTTTATTACAAAACGCTACGAAAGAGTGTTTGTCAATTAAAACAATTCTTTTCAAAAAGGACTCGCCCGTCAAGTTCGAAGTTTCCCGCGCTTTTTTTCCTAAATGAAGTCTGGAGTTAATGATGTTTTGCTGACTTAAAAGTTAGGTTCATAATTTGACTGTATTTTTTTTATTATTAAGACACATTGATTGATTGATTGGACGACCTCGTTGGTCTAGTGGTCGCAAGTGCTACTGCTGAGCGTAAAGTCCTGAGTTTTTCTTCCCAGGTCGGGCAAAGTGTTATTGTGTTTTTCTATCTAGAATTTATCAGTAGCAGCCCGGAGTTTGGATTAGTGTCCGGTTGATGGCAATAGGCTTGCCCCCTATTACGTGGGACTTAAAAATAATTGGCGAAATATGGGTGTCCTATAGAAACCTACACCTCTGCCTAACACTTCTGGGATTACAGGCGTGATGTTATGTGTGTAAAAAAAATTAAAAAAATGTCATTATCCCTATTGAAGTAACTTGTTGCCGTAAAAACATGCACAGCGAGTCACACCGAGCTTCAAGGTATTAATCACCTGTAAATGAACATCCCGCCTGCCCGTCTTCCCGTAGGCCGAGTTCCTGGTGAGGTACCGCCGGATGTTCTTCAGCACCTCGGTCTCCTTGTCCAGCTCGCGGCGGTTTGTCTCCCGGGGCTCGAAGTACACCAGCTTCGTAAGGGTACCGCCGATGTCCATACCAAACCAGGGCATCGCTGTAAATTGGCGTGGAAATGGCATGAGAAAGGCAGAACATGAAGCGAGACACTGCGCAGTAACCAATACACGTGTCAGCTTGGGTGAGGGGTGACGTGCTGCTCAGCGAGTAGCGCACTTCAGAACCGCTAAACAGTTTGAATCGGCCTGTTATAATTACCCATGTTTGCAAAAAAAAAAAAGATGTGATAGGAATTGGTAATTTTCAAATAAAGGAATTTATTGATAAACGGCTAAGTGCGTGTCGGATCGGAATGAGTTTATACCAAGAACAAACTTAACTTTGTACTTGAAAAATGTTTTACCATACATCGATATACAGTGACAGATACCCAATCCCAGACAAAGAAATGAAACCTCCCTAAGTCTGGCTATTGAGCTGGCTATTTTTATTTTTTCCAATTCTTCAATAGATCGCAGCATAAGGGTCTCACTAATTGCCAGAGACTGTAGTATTACAACGGCATCAAGGAGTCGACCTACTTTTAAAACGTTTCATGCAATCCTTTTTATGTTAAGTTTTATAGTTCCGGGTTCAGAAAAACATGTTATTACATTTCTTTTATAATAAAAAACGTGGTTTGATTTGAATAAGTAACAAAATTGGAAACTGTGATGAGACTGGACCAATTGAGTAAAACGCCATCTATTGCAAAAAGCTCTAAACAAAATGATTAACAGATGGCTACTTTTATCATTGAAACGGTACATATTATAGATAAAGGCTTCCTTTTTATTTTTGTTTTAAAAATACGTATATTATGAGTGTAAATAGATAAATCTGCACTAAACTGGGAAGTTTAGACTTTTACCAATAATAATTCAGCCAAAATTATGCCGTATATCGCTTTTTAATGATTTTTAATTTCATAATGGTTACCAATGCTGCGATCTATGATTTCAAGACAAATTATAATTTGTTCGAGTTGAGACCCCATGACAGTGGTAACGGCCGCGACTAACGAGTTATAAGTCGTAGGTTCGAACCCTAACAGGCGCTTTACTTTGAGTAAATTATTTCATCACCACTGCTCTCAAAACGGTGAAGGAAAACATCGTGAGGAAACCGACATGTCTGAGAACCAAAAATTCGAAGACATGTGTCAAAAGTCAAAGCATTTATTTCAAATAGGCCCATAAAATGGCACTTTTGAACGTCAAAAATTACAATAAAAATATAACTGATTCTAGGCGCCACTTCCAAAAAGTAGTTTCGTATGGAGAAGAAGTGGCAAGAAACTCCACCGTTACTCTTTTAAAATATTTTACAATATTTGTATACATTAATTATATTTTTATATGTGAAAACGATGCACCAAGAATAAAAATACTATACCACAATTGGTAAGAAGAATTAAAAATAAAGCAAAGGCAGATAAATGAATCACGCGATAGGTACATTGTGCTCACATATTTACAAACATTGTAAAAATATATGATTTTCCTAAAATATTAACTAGGACTAAGTCAGTGTGTGAGTAAGTAAAAAAAATTTAATTAGCAACCAGTGTGATTTTGTCTAGACGAGATTGTCCTATGGAGCTGGATCATCATGTGTCCAAGCATTCTTATCTTGTATATCTTGTGACATCTACCAACCCGCACTGGGCCCGCGTGGTGGATTACTGACCACTCCCTCTTAGAGAGAGGCCTGTGTCCCAGCAGTGGGAACATAAACGCTTCTTACTTTCTGCCTTTCTGTATTTAGGTAATGTATGGCTACTCACGAGGGGCATCGTTGTCTGGCGGAGTGGGAGGCGCGTCCTCGCTCTTCTTGGCGCAGTTTCCTTGACTCATCTTGTGCTTGTAGGGGGCGATTCTTGCCTTGGTTAGTAATTTGGTACTGAAATAGACAAACAATATTGTGTTACAGGACGCGTATCATTACCAACCTTTGTCTACCGAAGAAAAGACAAATTTACAGTTAAAGAAAAGACAAATGACAATGCCAGATCCTGCCCCAGCTATTTACAGGAAATATCAATTAGTGAAAATATTTGGAATGATTTTAGGACCTTTTCATAATACATGGTTTTTCAGTAGAACTTGCCGATTACAAATCAATGATAAAAGGAATTCAACCCCTGAATTTCCTATTGCGTTACTTATTGCGCATGATACACAACAAAAAAAGTTTTTAATACCTGTTAAACAAAAATTCATATTACAATTATTTTAATTATGATATTGCGTAACGTGTATATTGTTTAAATCACTTTATAACAATTATAAACTGCACCCAACCTAAAATCAATGTCATAATTGTTTTAAGATTTTATCAGAAACTGCAAGTTCTACAGGACAAATATTTAGTTAACAGTAATATATAAGCTTTAAGATACTGCATACCGCAGGCTTGTAAATGACTTTTTGATTTGAGTGGGGCAAAGTTCCATAGAGTTTCTGGCGTTGTCCTTAAAGATTTATTTTATTCATCTGACATTTTGTCTATCCGTAGACAAATCTCGTTTCTTTGGTGGCCAAGCTACACGTGCAGGTTCAAAGGAGAATCGGCAATTTTGACGGTTCAACAACATTCATTGTATTATTGACGTTGTTGCGCAGACAAATTTTTCGAACTTATGAAGCAATGGATTAGCAATATCCTTCAAAATGATTCAGATGGATAACGATAGTGTGAAATACAATTACAGTCCGCGAGGCCTACGCTGAGCTTTAAGCGCGATGGTGCGATCACATCGGTGCTATTGGTAATCACTCACACAGATGCAAAGCTCAGTTTAGGCCTCGCGGACTGTACGCTGGTATTTAATCAAATTGAAAATGGTCTGCAAGGGAAGAAAGAAAGAAATTCTAGATTCTAGAAAAAACCAATAACACTTTGCCCGACCTGAGAATCGAACCCAGGACCTCATGCTCAGCAGTAGCTCTTGCGACCACGAGACCAACGAGGCAGTAATAAAAATTAAAACGAAACAACATGACTGCCATTACAACTAATAAAGAGTTGAAATTAGAATTGTAGGTACTAAGCGTTCCCTCTAAATTTGCCGGCCCCTCCCCCAACCGCTTGCTGCATCGCTAAAGTGGGTCTCAGTGCCGTAAGACCACATAGAAGAGGACGTAAAAACATCGCGGCAGAGTTTTTTCGCGCACTGGATTTTCAACAGTCGGTGAACTGAGCATTGAGAATCCAACAGTGTGCATCGCGTCGAAAAACACACTGTTGGATTTTCAACTCTAGGCGCTAATAATAATAATATAATAAATTCATTTATTTCAGGTAAACAACACCCATTGCCAGACATACATTAACAATAACCATATAAAATAAATTAAATAAAGTCACTAATTAAACGGAATAAGGAAAACAAAATAAAATAAATTAATAACAAATTGAATAAAATAATTAATTTAAGGAATTCAAAATAAATAAATCAGCAAACAATACAAGCAGTGCTTTGAAATTCCAGCGCGCGAAAAAATCCCGCCGCGTTATTTTTACGTCCGTGCGAAGGTGCTGCGGACTTAGCAACGTCATCGCAAGCGCGTGTGATTATCACACCTTATTACTCTTCAGTTTTCTCGATTTTGTTAGTTTTGCTGACGGCCAGCAGCTAAGAATCATGGCAGGATTTGTACAAAAAAAAAAAGATTTCTTGAGAAGATTGAATTCTAATTCTTATACTCATAAGTGCCAAAAAAGTGTCTTGAGGCATGTACAATATTTTATAAACCCGCAATATTTTTTTTTTGTTAAAAATAAATAGTTCAACGAGGGGCTTATTATTGTAAACGAAACGGCGGTTGTCTGTATCTTTCACGAAATCAACACATTTAAGTAGTTATAAGGAAAATTTCACAAATAATGATTAATCAATATACTTTTTCAACTCTTAGCGCAACTGTAAACAACTATTCACATCAGTCATCATTCTTTTGTCTGCCAGTTTGATAGATCCGTTGCCAGTTGTCACTTTAAAAAATAATACAAATGGTCGACGAGATAAAACGAAAAACTGATATTTTCATTTCGATTTTTTTAACTATGCGAGGTTCCAAAAATATGTCAATCTACTCATGTGTTCTCAATATTGGAAAATATTTTGAACTCGCAAAAAAAAAAAAAATTTCGTACTAATTAATGTATGAATCTCGCCATGATTCTTTATTTATTTATTTATTTATTTATTTATTTATAGGAGAACCAACAGCTATTACAAAAGTATAACAAAAAAGTGTATGAGACATAGAGCCAATTACAGGTTCTCACGTGTAGAAGAGCGATAGAATAGAGCGACTACTAGTTGGTGCAGACCTGGCTACAGACCGTGGTAAGGTACTGCGCGGCGTGGCGCGGCGCTGACGGCCGCACGCCGCAAGACACCCCTCACACCGGTGCAAGCGCATCTACAACAACAAGACATAAACATATGTAAAATTGTTTAACATAGCATAGCATAATTAGCCTATAATGTGTACCCACTGCTGGGACACAGGCCTCCTCTCTTCGAGATGGAGTGAGCTGTAACCCTCCACGCAGGCCCAGTGTGGTTTGGTAGATGTCACATCACATGTCTTCGAATTTTCGGTTCTAGAACACGCCGGTTTCCTCACGATGTTTTCCTTCACCGTTTTGAGAGCAGTGGTGATGAAATATATTACGCAAAGTAAAGCGCCTGTCTGGGTTCGCACCTACGACCTACAAATCGTAAGTCGAGGCCGTTACCACTGGGCCACCACTGCTTTAGCGAAGGACATTTATTTATTTTTAAAATCCCAGTCGCTTTCCATAGTAATATATTATGATATTGTAATAGAACTGTTCTCTTACAGAAGAAAGGGATTCATCACAACAGTTGCCCAGTGTGTTGTACCAATTACGTCAGTCTTCTTTTTTTTTACCGACTACGGCGAAGCAAATAGTAGGTATGTATGTGTGTTCATCAATTCCCTTATAACTTCTAAAATACTTATCATAATTTGACAAATTAGGTATTGATGGAAGCGTCTTGAACGTCCGCTGATTATATGTTGTCACATTATATGTGAATACGGCGCCCTCTGGAGGACGTAAAGTCGTTAACTGTTTTTTTTTTAAAGTAAAAAAATAATTTTAATAAAAACTAAAACCACAGCTCTATCCTGCAAGTGAAGGTATACGATTTTGTGTGGGGTAGGTACAACAACTAAAAAGTGAAAAAATATTTTTTTTTTTCCAAAAAACAAAACAACCGACTTCGAAAAAATTCGTATACCTTCACTTACTAAGTAAATAACATTGACAGGAAGTTATTAGGTATAACATCTTATACAATAAGTGGAAAAAATATGTATTATTGAAGCTAACTCAAAAACCACTCATCAAAACTTGACCTTCGGTAAGTATACTCTTTCAAACAAAATAAGAATTTTCAAATCGCTTTATAAATGTCTCGGTTTTTTTTTTTAAGTTGGTTAAAACGAGGCACGATGAGAACATTTTTTAAAGTAGGGCTTTATTTAAACAACTCTTGCGAAACCAAAAAAAAAATCTTATGAAAGAAAGCAAAGAACTCGAACTCAAACTCAAAGCATTTATTTCAATTAAACCGTTTACAGGCACTTTTGAATTGTCAAGGAGTCGGTCAGTCAGAAATATGAAGCTAGTTGCCCATTCCAAAGCGCAGTAGGTCACTATGGAGAAGAACGGGCAAGAAACTCCATGGACACATATATAATATTGTTCTTACAAATATATTAGTTACATCATTAATATTGATAATTTATGTGAGAACGATGTACAAAACCGTACACGTTAAAAGCGTCCAGAGTGCAGCAAAAAATAAATAAAAAACAATCCAAAAAATAAATTATTGATATAAGCCGTGGCAGCTAAGAGATGACCAGTCCCAAGTGAAAAGTAAGAAAAATACGTTTATTGTCATAACAGCACAAAAAAAAAACAAATCACCTTATCACTCATCGTTGTGATGGTTGGTATCTTTATCGACCAAGACTGACCAGAAGCCACTCAATTCAATAACACCACAGACCTACCAAACACTTTGAAACCAACATAGAACAAATTACGTTTTAATGTGTATTATTTCAAACACTTTCAGTACACGTAAGTCCTCTAATCGATCTCCAAAAAATGACTGAGTTGTCTCTACAAAAGATAGTAAAAAGATTACATAATCATAAAAAAATAACTACATATTAATGTGTGATAATATATTATATCGAGACGCTTAGATAATTATTACACTTGTCAGTTTGTTTACCACGTTTTGATTGCAAAACAGCTGCAAAACTTTGATAAAGATGCAGAACTAAAATCTGTTCGAAAAGCATGTCATAAAAATGTAAGCAATTGGATCAGAAAACGTGCCTATAGATGCCAATTTGTAGTGACACTTACAAATTGAGTGTTTTGATTTCAATATTTTAAAACTACAATCCGAAAAACTGAATTAAAATTATCTTAGAGAAGTTTTAATCCAGATATTGATAGGTTTTTGTATCTCCAGTACGCCACAATTGGAGATAGATACTTTATTGCGTTTGGCCTTCAGGTTATTGGGTTTGGCCGTTAATCGAGAGTGTTCTTAGCTAAAAAGACAACAACAAAAAGAAGATAATCTGTTGAGCCGTTTTTAGGGGTTTTTGATAAGACGAAACTTTTTTAAATTGGCAACACTGTTGATGGCATTAAAAATATTGCTTAATTAGCCTATTATAATTATCGTTCAAAATTTCAAAACAAAACATGTTCGTAATTAATTCAATGCATTGAACAGACAGAGAATGAGCAATTTCGGAATACTTAAGACTTAAGAAAGAGACCAGCACCCTAATTGCGTAATACACAATCAATCGGAATCTGAATCGTTTTGAAACAGATTGCGAATCCATTGCTTCTTAAGTTCGATAAAAATTCTGCTCAACAATATATAGAACGCAATGAATGTTCTTGAACCGTCAAAATCAAACAGATTAATCTTAATCGTTTACGAAAATGTGTTACGCAATTAGGGTGCAGGTCTTGACCCTACTTGAGTCACGAATAATAACAATGTGTAACTAATTAATTAAATTGAAATCTTTACCTACATAAGGTAAACAGTAGTGATATTCTATATCCATCTCACCGTGAACACTTAGGTGAAGTGAGAGTGAGCCGTCAGTGCTAGGGATTCACCAAGACGGCATGACACTGACGGCTTACTCCACGCAAGCCTTTATGGTGAGATTTTTACAGAATCAACATGTGGTACCTAAACATTGTTTAATGTTATTTTGATTATATATATCTACGGAATCTTGATGGATTCCACAAGAGGCTTTTATCATTTTAAAATACCTACAGGCCAAGCCGAAACCTCAATCACAAAAATCTTACGACCGTTTCATTTATTTAAAAAAAAGAAAAAAAAAACACATTGATTTAACATTACGGACAGGGGTATTTTTTCTAACCAGCAAAGTTAATCATAACGATGATGCCAAGAGTCAATTGTTCTCCCCGTCGGCGTCGTCGTTGTGATATTTTTTGCACTGAACCTTACGAAACATTCTGGTTACTGGGATAATGAACGTGAAAGTTCCAACGTTTCTTAACTTTTTTTTTGCATGAAAACCATTTTTAAATGTCAAGTAGGTACAACTCCTGTACCGTTGCATACACCCGATAAGTAAAAAGTTTTTTTTCATACCAAAAGAAAAGGCGTTTCCCAGCATTTTTTGTTCAACGGTACTAAGGTTGATGTAGTGAATGCGAATAACGGTTTTGTGATGGGTCTTGTTCCAGCCTGTATCATGAATGTATTTTCTAACGCGGTTTCACGCGCATAAGTCTCGATCCTGTAGAGATATCAGGATAAAAGTATCCGATGTCCTAAAACAGGTCATGGTCTACCAATGTGACAAATTTCATCCAAATCCGTTTCAGCCGTTTTAGTGTGAAAGCGTAACAAACATAACATAACATAACATCACGCCTGTAATCCCAGAAGGGTTAGGCAGAGGTGTACCTATAGTACACCCACATTTCGCCAGTTATGTTTAAGTCCCATGTAATAGGGGGCGAGCCTATTGCCATCAACCGGGCACAAATTCAGACTCCGGGCTGCTACTGAGAAATTCTAGATAGAAAAACCCAATAACACTATGCCCGACCTGGGAATCGAACCCAGGGCCTCATGCTCAGCAGTAGCTCTTGCGACCACTAGACCAACGAGGCAGTTACAAACAAACATACAGAAATTCAAATCTTTTCTCTTTATAATATTAGTTTAGAATTTAAAAGGTACGGTTATCAGTATTTTTCAGTATCAAAGTATTGACAATATTGGCACGAACAATTCTAGCAAATTTCTTCATCTAAACCGAAATAGATAACTCAGTAAAGTTCAAAAGAATTCCTTTAAGCAGATAAGCAACCGCGTCCGAAGATATTCTGAGTTACCCTACTTTATGAAGATGCAGATTACAGCCACATGCGGCTTCGCGAGTTTCCTTGGCAACGCTAGAACAAATCTGCGAGGTATTGTCCGGCTGTCGGGACAATGCGTTCTTGGCCGTCAATTTACGACAAACGAATACGTGTTTTGCGAATTTGTTCTTTATTAGTTACTCTACGTAAACGTAGAAAATTACATTTATGTGCCCAAAACATCTTATATTAAGAGGTTCTTCATTTTCATTGGTTCTTACCGAAACGACAAAATCAACAAAATTATTAATATTTATCCACTTAATAAGACACACCGTAAAGAGAAAATACAGGACTACCTATTAAAACTTACGTATGATGAAACAGAAGCGATCTTGAACATTCCCAAATAGACTACTACTGTTAGTACTCACATATTTTATCTTGAACAATCATCCCTTTTACATCACACACACACACTCACAACACACACACGCACACACACACACACACTCGCAACACACTTGACATTTTTTCCTATAAATTAAGCATACTTTCCACGTACATGGCAATCTTATAATGTTTACAATCTTAAATAATTATTTATGGGGATCAAATGTAATCCGAGATACAGGTTTACCTAATGTTTACAATCTTAAATAATTATTTATGGGGATCAAATGTAATCCGAGATACAGGTTTACCACCTAGTTCGGATCCGTATATGTAGTCCCAAACTTTGTATATTACAAACTGTTTTTATAAAATTTTGTAATACGTGTTCTTAATTTGGTGAATAAAAATTATATAAAAAAAAAAATTGTTTCTTGATTTGTCGCATTGACAGTTGTCAGGGACGCATTCTCTTGACGGCCAGGATGTAGTTTAGACGGTCGAAACCAATAACATAGGACAGATCTCTACTGATGACAATCAGTTCTCTATCTGTCACTGTCAAGCAAATAACTGTCAACACGTTATAGTGACGCGTTACAACCAGAAATTGATAGGTTTTTCTATCTCGACTACGCCAAAATTGGGTTCGGTCGATAATTGGCAAAGTTATGACGGCCTTGCTGGTCTAGCGCTCGCAAGCGCTGCAGTAGAAACATATCGTTCTTACTGTAAAAAATCTCACCGTGAAACTTAAGTAAAGTGAGCTGCTGGGGAGTTTGTAACGCCCCTTCTTCTTCTCTCAGAAAGTGGTTTGGGGCGGGAGTTTTGGGGGAGTGCCTATTATAATTTTGTCAAGCGAAAAGTGCAGATTCCCAGCCTAATTTGAATACACGATTTTTATTTTGTCAATAGTGATAATGATGCCTATTATAGACTATTGCTATAACCCTAATACAGGAGACTATAAACATTACTGAAGAAATGTGAGTGAGCTGCTACTCCGTTGTCTACCCCTTCACGGTATACAGCCGTGATGTTTAGGGTGACGGGTTCAATACAATGATACAAACAAGGCACGTTCTAAATGCTAAAATTATGAAGTGTGATAGGCCATCTGCCAATTCCCTTACTCTAGATACCACTGAACCTATCATCATGAAATTTTGTATATAATTAAATACGTGGTCAGGGGTCATCGATCACTATTATCACACTATTATTAGTGATCGATGTCAGAGGTACAGAAAAGGACATCACGTACCTTTCATCCAGAAACAAATGTACTGTTCCTCAGCGAAATAATAACTTTTGACGGTCACAAGTGCTTTAGGACGCTACGTGTCTTTCGAATCATGATCGAATGATATTATTATAGACTTTATTAGTGAGTTAGAAGTTTTTTTTTAAATAAAGTACGTGAGTTTAAAACCTGAATTAACTTAGTGTTGGATACTTTTTATCCCGATAGTACGTTTTCGTGGAATAATTTCTAAAAGCAAATCAGCCTATAATGTTCCCACTGCTGGGACACAGACCTCTCTTGAAGCGGGAGTGGACTCCTCTCTCTGAGAAAGAGTGGACTGTAATCTACCACGCAGGCCCACTGCGGGTTGGTAGATGTCACATGTTTTCGAATTATTGGTTCTAGGACATGCCGGTTTCCTGACGATGTTTTCATTCATCACTCTCAGAGCTAGATTTAAAAGAATGTAGTGGACTGAGCTACGAGCACGACTTCGTATGGCATAGTTACACGAGTACGCTAGACGCATGCGGTGTCATAATTTCATTACCTATGATTGAAACGTTCTTCGAGGGCTTATGTGGAATAGTAAAGGTGGAATTTTAGCTATGGCATGCCAAGTATTTGTCGCATCAGCTACCGCGTGTCTCAACGTTCTGACGTATGTACCAAGTATAATGGGAAGCATGGCACAAAAGTGTGGTATTATCAGCTGTAGGTGGAACGAGGCTGGCAATGATGATGATGGTGATGATGATGCCCGAGGTGTAGCTACTACGATAAGAAATCATCATAGGCATCAAGCGTGAATGCTAAAGGTGGACACGCACCTAGTCGCGCCGCAGGAGCCGTAAGAGCACCTATCCGCATCGCCGCATGCGCCGTACGCGCCGAATCGTATCCATTATTTATGTTTTATGACGTGAACAGCGCCGACCCTTTTAATCTAAATGATGACGTTCATAAGTGCCTTTTAAGTGACTATTTTAAATAAATGCTTTGTCTTTTCCCGCACCGCACTCCGCACGCACCATGCGCCGCATTTATCATCATCCTAATCATAATCAGCCCCCACTGCTGGGACACGTGCTTTCTCTCTTCGAGAGGGATTCTACAACTCGTAAGTTGCGGACGGGAAGTTACCACTGAGCCACCACTGCTTCTCTTTTCCACTTACGTTGAAACCCGGAAGTCCAAGTCATTGATGATAGTCCTGCTAGGATCGCGGGATGTTCGAAAGATATACCGTGGCCCTGGCGCAGGCAACTGACGGAACACGGGTGGGTTTTAGTCAGTAAACGTCTTACACGCCCCTTCCGCCCAGAGCGGGAATAGTCGTTTGATTATTTTCCACCCAAAAAAAAGAGTTTTTTTTTTGAGGCCATTACACAATTCGTGAGTATTTTCACTTGGTTAGCTAAGAAACAATGTATTCAATGAAAATTATATTCAAAGTCCAAGATTTTTTGATAACGTCACAGAATGTAATTGTGTTGTTTACTGTTAAAGAAAAATATACTTTTTTATGTACTTAACCTTCAGTTTGTTAAGACACTACTAGCTGTTCCCCTGACTTCACTCGCATTCAGCAATCAGAGTAGAAAACGCGGGGAGGGGACGCCCTAGAAGGACATACATATAGCGACCTTATTGGTGACGTTCTTCAGAAAGGTCAGGTGCGTAGTATTCACAACCGGCGCGCGTGTTGACCAGATGTGTGGCGGCAACTACACCGCCACATGCGAACAACGCATCACACAAATCCTGCATCGCGCAATCAAAGTTTACCGTGCAGCTAGCATATATACTTAAACTTCCCGACAACAATCATCGGGCAGTTGCCCACCAGATACGACAACCATCTGGTCGTAGGATCCTCCCTTTTCCAAGAGTATGAGTTTACACCTTGTCCCTCATATCTCTTCAGATGTATGAACGTAAACGAGGCAAAAGGAGTATGTAATTTTGCCTACATCATGGGAAGGCGTGATTTTATGTATGTACGTAATAGAAATAGAATGAGTCACATAAGCACGGGCGGTTTTTAAACGCAACGTTTTTTACCACGCTTTTGGTCTACAAGTTTCTATAGCACTGCTTTTTTAACCATCTGTAAATTTCTACACTAATCTATATAGACAGGGTGGCAGGAATATCGACGCGCAACCGTTACCATGGCTACGGAACATTACCTCCCTTTCAAATGATTGTTAATTTCTTAATGGTTACATATGCTGCCAAATAAGATTAGATAGTTATTGAGCTTGATGTCATTTTAATTCAAATAGGAACCGAAGTAAAAAATAAAAAAAAAACATTAATTCTTAGATATATGAAATGCTGAAATACAATCAATGCCTCATTGGTCTAGTGGTCGCAACCGCTACTGCTGAGCATGAGGTCCTGTGTTCGATTGCCAGGTCGGGCAACGTGTTATTGTATCTGGAATTTCTCAGTAGCAGCCCGAAGTCTGGATTTGTGACCGGTAGGTGGCAATAGGCTCGCCCCCTATTACATGGGACTTAAACATAACTGGCGAAATGCGGGTGTGCTATAGGTACACCTCTGCCCATCCCTTCGGGGAAACAAGGCGTGATGTTTCATGCAATGTACAATCAATAACCTGAACATGTAAAATATGGACTTTACAAGATATGAACCATTTACTTATACCCGTTGCGACGCATAGTTAGCTCTAAAGGGGTTTTATGAAGGTTAGCTATTTAAAGCTACAACCTTTTAAGTATCATTCATAATAGATAGACAGAAACTACAGAAATCCACCAACTACGATCCTTTTTTTTTATGTGGGAAATTCTCAAATGACTTCTCCCTCGTCTGACACGCCCTCCCGCTCCACCCAGAGCAGGCTCTGCTCTGGGTGTCAGAGGCGTGTCAGACTTTTGCTGACTAAAACCCATCCGTGTTCCTTCAGTTGCCTGTGCCGGGGCCACGGTATCTCTTTCGAAAAACCCGCGACCCTAGCTGACATCGGCCCTGACGGACCCCGTCAAATTCTATACCACCCCTGCGCTGAAATTTTAAGCCCTTAAAAAAAAATAACTGTCCATACATTTTGACCGCGTAGGATTTGATTTGTACTCTAGGGGGTCCACGGCGTCCTCGCCTTCCGCCTGACACAGTTCATGTTTCATATAAGGCGGCAGAAAACACCCGGGTGTCACCATTGTGTGGATCGTCCGGAGGACACGGTGGAGGTCTGCCGTGTCCTCGCGGAGGCGATCGGCGACGGCGATCTCTCGCGTCCGGCCCTGGTCCAGGTACATGGTACGGAGCGAGAGGGAACGCAAAGCCGTCACCTTCGTCCGGTAAGGATCAGGCCCGGGTCGACGGCGCGTCGTGTCACAGAGTTGTCAGCACCGATCCGATAGGGCCGATGCCTGCGCGAAATCCGAAAGAGATACCGTGGCGCTGGCACAAAACAAAATAAAAGCGGGTCTAGAATCATGTACTGAATACTTCGTTACAGTTTCCGTTTCATGTTACTGCCACTCTGTATACTATCTATAAAAAGAGTAACCATGGAGTTTCTTGCCGGCTCTTCTCCATAGGAAACGACCAAATGGAACCGTGCACCTAGATTGTGACGTTTCATAAGTGCATGTAGGTTTATGTGGAATAAAATATTTTGATTTTGATTTTTAATAATAACGCTGAAGAATTTATTTGTTTTAACGCGATAATCTATTTAACTAGCTGTCAGGTCTGAAAAATATTTCTCGTACTTGTTAGCCCAATTCTTGTGGTAGGTAATAGGCTATTTAACATCAAGCTACGACCCTTAGCAGGCGAGCGAGGCGGATGAAACTGCGGGGCACAGCTGGTAATATTACCTAAACTACTATTTTAAAACGGTAAAATGTTTGTTTGTTAGTTTGTATGTAGGGGGTAATCACAGAAACTAAAGGTCGGATTTGAAAAATCTTTTTGTATTTGATAGCCATAAGTTAGTAAAGATTTTATTTGTTGAAACATGGCGTACAAGATACATTGCATGCAAGATAATAATGATTTACCTACAGAAAAGTTTTAACATGTTCAGCCGCTTATCGTGGCGTACAAATTGGTAGGAAGAGATGGGTGCATAAACCGTGATAATATTCATCAAAATTCAATGTCAAAGTAGTCATTCAATATAAATTATATGAATTACTGTCATTTAAATTTCAATTCCAAATTACAAATTAAAAACAAAAAAAAAACAATAGACTACAATAACATGCCAAAAATAGAACATCGTCATCTCAAAAACAAAGGAAGGTTATAAGCTATTTTACATCACGCTATAGGCATTAGGAGCGGAGCAAAAAGAAAAAAAATCAGAGAGACCCGAAGTGATAACGCAGGCAGGTGATGCGATATGCAACGGGATGGGTCGGGGGAACAAGAAATTTCGCGCGAACGAAGTAGCGCGCAGAAGACAGTTTTTAAGAAACTCTGAAATAAAATTCTATTAAATTCCTGTAAATAAATCACAATAGATTAATTGACTGTACCTATTTTGAGGGTTGCGTTCCTCGAAAGGAAAAAACGGAACCCTTATAGGATCACTTTGTTGTCCGTCCGTCCGTCTGTCTGTCTGTCAAGACCCTTTTTCTCAGGAACGCGTGGAGGTATCAAGGTGGAATTTATATCAAATATTCAGGTCTACTGTCTCTTGGAGCTGTGAAAAAATCAAACTTATAAGCCAACGCAATCAAAAGATACAGCCGTTTATGCCGCAAATTTTCGACACTCGCAAGGGAATCAAAACCTATTTTTCGAGGTTTCGGAAAAAAATAAGTTTAAATATCTAAAAGTTGTAAACGGTTTAAAAGCGATGCTAGACAGATACAGCTTGGATACAGCTTTATAAGCATCTGAGTAACGTGGTTCGCGCCATCCAATGATCGTTTTGCGTGACAAGAATAAAACAATAATTTAAAAAAAACTTCTTCATTTTTACACCGAAGATAATAACATAAGACCTAAGTTTTTTTTTTTTGCATTATGCATTATTTTTATAGTAGCCAAATACTCTATAAATTTATTTATTTAATTTTACACAAAGCTCACAGACTAATAACACAAATTAAATCATTCGTAAGTTAAAAAAAAATGCTAATCACAAGCTTCCACATATATACATCTAATTACAAGTACTTTGCGTTAACGGAATGTATGTAAACAGCGATTTGCAAACTAAGACAAAAAAAAAAAGTTTTATAATATAAATATATGACACCAACAAGACGTGGACATGGCGACTTAGTGTGGACAGTTCGTGACATATTATATATTATATTAAACCTATTAAGTATATATCGATAAACCTGTGACACAGATATGTTATCAAGGTACTGCAGCGCTAGGTCAACCAGGTTTCCTTTTAAAGATAATAATACATTATCAACCTGCAGTTGTTACATTGCAGGGCAAAAGCCTCTTAACATAATGAGACGGAACGAACATTGAGCGGTACAAAGAGCAAGAAAATCAGAGACCATTTCGGTTACCCATTTAAAATGTTTTCGATAGAATTTTAAAAACTACATGAGCTCGGCGCTTCCTAACCGACATCTCTGAAAAGAAAGGCCGAACCAAACTCAGAGGTCACAGTCTCTTTTAAAGTCCAGACATCATATTGGTCAGATCATGTGAAAACCATGTAGATTGGTGTCGGAAATGGTCTTTTGAGGAAAGAACCACACTGATTGAGCGGACCTGTCCAGTCAGCGAAAGACCCTGCCTAAGACCCAAAACAGCCATTCCGCCTTGACCAAACGTAGTTACCAATGTTCAGGCCTATTTTGTATGAGAAGAGGCTTTTATCCTGCAGAAGGGACGGTAAATAGAAGCCCCAAAAGCCTTTTGAAGGCATATACATAGCGGAGATTCTTAAAGGCCTGTAACGGGTGAGCTTATCAGAGTTTCCCAGGGGTGAGCCTCGGCAAGTCGGCAGTAGGCTTAACCAGCTTGATACAGTCCGTCTTAAACTTTGGGGCTCAGAACATGAGGCAAGTCGTTGCGCAGTTCGGTCGGGGTGAGGCGTCCGTTACTGCGCAACGAGAAGCACACAGCCTTTATGCAATTTCTATGTTTATTTAATTTTATTGCAGTGACCCTTATAACTTGACGTTTTGTTTGAACTTCAATTCTGTGACCCTTAATTAAAATTTGTACTTACTCATTTGTTTATTTTTGAATTTGATATGCTAAATTCTGTGACCTTTATAATTATTTTGTAACAACTCATTCGTTTATTTTAATTGCATTGACATTCTGTTGCAGTATTGTGAAAATTTGTTTTATTTTAGGTAATACGAGTTTTTCCTGTTTAACATAACATTATAACATCACGCCTTGTTTCCCGGAAGGGTTGGGCAGAGGTGTGCCTATAGTACACCCACATTTCGCCAGTTATGTTTAAGTCCGATGTAATAGGGGGCAAGCCTATTGCCATCAACCGGGCACAAATCCAGTCTCCGGGCTGCTACTGAGAAATTCCAGATAGAAAAACCCAATAACACTTTGCCCGACCTGGGAATCGAACCCAGGACCTCATGCTCAGCAGTAGCGATTGCGACCACTAGACCAACGAGGAATTCGAATCGTGCTATACTGAGACTTTTGTTTAACACAAAAACAGTTTTTTCGAGTCTTGTGACTCCTAGAGTAGATCTTTTATTTAATTTATTGAGTTTATAAAATAAAAACGGGTTTGAGAATAAAGGTTCATGTTCAAATTACTGTTTTAATCAAGGTGAATGCCAAGTGGCCATGGCCGTGGGAAGTCCATTTTTACTGTATTACGGCAAAAATGTGAATATTCATGAGAAAATTCAAATTTGACATCCTGATCTGATACTATAGGTACACCTCTGCTCAACCCTTCGGGGAAACAATGCGTGATGTTATGTAATAAATAAATAAAACATTTATTTCAAAAACCGGAAACAATTGGGATGATGACTTATATTAAAAATGTTCATAAAAATAATGTAATTTCAAAGAAGGCTTAGTAAAAATGAGATAATAAAAAAGGGTTAAATCGGTGTAAATTTGAAGTATATGTCGAATGCCTTTACGCGCGGAATTGACAATGTACAGCGCTAGTATGAAATAACATAGTCGTGACGTCACTTCTACGATAGTGCTGCCCTTGTCTAACAATTAACTTTAAACGTTTACTTGGCAATTTTTTAAGCTATAACACTTTTTTTATATAGTTTGCGCTATTTGGAAAATAAACAGTCCTTTGAGATAAAAAAAAAATTGTCATCGCCCCAATTATTATAATAAGATAATTAAGTACTGTGTTATGAGTAATTTTTTTAACATATTATGTATTAATGCATTTTGTAAGTTAATAACATGGATTATTTCCGACCTTAACGCTGGCGAAGTCCCGGGCAAAATCTAGTAGTTTATAAGGGCCATGTTCATGATCAAAACTCGTAACTGGACAATCAATTTCAAAAATGGAGAAGAAGCGCTGAAGCGTCAAGCGATTCTAAACCGTGTGCAGTGCTACTATTCCAGTTAACTTGACGTGCCCTGGAAATGGTTACGGTAGGGCCTTTATTATGGAAGC
The DNA here is from genome assembly GCA_963555695.1 of Dasypolia templi. Lineage (NCBI taxonomy): Eukaryota > Metazoa > Arthropoda > Insecta > Lepidoptera > Noctuidae > Dasypolia > Dasypolia templi. Next base: position 3,499,061 of record OY743166.1, read on the forward strand.
TTAGAACATGGATGCAAAAGGCGTTTTTTATGACGAACTAGCTTTGCACGTGGAGGTCGAAAATTATCCCAAGAAAACGTACTACCGGGATAAAAAGATTCGATTTTATAAAAAATAAAACGATTCGAAAGACACGTAGCGCCATCTAGCGTCTTTCCCTCGGGAACAGAATATTTTTTCTGGACGAAAGGTAGGCTATGTCCTTTTCTGTATCCCTCAAAATGAATATGCAAAATATCATGATGTTCGGTTCAGTGGTATAAGCATAAAGGTACAAACAAACCAACTTCTTTCGCATTTATAATTTTAGTAAGGAAGTTAGGACATGACCGGACGGGTGCCATCAGTGGCCATCTCTTACCTGCCACGGCTTATTTTAATAAATTATATTTTTTGGATTGTTTGTATTTATTTATTGCTGCACTCCGGACGCTTTTAACGTGTACGGTTTTTGTACATCGGTCTCACATACAGGATCAACATTAGTGATGTTACTAATATATTTGTAAGAACGATATCATTTAAAAGAGTGTCCATGGAGTTTCTTGCCATTTCTTCTCCATAGGTACCTACTACGCTTTGGTATGGGCAACTAGCTTCATATATCTGACTGACCGACTCCTTGACAATTCAAGTGCCTGTAAATGGTTTAATTGAATTCAATGCTCGAGTTTGAGTTTGGCTGATTACTGTGGCATATCTTTGGGAAAGCCAGGACCTTATCTATCTGGGCTTTTGACCTGGAGTGAGAAAACGTCATACAAGTCTTATTGTACCTATTTTTGTAATTACGGCCCTTTATGCTTTTCCGCGAGTGGTATGTAAACCCAGACGAGGGGAAATACCGTAATAATTGGTCAATGGAACACGTTTTTTCTCACGCTCATAATGGAAAAAAGAGGCCATTATTTGCAAATAATCCATTTCCGAGCTTGACGTTTCTTGAAAATCTAGTAGTTTGTAAGGTCCATGTTCATGATCAAAACTCGTAAGTACTTTTTAACAATCAATGTCAGAAATGGAGATGAAGCGCTGAAGCGTCAAGCGATTCTGAACCGTATGCAGTACTACTATTCCATTCAACTTCTAGCCCTGGAAATGATTACGGTACGGGCCTTAAATAAGGTAGCTTAATAAGCCGTGCCGTGCCGTACCGTACCACTGAGTCATCTCAGCTGCCACGGCTTTTTTTTTTTTTTTTTTTGGGTTGTCCTAAAAGTCATATTGTACCTATTTTTGTAATTACAGCCTTTTGTGCTTTTCCGCGAGTGGTATGTAAACCCAGACGAGGGGAAATACCGTAGTAATTGGTCAACGGAACACGTTTTATCTCACGCTCATAATGGAAAAAAGAGTTGCACGTTTAAAACAATTATAGTACAAACTTAGCCACACGCCTGTAATCCCAGAACGCTTAGGCAGAGTTGTATATTTCTGCTGTGATAAATTTTGTGGCTGTTATTAATATCTTCGTCCGAAGTCTCGCTACTAATTGTCTCCGTTTTTTGAAATAAATATTTTATTTATTTATTACATAACATCACGCATTGTTTCCCCGAAGGGTTGGGCAGAGGTGTACCTATAGTACACACACATTACGCCAGTTATGCTTAAGTCCCATGTAATAGGGGGCGAGCCTATTGCCATCAACCGGACACAAATCCAGACTCCGGGCTGCTACTACTGAGAAATTCTAGATGGAAAACCCAATAACACTTTGCCAGTTTGCAGTTATAGTACTGACTGCATTTTTTTTTAAATGTTGTTTTGTGGCAACCAGCGGTCCACCTGATCGTAACACAACGTTCGCACGTAAAGATATCGCGGCAGGATTTTTTACTTAACCTTAAATATTGGACCCCCCCCCCCTCCCCTGCAGCTGCTATATTTATAACTTACAGTAGGTTATTTATAAATAATCAAGTTTTTTAGCAAAACAAACTGTGCCTACACGAAGTTTTATGTGAAAAGATATCATTAATTTAATGTTAATATCATAATTAATTGGCTACTGTCTGACGGTTTTGAAATTAATTTACATTTAAATCTGTTATCGTCTCAGATGTTTTTTATTTTTACAAAACAATGGTTTAAAAAAAAACTATTGGGTAGATATTTTAATTTTATTTTTGGGTTCCGTACATTAAGGGTTCCTTACCCTAAGGGTTCTCCTTTTAGTAAAGCTAAGCTGTTCGTCCCTCCGTTTGTCACAGGGCGGGGGCCCACGGGGTGGAAAATTTGAACTGTCCACATTCACTGTATTAGCGATGCATTTCAAACTACCGTGGGGTGAATAGGGATGCAGGGGTGAATCGAAATGAAACTTTAAAAGGTATTTTAACATTATAATAATAATGGTTGTTGCCAAAAACGTCTCTTATGTATTGACTGTATTATAATTAACGATTAAGTGCCCCTGTTGGCAACAAACTATATTATTTAATAGGGATATTCACCTCGTTTTAAGGCTCCCGCATACAGGCGCGACGCCACAGCACGACTCAAAGACGCCGCGTGTCGCATGGTGCCTTTGTGTTGCACAGTGGTGTCGCGCCACTGTGCACGAGCCTTTACCCGGTATGTACAAAGAAAATTGATTGATCAACACCGCCTCTTGCGAACTACGCATGACACTGACGTCACGCAAAATCCATGCATCGCGCAAGCAGAGTTTACCGCGCAACTAGCATACAACCAACGTCATCGACATCAATCGTCGGGCGTTACGGCTGTCGGTGAACGAGGGTTAGACGCCGGCGATGGTCACTGGATCAGCGCGACTCCCACCACACTTGAAACTACAAGGAGCCTTCATCGAGTGGTCGCCACGGTTGAAATACCTAGGGGTAAACTATAGATCGTCGGCTCACAATGGGGCCGCACGTCCGCAAGGTCGTCCGCACAGGGTCGCACACAACCTCCTAAAACCGATGCTGTCGTCCCGCATCCCGGCGAGGGTCAAGTTGGACGTGTACAAGCGGTACGTACGCCCAATCTTCGACGTACGCCGCACCCGCATGGTTCGTCCTCACGAGCGAGAAAAGCCGAAGACTCTTCCGCACGCAACGAACGTTGCGGACCATAGTAGACGCACCTCGCTACGTGAGGAACGACGTTAGCCAGAGAGATCTCGGGATTGAAGGCCTGGATGAGTTTGTAGAGCGCCTCACCTGCGCGTGCCGTCGCATCGAATTTGACTCACGTCAAAGACATTGCGGCCTTCATGCGCGCCCCCCTGATGCGAGACCCTTCCCCCGCGACCTGGTAGCGGACGAAGACCCCATCACCCCGGACTGACTCCCAGATAAGCTGTAACCAGGTTACATGCAGCTTATCTGTGACAATATGACTGCACTCACAACACGTTACGTAAACGTATACAGACATCCACCTCTATACAGGCACTGAATGGTGTCACACAGATACAATACCTTTCACACACGCATGACGGCCCCTTAGCCCGGACAGTGAACGACTAGCTCTGTGATCGGGACAAGCGAGGACCAACGGACCAAGCATCTACTCAGTAGCACGTCGAGTCGACATCTGTCGCAGATCGCCGCCGCCGGGCCTCCCCTAGGGGTCTCACCTGGTGGTGACAGACCGCCGAGATAAATAAACATGGCAGCTATTCACATGGGCGCTTGTAGCTGGTGCGCGCTCAATATACCATTACCTTGAAGCACAGTCATGAGGAGTCCGTATTTATGGACCAACGCACAGCATCCGCGGCCAGGAGGAATAGCCCTAACCGCACGCCACGCCCTACGGGGGCGTCGGGATATCATTTAGACAATCGTCGGGTAGTTGCCCACCAGACAACACCCGGTCGGAGGATCCCCCCTTTTCCATAAAAAAATTTTACACCCTGTTCCTCATACTGGTGACAACGAACATGAACGTCAGCGCAGCCTTCGTGCAACTACTTCAGCGTGACGTCATCATCATCATGTTGGTAAGACACTTGATAGGAACTCAGCAGTCAATACTTTTGTAAGATTGCCAATTTTTACTCGTTACGTCCGCATATCGATATTACATATTTCACGATGCATTTATGCACATTGCCGCATTTTTTTTTTGTATTAATAAATGGCCAAGAACACAGCTTCAGTTCTTCCCAGTTCAAACACCAGGAAGTGATGAAGGGCGAGCGTTTTGGGGGACTGTTTATGTAATCAAGGTCAGGTGCGTAGCACGCGCAACCGGCGCGCGTTTAAGACCAGATGTATGTACGTAGCAGGTGGCGTTCTGTGGTTTCTGCGTCCCACCATGGAAGGAAGGGGTGGGTTTATGTATGTACGTCTATGTGTCTTATGTAAGACAAAATGACGGAAGACATTTTGTCTATTCTTCTGTCGACTAAACTAGTGTCAATGGTAGTAATGCTACCCGTGCAGCATACCAACGTTACGAAACTAGATAAAGAGAAGTCTCTCATTTCTCTGACTTTTTTTGTTTTAGTTCGGCTCCTATCCTAATGGTAGTAGCGTGATGTTAAATAGCCTTCCTCAAGAATTTTTATAATATGAGTAAAGAAATATAGATATTATTGAAAATTTTAAATACAAAAATAAGAGCACTGAGAACATTCACGAGAGGTGCAGTTTAATAGAATTGAGGAACCGGGCTATCAAAAACAAATGCGACTGTTATAGTAATGCCTCTCCCAGCCCCGACTCAGAAAAACACGAACGCGAAGGGTGATATGTATGTATTTACAGATTTTAATTTACCTAACAAAGCGATACTGAACTTGGAAAACAAAACCCACATAATTATGACACTATTTGTTTACACTTTGTATTGACTCTAAAAGTCAAACACTATTTATGTAAACAAATGATATGTACGTGACCGTTTGTAAAGATTTAAGACGCACACTCGCAAGTTGACGCGACGATCTCACAGAAGTACTCGATTTTCAACTCTCGGTGTTGAACCGAGCAGAACGTTGAAGATCCAGTGCGTACGTCGACTTAGCATCTATTAATTGAACCTTATACTTACACGAGGCTTGCTTTCCAGCTAATATTTACAAATAGAAATACAGTGTGTTCCGTAAGTCGAAGTCAAGCCGGAGTCGGGTGATAGGGCAGGTCATAATAGTTAATGGGAAAATATCAACCAAAAAAATGTTACAACAGGAGTTAAAAGACCTTCAAGGCAGTCGATTTTCTCGTTTTTTTTTTCAATAAATGCCCGTAATTTTTAAAATACTTAGCAAAGATTTTTTATACACCTACATAAACTCACGCCTTCTTCCCATGGGGGTAGGCAGAAACCACAGAACGCCACCTGCTACGATCCTTACATACTCCTTTTGCCTCGTTTACGTTCATACATCTGGTCATACACGCGCGCCGGTTGCGAGTACTACGCACCTGACCTTTCTGAAGAACACCAATAACGTCACTACATGTCCTCCTAGGGCGTCCCCTCCCGGCGTTTCCACTCACATCTGCCTCGTAAATACCTTTAGTTAGTCTCCTTTCATTCATCTTCTCAACATGACCAAACCATTTAAGAATACTCTTTTCAATTTTTGTCACTACATCTTCTTGCATTCGTCTATTCCATCTGTCATTTGGTATATTCTTTCGTTGAGAATACCCATACCCGCCATGCGTACACGAGTAGTCAGATAAGAAATGTCGACTCCATCTAGTTTATGTCTTTATACGTTACGTGAAGTGATTCCGATATCCTTTAAAAAGTCAAAGTCAAAGCATTTATTTCAAATAGTCACAGAAAGGCACTTTTGAACGTCAACATTTACATTAAAATAGAATTGATTGTAGACGCCCCCTCCAAAAAGTAATATCGTATGGAAAAGAATGGGCCGTTACCTATTCTTTTCAACTGTTTGCAATATTTTGTATAGATTAATTATACGTGAAAACGGTGCATCTAGAATAAAATAACTATACCACAATAGGTTAAAATAATTCGAAATGAAGCAATGACATAAATCAATTATGTGATTTATACAGTAGCTACACATTTTGTTAAAGTTGTTGATTTTCCTAAATTTTAATTTAGTAAAAATTATATGATTTAAAGCAATCACAGAATGAAAATCGAATGTCAAAATGTGCCTATTTGAAATAAATGATTTGACTTTGGTAAAAATATTAGAATTTGAACTTTATTTGCTATGAATGTAGGTACAGGTATAAGATCGAGTAGAGGTCTACCTTACGGCGACAAACAAAATAATGTCAACAAAACAGAAACTATAGTGAAATCAATTAATAATATTATAGTCAGTACTTATGTAAGTCTTACATGGTCAAAATTGCAATTAAATTTAACAATCATAATCTGGAAAAAGTCATATCATTTAGAAAGTCTTTCACTGAGTAATAACATTTGCCTAAAAGTAGTGCAGTTACCTTAGATTTCAAAATCCTTAGAACCATGTGATATTTTACATAAATGACTAGCACTTCGACCGCGACTTCATCCGCGTGATGAGGATGATGACTACTATTAAAAATGTTCGTAAAAATAAAGTAATTTCGGTAAATATGCGATAATCGAAAAAATCTGTTAAATCGATGTAAATATGAAGAAGATACACGCTTTAAAAGTTTTTGGAGGTGATTATTCATGTCCTTGTCGCACGGTACGGATAATGTACGGAACTAGTATGAAGTTACGTAGTCGTGACGTCACTTCTACGACAGTGCTGTCCTTGTCTAACAATTATTTTAAAACGTTTATAACTTGGCAGTTTTTTAAGCTTTTACACGTTTTGTAATACTATTTGCACTATTTGGAAATAAACAATTATTTGAGATAAAAATGAAAAAATTGTCATCATCCCCATTTCGGCTTCTAATGGTAAACCCATTTTTCAAATCGGTTCAGTAGTTTCGGAGCCTATTCAATACAAACAAACAATCAAATCTTTATTAGTATAGCGTATAGACAGGTCCCATTGTGATAATACTTTTCCTTAGCAGTGCTGTTTTGTAATTACCCGAATGTAGCTGGGCAGCAAGATGACAGCGAGGCTGACTGTCCAGGGTACGCCAGTAGTCTAAAATTAATTTACACATGACTTCTATACTGATAACAAAGATGAAGAGTTTGTTGCTTGAACGCGCTAATCTCTGAGGAAGGCTATAGCTAATTAACATCACACCAGGACGCTTAGGGGCCGCGCAAAAATAAAAGAAGGCAGAAAGAACGCTATGCTAAAACGAACGTTTAGGAACATATAAAGTCAAAAGCGCGAAACGACAAATGGGTTGCAAATTATCAAAAACGCAAAATGTCAAAAGCACAGAATGTCAAAAGAGCTCAATGTCAAAAATTGGAACCGCGTGCCGCTCAACTAGTGGTGCCTTTGTGTCGAGCCTTAACACGGTGAAGTAGAAAAAAAAGGTATTTGAAATAGGTCATCATTTTAAATTATTAACAATAACTGTGATCATCTACTATTTTAAACGCTTTTTTAATGCGACGGGGGTGTCGGAAGGAACGAGGAATTTCACGCAGACTAAGTCGCGGGCAGAAGCTAGTTTAAAAGCTCCCGCAAACAGGAGCGACGTCACAGCGCGACACAAAGGAACCGCTCGTTGATCGACACGCGGTGCATTTGTGTCGCGCTGTCGCGTACGCCAGTGTTTACGAGTCATTGTCGAAAGCGCTTAAAATCGAATTGGTGTCGTAAAGTAAAACGCAACCAGGAAGTTCTATTGTTGTAACATGAACGTATGGATAAAACAGTCAAATCAGGGGCCTATGCAGGGTTTCAAAAGACTCACATAGCCATTGTTTCTGGAAAACGACTTGTTAGTTTTGTTGTGAAAATTCGCTGTTTGCGGTAGTGCGCAACGTAACGCAAGCAAAACATTTTGCTTATGGATGCATGCCACGGTACAGGGCTCGTGGGGGTAAACGGATACTTTTATCCCGGACGTACCTACATCCCCGTGGGATGAAATCAGACATCTTCAAGCCGCGATCTGTGGATCGAATCTAAAACTCCACGGTAAACAGTCATTGGCACTTGAGCACCAATAGACCATCAATGCAGTTAAGACTAGAGACTTAGGAATCCCTTTATAATACTTTTTCACGTTCAAAACGTGCTGATTCTCAGTCTAGTTTGAATAAATGACTTTTGATTTTGAATACAAAGAAGTTTAAAACAAACTTACTTGATGAATGGTAATAACTCCAGCTTGTTCCGTCATTTTAAATTAAAATTATTTAACAACACAACTAAAACACTAATATCACAGGTTGAATAAATAAATAAATAATTTAGTCTTCTATGATTTATCACAACATCATCACTTAGTCATCTTCTATGTCCAAATCCCATAGATTGACTATTCCACTCAACAGTCGCCTTATAACTGAATCAACGATCGTATTTAAAAATATGCAGTAATAAAACAATATCCACCAACATTCGATAACAATATTTAAGTTTGTAGCGGACATCTACACAACACGTGCCTACCGCCCGGCGGTCATGCACTGAATGTGCTGTCAGGAATTCGTATTTGGAATCTGCGCGGGCGCCGATAGCTGTTATCAAACGCGCAGTGATGTTGTGACGATCATGAATACTTATTGGGTTGTTCATTGGATCAGTATGCAGGGGTGATGGTCCATGCATTATTTTTTTAGGTATGTATATATTTATCTGTTTTTAGATTACACAAAATTGCCATTACAATACTGAAATCTGAAATGACAAAAAATACATTTTTTTTGATGCTGCCAGCCCAATATCGTACTTAAGTATTATAAATGCGAAAGTATGTTTGTTTGTTACGCTTTCACGCCAATACAGCTTAGGATTTGGATGAAATTTGGCACACAGTTATACCATGACCTGCACCCTAATTGCGTAACAAACTATTTATCATAATCTGAATCATTTTGGAGGATATTTCTAATCCATTGCTTCATATGTTATGTTGAGCAGACAAATTTTCGAACGTATAAAGCAATTGATTAGCAATATCTTTCAAAACGATTCAGATTCCGATTGATAGTGTGCTGGTTAAGGACGTAAACTACTTTCCATCCTGGATCGCAGACGAAGTCGCGAGCAACAGCCAGTTTTACTATAAACCTGGCATAGCAACTCCACAAGTCTGAAGAGAAGTTGCATGCGCAGTGGAGAAACACAATCAGGAGTCCGACACTAGACACCCTCTACTTGGCGCTCAACTACCAACTCAACGGCTAAAAAGCAGGCACAATTTCCTGAAATCGACAGCGTCCTTTCCTGGTAACCCGGTCGACGCCGGTTGTAAGCTGTGGCAGAATACCTTGCCTCTACCCACTCATTATCTACCTCCAAACGAGCATCTCCCTGCAGAGCGCATCCTTCCGTGGTCCACTTTGAAGTCCCTAAACTGAATCTGGAGTGGGAAGGTGCAAGTCGAACCTCGGAAGTCCATGCAGTCCAGTCAGTCAAGTGACCTGTGCGCTGCCACCGATAACGCCGTGGAAGTGGCACCAAAAGTATTTAAACAAGTGTCGTGCCATTCACACTAAGAAGAAGACTATAAAGTTGTCTGAGAAAGATGTTCGAAATGGAAAATCCGACAACCAGTCTCACTAAGGTGAATGGTTTTACTTAGTGACTGGGTTGTGAAGGTCAGATAGGTCCGTCGCTCCATGTACGATACTGGTATTCAGCAGCATCCCGAGCCTTTGCTCAAATATAGCCGGATGCAGCTGTATATCTTGCCAGAACCAACGGCTTAACGTGCTTTCCAAGACATGGAGGGGGCTCGATATATAATGGATGGCCCTATGTAGGCACAGATTAACCTTCCATTAACTTCAAGCAACTTCTAACATTAAATATTTAATACTCTTCGTTAACCGGTAACGTCACCCTACTGTTGGTAAGACGTCACAGCAAGGGTCGAAGTTCAAGACTTGATTTATTCAAACTGTTCACACATCGCCTGCGAACGTTTTTCAAACTTTGAAATGATTTCTTGGACGAATGAACCTATATTGTTGACGTCGTTTATATTCATCAGTTTTTCATTAAGTTTATTAATCAGACAGTCTTCCTAGGAATCAAGCTAGACGGACACGATGACATGATGGACAATGGGGTCATCATATAACATCTCTTACGGGGCGATTAAGCTCGGCCGCGTATGCTGTTAGAAAGATAAGACAGTTTACAGATGTAGAAACCGCGCGTTTGGTTTATTTTATCTTGGGGTCGGGCTGCTGACATTGAATCCATTTTTATTTTGCAAAAGAGTGCTGTCAGAGCCATCTACAAAATACGTCGTCGCGAATCTCTTAGGGAACTATTTTGGAAGATGTCGCAAGGTGTTAAATCACAAGATCTCGGTGGCCAATTGTGATCACCTCTTCGAGAGATAAGACGATCCGGAAATTTTCCCGTAAAATATCAATGGTTTCGTTGCTTGTGTGGCAGTAGCGCCGTCTTGTTGAAAGTAAACGTTGTCCAGATCAATAAATCATTAATCATTAATCATCTCTCGATAGCGCAATCCATTCACCGTAACTGTTGCTCCAGCCTCATTTTCCTTTGGGGACACGTGAAAGAGAAGGTCGACGCCAACAGCCCTCAAAGATGGAATTCATGAGGCTATCGAGGACATGGGGCAGCCACTTTGCGATTTGGTTATGGAAAATTTCATGAAAAGGATATGGTCCTGTAAGCGTGGTCGTGGTGGACATTGGCCTGATGTTATTTTCCACTATTAACGGCATACCTTCCTCTTTATAATGAAATAAACATCCGATCAATTATATTATTTTAGCATTTTTCTTTGAATATCAAAATTACACCTCATATTGGAAAACCCGTTATTATGTATGTCAGAAAAAATCTGCATCTTTTTAATAAAACAAGTGATAGACATAATTATAACACTAGAAATAAAGATAAAATAGATCAACCATTTTTCAGACTATCTAAAGTACATGAGTACATCATAAATGGGGTACTGTGTTAAATGTTACACCAAAATACCTTGTGATATATTGCAAATAAATGAAAGACAGTTTAAAACTCATGTTAAAAGTACACTTTGTAAACAAGCATATTAGAAATACGAGGATTATATCCTAGATAAGAATGCTTGGAAACATGCTGGTCCTACTCCATCGGACAATCTAGATGCTAGACACAATCAAAGTGTACCCTAATTGCCTAATACACAATCAATCGGAATCTGAATCGTTTTGAAACAGATTGCTTATTGCCATTTGCCATTGCCATTGCTTCACAAGTTCGATAAAAATTGTGCTTAACATTGTAAGTAACGCAACGAATGTTGTTGAACTGTCAAAATCAAACAGATTAGTCGTAATCGTTTACGAAAATGTGTTACGCAATTAGGCTGCAGGTTGCTCATTGAATTGAATAAATTTTCATTTCACATTGATTGATTTGACGCATTTTTTTTACTTTCGATTCTGTAATTACTTTAACTAACACATTATAACTTGGTAAAAATTCATGTATAAGTACAAAATATTGTAAAACATTTAGAGTAACGGTGGAGTTTCTTGTCCATTCTTCTCCATACGAAACCACAAGAATGAATCCTAAATTTTTTGAATGTTGACGTTCAGAAGTGCTATTTATGTGCTTTGAAATAAATGATTTGACGTTGACTTTGCATCATCTGTCTAAGAAAACAAAGAAGGATACCGTTTATTTGGACACAGTTCGTGAAACAGAAATAAAAAGTAAAAATTATGTTTTAACAACAATAGTGTGTGCCTCACGGCTGCGCCAAAAATGTTAATTTCAGCATTCATGCCAGACAGATGAGAGCCTTTCACTTCCTAGTCTAGTTTCGTCTAGTCCAACTGGATACCCCGTCTGATGGTGGTACGTGTGGTGGTATCATTTAGCTCCCTTTAAAATGGTTGAGCTGAATGGTGCTGATCCATGCGTCATGTTCGTGAACAGGCGCCGTCAGTTGGGACTGGTCATCTCTTAGCTGCCACGGCTTATTTTTTTTTGGATTCTTTATTTTTTCTGCACGCTGGACGTGTAAGTGTAAGTGTAACGTGTAAGTCTTTTGTACATCGCTCTCACATATAAGATCAACATTAATGACATAACTAATATTTTTGTAACAATATTATTTAAAAGAGTGTCCATGGAGTTTCTTGCCCGTTCTTCTCCATAGGTACCTACTACGCTTTGGAATGGATAACTAGCTTCATATTTCTGACTGACCGACTCCTTGACAGTTCAAAAGTGCCTGTAAATGGATTAATTGAAATAAATGCTTTGAGTTTGAGTTACCAGTACTTCTCTAGTTACTTTTTATCTTTATGATAATCAGCCTATAACGTTCCCACTGCTGAGAAACAGGCCTCCTCTCTGTGAGAAAGAGTAGGCTGTAATCCACCTGCGGGCCCAGTGCGGGTTGGTGGATGCCTCATGTCTTCGATTGTTTGGTTCTAGAACGATCTTTTCCTTCAGCATTTTGAGAGCAGTGAGTCAGTTTTTCTCTTTGCCTGTTCTTTAATTAGTATGACATTATCTGCCAGGTATCTCATTTAGAGGTTCTAGTAGTAGTTGAGCTCTTTGTGAAGGAGCTTGTCCGGGGTAGTTCTTCACTCTGATTCAAACTTGAAAGCAGGCGCGACACAAAGACATTGCGTGTCTCGCGAATGTTGAAGTTTATTTGTGAAGAGATATGAGGATCAGGGTGTAAAGTTCACTCATACTCTTGGAAAAGGGAGGATCCTCCGACCAGATGGATAGCGTATCTGGTGGGCAACTGCCCAAGGTTTGATGTCTGGAAGTTGTGTAAACTCTGCTTGCGCGATGCAGGATTTGTCTGACGTTAGTGTGATGCGTTTGTTCGCATGTGGCGGTGTAGATGCCGCCACACTTGTTTGATTACGAGGGAACGGGCTACAATCCACCGCGCGGGCCCAGTGCTGTTTGGTAGATGTCACATGTCATCGAATTTTTGGTTCTAGGACATTCCACACGATGTTTCCGTTCACGTTTTGGGTTCGAACCTACGACCTTATCGTAAGTCGCGGCCGTTGCCACTGGGCCACCACTGCTCCATGTAAATTACTGGAATTCAGCTGCATCCGTGAGACTGGAAGCCGACCTAACAAAGTTGGAGAAACGCTAGGCAAATGATGACCTACAGTGAAAGTTATTCGAGATTAGCATTTACTGCGTCTTCAAAGGAGATCAACAAAAGCCAAGACAACTTTGCCCAAACATGTACCTGCAGGCTTAGCACGAGCGCCCTAGAGAAGCGTATTGTCGACGGAAGAGTAGACAAAAATGGCGTTTCTGTGTAGACAGTAGAAAGTTTTCTACTGTCTACACAGAAACGAAACGCAATTGTACGGTAAAAATGGGTAGTTATACACATCACTAGCAACTAACCCGTTGCTATGGAAAATCACTGTCTACAAAGCAACCTGAGTCTAAGTGTGTCCTCGTGCTCGCGAAAAAGAGATTTCGAGGAGCGTAGAAAGCGATTTCTATTCTACAGTAGAGTAGAAACAGAAAACGCCATGCTAAGCCTGCAGAAGGTACACGTGCAACAAATCGAAGCGAAAAAATCGAAAATAATTGTATTTTTGTCCATTGTTAATTTTAAAATACATAATAAATTATTTTTTAGGCATAGATGGCAGGACTGTAGCGGCAGGTCTGTCAAAATACATACGCGAATTGTAATTTTCTATATATTTTTTGGTTTATTTATTCTTAAAATCATTCCTTTCGGAATATCGTTGTTTAAAATGCCACAGTGTTGTGCAGTGCCTATGTGTGCAAATAAAACAGGAGGAAATAAGTTACCTACGAGAGATAAAACCCGATTAAAACAGTGGCTTGTAGCCATTCGCAGAGATAAATTTACTCCAACGAAAAATAATCCATAATAAAATCAATAACACTTCCAAATACAATAGAATTTCAATAATTTATGTTCAGTACCTACGACTCTGTGCTTTTTGACAGCTGTTTGGACCTGACGCCTACGAAGCGCCGCCTAGTGGTAGAAAAAGTTTCGAAAACCCTCATTGCGTTACATTTGGGTGACACTCGGTTTGACATAAATGTCATTTACAAGTCATTGCGTTCGTTCGCGAAACAAGAATGACTCAATCCGATAGCAGACAGCTGTCAACATGACCGTTGTTTTTTTTTTTATATGTAAGTAGTACGACCAACTTATCTGTTCATTATGGATGGTGACAAATTTTTATTTTTAACTTAAAAAAAAATTTGTTTCCAAACAGTGCAAACAATATTACAAAAAGTGTAAAAACAAAAAATAATAATACAAGTCAGAAACGTTAAAATAAGTGTTAGACAAGGACAACCTATCGTAGAAGTGACGTCACGACTATGTAGCTTCATACACTAGCGCCATACATTGTCCGTACCGCGCGACAAGGACGGGAATAATACCTTCCAAAAACTTGTAAAGCGTCTTCATATTTACATCGATTAAACAGATATAATCGATTATCTCATTTTCCCTAAACTTATTTGGTTAAAGTTAGTTGTATCCTATTTATGCGTAATACACAATATATCGGAATCTGAATCGTTTTGAAAGAGATTGCTAATCCATTGCTTCACAGATTCGATAAAAAAATCTGCTCAATAATGTAAATAACGCAATGAATGTTGTTGAACTGTCAAAATCAAACAGATTAGTAGTAATCGTTTACGAAAATGTGTTACGCAATTAGGCTGCTGGTTCCAGCCGGCTAGAACTAAGTGTAACCGCATTTCGGCTTTTAGTCGTAATATAATTATGTAACTTGGCTTCCCCTGACGGACGTGGCGAAATTATCAAAAAAAAAAAAAACTTCGTTTGACACAAACATGTTATCTTTAAAAAAAGGTGTGTCTCTATAAGCCGTCGTGAGTGTCGTGGAACTTTGATTTGATTTGTTCAAAATATTTGCACAGTACTGATAGCTCTAACATGCAGGTAAATAAATTTTCTCAATGACATTGATGAGAATAGCTCATAATATTTATCATCTCACTAATTTCCCACGGCTGGGTCACAGGCCTCCTCTCTGTGAGAGGGGGCGTGAGGGTTGGTAGATGCCACATGTCTTCGAAATTTTGGACATGCCAATTACCTCACGATATTTTACTTCACCGCTTAGCGTGAATAGCTAGCGTGTATATGTCATATCATGTCTATATGTATATGTCATGCTCACTCAAATGTCTCGCTGACGGTGGCGCCTGTGTTGGATCATTTAGTTTAGTCTTGTGTAGTTCATGAACGATGAACGAATAGGAAACGTATCTTCGCACTGTACTAAAAGAAACGTTTCCGAACGCTGACTCGTAATCGGTATATTAGGTCTAATAGGTCTTTTCGATCTCGGACATTGTAAACCGCGCGATCGTTTGTGCGAACGAGAACGAGAAATGATAAACAGTCACTGATTGTTTGACAGATACGTTCGATGTCTGTGAATGAGAACGAGAGAGAATAGCCGACGAATGACGATGCTAACCGAAACCGACCGACCGAATCTGCAAGAATGAGATCAGATGCTGACCACCGAGAGCGAAGACCGAATAGAACTATTAGAACTAATAGAATGAACTAGTTCACTGTCCGAAATGAACTAGTACGGAGCGATCTTAAAAATGACCGAGCAGGAACAAGACTAATTTAGTTCCCTGGTTGAGCTGAATGGTGCTGATCCATGCGACATGTTCGTGAACGGGCGCCGTCAGGTAGGACTCGTCATCTGATCAGCCACGGCTTACTTTTTTTTTTTGTTGATTGTTTTTATTTATTTATTGCTGCACTCTAGACACTTTTAACGTGTATGTTTTTTTACATTGTTCTCGCATATAGGATCAACAAATGATGTAAGTGATATATTTAAAAGAGTGTTTTGCATTATCATTTAGAAGACTGTCCATGGAGTTTCTTGCCCTTTCATCTCCATAGGCACCTACTCCGATTTGGAATGGGCAACTAGCGTCATATTTCTGACTGACCGACTCCTTGACAATTCAAAAGTGCCTGTAAATGGTTGAATTCAAATAAATGCTTTGAGTTTGAGTTTATATTAGCCAGTCAGCAGGGTCATTGCGGGGCTAGCTAAGTGACTACCCAGGTCAAAGTCTGGGAGTAAGGAACACCACTCGTGGACCACTGGTCGACCGAGCTTTACGACCCGGCGCCGAGTCTTGTTGGAAGGACCATACTTGTTTATTGAACATGGTGTTGTTAAGGGGCTCAACAACCTCTCAAGAATGGTATCTTGATACACTTGTGCCAATGTTTTGATACATTTTTCACAAAAATATGGCTCAGTCACTCCTTCATAGCTAACACCCCACCAAACCATCACTGAAGTCGGATAATGCCCACGTTGCAGTCTGTCGACTAATTGGGAAGCTACCTTAGAGCTTTGAGCATAAATACGGTCTGTTTGTTTGTTAAAATGTTGCACAATTGTAAAGATTTTCTCATCCGTAAACAAGTTTTTCCTGGTACGTCCCTTTGCGTACCGCTTCAGTAGTTGTTTCGATTTTACCACCCTATTATTGTTTAAATTATCATTTAAAAAATTACCTCTTATAGGCTGCAAGTCCTAAGTCACCTTTTAAAATACGCGACATGGTTCTGGGTGCTATCTTCATCTCACGATATAAAATCTTTTGCTTTCGGACAGGATTTCTTCGAATTCTTTTCCTTACTGCTTTGACCACCTTTTTCGTACGAACACTACGTGGACGGCCAGATCTTTTTCTGTCACAAACAGAGGAGGTCTCATTGTACCTATTAATAGCCCGGTACACAAACATTTGACTAATACCAAGCGTATGGAGAGTTTTGAAAATTGCATTTGGCTCCATACCAACTTTGTGTAATGCAATCACAGAGATTCTGTTCTCTTTATCACCCCACTCCATTTTAATATCGCAAAATATTGTAGAATGTATTGGCGCCAAAATGAGAAAACTCAATGAACAATCTTATAAAATTACAGATTCCAAATTCAAATGTAATATCTTTCTTATTTTTAACTGTAACAGTATTTATGGCCAAACTAAGTACATAGTGGCGGCCCAGTGGTGTCGGTCGCGACTTACGAGTTGTAGATCGTAGACTCGAACCAGACAGAGGCGGAGCGCGTGAGGGAGAGAGCCTTGCGCCCTCACGCCCCTTGTCGCCGCAGGAGACGCCCTTGGCGTCGGATTCCCGGCCACCGTAGGTGAGCAATGGGTAGCTCGCCGTCCAGTAATGACCAGCCCCGGGTCGACGGCACATCGTGTTCCACGCGCGCCTCAAAGAGCTGTCATCGCTAAATGACGGGTTCCGATCCCCGGGCCGATGCCTGCCAGGGTCGCGGCTTGTCGAAAGAGAAACCGTGGCTCTGGCACAGGCAACTGAAGGGACACGGGTGGGTTTTAGTCAGCGAAAGTCTGACACGCCCTTCCGCTCTACCCAGAGCGGGAGAAGTCATTCGATGATTTCCCACCCAAAAAAAAAAGGTTCGAACCCAGACAGGTGCTTTACAGTTGTGTAAATAATTTCATCACCACTGCTCTCAAACCGGTGAAGGAAAACATCGTGAGAAAAGCGGCATGTCCTAGAGCCAAAAATTCGAAGACATGTGACATCTAGAACCCGCACTGGGCCCGCGTGGTGGACTACGGCCCACTCCATCTCACTGAAAGGAGGCCTGTGTCCCAGCTGTGGGAACATTTTAGGCGGATTATGAATGACATTATGCAACAAGAAAAGGTTGATGTTGTATCTATACAACAACCTTTTCTTGTTGTATAGATACAACATCAACCTTTAATAACCAATTAATGCTCTTTTGTCCTCTAAGCAAGGTCACTTAAGCATTATCTTTTTCATTAAATAATTATAATCTTTGAACCCAAGATTGCAACAGGAAAGATAATTGGTGCCGTGGTGTAAATAATTTCTTAATATAGAGATATTTCTAAGGAGGTAGTAAGACGGTTGAAAATAAATTTCAGCTGAAACACCTCACATCATAAAAAAAGTTTTAAATGTCCCACGGAGAACCGATTCCCATCGACCGGGCACGAATCCAGACTCCGGGCTGGTAATGAGAAATTCCACATAGAAAAACTCAATAACACGCCCGACCCGGGAATCAGACCCAGGACCTCATGCTCAGTAACGCTGGCGACCACTAGACCAAGGCAGTTCAGCCGAAAATGGGTACGTAAAGAACTGGCAGACGGACGGATAGGTGATGCTGTAGCGCTGTTTGTCTTCTTTTCACAATCCCTGAATCAACTTCTAACTGCACCACCACCACTAATACCATCTTAAGGGTTTAAAACGGGCGACCCTGGTCAAATGTGTGTCAAGACCGCCAAGATGTCGTGAAGAAAGCGACGCTTTACTACAGGCATCGCGGCGCTCCTACAGAAAACATCATAGCAATCACACACATGGACGCAAGTAAAAATCACTTGCGTTCAATAGGCTCCTCAAGCCATTACAGAAAATATGACGAGGGGTTTGTATTAACAACCCCAAAAATTGCATCCGCGGCCTTGCGGGGGCGTCGCGATTTCCAAGAGAATGTGGGTCATTCGCTATCCAATCTTTAAAGTGAACACACGTGGACAGCTACAGCAAGAAAAATACCCCTGAAGATGTATACCACTGCAGATGAAGCCGCTCAAGTCATTGCACTACTACAATCAAGGATGCGGCAGTGTGATGTTGCTCGCCAACTGAACTTGAGTCGTTATTCCGTTTCGACGAGTGTTCAAAAGCTTCCAAAAGACTGGTGGCATTATCCGAAGATGTGGATCTGGAAAATTATGCTGCACATCCGAAAGAGACGATCGCTTCATTGTTTTGACGTCTTAACGTAATCGGTTCTCCAATGCTGTTCAGTTGCAACAACTCCGGTCAGCTCGCAGAACTTCTGTAAGTGTCTCCACGATTAGAAGAAGATTGCTGGAGAAGAAAATTGCAGCACACAGGGCCGAAATTGACAGCACAGCATAGTAGAGCATAAGCATAACATAGCATAATCAGCCTATCATGTTCCCACTGCTGGGACACAGGCCTCCTCTCTGTGAGAGGGAGTGGGCAGTAATCTACCACGCGGGCCCAGTGCGGGTTGGTAGATGTCACATGTGTTCGAATTTTTGGTTCTAAGACATGCCGATTTCCTCACGATGTTTTCCTTCACCGTTTTGAGAGCAGTTGTGATGAAATAATTTACACAAAGCGCCTGTCTGGGTTCGAACCTACGACCAACTCGTAAGTCGCAGCCGTTACCACTGGGCTACCACTGCTCTCTCCCGAAATTGACAGCACAGCATAGTAGAGACCAGTTGGAATTGGTCCTGGCTGTCATTCGTACATCTTGTACAGTCGTTACTGGTAGTCAGAAATCTGAAAGTCTGACAACCAGCTTACTTTTTGTTTTGGTGGGATATCATCATATGACTTCTCCCGCTCTGGGTGCAGCGGGTGGGCGAGTCAGAGTTTGAATGACTAAAACCCACCCGTGTTCCTTCAGTTGCCTCTGCCGGTGCCACAGTATCTCTTTCGAACAACCCGCGACCCTGGCAGGTGACAACCAGCCTTAGCAAAGTGTATTATGATAATAATATTGTGTTACCAGTAACTGATTATAGATGATGTTTTTTTTTTTTACTTAAAAAAAAAATTTGTTTGCAAATACTGCAAACAATATTACAAAAAGTATAAAAGCTGAAAAAAAAGATTTTTTCAGTAACCAAATTTTACTATGTCATCTTTGAAATTACATTATTTGTTCGAACTTTTCTTATATTAGTCATCATCCCTAGTCAAGCATGCGTATCTTATGTAGAAGAATAGACAAAATGACAGATTTCTTTTCTTCATCTGTCATTTTGTCTATTCTTATGTCGTTTCTATGGTTGGTAGGCGGTGGACAAAACTCGTTTCTATGGTTGGTAGGCGGTGGACAAAACTCTTTTTCTATGGTTGTCATGCCAGGCGTTCAGATGGAAAAACCGGTTTCCACCAAAGCGGTGAGGAGCGGATACGAGAGGAGATGTGCTTTGAATAACCAATCTGATTTAGTTATTTCCACATCTCGTCTCCGCTAGCTAAGCTTCGGTGGAAACGGATCAAGCGGAGAGGAGAAGAGATGTCTCATCTTTCTATAGAACTTTGTGCCGTGAGCTTACAAGCGGCTCGGCAAAGCGGAGATGTGTGTAGTCAGGCGGCCGGGCGTCGACGCCCGCGCTCTCGCGTTCCGTTCCCCGCTGTCTTCTCCTCGCAAACTTGACTAATTTCGAGCTCTCACAGCTCACATCTCCGCTACACACCGCTCACATCTCCTCTCCGCATTGGTGGAAATAACCTGCCAGCTTCGCAGCCCATCTCCTCTCCGCTTTAGTGGAAACCGGACCTTACTCATGCGCAGCGGTAGCGATTGCGAGCAGTAGACCAACGAGGCAATCGTTTCGAGTAAGGCTGACCTCCACAATAGCGATAATGACTATCGTGATGGTCAAATAGGCAGTCACTCTATGCAATATACTGGTGCTGCATCCAGTTGACTGTATTTGATTGATTGATATCTACAGTATCCACACCCTTAACACGTGCTTTCCAAAGGAAGATAAACAGTTCAATCTCGTTTTTAAGCACGTGCGCGACACATGCTTGTCTGTTTGACTTTCGACCTCTCTATCTATACGTATTATTATCATCATCATATCATCCAGCAAACTACAGCTGATCGTGGATGTTCAATAAACCGCTTAAGTAATAATTTCGTCATAAAGTAATCCATTCCAACTATTGTATTTTATTACAAATTTCTTCCCGCGAATCCGTTCGCTTGGAAGTCGTAAGACACAACATAACTTGACCATCATCACCATCATCGTCAACTAGTGTCAGGCTTTCATCAATGCAGTGACACTCATGACCAGGCACTGGAACGCATATCAGGCCTTGAAGCAGAATTATGCAAGGCACACGATCTCCACCTTTAACTCTCTGAAAGCCAGCGAACAGGTTGCCAACACCGATAACCTTTTCAATGAGCTGGTTGGTAGTGTATACGGACTGGAGTATTAGTAGCCTATCATAGACAGTGTGGTTTGCTTGAACAGGTAAATATTTGATTTTATTTCTCTAGGTAGGTTTGTACAAAAACTTTTACACGTCAAACATTCTTTTTTTTTAACTAGTTGATTTCGGCGTTTCCTATCTGACTACTCTGAGGAGAAAGGCCGAGACAAACTCAGAGGTCACAGTCTTTTTTAAAGTCCAGACACAATCTAGGTCAGATCATGTGAAGACCATGTGGATTGATGTCTGAAATGGTCTTTTGAGGAAAGAACCACACAGATTGAGTAGACCTGTCCAGTCTGTGCACGCAGGTACCGTAGTACAGTCCGCGAAGCCTAAGCTGAGCTTTTTATTTGTGTGTGATTAACCAATCGCACCAATGATATCGCGCGAGGGACTGCGATGGACGTACAGCGCCTCAGGCCGATTGTCCGATTGTCAAGTGAAGGACGCGTCGCTATGTGCACTCACACAAATACAAAGTTCACCTGAGGCCTCTCGGATTGAACCTACAATGATAAGTGGGTAATTACAGTGAGGGCTACTAAACAAATGCTAGAGCAAAATACGAAAGATAATCTAAATAAAGTTAAAAACGAAAAGCAGTTTCAATGATCAAATAATTGGATAACTCCTAAATACTTCTACTAAGACAAATTACGATTAAAAGGTGATCTACGTAAGTATGGTAAAAGAAAGGATAATTCTCACAAGGCGCGACAGAAGACGTAAGGAAGTGGATGTCAAACACGTCAGTTGTCTTGTGTTGTAAACTGGGAACAAGGATTGAGGATATTTAATAGGAAAAAACATGCCTAAAGTGGGAACATCCCACTGCGTTGACACAGGCCTCTTCTCTGTGAGAGGGAGTGGACCGTAATCCACCACGCGGGCACAGCGCGGGTTGGTCGATGTCACATGTCTTCGATTTTTTGTTCAGATAAAAAAAATAGAACATTAACATAAGGTGTTACAGTAAATTTGTTTCAGCATATCCTGCCATAACCATGGCGTGCTAATGTACTTACAATTTAGCGATGTCAACTAATCTAACTTACAGATTCTATTGGTTTGACTTCTAAATAGTCCTTAATTATATAATAACTTTTAAATACCTGGTAACAGTTTGAAAAAAAAAATTAAAACATTGTCCGCGGTAAGTCTTAAACGACTATTTGGTAAACGATTGTAAATGATAATCGACATGCAATAAAAAAGTGTTGTTTTAATGTAGGACATAAGAGTTTCTTCACGATGTTTCATTGACCGTTTTAGGAGCAGCCCTAGCGGGCCTATTATAGGATGCAGGGGATGCCTGTCTAAATAGGCAGTCGCTCCATGGGTAGGCAGGTAGATTGATTGGTGTGATTAGAAGCACTTAAGTAAGTAAGTAAAGATTTGTAAGATAATAATGAGGTACAGAAAAGTTCTAACATGTTCAGCAGCATATCGTGGCGTACAAATTGGTAGGAAGAGATGGGTGCATAAACCGTGATAATATTTTTCAAAAATACATTATAGACATTATGTAGGTACTTATTAAAGCATCAAACTCAAACTCAAACTCAAATCATTTATTTCAATTAAACCATTTACAGGCACTTTTGAATTGTCAAGGAATCGGTCAGTCAGAAATATGTAGCTAGTTGCCCATTCCAAAGCGCAGTAGGTCACTATGGAGAAGAACGGGCAAGAAACTCCATGGACACTCCTTTAAATAATATTGTTGTTACAAATATATTAGTTACATCGATTAATGTTGACACTATCCGTCTTATTCCAAAACACGATCTAAATTTAGTACGAGGATTATTGCTAGGTTTAAACCAATACTAAATAAAACGTTATTATAAAATGAAGTTTATCACTAGTTCATGAACTATCTATGGTACTAAAGTTAAACCCCCGAGACCCCTAGTTTAACTATGGATCTAACTTCGGTACTAATTTATTTGAGGTTAGCGTTGATGATTTTTGTTGTTTATATTTACAAATAGTTAAAAATGGATATCACTCGGATTGACTTGACGGATTTGGAATATTTAGATACGCTGGAGATGTCTCGGCGATCTTACAGACATCGTCATCGTGTAACCTTTGAATTGAGTGACGAAGATTTTAGATATAAGTATAGGTTAACAAGACGTTTTGGAGAAAAAATTGTCCATGTTCTACTTGAGGATTTATCCCACGACCCTCGAGGATGCCCATTGAGTCCTGAAGTGCAAGTGGTTTGTGCATTAAGCAACTGGGCTCGCCATGAAGTACGTACCCTTGGTCAATGCTATCATAACATTGGACAAAATGCAATTCATAAACTAATATTATTGTTTTAATCGTAGATTCAAGATGATACAGCTGATTTAAATGGTGTGTCTCAACCAGCTGTCAGCAAAACATGCAAAAGGGTAGCGGAGATTTTTATTAAAATAGTCATAGTTCAATGACAAAGTGGTGAGGAGCAATCGCCATTATTTCTAAGTCCTCAGCCTGTCTTTGATTGTTCCCACCTATGGGTCGATAAGTTGGATTTAGCGGACAACTTCATTCTTTTCCAAGCCAACTTTAACTCGCCATCTGATCTACATTTACCCGTTATTTCATTAAATCTAAAAATAATAAATATATGCTAATTAATATCACGTAAACCATAGCGTACTTGTACCCACATCAAATGCAATAAGTACATACTTAATCTGTATATTCTTCCACTCTTTTATTTTCTGCATGTTTATTGATGTCTTCGTGGACATATCTTCTATAATATGTGCCGAGTGGGCAATTAGTTGTCGTAATATTTCCTATAATAATAAGAAAATCCGCGTCAGGTCGTCAAAATAAGATTAAACAAAGTATTGTTCACCTAATAATAATAAAAATCCATATTTTACTAACTTTTTCTTCAAAACTCCAGTTTTCACCGCTTTTTTTGCTTTTGTTGCTCCATTTTTTATCGTAGCCCACGATTTAACCGAACAACTCACGAACAAACCTCGTAAGAGTATATATTTATATATATAACAATAAATGAATATAAGAAGTGCATTTATTTATTATGAAGGACGCAGCGTCAACGTTCGTTTCAAATAACGCGCGCTGTCGCCTACCTAATTCAATCCACTTCACGCTATAGGTGTTATTAAATATGACAACCTGATTATAAAAGCGCGTCAAAAGTACAAGTTGTGCTTGGTAAATATATTTTAACCTAAACAAATAACAATTATTGACTTTATTTTGTATTGATACATAATTATTAAATCATTTCAAATGTTAATATAATATCAATAGTTAAAGAAACGGAACGTTGCTTCAAATAAAACCTGTGTGAACGAATGAAAGAATGCCATTTTTGTTTCTTATCTGTGGATATTATTTAAATCATGGACCTTCTTTGGTACTAACTGATCCTCAGAAAGTCTTTGTTTTGTAATAGAAACACATTTTGAACCTGTTACTAACGTTATTACCGTAACAATCCTAGACCGTTTTAGTCGTGGTTTAAACCAGTACAAAAGCATTTTTTTGTAATAAGACTGTATAAGTGAGAACGATGTACAAAAACCGTACACGTTAAAAGCGTCCAGAGTGCAGCAAAACATAATTAAAAATAATCCAAAAAAATAATTATTAAAATAAGCCGTGGCTGTAAGAGATGACCAGTCCCAACTGACGGCGCCCGTTCACGAACATGACGCATGGATCAGCACCATTCAGCTCAACCATTTTGAAGGGAGCTAAATGATCCGACACACGCGCCACCGTCAGCGAGACATTTGAGTGAGCATGACATACTATCAGCCGCCAAGGCACATTCAAGTCCATCTATGACATTACCCGGTAAATGGTAGCTCTATAGTACAAAGTACTCACATATGTGCAATGCATCTATATAATAAAAAGGAGATTGAGTTTATATAATGCAAATATATTCTTACAATCTTCAGCAGCTTCAACAGTGTTTCAAATGTCAATTAATTAGTTGTGTTGTGGAGCAGGACCAGCATTAAGCCAGGCATTTTTATCAGTTATGTAGTCCCGTAACCTATAATACGCCTGCCTGCATAGTGTGCGTTTGACAAATGATTTGATTTTTGTCTCATTCAGTTGAAGTATGTGGGGAGGTATTTTATTATAACATTTTAGACAATACCCCATGAAAGATGAGTCTACTTTAGCCAGTCTGAAACCTGGTTGAACTCAACATATTCATTAAAGATTACGTATCATTACAATTATTCAACAAGCATATTTTTAGATTCAATTCAATGTCAAAGTAGTCATTAAAATAATCAGTCAATAAAAATTTGAACTACTGTTGTTAGGTTTTGAAATAATATAATAAATAGTTAAATCGTCTTAGTCGACCATTGGGATATATATTATTTGTTATACTGGCAACACTTGTATGGAACGAATGACAGTTCTGAGATGACGGTTGAGAACACGGGGTCGGGCTGCACCATAATATATTCAATGTACTCTGTGGGCTGCACTACACTACACCTACACTTGGGAGCAAATAAATCGAGCCACTACCTTTTTTCACGTAAAATGGTAAATATTTTTGGGAATAAGGAACGTATCAATTCGAACTATATATCGCCTAAAAGTTAAGTTAATAACCTTAACAATGAGGGTAAATTATTGAATAATAACCTTATTGAATGATAAATTATTGGCTCTGCAAGAAAAATGGTAATTTTGATAGAAAATTTAGTAGGGCTAAAACAGTCCATAAAAACAATAAAAAACAAAATTATTGCAAAAAAAATATTCTTAATAACTGGTATTACCCCCCCGTGCCCTGATGCATTCTTGTAGCCTATTAGTCATCGATCTGATCAGAGTTACGATGACATATTGTGGTATGTTCTCCCACTCTTCAAGCACAGCGACTTTAAGCTCGGGAATGGATGAAACAGCGGGAACCCTGGATCGGACTCTCCGTTTTAGCTCGTCCCATAGGTGTTCGATCGGGTTCAAATCGGGACTTCGTGCTGGCCATACCATTTGTTGAATCCCGATCGCAGACAAGTATTCCGTAACGATCTGCGCGGTATGAGGTCTCGCATTGTCATGCATATACAAGAAATTTTCTCCGACAAAACCAGCATACGGCATTACGTGGTCTTCAAGAATGTCAGTTATGTATCGGTCAGCTGTTAATCCACGTCTACCACTGCCATCGTTGGCGGGGTCGACGAAGACAAGTTCCGTTTTTCCGTCTAGAGAAATTCCTCCCCACACCATACAAGAACCACCACCAAAACTCACAGTTTCTCGAATGCAACATTGGGCAAATCTTTCACCAGGACGTCTATACACTCGGTTTCTCCCGTCATTGCTAAAAAGACAGATTCTTGACTCGTCAGAAAACAAAACTGACCTCCAGTCTTCTAACGTCCAATTAATGTGTTCTCGAGCAAACTCCAAGCGAGATCGGCGATGAGCTACAGTCAATTTTGGGCCAGTTGCTGGTTTGTGTGATGTTACATTTCGTTTTCTTTAGTCTTCGTCTCACTGTCCACCTACTGATTGCGACACCTCGAACGTCACGTAACGCTTGCTGTAGCTGAACAGCATTAAGTCCACGGTCGCGCAACGAATTGGTTGCAATAAAGCGGTCGTCACGTTCTGTTGTTGCCCGTGGTCGGCCAGTTCCAGGTCGCCGAACAAAAGCACCAGTCTCCAGATACCTGCGGTATACCCGCTGTACCTTTGAACGACTCAAATGAAGTCTGCGTGCCACTTCACGTTGTCCGTGTCCAACCTCAAGTAAAGCTACAACTTGGGCAGCTTCCGTCGGTGTAGTATCCATTTTATCAGGTTATTTTGATTACACAGACACAGATAAAGACAACAATAACAAGTAATATGGGTATGATTAACAAAAACCTCAAATTTAATCTTTTCTTAACAGAGTACAATAAAAATGTCATAAGCAAATTAAATGCGATAATTTTATTCTACCTTTTAAACTTTAATTAAAATGAAATTTTGTCAACTAACTACCCTCATTGTAAAGGTTATTAAATACCCTTTTAGGCGATATATGTTTCGAATCGATGCGTTCCATAATACCAAAAATAATAACCATAATGCGTGAAAAAGGAAGTGGCTCGATTTATTTGCTCCCAAGTGTATTTGCTCGGGGCCAGCATCGAATGCGGACGGATTACGTGTGGTCATCAATATAATTACCCTACAATAATTCATGTTAGTTTTTATTATTTGTTTTATTATACATTATTGTAGTAGCTTGTTCGATTGGAGGAATTAAATAACATTGTTATCTACCCAAGGAGTTTTATTACACTGTCAATAAAAAATCAATTAAAATTATTAAAAAAAAATGATTTACAATCACATGTCAAAAATACAACTCCGTTGGGCGGCAACAACGTTTACAGACTGACCGAAGGCAGCTGAACACCAGTATTTTAGATGGAGCGACTGCCTTTTCAGATAGACATCCCCCGCATCCTAGACTTGGCCCGGTATGGCTGCTCTTAAAACGGTGAAGGAAAATCGTGAAGAAACTGTCATGTCTTACAACAAAATCGAAGACCTGTGACATCGAGCAACGCACACTGCGCCCACTCCCTCTCACAGAGAAGAGGCCTGAGCAGGAGACTAACTAACTGATCTCCACAACCTAGTTCCTAAGTAACACGATAGCCGTTGGTAAGACCAGCTACTAAAACCGTTCAATAAAAATCGTCTTTTTATTTCTAGTTCTTGATAAGAATGTGACTTATCATATTCATTACTTTAACTAGTGATTGTGTATCTGAATGTTACAACATTATGACACTGCGTCCACCCTCTTTTGTATATTTAACCTTGTTTCAATCAAATACTACTAACGCCATCTATTCAATTTTGTGTGAACTAACAGCTGAAAACTTGACCTTAGTTTAGTATCAAAGTAAAATGAACATTGATCAGTGCGTATTATTTGCATATATTGTGTTACGTAAAACGCCATCTATTTAATTGTTGTGAACTACAATATATTTAAGTGCCGTAAGCGACATTTCGCAGGATTTCTCATGCTACGGGCGCCATAGACTTTGGCACTGCATTGCAACTAACAAATTATAGTAATTTTGAATTAAACCCATTAGTAGCCAGTTAGAATTAATAAAATATTCTTATTAAGGCGTCTGAAAGCAGAACATAGAGAAAACCTTCCAAGATCTATACGTCATCTGAATTTCATCTATCTTTCAATTTGAATCGGCATTTCATGAGATCAAGTAAGACAAAGATTAATTTTCTAAATTTTCAGCGATTGCTACGTTTTTGCCATTAGCTCCGAAAGTCCGAAGCTCGCTGATGTTGGCGTTGAAGATACCGCGTTGCGAGTTAAAGTTCTCGATAAAATTAAGATTGGTTATTTGGCGACACAAAGGCACAACTTGTTACATAATTGTGGGAATCCGATCTTAACACATACATTAACAGGCAGGACGACACATATTATTTTTCCATTTATCTTAATTTAATTTATTTCGAAAAATTCATTGAATCTTAAAAATCGCAGATTGTGCGCAACATGGATGGAGTAATGGAACTATGGAGAAGAGTCTTGATGATGTGTCAGCGTGCGTGTTCCATCGCCGTTGCAGTACATAAATAAGTTATTAATCACTTATTTATCTCAAAATTTCGTTTTTTTATTTTTATTCAACCACATGAGACTGTTCCTTGGAACCGTCGCATGTGGTATAATTAATTTCTTATAATGGTAAGAGAGTGACCATGACTGGTGACGAGGCCAACAGGACCGCATGTGACTGGTCCTAAATTCCCCAAGGTTGAAAAACTTATTTTTTCGTAATTACGTTAACATCAGTGGCTTTCCCTTTGCATAATTCGCGACTGGTCTTATGTATTCCTGATAAGTATTTGTAAGCGCATAAAATTATGATTATTTTGTGGACTAGATATTTCCCTTCGTCTGCTGCGGCTTTCTATATGAATAAAAATAAAAATTCACTCACCTAACACCATACCGGTTGTAGTCTACCACTGCAGACAGCCACGAAAGTAATGTTCATTTAAAAACCCGAAGTGTCAATGTCACCGAGTCGCTTCCATGCTGTATAGAACCTGAAGAAGAAGAGAAAACTGCTATCAGAACGTGAACACAGTGATGGAATTACATGGGCCACTTTTGCCTTTCAATTTGGTCGGGGCAACCAATTTGAATCGTGTGACCTGTGTCTTATTACAAAACGAGTCTTATTACAAAAAAAGCCTAAACTTTTGACCCCGTTATTTTATGTTGAACTTTCTTCTGAGCACCATAAAGTGACTAATTTACCGCATGTGGTAAATTTTGTGACCAGTTTTTGTAATTAGATCTTTAAATTTCTTCAAATAGAGTTCGTAATTAAAAAGACTCGATAGTTTAAACCGAAGTCTGAAGATATACCTTGTTTTCAATAAGGATGATGCCAGCTACAAACATAATTTCTGCGCCTAATTTGTATTAACACACAAAGACAAATATGATTCTGCATAGCTTTGGAAGTCGTTAACAGGAAGAGGTACGACAAAATTGTGCAACATCATGAGATAAAAGTATCTCAAACAAACAGATATAATTACGACATTACTTTATGATATTTTCCACAAAAAGTACGAATACATTTATAATCTTTATTATTAGACTGACAATTGTATCAATAGTGCTAACACGAGTGAGATATCATGGAGTCCTGCTATCATCCTACGTTTCTATCAACTCAGCTAATAAAGAGTCAGTCTCTTTCGTTCTTTTGACCTCAAATGTCTCGCTGATGGTGGCGCATCTGGATCATTTACTTCCCTTTAAAATGCTTAATCTGAATGCTGCTTATACATACGTCCTGTTTGTGAACGGGCGCCGTCAATTGTGACTGGTCGTCTCTTAATGCCATGGCTTATATATAACTTTAAGTAGTTATATATTTTTACATTATTTCTACTGTTTCATTGTTCTCACAATACAGTAGAATCCTAACGAATAAGTAATGTAACCAGCACCCTATTTGCCTAATACATAATCAATCGGAATCTGAATCGTTTTGAAACAGATTACTAATCAAAAAATTCTGCTCAACAATGTAAATAACGCAATGAATGTTGTTGAACTATCAAAATCAAACTGATTAGTCGTAATCGTTAACGAAAACGTGTTACGCAGTTAGGCTGCAGGACTTAGTAATATCTTGATCTAAAAGAGTGTCCATGGAGTTTCTTGCCCGTACTTCTTTATAGAGTTCTAAGTTTTGGAACGGGGAACTAGCTTCAAGTTTCATACTAACTGACCGTCTCCAAATGGGTTAATTGTAATAATTGCTTTGACTTTGACCTCAGCCAGTAGGTATGGTCTTTAAACACTCTGCCACCGAAGACAAGGGCCACCTGGCCCGTAAAAAAGTAGCTATACTGAGGAGTGAACAATGCTCCCGATTAATTAACTTTTAGGACAAGCAAAAACACATCAGGAGTATAAACAACTGTCAAATCCTGTTGTCATTAACTCTTAATTGGGGAAACTAATCCTTTATCCGTAGGTGAAACGGAGATGCAAACACCCGTATTTTCGGCGGAAACTACTTATTTTGTACTTAGGGATACCTCCTGGACACAACATTGCTTTTTAAACCCATTGAACATAATGTAAAAATTGGCTATACTTACTTTAATTATTTTTTTTGTTTTAATTTTTAAACCACTTATCACAACAACTACTTTTCAGCCCGATTATCAAGACACGAATGATAGAAAAAAATATTGTAAACTATAAAAACCTATAATAAGTGAATTAATAATTTTATTTTTAGAGCTCAGATTTAAAATTATAATAACTTCCGTTGAAGCAAAAGATGTTTTCTGATTGAAGGACAATACGATACTGATACAAACATCCGATTTTACTGTAAGCATTGTATTCTTGATTGTTATCTATTTGGAACAGAGATAAAAAAATATTGGTGATGTTCTTCAGAAAGGTCAGATGCGTAGTACTCTCAACTGGCGCGCGTGTATGACCAGATGTCTGAACATTTATTTATTTATTCACTCTAAACATACAAATATCCTTACAGGCTAGACCCAATACGATATTGTAGTACACTGAAAATTTAAATAGTTCCACTGTTTTAACCATAGCTAATTCTAAAGGTAGCTGTTCTTGTAAATTCACCCAATGTGCAACAGAATATGTCCAAGTCAACAGCAATGAGGTTGAGAGTGCGGAGTGCACTCGTGAGCGGCGCCTCGAACAGTAAGTTAGTTCGCGCGCGCGGTTCGGCCAGCAACCGCGGCTGACGACGACGACTCACATACCCGTCCGGCACTACTAGCTCCACCCTTCGCAATATATCCGCATTGTGTATCTTCCCTCTAATTACTTTAAAGATACTTGTTTCTCGCGTAGGTAAAATATACCTACGCGAGAAACAAGGATCACCGCATATCTTAATTAAAGATGAACTTGATTTTCCCAAGAAATGACTAGAATATTCTACTCCTTACTCCTGTACATTCATGTTGTTTATTTCAATTCAATTTAAAACAAAGGTAAACGCTATTGAATTGTATTCTTATAAAATTAACACAAGCAATTCCTATAAATCATGCAATATTTTGTTGCTATGTAAATTGTTAATATTCCTGTACACGAAAACTTTATTCTTAACATTCAGACTCAACCCCAAAACACACAGCACTGATCACTTATCCCTGCTCGTACACATTTATTACAACTCTACACTACACTATGAGGGAAAACGGTTATTCATTAAAATTGGCTTCTTCTTAAATAACGCGCTGGAATTTGTACATGTCTACAACATAAAAACCACGTTAATCGTTAACAATAGTCATTCCATGGAAATTAATTTATTAAATTATCTATTTACTCCATACAACCAACATAATGGGTGATACATCACATATAGTAGCTGATCTGGAACAAATTGATGTTTCAGATTCCTATTCCTGCTCACCGGAACAATCTAATACATATATTAAAACCACAAAACTGGATTAAACATTTTTCATGTAAACATTCGTAGCATAGGTAACATTATTAATTTTAATAACCTTTTAATCTTATTAGATAGAACTAAATTGCATTTCCATGTGATTGTCTTGACTGAATGCTGGTTACAAAAATGTCCATATCTCCCGACTATACCGGGCTTTGAGTCTTATGCGTCCAATCATAATAATAAGAATGATGGCGTGGTCGTATACATAAGGTTAGATATAAAATACACCTTAGAGCAACCAATATTCGCCGACGCAAACTGCCTTATTGTTAAATTCTCTACAGAACTGGCGCTGATCGCGATATACCGTTCTCCCTCTTTCCGGAATATCCAAAACTTTATTACCAGTTTGGATTCTACCTTGCACTTACTCAACTCCTATAAAAGTATAATTCTATTGGGCGATATTAACATCAACTTATCTCCTAATAATAATGATGACATGCATTCTCACCTTTACCTTGAAACGCTTGCATCACATGGAATGCTACCGGCTCATTTGTTTCCAACTCGCTGCGATAGTTGCTTGGACCACGCAATCATTAAATCAAAAACGAGAGCGATCACCTTGGTTCTAGACTCTTTTATAACTGACCACGCCCCTGTAATAGTGTCTTACGTTTCGCGAAGTAAAACGCCAAAATCAGTAACATCAACTCATCGGGTGGACTTCCCAGCATGCGTTGAAGCACTTGAGAAAACAGATTTTTCACCGGTCCTACAATGTTACGACGCATCACAAGCCGCTGATGCACTGGTAAATATATTATCTAATGTTGTCAGTAATAATACACGAAATGATCGCATCTCAAGTAAGAAACGCATACTTAAGCCCTGGATCACTCCCGGGATCTTAAAATGCATTCGAAATCGCGATAAGCTATATCAGAAAACTAAAAAAGAACCCAACAATGAAATTTCCCGGGTGATCTACCTTCGTTATAAAAATTTCTGCAACAATTTATTAAAAAAATTAAGACGTGAATATGAGCGAGCAGAATTTAATAAGTATAAAAAAAACCCGAAGGCAACATGGAATCTCATAAAAACAATTGGAAATCTTCACACTAACAAATCGGGTTCTAATGAGCTGCTGTCTCTGTTGGGTGACCCCGCGCGTGCTGTTGACGTTGTTAATGACTTCTTTGTAGATATGGGCAAGAATCTAGCATCCAAAATTGTTTCTAATTATAATGAATCTGCAGGTGTCTCAGGCTCCCATGCATTAAGTACCTATCCAAAATCTATGGCTATTTTCGAAACTGATAACGAGGAAATTGAAAAAATTATTCTTGGCCTGAACTCTACCAGTGCGGTTGGGTGTGATGGCATTTCGACAATACTTGTCAAAAATGCAAGACATACTCTGATTCCAATTATGCGCCATATCTTCAACCTTGTTTTCGCTACAGGAGTTTTTCCCTCAGTGTTCAAGACGGGTTTGGTCCATCCTATATACAAGAGTGGAGCTAGAGACCGTGTCGACAACTGTAGGCCAATTTCTGTGCTAACTACTTTATCCAAAATATTAGAAAAACTCATTAACAGTAGGCTCCTCAGTTACTTAAAAGTCCAAAATATTATCGCTGAGAACCAATACGGTTTTAGATCCGGCAAAAGTACTGAAGATGCAGTTTTGGAACTAACTAATACTATTGCTAAAAACCTAAATAATAAATTAGAAACATTGGCAATTTTCCTAGATCTCTCTAAAGCCTTTGATACGGTCTCCATCCCACTCTTACTAAACAAACTAGAACGACTAGGAATCAGAGGTTTGCCCCTAAATATTTTCAGAAGTTACCTAACAGGTCGTTCCCAGACTACTAGAATAGGAAATTATACAAGTGGACCAAAATGTGTCAGCTACGGTGTGCCACAGGGCAGCGTACTTGGACCCACCTTATTTTTGATTTATCTAAATGACCTCTGCATCCTACCTTTACGAAACTGTAAAATTATAACATACGCAGACGATACTGCATTAGTAGTACATGGTAATGATTGGTCCGATGCGCTCTCTCATGCTGAATCTGCTCTACAGACTACTATGACCTGGCTAAGAAACAATCTGCTGACCCTCAACTTAGACAAAACTAAATTTATGACCTTTTCCCCTCGCAGAACATCACAGCCTACCTCTGGCTACACACTAACAGCTCACAAATGCAACCCTAACACAAACCAGGGCTGAAATTGTACTCAAATTGTACGTACTCACTCTATGAAGTATCTTGGTGTCTATATTGATGGTACTCTATCATGGAATGAGCATATAAAGTCCTCTACTACGGTGGGTAGAGTAAGGAAATTAATATACGTGTTTAAGTGTTTGAGTAATTCCTAATGTGGGGCAAAGTTTAAAAAAAAAAAAACTAAACTAAAAACTAAGAACCTGAGGGCTTCTGCTGACTTTCCTACATTAAAGACGGTCTACTATGCTCTGGCCAACTCAATCATAACCTATTGCATAACAGCCTGGGACAGTTCTGTTAAATCCTCATTACTGCGAGTAGAGAGGGCGCAGAGGGCAGTTTTAAAAGTTATGGCCCGCAAACCAATCCGCTTCCCCACCAGTGAACTCTACGCACTATGTGGGGTGCCAAGAGTGAGACACTCATTTGCACTTAGCACCGTACTGCGTAAACACTCCGAACTGACTTTCGATGCTAGCCTCATTAGGCACAGACGAAGATCCATTAGAGTCTGTGAAATCGAGCCAGTCGGCACTCAAGTAGTCCGACGTCAATATAGATACCTAAGCTCTATTTTGTACAATCGAGTGAACAGAATGTGTAACATCTATTCACTTAATCTTAGAGAGTGTAGAGTCACCATTGATAAATGGCTACATACTCTTACTTATGAAGAGCTTGAAAACTTAGCTAAACCGTAACATACACATAAACACGCACGTACAACACAACACCCCGCGCAACATGACACATCACATCACACGCACACTCACGTGCAAACACTCCGCATGCACAACACACTACATTCACACACACACACACAACACATCACACACACTCTAGCCCATTTTTAATTACCATACGTTTTCGAGTTTATATTATTTTCTTATATTGTTTTATATATATTATTATTTTATTTTATCTCTTTGTTAAATTTATTATTTTTATTATTTTTTGTTATATTCCTCTGTAATTTTCTTTTAATTTAATAATAATCTCTCAACGCTGGAGCACTGACGCATAAACATTCTTGTATGGGCGTTAATGGCTGCGACACAGTTTATAACTAATGCAGTCATTATCGTACATAATTTTATTGTAATTTGTGTTTTTTAGTTACAAATAAATATATTACTATTACTATATATTACTGTAAACTCTTGTGTATTTTTGGTAAAATATTCTCTTATGTCGTAAAGATATAAGTCACTAGTGTGTGAGTTGCCTCCTGACCCTCAGTTCATTATATCCGACCATCCCCAAGACAAATAGAGTTGGATACATCAATGGATAAAATGGATAAACCCCGTATTCCTTCATGTATTTGAACCTAATAAATTTATTTTGTACTCGCTCCAACATGAGACTATACTTAGTTTCATGTGGAGCCCAGATACCTGCATTACATTCTAGTTGGCTTCTTACTAAAGCATTATATAATGCCATTATAGATTTAATATTTGTGAAGTTTTTAACCATTCTAAGCACAAATCCTAGGTTTCTATATGCTTTTTTGCATACCTTAACTATATGATCACGAAACGTGAGACCAGTGGTGAAACGAACTCCCAGGTCCCTCACTTGAGTGACCCTATCCATCGGCACCCCGTCCACCGTATAAGTATATGTGATGGGTGTGTGTGCGCGCGAGAAACTTATGATCACACACTTAGATGTGTTAAACTGCAGGAGATTACTCTTGCTCCAAGCTACTACTCTGACTATACCTCTCTGCAGTCTTTCGCAGTCATTCAGGTTTGTGATGGGGAGATAAAGCTTGAGGTCATCGGCAAACAGTAAGCACTTAGCATCTTGTACAACGCTTGGTAGGTCGTTAATAATTAAGAGAAACTCCAGAGGCCCTAGATTAGTTCCTTGGCTTACCCCAGATCTAGTGTAATATGCGTTTGATTGATATCCAGCAAAGTCAACATACTGTTGCCTGTTACTCATATAACTTGCAAAACACTTAAGTAAATGCGGGGTGAAACCGACCCCTGCTAATTTTTTCAGTAACACGTCATTGGTGCCGATTCTCTTGTACACCGAACTAAACTAACTAAACTATCACTAAAATTCCTTACTTTTTACTATGAAAATCTTGAAGCTATTCTGCGAAAAAAAATGTCTAAATTTAAAAATAATTTTGACACAACTATAATCGAATTTGACAATCGCGAGTCCACGTGTTTTTTTTTTCTTTTGATTTCGCAACGTCTTTGTTAGAGCCGGAGGCAGCCTGGGGCAGCCTCGACGTGTTTTCTGTGGAAGTTTTGACTTTTTGTGTGAAAAATATAAAATAAAAATATCTACATGTAGAGGTTTGGTGGTTTCAGGCTTACAAAGGGGGTCGAAATTTTCATTATTTTTGTGATAGGACGCACCGTTTTCGAGATATGAGCAAAAAAAGAAAGTTAAAGTACCGTTTTTGCACGTCTGAAGTCGAGGTGTTGGTGTGAATTTTAGTTCACGCCACCTAATTTTATTCCACACCTTTTTAATCGCGATTAAAAATAGTCAGATTCATGTTCAGATTTAGTTAGACAATCAAATTTTTGGGTGAAAAACGTAAAATTCAGAATAGCAAAATAGCCATTTTCACTAAACTAATAACTCAGTGCAATCTTAGTGCTGTCAAACTAAAATATAGTTAAGTTGTGTCACTATAGTCAATTTCAGAATGGAAAATCGTCATTTGACAGAATTAAACCAAATTTTAGTGATTTTTAGTCTAGTTTAGAGGCGTTTGTGACAAGAGAATCGGCACCATTGTCGACTAAATCAAACGTTTTTCTAAAATCGAAATATGCAGCATCGGATTGTCCTAAAACATAAACGAGGGAAATGGAGCATGTAAGGATCGTTGCAAATGGGAATCTGTAGTTTCTGCCTACCCCAAGGGAAGAAGGCGTTAGTTTAAGTATTTACTAAAAAAATATGTTTCTAGTAGGAGTAGAGGTAAGGAGCTCGTCCGGGGAATTAATGTAACTTTTTATAACTATAACTTTTTCTGCCGTAAACCGTTGCTGTGTTCTGATTTGGCGATTGCCAGTGCAATTATAAGCAAACTAGCGTCGTCGGCGTGAAATTTCTTGTCAACCTATTCGACCCACTGCGTCACATCGCATCGCCTGCCGGCGCTATCACTTCGTTTTCGCTTAGCGTTCTTTCAGACTTTTTTGCTTTTTGCTCGGCTCCTGAGGGTCGCAGCGTGATGTTAAATAGCATATAGCCTTCCTCAAGAAATACGCTATCAAATGCAAAAAGATTTTTTTCAAATCCGACCCTTAATTCCAGAGATTACCCCCTACATACAAACTTACAAGCAAACAAACAAATTTTGTCTCTTTATAATATTTTAGATATGTCATAATTGTCTGTGAAATTTCT
The DNA here is from genome assembly GCA_963555695.1 of Dasypolia templi. Taxonomy (NCBI): domain Eukaryota; kingdom Metazoa; phylum Arthropoda; class Insecta; order Lepidoptera; family Noctuidae; genus Dasypolia; species Dasypolia templi. The sequence continues at coordinate 3,536,792 of OY743166.1, forward strand.
CTGCCCAGAGCTGCCGAGAACCAATTTATTTTTTATCGTTTATTTTTATTTTTTATGGTCTGGCAGTTTGATTAGTTTATGCGGCCTACCCAAATGTCTTTTCTTTGGTAATGTTCGTCGAATCGTTGAGCGCCTTAAGTTCTGTGTTGAGCTGCATGGTTGACTGACAAATGCGTGCACTGACTGGACAGGTCCACTCGTTCTGTGTGGTTCTTTCCTCAAAAGACCATTTAAGACATCAATCTACATGGTCTTCACGTGACCTGACCAAGATTACGTCTGGGCTTTAAAAGAGACTGTGACCTATAAGTTTATTTCGGCCTTTCTTTTCAGAGTAGTCAGATAGAAAACGCTCATCTAGCTTTTAAAATATTATTGACGTGTAAAAGTGTTTGTACAAACCTACTTACAGAAATAAAATCAACAATCAGCTCATCAAGCCAACTTTCTTTTGGGCCCATAATAAATACTTTTGCTTTTTTCGTCTCTACGTTTAGGTAATCATCTGCCCTTTCCTAACTTTTGCATAATGAGACGCTGACTTCCACAACCAAGTTACTGGGTAACACGATACCCCCGAAAGACGAAATTTCAGACTTTCTTCATGGGGTCTAAATAAATGGCAGCAAAGGTTACCACTATGAAATAAACAAACATTAGAAGGCGAAGCCTTTAACTTAAATTCAAACCTTTTTTTTTACAAAAGTAGCTATCTGCTTATCATTTTGTTAATAACTCTTTGCAATAGATGGCGTTTTACTCAATTTGTCCTGTCATCACAGTAACCACTAACGTTACAAATTTAAATCAAACAATTATATTTTTATCTATTACTGTAGAGTGGGCTGGCCATGTTTGTAGAAGGACCGATGGCCGGTGGAGCAGACGAGTCCAGAGGTATTCCATTTCTTCAATCGCTATCGCTTCATATGATACTACGCTATGAAATGCGATCACGTGACGTTTCGATAGCTTATGTCAAACTCCATATTTTTTTGGCTTTTCTACTAGCGTCATCGCTAATCTAATGTTAATAATGTTACTTTGTCTAGGCTCTCAACACCCTTCTAACAGGACCACAGCACCGCTGGCATCAGAAATAGGTGTAATGATAAATTCTCCGGATAAGCTCTCAAAGGCGCTCTTTAATCAAAGGAAATCAAACTTTCTTACGTATTTTGCAACTACAAAGTTACCGACATAGCTTGCAGAGTAAGCAAACTGAAGTGGCTGTGTGCTGGCCATGTTTGTCGAAGGAGCGATAGCCGGTGGAAAAGACGAATCCTGGAGTGGAGACAGCGTATCGGCAAGCGTAGTGTGAGACTAGATGGAACGACGACCAAAAAAAGGCGGCTGGGATGAGAGTCTGGATGCGGAAGGTGGAGGAAATGGTGTTGTAGCGCAGCCTGGGACAGGCCTATGTCCAGCACTGGACTGCGAAAGGCTGAGTTGATTGATTGTTTGATATTGCAATTTGCAGGCCAGCGTTTGTTGTATGTTGATCAAAATATGATTCGCGACCGAAACAATATTATGTGTTTACAGAATTATGATCTTTTTCTTTAATTGAGAGATGTTGAGAGGATGAATGAAAGGAGACTAACAAAAGGTATTTACAAGGCAGATGTGAGTGGAAACGCCGCGAGGGGACGCCTTAGGAGGGCATATGGTGCCCTTATTGGTGATGTTCTTCAGAAAGGTCAGCTGCGTAGTACTTGCAACCGGCGCTCGTGTATGACCAGCAGCCTAATTGCGTAACACATTTTCGTAAACGATTACGACTAATCTATTTGATTTTGTACATTGTAGAGCAGAATTTTTTATCGAACTTAAGAAGCAATGGATTATAAATCTCTTTCAAAACTATTCCGATTCCGATTGATTGTGTATTAATCAATTAGGGTAGAGATGTATGAACGTAAACGAGGCAAAAGGAGTATGTAAGGATCGTTGCAGGTGGCGTTCGGATGTTTCTGCCAACTCCCATGGAAAGTAGGCGTGAGTTTAGGTATGTTATGCGTGTGTTAATCTTTAGAATCACCAGTACTTAACAACTGATGACCAGTGACTTAATTTCTTACCATAAGCCCATAGGAGTGTCAGTGCGACGGCTGCGAAACGGCCAAGCCGTACATTTTGACCAAGATGTAAGGTTTGTAATTGAATTCCATCACTGAGTTTACTACTGATAAACGGAGGTATGGAGATTCTGACTTGATAATTAAACACTTATGATAGAATTTTATTAATAAAGTTTGAATGTGTTTATTTATATATGTCGTGGATGGATAGCACCACAGTACAGGGAACAGCGCCATCTAACAATTTGATTCAGAAACGAATGATCATGTGATAGGAAACGCAAGCGAGCCCTACCGCTTGGACACGATCGTCGGTAGAGGGGATGCAGTGAGGACTGGCGGAGAGACCCGAGTGTTGCGACAGTCAACAGAATACGGTCGAGTTTGGACAGTCTTGGCAAACGCTCGGTACCAACGCACGTGTGTGTTTCCTTTGCACTTATTTACCCGATGGTTCGCATCTCGGCCACCCCTGATTCCGACATATATATTTGTTATGACCTGTTTACCTAAAATTGTAATCTATTGAAATGCCACCTTAATTGTAATTGCTTGTATTTGTTATTTTTGTACGCCCTATATTGGCAAAACGTATATTTAGCCTCGTTCGCTCGTTGGTCTAGTGGTCGCAATCGCTACTGCTGAGCATGAGGTCCTGGGTTCGATTTCTAGGTCGGGCAACGTGTTATTGGGTTTTTCTATTTGGAATTTCTCAGTAGCAGCCCGAAGTCTGGATTTATGCCCGGTAGATGGCAATAGGCTCGCCCCCTATTACATGGGACTTAAACATAACTGGCGAAATGTGGGTGTACTATAGGTACACCTCTGCCCAACCCTTCGGGGAAACAAGGCGTGATGTTATGATATATTTAGAAAATTAATTCTTGCTAGTATAAGTGATCAGAATGCAAATAATTATGTAATGTTTACTTTTATTCTGTTTGCTTTTATATTGTTATTACCAACAACTAGTAAATTTGTTTAGTCATCTGTGGATAACGTTGTGAGTAGTGTCTTTGTTACTTCTATGAATACACTGCTGTTTGTTGTCCCTAAGTAAATAAATAAAACATAGTCCATGTCGGCGTCACCGATAGCGGTAGGTGCAGCGGGCCGAGTTACGCTGTGCAAAGCGGGACGTTCACCTCCCCACTCTCCCCACTTCTCAAGCAACTTAATGTAAGCTAGTGCGCAGCGAAGAGGGGGATCATTCTTGTGGCAGGCTCGGCCTGGTGCGCCTGCTGTTATTTCATGGTGATTATTTGATAAGAAATTGTGAGTGAAATAAAGTGATTGTGCTGTAACTAGTATCTCTATTTTCTTCGCCCGACAATCCACGCCTACTTACAAAGTGCAAGTGTAATATCGCTGATGAGGGCCTATCCCGATATGCACATAATTTAGACATCATCTAACAAAATAAATGAATGATTGATTGATTACAGAAAGAAATAATAATGTTTATTTGGACAAAGTTTGTGAAAAGCTAAATACAAATAACAAAATAAAAAGTGACAATGAGACTTGAAATTTAAATAACGCATGAGCGTTACCGTGAAATGTATAATTTGACACAGTTATTTTAATGTCTAAAAATAATGTAATCTTTTGTGGCACCTGATATCAACTTTTATGATTGATTGTTCTTATTTCGAACAACTAATAACAAATTTACAACAGCTTCCGTGAGATTTGTCAGCAAATTTACTGATCAGTAACAAAAATTGATTAGATAAAAATAGAGGAACATCATTACTTGAAATATAATACGATATTCTCAATTAGGATTCCGAATGGATTGGAACTACTAAAGCAGCAATTAATAAAAAATAAATCTTGATTTTATTCTTTTATAATCTTCGTGAGCCCAGCGGTAACGGCCGCGACTTACGAGTTGTAGGTCGTAGGTTCGAACCCAGACAGGCGCTTTACTTTGTGTAAATTATTTCATCACCACTGCTCTCATAAACGGTGAAGGAAAACATCGTGAGGAAACCGGTATCTTTTCTATCCAAAACACATGTGACATCTACCAACCCGCACTGGGCCCGCGTGGTGAATTACGGCCCACTCCCTGTCATAAAGAGGAGGCCTGAGTCCCAGCAGTGGGAACATAATAGGCTGATTATGTATATTCTTCGTGATATTTTTATGCTCATGCGGTGTTATAGTTTAACGTGTGTAATAAAATTGTGAATCTCTGTGTCTGTCTGTTGTTTTTATTTATATGTAACTTGACTTGAGCGGGTGTTCTTAGCAAAAAAATAAAAATTGTTCAGCTGTTTTTAGAGGATATTTGTGTCGGTTTTTTTTTGTAGTTTTTAAATTTAACTTTTATTTTATTTTTAATGTGTTCCTAGTCCTACACTGAAGTTATTCCGGTATACAAAAAAACACTACTGAATTTCAACTGTCTACCTATTACGTTTCATGAGATACAGCCCGCTGAAAGACAAAGGCGGACGGACGAACAGCGGAAGCTTAGTAATAGGGGTTCCGTTGGCACCCACAATATTTTCTAATAAAGTTACTTTGTAAATATATTTTCCTATCAGTATACTTATTTGTTTCAGTTTGACCAATAACTTGTCTAATTTATTATTGCTAGCAGCGCCGGTTTTGACACTACGGCGCCTTACTGCGAACTGAACATTTTTGAACCCCTCCTCGGATATAGTAAAATTGCTTCTGAACATATATAGAGAAATAGGACTTACTTTGTCAAAGTAGAATTGTGTGAGAATCAGGAAGATGCAAGAGCGAGCGAAGCGAGCTCAAAAAATCTTACCACTATGGAATACTTACTTAGTTTTTCTTTTGACCAGTCATGCAGAATAAAGAGTTACTTACGTTTTTAACGTATGCAGAAAACTTTTACATTTCAGAGAACGTAGGATGCAACAGCGAGCGAAGTGAGCTTATAAATTTTTAGCACACTGCTTCGGCTAGTTTTCTTTTGCCCATTCCTATAGAAATAGGGAGAAACATTGTCGACTAGTTAGAGCGAGCAAAGCGAGCTCGGAAGTTATTTAGCTCCCTACGTTTGTATTTTGCATAAGTATGGGGGTTCCAACTCCCTTTTACTAAGTGTACATATTTTGGCCTTGATAGGGACTTGATGAAATAAGAAGTCTCAAGCTTTGGAACGTAGGCCCGGCACGAACCGTACTGCCAGACAGCACAGTATCCCTAACAACGGTACTGATAACTAGTTATTTTTAAAAAAAAACTCTTGAAAAGAGTTCTGTCTACCCTCAGTGGTCTTACAACTGGAAGATCTCATCAGCACAGCTATAACTATGCAGGTTGTATCAGAAACGTGGGACAATTTTAAGGCATACCCTTAAAAGACGTTTCAGATACAACCGACTATTAAGTGAACAAGTTCACATCAGCTGTTTCACACATTTGGGTCGAGTAGGTATTGTGTTTTGTATGGGGGGGGGCATTTGATTATTTATTCGCGATTACGATGTGATTTGACAACATTTTCCTGATAAGATAAACACTCTGTATAAACATAAAATAATGGATTTATCAACGTTGTTATTTCTCTTTTATCAAGGGTACAGATAAGATTACCAACTCATGATAAAGGTGGCCCCATCGTGGATATGAGCTGAACTGATTACACTGAATATGAATAAAAAACCGGCCAATTGCAAACATGATCTTCCATACATTCTCAATACAAAGGTAACTTTGTACGCACAATTTTCAAAAAGTTGGGACATTTACCATGCTAGTTAAAAACCATAGACTTCTTTAGGGTTTTCCTGTAATCTATAAGTAAAGAAAATTCTAGCCGGTGTAAGTTTCTTAATGAACTAGCTGTGCCTGCGACTTCGTTCACGTGCATGTTGGAAAACAATTATGTGTCGCTTACAGAAGGTGTTGGTACCACTCCTCCATTGAAAAGGAAGAGTCTTCCGATCTTGCCTGGTGGGTAGCGCTACCTGGGGTTCTCTATTATATCCCTTGCGAATGCCAAACCAATAAGATTGGAATATCTTCGCCGTTTGAGGTTTTCCACACCTGCAGCAGCCGCCTCAGAACAGCTCGCCGTACTAAGAAGATGGGATGGCGTAAGGGTGTCGACACATGTTGCATCCCACACCAAAGGATGACAGAAGACCAGACGGAATGACCATAATGCCCTGGAAGTTGGTTCCAGGGCATTATGGTCATGCCGTCTGGTCTCTTCCCATAGTCGCTAGCCTACCCTTTGGGTTCTAAAACAGCTGGCACCCCGGCGGTGACAAGAGCACGACGGATGATGTCATTAATGCAAGTTCTTGTTGAACAGTTGAAGTGATTATATCTTTTGATAGACCCAAGCTATTGCGACGAAACAAAAAATAATATAACTCTCGAGTTATACACAATATTTGAGTGTAACCGTATTGGTTTCGTACTGTATGTGATACATAAATCTCTCACATCCAAACAGACAAAAATGATAGATATTGCGTCTTTGTGGAGCAGTGTTTGCCCAATTGTAACGGCCCCGATTAACGAATTGTAGGTCGTGAGTTCGAACCCAGACAGGCGCTTTACTTTGTGTAAATAATTTCATCACCACTGCTCTCAAAACGGTGAAGGAAAACATCGTGAGGAAACCGGCCTGTCCTAGAACCAGAAATTCGAAGACATGTGACATCTACCAATCCGCAATGAGCCCACGTGTGGGAACGTTATAGGCTGATTATTTTATGTTTGTGGCGGCATCTACACCGCCACATGCGAACAAACGAATCAATCCTGCATCGCGCAAGCAGAGTTTACCGCGCAGATAGCATATATACAACTTCCCGACAACAATCATCGGGCAGTTGCCCACCAGATACGACATCCATCTGGTCGGAGGATCCTCCCTTTTCTGAAAGTATGAGTGAACTTTACACCCTGTTCCTCATATCCCTAAATGTTATTTATTGCATCTGTTGGTTATCCTTTAAAACCTCAACTTTTTTTAAAAGAACAGAATCTCCTCGTCTGCAGATTTATTATATGTATAGTCATAGATAGAAAATATAGATATAGATGTATGTTTGCATGTTTGTACCAGCTCCTGACTTTTTACTTTTTCTCGGCTTCTAAGGGTAGTAGCGTGATGTAAATTAGTCTTTAAGTAGCCTTCCTCAAGAACTGGCCAAGAAACTGCAAGAAAAATATTTCAAATCCGGCTGGTAGTTTCAGAGATTAGCGCGTTCAAACGAATTCTTCAGCTTTATTTTAGTTATATTAATAGATGAAATGTCACTCAGTCAATTAGTCCGCAACTCAAGAACCACTTATGAAGACAAGAACTAATTATGGTATCTGGGCTCTTAAGTTAGTTAGTCAACAAGTCGACGCGTATTATTTCGTTGTATACGTATTATATATTTAAGATACTCGGTAAACAGTGGTGGCCCAGTGGTAACGGCCACGACTTACGAGTTGTAGGTCGTAGGCTCGAACCCAGACAGGCGCTTTACTTTGTGTGAATTATTTCATCACCACTGCTCTCAAAACTGCGAAGGAAAATATTGTGAGGAAACTGGCATGTCTTAGAACCAAAAGTTCGAAGACATGTGACATCTACTGACACGCAATGGGCCCGCGTGGTGGATTACAGACCACTCCCTCTCACAGAGAGGAGGCCTGTTTCCCAGCAGTGGGAACATAATAGGCTAATTATGCTTATAAATGTATTTTGACTATTCTTCCGTCCACAAAATCGTTTCTATAGTGGTCGATGTGGTAATGCCACGCGAGATGCAGAGTCCCTAGTGCAGGGATGGTGGACCTCACACTACATCTACGTGACATTTTTTCCAAATAAATATTGAATGTTGCCAGGACGTGAGAACAAACAACATTGACTACTGGAAAACTATACATTTATTTACAAACTGTTTTTTCTAATATATCCCATGACTCTAGAGCAGGGGTTCCCAACCTTTTTTTGTCTACTGCCCACTTTAAGAATAAATTATTTATTAACGCCCCCCTTTTTAAACATACTTAAAAACCGCTAAGTACTTATAACTGATTATTGAAACGCAAATTTATAGTATTCGGACAGAGTATCTTTTATTGAAAATAAAACAAACATAATCAATTCTTATATAAAAACTAATGTGAAGGTTGAATCTGATGCTGTTCAATAAGTTTGTTGATATCAGGTTCCAATTTACTCAAAAACAGCCGCAATTCGCCACGTTCGGTAACACGCAAACGATTTCTCTTTTTAGTAAGCAGCGTTGCCACAGCACTAAATCCACGTTCACACAAATATGACGATGGGAATGCTATCAAAAATCGTTGAACAATTGACCACAATCCAGGGTACAATTGCGGGATCGGTTTTTGTAGCCAAAATTCTTGATATCCATTTTTGAACTTGATTTGTTTTTCTTCGTTTGTTGTCAATTCTATAAGTTCTTCTTCCAGCTGAGGTGACATTGCTGTGTTGACATTTGAAAACGGATCCAACACCCAGTCTGGTATTTCCAAGTTTAAAATGTCCTAGTATCGTTCGGTGAAGTCAATGTGGAGGTTTTCCAAATGTTGGCAGTAGGCAAACAAGTCGTCGTTACTGCAGTATACTGATAAATTCGGAAAATTGTGAAACTCACGTCTGCCCATATTCTTTTTATGCAGAAGCAGTTTGGCTGCGAAACCGGCAACGACATTTTTTGTTTTAATTAAATTTAGTTCATCGCCTTGCAGTTGGAGGTTCATGTCGTTGAACATTTTATACAGGTCTGTCATTCTTTGATGTTATGAGCTTGTTGCGCAGTTCTGTATCTCTAGTTTCCAAGAACTCTATCATAGAGTCAAACAGGTTGTAAAATCGAATCAGACAATTGCCTCTTGACAGCCAACGAACTTCAGTATGAGGCAACAAACGGTTGAAATCTTCGTCATTAGTAACACAAAGCTGATGAAATAATCTATCATTCAAAGAGCTGCTACGGATTTTATTGACTGCTTTGATGACATATTGCAGTGCTTGAAATAGTCGTTCACTTAAGTTTCTAGCAACCAAATGTTGTCTATGAATAACGCAATGTATAGCAAGGACATCTGGAATTTTATTCTTTAAGTATGCTATGAAGCCTTTATGGCGCCCTGTCATAGCCGGAGCGCCATCCGTAGCAACTGATATAATATTTTTCAAAGGAATCTCTTTCTCTTCACAAAACTTTTCCAATGTATTGAATATGGTTTCGCCTTTTGTATCTGTCTCCAAATTTCTGGCAAACAATAGTTCTTCACGTATTTTCTCATCTTTAATAAACCTCACGTAAGATAGCAACAACGCTTCATTAGTTGGTAAAGTGGACTCATCGAGCTGAATTGAGAATTGACTAGTCCTCAGATGATTGCACAATGATTCTTCAATGTTTTCAGCCATTTCATCAATTCGTCTTTGCACAGAATTATTACTCAAAGGAATTTTTCGGATAACATCTGCGGCCGGTTTATGAAGCACTCTTCTCCGATGTTGTGTGGTTTGCCTTTTTGAGCAATTAACAAAGAGATATTGTAGGAAGCTCGAAGTCCGTCGTCATCTTGCTTAGCAGCCGCCGAAAATAGTTTTGATACACTTGGCTGAGTATTATGCTTCTTCTCTAGGTCTTGAAAATATGCTACATTATTTTCTGTCTTATCTGGATGCATTTTATTCAAATGATCTTGCAGTCTTGAAGGCTTCATTGCTTCGTTCGAAAATGTTTTTAGACATAGAAGACACAAAGGCGACGACGGGTTTGTGGGATTTTCAATAAATCCGAATTTAATATATTCCGCAGAGTATTGCCGTCTCTTCTTTTTTACTTCCGACATTGTTTTGTTTTAAGAAATACGTAAGTGTTGAAATCAAGTACTGCTTATCTATTATGCGCGAAACCGCAAATGAAAATAAAATAAATTTATATATAGGATTATATAGGATTTATATAGGATTGCATAAGCAGCACGCACCAACAGGAATAAGACAAACGTGCATAAACTCGTTTATCTCATTCGACGCCCAATCGTACTCGACAAGCAAGAACAAGTATTATAGAACCAGCCGATTGGTATAGGAATGTACAATTCGGATTATTTAACAAAAACTTGTTAAAACATGATTGCCCGCGGTCTTTTATATCGAACCGCGTTTGAGCTATATCTTAATTAATATTAGTTGATGTTCACAAGATGTAGTCGAGAGTCGAGAGCTCAGTCGGTGTCTAAGAGTCTTCCTAGCTAGGTAGATGAAATTATAAATCGACCCCAAAGCCCTACACAATGCCCCCTTTTTTTTCTGGGTCTCTTACCGCCCCCCTTCAGGCCTGCAGCGCCCACAAGGGGGCGTTATCGCCCACGTTGGTAAAGACTGCTCTAGAGTTATATTCTGTAGGTAAAAATAATCCTTAAACTCCTGTAATAGGTGGTATCAAAATGTATAGTTTCGGAGATATCATCAATCATAATTAAATTAGGTAAAACGTTGTCTCCAGTAAGACGAGTCTTTACCCTTGCGAGGTTGCCAATTGTGTTTGCTTAGTGTACAATATACGAGGGATGTGTATAGGCATGGGGTATCAACTCGAACAAATTATAATTTGTCTTGAAAAAATATCATAGATGGCAGCATAGGTAACTATTATGAAATTAGCAATCATTAAAAATCGTTTTAAGGCAGAATTTTTGCTGTTTTATGATTGGTTAAAGTCAAAACTTCCTTGTTTAGTGCTGGTGCTGATTTATCTATTTCAAATCATAATGAACGTATTTTAAAAATAAAATAAAAATGAAGCCTTTGACTTCAATTCGAACCCTTTTAATGATAAAAGTAGCCATATGTTAATCATTTTGTTAAGAGCTTTTTGCAAAAGATGGCGTTTCACTCGATTGGTCCTGTCACTTACAGTTTCCTATAATGTTACTTATTTAAATCAAACAACTTTATTTTTACATTATATTTTACATAGAAATATTAAAGAAATCTAATAACATGTTTTTGTGAACCCGGAACTAAAAAACCTTTATATAAAAGGATTGCACGAATCGTTTTAAAAGTAGGTTGACTCCTAGATGGCGTTGTAAAACTACAGTCTATGGCAATTAGTGAGTCGCTGACGCTGCCACCTGTTGAACAATTTGACGAAAAATAATTGCCAGCTCAATTGCCAGATTTAGGTTTCATTTCTTTGTATGGGGTTGGGTATCTGTACGTAGTATTATATTATCTTTTTATTGATAAATACGAGTAATTATTTTTTATTGAAACCAATCATTTATATTTAAAGCTAACAACATGCGACTTTATCATAAGTCACGGAAGGGTGTTCTACATTAATAATCGTGACTTTGTCGAATTATTTTTAATGAAAAATGATAGAAAAAGGATGATTGAAACATAATTATATGGTCTCAATCATACCCTAGAGTTAATTAAAAAAAAAAACAGGTTGTATACTTTCACAATAATACTATTTATTTGCAACTACAGTGGAATCCGGCATTCCATTCCATCCGGCGGTTATAATGACATCGAAGGGAAATAACAAATACGTCATACTAAGCGGACGTCATAAAAAGCATTTTGTAGAAAATAAACAATCTCCAGTTTTTGTTAGTGTGTATTTATTTTAAAAAAGTGAAACAAAATAGAGATAAATTAAAAATAAAATTGTACATAGTATATAAGTGTATATGGATTATTTTATTTTTTACATAAGAAATCAGTAATGCTTGATTGCTTTTGTTTTTTCCTTACATTGTAATAGTCTCTAATACTATTGTGTAAGGAAGACATCGCCATCGTCAAATTATCATTTTAAAGGGTACAGGGGTCGTGATGGTATTTAAACTTGTGTTATCGTTGAAAACATGTTTTCGTAAATAAATCAGTAAAAGTGGGAATTTTGACCTCGATGTCTCCGTAACCAGAAGGTTCTCAGGCTAGTCCAGTAAAAAAAAATACAATGACGTGGATTACAAGTGACTCTCGGCTTCGTTAAGTGTCTTTTGGACCCGTCATGGGGTCTCAACTCGAACAAATTATAATTAGTCTTGAAAATAAATCTTAGATGGCAGCATACGTAACCATTATGAAATTAACAATCATTTAGAAAGCGATAAACGGCAGAATTTTGACTGAAGTAAGATTTGTAAAAATCTAAACTTCCGTCTTTAATGCTGATGTATCTATTTACACTCTTAGTGCACGTATTTTCAAAAAAAAACATAAATGAATCCTATAACTTCAATTAGAACCCATAATAGTATATTGTGATACAAGTGTGCTCTTTTGGTCATTACCCCCGAGGCGGTTTTATTCGCGTGAGCCGTAGAGGATGAGCTAAGGGAGCCGAGTGGGTCATGATCAATGCACACGGGTGTCACACGACGTTTTTCAACACACTTGCGAGGAAAAAAACAGACTCTTATTATTATTAATAATAATTTCGTTGTTTTCATTTTCTTGGGTTTATGTCAGAGATGATAAAAATTATCATTGTATTCAGACATAACAGCTCTTTACAGGATATGAAAGAAAAAAATTATTAAATATAAAACACAAGTGCGGTATTAAACGCGTGTTTAATACACTGCTTTATGAACCTACAGGCGGTGTAATAAGAGCCATTTTATGAGCAACTGTGTTGTAAAAGATAAAAGTTGTCATCTGTTTATCCTTTTGTTTAGAGCTCTTTGCAATAGATGGCGTTTTACTCAATTTTTCTTTTCATCACAGTAGCCTCTTTAACGTTACTAATTTAAATCAAACAACTTTTTTTAAATTACTTTACATAGAAATATAAAAGAAATCTACTACCATGTTTTTCTGAACCCGTAACTATAAAACTTTATATTAAAATGATGGCACGAAACGTTTTAAAAGTAGCTCGACTCTTAGATGGCGTTGTAAAACTACTGTCTCTGGCAATTAGTGATAAATGATTTTATTTTCTGTAAATAGGTTTGTACAAACACTTTTACACGTCAATAACACTTTTACACGTCAAGTGAGTCGCTGATGCTGCCATCTGTTGAAAATTTGGACGAATCAAAATAGCCAGCTCAATAACCAGACTTAGGGAGGTGCCATTTCGTTGTATGGGATTGGCTATCTGTACATAGTATTATATTATCTGTGTGGGTTGTGTGTGTCTCTGTGTGTTTCTCTTACTGACAAAGTACATATAAACTTTTGTTCAGGGACTGAATTACCCAAAAATTAAGGTACCTTTAAATTTCGGTATGACGTCATACCGTTAAATATGGGTTACCGAAATATTTCAATACCGTTATTTTTTTCAGTAGCGGAATTTTGAGGTTGGAAATGCATACCGGTATATTTCGGTAGAAGTACTATAACCTTTATAAATTTTTCTGTAGCAGTACCTTAACCTTCATAAATGTATCGGTAGCGGTACCAAAACCTTAATAAATAGCGTTTTCTTTGACGCACCGCCTCGCCACTCTGTCTTTCGTTCACTTGCTGATTGTTGCACATTATTTATTAATCAGTATTGGTTTTTATTTCCGATCGGAAGGACATGACTGTGTTAGCCGGACTAAGCCGAGTGCCTACCTAAGGTTACCTTATTTTCTTTCGTTCTTCTTATCTGACTGGTGTTGTGGAAAAATGTTACCACATTATGGTGTAGACTATATACCTACGTATCCATATGTTCCTACAAGTCTGTGAAGTTTAATTAGGTTACATTATTTACATTAAGAGGCCTCTTACAAAAATGTCCGTAGACGCATGATTTCCTCGTTGAAATAGAATATTAATCGTTGGTTTGTATAAATAACAATTACTTGGTAAAAATAGTTCGTTTCCTCTTATATGATAATAATAAAGCAATTTATTAAATATTTATTTAGCAATAATCGTTCTCCTGATGCATGTTTAAGCAAAAACTAATGAATTGCTGATTTGAGAGCTCTAATTTGCGAATTCGGATGAATATAATTCATCGAAACAATTTTACTCATGTAACTTACATCCTATTTTTATTTTATATAAAGAAAAAATTACTGGACCAAATCAAATTTTCTACTGAAAAAGTTTGGAAACAAGTCTTAATATCTCACAAAGTTCTACATAGTTTTGATGTACAATTTATAACAAAATAATCTCCAACATTTGCTTTTTAAACGATGCCAATAATTTAATTTTGTAAAGTCTCTACTGTTATTTTTTATTAATAAATAAAAGTGCCACAAATATCACCGCACCGGCGATGTGCGCTCTCCCCCCGATCCCAACCACACCACCGATGTCCTCGACGTGGCGCTTCTACAGAATGTCAACCTACGGTTGGACTTTATAGAATTTGTACAAGAGCTCTCCTCTGATCACCGTCTAGTAGTAATGAAACTGGTTCCCCGCATAGGTCTCCCCAACTCCACTCAACCCCCAAAGTGGTAACAGACTGGAAGAAAGTAAGGAAAGCACTCCCCACTTCGACTTTTTTGACTCTATCGCTGACAAGATGGCGGCGATCGACTCATTCACTGAACACGTACAATCAGTCCTGAACGATTGTTCAAGGGATATTCCAGCGACGAAGGACCTTCGCTGGATGTTGCCGTACGATGTACGTGAACTGTTGAATGAGAAGAATGCGGCTGTCCGTGCCTTCAGCAACTTCCCCTGCGACGCGACCAAAGCACATATGGCATATGGGCTTTGTTAGTAACGCATATGGCATATGCGTTACTTACAGCGTACTCTAAGGACACGCATAGACGAGCTGCGTACCGCCGGCTGAGACAAGATGCTGAGCGAACTAGAGCCTATAATACACCTGGCCTTCTGGGAACTCCAGAGGGTACTTAGATCCGTGCCCCCCCTGATCCGCCCTGACAAGAACATCGCTTTTGATGTAGTCGACAAGGCTTAGTGCCTAGCCGACAGTGTTGAAGCCCAATGCTCACCTAGCTCTCAACCAGTAGACCAAGCTCACCTTTCTGAGGTCGACACTGAAGTCGAACAGAGAAACCCTCCCTCCCGTCGAAGACCCTGAGTATCCTCTGCCCCCCGTTACGCCAGACAAAGTGCACGATCTCATCAAGGGTCTTGAGGCTCACAAAGCCCACGGCTCAGATGGAATCACCAATAGGGTATTAAAACTTTTCCCTGCCCACCTGATAATCAAATTGAGCAAATACATCTTCCCGCAAGCATGTAAAGAAGCTACCGTCATCGGTATCCCCAAGCTCGGCAAGTCCAAGCCGGAGCCCACGAGTTACCGCCCCATCAGTCTGCTCAATGTCCTAGGCAAAATCTATGAGAGGCTCATTTATAAGCGTCTCAGAGACTATGCCGAGACAAAAGGCCTTATCCCTAACGAGCAGTTTGGGTTTCGAACTCAACACTCTTGCGTTCAACAGGTCCACCGTATCGTCGAACACATAAACGTTGGTTTCCAACGAGGTTTAATGACGGGTGCTGTTTTATTCGACATAGCGAAAGCGTTCGACAAAGTCTGGCACAACGGCTTATTATATCAGCTGTACCAACGAGATCGTCTCGTACTCGTCTTACGGGACTTTTTGTCGAACCGCACCTTACGTTATCGCATCGAAGAAGCGCCATCCTCCCCCCACCCCATTCGCGCAGGAGTCCCTCAGAGCTCTGTGATTTCTCCCCTCGCCTTCACGCTATTCATCAGCGATATGCCCAAGAGTAATAAGGCACAGTTGGCTCTGTTCGCAGACGACACGGCCATTTACTACACCGGTCGCGACCAGGACTCGATATGTCGCATTCTCAAAACTCAAGTCAATGAGCTTGGCGATTGGTGTAGGAAGTGGAGAATCGAAGTCAATCCCGACAAGAGTCAAGCGGTTCTATTCTCGAAGCCGCGTCATAGGCCCGGTCCCCCTTGATCGATCACCATGTTCGGCAAGCCGATCCCTTGGGAAAAGCGATCCAAATATCAAGGTGTGGTGCTCGATGAACATCTCTCCTTTTCAGAGCACATTTAGTCGGCTCGTTCGCGCGCCGCCTTCGCTCTAGGTAGACTCCACTTCGTCCGGAATGCACGTAGCAAATTGTCACTCAAGTGCAAATTGCGTATTTACACAGCGTGCATTCGCCCGATCATGACCTATACCAGTGCAGTCTTTGCATACGCGTAGCCCCACCTCTTCAATAGAATACAGACTCTCCAGAATAAATTCCTCCGTAGGACAACAGGCTCCCCCTGGTAGGTTCGCAACGAAATCCTCCATGTTGACCTCAAAATTTCCACTATCCGTCAATTTATGAAAAGCAACTCATAGCGATTCTTCGATACCACCGCGAATCGCCGCAACCCTCTGGTTGTCCAGGCCGCCCGTTATACCGCCTCCACAATTAGCCAAGTCCGCCGTCCAAGGCATGTCCTCACCGATCCCGATGCCCACATAACTCTCATCCGGGAGAGCAGTAGGGCCACCAGTACAGTGCACAGACAACAAAAACCGACATTCCGCCCTCGCCACCGAGGTCCCTCGCGAAGACCCCGACGTAACTGTTCCCCTGACCCTTGCTCGACGAAGTGCCAGCCCGCGTCGTAGCTGAGCTTTAAATTCCCCTGATAATAATAATCATCGAAATTTGATTAAGCCTGTCCCATCTTGCTGTCCTCCCTCCAGCGACGCCCTGAGCCGAGGTCCATACCCCACAAAGGGTGCCCTTAGCGAGCAGTCGCTTAGTAATGTAAGTTTTTCGCCCCTGGCTGGAGGCTTTGAGTTTGCTTAAGGCAGCCAGAGGATAGTCCGATTAAGTAGTCACGACCTCTCAAGATTAACTACGAGATGCCATTCACAAAAAAGTACCACACGAATGCTTGTCGAGGACGGACCTATGCCACTTATTTCGCGCTCTTTGTCGTGTATATACTATCGTAGTGTGCATTGCTAGCCGTGTCAACGCTGCTATCGTGTGCGTGTTAGAACATCGTCAACTGCGGGCTTTCACGCAAGTGTCCTTTCGCGCAAAAATAAATTATACTTTTTATAATTATAACCTAATAACTAACACTTCATTATCAAGTTTATACAATACGTACCTAATCTATGTGTAACTTAAAAAAAACACATACTAGTAAAATATTTAAATAAAAATATTATTTAATTATATAATAAATCAATGAGTATGCAACATGATTTTCTTTCAGACCACTATTTAAGATTACTGTGTAAGAATTAAAATATTTTATAAAGTATCAACAGTTTAACGTTATTGAGTAATGAAAAATATTAAAAATAACTTTATTAAACAATATTTCAGATTTTCTCTGAAATTCCTACGAAACTAATACCGCGATGGATCAAAATCGTTTAGTAGCCACACTCGCAACATCATGGTGCGAGCTAGTGAGAAGACGTAAAAAAGGTAACGCTCACGTAACGCGCCGCGCACTCGGTGCGTAAAAATTACCTGAGCTAGCGTAGCGCCGAAATGTTACAGGGCTCTTAAATGCAAGTTAACTGTACAATTGCAGGTGAACATGTCATCAGTCATCTGAAAGCTCAGATGTCTCTATAACAGATGACAAAGAATTAGACTTAGTATCTCAGACTGATAAATATAATTATGAAATAGACCCCGAATGCACAACTCCAGAACTAGATTCCCCAAGTTCACCGGATTTATTCGAGACCAAAAAATGTGGTAAAAATGTTATGTATGTTTGGAAAAAATTTCAAGTACGATACTTACTGGTTAACTTACTATAATTTATTATTAAGTGTAATAATTGTTTCATATGCCCATTCCCAGCAGAGGGACAGTAATGGGGATGAAGAAAATTTTATTTTTCATCATGGAAGTAGCCCCGCAATATGTAGGTACAGAAATATTTTAACGCGGAGCGAAATAAAGAGATTTATAAGTAGAGGAGTACAGCAACCAAATGTACAAAATACACAAGTTCTAACGTGTTCGACCCCCTCGCGCACCCGCGCCCGCGCGGCACGCCGCCGCGCCGTCTCGCATGTTTTTCGGTACCGAAATCGTGTAACGGTTAAATAACGGTTTAGCCTAACCTTTATTTATAAAGGTATCGGTATAGCTCAACCTTTATTTTAAAACGGTACCGGAATATTTTTGAGGTACCTTAACCTTTAACCGTAACAGTTTTCAGTCCCTGCTTTTGTTCGCGTCTTGAGCGAGAAAATCGTTGACAGCTAGTCGATCCCTTAACGTTGGCGCGACAGATGCCTGAAGCTAGTAACTAACACAATTTGAATGTGGAAGTAAGTTAGTTTATCCTGTTTTCTTACTTTTGCACATGCTATACCAATACTTTGTACTAGCTAGACTATTGAAATCCTTCTTCCAATTGATGTTATTTCCACTTTAAAAAATATCAACTTTAAACATATGGAAATTAAGTTCATTTTGGAATGAATAGTACAATTTAAAATAAAATTAATTGATGTTGCAGTGCAAACTGAGTAGGTTATAAAGTTATTTTTCTAAATTGTGAAGGCAGAATACATAGATAGCTTTGGCCAAGAGTTGTTAAAGATTTTTTTTACTGATCTAAAGGAGCCATTGTTGAGTTAACAGTTAGCTGTGAATTTTCGTTGGCAAATAATAGTTCAATGTTTAAATTATGATCTGTCTTGTGCGCTAGATGGATCATAATTTGAATATTTGTATCTTAATCCTTATAGTATGTCATGAAGATTTAGAATATGAAACTTAATAATATAGAAGAAATCCCAGAGATACAATATGGGATAGTCAGAGGAATAGAGAGATCACAGACATAGAGGTTATCCCGTAAGTAAATGTCAAGCTGGAGTTCAAGTCACACAATTTAACAGAAAAATTAAAAAAAAATTGAAGCAGGAGATAAAAAACCATCACAGGCAGTAGGTTTTCTCGTTTTTAATTTATATATGAACCTAATTTTTTAAATCCCTAGCAAACATTTTTTTTTTTTCTTTAAATATTATGAAGCCAGAATCTGGCTTATAACAATACTAAATATACTAGATTCTACTCGCATTGATGCCACAAATTATCCCACAATAACTTGCAACCAAGGCAAAAAGGGGCCTATGTCCTTCATCAAGATGCCATCTCGCCAAATTTTATGCGTGAAAATACAGACAAACTGTCTCTTTTGAATTTATAATATTATTATGAAAGTCTATATTTTTTTACGAATTAGGTTTAAGTCTTACCGGATGCAGCTGAATACCAGTATTTCAAATGTAGCAATTCAGCAATTGCTTATCTATTTTAGTCTGCTGAGACCGCTTACTAACCCGTAATAGGTCGAAAAAAAGTCCATAACAATATAATCTACTTAAACATTTCAGGAGTTTATCAACAGGCCAAAGTAACACTCATTCATCCTAACGTTTTTTTTAATACGCACTGAAATAGCTTATTAGACAGGACAGAGCTCAAAGTTTAGTGTAATTACTTTAAGTACTGTGGTCAAAACCAGTTTTGCAACTTCAAGTACAATTTACTGAACAAATAATGGTGATAAATAATTATTTAACATGATGTAATATGCCCATAAAAAACGGCGAATGTAATATTAAAGACCTAAAACAGCATTAAAACAGCGGAATTTGCATAAAAAAGTTGATACATCGAGATTATGTGTCGAATCGAGACCAATCAAATCAGATGATATTTTCATCGAAAACTTTGTTGATGTTTGGTTCAAAAACTTACCGGCAGAGAATAATAGATGTGTCCTTGGTTCACTTGTAACAATTATTTAGATAAACAACGTGGAATAATGGTATTATACCGTTTCACAATTATGAACGCTGCACGAACGAACGTAGACACAGATTAAAAATGGCCCAAAATTGCGGAATGTCCGAAAAGAATTTGTTGACAATTGTCTTAGTGTTGCAAGCAAATCAAACAAACGCACATTGACGTCACTGACACACGCTCAAAAATCTACGAAGTACTTACACTGAACATTGCCTTTTTAGTGTCCGAAAAATGTAGTTTTAACATTCTAATAAATTCTCTGCAGCTGCGCATTCCAGTTTTATCTAGTGCAAATAAAAAAACTTGAGTGTCACGAATTCTGAACCTGCCTCCGAACCCATAGGTTGAACTTTTTATCATTTTGATGGCTCATAAAAGAGAATGTTGCCATTTATCCTAGGATCTAGCACAGTAGAAGAGGATAGTATAAGGCGAAAAAATCTCATATATAATTTTATGGCAATCCTTGTATTTTTATTAGCTTAGGCTTTCGGTTTATTACTCTGGTATCCCAAAACGTCAAAAATTTTCGCACGCCATTGTGTGCGGAAGTCACCCTTTTTTTAAATCACCAAAATCACAGTTTTAAAACAACAGAAATCAAAAGTTAACCGTCAAAATAGATTTATTAATAAAAAATGGGTCTATCAGGTTGCGGACTACCGGAGGGTGACCTTCCCCAGTGCTGGTCTGACGACGTTCGTATGAACGCGCTATTCGCACCTTTTCGTTTAAAGGCAGCTAATCCAGAATCCTGGGATATGAAGATGAAATTCTGGTCTGATATGCTGCGTCAGTGGTGTAGGAGCAGGAAGGATCCTATAGTGTCTGCTGCGGACGCGAAGACGGCGTTCAATCGAAGAGGACGGACTCCTGCATGCTTGGACATCGTGGTAGAAGAAATGTTCCGGTAAGTCCGTGTTTTATTTAATCTAAATGCTTTGCCAAACTGTGTTAATCCTATAAGCGCGATTTGAGCCATTTTTCCCTGGTTTTCGTGGCATTTTAAGCAAATTGTTAAATGTAAACAAAGACAGTTGAAAGAAACCATAATTTATGGTAATTATTCCTGATCATTATGCTTGTTGTACGAATTCAAAGCATAAGCTTTTAATTCTATTCATTGTCGCAACTAAACATGACTTACTGCAATACCACTGTTTTGTATCATCCTTTTCAAAATATTAAAAATGTATTATTTTGAAGTCAGTTTTTACAAAGTGTGTGGACCATGTTTTCAAAAACGAAATGAATGCAACTGTGCAGTATTGAACTGACTTTAGGTACTTGAATGTTCCATTGCTGTAGTGAAAGCAAACATTACATTTCTGGGTTTATTGTCTGATTGATATAATGAAAGCGAACATTACATTTCTGGGTTTATTTACCCTTTTTAGGCAGTGTTATTTAGACCACTCCACTGTACTTTAGCGCCTACTCGTGCGAAGCTTCACAATTTTATAGCGTATACATGTCTTTAAGTTTAACACTTTCGTAAAATATTACACTCCGGAGACGCCTAGTTTTTGAGAAAAAAATCCTAAAGCTTCAGAAAATTCAATTTATTCACATAGTAAAATCGACATTTTACCACAGTTATCTAAGAATTTCACTTTCAAGTTGTTTCGTTTTACATTGAGACATGGTAACAGCGGATTTTAATGGTTTAGTGTAAAAAAAAATATACTTTTAAACTTCAATTCAGTTTTAAATGTCTGCTGCTGCCCTGAACTCAATTATGAAGAAAAAATATAATTAATTTTTGACATAATTAAAGTTTTATTTGTACTCTCAAAAGTATGTGAGTAACGAAAAATAATCGAATGTAAGAATGAAGAAAAATAATTGACTTCAACATAGTGGTATTTTTTTTTAGGTCTACTACTAGTGCTCTGCCTTTCTCTAGGGAATTCAGGAGTATTTGTTCTGTTTTCAATTTATCTGGGCTGTAGGTATGAATAGTTGAAATCATAATTATTCTACTTCTTTGAGTCATTCTAGTGACACAATGAAGTAGAATAATGATTTTAAAGAAGGTATTTCAGATCTTGTTAACCCATAACTTCACCTCTTCCAGGGTGTTGTCTGTGGCAGCACAGTAGTCACTTATACTGCATGTTTTGGGATACAGAGGGCAGGATAGGATGTGCAGCATGGTTTGAAACACAGCTCCACATAGCGAGAAAGAGTTGTTTGTATGTCTCCCTCTCACATTTGAAGGCAATATTAATGGTCATAAAACCCTGCAGAAGCCAGTAACATTCACTTCTATAAGGAAGAACAAAACTAGATGTAAATAAGTTAAGAATTTATTAGCATAAAATACTTTGCTAATAATATGTCAAGGCTAAATAACTGTTTTAAAGTTTTTTACCTACTAGAGGCGGAGCAACCTAATGTCTGTTCCAAAATATCTAATAAAAGTGTAAACAAACTCTGTTCAGATCAAATTCATACACAATCATTAGTTGGACATTCATCTGTACATAGAAGGTCTCAACTTCTTCATATCTGACCACATTTTCCAACCATTATGTTTAGAAAATCAGTATTAAGTGGTAATTGCAAAATCATCAAGGAAAATTGAGGTTAACTAAAATTAAATTTGATTATCAAATGAAAAATGTCTTTAAAGGTGATTTGATTTGAAATTAGAATTTTCGGTGTAAGTATTCAAATAATCAAATCAAGCACGAATTTTAAGTGGCACTACAAATTGAGATCCACAATTGTTTACATTTTCATGAGATAGGTACTTTTGTAAGAGACAATATATGTTACTATAAAATTATCAGTCAAATAATAAATTAACTACACCACCGACATTAGTTTTTTTTTTTTTTCAAAAATAAAAAAAAAACCTATTTACAAAATTACAGTAGTCTCTTACGTGCCACACAATATGTAACTTGTCTGTCACAGCAGCGTCGCACATAGAGACAGTCCAACCTATGGGCTACCATCGTCACAACGACGTTGGAGCTGGCCCGCACTCTGCGTACAAGAGACGCGCAGCGCTTCCGCATGGTCGCATGAAAACAGTCCGTGCGCGCCCATGCGAACATACCCGAAGCGCTGCAGTAGCGAGGAAAACCCGACGTCGCTCTGCGTTGTTAAATTGAATGCGGAGAGTGCTGTAGCTTTTCTGGGTGTAATTAGCTCACAGGCTGCAGGTGTACATGGACGTGCAATATATGCTCGGAAAAGAGTAATTTTCACGGTATCCGAGCCACGTGCGAACCTGTGGGCCAGCATATTCGCTCTTTTTAATAAATCGCTCCGCTCACGTTCCAAATCAGCAGCCTGAGGTCAGCTGTGACTATATGACCTAGGTATTTAAACTGATTCACCCTGTCCAAGGGTTCACTATTATCTGAACGTTACGCTATTATTATTGTAATGTTATATGAACTCTCTTCTGATTGAGAAATTTATTATGCATAAGCGAATGCGCTCCCTCTGAACATCAGGACGTCAACCAGTCGGTTATCTTTCAAATTGAAGGCTCGTGAACACATTCGTGACACATTTATTTGCTGGATTCGTTTTCTCTTCTACCTATAGGTAGTTATTTCTCTTGACAAAGTTTAATCTGTTTATATGAATGTATTAATGTGTTAGTAGTTTATTATTTTTCGAGTTATCTATCCCTTTAGTTGCACCTGCCATGTTTTGTCTCTGCATCACCCTAAGGTTGACTGGTAGAAAATGCCTCAGGCATTAAGTCCGCCTTTGTACAGTATTTTTTTACTTGTGCATAAAGTTTCAATAAATAAATATTTCATCTGTCAATTGGCATGATCAAGAGGTATCCTGATACCCAGTAACTGGGTTGAGGTGGTCAGCTAGGCAGTTCCGCCATGTAAAATACAGTGTCGTTCCTGCTGAATACCGATGCATCCACCCACATAAAGCAAGTTGCGCTACCGCTGCACTTGATCAACCTACATGTATCCCTTTGAACGTGCCTTTATATTAAACCGCGGGGCTTTAAGTGCCATGCCCGTAACCCCAAACTAGTTAACGGAATAGATAAAAAACAAGTGGAAGTGCCCGTCAGTACACCCGCGTGTCAAAATTATGCGGAAAATATGTAAAATAATAACAACCTTCGTCCGTTGCAATAAGACTTAATTTTGTATGAACAACAAATTCAACTTTGACGAAAGTTTTATTTGTTGTTCATACAAAATTAAGATTTATTACAAATGACGAAAGTTGATGTTAATTTGCATTTTTTTGAAGTACATAACAAAGTCGGAATCGGGCGATAGGTCAAGTTATATTTGAATGTTAGCTTGTATATTGTAATTTATTTAAGAAAATTGGTATAACAATAAAGTATAAAGATCCCAAAAAAAAAGGATAATAATTGTTATTAAAAGTCACTGAAACCCACTTGCAAAAGCAGTAGGAATTAGGAATTAATTTCAAATATACACAATTACAAGACAGCTACATACATTTCTAACACATAACATCACGCCTGTAATCCCCGAATTGTAAGGCAGAGGTGTACCTATAGTACACCCACATTTCGCCAGTTATGTTTAAGTCCCATGTAATAGGGGGCGAGCCTATTGCCATCAACCGGGCACAAATCTAGACTCACGGGCTGCTACTGAGAAATTCTAGATAGAAAAACCCAATAATATAAGCTAGGACATGAAAATACACAGCTATTTTTGGCTTTTACATTCATTTGGTCAGTTTAGTAAGTAGATATAAATACCTTTTCCAGTCATAATAGTTAGCAGAAAAATATGTAAAAAAAACTGGTAGAAAATGCCTCAGGCATTGTACATTTTTTTTTTTATTGTGCATAAAGTTTTAATAAATACACTTTTAAAACTACTTTACGCCTGCGACTTCGTTCGCGAGAAATTTGACCTACCCCGTCGCATCGCATCGCATCTCCAGCCCGCGCTATTACTTCGTATTCACTTACTGTACTTTCTTAATTCTCTTTTTGCTCGGCTGCTAAGAGTACTAGCGTGATGTTAAATAGCCTCCGTCAAGAATAGGGATGATGACTAATATTAAAAATGTTCGAAACAATAATGTAATTCTAAGAAGGCATGGTAAAAATGAGATAATCGAAAAAATCTGTTTAATCGATGTAAATTTGAAGAAGCTACACGCTTTAAACGTTTGGAGGGGATTATTCCCGTCCTTGTCGCGCGGTACGGACAATGTATGGCGCTAGTATGAAGTTACATTGTCGTAATGTCACTTCTACCACAGATAATATAATACTACGTACAGATACCCAATCCCATACAAAGAAATGAAACCTCCCTAAGTCCGGGTTCAGAAAAACATGTTATTGGATTTCTTTTATATATCTATGTAAAAAAAACATCTGATTTAAATAAGTAACAAAAGTGGAAACTGTGATAAGGCTGGACCAATTGAGTAAAACGCCATCTATCACAAAAAGATTAACAGATGGCTACTTTTATCATTAAAAGGGTTCGAATTTAACTTAAAAGCTTGCTTTTTATTATATTTTTAAAATACGTGCATTATGAGTGGAAATAGATAAATCTGCAAACTGGGAAGTTTAGACCTTTACCAATCAAAATTCAGCCAAAATTCTGCCGTATATCGATCACTTTTTAATGATTATTAATTTCATAATGGTTACCAATACTGCCATCTATGATTTTTTTCAACACAAATTATAATTTGTTCGAGTTGAGACTCCATGCTTCTACGATAGTGCTGTCCTTGTCTATCACTAACTTTAAAACGTTAATAACTTGGCAATTTTTTAAGCGTTTACACTTTTTGTAATATTATGTGCACTATTTGGTAACAAACTTTTTCTTGAAATTAAAAATTAAAAAAAATTGGCATCATCCCTATCGGGCTACAAAATGCAAACAGTTTTTTTTTAATCCAACTATTAGTTCCAGAGACAAACTTATCAGCTTTATTATTTTATGAAATACTAGCTTCCGCCCGCGGCTTCGCCCGCGTGGTATGTCGATAAAAAGTAGCCTATGTAAGTCCCCAGGGTGCCATTTATCTAATTGCCAATTTTCATACAAATCCGTTCAGTGGTTTTGGCGTGAAAAGGTAACATTCAGACAGAGTTACTTTCGAAATTATAATATTAATATGGATTTGCTTTTTAACGCGGCTTCGCCTGCTTTGAAGTCGAAAAAGTACATAGGCGATCGGTCAAACGGTGCTGGAGTTTATCACTTTCATACGTTACCAAAATCTATTTTGTACCTAGATTTAATAACCAACGTCAATAAACTTTTTTTTTTGTCTGGGAAATCATCAAATGACTCCCGCTCTGGGTGGAGCGGGAGGGCGTGTCAGACTTTTACTGACTAAAACCCACCCGTGTTCTTTCAGTTGCCTGTGCCAGGGCAACGGTGTCTCTTTCGAACACGCGACCCTGGCAGGCATCGGCCCTAACGGACCGCGTCAAAACGTACTGACATCTCTTGGAGGCGCCCGTGGAACACGACGCCCCGTCGACCCGGGCCTGGTCCTTACCGACGTCAAAATACCCAAACTGAATAAACTCTTTCTTGTCCACAGCAACGGCGACCTAAGTCCCCTCTCCAAATACCAGCAGATCCTTCACAATGGGCCCGAGGGTTGGGTCAAATGGGGAGCCCGGCTGGCGTTCAGACCGGCCGCCTTTGCGCTCACAGCGGTGGCTTCGTTCATGCCAGCGAGACAAGCACTGGATACTGATGGACTGCCCAAAGCCAGCATTGATTCTACACAGCGATTTGTGCTGGAGTCTGCAGTGAAAGTAAGTTTACTATTTTATTTATGGAATTTATCATTTTGAGAGCTGTGATGGCCCAGTCGTAACGGTCCAGACTTACGTGACCTATGTCGTGGGTTCGAACCCAGCAGGGCGGCCTACTGTGACATGTCATGAGTCACGCTATCTATCACATTTTGGGCGATAAAAACGTTTGTCTTAAATGCTAGCAAGGTGGCGTGAGATAATTCTCTCGACATGTGACATAACTTCTTGAAGTTTAATTGGCACTCTTTATGTCTTATTTGCTAATACGGGCGCAGCCATTTCGTGACAAAGGTCACACTTTGACAGATGATTATGAAAAAATTATCACATTCGGCCAGAGGTGGTGATAAAAATTTATAATAATAAAAATAAAATTTTATTGCACCAAAATGGCAGTAAATAATTTTAATTATGTTCTTGCCAGATGGCAAGAGGCCCAAATCAGGAAAATCTTCCGGAGAAACATTCGGGACTTCTATAACCCATTCGAGTTGCCAGACTGGGAGTTCCAACGGATTTTCCGCCGGAACCCGAAGGCCCGGTAAACTCGCCATTTGCGCGGTTAAGGCTCATAGACCCTTGTGAGTTTTTTAAATTGAGAATTCGTCTTCTGGTTCTGTGAAGAGAATGACCTAATACAAAATTAAATGTAAATTAACAAGACAACGGATTCGTTAATAGCGTCGTATATGATGAGTACCGCAAAGTTTTTTTATGTTTCCATTATTAATACTGCAACCGGCACTGAATTATCAAAAAGGAACAACGGAACAACAAAGGCGGTTAGAAAAATATTTATCCAATCAAAAACATTCTGTAAAAAACTAGCCAAGTCTCGATGGAGCTGCTTGTTTTTCTCTAAAAGTAATGAAATCTAGACAAAGTCCTGCCAAGTCTAAGGTTCCTTACTGCGATTTCTTTATTATTATAGTTAATGTTGTGTGACTTGGCCGTTGAACATTCTCTAGACGTTAGTGGGTACAAGTCAATTTTGTTTACACGTTATGTTATATCTGTTGTAACTACCTATGTTTGTTAAGCGAGATTATAGCCCATACTGGTATTGGTAATTGGACGCTAGTGTCTCATTTTAGGCTGTTGTTGATTGTGCAACTCATACATTCAGCATTGACAATGCTGACTTCTGCTCTCTTCTTTTAGGAGCGTCAAATCGACCACCGATCTAACATAAAATAGACGTACAGACGGACTTCTATCAATGATTAGAAGTCCGTCTGTACTGGAAATAATTATTTATACTGTTTGTTTCAGGCTCGCCTATACATAAGTATTATTGAAATACGCAGCTTTATCAAGCTTACAATTGACTGGTTATTGAATCAACGTTTTCCAAGTGGCAATTTTCCATCGTCAATGGGTAGCGGTTCTGGCGACAGATTGGTGCAATGGTGTTCTGGAGCACCTGGTTTTGTACCCTTGTGTACCCTTCAACGGCCAAGTCACACAACATTAACTATAATAATAAAGAAATCGCAGTAAGGAACCTTAGACTTGGCACGACTTTGTCTAGATTTCATTACTTTTTACAGATAAACTAGCAGCTCCATCGAGACTTGGCTAGTTTTTTACAGAATGTTTTTGGTGGGATTTCACTTCTTTTTGTAGAAACGTGGGCAAAGCAGAAGGTGAGGCATTCGCTCAGCAGTGGGATGCTATGGCTAGATTAAATTAGAAGATGTGTCCCACTACGCTGGGCTTATGCAATGACAGTCGTTTTTTTTTATGTACCAATAGTAGAAGGGGGCATTACCATATCTCTAATACAGCTGAGACCAGCTGAGGGTTCTCCATCAGATACTTCAGACCTTCGATTTTTGACATCAAATGAAGCGGCCCACCAAGTTGAATATTTTTTGTAAAGGCAGTATGTCGATTTGTAATAGTTTGGTTGGGCTCTTGTGTTTTCTAATCAGGGTCACCAGGTACTCCAGATCTTCGATTATCCTAGTTTTTATAGTTTTCCTTTTATGTGGCCATTAAACCCTAACTCTGTACCAAATTTCAGCTGTCTGAGTTTATGGGAAGTACTAGTTCTATTCTGATGATCATGAGTGAGTGAGTGAGTGTCATAAATGCAAAACTTTGCTTTCGCTTAACTTCGGACCTAAATGACCTACAGACTTGAAATTTTGGATTTTAAGTATGTGATTATATCTTACTGGATGACGAAAATTTCTGCGTTCTGGTCTTATCCAGAGGTTCTCAAATAGGGGCCTGAAAATGCGGCGAAATGGTTCCAGTAAAGGATGGTACGGCAGTGTTTGCTTTGGCGAGGGCACTGCCGTGCCCCCCGATATTCTTTGGAAAGACGTGACATGCGTGTGTCAAAAATGAATTAGATCCCAACCAAATTAAAAAGTTGTTTAACTGAGAGCTAACCTCTCAGGGTGCAACCGTAAGTAAGTATTGCCATCTGTGACTCACAACTCACTGACGTAGATTTTATATGAACCGGTTTCGAACAGAATACGTGGGTCAATTTTGCAATACGATAAGCCAATGCAGCTGTAATATGGACTTGCATTAAACACACAAGTAAATCACTTCTTTTTCAGGAACAAGCTACAGAACTCCTCCAAAACTTCCCCCCTGGTGTAGAACGTATGGGCACCATCGAGGAACTGCTTAGCAACTGTAAGTGGACACATGGACGAGAGACGTTTGAGTTGCTGCTCGGTTTCCTGGTGTCTGTTGGGCAGGCTGTGAAGAAGGGTGATGTCGTTAAATTAGGTAAGTTACCCAAAAATCTAGTTCAACCAGCCCAAATAAAGGGTATCCGCATGTGTTAGCACTATGTACCTACTTTATAGCTACCTTTTACTGGGTACGTCTTTCATTGACTTGAATGTGCCCTGGCGGCTGAGAGTATGTCATGCTCACTGAAATGTCTCGCCTCGCTGGCGTATGTATTGGATCATTAGGTTCCTTACAAAATGGTCGAGCTGAATGGTGCTGATCCATGCGTCATTTTCGTGAACGGGCGCCGTCAGTAGAGACTGGACATCTCTTTAACTGCCACGACTTAACTAATTTTATGTAACTTTTTTTAAATCATTTAAATGAGGGTCCGTGGAGTTTCTTGCCCGTTCTTCTCCATAGGTACCTACTACGCTTTGGAATGAGCCACTAGCTCTAGCTTTGTACGGTTTGTAGTAGTTAACTCCGTACATAGATTTGTCGTGAAGGTTTTTATGTTCAGTTAGTATAGAGAAACACGATCCACTAAGATGAACTAAATAGTTGAGTTTATTAAGTTACCGGTAAGTGACAGGCATAGAATGGAAGGCGATTATTTCTCTACGCAGTTATAAGTTCACTATATTTAAATTCGTTATTTTATTATGCTAAATTATGACGCGCATCGTTGGCCTAAAGAAGGTTGCAGAGTAAGCAGAAAAATGTACGTCGATGAGACCGTACAAGCTTTATTTTTCCGACTGACCGACCCATTTACAATGGGGATGATGACAATTTTTTATTTTATTATCTCTTAACAATGTTTATTTCCAAATAGTATAACAAAAAGTGAAAAAACTGCCAAGTTATAAACGTTTTAAAATAAGTGTTACACTAGGACAGCACTATCGTAGAAGTGATGTCACGACTACGTAACTTCATACTAGCGCCGTACATTGTCCAAAAACTTTTAAAGCGTGTTTCTTCTTCATATTTACATCGATTTAACAGATTTTTCCGATTATCTCATTTTTACTATGCCTTCTTTGAAATTACATTATTTTTACGAAATTTTTTAATAGTAGTCATCATTCCAATTCAAAGGTGCCTGTAATTGGTTTGAAATAAATGCTTTGAGTTTTGTGTTTGAGTATCTTTTTACCCAGTAACTGGGATGTCAAGGTCGGATACGCAGTCGCTCCATTTAAAATACTGGTTCTCAGCTGTATCTGGTTAGACTGGAAGCCGACCTCACCTAGTTAGCAAAGGGTAAGGCAGATGACAGGGTGAAATAATTTGATGATGTTCATTTTGAACAGTGTGTAAAAAAAAAAACTACCTGCACTCAGGTTACTTACTCATCAGCACATGATTCTCGAAACTAGTGGAAAAAAAAACAAGAAAAAACATATTAAAACAAAATGAGCTGTTTCATAAAAAAGTTACCTATGTGGTCAAAATGTTTAGTTAGAACAGCAAAAAAATATGTAGCTCAAGGCGGTTCAGAATTACGTTGCCCCTGCCACTTTTTTTTTCGTCCGTTCAGGGTTGGTTCCTTCGTAAAAGTTGTTCATAATGATGATTAAAATTCGGTTAAGAAAAACGAAAGTTTTATTATCGACCCCAACTTACAGTTCTTACGACCAACTCGGTTTGTCGAAGTTGAAGTTGAGTCTGGGGACAGGCACTTTATTTTGAGTATTTAGTATCATCACCAATGCTCTCAAAACGGTGAAGAAAAACATTGTAAGGAAATGTGCCATTCGCCAACCCGCACTGGACCTGCGTGGTGGATTACGACCCACTCCCTCATAGAGAGGACGCCTGAGTCCCAGTGGGAACATTATAGGCTGATTATGAAACAAAAATCTAAACGTGTATTGCAATGACTTTGTGATGATGGAGGTCGCGGGGCTGGTGGTAGGAACCTTACGACCGGTCTTTGTAGAGGAGCTTCGGGGTGGCCTATGTCCAGCAGTGGATGACATGACTGATATGATGATGATTATATTGTTTTTATGTCAGTCCCTGTGTCTAAAATATGCGTCAATGGATAGTCTCTAAATTCAGTATAGTAGGATATATTATTCAGTTTTGTTACTGTTGAAATGGCAATCATGTCATTTGTTTTATATAGGTTTTTAATTTTATTATTATTTTATTAGATTCTGTGAATGGCAACATTGTAGGCCTTGTAGACTGCAGTAGATCTGTAACACATTTTCAATTAGTTAAACATCTGGTGCTTGTTGACAGGCCTACACTGTCCTCCCATACCTATTAACACTGTAATTTGAAACATTGTAGAGCCAATAATTTTTAAGATAGTAACCATGGAGTTTCTTGCCGGCTCCTCTCCATAGGAAACGACCAACTGGAACCAAGCGCCTAGCTTCTGACGTTTCATAAGTGCCCATGTAGGTTTTATGTGGTTTTTTTTATTTATTGAGTCGTAATTCGGTCTGAAAGACTATTTATTTAGGAAACTCTAGAGCTGAAATATATTTCAGTGCATTTCATCAAACAGAACTTTGAGTTTGGTGAATCATTGTGGATTGATGTGTAAGAAACGTAGGCGGGTAATTTTTGCATTACTGCTTGGTTCATGTGAAATAACAGACCATTATTTAATTAGGTCAGTTTGTAAGTTGTAATGTCAAATGCAACCAATCAAATTGGACGATCTAAATGGTTTTTTTGAAAAAATTGCAACACTGTTGGTGGTTTTAGTTAACTTATCTAGAAGATAATAAATAAGTTTCATAAAAACACGCTTCAGCTAATTAGCTGCTAGTTTGTTTGACTAAATAATAAAAATAATATCACGCCTGTACTTCCCAGAATGGTAGGCAGATGTCCATTTTACACCCATCTTTCGCCAGTTATGCTGCTCGAAATGGAATTCGATTAAACAAAGTTGTTGAAAGAAAAAACGTTTATTTGCGGTAAACATACCATATATATACTATATATCCATACATCAGCCGTTATTGTCTCCCCTTAGAACCGTGGGGCGATGACGCAGTGATCGAACTCAAACAACAAAAAGAACAAGTTGAGGGAAAATATGCGTCACATCCACGAAAAACGGCATATTAAAATAATGACCTCAATTGTGTAGATTGCCGAAAAGTACTATAACATAGTGCTCAAATTGTTTGTGCACACAGTTTTCAGTTTCAACTACCATCCAAGAATAAAATATAACTGTTTGAAATAAAATCTTTCTAATTATTTTTATAATACTGACATTATGGCAGAAGCTCAATTTGGACTTTAATTTCCCCCCCGACCCTTGCTCGACGAAGTGCCAGCCCGCGCCGTAGCTGAGCCTGTAGCTTTAAATTCCCCTGATAATAATAATATAATCCAGATCCAGCCTGTCCCATCTTGCTGTCCTCCCGTCAGCGACGCCCTAAGCCGAGGTCCGTACCCCACAGGGGGTGCCCTTAGCGAGCGTTCGCTTAGTAATGTAAGTAGTTTTACGCCCCTGGCTGGAGGCTTTGAGTCCGCTTAAGGCAGCCACAGGATAGTCCGGTTAAGTAGTCACGACCTCTCAACGTCAACTACGAGATGCCATACAAAAAAAAAAAGGACTTTAATTTTTTATTTTCTATTGATAAAATGTTTTTCCTTCTTTAAAAGAGAATCGTATCGCTCACTTGAATAATTGATTCAAGTAGCGTCCCTTCTGTTCGTCATTTTGTTTTGGTCATTTGGAGTAATACCGATCATACAATCATTCAATTCCGGACATTTGACATTTGTACCCTAATTGCGTAACACAAAATCAATCGGAATCTGAATCGTTTTGAAACAGATTGCTAATACATTGCTTCATAAGTTCGATTACAAAATCTGCTCAACAATGTAAATAACGCAATGAATGTTGTTGAACTGTCAAAATACAACAGATTAGTCGTAATCGTTTACGAAAATGTGTTACGCAATTAGGCTGCTGGTTGGAGATATACCAGACTCTGGTGACGTTTTAGTCAACTCATTTATTTCGTTTACAGCCGAACCAGACAAAAAAGCATCTCCAGTAACAGAAACGGACGAGGCCCGAGTGAAGCTGATGTGTACGGAGACCCGGCTCGAGGGCGAAGCCCTGCGGTTGGCGAGGGACGTCGCCACAGCGCAGGCTGATGCTAAGGCAGCGCTCAATGTTGGAAATAAATTGGCTGTGAGTATCCTTCTAATATTATAATATGAAAGTGTGTTCGTTGGTTTTTCCTTTCGTGCAGCAACGAAGCAATGGAACGACGTGATTTCAAATCCAAATTTATTTGTTTAGGGACAACCATCACCCTAATTGCGTAACACATTTTCGTAAACGATTACGACTAATCTGTTTGATTAGTCGTGATCGTCGTAATCGTCGTTGACAGTTCAACAACATTCATTGCGTTATTTACATTGTTGAGCAGATTTTGTTATCGAACTTATGAAGCAATGTATTAGCTATCTGTTTCAAAACGATTCAGATTCCGATTGATTCTGTGTTACGCAATTAGGGTACAGGTCCAAAAGATTAGTATACAAAAAGTTAGAAACTATTGTTAGTACTTAAATAAAGTTACAAAGATCAACACTCATCATACACATATATTATATCTTTTAAACACCTATACAAATGCCCCTGTGCTGTGACAACCGGCCCCGTCAAGATAACCAATACGGAGATACTCCCTAAAAGATCGCCAGACGAACGAAATGCCTCAACACAGGAGCAGCTATCCTCAGCTTTCATTTCATTAATTTCGTTTGTTTTTTTTTTACGAGACGAAGGCCGCGTTCTAACCAGAAGCGGTCGTCGCGCTCTTTGATAAATCATAAATGATTTTTCTTCTAAGTAGGTAAGTAGGTTTGTGCAACTTTTTTACACGTCAATCATATTTTAAAAACTAGATGAGGTCGGCGTTTCCTATCTGACTACTCTGAGAAGAAAGGCCGAATCTCAGAAGTCACAGTCTCTTTTAAACTCCAGACATAATCATGGTCAGATCATTTAAAGACCATGTGGATTGATATCTGAAATGGTCTTATGAGGAAATAACCATACAGATTGAGTGGACCTGTCCAGTCAGTGCACGCATTTGTCATGAAAACGACTTAATCATGCGATCAATCAAGTCGCGTATGTACGTAACTTTTTTGGTAAACGATCGCAACGATCGTTTTCGATTTCGATCGATTTGGGCCCCATCAATGACCCATAAACTCGTCCTCTGGCATAATGTTTTTGTACTAACGAAAAGAAAGCAACAAAGTTTTTTTGTTAATTCTGTAAAAATAAAAAACACATTACACAAATAAAATGACGTAAAATACACGCACAAAGTAGCCAAATGCTTCATAATCAGCCTATTATATTATATATATAAGAGCAGTGGTGGCCCAGTGGTAACGGCCGCGACTTACGGGTTGTAGGTCGTAAATTCGAACCCAGACAGGCACTTTACTTTTGTGTAAATTATTTCATCACCACTGCTCTCAAAACGGTGGGACATCATGAGGAAACCGGCATGTCGTAGAACCAAAAATTCGAAGACATGTGACATATACCGCCCGCGTGGTGGATTACGACCCACTCCCTCTCACAGAGAGGAGGCCGCCGTCCCAGCAGTGGGAACATAATAGGCTGATTATGCCAAATGCCTCGTATCCAACTAATAAAAAATTTGTTCATTACTAATACGTCTGTCATCCTCTTCGGGAACAGAGGCTGTTTTGTTATTTTGTTGGCAGTAGAAAGTAATTTTATCTATTCTTCTTTAGATAAAATTCTTTCAGGTCTAATCCATTATGGGATGGGATTCCTCATTGGTAAAAGGACCCGATTCTTGTGGTGGCGGGTTCAAACCTGGCAAGTACCTATGTGACTTTTTTCAAAATTCATATGTACTTTATAAGTTACGCCCGGTTCCCATGGCAACGCAAGCCGATGTACGCTTGATGTGCGTTGACGCACACACATATTGATAACTGTAAAATTTCGTTTTTTTTGCTATTGGAATCGGATCTGTGACATCACTTATTTACTGTAAATTTTCTGTGTTAAGAGTATCAAGGTAGCATGCGAAATTCAATTCTTTTTAAATTTTATAACATCAATACAAACAAGTTCATTTAATCCTATTGAATGACAATAGAGATTATGAGTAATATTAAAAATGTTCGAAAAAATTATGTAATTTAAAGAAGGCAACCTACACGCTTTTATAGTTACATAGTCGTGACTTCACTTCAACGATAGTGCTGGTCTTGTCTAAGTTTTTTTATAATGTGGTTTGCAATATTTGTAAATTTCTTTTATCAAAAAAAAATATGTCAAATCCATATTTAATAAAATACCAATAAATTGGATTATATGAATTTAGAGGGTACTTGTTACGTTCGCGAATCTTATTTTGTTCTACGCCTGACACTGCAGGTGAGTGCCAGGTTGTATGTTGAGAGGGTGGTATTGAAGATTTTAATGATTATAATTATTGAAATAAATATACTAGAATGGTTTAGGTAGTTAAAAAAGTTAAACAATCATGATGTGTCTTTTCAATCATTCACTCAGTTTAAAAATAAAATACAATTAAAAACATTAATCGATTACTAAATCAATTTAATCAGTAGTTGTTTTGTTTAATATGTGTTTATGTAAAAAGTCACATCAAGATTGTTAACCTTTTTTTAAGTACCTAATTCTTTGTAATTTAGTTGTTTCGTTCGCGAATACTATTTTGTTGAACATAAAACTTGACAATGACCCTCGAACTGTTTAAAACGTAAGCAATTTTGTATTCCGCGGGCAACTTGGCGCTTTTTCCTTAAAATCTGGACGTTATAATGTCCCAAACCACCAACACACCTTGAGCAAGCATGGTGATCACTGCTTATCCCTTCTCCGTAAGGTGGTCCTATGGCCTGCAGTGGTTCCTGTTTACACGGTTGGTATCATTCTGCATCACGATGATCTTTATTCTCGAAGGTGGCTGTTAACATCCGATCACAGTTATTTTATCTCTGACAGGAGCTCTGAACTACAACCTTATTGTAACGTGAATAAAGATCACTTTGATTTTGACAGACAAGTCAGTGGCAACAACGCAACAGCAACCTTATTGTGACGAGAAAATCAAAGTGATCTTAACACTTTGATTTTGACAGACTAGTCATTAGCAACAACCCAACAGCAACCTTATTGTAACGTGAATAAAGATCACTTTGATTTTGCCACGACGAACGAGAAAATCAAAGTGATCTTAACACTTTGATTTTGACAGACTAGTCATTAGCAACAACCCAACAGCAACCTTATTGTAACGTGAATAAAGATCACTTTGATTTTGCCACGACGAACGAGAAAATCAAAGTGATCTTAACACTTTGATTTTGACAGACTAGTCATTAGCAACAACCCAACAGCAACCTTATTGTAACGTGAATAAAGATCACTTTGGTTTTGCCACGACGAACGAGAAAATCAAAGTGATCTTAACACTTTGATTTTGACAGACTAGTCATTAGCAACAACCCAACAGCAACCTTATTGTAACGTGAATAAAGATCACTTTGATTTTGCCACGACGAACGAGAAAATCAAAGTGATCTTAACACTTTGATTTTGACAGACTAGTCATTAGCAACAACCCAACAGCAACCTTATTGTAACGTGAATAAAGATCACTTTGATTTTGTCACGACGAACGAGAAAATCAAAGTGATCTTAACACTTTGATTTTGACAGACTAGTCATTAGCAACAACCCAACAGCAACCTTATTGTAACGTGAATAAAGATCACTTTGGTTTTGACAGGCTAGTCAGTAGCAACAACCCAACTACTAACGTATTGAAACGTTAATAAAGATCACTTTGATTTTAACACACTAGTCAGTGGCAACAACCCATTTACAACCTTATTGTAACGTTAATACATATTACTTTCATTTTGACAGACTAGTCAGTAGCAACAATCCAACAGCAACCTCATTGTAACGAAATTACAGATCACTTTGATTTTGACGTACAAGTCAGTGGCAACAACGCAACAGCAATTTTATTGTAACGAGAATAAATATCACTTTGATTTTGACAGTGATCAATGCAAATTCATTGGTAAAATGTACTGTGAACGAACTGTGGATATACAATACTTGTAAGAGGCCTGGTGGCATAAACGCACTCTAATTAATTGTGGTTTAACCCTTAACATTTTTTCTAGGCTAAGAACCATTTACGCCGCAAACACAAAAGCTCACAACGTCTGGACCGTTGCAGCAACGCACTCGAGAACGTGCGGCAGTTGCTGCAACAGATGAGGGATGCTCACGTCAATGCGGCGATCGTCGATACTTACAGGTGATGATAAATCTGATTTATGCTCAAATTCAAAGCATTCATTTAAATTAAACCATTTACAGGCACTTTTGAATAGTCAAGGAGTCGGTCAGTCAGAAATAGGTTAACTAGTTGCCCATTCCAAAGCGTAGAAGGTACCTATGAGAGAAGAACGGGCAAGAATCTCCATGGACACTCTTCTCAATTTTATAAACATAACAACATCACGCCTTGTTTCCCCGAAGGGTTGGGCAGAGGTGTACCTATAGTACACCCACATTTCGCCAGTTATGTTAAGTCCCATGTAATAGGGGGCGAGCCTATTGCCATCTACCGGGCACAAATCCAGACCTCGGGCTGCTACTGAGAAATTCCAGATAGAAAAACCCAATAACACATTGCCCCACCTGGGAATCGAACCCAGGACCTCATGCTCAGCAGTAGCGATTGCGACCACTAGACCAACGAGGCAGTCTTGTATTCTCAATTTTATTGTTACAAAAATATGAGTAACATAATTAATGTTGAACTTATAATTATATGTGAGAACGATTTAAAAAAAGGCGCACACGTTAAGTTAAATGGAATGAAACAAAAAAAAAACGTACAAAAAAACATTCATTAAAATATGCCATTAAGGCATGGCAGCTAAGAGGTGACCATTCCCAACTGACGGCGCCCGTTCACGAACATGACGCATGGATCAGCACCATTCCGCTCAACCATTTTGAAGGGAGCTAAATGATCCAACACAATGGTGGGGCCATTAGCGAGAATTACTAACTCTTTTGCAATGCAAAAATACCAGTAAACGGTTTATTTTCAACAAAGCTTATTTACTGATTTTAACTACTGATATGTTACTCTAATGTTAATGAATGAATTGCACCGACCCCATCATGGTTTCATCAGATTCGATTAATCGAATGAACCTCAAGATTTGCACTAGCCCTTGAAGCCTCATGTTTCATGGTGCTACAATGACCATTTTATATCAAGCAGTAGACCGCGTGGTGATGTAATGGTAGGGAAGACGTGCCCGTGGGATAGGAACGGATTTATGAGCCGACCGGGTATGCATCCTAAAGTAAACCTTGGAGTAGTGGAGTATTTACAAATACATGAAGGAATGCGGGGTATATCTATTGATGTATCCAACTCTATTTGTCTTGGGAAAGGTCGGATGTAATGAACTGTGGGTCTAGTGTGAGTTTATTTTAACCGTCCTTGGTAATCGGAGTGCAACTGTCGAATGGTGAAGGGCCAATCGGAGCGCCGAACGCGGTCGATGCGTAAAGTCGAAATGGTTAAAAGAAACTCACGCTATGGCCTCCGATATAACTCACACTAGTGACTTATATCTTTAAGGTAATTTAGAGGGAAGATACACAATGGGGATGTAAGAACCGCGCGCGCGAACTGACTTGCTGCGCGAGCGCACTACGCACTCTCAAATTTATTGCTGATGACTTGGACATATTCTGTTGCACTTTGGGTGAATTTACAAGAACAGCTACCTTTATAATTAGCTATGGTTAAAACAGTGGAACTGTTAAAATTTTTAAGTGTGCTACAGTAACGTATTGGGTCTAGCCTGTAAGGATATTTGTATGTTTAGAGTTTATAAATAATTAAGTTACTCTAATATTAAGTGAAAATGTTGTTTTTCTTTTTAGAACGAGCTCTGACGCAATGAAACGTAACCTCAAGGAGAATGGAATGGATGAAGACACTGTTTTCGACACGATGGATGATTTGAAAGAAGTAAGTACTGCTTTATCTCTTCGCTTACCCGACGAACATCGTACCTCGTCAAAATCTATTCCATACTTGGAATGCTCCATGTCAAAATATAGAACAGGTCCCAAATAAACGTAATGTTCAACCATCTAAAGACGCTCGCATCCAACCATAACCATAGTGTGAAATAAACTTAATTTCTTTTGCAGGTAATGGATAAATACAGCGAAGTAGAGAAAGCGCTCGGCAGCAACCTAGATGACTTGGACGCTGCTGAGCTGGAGGAGGAGCTGCAGGAGTTGTTGGCGGGACCTGACGGGCCGGCTGGGGGCACGCCGGGGAAGGAGGAGCGGAGGGAAGGTGAGGAGCATCTAAATATTCTACCTACGGCATCTCTTCCGCCTGCCTATAAAATTATCTTTGCAAGAAATTAATAGGGATGATGACATTTTGTTTTAACTCAAAAAGTATTAAGAGCTGTGGTATAAGCCGTGACTTACGACTTGTAGGTCGTAGGCTCGAACCCAGACAGTCGCTTTACTTTGTGTAAATTATTTCATCACCACTGCTCTCAAAACTGCGAAGGAAAAGATTGTGAGGAAACTGGCATGTCTTAGAACCAAAAATTCGAAGACATGTGACATCTACCAACCCGCATTGGGCCCGCGTGGTGGACCACGGCCCACTCCCTCTCACAGAGAGGAGGCCTGTGTCCCAGCAGTGGGAACATTATAGGCTGATTATGCATGTTATGCAAAAAATATTTGTTTACAAATAGAGCAAAAATTTTTTTCTTTTGTTTACTAGCCAACACTGTACCACTCCTGGGCAAAGTCCTCCCTCCACTCCTTCCATCTGTCCCGCGCGTCCTCTATCCAGTTCTCACGGAACCTGTCCAGCTCGTACCGCCATCTCCTACGTGGTCTGCCGAATAAATTAAAAGTTGAAAAAATTCTGGACAATGTTGTTTAAAGTGTAAAAGCTTAAAAAATGCCATGTTATAAAATAAAACGTTTTAACGTAACCGTTTGGCGAAGACAGCACTATCGTAGAAGTGACGTCAGGACTATGTAACTTCATTGTGCGTACTGCGCGACAAGAACGGGACCAATCCCCTCCAAAAAAAAATCTTCATACTTCAATCGATGTTTTTTTTTTCGATTATCTCCATTTTATTAAGCCTTCTTTGAAATTACACTATTTGTTCGAAC
Organism: Dasypolia templi; assembly: GCA_963555695.1. Lineage (NCBI taxonomy): Eukaryota > Metazoa > Arthropoda > Insecta > Lepidoptera > Noctuidae > Dasypolia > Dasypolia templi. The sequence continues at coordinate 3,577,378 of OY743166.1, forward strand.
ATTTTTAATATTAGTCATACAATATGGATCCATATTGTCGTACTAAAAAAACGTTCGAACTCAATCCCAATTCCCCTCTTCTCGGCGACAATCAGAGTCAATAACGTTTGAAAAAATTTAAAACATATTGAGACTTAGATTAAAATGCGAGCGTTGCCCCTCTGTTGTTGCGTGAAACGGACAAACCTTCTAACAAACTATCAGTCAGCAGAAATTAAGTCAGTATAGTCCTCAAATATCGTGACTTCATGGACATTGTCATTCAATAGTGTAATTTGAACTTACAGAGCTGTATTGATGAATCTAATGATTCTAAAAGTTAATTTTTCGTACACCGTATTGCGAAAAAAAAAAAATTTTGTATGAGAGACTGGCCAGTTATAGTCTATTTTGAAAATGTGATTATTTGTAAGTAAAACTAAGAATGTTCCAATTTGAAAATTTCCCTCCACAATGCTAATTTAAATTATCGTGTCTCATAAAAAATGGTTATGCGCAGGGAAGATTTTCGTGTTATGATTTTTTACGATTTCAAGTGTCGTCTGAAACCGGACAAATCGTACGATAGACTTCAAACGGTATTCATGGATGAAGGCCCTTCTAAGGCAACCGTGCATCGTTGGTATAACGAATTCGATTCTTTTTTTTTTTTCGCAAAACTTTCTGAGTGTCCCACGTAGTCGAGTATATAACGTGGAAGCGACTTCCATATTAGCCAACGTCTCAACTATAATCAGTAAATACATATTTGTTAGGAATTAATGCCCTAAATTTTGGTGAAATGTACATCAAAAGTATCGAAAGCCATTGTGTCAGAAGATCCAAGCGGTCACACAGAGGGAAACAAACAATAATTAATAAGGGCTCAAGAAACGTACAATAGATGTAAGTCACGTGTCAGTAAAATAGTTTCATGTCGCTGTTTAGAAGGTAGGAGCAGTCGTGGCCCAGTGGTAACGGCCCCGACTTACGAATTGTAGTTCGTGGGTTCGAACCCAGGGAAACGCTTAACTTTGTGTTAATAATTTCATCACCACTGCTTTCAAAACGGTGAAGGAAAACATCGTAGAGTAACCGGCGTGTCCTAGAACCAAATATTCGGAGAAGACATGTGACATCTACCAACCTGCACTGGGCCTGCGTGGTGGATTACGTCCCACTCCCTCTCACAGAGAGGAGGCCGGTGGCCCGGCAGTGGGAACAAAATATTCTGATTATGCATTATGCAGATTATCAGCATACAACCTGACACTGACCTGAAAATCGGCTCAATGTTACATTTATTTGTTACAGCCACAAAATTCCCCTCGCCGCCATCGTCGCTGCCCCGCCGAAAGATCTCCGAACGCGACTTCGTGTTTGACGGAGAGGAACGAATGTTGGCGGAGCTGAACGAACTGGGCATTGACGACGCGAACCCCAAAGTGAGAGAGAGGGCAGAGAAGATCGCTGTTGCTGAAGAGGAGATCGGTGAGTGATTCTAATCAATCTGCACTGGCCTATGTTTCTTCGTATATCGATATGTGGCTTCCAGCCTAACTTGATGCTGTTGAATACCAGTATTTTACATAGAGCGTCTGCCTACCTGATTAATGATGTAACTAATATCTTGGAAAACATAATGATTAAAAAAAAAAACAGTCAAGTACGTTTTTTTTGAAATCCTAATTACGATTTTTTAAATTTTATTATTTAATTTAACTTGATTTTTGCGCAAAACGAAATACGCCTCAAGGGTTTGCGCGGACACATCGCGGGGATTTCCCCTTTTGTCTGACATGTGAACGCCAAGCAAATGGGAAATCCCTGTGTAGTGTTTTGTACACTTCGCTTGCAATTACGGTCTTACTTTCGTTCTAACAGGAATTCGTTCGTTCAGTTTGGTTTACTATTGGTTTTGATGTGATGCGTGCGTGACCAGTTAGTAACTGTTTACCTATGCTGCCAACTATGATTTTTTTTCAAGACAAATTATAATTTGTTCGAGTCGAGACCCCATGACAAAACTTACATTACCTACTCGACACCAAATGTATGAGATGGTTGTTTCTGTTTTTGCCACCTTAAAAAAGAACGCCTTATTTATTAAAATGTTCTTCTCCACAGCTCCTGCAGCCAAGCCCCCTACCACACCCAAGACGTCAAAGCCGAAACCCTCGAAGCCCTGGTACCCTCCTTCTGGAGAGTGCCTCCGCGGCCAAGTGTGGTCCTCTGACAACAAGCAGTGTACCCTCACCGACATCGCTGGCGGCTTTGGAGAGCTGAGGCAAGATGATAGACTGCACCCAGGTAATATATCACTATAACATAACATCATGCCTATAATCCCAGAAGGGTTAGGCAGAGGTGTATCTATAGTACACCCACATTTCGCCAGTTATGCTTAAGTCCCATGTATTAGGGGGCGAGATTATTGCCATCAACCGGGCACAAATCCAGACTCTGGGCTGCTGCTGAGAAATTCTAGATAGAAAAACCAACTAACACTTTGCCCGACCCAGGAACCGAACCGAACCGAACTCAGCAGTAGCTCTTGCGACCACTAGACCAACGAGGCATTCGTAATATATCATTATGAAAAAAAAAACATTTATTTAAACAACCGGAAACGATTCGTAGCGAGACCTCAGACGAAGATATTAATAACAGAAACAACATTTATCGTAGCAGAAAGAATAGAGGCCAGAAAGCAGTTGAACCCCGCCAAAAGATTCACCGGTGAAGCTCGACTTGATAAACCCGGCTGCGTGCCTTTAAAATAAAATATCCCACAGATAAATATCACCCGTCTCTCCACTAGTACAATGCCTACTCTAGGGTGCATTCTGGGTATGGGTCGCAATCCTTTCCTATCGTAAGGGCACGTCTTCCCTACCATTCATTCAGCACAATATCGTCAATTTTATAAGAGTCACATTTTTGTGCAACTGAATAAGTAAAAATTAGGTGATTGATTAATCTACACTTATATTATAAAGAGGAAAGATTTGATTTTTTGTTTGTATTGAATAGGCTCCGAAACTACTGGACTGATTTGAAAAATTGTTTTACCATTAGAAGCCGAAATTATGTCTGATATATAGGATATTTTTTTTCGAAATCCACGCGTGCTAGTTAATAAATAAAGTTAATTAAATTATTTTAAAATAAGAGTAACAAATAGAGTATGCCTGGATGGTTTGGTCATTTTGAGAGGGTGAATGAAAGGAGACAACAAAAGGTATTTACAAGGCAGATGTGAGTGGAAACACCGGGAGTGGACGCCCTAGGAGGATACATAGTGACCTTATTGGTGATGTTCTTCAGAAAGGTCATGTGTGTAGTACTCGCAACCGGCGCTCGTGTATGACCAGATGTATGAACGTAAACGAGGCAAAAGGAGTATGTAAGAATCGTAGCAGGTGACGTTCTTTGGTTTCTGCCTACCGCCAGAGGAAGAATGCGTGAGTTTATATAAGTATGTATGTAACCTTTTGCAGGTGTTATTATGTGTAACAGAAATAAGCACTTTAGGTATAATTGAAAGATACCGCAGCAACGAGCGGTAAATAGCCTCAATCCAGTCAAGATTGCGGCTATTTTGGCAACGCCGTGTTTACCTCACTTGTTAACACTGTTATTACTTTTATATCGGTTACAGATATATTACTGTAACACTTTTTTAAGTGTTTTGGGTTCATACATTGATAAACACATTTGTAAGTGTTACATTTCAGACATCAATCCACATGATCTGACCAGGATTATGTCTGGACTTTAAAAGAGACCTCTGAGTTTGTTTCGACCTTTCTTCTCAGAGTAATCACTTAGGACAGGACAAGCCGACCTCATCTAGTTTAACAAAACATATTTTTGACGTGTAAAAGTGTTTTCACTAACCTACTTACAGAAATAGAATAATTATCATTTTTATATTTGATTGTGTTATCAATTCAAAATGTAGCATTTTCAATTCTGTAACCTATATCAAGGTATTTTAATTTTCCTGGATGCTGGAGACTTTTGTAGAGCATGCCATAAGGGTCCGTATTGGGGAACCATTTATTGCGGTGTATGAAGAACATGCATCGCAACGTTTGGCATTTGCTTTGAAGTCTCATTTTCATTGGGTGTGAGTCTCCGCACGTTTTTTACCGACCGATAAATTCCATTGGTCGCTACGACCTTATGTAAATTTCTAATAACTGCTCCCAAATAATGGTGTTTAATTTTTATTTTTCATTATTAGATATGGACTTTTACATATCTCTGACATAATATTTTCATTATTTGACATTATATACCTACAATTTTTAATTAGTTTTTGATTTTACTTTATTAGATTATTTTATATTTTGTAAATGTGAGAACGTCGTAGGCCCTGTGGATTATAAATTTATAGACAATTGTCTATTTGTTTAACATATGGTACTTGTTGACAGGCCTACACTGTCCTCCCATACCTATTAACACTGTAATTGGAAAACATTGTAAAAGACATATTTTTAAACGAGTAACCATGGAGTTTCTTGCCGGCTCTTCTCCATGGGAAACGACCAATTGGAACCGTGCACCTAGAATCTGACGTTACATAAGTGCCCATGTAGGTCTATGTGAAATAAAATATTTTGATTTGATTTGATCGCTACTGGGATTTCGACTTATTTATTTATTAAAACTTTATGCACAAGTAAAAAAATACTGTACAGAGGCGGACTAAATGCCTGAGGCATTTTCTACCAGTCAACCTTGGGGTGATGCAGAGACAAAACATGGCAGGTGCAACAAAAGGGATAGATAACTCGAAAAAGGATACACTACTAAAACATTAATACTTAAATACACACTTATAACAGATTAAACTTTGTCAGGAGAAATAACGATAGGTAGATGAGAAAAGAAATCCAGCAAATCAGCGTTGAGATGATTTAACAAAGTTCTCACGAATATGTTCGCGAGCCTTCACTTTGAAAGATAACCGACTGGTTGCCATCCTGATATTCAGAGGGAGCGCATTCCAAAGAAAGACCGCATTCCCAAGAAATAACGCCTGGACAAAGAAAGAATAGTGAATAAAACCAGAGCGGTGAGAAGGACATCGTAGAAACCAGTTTATGAAACGCTTATCGAAGCGTTTCTTTGACTGTGGCATAAAACACCCAAATCCCCTGATTTCAGCGGCCGCCCGCTATACTCGCTCCCGCATAAGCAATATTCGCCGACCAAGGCATACCCTAATCGCCCCCGACGACGCCACTACTCTCCTCCAGGAGAGCAGTAAGGCCACCAGCACTTTACACAAGCCCAAAACCCGATCGCCGTCCTACCGTCCTCGCCGCCGAGGCCCGCCGCGACGCCCAAATCCACGCCCCTCCCGACCCTTGCTCGAGCCAGCCCGCGCCGCTGAGCCTGTAGCTTTAAATTCGTCCCTAAATCACTCAAATCCTGATCCAGCTAGTCCCTTGCTGCCCTCTTCCAGCGACGCCCTGAGCCGAGGTCCGTACCCCACAGGGGGTGCCCTTAGCGTGTAGTCGCTTAGTTTTTAAGTTAGTACATAAGTTTAAGTCCTGGCTGGAGGCCTTTATTTATTATGGCAACCACAGGCAAGTCCGTCTAAGCAGACGTCAACCTCATAGGTTGACCTGCGAGATGCCATTCCCAAAAAAAAAGGACATCTTAGAAGACGATTGTTGGTGGAACGAAGATTTTTACTATGAGCAGAGCATAAGCATTGAACATGGGGGGTCAGATAAGAAGGAGAAGTAGGTTTGTCGAGTATAGAATATAACAGACAGAGCCCTCAACTCTCTACGCTGACGTATGGGTAACCATTTTAAAAGCAATCGGTGCGCAGACACATGATCATACTTACGTAGATTGAAGACAAATCGAATGCAGTTATGCCTTTCATTAATCGTTACCCCTCCTGCGGGGAGTCCCCTCATGTATATGTTTTCCCCCCGTTTATATATTTTTGTATCATTTCTCGTGTTGGCTACTCTAATGACTCGTTTACATGGAAATTTTAACTAATTGCCAAATATGCATTAATCGAACTGATAATTATCATTACTTATTCCATTATAATTATCTCTAATTACTATAACGCAGTACAATATTAAGTCAATAGCACATGTTACTGTTTGTTCCGAAAATAGTTACTCAACAGTGTCATTATCGGAGAGAGCGCAGCAAGCTGATGTTCCCAGCTGTCATTCGTGGATCTTTGATAGTAGTTACGATGGCCTGACAGTCAGAGGTGTCGTGTTGTGTGTGTCTCTGGTGTGGACATCCGATACGCATTTGCTCCATGTGAATTGCTGGTCTTCAGCTTCATCTAGATATACTAAAAACCGGCCCTAACATTGTAAAAGGCAGGCAAATTGATAGTGTATAATATATTCAAAAGTGAAGTTTTAACAGTGGAAATTCTCCGTTAAGATAGTTGGAGATACTTTGTGAAGGAACTCGTCCGAGGAACCTTATAATATTTCTGCCGTCAAACATAGCTGTGTTATTCTTTCTAAAACCCGCAACTTCGTTTGGGTGAAATTTCTTGTTTAACAACAAAAAATCGTGTAGCTGTAATCGGATCAGTAAGTAGTTCCGAAGATTATCTCCTACATCTAAAGTGAAGTGTTTAAAGTGAAAAAAACTCCTGTTATGATAGTTGGAGATCCTTTGTGAATGAACTCGTCCGAGGAAGTTTTACCTTAAAATATTTCTACCGCGAAATCGAAATACAGCTGAGTTATTCTTTCTTAAACCTGCACCTTCGTTTGTGTAACAATTTCTTGTTTAACAAAATAAAAAATTTAGACGTAATCGTGTCAATAAGTAGTTCCGAAGATTATCTCCTACATTCAAACTCTAAAATTTGACGTCTTTGTAATATTAGAGATATAAAAGTCGCGTCGCTTTGAAGCGCTGAAAAAGCTGTATAATATAACGTTGACTATGGCAGAGAAAAGCGACGATAACGGTTTGAAAGAGAACATTTGTTCTTATTGCTATCGAACTTGCAAATTGAAGTTTCGTGAAGAATTCGAAAGGAACATTATTATGGATATTAAACTAAAAAGCATGTGCGACAATTTAGATACACATGTCGATAATACAGTTATGAAGGAAGTTCAAGATTCATCACCTACGGATACTAAACGATCAAAGAAGGCAAGAAATCATCAAGATAAACTTAATGAGGACAAGAAAAAAGAGTTCATAAAACAAGAAATGCAGAGTGTTAAACACTTAGCATCAGAACAGTTACAGAAAATTAACAAAATTGTCGCGGATTTCGAAAATTCTTTAACTTTCTATAGTGAAAAATATGAAGAGATGAAGAATACTCTAGAAGAAAAAATAGAATGTATAAAACAGTTGGAAGAACAAAATTCTTGTTTGCAACATGGCTCTGAACAACTGAGTCAGCGTCTTGACTTAGTAGAACGAAGTTTGAGTCTGGCCAAGGTTGAACTAAATTATATACAGCTAGGTAAGATATAACAACGTTAGCCCCACATTCGCACGGACGTAAAAATATAGCGGCCGGGTTTTATCTGACACTTTTTTCAAAGTTCTCAGCGCTAAGAGTTAAAAATCCAACGGTGTGTTTTTCGACGCACTCTGTTAGATTCTCAACGTTCGGCTCAAACTCAAACTCAAATCATTTATTTCAATTAAACCATTTACAGGCACTTTTGAATTGTCAAGGAGTCGGTCAGTCAGAAATATGAAGCTAGTTGCCCATTCCAAAGCGCAGTAGGTCACTATGGAGAAGAACGGGCAAGAAACTCCATGGACACTCTTTTAAATAACATTGTTGTTACAAATATATTAGTTACTAGATTATTGTTGACACTATAAGTGAGAACGATGTACAAAAACCGTACACGTTAAAAGCGTCCAGAGTGCAGCAAAACATAATTAAAACAATCCAAAAAAATAATTATTAAAATAAGCCGTGGCAGCTAAGAGATGCCCAGTCCCAACTGACGGCGCCCGTTCACGAACATGACGCATGGATCAGCACCGAGAGTTGAAAATCCAGTGCGCAATAAAATCCCACCGCGATATTTTGAAGTGTTTGCGAACGTGGATTAATAACACGCTTGTATTTCGCAAATGGACAGGCAGAGATGTGAACGACACCGATTTCTCCCCCTGAAAATTGGGGTTAAAAAGTGAGGTTATAAGGAGTTGCTTGCTCGTTCTTCCCTATAGGAACCTACTACCAATATGGGTAGCTTCATCTTTCGGTCCGACCGACTCTTTGTTAATTCATAAGTACCTGTTATAGTTTCATACTTTCCTAATTAAACTATTACAGGCACTTTTGAATTGTGAAATGACTTTTTTTTTTTATTTGTATCTCAAAAAAGTATTTTTACACAAACAGTACAAACAATATTACAAAAAGTGTAAAAGCTTAAAATATTGCCATGTTATAAACGTTTTAAAATGAGTGTTATACCAAGACAGCACTATCGTAGTAGTGACGTCATGACTATGTAACTTAATACTGGCGTCGTACATTGTCCGTACCGTGCGACAAGGACGGGAATAATCCCCTCCAAAAACTTTAAAGCAATCAAACTGACTGCTTTTATTGTTCCCGTTTGAAAGTTTTCTTTAAATGTGTGTACTAGAAAGATTTAGGTAGTAAAAAAAGTTTAACAATCTTGATGTGACTTTTTACTCGAAACACATATTAAACAAAACAACTACCTACCCGCTTAAACTAATGGTTCAATTGATTTAGTAATCATTATTGTTGTTTTTACATTGGTTTTTAATAGCTTTTTTTTTAAACTGATTGAATGATTAAAAAGACACATCAAGATTGTTTTCCCTTTTTTTTAAACTACATAAACCTTTCTATAAAGATTTCTGTAAAAAAAAAATGGCTACTTTTTTTTTTTCAAGACAAAAAAAAATTATGCAAGTATGATTTTTTATCTGTAATATTCTTGTTGACAGGTCAACAGCTGAACGTGGACTTCACAACGCCCCCTCGACACTACAACACAGACTTCCAAGTCCGTGACCACAAGATGAGCGGTGGCGTCTGGTTGTACAACAACCGAGACGGTGGCAGCAACGTTGACGGTAACTCTAACGTTGACAGCGGCTTGGCAGCCAGCACTGAGTATTTTAGGTGAGTAGTTGTCACAACAAACCTGTGTTCGTCACCTTATGCTCTAAGGCTTAACGTTACAAAGTAACTTTGGCACGGCATCGTTTCAGGAACTTAGATACCTAAGTCATCCAGTTTTGCAACAGCAAAAGTTGCACTTACATGTTATTTCATTGAAATAAATATAAAATTATTAATTGTAACATTACCGTGTAATAACATAGCTATTATTGTGGCAGTACAATATAGTTGCAAATAAAGAGTACCTATTGTTGTGAAAGGAGGTATACAGTTTTATGGGTTTCGTGCCCAAAGGGTGCTAACGGAACTCTTTTACTAAGTCTCCGCTGTTCGTCTGTTCGTCTGTCTGTCTAATGAACTATAAGAGGAGAGTGTGTATTTATATTGCCGCCATAAAAAGACAATCGATTTCTTTCCAGTAGTTACTAAGTTAAGATTGTTTGATTGTTCAGGTTTTATACATAACATCACGCCTTGTTTCCCCGAAGGGTTAGGCAGAGGTGTACCTATAGTACACCCACATTTCGCCAGTTATGTTTAAGTCCCATGTAATAGGGGGCGAGCCTATTGCCATCACAGTATCAGGTTTTAGGTTGGTCTAAATATGATTCGCGGCCGCATCATATGTTTGTTTATAGAATTATAATCATAAATATCATCAATACGTATCTCATAAGTCCATATTACCCTTTTGAATGTCTATTTCATTAAATCATGACATTTGAGGCCAATAGGTATATGAACAAATATGTGTTTTGCAAGAAAACATCTAAATTAAAACTTATGCTCTCACGTAAAGTTCAGATACATTTTTATGACTTTTTCAATTGCAGGTACTAGTCAATCTGAAATCGACTCAATTAACACCAGTATACAGTTCGTTTTAGTGGAAACCGGGCACAAATCCAGTCTCTGGACTGCGACTGTATAATTCCTGATAAACAAACCAATAACACTTTACCCGGCCTAGAAATCGAACCCAAGACTTCGTACTCAACAGAAGTGCTTGCCACAACTAGGCACGACACCAATGAGGCAGTCATTTAATTTAACCTTATATAAAATTAATTATATTGTTTGTTTCAGTACCGAAAGTCCAGGGAAGTCGACAACCCTCACCGGCTTCCAAATGGCCCCCGGAGGTGAAAGACGGAAGTCGACAACGGAACCCGCCCCTAAGGACACCGTTGACGATTTACAGAGAAGACTGGACAACCTAAGAGGGTTTAACTTATAATATTAAATGTATAATTAAGGTAATGTGGAAGTTCTTTGGCGAAAATTGTTGAGATGTATTGGTTGAAATCTGCGCCTGTACTGTTCAAGTCCGGGGCGAGTCAATAGACAATTTCACTGTATTTTTTTAAAATATATTTTTCGACAAAGTACAAACAAGAAAAAAATAAAAAAATCTCGAAAACTTGCGAAGTTCTATGCGTTTTAAAGTCGATGCTAGACAGAAACAGCATTCTGCGTGACAAGGATAGAATAATAATAAAATAGAAATAGAATAAAAGTGTGTAACTTCTCCATTTTTCCACCGATGTATATTTTTTTTTTGCATATAGTGCGTTTTTTTTTTGTATGATCTTTAAAATAAGTAATAAATTATGCATATTTTTGACAGTAGTCAAATAATTTATTGCCATCAACGAGGTACATATCTGGGCTCCCGGCTGCTACTAAGAAAATCCTGATGGAAAAAAAACTAATAACACCTTACTTGACATGGGTTTCTAAACCCAGGAATGAAATAATAACCAAATCGTAATTGTAGTCCATTTTTTTAAATTAATGAGAACAACAGTTAGTAATTGATTACAATCTAGTCTAAAAGACTAATAAGTAATTTAACTGTAACTTCAATCTTTACGAGATTATAATTAAGTATAGTGACAAAATAATATACGCTCTATGAAAAATAATGGTATTCCACTGCAGCAAGCCTACCCGAACAAAGTTAGGAAAATATCAGGCAGATGATGAGTCCCAATAATCTTTTGTGAAAACTTTTTCGTCAAAGAACTTTTATATTAGTTTTAAGGCCATATAGAAATACCACAGTTAGTTTATTAGATTTGTACAATAATAATCAATATTATGGAGTTATTTAGGCTAGGTTTCTAGCTCGAATGCACGTAGGATCGCGCATCTTAAAATAAATATAACTAGGTACTCGTCGATTTCTGAAAGTTGCTTCAATTTTGGCGCATTTTCAAATGACTCTTAAATTTCTTAAAAGTCTTTTTAGCGCTACAATACATCTTAAAGCGAGAGAGACAGCATGCCACTAACGGTGGTATTCACAGACCACACTTAGGCCGCATTCCGAGTTAGGCAATAATCGCTGACAGCGCTCACATCGATAATTTGCGTTCCGATTGAGATATCATGATTATGACAGCTGAGAGCTGTCAACGATTCGCTCACAGTGATATTATTAGAGGGCATGGTCGGCGATGTTGCAAGATGGCCCATGTCATGACGTCATCTATGACGATTCACGGGACATCGTTATCGCGCTCATGCTAACTCGGAAAAGCGCGCTCAAATCGATTACAGGCCAATTCGGAATGCGGCCTTAGATTTTACTTCACTACGTTATTTAAGCGTGACATACGAATGTGAAACTTATTCTTATACTGTCCATATTGGTACATGTAAGCGTTACATATGAAAATGAACTTAAATTTATAAGAATGCAATGTTCACATTCATATAAGACGCATACGCAGCATAGTACAATCAAAATGCAAGTCGGTGAATCTCGATCTGAAAACGGGAGCCTGCCGAAAAAAAAATTGCAGTTTTTTTTTTGCAAATTTCTGCTGTTTCAAGTTGTATGTTAATCAAAATATGATTCGCGACAGAACCGAATGTATAGGACTACTTCATGAAGAAACATCACTTTTCCACCGGCTTTCAGAAATAGGGACTTTTTTTTAATGCAGACACTGCTTAATCTTAGGTAAGAAAAAAAAACAAAGCTTATTGTAGTATAGACGCAGCATTTTTTATAAATAAAATACTGATATATTGCAGCCGAATAGACTTCAATTTGACTACAATCCTTCCACAGTTTTACCTCTGATTTTGTATCACGGTCGCAACAAGCATAATTAGCCTATAATGTTCCCACTGCTGGGACACAGATCTCCTCTCTTCAAGAGAAAGTGGACTGTAATCCACCACGCGGTCACAGTTCGGGTTGGTAGATGGCACATGTCTTCGAGTTTCTGGTTCTAGGACATGCTGGTGTCCTCAAGATGTTTTCCTTTATCGTTTTGAGAGCAGTGGTGATGAAATTCTTTACACAAAGTAAAGCGCCTGTCTGGGTTTGAATCCGACCACGACTCGTAATTTGGTGCCGTTACCATACCAGTGGTGACCACTGCTCTATCGCAACAAAGTGATCTTTATTCTCGGTGCAATAAGGTTGCTAGTGAGTTGCTGGTTTTCCAACACTTTCAAAATCAAAGTGAACTTTATTCTCGTTGGAATAAGGTTTCTGCTTTTACATCAATATCAAAATCAAAGTGAACTTTATGCACGTTGCATTAAGGTTGCGTTGGGGTTGATGTCAGAGGTAAAATAAATGAAGAACTGTGTGTGGGTACTGTACGTATCCGGGCGTACGTATGTCACATCAAGTTTGAGAAAAAAGAGAGAGACGACGCTATACAAAGTCGAGGTTTGTTTACTTAAATCATCATTGGTATTGAGGTTTATACGGATTCTATTCTATTTCTTACTAGCTGGCGCGGAGAATTTCGTAACGCCTCAAAATATTATTTAAAAAAGGGATTTTTCCATGTTTTATAGTTATTCTGCTTCGGGGCAGAGACAAATCCAACAAATCGAAGATCATAAAAAACGGTCCAGCCATGCTTGAGATACAAATGATGTAACTATCCCGGCTTTGTTTGTTTTTTTTTATGTAGATAATGGCAAGCAAAGTCTATGTCGACCATTCTGCCAATGTCTAAAGTGAGTGAATGTGTGCGCGAAAGAACGGAGAGCCTACGTCCAGGCCGGACGTGGTTCGTCGGCCGTATTGTAATAGAGCGAGCAACTGTAGAACAATTTTATTTTAATATCTGGTACACCCCTTAGTTATTTGCCTAGTTAAAATACACCCGCCATACTAGATTAATGAATTCATAAATAAATAACGACAAAAATGGAAAAAAAAAGTTTTGTTTTAACCGCAAAATTTTATAAAAAAATAAATAAATTAAGTCTTGTAAATATTTAGTGTACAACATAAATATTAATAATAAATAGTGATATTAGATAAATGGCTGGTCCCATAGTAAATATACTTTTAATTAGAATATGAATAAATCCGGGTTGAAAAAAAATGTTGGCTAGATATGGGGTACTGAAATGAAGGCTGATAGAGGTACGGAAGAAGAAGACATTCAACCTGTGCATATGGCGGCATCTTCAACGCCGCATGCGAACTACGCATCACACTGACATGAATCTGACGTCGATGTCACCATTACAAAGGCATCAGGAACAGGGTGTGGAGTTCTTCATCCTCCATACAAAATGGAAGATCCTCCGACCGGGGTCTTGTGTCTGATGGACCACTGCCCGACGATTGATGTCGGGACTTTGTATAGATGCTAGTCGCGCGGTAAACTCTGCTTGCGTGATGCAGGATTTTGCGTGACGTCAATGTGATTCTTAGTTCGCATTAGGCGTTGTAGATGCCGCCACATGTCGTCCACTAATAAATTGGCATAAAGGCCAAGACGTTGATGACTGAGATTGTATGTAAAATTTATTGTGTAAACTTTGTACATACGATAAGTAGGTAGGTATTTAGGCTTTATTTTTTTATAACAGAACTTAGATAGGATAACAAAAATTTTTGGAAAAAAATACCAAAAAAAAAGATGTAATTTTAAAGTTAAGGTTTTGTAGCTATGATTGGGGTGGAGATGGTAATTGACGGTCGCTTGGTTTTTTATATGTATTATTTGGGCTACAGCTTTTTTGAATAAATTATTTTGCAAGTAAATTAATTTTTTCGGACTTACAAATTCGCAGCTCCTTATATATATTTTTTAAAATAAATATAAGTACCTTACGGCCGAAAATGATTGCTGTCACCTTATCACTCTAGTTATGTTATAATTAAAATAATATTCTCGATAATGTGTTGTGATATTTTTTGTCAATTTTCGTACATATTATTATTAGCTTACAGCCAGATTAACAAAAGAAAAAAAACTTCTAGTCTTGAGTTACTTCTAGACAATGAGAGTGCACTATCTTTGACAACAAAACCTATTTCCGTAATTAAAAACGTTTAAATCTAGACGCTATCTCATCTCAGCGATAATCAATGTCGAAAATGTATGAAAATTAGAGTTTTTGACAGATAAGAGAGACTGAACGTTCTTATAATTACGGAAAGTAACCAGATGTTCATTGATAAATTCGAAAGAAAAAAAACTCATTAAATGAGTCCACACCGGACGATCCAGTAGGCTCCGAACGGGCGCTGCAGGACCAATGCGCGATCGGAGCTGTGTCCTAGCTATTGAATGCATAAAGTCTATTTTTCAAGGCTGATTTAAACTCCTGCTCTTGTCACTCTCAGCCCGATGACGAAAAATCATCCATGTGAACCTTGGCCGAAAAATAAAAAAATACTGAATTAAAAAAGTCTAATGTGCGGTTTCTATTGAATTTCTTGACTTCCTAAAATATCTGGCTGTTTAGATTTAATTAAAAGGACTTCTGTTAAGTGCCTATACATTAATTATTGTTATGTGATTGTTAGGTTATGTATAAGCGACACTTTCTATGTATAACACTATTATGGATTTTTTTGTTAAGTGTTTTTAAGAAAGAGAGAATAACATTTATTTGGCAACAGTTCGTGAAAATCAATGTGTTTTTAAAATAATCATTAAAAAAAAAAAAAAAAAATGACGTAATATCGCAAAAAATTATCGCTTATTTTTATTTTGTCTTTTTACTTTCGACTTTATTGCTATTTTCAGCTCTGTTTAATTTAGCTTGGTTGATCTAAATTTGATTCGCGTCAGTACCATGTCACAGAGCGCAAGCCTACGCGCCGACTTTTCTCCACGCAGGAAATTATACGTAGGGAGTGTCGTCATTTAAAATTATATTGTATACTCAACATAGTGCCTTTCATGTTCCCTTGTCTATATTTTGTACACACTGCTAAGCTTGCAACACTGCCTTTTATGCGACTTTTTTTAAATTTCACAACACTTTTGTCAACGCCTTATTGACGGATTAAAGTTTTCATTTGACCGCAGCTTCTCCCACGACATCATTGCGAAGTATAATCCCTCTGGATGATAAGTTTTATTGAAATCCGTTCGGCATAAGTAAACTCATAACGAATTCAGGAAGGTATTTATACCGGGTTAATGGCTGTATATTGATGAATTCTCCGTGTTTCCGAAGGCCTACACAAAATCTAAAAGTCCTTTCCAGTTGCTCGCAGCGTGTTGAAGATTGAATGCCGTAGCTCCGTTAACCTAAGCGCTCGAAATGTCTACGTAATTTCAAATTTTTGATAGGCATTCGGAAAACGGAGAATACATCAATACACAGCCATTAACATGGTATAAATGATACCATTGTCGCCCAATCGCGATGACAGATATTGTGTACCTATGAGGTTCAGTTGACATTTCGAGAAATTTCTCTTATGTACCTATGCGTATCATGCGACACTCAAGAGGTTAGACCTAATACCGCTTGTCAGTCAATTAAATAATTTTATTCTAGAAATTTTTGTCTCTCATAGACAAAGGAACATTTTTTTATTTAGTAAACTATAGTGTGATATAATATTATAATGATTTTTTGTAGAATAAAAAGCGTATATTTTTTATCCTGTGTGATTGTAAACTGAAATATGTGTATTCATAAGTTATTAATTAGGAAACTGTAAACGACCTCATCTTAACGTTATTTTTAGCTTTTTTATACTCTGTTATATTATCGATGTTTTTAAGGGATTGTATCAATTTATTTTTATTTTACAATTTATTGCTTACTGCCATATAAAGGGTTGTTTTTAATGATTATTGATGTTATTTTCAATGTGGGTTGTTAACACAGTTTGGTATTTTAAGGACCGTAAGAGCGTTGCAGCTTCAGGAAAGTTCATAGGCTGCGGTTTCTTAGAAGAGCATAATCAGCCTATATTGTTCCCACTGCTGGGACACAGATCTCCTCTCTTCAAGCGGGAGTAGGCTGTAATATACCACGCGGACCCAGTGCGGGTTGGTAGATGTCACATGTCTTAAAATTTTTGGTTCTAGAACCGCTCATGTTTTCCTTCATCGTTTTGAGAGCAACAAGCGTAGCATGCGCCAACATAGAAACTGAGTTCAGTCGACGGCAGAATAGACAAAAAACAGATTTATAAAATAAAATCTGTCGTTTTGTCTATTCTTGCGTCCGTGGGGTGGGGGGAGGAGGTGTTAATATTAATTAGTATAGCAATAATTCTGCTTTATCGTCGATTATTTTATAAGCAATTATATGTTTTCGTATTGTATTGTTATTTATTATTAAACTGCTAAAGTGAATGACAAAATGTAAATAAAAATGTAAATATAATGTACGGACGTGCCAAAATGATTTGTTTTATTTTTACTTTTCATGAAAGGGCTAAATGGTTTTTTATTTCTGTGAACTGGGTTTAGTTATATTTTAAATCTAGATCAGCATAGCTATTCACAACCGTGACAAATCAAACGACAATCAATGTGTGTTCAGAGGAGTTCTCCAAAACGCTGTTCACAAATCGGAAACCTGAAAATTTTGTCAGTTTCAACCAAATAGACCACTATTCTTCCAACGCCTATTTGCGGTCGGGGACTAGGTAAATCAGCACGTGTAGATAACCAGCAGCATAATTGCGTAACACATTTTCGTAAACGATTACGACTAATTTGTTGTATTTTGACAGTTCGACAACATTTCATCGAATTTTTTATCGAAGTTATGAAGCAATGGATTAGCAATCTTTTTCAAAAGGATTCAGATTCCGATTGATTGTGTATTAAGCAATTAGGGGACGGGTTTTATCGGCGGAAGAATATACAACATGACAGATAGAATAGACACCTGTTACGTACCGTTCTCTTTAAGGTGGGCTTTACCTACTGCATTAAATCTTAGGGATTTTTAGGATAGTTTATTTTCACCCCAATTCGAGTACCGGGTGAAAACGGGGTGAATAATCCCTTAGAGCAGGGGTGAATGGAAACGAAACTTTAAAAAGGATTTTAACATTTAAATAATTTAGTTTGTTGCCAACAGGGGCACTTAATCGTTAATTATAATACAGTAGATACTTAAGAGACATTTTTGGCAACAAACATTATTTCAATGTTAAAATCCCTTTAAAAATTTCTTTTCGATTCACCCCTGTATTACGATTCACCCCGGTTTACGGTAATTAAGCTGGTGTAATGAATAAGGGTCTGATTTGATTAAGTGGTCGGTGTTCTCCACGTTCATTCGCTGAGCAATCCGATTGGTCTACGCATGAGCACAGTAGCGCCATTCTTCCTTTCGTGTGTGTTTTTTCGCGACACTAACTGTTCTTACCTTGAAACTAACGTGCAAAGCGCAATATAAACATTTTCTAAAATAAAAAGGTCAGTCGGTGTATTCGTAATTACCACCCCCTCAAGATACGAACAATTATACGAACCCAGCGCCTATGGAATAGTATATGTGTAGTGAAGTGTACAGGCTTCAAGACATCTAGATGCGCCGCGAAGCCATCATCAGCGCTAAGCAGTGTGCAGGAGTCTGCGGTAAGCTTGTTCGAATCCTCACGCTTTCTACTACACAACAACATTACATTTTATTCAACTGTCATTTTGTCTATTAATCCGTCGTCATTTTTTTATAATTTCTATGGTTGTCACGCTACTATGCGTGTAGGTAGGTAACCGAAAACGTGTCATTTTCGACTCGGAAGCCTGTAGAATGGTTGTGAATATAGCTATGGAGGTCGGTGTTTCATAACCGACTACTGTGAGAAGAAATACCAAAACACACAGTTGTCTATTACAGTCCGTTCAGTTATTTTGCTGACTTTGCATCACTGTCAAAATCACAGTGCTCTCTCTCTCACACACAATCTTTATTTCTATTCTATTTTTATGATATGGCAAGCAAAGCCGCTGTCGACTATTCTGCCAATGTCTAAAGTGAACTGGAAAACAAGTGTGTATTGTAAAAAAAAAAAAAAAACCTATTTTAAAGAGAACGATTAAAATGTTCGGTGATACAGTTGTACTAATGTAGACCTTGTGGGGTTAGAACTGGACTGAAACAAACAAAAAGATAAAAATTACATAAATAATTATAACTGTTAGAACATTTATTTATACATAAATACATCTACACACAAAATAAAGGAAATAAATCATAACTTTATATTATTGTGGCGGATGAAAATCATCAGCGCCACAAGCAGGTCAGGAGAGGGATATGTTAAAAGGGAGGGGAAATTAATCGGTAGAGGGATCTTAAATTTTGGGAGACGTTTATACAAATCTAGAGAGGGGGTGTTGTTAGAGCATTCGAAAAATATGTGATCCAGGGTGCCTTCTTCCAACCCGCACTCGCAGAGAGAGGAGTCACGAACATGGATTTTATTTAAAAAGACGGGAGTGCAACAAAAACCTAGGCGGATTCTACAGAGTACAGAAATGATAGTCTTCGACACTTTTTTGTGAGCGAAAAACCACGGTTTTGGTTTGATGGTCGGTTGCACAGCATAATAAAAACTGCCTTTCTTTTTGCTGGACATATTCCACTGTTCCTGCCAGGAACACTGCAGCGTCTGTCTTGGAAGGGACAATAAGTCATAACCCTGGTAAGAATTGTGCGTGAGATCTGACGATAAAGATGAACATGCATCTTTGGCCAGAGCATCAACACATTCGTTACCCTTAATGCCACAATGGCTAGGGATCCAGACTAACTGAACATCCTTCTGATTAGTAGCGCAGGACATTAAAGAGTTTTTAATTTTTAAAATAAGTGAACTGTGCAATTTACTTTTAAAGGGGTTTTGGACTAAAGCTTGCAAACAACTAAGGGAATCTGTAAAAATAACGGCTTTCTCAATATTATGGTGTGACTCTACAAAAAGACACGCTTCCAATATAGCCACACACTCACCAGTGAATACAGAAGACTCCTTAGGGCTTTTAAATTGAAGGATAATTTTGGAGCTTTGGTAATAGACTGCAGCGCCAGTGTGACTAAGATCGTTAAGTTTCGAAGCGTCCGTAAAAAATAATTGAAAACCTTTCCATCGCTCGCCCACCACCGCATTGAAAGTCAAATTAGCTGACGGAGTTTTTTTGGATATACCAATATCGAAGATAATTTTTGGGATATAATTTAGAACTTCAAAAGGAAAATTATAAAGAGGTAATCTGGGATACTGGACGATCGGGCCACCTAAATTTAGAGTTTGTCGAAAGGATTTTAGGATCAAGGGAATTTCTTTATTTTTCCAGTAATTTGAGTTTCTGCATAAGGCATCTAACTCGTTCAATCTTTCTATAAGAGGATGGGAGGATCTACATATTAGTCTAGACACAAAACGGGAAGCCAAATATTGCCGTCTTAGGGTTAGAGGAGGTTCAGCACATTCGACCTGCAATGCGTTCACGGGAGAGGACTTCATACAACCTGAGATGATTCGGAGACACTTGGACTGTACCTTATCCAGCCCTGCCAAAGCACCTTTGTTGGAAGGAATCAAAAGATGTGTACCATAGTCCAACACACTACGAACTAAGGCATTGTAAACTAATTTCATGGTGTAGGGGTGAGCACCCCACCAAACACCCGCAAGAACTTTTAAAATTGAAATAACTCTTTCACACTTTTTAATAAGATAATTTATGTGATGTTTGCCTGTTAATTTTGGATCTAAAATAACGCCTAAAAATTTAACTTTATTAACTACAGGGATATTGTTGTCTAAAATGTTTATGGAAATATGAGGAATGAGTCTTTTGCGAGAGAAAATTACTGCCGAACTTTTTGGTGCAGAAAGAGACAGACCATGGCTTAAAAGCCACTGATTCAAAGAATCCAGAGAGAGGCATAAAGATGACGCAGCGTCAACTATGGAGGAATCTGTCACATATAGAACGATGTCGTCGGCGTATTGTAATATCTGACAATTGTTGTTTAGGCAGGACCCAATATCAGCCGTATAAAGATTGTAGAGTATGGGACTCAGGACATAGCCTTGTGGGAGTCCCTTCCATGTATGCCTTGTATCGAACTCCTCGCCCTGGACTCTCAGAACCAATGAACGGTACAACAGAAGTTCACATATGCATTGTATCATCTTAGCCGGAAGACTCAGCTGTTGCAGTTTTTGCCTGAGTACGGGAAGAAGTACATTGTCATACGCAGAAGAGATATCCAGGAAAGTGGCAACAACGGATTCGTTTTTAGAATAGGCTAGGCGGATGTCCGCTACTAAAATACTAACACTGTCTATTGTACTAAGTCCCTTCCTAAAACCAAATTGATGGCTCGGCAGTAAGTCCCTCGATTCGACTATCCACTCTAGACGGTTTTTAATAAATAAGGTGCTCTAGTAATTTGGCTAGGACTGAAGATAAAGCAATTGGTCCAAAGCCATTCGGATCATCTGCGTGTTTGCCTGGTTTCAATATAGGAATAATAATTTGTGTTTTCCACTGATCTGGAACCCAACCATGTAACAATAATTTAAAATATTTAAAAAATATATTTTAGCTTTTTCACCAGAGTGGGTAATGAAAGAATATGGCACGCCATCAGTACCAGGTGCTGAGTCCCGGACATGTTTAAGTACCGCATTCAATTCCTCCAAAGTAAATGGCGCATCGAAAGGATCCTCTGTAACATTATACAGGGGTGTGTTTTGACATTCAGCTGAAAGTGGAACATAAGCTGGAGCTATTTTGTCAAAAAATTGTTCAGCTGTTTCCCTAGCGATTGGTGAAGAGATTGATGGGGAGCACCGACGTCTAAACCTATTTATGTTTTTCCAGACCACTGAAACTGGAGTGGACGGAGATAAAGAGGTGCAAAACTTGACCCAACCCATTCGTTTCTTTTTGCGTAGAAAACGTTTGGTTCTGGCATTAAGCTGACAGTATGCTAACAGATTTTCAGTGCTCATATCTGAATTGTAACTCACTTCAGCCTCGTCCCTATCCCTAATCGCCGAAGTGCATTCTGGATCCCACCACGGGGGTGAGGGGATTTTATTACGGGCACTGTTTTTCAATGGAGACATGAATCTGCACTGGAGGTAATAGCCGTTAGAAAACCCTCATATGAACTCTTGGCATGGCAATGACCGGAAGGATCTGATAAATATGAATTGAAATTTGGAAGAAAATCAATTTTGTCCTCCAATAATGATACGAATCTTGTCCAATCTGGTTTGGACAGGTTATATTTCAAAAGTGGAGGGGAAGTTTTTTCTAGATAAAATTTATTAACCAAAGATATGATTATAGGGTAGTGATCACTACCATGTGACAAGGTTGTGCATTCCCAGTGAGTCGATGCTGCTAACTCAATTGAACAAAACGTAATATCTACGCAACTCTTTTGCTGTCCTGGAAGAGATCGTCGAGTTGAGCAACCATTGTTTAAAACGCAGAGATCCATATCATCCAAGATGTCAACTAGGGCTACACCAAAGGCATCACAGCGTTCAGACCCCCATCTGAAATGGTGGCAGTTAAAGTCGCCCATGACCAGTATCGGACCATGGACACTAGCAAAAATGTCTCTTAAAATGATAAAAAAATTATGGTGAGGATGTGCAATGTATATTGAAAACACTGTGATGCCCTCAACCCTCCCTGCAGTAATGCTCATATCACCCATAAGTGAAGGCAAAGTAAAGGGCAAAAGTGGGACCCGATTATTGACTAAGAGGGCCGACCCCCCATAGCCATCTGGTCTGTCACATCTGAGAATATTGAAATGTGGCATACGGAAGCTGAGACTTGGGGTAAGCCAAGTCTCAGCTATGGAACAAGCCAATGGCTTGTATTTATTTAAAAGAAATATGAGGTCATGCTTTTTATGCCACACGCTCCTCACGTTCCACTGAAGAAATACTTGGCGAGACGCCATTTCTAATATCTAAGAGAAGAGTTATAAGTTGGTCGGCAACGTTGGACGGTAATTGGGTATTAGAAGTAGAAGAAGAAATAATAATAGGTAAGAGTTTTATAAGTAATTCAATAAGAGAAGAAGTAGTGTTATTGGAAGAGACATTATTATTGAGAGCGCAGCCATTAGGCTGTAAAGGTTGGGGGGAACTAATTAATTGCTGATGAGCAGCTTTGTCATAAGATGGAGAAAGAGGGGCATGTGTCTTAGGCTAAAGGGTTACTGTCTTGTGATAAGACTGGGAAATTGGAGATTTAGTGATATTGGCATAGGAGCGGGAAGTTGTTGGAATCAATTTGCTAGCCTCAGCATAAGGCATGGATTTTTCAGCCATAACAGTCTTAATGGCTTTCTGTCTACCATGCTCGGGGCATGACCTGCTATTAGCGAAGTGATTACCCGAACATAGAATACAGAAGGCCTCGCCCTCAGAAATGTTGCAACCATCACCTGAGTGATCGTGGCCACATTTACTGCAGCGGGGTTTTGACCTACATACATTAGCCACATGACCAAATCTACAACACTTGCGACATTGAATGGTGGGAAATATGTACTGCTCAACAGGAAGGGATGTGTAACAGCAGAAGATTCTTTTAGGAAGAACTTGACCATCAAAGGTGATCACACAAGTTTCAGTTGGTTTCCATTCATTGTTCCCGTCTTTCTGGACTTTCCTATTAATTCGACGAACTTTAAGAATTTGCCCACAACCTGAGGGCACAGACAGATAAGTGATAGCCTCATCTTCTGATATATCAGAGGGAACACCTGTTACTACTCCCATCCTTGTGATGTTGAATGTAGGGATCGAGGCAGTATAACTGTACTTGGGTAACAGGGTGTTAACCAAGAAAGAGTTGGCATCCTGAGGGGAAGCAAACTCTACGGACACGCGGTTTCTACCAACCCTATTAACACCACCACGGACTATGTTCGCGATGTTGTTTTTAATTAAAAACTTTCCAAAATTAACTGGGTGTAAGGTGGTTCCGGAGTTGGGTTGGGTCTCTAATCGGGAGACGTGGACTATGAATGGTGCCTTATCTATTGCGGAATATTTGACACGACCAATTTGGGTTTTCTTTTGTTTGCTTGGAGGGGAAGGTGTCAAAATATCTTCGTTACCGGGACGTTTGCGGGAAGACTGATTTAGTAGCGATTGGGATTGGGAACATTGAGAAATATCCATCTCTGTAACACTACAGACAACGTCTGCAAATTGCGATAGCGGACTAGGGGAAAGAGGGAATGGAGGACCTGGTATGTCGGGTGGATCAGGATCGGGAGGTTTATTTATATCCATCTTGGATAAAAAACGAGTTTAAAATAAGACAAACACAATACAAACCTGTTTACAAACACAAGGACAACACACTTGTAGGAAAACAAGTCACAAAAATATCAACACTAACTATTAAAACAACAACAAATCCTAAACACACGTGCTAACCAAGAACACCGTGGCGAGAATCCCACAATCTTTATTGCCTTCACATTATAGATGCTGTTCGGTTGCTGCCATTGACAGCTCTGTCAAATTAATAATAATTTTTGCTATTGGGTTGCTGCTGTGAGCTAATGATTGAAATGTCAATAGGGCCTCAGCTCAGCATTATGTCCGTTTAAAAAATATACATGTGTGTGTGAGTGTGTGTGTATTGTGTTCGTGATTTTTTAATGAAATACTAAAATTAATAACCAGTTTCTGCATATTTTCTAAACTTATAAATACGAGGGCGGCACTGAAAATTTCGGGAATCAAGGAAGTGACACAACATTACTATTTAAAAATGTATTTATTGCTTTTCGAAGTATTCTCCGCGAAATTTGACACAATTTTCCATACGATGGAACCAATCATTGAAGCAACCATTCCATTCGGAAGTTGGGGTCTCCAAAATGGCCGTTTTGTAGGCGTCCACAGCTTCTTCAGGTGATGAAAATCTCTGTCCACGCAATTTATTCTTTATTTTAGGGAAAGTATAGAAATCATTAGGGCTTAGGTCGGCGCTGTACGGCGGATGGTCTCATAATTCTATGTTTTCTTGCTCTAAAAACTCTTTTGTTCTGTGTGCGGTGTGAGAACTCGCATTGTCGTGATGGAGGATGATGCTGCGGTTGCAGTTCTCTTTACGGAGTTCAGAAGCGACCTGTGGCAAACAAATGCTAGCATACCATTCTGTATTAACCGTTCTTTGTCCCTCAAGAGGAATAGTCGTAACATGGCCGGTTTTGGAGACAAACGTGGCCACCATTTTTTTTGCAACACTCCGTGAACGAACAATTTTGTTGGCTTTAACTCATTTTCGAACACCCAAACTCGTGACTGGTTTTTTGTTTCGGGTTCGTACGCGTATATCCAGGGTTCGTCACCTGATACGATGTTGTATTCAGCATTTGAGGATCCTGCGTGGAATCTTTCGAGAGTTCTGATGCACCAAGTAACGTGAGCCGCGTTTTGCTTTTCACAGAGCGAATGCGGTATCCATCGGGAAAACAACTTTTTTACACCTAATTGTTCATGCAAGATTATTTGTATTTGACTCATGCCAATGTCTAAAAATGCCTGAATTTCGCGGTATGTCACATGTCGATCTTCCTCAATCAGCTTACGCACAGCATCAACGTTTTCTTGGGTGACTGCAGTTTTTGGACGACCTTGACGGGGATCATCACTGAGCTTGACACGTCCACGTTGAAATTCAGCAAACCAGCGATAAATTGTAGTTTTGGATGGGGCTTCATCACCAAATTATGCAGAAATCATCCGGTCAACACACTGCGTTTGTGTTAAAAACCACTTCGAAAGTCATAATAAATCATCATTCTTGAATTTTCTCGAGTCAATTCCATTTTCTCAACGACTAAACAAGTTTGACAAAACCTTGTGACAAGACCGAGAATCTTTTTTTAAATAAATAAATGATATTCGATTTTTAAAACCAAGGAGTTTTCAATTAAAAAGATTTTAATATGACAGGAACAGTGGAAATATTCCATTCCCGATACTTTTAGTGCAGCCCTCGTAATAAATAATAGTACCCCACGACGTACTCGTGTGCTGTTTTCCTTAATACTGACAATACTACACTTGGGAGCAAATAAATCGAGCCACTTCCTTTTTCACGCATTATGGTTATTATTTTTGGTATTATGGAACGCATCGATTCGAAACATATATCGCCTAAAAGGGTATTTAATAACCTTTACAATGAGGGTAGTTAGTTGTCAAAATTTCATTTTAATTAAAGTTTAAAGGGTAGAATAAAATTATCGCATTTAATTTGCTTATGACATTTTTATTGTACTCTGTTAAGAAAAGATTAAATTTGAGGTTTTTGTTAATCATACCCATATTACTTGTTATTGTTGTCTTTATCTGTGTCTGTGTAATCAAAATAACCTGATAAAATGGATACTACACCGACGGAAGCTGCCCAAGTTGTAGCTTTACTTGAGGTTGGACACGGACAACGTGAAGTGGCACGCAGACTTCATTTGAGTCGTTCAAAGGTACAGCGGGTATACCGCAGGTATCTGGAGACTGGTGCTTTTGTTCAGCGACCTGGAACTGGCCGACCACGGGCAACAACAGAACGTGACGACCGCTTTATTGCAACCAATTCGTTGCGCGACCGTGGACTTAATGCTGTTCAGCTACAGCAAGCGTTACGTGACGTTCGAGGTGTCGCAATCAGTAGGTGGACAGTGAGACGAAGACTAAAGGAACGAAATTTAACATCACACAAACCAGCAACTGGCCCAAAATTGACTGTAGCTCATCGCCGATCTCGCTTGGAGTTTGCTCGAGAACACATTAATTGGACGTTAGAAGACTGGAGGTCAGTTTTGTTTTCTGACGAGTCAAGAATCTGTCTTTTTAGCAATGACGGGAGAAACCGAGTGTATAGACGTCCTGGTGAAAGATTTGCCCAATGTTGCATTCGAGAAACTGTGAGTTTTGGTGGTGGTTCTTGTATGGTGTGGGGAGGAATTTCTCTAGACGGAAAAACGGAACTTGTCTTCGTCGACCCCGCCAACGATGGCAGTGGTAGACGTGGATTAACAGCTGACCGATACATAACTGACATTCTTGAAGACCAAGTAATGCCGTATGCTGGTTTTGTCGGAGAAAATTTCTTGTTTATGCATGACAATGCGAGACCTCATACCGCGCAGATCGTTACGGAATACTTGTCTGCGATCGGGATTCAACAAATGGTATGGCCAGCACGAAGTCCCGATTTGAACCCGATCGAACACCTATGGGACGAGCTAAAACGGAGAGTCCGAGCCAGGGTTCCCGCTGTTTCATCCATTCCCGAGCTTAAAGTCGCTGTGCTTGAAGAGTGGGAGAACATACCACAATATGTCATCGTAACTCTGATCAGATCGATGACTAATAGGCTACAAGAATGCATCAGGGCACGGGGGGGTAATACCAGTTATTAAGAATTTTTTTTTGCAATAATTTTGTTTTTTATTGTTTTTATGGACTGTTTTAGCCCTACTAAATTTTCTATCAAAATTACCATTTTTCTTGCGGAGCCAATAATTTATCATTCAATAAGGTTATTATTCAATAATTTACCCTCATTGTTAAGGTTATTAACTTAACTTTTAGGCGATATATAGTTCGAATTGATACGTTCCATATTCCCAAACATATTTACCATTTTACGTGAAAAAAGGTAGTGGCTCGATTTATTTGCTCCCAAGTGTATTTAACCGAATGAAATTGACGAAATTGAAAAAAAAAAAATTAAAGATTCTTTTAAAAGGCAGATTTCGCCATGAACATTTTCAAAATCCTTCTAATGGTGTAGTAAAAATTCTTTTAATTTCAATTTGAAAGTCGAGCAACTTTTACTATACTTCATGAGGAGGGATATTGTTCCAGAATTAAGAAGCTGCGTAGCGGAAACTGTCTCTAAAAGCCGCCGACTTGTGCTGTGGGATGAAAAGCTGTTGAGAACATGTTCGTCCATCACCGATTGTGTCTTCTTGTCCACGATAGTCTGTCATATAAGTAAGAAGGGGAATGAGACTTAATAACACCAAAGAGTAGACTGGCCAAGTGAATTTTACGTCTGCTAGCTTTAATTTTTTAAATGTTGTGCTGATTGAAAAAAGGTGTAATATGTTCTCTAAAGGGAACTTTAAAACAGAAGCGTGCACAAGCGTTTTGTAGTCTTTGGATCATTCTTTCAGTTTTTGACAGTAGTCGTTAGCCGTACACTGTGTCCGCATAATTTAACTTTGATAAAACCAACGACTCGCAATTCTTCACTAAGATAGGGACGGGCTTTGTATAAAATCTTAAGTCTATAATAGTCTGTTCTCAGACACGTGTTTGTGAAAACGAAGTTCCGCGTCCATGATATAAGATCTAGATTACGTGCTTCGTAGACCCGTTCGATAGGCTCTCACATATCACTCACACAGCCGGCACAGGGTTTAATTTTACCTAACTGGTTTTCTGTTCCAAAAAGCATATATGTACTTTGTATTTGTAGGGTTCAAGGCAAGCGTGTTGACATTGGACCATTGCACTATGTTTTCAAGATCTGTATTAAGATTATTTAATGCTTGTTCATATTCTTCCGGCTTTAATGATATATTTATACTTGTGTCAAATTGCATAAATATGGTATTTGCATTTATTTATATTTTTAATTTTAATTAAATACATAAAAGTTCACTATTTAACTAAGACTTCAATTAAAATAGAACACAGATTTGCTAACATCTAGTTAGCGGGAGGATTACTGCTCTCCCAGGTAGGCTACATGGTAGTCTGTGTTTAGAAGAAACAGTTCCGATCCCGTCGTAGTGGGAGAGTTAGGTAAAAGTTCCACGTGTAAATATTTTTAGGGCTGATACAAACAGTTGTAGTTAAGAATAATCTATGCGTATACGAGGGTGACACTGAAAGTTCTTAGAAAATCAAAAACTGAAAAAACTAGCAAGTTATTAGTTTTATTATACATTTTCATGATAGTTTTGAGATTTACATCAATACATCGCTGCATCCGATGGAACCACTGAGAAAAGCACTTTGCCCACTCGTCCTTAGGGGTCTCTTTGAAACGCAGCCACTGCTTCCTCGGCGTCCATAAAACGTTATCCCTCGAAGTTTTTCTTTTATTTTCGGAAATAAAAAAAAATCGCAAGGTGCGAGGGCGAGTGACCCAGTAATTCCACGTCTGACGTCGCCAAGTAGTCGATTGTTTGCTTGGCGGTGTGCTACGAGGCGTTGTCGTGGTGAAGGAGTATCGTACTGCGAGGTCGTTTCTCCCGAACTTTTTCCAAGACAAGTGGCAAACAATTGTTAGTGTACCACTCCGAGTAACTGTTTTTCGATAAGCTAAAACAATTTTTGCGTAATGACCTGACCTTCCGAAGAACGACGCCACCATCATTTTTCCCACGCTTCGACCTCTCTTCACTTTAGTTGGCAACTCCTCGGAAGGAAATACCCAGACAGCAGACTGTCTCTTAGGTTCAGGATCATAACAATAAATCCAGCTTTCGTCACCCGTAATTATGTCGAACACAGCATTTGAGTCACCTCCATTAAATCTTTGAACCATTTCACGACACTGTTATATTTACTGTGCTATTTGCACGACGGAGTTTTTGGGCATCTGTTAAATTATGATGTATCCACTGAGCACAAATGATAAATGATAAATGATTTTATTTCTGTAAGTAGGTTTTTTTAAAACACTTTTACACGTCAAACATATTTTAAAAACTAGATGAGATCGGCGTTTCCTATCTGACTACTCTGAGAAGAAAGGCCGAAACGAACTCAGAGGTCACAGTCTCAGTTCTCAAAGTCCAGACATAATCTTGGTCAGGTCATGTGAAGACCATGTAGATTGATGTCTGAAATGGTCTTTCGAGGAAAGAACCACACAGATTGAGTGGACCTGTCCAGTCAGTGCACGCATTTGTCAGTAATCATGCAGCTCAACACAACACATATGGAGCTCCACCATTCGACGAACATTACCAAAGAAAGGACATTTGGGTAGGCCGCATAAATTACTCAAACTGACAGACCATGATTAAAACTAATTTTAAAAATTAAAAATAGACTGAGATATAAAAAAAAACAACAAATCCACACTGCCTTCACATTCACAATAATTAAAATATTATAATACTTTACAAAGTAAATTTTCATATCATTCCATAGTATGTCAAAGTGTAAAAATCCGAGAATAAACTTGGTCAGATCATATGAGGACCCTGTAGATTGGTGTCTGAAATGGTCTTTTGAGGAAAGAACCACACTGATTTGAGTGGACCTGTCCAGCCAGTGCACGCATTTGTCAATCATGGTGCAGCTCAACTCAGAACTAAGGAGCTCAACGATTCGACGAACAATACAAAAGCATGGACATTTGGGTAGGCCGCATAAAGTACTTAAACAGCCAGAACATGATTTAAAACAACTGAAAGAAAAAAAAAAGAAAGATACCCACATCGTCCTCGCATTCACAAAATTAAAATAATATTATACTTTATACAGTAAATATATACATATCATTTTGTTTGTAAAAAGGAACAAAATATTTAAAAAATCATAATAATAAAAATGTTTAAAAAAATTGCAAAATAATATTAAACATCAAAATTGTCTGTGTAAATTTATTGGAGCAGCTCAATCCCAAGCCTTCCTGTCCTCAATATAGTCTTTGACAGTATAATAGGCTTTCTGACATAATTTCCGCTTAATAAAAGATTTGAATTTATTAAGGCTTAGTCCTTGAATGTGGCTAGGAAGTTTATTATAAAAACGCAAAGCTTCCTGACCGCTAAATATAATACGGAGGATTTTGTGCACATGACTCATACCGATACCTAAGCTTGCCCGAATCTGCTAATAAGTCCCTCTTTTGTCAGTCTCTATCATACTCCACACAACACTGATGTTATTTTTTGTCTTCGCCGTAGAAGGCTGTCCCTCACGCAGATCATCGATCGGTGAGATTAGTGCGACCACGTATAAACTCATTAGACCAGTTGTAAATAGCGGCCCGAGATGGGGCTTCATCGTGCAAGGCCAATCGAAGTCTATCATAACTTTCTTGTTGACTTTTATGACATCGAAAGTCATAAAAATCATTAATCGAAAGTCATAAAAATTATACGTAATTTTTTCGCGTTAAATTCATGCTGACGTGACACAGACAATTTTTAATTGGCCGCCAAATCGTAAACAAATGACAAATTAATACAATACATAAACAATAATATTGGCAAAGAGTCATTTTCTAGATTTGAACTTATTGTTTTTATTATATTGTTTACAAGTGGCCAGTGTTAAAAACTTTCAGTGTGTGTTGGTATAAGTATTTAGTGTGGAGTGTGGTGTGTGTCTGTAATTATGTGTGGTGTGTGATTTATCAGTTGTATGTATGTCTGTTGCGATCCCTTCTTTAGGAATTCTTCAGTATAAAAGTAGTTTAGGTATTCAAGAAATGTGCGAACAGTCTTTTTGTAAAATAAGATTCGTTGAGCTAAATACATATAGAGGCTTTCTTGTTGACTTTATTGTAGTGTGAAGGGCCAAGATAGCGAATCTCTCCAGCGATTTTCTCCAGAAATAGTGAGAACTTTTTTGTGACAACTTAAGTTTTCTACTATATTCTTAGCTAACATGTGAACAGCGTATAATAGAGAAACGTTAATACAGTCAAACGAGCGTGAAAAATCAAGCAACACTAAAAGAGTGCACATCCCATTATCTTGCGCCAATAAGATATTGGCCTGTAAACACGCAAGTATTCACCGCAGGGGTAGGCAGAGGCACCCTCATTTACCCAGTAATTATGCTGTCCCATGTAAGTCGACGTTCTCACGGACGTAAAAATATCGCGGCGGGACTTTATCGCGCACTGGATCTTGCGTTGAACGCACTGCTCAGCGCCAAGCGTTGAAAATCGAACTGTATTTTTTCTTAATGCTCGGTTTAAGTTTAACATCGAGCCTGGACTATCTAGTGCACGAATAGGGTCCCACCAACAAAGGCCTTGCGAATGCCTAAAAACAGTAATAGTGCGTCCGGAACCAGCTGCAACACAGAGTTCAAATGTCTCAGATGTATGTGGTGGACTCGTATTTCGTTTATTTATTCATACGGATCCGGCTGCGTTAAACAAAAGTTACTGTCTGTGTTGCAGCCGCCTTTGTATTTACGTTTTTTATTGACATCTCGTAGTTGACCTTAAACCGGACTATCCTGTGGTTGCCTTTAGTGAACTCAAAGCCAGGGGCGACAAACTTACATTACTAAGCGACTGCTCGCTATGGGCACCCCCTGTGGGGTCCGGATCTCGGCTTAGGACGTCGCTGGAGGGAGGACAGCAAGATGACACAGGCTGGATCAAGATTGGATTATTACTATTATCAGGGGAATTTAAAGCTACAGGCTTAGCTACGGCGCGGGCTGGCACTTCGTCGAGCAAGGGTCGGGAGAAATTTGTATTTACGCATGCATAATCAGCCTGTTATGTTCCCACTGCTGGGACACAGGCCTTCTCTTTGTGAGAAGGAGTGGGCCGTAATCCACCACGCGAGCACAGTGCGGGGTGGTAGATGCTACTGTCTTCGAATTTTTCGTTCTAAGACATGCCGGTTTCCTGACGATGTTTTCCTTCACCGTTTTGAGAACCCAGACGGTTCGAACCTACGACCTACAACTCGTACGTCGCGGCCGTTACCACTAGGCCACCACTCATCGTATTTACGCTTCGTGCCGCGATATGTTCAGGTCCTTGCGAACGTGGACTAATAGTGGTTGAACTAATTGACATTAATGGATCACTAATCCAGACTGACCTGCTGCTCCTAGTGAAAAAAACATCAAATAACACTACACTACGATCGAATCCAGGAAACCACGCTCTGCAACAACAAATAACAAAGCAAATTTCAACTCTTTATTAATGGATTTCGTGAACACATTAATTCAAATTTGTTACAGGTATAATGTCAATCATGTTATTATACAAGCTAAATAATATAACATGAATTTATAAAAGGTTAAGAATCCTATGGCATCGAAAAATTCGTCCACATCGCTGTCAACAGGAAATGTGCCCAATAGGCTGGCATCATTTCCACGTTGTATGGCGATGCTAATTCTTTGGCCAAAATATAAGCCAGCACTCTGGTCACGTGACGAGTCGACCAACCGCTTAGCAATGGTTCGAAAAACCAAGTGGGCACGCGGACCTCATGATCCTGGTGTTTCAACCCAAAACGGCTCAAACATATAACTCCCAATAAGATTGGAATGTTTTCGCCGTTTGAGGTTTTCCGCACCAGCAGCAGCCGCCCCAGAACAGCACGCCGTACTAGGAAGATGGGATGGCGCAAGGGTGTCGACACATGTTGCATCCCACATCAAAGGCCTGCCTAACTTCCAGGGCATTATGGTCATTCCCTCTGGTCTCTTCCAATCGTCGCGTGCCAAGCCGTGTTATTTGATTTTAATTGTATTTTTTTTCATATTCAGATTCTGTAAAATTTTGTGAATGTGAGAACGTTGAAGGCCTTAATGATTGTACATTTAAAGACCATTGTCTATTTGTTAAGCATTATGGTACTTTTTTACACGCCTACACTGTCCTCCCATATTAACACTGTAATTTAAAAACATTGAATGGGTCAAATGTTTTTAAAAGAATAACCACGGAGTTTCTTGCCGGCTCTTCTCCATATGAAACGACCAATTGGAACCGTGCACCTAGCTTCTGACGTTTCATAAGTGTCCATGTAGGTTTGTGTGTTTCTTTTATTTGTGCATTTGTGACTGTGCTGGCGATCTCCAGTACCTACGCCAAAATTGGAGATACCTTGATACGTTATTGGTTTCAGCCGTATACCAACAGCACGCGCAGCTTCACCGGCTTATGTTGACAGAAGAATAGACAAAATGACAGATACAATAGACAGAATAACATGTTTCTTTTATTCATCTGTCATTTTGTGTATTCTTTCGTCGACAAAACTCGTTTCTATGGTGATTATGCTATTCGTACAGGACATCATAAACGTAACTTTTACTTTAACTTAACGTTTTAATCAAAACATTTTGGCTTACCCGTAGTCGGGTAAAAGATGCTGACTATGTTCTTACAAGCTCTATATTTAATACTAGCTATGCCCCGCGTTTTTATCTGCCTCCTAAGGGCCGTAGCGTTCCTCAAGCATGTTTGATAGAATTATGCAATTTCAAAGAAGGTCATAGTATAAATGGGGTAATCGATGTTAATATGAAGAACCTACACGCTTTAAAAGTTTTTGGAGGGGATTATTCCCCTCCTTGTCGCGCGGTACGGACAATGAATGTATGGCACTAGTATGTCCTTGGGTAACACTTATTTTGAAACGTTAACAACTTTTTTTTTTTTACAATTTTTATAATTTTGTTTGCATTTATTGGAAGCAAATATTTTGATAGCTAAAAATAAAATAATATATCATCAACCCTATTAAAAACTCTTCAGCTTTATTACTGGCTTCTGCCCGCGCTTTCGTCCGCGTGATATTTCTTGTTCCCCGACCACCACACACTGCGTCGCGTTGCGTCGCCAGCCCTCGCTATTACTTCGTTCATAGACTAATATACGACTTCGTTTTTGCACAGCGTTCTGTCCGACATTTTTTCTTGTTGCTCATAAGGGTCGTACCGTGGTGTTAGATAGCCTATACCTTCCTCAAGAAATGCAGTGTCAAATGCAAAATGTTTTTTTTCAAATGCAACAAATAATTCCAGCGATTAGCGCGTTCAAACAAAAAAAAAAACATACTCTGCAGCTTTACTATTTTACGGCCAAACCCAATAACCTAAGACAGATCGCTACTGATGATAGACAATACGTTTTAAGTCCGCATACTTTGGCTTTGGAAATAGAAACGTTATTGGGTTCGGCCGTTATTATTTATTTATTTAAACACACAGTCATACAGGATCATGTTTGTATTGCACCATTAAACCAGTATAGAATACCTACACTAATGGCCTGAATTTTTTTTTTGAAATTTTTTCCACTTTAACTTTGATATCATGTAAGGATTTAAAATTCTAGTTTAAAATGTTTGAACTGTACACTGTATCTTTTTATTGACTAATTCAACTACTTAGTTACAACAAAACAATTTTACATAGAATGTTTTTATTTTATAAATCACTATGTGGCATCTTAGATTCACAGCTTTTTTTTTTGCTGGGAAATCATCAAATGACTTCTCCCGCTCTGGATGGAGCGGGAAGGCGTGTCAGACTTTTACTGACTAAAACCCACCCGTGTTCCTTCAGTTGCCTGTGCCAGGGCCACGGTTTCTCTTTCGAATTTCCCGCGACCCTGAGGCGTCGGCCCTATCGGACCCCGTCATTTGGTGCTGACATCTCATTGAGGCGCGCGTGGTACACGACTCGCATTCGACCCGGGCCTGGTCCTTACCGGACGGCGAGCTACCCATTGCTCGCCGTCCATCTTAGATTCACAGCTGAAGTGGAAAAATATCAACTATCTTTTGGAGGGCACTGTATAGACGAAGATGACGGAAACGAGGCAGCGAAAAAAATTGCGACATATTTTTAGCTTACAGCAGGTTCTAATATTTTAATCGACGAATCACTACGAATTGCAAAAACCAATAAAGTAACAAATGTCGCACCTTCGAATACTTACATAATGAAACGTCTTTCCCTTTCTAAATAAAACAAACACTGAACAGCTGTATCCGATAGGTCATAGGTCACCTAGTTCTTAACAGTATACAACCTCTTTGCACTCAGTCGTTTTGCGAACGCCAAGGAAGCGCGTACATTTCCGAACAAATTAACTGTCAAAAAGCGCGGGAATTTATCGAGTGTATTTTTTTAAGTTTGGTTTCTTCATTTCACTGAACGGCGTGAACGAATATTTTTGATATAATTTGAAGTATTATTTTTACGGGAAAATGCATTTCAGAGCTACTTTATCATTGGTAAGTTTTGAATATACCTATATACTTATTTAGTTATTTCTTGAATATTTCGTTAAAAAGGTTCTAATTAAATCTTACCGTTAATCAACCTCGGCAGTACTTAAATGATTGCTGTAAATTAGCTGTAACACACCCTCCCGACCCTTGCTCGAGCCAGCCCGCGCCGCTGAGCCTGTAGCTTTAAATTCGTCCCAAAATAATATCAATCCTGATCCAGCTAGTCATTTGCTACCCTCTTCCAGCGACGGCCTAAGCCGAGGTCCGTACCCCACGGGGGGTGCCCTTAGCGTTGTCGCTTAGTTTTAGTTAGTATTTAAGTTTAAGTCCTGGCTGGAGGCCTTAATTTATTAGGGCAACCACAGGCAAGTCCGTTTAAGCAGACGACAACCTCATAGGTTGACCTGCGAGATGCCATAAAAAAAATTAAAAAAAATAATTTGCTGGAACTTGAACACTTTTACTCATGTTTTTTTTTAACCTCATGGATTTTGATATTTCTAACCGACTCGGTACCTTCTGGATTCGACTCCCACTTCAGACATTTTCTGGAACGAAGTTCCTGATCGAACCACACACATTTATCGAATTAGAACTAGACCGAAAATACTGTAACAAAACGCTTTGTTTTTTTAATAAAAATACGCATAAATTAAATACAAGTATGTAATTTTTGATTTAACCATTGTTTAACCATTGGATTGGATGGAATAAAAACACAAGTCAATTTCAATATTTTATTTTGTTTTTATTTTTGTTCGCGATAAAAGCGTGTTTTTTTTGTTTTTTTTTTAAATGTTTTACAACATATTTTTATGTTTTACTTTATAGTCTAGTACCTATATTCTTCATTTAGTTAATAAGTCTAAAGTCAACGAAGTTATGACTTGAGCGGTTTTCAGTATCCACCTCCTGGCTCCATCATCAGAACCTCGTTGCCTAATCCCAATGTATAGGACTCGTCAAAGCAAATTATATGTCCCCAAACTTGAGGCGTTTACCAGAAGCCACTGAAGAATTCCACTATCCACCTCCTGGTTCCATCATCAGACCCTTGATGCCGAAGCCCAATGGGTTGGACTCATCAAAGCGAATCATGGTAAACCCCTCGAGTTTGGATGAGCACAAACTCGAGGGGTTCCACTATCCACCTCCCGGTTTCATCAGATCAGCTCCAAGATACCAAATTATTGTTTTGTCATCCGAAATACGTAAACATACAAAGTTTTATTTCGATACGACAATTAGAAGTTGGTTAAAATCGACTTCTAAGTTTTTTTCCATCCTGCCGGTTGCATTCAGTGTGCATTGTCATTACGATTGCGTACTTAACTAAAGTATTAGTAATTGAAGAGTTTGATGGATGAGTTTGTAGATAGTATGTGTTTGTTAGTTATTTACAATCTGTGCTTACAAGTAAAGCTAATAAAGCGTGCTTAAAAAACTGCAACATCAGAACGACACTTTCGCTGTATTATACCGGATATGTTTTTTTAATGTAAAAAAAAGGTTATAAATAGGTGATCGGAATCGAAGCCTATGACACAGTTTTTTTTTCCCCCCCTCCTTCAAAATGATTCTGAGGCCTTAGTGCGAGTTACTTTAAACCATTTCGACTTTACGCATCGACCGCGTTCGGCGCGCCGATTGGCCCTTCACCATTCGAAAGTTGCGCTCCGATTGGCCCTTGCCAATCGGAGCGCAACGGTAACGCGGTAGATGCGTAAAATCGAGACGGTTAAAATAAACTCACACTAGGCCCACAGGTTTCCTTACAATGTTTTCCTTCCCAATGTCAGTGATGTCTAAGATAAACTCAGAAACTACATTTAATTGAAAAAGTCACATTGGTACTTGTCCAGATTTGAACCCACAACCTATTGTATGATAAGCGAGGCTCGGGTCATTACGACGATTCCTTACTGGAATACTACATACTAATAAACATAGCGATAAAGGAGGAAAACTGACTGACTGACATATCAACACACAGCCATTACTGAGACTAGGAACGTGAAAACTTGCACACAGCTTCCTATAATAATGCAGGGGAGCACTTAGACGGAGTTTTTGGAAACTCGACATTTAAGGGGGTGAAAAGCGGGCATTTTGTTTGTATGAAAAATCTTATTCCTTGAGTTAATCGAGTTAAAACTTGGCACATAAACATAGCTAAAATTAGCTTAATTTATGAAGTCTGTCATTTTTAGTTTTTCTCAACTACTGAAGGGGAATTCGGGGGTGTCAACGTTTATGTGGAAGAATTTTAACGCGTGATCCGATTAACTCGAAACTCAGTATTTGCCAGAAAGGTTTCAGTGGTCATGTCAGTGACTACCTCGATGAATATGGCCTTCGTGGAAAAACAAACAAACACGGCCACATACCCTTTGGATATGATGCTTCGGTGTATAGTTGATTGCTTAACGTCAAATGGTCCACAGTAGTGAACTGCGACCTTTTCAAAATCTCTAGAAGGACATAAAGAAGAACTTGTATCAGGGTTTTTCGAAAATCTACCCCTAATGTGGTGAAAATGGGTTATCAGTTTTAATAATGTTTGAGTCAAGTTATGTAAACATTAAGATAAAGATAATTTGATTTGTCAAAACATGCGTATACATGCAAATTAAGCATGCAGGATGTCACAATATAAATCTTTCGTACGTACATGTTTCACCCGTAAGGTGTACAAATTTACAAAAATACAAAATTAAATTGAAAAATTTCACATAATTTCATTCAAAAAGTCATCTATATGATAATAACACTTGTCTGTTAATACTCGTAAATCTCGAACCTTTATTTTAAACAAATAGCAACATAGCAAACAATTTTCATAATTTCGCTGTGGGGATGAAAAGTGGAAATACGGTTTGTATCGAAAAATCTTAATCATTTGGTTCATTTTCTTGAAACTTATCCCGGATACCTATACTTATGTATAATTAAATAATAAAGATCCTAATCATTATTAGTATCATTACTATTATTACTTAAGGCGGAGGGGGTGGTGAAAATTGTAAAAACGAAAAACGAACAACGCGGGCGAAGTGCTGGATGAATTACTAACATATCAGAAATTAAAGATTTCTTCTTTAATGTAGGCGAGTTCTATGAAGAGGTTTTGGAAATTCGACCTTAAAAGGGGTGTAAAGGGGAGACTTCATTTGTATGAAAAATCTTACTTCATGAGTTAATAAACTTGAAACTTAGCCCGAATACATTCTTAAATGAATAATAAAGTTTGTCATTAATTTGTGGACTGCCTCGTTGGTCTAGTGGTCGCAAGAGCTACTGCTGAGCATGAGGTCCTGGGTTCGATTCCCAGGTCGGGCAACGTGTTATTGGGTTTTTCTATCTGGAACTTCTCAGTAGCAGCCCGGAGTCTGGATTTGTGGCCGGTTGATGGCAATAGGCTTGCCCCTTATTACATGGGTCTTAAACATAACTGGCGAAATGTAGGTGTATCATAGGTACACCTCTGCCCAACCCTTCGGGGAAAACAAGGCGTGAATATGTGTTCAAAATTATTCGTCAAAGGGATTTAAGAGGGCGCAAAAATTTGTATAGCTGTCCGGTTAC
The DNA here is from genome assembly GCA_963555695.1 of Dasypolia templi. Taxonomy (NCBI): domain Eukaryota; kingdom Metazoa; phylum Arthropoda; class Insecta; order Lepidoptera; family Noctuidae; genus Dasypolia; species Dasypolia templi. Next base: position 3,616,343 of record OY743166.1, read on the forward strand.
ATTGAATAATTATATTTTGACAGAAAAAAAGATTTTCAAGTATTTGGGTTTTTCGAAAATGGATCAGCAAAAGCAGTTAATTAAGCGTTAGAGGGAGGATTGCACTGTGTTTCAGGATAAGTCAAAGGAAGTTAAAATACCGTAATCATTAATTTTACAAAAGTTAAGGTTAAAAGGGTGTTCAGAGAGCTCCTTTCATAACAAAATACCCGATGTCGTAAGAAAATGCCATAAAAAAGAGTTTTCTTAGATTATTCGTTGAGAAATGTCAAATGCCCTTGATGATTGAGTAAATGATAAAATACTGTAACGATTACTAATCTAATGTTTTTCTTTTGTATTGTTATTATTATTTTTTGTTCTTCAATCTTCACTGATATTTGTATGTCATGAAAATAGCGCAAACCCAAAATGATTATATTAGACCTTGAACTTTAACCTTTGTTTTACAAATAAATGATTCTGATTCTTATTCTGATGAAATCCACACGGACGAAGTCGCGGGTGAAGTGCTAGTATAAGATAGCGATCTTAAGTAATTTTATCGCGTATCGATATATTTATGTATGCCGGCAGCGTTTACCTAGGATAGATACCTATCGAAATTGCAAAAAAAAGTCATTTAAAATCTATGCTCGTCCAAAGAGATTCTATTTTCAAACTAGTAATCTTCAATGTTAAAAATGATTTTATTATTCAACCATCGCTTACTTCGATAAATCCAGTTTTGGTTGTCTGTGAATAAAGTCATTCTACACCAATCAAAGAAGAAAGCTGTAAAAACGACTACATTATTTTTTATTTCACTATTGCTATTACTGGATAACTTTTGGTACAGTCTTGAAAAAAAATAGCATAGTTTTTTTTTTTTTTTTGATAACAAACAAAGAAATTGTCGTAGAAATAAATACTACACATTTGAAGTACCTACTAGCAACTTTAATAACGTGATTTCACTCGGTGAATGAAAGTACTGAAATTAGAGAAAAAGAGCGCGCGGGACGCGGGCGGGCGAGGATGCGCAAGCGGCTCGTGTGCATACATTTCAATATTTTTTAATTAGCTCATTATTTTGTATCTAAATTACTGTTTTAGTATGAAGGTTTAGTTTAAACGTGTAGTATTTATTGCTAGACCAAATTCTGAAAAAAAAAACTGTGTCATAGGCTTCGATTCCGATCACCTATTTATAACCTTTTTTTTACATTAAAAAAACCTATCCGGTATAATACAGCGAAAGTGTCGTTCTGATGTTGCAGTTTTTTAAGCACGCTTTATTAGCTTTACTTGTAATCACAGATTGTAAATAACTAACAAACACATACTATCTACAAACTCATCCATCAAACTCTTCAATTACTAATACTTTAGTTAAGTACGCAATCGTAATGACAATGCACACTGAATGCAACCGGCAGGATGGAAAAAAACTTAGAAGTCGATTTTAACCAACTTCTAATTGTCGTATCGAAATAAAACTTTGTATGTTTACGTATTTCGGATGAGATAACAATAATTTGGTATCTTGGAGCTGATCTGATGAAACCGGGAGGTGGATAGTGAAACTCTTCAGTGGCTTATAGTGAGCCCAAACTCGAGGGGTTTACCATGATTCGGTTTGATGAGTCCAACCCATTGGGCTTCGGCATCAAGGGTCTGATGATGGAACCAGGAGGTGGATAGTGGAATTCTTCAGTGGCTTCTGGTAAACGCCTCAAGTTTGGGGACATATAATTTGCTTTGACGAGGCCTATACATTGGGATTAGGCAACGAGGTTCTGATGATTTAGCCAGGAGGTGGATACTGAAAACCGCTCAAGTCATAACTTCGTTGACTTTAGACTTATTAACTAAATGAAGAATATAGGTACTAGACTATAAAGTAAAACATAAAAATATGTTGTAAAACATTAAAAAAAAAACAAAAAAAACACGCTTTTATCGCGAACAAAAATAAAAACAAAATAAAATATTGAAATTGACATGTATTCGTTTTTATTCCATCCAATCCAATGGTTAAACAATGGTTAAATCAAAAATTACATACTTGTATTTAATTTATGTGTATTTTTATTAAAAAAACAAAGCGTTTTGTTACAGTATTTTCGGTCTAGTTCTAATTCGATAAATGTGTGTGGTTCGATCAGGAACTTCGTTCCAGATGTCTATATATTTTTGTCTATTCTTGCGTCGACAAATACCGGTCATGCTAGCGTGCTGTATTAGTAGGTATACTATGTCATTCTCCAGGTCAAGGTCTACCGATAATGTGCGATATTTCTTCCAAATCCGTACAGCCGTTTTAGCGTGAAAGCGTAAAAAACAAACAAACAAACTTACTTACGTATTTATAATATTATATTATATAGTGTAGTATAATAATTTATCAAACAGAGTAGGGTATTTCTTACACACACGTCCGTCCGTCTGTCTGTCAGCGGGCTGTATCTCATGAACCGTAATTTGTAGTCACTTGAAATTTTCAGTGTGTATATTGCTGCAATTACAACAAATAATAAAAATTAAATTTAACGTGTTAAAAAAAAACGGTGGCACGGTAAGTTCGTTTTATTCCCAATTTTATCCAGCATTTCTCAATATGTCATTCCAGATTACACCACAGATAATTTAGTATCTATTTCCACAAACTTAATTCAGCTCTATGCCTCTGCCACTCCCGACATTCGCTTCATAAATGTTAAAATATTCTTTCTTTATACATATTTACATATTAGGAAATGAACGCATGACATCACAACAAATTACAATATTTTGTAGCCATAATTTGATTAAAAAAAGAGTGTCCATGGAGTTTCTTGCCCGTTCTTCTCCATAGGTACCTACTACGCTTTGGAATGGGTAAGTAGCTTCATCTTTCTGACCGACCGACCTTGACAATTCAAAAGTGCCTGTAATTGTTTTTTTTTTTTGTAATAAATGCTAGGCAGATGGAATATTTGCAAATGGTAAGTAACATTTCAATTGAAAAGTACTTTTATTTGACGAAATTGTCTTTTGCGGAATTCAAAATTGATTTCCTGATGGCCCGCATTCACAAGGCTTTGAATTCTAACCGGGCAAGTAGCTATCAATGTTTCTACCATATCCTTGGCTTACGTGGTGGAACTATGGCCCACTCGCACTTGAGTATTTTGTATTTGGCCTACGCAAATGTCCTGTAGCATGTCGGTTCTGTAAAAATCTCACCGTGAATACTTGCGTGGAGTGAGCTGTCAGTGTCATCACGTCTTGGTCAATCCCTAGCATCGGCGGCACTGACAGCTCACTCCACGCTCACTTGACCTAAGTTTTCACGGTGAAATGGCTACAGAATATCACTTCAGACCTGATAGTGTCGTGTGACGGGTCGTTGAGCTCTCTAAAATTAGGTTGAGCTACACGATGACTGATGCCATGCATGTCGTTTTTTGGCACAGATCAACTCAAAGCTGCAATGGCTCTTTTTTAGGCCCTTCGAGACATGACCCTGCATTGGTACTCACATAAAATCATAATAATATAATGTTTGTACTTTAAAAGAGACCATGACCTCTGAGTTTGTTTTGGCATTTCTTCTCAGGGATCAGTCAGCTAGAAAATGCTGGCGCCATCTAGTTTTCAAATAATTTTTATTTTATTTTATTCATTTCGGAAAACAAACAATTGTACAATTTGTGTTACAATAAAATATGTTATAACATATAGGTAAGTGTGCAATCCACTACGTTTTCATATTGACCAACAAAAAAAAATCGTGTAAAAATCTACTCACAGAAATAAACATTTCGTTTCATTTCTCTTTCACTCAGAGGTGGCTCTATCAGTGAGAACTCAAGGCTAATTATGTTGATATTGGAGTACCTTTCCTAGGTGGAAATGTTCAATGCTACTTTTTTAATCATTACATTTTGGAGATATCTAGGTACTGTAAAAACTGTCTCCTTTTACGCGTATTGGAGGTGAAATCGTAATCGAAGTGCGGAAGTGATACTCCAATTTGCAGTCAATAATATTATAATTGCTACACACGGATTATATGTAGTTTAAAGTTACACTATTAAGCAGTCATATAATTAATTAAACAAGCAGGGAAAAAAGAACCTAATGACTTAAAAATCTAGTCCGTGTCCCACGACGTCAACCGTCGCAAGCAAGACGAGACGCCACTTGAGGAACGCTACGGGTAGCTCCTTGGGTAGTGTTGCCACTTAACAAGGCTGCGTTCCTGGATAACTAAATCTAATACAGGCGACACCACGTACTCTAAGGTGCGTTCACAAATGCACAATACGTGACGCCAAAACCTCGCTTGTTCAGTCTTTGTAAGTGAGAGAAGGGAAAAGATTTCATTTTTTAAGCACATTAATTTAAGATAAAGTGTTCTGATGTTAGGACAGACATCGTATTCTGTACCTACTCATAATGTTAGGACAAGGATTTATCAGTCATGTTTCTAAATTACAAATTCTTAGTTTCTTACAAGCCTACCTATGCCAATTAAATTGATAGGTATAATTTGCTACAACATCATTAAAATTATGTAAGATAATACATTGTATTCAAGTTAAACACATAAGGCGACTACAGGACCAAAACTAATGTTTTATAATGCCTAAAAGTATATGATCCGCAGTAAACATAATCAGAAAAATATATGATATTCTTCAGGATATATTCTATTTAGATAGTGTGTTGAAAAATACTAAAATAACCACCTATAACTAATTTTGGCATTATTGATATGCAAGTCACGTTTGTCAATGGTTGAAAACATAATACAACTGATTTTGAAATGAAAGAAAAAATCACGAAGTTTCCTCTAAAAAAATCTTTTAACGATTAAAAACTATACAAAATATACATTCCATCATTCCGATTTTTCGTCAGATTATTTTACAAGCAACATATTTACGTTATAGTGTTTTTTTTTAGTCCAGTTAATAGATTTTTGGTAAATTGATATTGCTTCATTTTTTGCAATGTAAACCAGCAACGTTGTGTCATGGCGCTTCTCTTTATTTTCTATGCAGTCTGTTATCACTCATTGAAATCAATAACACACCGAGGACAATAATATGAGAAAAAAAGGACCTGTACATAATTAGTCTAATTAAATAGTGTATCGGAAATTTCACACTAATTAATAATGACATACTTAACAATTATTTTATTTCTTTAGGTTCCTTTTTTGTCGTGATTATCAGTAATTGTAGTACTCCGCGATTATCAGTAATTGTAGTAATAGTTAAGGAGTTATTAGAAAAGTTAGTCATCATTTTTTTTATTTGTAAGTAATATTTTTAAGTTAATTACCATTTCATGACGCGGTTATTGAAAATTGTGGTCGGATTAATCATTTAGGCAATGCCTATAGACAAAGTTTATATTTTTAATACAAAATGAATTTTGAAAAACACATTATCTTTGACAATTAAAATAAAACTCGCACCTTTTGGCCGTGTCATGGCGTATGTCAAAAAAATCAAAGTAATTTACGGATGAATCCCCTGAAAAAGAATAACGGCCAATTGTGCGAGAGCCGGAGATATGATGATTTTTCTTACCAACTCCATACAAATTGTAAAAAAAATAGTGCTATTTCCAATGTTATTCCATAATTATGATATATTTAGGCCTGGTCTTTCAAATCATATTCAAGAATAAAAGTCGACACTTGAAACATAAAGCCGAAATCCAGCCCACTGTGCGCCGGTGCAAGCGCTTGAACTGCTAGATTTTATAATTATAAAATGTGTTTTCGACATGCCCTAAAAATAGTAAACTTTATTTTTTACTCGCGACTTCGTCCGCTTGGAGTTCGAAAAAAAAACAAAAAGTTGCATATGTTCATCAGACATAATTTCGGCTTCTAATGGTAAAACAATTTTTCCAAATCGGTCCAGTAGTGTCGGAGCCTATTCAATACAAACAAAAAATCAAATCTTTCCTCTTTATATTATTGGTATACTTAGATATAACTTTTACATGGTGGAATCGCTTGACCGATGTTCAATTTTTTTTTTGCGCATCATTTACATTTGGCTAGATTTTCAGAGGTGTAAGTAAGTTACAAAGTGCTGCAACCGCACCATGACTAATTAATTTAACCCTTGTTCTGCTGCGTTGATACAGTATTCGGAAAGGCGAATGCTGAGCTTGATATCGATCGCGATGTCCAAGAGCAGCCCGGAATCTTGGCGACTTTTAAGGGTAATAAGCTTACATAGGACTTAAACATAAGTGGTAGAAAGAGCGTGAACTAGATACCTTCCAATTAGGAGTAGGTATGTTGCAGAATATAGTCGTGAAGTAATGTAACGCACCGCTTAGCGCCGAGAGTTGAAAACCCAACAGTGTGTTTTTTCGACGCGCTGTTTACGCGAAGCGATGCACTCTGTTGGATTCTCAATGTTCGGTTAAACATTGAGAGTTGAAAATACATTGCGCGAAAATATGCCGCCGCGATATTTTTACGTCTGTCCGAACGTGGTCTTAGTCCTATGCTTATTACCTAGGTACATCTTAGCGTTTTTTTAAAGTTTTTAGGTATTTAGGTATGCCTGGATAATTTAAACAACATAAGTTTTTTACTTTTATGATTGTATGTGCATACAATCATATAATTAGGTTGAATTACATAAAACCGTATCACACTCGGCCCGCATGGTGGATTTCGGTCCACTCCCTCTCATTGAGAGGAGGCCTGTGTGGCTGTGTCCCAACGTTATAGGCTGATTATCCTATTGAAATGATAAACGCGAAAGTTTGTGAGGCCATCCTTACAAACTATGGATGGATGTTTGTTACTCTTTCACGTAAAACCGACAAAATGGGTCACAGATACGGGCCTGGTCCTTACCGGACGGCGAGCTACATGAAACGAAATGTTTACATTGCTCGCCGAACGCAAGCCAGCGCCTACGGTGGCCGAGAATCTGCTTGCGATTCCCGACGCCCAGGGCGTCTCCTGCGGCGTCTAGGGGCGTGAGAGCGCAAGGCTCTCTCCTTCACGCGCTCCACCTCCTCCTTCGCGAGCATTACTGCTTACGCAGAAGGAGGCTTCCCATTCACTCTCGCTCCGTATCATGGCTTGGACCAGGGCCGGACGCGAGAGATCACCGCCGCCGCAAGGACACGACGGTGCTCAAGCCAAGCTGGGCAGACCTCCACCGTATGCTCCGCCGTGTCCTTCGGGCGATCCACACTATTGTGATACCCGGGCGTTTCCTGCCGCCTAATTCGGAACAGGAACCTTCCGAAACAACCATGTCCGCTGAGGACCTGTGTCAGGCGTAGAGTGAGGACGCTTTGGCGCCTCTCCAACCACTCCTCAAAGAGGGGACTTATCTCCTATATTGCGGCGTGTTTTTTTTTGCAATGCATTAAAAAACCTAAGAAAATTAGAAATTCGCTGGTTCTAACACAAAAACGTATGAAATTTCGAACTCCGCGGGCTGCATCTAAGTTAACATCCAATTCTCAACTAAAAAAACCGGGTGTAAAATCTCTCACAGCTAAAATCGATCCATAATTGATTACAACCCATTATGCAAAAAAAACGAGCATCGTAAATATAAAAAATATGAATATTGTGTAAACGTCAAATATTTGAGTTCAAAGGCGCGTCCGATTCATAAATATGTATTGATTGTTAGCTAAATACATAATGTGGTGATGATGACTTTGACATTGATGGCATATAATCTGCATAAAAAGAATTTAAAAAGTGTGAAATTGTTTCGGAACCTGGCACTTTTGTGGTTTCTTAATGATGTAGGTAACTAATATTTTGTAACAATCATAGACATAGACTTATAAAAAACACAAATTCAGGTTAGTAACACCATACGGCTGGAACGATTCTTATGATCTTAGATTTGTTGGCTTGTCTCCGAATAGCAGAATAATTATTAAAAAATTAGAAAATTCACAAAAATAAAAATAATTAACGTTATAAATATTCTGAAGCAGTACGAACTTCGCGGGGTCAGCTAGTGTGATTTAAAAGAGTGTCGCATTGTGACCGCAGCGCCACCTACCTACGATAAATATTTGTGAAAGATCTATAACATTTATCAAGGTCAATTGACTGTGTGTGAGGGGTTGTGTGTACGTGACATAAAGGGATATATTTTTTTTTTTTTCATTCCGTTTCTGTATTCAATATTTATGATGTAATCATATACAGTACCTTTCATTACCGCAACTGCCACGAACGCTTTCTTTTCCGCACCCAAATTGCGTAACACATTTTCAATAGATTGCTATATTGAAGGGAATTCCAAATCCACTGCCTGGTCTAGTGGTCGCAAGCGTTACGGCTGAGCATGAGGTCCCGGGTCCGATTCCCAGGTCGGGCAACGTGTATTGGGTTTTTCTGTTTAGAATTTCTCAGTAGAAGCCCGGAGTCTGGATTTGTGCCCGGTTGATGGCAATAGGCTCGCCCCCTATTACATGGGACCTAAAACATAACTGGCGAAATGTGGGTGTACTATATGTACACCTCTGCCTAACCCTTCGGGGAAACAAGGCGTAATGTTATGTCGTATACAGTATTCTTATTAATTCAATAAAAAATCTATATTCAAATTCAATCATTTTACAACCTACGTACCTACTTACACATAAGGTTAAGTGAAATACTAGGTTAGTATTGAAATAACTTCATGTCTAAATAGGAAGGTACATAGAAAAAAAATAGTTGTTCATTCCGAAGTGAACTTTGCGATAGAAGAACGAGCAAGAAACTCCCCGGTTTAATATTGAGATCAGACATTTATCATTTCAGGAATCAAATCAAATATGAACTGTACAACAACGTGGTTGTAACAAGAAAACATAATGATATAATGTTTAAGATTGATTCTAGATTGACCTGTAGACAAAATCGAAAGTAATAATTACATTCGTGGTTCAAAATAGGCATAACTACAGACGTTATTATACGCAGTAACACACAAAATACATTATAATTATTTAGAAACGATTTTAAAGAATTCAGAATAATACAAACAGACAATTCATACTTAAATTACACTTTTATTTTATATTTATAATGGGTTTACTCTTGACTTTAGTCTAGGTCAGAGGTGACAGAGACAAAGTCTACGATGGAGTGAGCTTACCCAGAAGAAGCCTGTTCACTCTAACTTTGAAGAGATTCGGGTTGAATGCGTTCGGGAACACAGACGCAGGTAGTGAGTTCCGCTCTTTTGCCGTGCGCATTATGAAGAATGTTTGGAAGCGCTTAGTGCGAATGGGTGGAATGGCAACTAGGTAGGTATGGATGGTAATTAGCATTACGTCTAGATGTCCGATGGTAGAAGGGGGCAGGTGGGATGACGTCGTGGAATTCTTGCGCACACTCACCGAAGTACAATTTATAGAAGACCGATAAGCAGGCAACCTTGCGGCGATGAGCTAAGCTGTGAAGCTTGGCATCTACCAGTTTTACGTTACCAATTAGCCTCTTAGCTCTGCGTTCCAATGAGTCGAGCGCGGCAAGTTGGTATTTAGCAGAGCCATCCCAAAGGTGGCTGCAATACTCCATGCAGGATCGGACTTGCGCTTTATAAAGAGTTAAAAGCTGTCCAGGCGTAAAGTATCGCTTCACTCTATTTAGGATGCTCAGTTTTTTGGCCGCAGTTTGGGCTTTGCGCTCAATGGTGGCGCCAAAGTTGAGACTGGACGTCAACTCTATGCCTCAATTTGATCCTTATCTAAGCCAGTATGGCTCCAAAAAATCAAAAACAACAACTTCATTCAGGAACCCCAAACACACACAACAAATTTCATCAAAATCGTAGGAGGAGTTTTTTGACATACATACGTATAGAAGAATAATTTATAAGTTTATTATTTCAACTGTTAAACTAAATACTAATAATAATACTTTATAGAGGTTTTTTTGTTTTGTTTCTAAGTTATGGAAGGAGGAATCTCTAGAAGTGCTATTGCTCAATTCTTAAGGAAGGCTACAGGCTATTTAACATCCCGAAGGAGCCGAGCAAAAAGAAAAAAAAATGTCAGAAAGAACTCAAACCGAAAGCGTTGTGACAGCGCGGGCTGGTGATGCGACGCGAGTGGGTCGGGTGTATCCTATCGTTTTCTTTACACATTGTTCCTCATACCTCTGTATAGGGTGACTGGTAATTAGTGACCGATACTTAAACACATGATTGTACTCATGATAACTAACAACTTTCCCAATGAAACAATGATTTTTTGTACGGTAGTAGTAGTACCTACATGAACATGTGACCGGACGGGGTCAAGCGACTCACAGCTGACTTCGCGCGAGCGTTTCGTGCGGTAGATGAATTAAATAAAGAGACAATGCATGGTAAAACAGGATTGATTAATTGTGTTTGTAAATAGGGATTAGTCACTTAATAAAATCACAGCGAATGGTGTATTATTCTTGTCAATTTAAATTGTTTCTTTGGGAAATTTGTTTGTTATGATGAGCACAATCATGTGTTTAATCGGTTACTAATTACCAGTAACCCTATATTTATATATCGAAACTTCGAGACTTCGGATAAATTTTAAACGGAAAAACATAGAACACACTAACCGATCCGGGCATCAAATCCAAAAACCCAGATCACGTTTGCGACCACTAATATGTGTTACGCAAATATTATGATTAATAAATAATTAAAATTCATAATTGCGTAGTTTTATTTGGACATATTATTACATTTACATTTATTTATTGGAATCACACATACAACTATCATCACAGGCTTACCTAATATAATAGTGTAGTTATTGTTAATAAAGCTTACAAATATGAGACTTACAATAATTAAAATATCATGAACATCTACTTATGATAAGACTTATGAGACTTATTTTCGATAATTTTATTGTGTTAAGAATACCAATACTTAGGCCCTAATTGGGCCTGCTGTAGAGGGAGTGGACCGTAGTCCACCATGCAGACACAGTGGACTCCGTGTGTTCGCGTGGTGGAATACGGCCCATGACTCCCTCTACCAGGGCACCAGGGCTGGGACTTTTAACATACCCCTCTAACCTTTTTAAATCTCTACCTCGGTCGCCCCCAGCGTTACTTTGCTTTTGTTTGTTTAATTAGTTTATGTAAAAGTGACCTCAAAAATCTTCGCGCCCCTCGTTTATGTTAGATTTGAACCCTCAGAACAACGAACTCAGACAAAGGAAGCAAAAGAATCGTAACCTATACTTATTGAATAAGTGATCTGTCTTGAGTTCTTCCTCGACAAAGTCGTTTTAGTAGTGAAAAACTGGGGGTAGTTACTTTGCTGAATCACGCAGAAAACTCAGGAATTATGAGAATGCATATTGTAACGCAGAGCTCGAATAATTAAATCTCTAGCCTTAACCTTTTCCAATGCAAGAAAACTCAATTTTATAAATATGTGGTGTATGTTTTAAGTCATGCTCCACAGAAAAGCCTGTCTCAGCAGTGGGAGCAAGGAAGTAGCGAGGCTGACAACATCTGACAAGGTCATAATCATGCAAGCTCAACCAGTTTTTGAAATTGAAATCCTCTAACCAACTTTATTTAAGTGTCACTTTTCATTAAAAATACACAAAATGTACAAATTTCTATTTAAAAAACTCATGAATTATTTATTATTCTTATACTTTTAAATTCTGAACCTGAACACATTGAACTGTAACCTCTTTGGTTTCCTAGTAATATTTAACGTTGCCAGATTTAACGACTTTGCCAAACCAACAAGGCTATTAATCTACCTATAATGTTCCCACTTCTGGGACTCAGGCCTCCTCTCTGTGAGAGGGAGTGGGTCCTAGTCCACCATGGCCCAGTTCGCAGTTGGTTGATGTCACATGTCTTAAAATTTTGGTTCTAGGACTTCCTGCTTCAAATCAATTTATTTCAGTAACAATTCACATTGCGTTCGAATATAAAACAGCATGAAACATTAACACGAAGAATACATGCAAATCAATTAAAATTAGAAGATAGTATTCAGATTTAAATACCATGCAAACACAAAAGTCAATGTCAAAATGCAAAAATAATAAAAATCTACAAGAAAAACAGTATTAATAAAAAAAAACACAATAAAACACCACATAAAGTTACATGTCAGTTTGAAAAAAAACTAGAATAACAGATCATCTAATTCATGTGTTTGTAAATTTCTCGACAATGTGTGTATGTATTTATTTTTAAACTGTTACTTTTATTAGTAAACTAATCAATGAAAATGTTCTATTGAGTAGAGACATCTTTCCAATAGGAATGCCTTGGGCCTTGCCTTGAATGAGCCTGTGTAAAGTATGCTTTTTAAGTCAAGCGGTAACTTATGACATATTTTAATACTGTGGACTATGCGTAATTATTCCAAAAGCCGGGGTGATTTTGTTCCCAAAGTCTTTTCTACGCGATTTTTCCCTTACCAGCCTGTCCTCGTCTGTTCATATATGTACATATTTTTTAAAGGTTTTCAACAGTACTACTACGTTACTTCATTATGTTTTCCTTTACCGTTGTAATGAAATAATTTACACCAAGCAAATCCTCTAGATGCGGGAAGCATAGATCCGGTCGAAGTGGCGATGCTTGAAGGAGGCCCAGTGGACGTCTTTCGGCTGTAATGTTGATGATGATGAAAGTGCCTGCCTAGATGGACCGAGGTGGCTGGGACAGACTAGGTGCGGATGGCGGAGGACAGGCTGTTGTGGCGCAGCCTGGGCGGGGTCTATGTCCTTCAGAGGAATGTGATTGGCTGAGCGAATTCATTGGAAGTGCCTGTCTATTTCCACTGGTTAAAAAGTTAAAAGAACACGGAATAGATATACATAACATCGGAAAAAATTAAACCAAAGATCAATGGGAATACCAGGGAACGGATATTACGACGAATCCAACGAACACAATTAAGCAGTGTTAATGGTAGGAGTAAAAAAACCAGGACCAATAGCACAACAGTTAAAAGAGGCAATGCATACAAGCATCACAGGAAAGGGAAATTACAGACTTGGACAAGATTTTATAAATATATATATTACGTTAGGTCACACGTACTGACGTGTGACCTAACGTAAACTTGGATATTTGCAAGATCTCAACATAATAATACATTTAAAGCTGTATAAAGATCATTCATTTGGCGCGTGGACAAAATCGGAACTATCTCCGTCATCTTGATTTCATTTTGTTGAAAAAAAAACATTGACAGCAGCAACCCAATAGCAATCATATTGTGCCTAACGACTCTAAAGATCTTTGTGAATTTGACAGACCTTTCAATGGCAGAAACCCAACAGCAACCATAATGCAACGACAGTAAAGATCACTGTGATGCTAAGTCAGAACTCTATTTAAGATGTTATAGACCAAGTAGGCCGTAGCAAGGATATCCTCAACAAGTGGGGGTTCATGGACTGCTCAGACCTCCGGTGCATATGCGGCGTCTCTCCACAGACAATGCGACCTCCCATCTTGCACCTACCACCTGCACACGTGAGATGAGGGCTGCATCAATGAACGGTATCCGAGTCACTGAATTTTGGGCCAAACAAACTTTATCGATTAAGAAGCACTCTATTAAGAGGCTGACAACAGATAGACCGTGGTCACTGTCAGACTGCATAGAAGAGAAAAAGAATCGTAATGACACAACGCTGGTAATTTATTGCAAAAAATGAAGCAATTATCTTAATATATTGCTTGTACAATAACCTGACCAAAAATCTGAATGATTGCATGTATATTAGTATGGTTTTTAATCGTTAAAAGAGGATTTTATAGGTATATTCGTGATTTTTTTTTAACGTATCAAATTAGTTGTATCATGTTTTCAACTCGATATCTAACTAGCATATATCCTGAAGAATATCATATATTTTTCTGATTTCGTTTACTGCAATGGATCGTACACTTTTAAGCATTATAAAAATTGCGTTTAGATCATATAGTCGCCGTATGTCATTTTAGAACTGAATTCAAAAGTATCTTATATAATAATACAAATTTTCAAATAGTTTTAATATAATAGAAACTAATATTAAAATATATTGTTTCAAATTCTTAGGATACCTGTTTAATTACGAAATATTTGCATTGCTTACGTGTGATATTTGCATTAATTTAGTATTCTCGTCTAGATCTTACATAAATATCTAGTAACATTCTAAAATTAAATTGTCTGTGTGTTATTGGGTGTTGCAAACAGGAATTTATCAGTAACATTCCGGAGTCTGGATTTGTGCTCGGCTGACAGCAATAGATGCTGGATAAACATTTCGCCAATGTGGGTATTAAGAGTATTATTATTATTATTATTATTACATATCTGGCTTATCCTTCGAGGAAACCAGAAAATTGAATACAGAATGAAAAACTTGCAGTCCCTGTACGCGGTAAAGTTAGCAAAGTCTCAAGAAGTTCTAGTGTCATTAAAAAATTATATGTCTACATCAACTCCGACCTTGTTGAATTCAAGTTTTTTTATCAAATATTTAAATATTATAATCATGTTATTAAGAAAATTGTGTTTTAAACAAAAAAATGCCATCCTTATTAGTTTACTAAATCTTCTGTGTTCATAATAATATCTGACACTAATAAATGCAGTGCGTTTTAAAAGTAGATGTAGTAACAAAAAATTTAAAAGAGTTTTAGGTACTAAGAGATGATTTGGTCATGATGAGAGGATGAATTCAAAACTCAAATTAATCATTTATTTCAAATAAACCAATTACAGGCACTTAAATAGGGATGATAACTAATTTTAAAAATGTTTGAAAAAATAATGTAATTTCAAAGAAGGCATAGTAAAAAATGAGATAATCGAAAAATTCTGTTAAATATATGTTTTGAAGAAGATACACGCTTTGAAAGTTTTTGGAGGGGATTATTCCTGTCCTTGTCGCGCGGTACGGACAATGTACGGCGCTAGTATGAAGTTACGTAGTCGTGACGTCACTTCTACAATAGTGCTGTCCTAGTCTAACACTTACTTAAAAACTTTTATAACTTGGCAGTTTTTTCAGCTTTTACACTTTTTAACTCCAAATAGAACAAACAGTATTAACTACTAAAATAAACATTTTTATGAGGTATAAATAAAAAAATTGTCATCATCCCCATTATATTTGTGAGAACGATGTAGAAAGACGTACACGTTAAAGGCGTCCGTAATGAAAAACATACAAAACCAAATAAAAAATAAAAACAATTCGGAAATTAAAATAAGCCGTGGTAGCCAAGATATGACCAGTCCCCACTGACGGCGCCCTTTCACGAACATGACGTATGGATCAGCACCATTCAGCTCAACCGTTATGAAGGGAACCACTAGAATGAAAGGCAACTAGAAAAATGTGTTCACAAGGCGAGATGAGTAGAAATGCCGAATTGGGATGATGACTACTATTAAAAATGTTCGTAAAAATAATGTAATTTCAAAGAAGGCATAGTAAAAATGATATAATCGAAAAAATCTGTTAAATCAATCAGTGTAAATATGAAGAAGCTACAAGCATTAAAAGATTTATGAAATAGTACATTATTATATCCATCACTTATTTTATTAAAGATGCAGATTTTTTCTTACATACATAATAGTTTCATAAATGAACTGGCAAGGTACCATCGTTATATTAATCTTCTTAAATAGTTCCCTAAGAGATTCGAAGCGACGTAGATTGTAAATGGCTCTGACAGCTCTCTTTTGCAAAATA
The DNA here is from genome assembly GCA_963555695.1 of Dasypolia templi. Taxonomy (NCBI): domain Eukaryota; kingdom Metazoa; phylum Arthropoda; class Insecta; order Lepidoptera; family Noctuidae; genus Dasypolia; species Dasypolia templi. The sequence continues at coordinate 3,632,048 of OY743166.1, forward strand.
AACATGGATTCAATGTCAGCAGCCCGACCCCACAGTAAAATGCCATAATGCTATAGAAGTAGCTAAAAGAAATCAAACGCGCGGTTTCACATCTTTTAAATGTCTTCTTTCTAACAGCATACGCGGCAGAGCTTAATCGCCCCGCGAGAGATGTTATATTAGGTCCCCATTGTAACTTCTCGTCTAGCGTGATTCCTAGGAAAACCGTCTGATTAATAAATTCAAGTTTTTCTCCATTCAATATGATATCACATTCGCTACTTCTAACATTAGGTAATTTAAATCGAATGCATTTGTTTTATTTTCTCATTTAGTACCAAATTATGTACCGTAAACCAATCTTGGACCTGAAGAATAGAATAATTCACGTTGTCAAGATTTTATGACCTTCGATCTATTTTAAAGATCAATGAAGTGTCATCTTCAAATAACACCAGCTTCGGTTGATTTTGAAGTAACTGGGGTAAATCATTAATGTAAACTATAAAGAGGAATAGACCCAATATCGAACCTTGAGGAACGCCTATAGTCTATTAAAAAAATGTAAGTAACGCAATGAATGTTTTTGAAATGTCAAAAAAGCATTTTGAAGTATATTGATTAAAATACTCTTATATATTATAATATACTTCAAAATGATTCAGAGTGTAAATTGATAGTGTGTTACGCAATTATGGTAAGTAAGTAAAGCAATTAGTTATACACGTTTGTGTATAAACGTTAACGAAGCTAAAGGAGTTTGTGAGGATCGTAGCAGGTGGCGTTCTGTAGTTTCTGCATACCCCCATGGGAGGAAGGCGTGAGTCTATGTTTATGTGATAATAAAAATATTAAAAAGCGAAAGTAAAAAACTTGAAAAATAACTGAATATTGTTTATCCCACTTGGTACCTTTATGTTTTTATTTTAAAATACTAGATTTTAAAAGTCATCGTTCAATGTGATTTCAATGTTAATATTATTATTTACTTTTTATATTAATTTTAGACATCATTGACACTAAAAAGAAAACATTTAAATGAAACTAGGTACTTATTACGAATTCTGCCTAGACTTATTCCAATTAGGTTGGGGTTCAAGATCAGTACTCTAATTGCGTAATACACAATCAATCGGAATCTGAATCGGTTTCAAACAGATTACTAATCCATTGCTTCATGAGTTCGATAAAAAAATCTGCTCAACAATGTAAATAACGCAATGAATGTTGTTGAACTGTCAAAATCAAACAGATTAGTCATAATCGTTTACGAAAATGTGTTACGCAATTAGGCTGCAGTTCAAGTTCATTACATATCAGTTCTTGGATAAAGGTACCTAGTTCTTAGAATAGGGCTCGTGGCAAAATGGGAGGGGCTCGTGATCGAATGTTTAACTTAACGGCTCACGAGCGTGGCTCAAAGGCGTGGCAAAAAGATCTTGGATATAGGAACGATTCACCGTAAGCCTTCTGTAAAATTTTCAGTGACTCCGAACACGAAATTCCATTGGCGATCCAAAATTTAAGACAAACTTTTTGTTCGATGTTTTTGTCAATTACGGAATTCGCAATACCTACACATTAGATATGATCTAATTAAAAACAGCACAAACTCAAAGTCAAAGCATTTATTTCAAATAGGCCCATAAAAAGGCACTTTTGAACGTCAAAATTTACATTAGAAATAGAACTGATTCTAGGCGCCACTTCCAAAAAGTAGTTTCGTATGAAGAAGAAGTGGCAAGAAACTCCACCGTTACTCTTTTAAAATGTTTTACAATATTTTGTATACATTAATTATACATGTTTCTAAATGTGAAGACGAAGCACCAAGAATAAAAATACTATACCACAATTGGTAAAAATAATTAAAAATAAAGCAAAGGCAGATAAATTAATCACGTGATAGGTACATTGTGCTCACATATTTACAAACATTGTAAAAATATATGATTTTCCTAAAATATTAACTAGGAATAAGTCAGAATGTGAGTAAAGTAAAAATTACAAATTATACAATACAATAAGCAAATAGTATGATTTTGTCTACCCTCTAGATTGTTCTATGGAGCAGGACCAGCATGTTTCCAAGCATTCTTATCTAGGATATAATCCTCTAATTTGTAATATGCTTGTTTACAAAGTGTGTTTTTAACATGAGTTTTAAACTTTCTTTCATTTAATTGCAATATATCACAAGGTATTTTGTTGTAACATTTAACACATTACCCCATAAAAGATGAATGTACTTTAGATAGTCTGAAAAATGGTTGATCTATTTTATTTTTATTTCTAGTGTTAATATTATGTCTATCACTTATTTTATTAAATAGATGCAGATTTTTTCTAACGTACATAATATTTTCATAAATGAACTGGCAAGGTACAGTCATTATATTAATCTTCTTAAATAGTTCCCTAAGAGATTCGCGGCGACGGCGACGTAGATTGTAAATGACTCTGACAGCTCTCTTTTGCAAAATAAAAATGGATTCAATGTCAGCAGCCCGACCCCACAGTAAAATGCCGTATGACATAACTGTGGAAGTAGCTAAAATAAACCAAACGAGCGGTTTCTACGTCTGTGCACCGTATCAGTATTTAATCTAATTATCAGATGCAACTCAAACTCCGCGCCAAAATGGAAAACAGTAGTGCCAATCTAACAACAAAAACAACAAAAATAGTTTTTGGGACCATAAACAAATCATCCATCTGATTCTTGTTATCACCATAGTTTACCGTAACCAAAGTACATAAAAAAAAGAAAATTAAATTACAAATGAGAACAATAAAACTGAGGTTATAATAGTTATTTGTTTTACATGTGGGTAAAAGTGTTTTTTGCCGTGAGTGCTTGGATTGAAACCTGAGCTAGCGAAGGGTTCTAGAATTAAAGCACGAGCGAAGCGAGTGGTTTAAAAGAAGAACCCTGAGCGTCGCGAAGGTTTCAAATCACGAAACGCTATAAACTTTTACCCATAAGTGAAACACAACAATTTTCACCACACTACGAGGAACTTGAAAAAAAGAAAGAAAACCAGTAAAAGAAAACCGTCTTTTCAACTAATTCTGACGGAGTCAAATTTTCATCGCATTTTGAGAAATTTGTAAAAACTTGTCGTTGTAAAAGTTTTTGAATGTCAGCGTGGGACACAGGCAGGCCACAACGGGATTCTTTCAAAGGCTTCTTTCAAGTGCCTGTTGTTTTATAATTCGCTCATGCAGGCAAAGGAAGTGAGCCATACAGCCTTGTCTTTTTTGTAATTTCTTAGTGAGAAGGTACGTTCAAAACAAATGCATCATACACTTTATTTATTTATTTCGATACACTAAGTATAGTTAACCATTACTTTTATTACCTTTTACTGTATATTACGATTAGAACTATTCAAATTAACATTAAAAATTACATAATTTTATAGTGTTAGCAATAAAAATTAATTAAAAAGCGGATATTTTCGGTTCTGAATAACCAGGTATTTTCGGTTGACAGGTTTTGAACGTTTCTAACTTTTGTCTTAAAAACTTTTTTGTTCCTAACTCTTTGGTTTTATTTAAAACTTCGAGTAAATGTTGAATCGGAAGCCTTCGAATTTTAAAACACTTTTACACTCTAGATAACAAAAAAGGCTTTTACCCACGGAAATCGATGGGTAAAAATTGCAAATAATAGGTAGTGTGGTGAAATAGTTATTTGTTTTACATGTGGGTAAAAGTGTTTTTTGCCGTGAGTGCTTGGATTGAAACCTGAGCTAGCGAAGGGTTCTAGAATTAAAGCACGAGCGAAGCGAGTGGTTTAAAAGAAGAACCCTGATTGTCGCGAAGGTTTCAAATCACGAAACGCTATAAACTTTTACCCATAAGTGAAACACAACAATTTTCACCACACTACGAGGAACTTGCAAAAAAGAAAGAAAACCAGTAAAAGAAAACCGTCTTTTCAACTAATTCTGACGGAGTCAAATTTTCATCGAATTTTGAGAAATTTGTAAAAACTTGTCGTTGTAAAAGTTTTTGAATGTTAGCGTGGGACACAGGCAGGCCACAACGGGATTCTTTCAAAGGCTTCTTTCAAGTGCCTGTTGTTTTATAATTCGCTCATGCAGGCAAAGGAAGTGAGCCATACAGCCTTGTCTTTTTGGTCATTTCTTAGTGAGAAGGTACGTTCAAAACAAATTCTTCATACACTTTATTTATTTATTTCGATACACTAAGTATAGTTAACCATTACTTTTATTACCTTTTACTGTATATTACGATTAGAACTATTCAAATTAACATTAAAAATTACATAATTTTATAGTGTTAGCAATAAAAATAAATTAAAAAGCGGATATTTTCGGTTCTGAATAACCAGGTATTTTCGGTTGACAGGTTTTGAACGTTTCTAACTTTTGTCTTAAAAACTTTTTTTTTCCTAACTCTTTGGTTTTATTTAAAACTTCGAGTAAATGTTGAATCGGAAGCCTTCGAATTTTAAAACACTTTTACACTCTAGATAACAAAAAAGGCTTTTACCCACGGAAATCGATGGGTAAAAATTGCAAATAATAGGTAGTGTGGTGAAATAGTTATTTGTTTTACATGTGGGTAAAAGTGTTTTTTGCCGTGAGTGCTTGGATTGAAACCTGAGCTAGCGAAGGGTTCTAGAATTAAAGCACGAGCGAAGCGAGTGGTTTAAAAGAAGAACCCTGAGCGTCGCGAAGGTTTCAAATCACGAAACGCTATAAACTTTTACCCATAAGTGAAACACAACAATTTTCACCACACTACGAGGAACTTGCAAAAAAGAAAGAAAACCAGTAAAAGAAAACCGTCTTTTCAACTAATTCTGACGGAGTCAAATTTTCATCGCATTTTGAGAAATTTGTAAAAACTTGTCGTTGTAAAAGGGTTTGAATGTTAGCGTGGGACACAGGCATGAGGCAGGCCACAACGGGATTCTTTCAAAGGCTTCTTTCAAGTGCCTGTTGTTTTATAATTCGCTCATCTAAAGGAAGTGAGCCATACAGCCTTGTCTTTTTTGTCATTTCTTAGTGAGAAGGAACGTTCAAAACAAATGCTTCATACACTTTATTTATTTATTTCGATACACTAAGTATAGTTAACCATTACTTTTATTACCTTTTACTGTATATTACGATTAGAACTATTCAAATTAACATTAAAAATTACATAATTTTATAGTGTTAGCAATAAAAATAAATTAAAAAGCGGATATTTTCGGTTCTGAATAACCAGGTATTTTCGGTTGACAGGTTTTGAACGTTTCTAACTTTTGTCTTAAAAACTTTTTTTTTCCTAACTCTTTGGTTTTATTTAAAACTTCGAGTAAATGTTGAATCGGAAGCCTTCGAATTTTAAAACACTTTTACACTCTAGATAACAAAAAAGGCTTTTACCCACGGAAATCGATGGGTAAAAATTGCAAATAATAGGTAGTGTGGTGAAAATAAAGTATTTATTATCCTAGTTATAAAAATAAATCGCACATACGTAGTTTATCCTGAAAATATTCAGATGCACTGTAATATGCTATAAATATCAAAAATCTTTTTAGTTTTGTTTTTACATATTCGGCGATGATGCCTCCATTCAATATGTGGGTAGGTGATTGTAAATACGGGTAGCCATACAAAATGTACTATTATTTAAAAGAGTTGTTTAATAGTTTCTTTTACTTAGCGCTCCGTTACAGTACCTATGCAGTTCAGCTTTTCACATTGTCAGGGTCACCATATTAAACCTGACTATCGCTAAAACGTCCATGAAATTAAAAATCATCAATCTATGAGATAAAATAAAAATCACGTTAACTAGACAAGTGGTTCTCCAGTTAGAAGTGCACCTAACGGACAAACAGGCCAATAGAGAGTAGTGCTTTATCTAAATGTTAAGATCCTTAAAATCATAAGTTTTTTTATATTTACTTCGGCACATCATCATTATTAATGACAGAAGAGAATGTTCAATATGTAAGTTTTCTGTCAATTCAAGTGGCATGTCGATTTAATATTTTAATGTGAATGCAGAACCCCGACCCATTTATTTTATTTTATTTTTACAAGTTACATCACAATAGTCAGTAGTGTATTTGTTTTTATAACTATAAGGCCAAGAGGCCAGTGGTAACGGCCGCAACTTACGTGTTGTAGGTCGTAGGTTCGAACCCAGACAGGCGCTTTACTTTGTGTAAATTATTTCATCGCCACTGCTCTCAAAACGGTGAAGGAAAACATCGTGATGAAACCGGCATGTCCTAGGACGATCAGCCCATCCGAACCGCGTTCAAGAGCGATCAGTGTCAATGTTTTACAACAATGATGACTCTGACCACTCTTGAACGTTGTTTAGATGTGCATAAAACTGAAAACAATTATGTTTTCAGTTTCGCTGGTGAAATTCGCCATAAGGCCGTTTGTCCACCGCTACCATCAACGGGATGTCTACGAGAACGAGATGACGGCGCCGATGTGGCGATGCATAAAACTATGGCCGCGTGTTATGCACGTCCGTCACCCGAGCGCCGGCATTTCGGCCTCCGAATTTGCCGAGTAATTTGGCGCGACCGCTAGAACTCGGCCCGAGATTATGTAGGGCCGATGTGCCGGCAATACAAAACAAGTTTGATCTTGTCTGCACACGTCGCGCGTCGTCTTCGCACTGAGGAGGCGCCGTTCTTAACATACTGAACAGTCGAGTTCGGTCGCGGTGGACAAACGATCGCCGTCACCGGCATGACACGTTCGGTTCGAATACTCCCGTTTCTCGTTGACGTCCCGTCCCGTTGGCGATGGCGGTGTACCAGTGGCGTAGCGTGCCTTGGCGGGGCCCCGTATGAAAATTTTTGGGGGGACCTTATGAAGGGTGAAGATTTGGTGATATGGACAATAGTGACAGGTCTGACAGGCGTTCATGTCGGGGGCCCCGTTTATTTTATACGGCAGATACGGCGGTGGCTACGCCCCTGAGGTGGACAAACGGCTTAAGCGCATGAAGGATCTGGCGAATCTACAAAAGTATTTGGCTACAGCTATGGACAAGGCCTACGTGCATGTTTTTGCCTGGACTCACTCCATTTTGTACGGAAATTAGTCCTAAATGGCCATAGACTGTGCCATAGACTGTCCAAGTGTCCACATAACTTCAAAATCATGGTCCAACTAGTGAATAGGTATGTGTTTATTTCGCAAATAACTTATCGTTTATTACGATGTCAAGTGTGTAACACAGTTTACTGAGTGACTGTGATATAAAATTAAGCATTACTTTGATAGCAAGGTCATTGGGAGAATCCGTTTAAAAAGAAGTATTTGTTGAGTACTTAAAACTGTCAGTAGCTGGTATGTACATATTTAGTACAAGTACATAGACCACGTAGTCTCGGCTGGCATTCGTAGCGTTTGTTTGCGAGTGTCTAAATATGGCAATAATATGTGTAAAATCGCGCGAGATTAAGAGCTCCAAGGGACCGTGGACCAACGTATTTGATATTAATTTCAACTTGATACCTGCACGCAATCCCGAGAAAAAAGGTCTTGACAGACTGACAGATAGACGGACAACGAACTGATCTTATAAGGGTTCCGTTTTTGAGTTACGGAACCCTAAAAAATGATTTAAATGACAACAAATGAATCAGAATATGAACCCGTAGAAGCCAATTTGTAGTGCCACTTACAGATTGAGTTCTTTGATTTGATTATTTGAATTCATTGAACTCGAAATTTTTGTTTCATAATGACTTTGTGACCTCAATTTTCGTCGATGATTTTTCTTATTAAGTAGTTTTTTTTGCATTCCGTAGCCAAATGGCATAAAACGGAACCCTTATGGATTTGTCATGTCTGTCTGTCTGTCTGTCTGTCCGTCCGTATGTCACAGCCACTTTTTTTCCGAAACTATAAGAACTATAATGTTGAAACTTGGTCAGTAGATGTATTCTTTGAACCGCATTAAGATTTTCACACATAAATAAAATAATAATTTTGGGGCTTCCCCATACTTAGAACTGAAACTCAAATATTTTTTTTCATCGAACCCATACGTGTAGAGTATCAATGGATGATAAAACAAAAAAAAAATGTGATGTACATTACCATGCAAACTTCCACCGAAAATTGGTTTGAACGAGATCTACTAAGTATTTTTTTTAATACGTCATAAATCGTAAACGGCAATAAAAATACACTATTATTAAAACATCGATCATAGTTACAACGAACTACAAGAACTTTTATATTATGTTACTTGCTGCTACGGAACCCTTTATGGGCGAGTCCGACTCGCACTTTGCCGCTTTTTTTTAATTAGTGGTGAGCTATGTTTTAATAATTCCCTTGGGTCACAGGTTGTTACAGTTTCTTCAGTAAGATTTGAAACATACAATATATAGTTATTAGCCATTCTAAAGGTAAATGGCTAATATTTTTTTCTTGGGTTCCATCGGGCCTGACAGCGCAACCCTCGCACAATATCATCCTTGGTGGAGGTCTTATTTATTTAAAGGTTTAAATCTTTAGTTTACATCGTTCTCAGGCAGTTACACGTATTACAACATAAAATGTGAATCCGTCTCGTTGCTCACGAAGTTGTCAATTCATGGTTAGACAACCACATCAATTATTTTGTACCTAATGTCAACGAATGATTCACAAATCTTCGAATAGGATGTAGGCTTGGTAAGTTTTGTGAACGAATTCATGGTCTCATTATCGGAGGTATTAAAACATACGTATAGAATGGGTTTCTTGCATTAGGAGCCAGGAAACTCATGCAGGAATCTTGTCATCTCGAACCATTTGGTTCTTCATTTGGTTCAAAATAGCTAAGCTGAATAGGGCATCCCACCAAAAACATTCTGTAAAAGACAAGCCAAGTCTCGATGGAGCTGCTTGTATATTTCTAAAAAGTAATGAAAAGACAAAGTCGTGCCATGTCTAAGGTTCCTTACTGCGATTTCTTTATTATTATAGTTGTGTTGCATAAGGGACGCTATAGGCTAGATTAAATTAGAATATGTGTCCCACTACGCTGGGTTTTTGCAATGACAGTCGATTTTTGTATGTACCAATAGTAGAAGGGGGCATTACCATATCTCTAATACAGCTGAGACCAGCTGAGGGTTCTTCATCAGATACTTCACACCTTCGATTTTTGACATCAAATGAAGCGGCCCACCAGGTTGAATATTTTTTGTAAAGGCGGTATGTCAATCTCTAATTTGGTTGGGCTCTTGTGTTTTCTAATCAGGGTCACCAGGTACTTCGATTATCCTAGTTTTTATAGTTTTCCCTTTATGTGGCCATTAAACCCTAACACTACCAAATTTCAGCTATCTGAGTTTATGGGAAGTACTAGTTCTATTCTGATGATCATGAGTGAGTGAGTGTCATAAATGCAAAACTTTGCTTTCGCTTAACCTCGGACCTAAATGACCTACAGACTTAAAATTTTGGATTTTAAGTATGTGATTATAGCTTACTGGGTGACGAAAATTTCTGCGTTCTGGTCTTATCCAGAGGTTCTCAAATAGGTTCCTGAAAATGCGGCGAAATGGTTCCAGTAAAGGATGGTACTGCAGTGTTTGCTTCGCGCTCGACTTGGCGGGAGCACTGCTGTGCCCCCCGATTATGCGTCACGTTCGTCAACGGGCGCCGTCTATTAGGACTGGTTATCTCGTAGCTGCCAAGGGTAATTTAAATAACTTATTTTATTTTTGAATTGTTAAGTTTACTTTTTGCTCTGGACGCTTTTAACGTGCACAGGTACAATAGTTATGTAGGAACTTAGTATAATAATTTCAACATGTATCATCTCACCAGTATTTTGTCACATTAAGTCTTAGTCTCGTGCACACTGGCGCGACGCCACAGCGCGATACAAAGGCACCGCGTGTCGCGCGACGAGCGGTGCCTTTGTGTCGCGCTGTGCAGTCGCGCCGTTTTGCGGTAGCCTATACATTGACCTATAAGAGTGTCCATGGATTTTCTTGCCCATTCTTCTCCCTAAGAACCTATTTCATGTTTCTGGCTGACAGACTCCTTCATACTCCAAAGGTGCCTGTACAGCTTTGAGTTTGAGTTTGAACCCTTGATTCGATAAATAAAGTCCTCGAGACTTTATTTATCACTTCTACGATTAAATTTATTACTGACTACGATTAAAAATAATAAAACCTTTGCAAAATAACCATTTACCATTCTTCGTGATAGTTGAATTTTTGAGTTATTGAGCAATACGTAGGACTAAATCATGCAACAAAAAAGTATGCGTGAAACCGATTTTCAATGTTGCAATTCCGTAAAATTATAATTGTCAGTCACAAAAGTATTGGAATGTGGTAGATCAGTGTGGTATAGTCAGTGTCCACACCTTAGGGTATTTTAGCCTAAATTTAGGGTATTTTTACGCGTTTAGGGTATTTTTTAGGGTAGAACATTATTTAGGGTTTTTTTCAGGGTAAAATAAATATACAAGGATTTGTATAGAATGTTGAAAAATCCTTGCAAGCAAAATGCTGATTGATTGAATACGTGTTTCTGAACGTACATAACTTGTCGTGACGATGTACCGTTCTCTTATATCTTTCGCTAGCACAAGAATCTATTTTTGAGAAACTAAAAAATTCGAATGAAATGTACGATTTTAAATAAAAAAAATGACTGCTGATATAGAAGCCCAGACTATTATGGATGCATTCCAAGAACGTTTTGAAACGGTTTAATAGTTTGGCTATTAGTTTATTACTAAATTGCATTTATACGTAAATTTATTTGTTTACATTAAAAAAAAGTTAGGGTAAAAACAAGAAAAAGTGCCTAATTTAGGGTAATTTCGGCGAGCGTTAGGGTAAAAAACAAAAACGGAGGTGGCAACACTGGGTATAGTGTACTTAATCTGTGGTGGTGGAGAATCGAGGACACTGGAAAGACTCGAATTCTAAATTGAACATGCATTCTATTTACTTATATTTAGATTTTAGTATCGATTATGTACTATGAAATCCCACTTTAATGTTGCAATTTGTGGTACTCTAGGGGCAGATACAAGCACAAAGTGAAAAGTAAAATATAAGTGTGTTTGACTTTATTTTGTTAAAGACGCCGTATACGACTGTGAGCATTATCTGTATAGTTTGCATGTTCATGTTCACATAAAACCCTTCCTCAATGTGAACATTAAATATCTCGAATGGCCAATCTTGGCACGCGGGATAGGCTGGATGCGGAAGGTGGTGGCGCAGTTGGAAGAGGCCTATGTCCAGCAATGGACGGCAAATGACTGGGTTGATTGTTCGGTACGGTAGTATGAAATCTAAGTGAGAAGTAAAAAAATATAAAATGTATAGAACTTTTAAAGGCTCTGGCACATTCTACACTGCTGTGGCCTAGAGGGCAAATATTTGGCACATTTAGTACATTCATAATAATTTGGCATATGTCAAAATTCCCACCAAAATGCCGTCAGTTCGGATACGTTGACAAAACAATGAAACAGTTGAATCGTGAATGGCAAGTGTTGCCCTTTATAAGACAATTTGATATATTTGTCATTTAACATTGAATGTTACCTTAATAATTTGGGGGCCGCCATATTGTTTCATTGTTTTATCGAGTCATGACTGTCAGGACATAAAGGACATTCGTGCTTCGCATTATCTCATACTTACATAAGAATGAGATTCTGAAAAAATGACTTTTCTTATCGCACGTTATACTCTGCACACTTGGCAAATGAGAGCTGGACCGATTGAACTGTAACATATTGACCGTTACGACACGTTTGCTATTTTTTCAAATTTTGTTCCAAATGGGTGTCCCACGTTGCCTCTCTTTTCGTAATAATTAGGTATGGCAAGGAGGACACTACGAATGAGACATTTTTTTCTTGGACATCAAAGTCTGATAGTGCATGAAAATCGTGAGGAATCCTGAGACCATTGGTCAGAAATTGTCATCGCTCATCACGGAGTGAGTGAGACCGGTGATCAATGCTCCGCCCTCTAAGACGACCCACTGACCCTCTTTTCTCCTCTGCATAAACTGTAGTGTATCTATTTAACAGATAAGTATATAAACACTCTCTCATTCATACCACAGCCGATTCAAAGTTTTTTTACCTGTGACAGCAGCAACCGCATACCAAACCTAGTTCAACGGTTCTATAGATCATTGTAAATTTGACAGACTCGTCAATGGCAGCAACCCAACAGCAACCTTATTGCAACGAAAATAAAGATCACTATGATTTTGACAGTGATGCAAAATGACTGTGAACGGATATTAATGAGGTACCTGCTGTCACTAATGTCATCTGTCACTCAACACGAATGGCGGGAGAAAGTTGAAAGGTTGCCCCCGAAATTCAAATTGTCATACGTTTTTGCAATTTACAGAGGGGCAATTACCGTATTTTTATGAACGTTCGCATTATGTCAGACGAAATATCAAATCTGTAAAAAGTAGAATTATTATTCATACAATTTTGATTACAACTTACAAAGTTGTAATCAAAAATGAGAGTTTACTTAAACTCAAACTCAAAGCATTTAAGTATTTCAATTAAACCATTTACAGGCACTTTTGAATTGTCAAGGAGTCGGTCAGTCAGAAGTATGAGAGACGACCTATGGAGAAGAAAGGGCAAGAAACTCCATGGACACTTTTAAATCATTTTAAACATACACGTTAAAAGCGTCCAGAGTGCTGCAAAAAATAAATAAAAACAATCCAAAAATAAATTATTAAAATAAGCCGTGGCAGCTAAGAGATGACCAGTCCCAGCTGACGGCGCCCGTTTACTAACATGACGCATGGATTTGATATGAATACTGTGTACCTGACTATATCCACCTAAACGTAAGAAAATTAGTTTTTCACCGGCCACCTGACACTTCCCTGTGCACGAGAGGCTCGGTGTAGTAGAGTGCGCATATACTAATTTATAAAGTCTGAGAGAGTCAGAATAATGGGAATAATAGAAAATAATCGTTTGCCGCTATCTCGACGTTTATATCAGGAGTCAAGAGTGTGCTGTGTTTCGTGTTTTCCAAAGTTAATAATCGCCATCATTATATAGAAAGTGATGAAAAGTGCTGGCAGGGATATAGTCTTTGAAGTTCAAACACGCTCGTAGACCCTTGCTCGACGAAGTACTGGCCCGCGCCGTCGCTGAGCCTGTAGCTTTAAATTTCTTGATAATAATAATCATCAAATCTTGATCTTGCTATTGCTGTCCTCCCTCCAGCGACGCCCTAAGCCGAGGTCCGTACCCCACAGAGTCCGTACCCTTAGCGAGCAGTAACTTAATGTAAGTTTTTCGCCCTGGCTGAAAGCTTTGAGTTCGCTTAAGGCAACCACAAGAAAGTCCGGTTGAGTACTTACGACCTCTCTACAAGTCAACTACGAGAAGCTGTGCAAAAAAAAACGCGCGTAGGCTTATCTTGCGCGAAATTCAGTGATTATCAACTTAAATTCGGAAAATCAACAGAATTGTACAGGTAGCTACCTACTATATCTAATGCTTCTTTATATGTATGAGCATAAACATTAGCTGCCATGCGTAAGCATAGCATAATCAGCCTATTATGTTCCCAATGCTGGGACACAGGCCTACTCTCTATGAGAGGGAGTGGGCCGTAATCCACCACGCGGGCCCAGTGCGGGTTGGTAGTCACATGTCTTCGAATTTTTGGTTCTAAGACATGCCGGTTTCCTCACGATGTTTTCCTTCGCCGTTTTGAGAGTGGTGATGAAATAATTTACACAAAGTAAAGCGCCTGTCTGGATTCGAACCTACGACCAACAACTCGTAAGTCGCAGCCGTTACGACTGGGCCACCACTGCTCTGCTGCCATGCAGATGGGAACAACTTGTTTGTCTGTAAGTAATTTCCACGGTCAATTTTTTTGTAATTTTTTTAATCAGTAAAACGTACCTCGATTGGAAATTAATTCAATTTGGTTTTTAGCTTATATTAAATCCTAGATACGAAATTAATGGATTAAGTTTTATTTACCATCTTATTAAAAATCTGCAAGCAGAGAGCAGTGGTGGCCCAGTGGTAACGGCCGCGACTTACGAGTTGTAGGTCGTATGTTCGTACCCAAGCAGGCGCTTTACTTTGTGTAAATTATTTCATCACCACTGCTCTCAAAACGGTGAAGGAAAACATCGTGAGGAAACTGGCATGTCTTAGAACAAAAAATTCGAAGACATGTGACACCTACCAACCCACACTGGGCCCGCGAGGTGGACTACGGCCCAATCCCTCTTACAGAGAGGAGGTCTGTGTCCCAGCAGTGGGAACATTATAGGCTGATTATGCTATTATGCTTATGCTTATTAAAAGACCGTCTGTCTGAACTGAATGTAATAACAGGAAAAATAGATTATTTTAATTAGAATAGATAAAAAAATAATTATGTTTATAGTGCATCAATATTATTCGCCTATTTGGTGTTACCGTGAAACTGGAAATATCTATAAAGAATTCTTGTTGTTTTTTTTGGGATTATAATAACGTCACGGCCGTATTCTCCGAAGAAGGAAGCAGAGGTGAAAAAATAACTCATATTTCGCGAGTTAAATATATTTTAGTCCTGAGAAGCTAGCCTATTGCCACTAAAGACAGGCGCGGATTAAGGCTTTCGCTCAAATTGGGGCAAATGTTTCTGTCTTAGGAAGAGGGGTGGGGATTTCTCAAGCCATGTAAAAAAAAAACTTCAGCACCTATTTTCCAAAAGCTCATCAATGTATCCTTTGCAAGGATAACTACAACTTATCTATATATTAGGTATGATTACCAATATTAAAAATGTTCGAAACAATAATGTAATTTCAAAGAAGGCATAGTAAAAATTACATAATCGAAAAAATCTTTAAAATCGATATAACTAGGAAGAAGCTACAAGCTTTAAAAGTTTTTGGGGGGGATTATAAGTTACATAGTCGTGACGTCACTTCTACGATAGTACTGTCCTTGTCTAAAAAACGTTAATATCTTGGCAATTTTTTAGCTTTTACACTATTTGTAATATTGTTTGCACTATTTGGAAACAAATATTGATTTGTGTTAATATATAAAAATTGTCATCGTGGTACGGATTACCACTGTCAGTCGGTGTAGAGTCAGTCAGAAATATGATGCTACTTGCCCATTGCAAAGCAAATCCGCTTTTGCAAAAAGCTTTCCGCAAATCCAATCTTGGTCTCAACTCTCCCTTGCTTCGAATGTGCAGAAATTACAACAGTTTCTGTAAATCGTCAGAAACCGACTTAAATGGTGTATCACTTATCAAATTTAGACTGAGGTATGGGAGTGCATAAACTAATCAGCAAATAATCACGTTCTGTGAATCCATGTTTATATAAAATAATATAGATATCACTCTCACTCATACCCTTTCACATTCCACGTCTCGTGGTAACATTTTAGGCCTTTTAAAATTAAGCACAATGCAAATATCCACTTATTTTTAATTTTGTTTTTAGAATTGTGTCTTCTGTATTTTATGTCTTCATAAGTTTTTATTTTGTTTTTCTAATAGTTAATTACGATGTTGTTTTGTGGTGAATGCTGTGTATCCCTTAAATAGGCATACATACCAGTCCTTTTATTATGTTATTGTTTTAATTTGTTTGTATGTACTGCTGTTGGTGTACCAAATAAATAAATAAATAAAATTGCAAAGCGAAGTAGGTACATTTGGAGAAGAAAGGGCAAGGAACTCCATGGACACTCCTTTAAATTATATTGTTACCAAAATATTAGTAATATCATTAATGTTGAACAAATTACGATTATTTGAATGAACGATGTAAAAAAAAAGACACACAGCAAAAAGAAACAATAAAATCCAAAAATTCAATAATTAAAATTAGCCGTGGCAGCTAAGAGATGACCAGCTCCAACTCATATTATTTGGATTTTTTTTGTTTCTTTTTGCTGTGTGTCTTTTTTACATCGTTCACGAACATGACGCTTGGATTCAGTCCCAACTGATGGCGCACGTTCGCGAACATGACGCCTGGATCAGCACCATTCAGCTCAACAATTTTGAAGGGATCTAACACCCGCACCACCGTCAGCTAGACATTTGAGACAGGAACTAATTTAGTAACTGGGTAACACGATACCCCTTGGTGAGACTGGTTGTCAGATTTTCGGGCTTCAGACGACCCGTAACGACTGTCAAAGATCCACGAATGACAGCTGGGACCAACGGCTTAACGTGGGTCCGGAGGGGTCTTGACATGTAAAGGATGGACCATCCACGAACCGACACGGTTGTTATCATTTACCCGCGACCGCGAAACTTATGAGTAAAATTTAACTTAGGTTCAAGTAAGGTCACCTATTAAACCGGTAATGTACGGAAAGTAAAATCGGATAATAATATCGCAAATGTGATTATTGATTATTACATTCACTGTTAGGTATTTGTTTAATTAATCATTTAAAAGGCCATTTTAATCAATCAATTATTGTCCTTTTGATTGATGATTGTGAAGGCTGCTTTCAGACATAGATAAAACTGACAAAAATGTAGCCCCCAGAAAAAATATGCACTTCGGCAATCATCGTTTTTCTTCGGAAATACGAACGCGCGATGATGAAATCTATAAAGAAGTAGATTTTTGTATTCCCATGGTCAGAAAATAAGAGAATAATCAATATATACTTAAACTTACGAATAAGATAAATTTGTTATTCTACCATTTGTTATTATTTGATAAAGTTTTCCAGAAAACTTTTTACTGACAGCATGACGAGGTGCGACCAGTCACCAGATTAGCTAACCCAACATTGAGAAAGCTTCATACAAATTCGCACAATACTTAATTTATTTATTTATAGTAGCATGGAGGATTTACAGCTAATGAAAACGAACAAAAAAGCCACCAGGAAGCCAATTACAAATCCTCACGTATAGACTCATAATAGTTAATTGTGGTGTGAGCACACAAACAAAAAACACATCGCCTTAATTTAAATTAAGAAGCTATATAGACACTAGTATTACAATTTCATGACTGAAATTGAAGAGAAATAATAAAAACAAAAACAAAACAATATAAACTACAGCTACTTTAAAAAATTGAGACTTAAGCACCTTCTGGCTTTATTCAAGCTAATTTGAATGGATCAAAATCTAATTCCTTGCATATCTCATTAACATTTCTGCTTGCTCGCACAATAAAGCTGTTCTGCCTATAATTCGAAGATGTATTGAGATACACGTATGAGTGGAATAAAGCGAAGTGCTTTACATGTCACATAAAAATAAAGTTTTGACAATAACTCAGGGTTATCAATATAATAATCGTTTATTACAATCTACAGTGTACTCTGGTGATAACTTAAATAGTATTGGTGCACTCCTTCAAAGCGCGACAATATCACGAGCGTAGCTATCAGGCATATCAATGACATTGGCCCCCAAGCTAGACACTGCTACATGCCCAGCCCAAATGTGTAGGCAAAAATTCGTAAAATATAGTCCAAACTCAAACATTCGGGATTCTGACTATCCGTAACGACTGTTAAGAATCCACATATACAGGTCAGCAGGAACAACGACTCGTATGGGAGTGGCGCGAGGAGCCAACTCCGCTGAAGCGAGGAAATCAAAGGAACGTTCTTCTTTCAAACCACACGCTTCGCTCGTGGTTTAATTCTAGAACCCTTCGCTAGCTCAGGTTTCAATCCAAGCACTCACGGCAAAAACACTTTACCCATATGTAAAACAAATAACTATTTTTATTACTTGATTCAAAAATCAAGTAATGAATCCCTGGTAACAGTTCTTGAAGACGTCCCTGCCACCCCGTATTATGACAGCGAGGATCAACGGCTTAACTTGCTTTCCGAGGCACGGAGGGGTCTCAGACCGCCCTTGGCAAGCGTACCTTCGATCGACCCGTACGTTATGCAAATAAACATATTTATATTAGATACCAAAAACTATTCAAAAGTTACGCATAAGACTGTATTATGCGATCGGTTGTCGCAACCAGGTGATTGCACGTTTCTCACGGTTGAAATAAGTGGGTTACGAAGTTGTTTATTTGGGATCGTTTAGCGATAGTGTGTCAATCCGAAGTTAAATATATTTCTATACTTTTATGTTCGGTAGTAAAGCACACGCTTTATTTATTTATTCACATGTTTTTGCTCGCGGCCACGCAGGTCATGGCCTTTCAACTAAATCTATTCAGGCATTACGTCATGAAAAGGTAACAGAACCAAGGACCCCTACCACCTCCATGACCCCCGGACCTTTGGACTTCAAGATACTGGCTATATTTCCAATCCATAAAATCTCTTGAAAATAATAAAAACACAAAAAAATATAACATGTTAATTTTAAATCATAGCTTATTTCATGCCTATGGGGGATGATTTTACATAAATGCTGAAACACGTGATTCTTTATTTCTTACCAAAAGCATAAATTTAAATGTTTGTAACTAAACTAACTTTTACAAGGTCTTATGTTCTTCTTCAAATTAGTTAACAATAAATTGGACTGCGATGAGTTAACCAAACAAATTGAACTAAAAGTCCCCTATAATTTACCCAGTGGGAACGTTATAAGGTGATTAGGGGTAGGTAGGGCGACACTCTTCGAAATGAAACACAGCACCTACCCTGACGCTGTTTGGTGGTAGCAATATGTAAGGTCTTTCCTCGTATGAGCTCTTTCACAAAGAGGTCTACTCCTATCTAAATAGTTACAAGGTTTTGATTCACACGATGCAAGTTTATTGCCTGTGGTACAAAAAAATGGATGCAACAACTGATTTGCATCGTCTAATTAGACACTGTTTAGACGGTGCTACTTTTATTTTTTCTACAACTTAGGTATGGTATGCCACGAGCAATTACATTGCGCCTTGTAAATCAGGCTTACTATCGTGGGTATAACGACGCCATCTTGACACATCGGTGACATGTTTGACATCAGCTGTCATTTCAAGCCGTTCACTTTGGAGCATCGACACATTGAATAAAAGCAACTGTTTTGCAATAAGTAGTTGCATAACGTATGTACTTTCTCAGATACAAGTTAGGGTCATACATAATACACGCTAATCTTTATTTTCGTCATAATTGGGTGGTAATGAATAAAAACGTTTTTCGTAATATTTTTGGCGTCTTCAAAAGGCCGTGTTGAAATCGAAGTAGCAGGATTACTGGATTACTGAAATATGAATAGATTGAAATGGGGTTATTTGACTAATTACTAATACGTCGCAATTATCGAAAAAAATAAACGCATAAATAAACAGAAAATCTGAAGAGGTTATTTGATTTTTTGGTTGTTTGTTTGAACGCGCTAATCTCTGAAATTATCAGTCCGATTTGAATAAATCTTTTTGCTTTTGATTGCCCATTTCTTTAGGAAGATTATAGGCTATTTAACATCACGTCGTACCCTTAGGAGCCGAGCAAAAAACGAAGTAATAGCACGGGCGGGCGATAGGACACGATGCGGTGGGTCGGCTACATTATAAAACCGCACAGCCTATCTGCAATGGGCACGAGGCCATGCACTGGTGTTTTGCCATCCCAGAAACAAAGCTGAAATGAGCCACACTGACACAAATACCCTACAAATATTTTAGTAGTAGGTACCTACTCTATATACCCGGAAATATCGACTATATACTCGGAAAAAATACGGGAGCCAGCCTAATCGGATGCAGCACCAGTATTTCATGGATCGACTGCCTATCTGACCTCATATGATCTGACCAAGTTTATTCTCGGATTTGAATACACTTTGACATTGATGGACTTAATATATGTATACAATGACATGAAAGAATCATGTTCAGTCTTGACCTGATAATTTTCTAACGCGTCTAGTGATGTAAAATATCTAAAAAAATGCTTTTTATTTGCTTATTTCGTATCACATACTTGAATTTTCAAATAAAGCCAAGAAAAAAAGCAATGTTACTATGTTTATCATTCCTTAGACTTTCGGAAACGGAGCGTGTTTTACACACGTTCCGTTTCACATAATACGAAAAACTTGTTCGTTCGTCGTGTGGTTATTGAATGAAGCAATGGGGATTTATTTTTACTTTACTTATTATTTTATGACCAGCTATGATTTTCTTATGTTTTATATGTGTGGGTGTGGAAAGATAGATAAGTGTACAGCTGACAGGTTACGCTTAAAACCGTAGACTACAATTTATAATTAAAACGAACTATGTCACCATAGTGTCTGGGCCAGTGGTGGCCCAGTGGTAACGGTCCCGACTTACGACTTACGAGTACGACTCGTGAGTTCGAACCCAAGCAGGCGCTTTACTTTGTGTAAATAATTTAATCACCACTGCCCTCAAAACGGTGAAGGAAAACATCGTGAGGAAACCGGCATGTCCTAGAACCAAAAATTCGAAGACATGTGACATCTACCAACCCGCACTGAGCCCGCGTGGTGGATTACGGCTCACTACCTCTCATAGAGAGGATGCCTGTGTCCCAGCAGTGGGAACGTTATAGGCTGATTATGCTATGTCACAGGCTGTCATTTATTTGACACCTTGTGTCCTCGACATTGTTGTGTGCACGAGGCTGTGAGCTCAAATCCGGGCAAGTAACAATCTTAATAAAAGTCAGAAATCGCCACCCCGTCTTGACCAAGCTAGGTGATTAATGCTCGTGCCTTGAGTCCTTTGCCCAGCAGTGGTATAGTAATATGCTGGTATCATAGATTGCTCTAACTTGCACAAAATGTATTTGTATATAGAACTTTTGTTAGGAAGTGATTTAGGTTCTATAGTGGGTTAAATTAAATGTTTCGTCAGTATCACGAAATGATTTAATAATATAGTTACTACGACTAAACTTAGGTAAAAAAATTAGGTTAATTATATGTGACGCTAGTAACGCGGGCAGCGGCTAGTAACCAACTGTGCGTCGCGTCGTCGAACGTCTCTTACTGTATACCATCCTAGCAGACGTGTGACGTTATAGGCACCTGAGTTAACAAGGTTGTGCATGTGTGGATTATATACCACTACATGGACATTAAGGTCGCATGCGGCGGTCACCGCTCTTCTAGGAGACCGTTCCGTGCCGACCGTATCGTGCTTTCTGAGGCACGTAGACGTGGCTCCACTGCACTATTAATGTCTTCTTATTTTTCCAGATCCTGGCTGCAGCCACCTTCTCTTCATGTCAGAAAGACGACGAGATCATTCGACAGGACTTCGACGGGCCCCATGACGATGGGTCTTACAGATGGGCATTGCAAACATGTAATGATTATTACATATTTTTTTATTAATATAATATAGAATATGCCGAAAGCGTCAGGGTTGCCCGCGAAATTAAAATTTACTTACGTTATTTGCAATTTGCAGGCCAGTATGTATATCAGTATGAAAACTAAGGTGAAGTGAGCGTAGAGTGAGCTGTCAGTGCCACTAGAATAGAATAGAATATATTTATTGTAAAAACATGAGTATACATCAAATAATATGTGCAAGGTCTTAAAATAACAGGTAGTTCTGCATGTCTTGGCATACATGGCGTACAAAAACCACATATTTTTGGTTTAGAATAAATCAAAAATAGAGAAAATTATTTGAGACTACACAGCAAACTATAAAAATTAAATAACTTATTCCTAATGCTAATGAAAAGTAGAAAAAATAAAGAATGTATCTTTTTTTTTTTCTCCGATTTTATGCTCAAATTGTGAAAGTGTCGTAATTCTAGGAATCCATTTAATTAACTACGGTCATTTAAAAATTCCGCTAAGGTATAATAGCATTTGGCTATGAGATATTTTTTTAAATGTATTTTAAACAGAGCAGAAGGCATTTGTCTAAAAGATTTTGGGATTTTATTATTTAAGATTGGTGCTAAACAAAAAATACTTTTACGCATCAATGCGGTGGTTGATCTTAGTATGGATAATTTATTATTATCCCGCCGGTTACGAATAGAGACGTCAGATAGTTTCTTAAATAGGTTAGGATTGGTTTTTATAAAATTAGCTATTTCATAAATAAATAAGGAAGGAAGAAATAAAATGTTGTATTTTATAAAATACTGTTTGCAACTATCAGTCATTTTCAAACCAAACATAGCCCTAATACATCTTTTTTGTGCCTTAAAAATTATTTCTTTATTAGTAGAGTTTCCCCAAAATATAACTCCAAACCTTAATATGGAGCCGACGACACCATGGTAGGCAGTTATAAGCGCATTGGTACTTATAATAGGTTTAAGTTATAAGGGCATAGGCAGACGAACATATTTTTTTATTTAATTCTTCTGTGTGTGCTTTCCAGTTCAGACGTCTGTCAATAGTTACACCTAAAAATTTAGCTGTTTCTACCTTTTTATAACAGTTAGTTTGTGTTGAGCATTAATATTTATCTAAATCACGGCCAAATTGTTTCATATGCTGACGACACTGCCCTTCTTTTCTCGGCTGACTCAGAAAAAAATGTCTACAAGCTTGCGCAACACGGATTCAATGTTGTTAATAAATGGCTTCAACATAATTCACTAACACTAAATGCAGACAAGACAAATTACATTAAGTTTTCGATGCGCAAGCAAACATCAACTAGCAACTCGACATTATATGCTCATTATTGCACAAATCCCACTGATAACCAATGTGTATGTCCCAACATTAAAATGGTAAATAAAACAAAATACCTTGGTGTTATAATAGATGAAACACTCTCGTTCAAGCAACATATATCAGCTTTAAATAATAGAATTCGCAAGTTAATATTTGTTTTTAAAAGGCTACGCTATATTGCTGACACAAAAATTGTTAGACAAGTTTACTTTGCTTTATGTCAATCGATTATAACGTACTGTATTACCACATGGGGTGGAGCGGGTAAAACAGTGTTACTAACCATCGAGAGAGCTCAGAGGGCGGTTCTTAAAGTGTCTACTTTCCGCCCTTTCCTTTTTCCTACTAACCTCCTATACAAATCTTGTGAAGTATTAACAGTTCGGCAACTATTTATCATGGGCATTGTACTAAAACAACACAGGGCTCTACCCTACAGCACGGAATATACAAAAAAAAGACGTAAAGATATAGTCTGTCCACAAAATACAACAAAACATGCTTTTATATCCAAATTTTACCTGTACCTCGGTCCTCTCCTTTATAATAGACTAAACTTAAAAGCAAACATTTATTCCCTGAACTACACAAATTGTAAGAGAATTCTCAAGGAGGCTCTCCAAAGTATGTCTTATGAAGATACAGAGAATTTATTAACTGTGTTAAAGTAAACATAGATCCTCACCTACAACAAGTATTTGTTAAATTTAGAAACTAGGTTTTAAGCTACTCTACATTTAATTTATTTGTCTAGTGTCAACTTTTTTGATTGTTTATAAATTTTATCCGACTATTTTAGCACTTTTCGCCTGAAAAACAGGATTACCTAGTTCAGGCACGTAAGTCTTAGGAATACAATTTACATTTAAGCAAAACTGTAATTATTTTTATGCCTTTTAATTTTTTGAATAAACATATTATTATTATTATTATTTGGTGCTTCTAAACGTTGACTGAAGAACATAATTTTTGTTTTTTCAAGATTAATTTTTAAATTATTAAACCAGTTAATTATTGAATTGATTGTATTATTAATTTCATTCTCATACGTATCTTTATTTTTTGAATTAATAGTGATTGTGCTGTCATCTGCAAAAAGTGATACTGGATAGTTAGTTACTAATGGCAAGTCATTTATGTAGATTATGAATAACAAAGGACCCAATAAGCTACCTTGCGGGACTCCATATTTAACTATACGTTTTTTTTATGCAAATGTTTCTTCTTTTTTGGTATTAATGTTTACTTTAGAAATTTCTGTATATTGTTTACGTTTTTTCAGATAAGATTCTATGAGATTTAATACATTGCCTCTAATGCCATAAGCTTCCAGTTTACGGAGGAGAATGTCATGATTAACATAATCGAAGGCCTGGGTCATATCGCAGTAAATGGTACATACCGGCGTCCTTTTATCCACATTTCCCATGACGTTATTTATAAAATCAAAAATAGCCAAGTTTATAGTTTTATTCTTGCGGAAACCTTTCTGGTCTTTTGTAAGAATGTTGAACTTTTCTAAATAGTTATAAATTTGATTGGATATGTATTTTTCAAAAACTTTTGATATTATAGGAATAAGTGCAATAGGTCTGTAACAGTTAATACTCTGCTTGTTGTCTTTTTTGAAGATAGGTTTTACGATGGTCGTTTTTAGACTTTCCGGGTATGATCCAGTGGTTATACACATATTAATGATATGGCTTAGGTGGTCACAAATATGATAAGCGATGTACTTTAAGATTCTAGTAGACACTAGGGTTTGACAAAGACGGGATGACACTGACAGCTCACTCCACACAAGTCTTCAAGGTGAGATTTTTACAGAATCGACATGCTGATTGTATTTTGATATATAAATATCGGTGGTGTCGGGGAGAAACATGATCGAATTTTAGTTAGGTATTTTAATGGCGTTACCATTTCTCAAATTTTATTTTGGTTTAACCCTGGTACCTAACTTTATTTAGCTTAAAGAATACAATGGTTGTATTTTCTTATCAATATCGGTCTGTTCGCTCGGCGGTGGCGGCCATTTTGGGCCACTTGCGCGCATGGGTGACGCAACGTTTGGGTGTTTTGGCGCGAAAACGGCGCGTGTGATTAAAACGACGATATCTCTTAAGTTATACACGGTAGCTGTATAAAAGTTACGTCGTTGTAATCGTTATTAAATAGGCTAACATATTATGTATAGATTAGCCCAGTTTTGCCTAGTAATTTATTAGTAATTCTCATTTGAAATCTGTGTGAGGGAATGTTTCCCAGTTTCTTGTGTATGGGTCATTGTAATTCAAAAAACCAACCATTATTTCATAAAGTTTTTGTTTAATTTACATTAATATACACTGTTTCACAATAATCAATTCAAAGTACACCTCCCCATACATTTTTTACAAGCTACAAGCTTTACAAAAACATGACGTCATTTTGACGTTTCGAGTGACGGCGCAAAAAAAGGTCTGTTCATTGTTCGATTCTCAGAACACTAATGGCTAAGTCGCTTGGGTTGTTATCTTACATTAACAAAGGGTCCACATAGTTATCGCAGACAGTCTCAGCTGTTAGAAATGTTTAGTTTAACAGTATCGACTAACCAAAACAAACACTTGAAAACAAGCGCAAAAAACATCCACTCAAACTTTGCATCATAGTTTAAATTGTGTTGTATTTATTTTAAATGTAAATTGATACTCTACATTTTAAAGATATTTACAAATCGATAAACACAATAAAAAGCCATGCTGCCTTACAAAAACATTGCAGAAATCAACAACCAAAATGAACAATTTCACAACAAAAATGCACAAGTACCTCAATAAGAATGACAAAAAATGGATAGGAAATTAAGATACAGCAAATATTGTCAGATTTGAACTCGAAGTTAAGAAAGTACATAAGAATGTTTTATGTACTTGTACACATTAATATTATGTACTTGTACACATTAATATTATATTTTTTATTTATATTTATACATACATTATGTAAAAATTGTGAAAAAAATACATGTAAAAACAGAACATTGCAGTAGACGAGAATCTATTGAAAAAAAACAAATAAAAACCAACAAAACTGCAAAAAGAGGCGTCATCCACCGCCTCCATTGCGTCAGAAGAAGAGCCACTAAATAACACGCTACACCGTCATTTAATGGGGAAGGCAACTGTCAAAATGGCGCTGTCGTAGCTAGTTCCCAACACAAGCCAATAATACAAGGCGTCATGTGATTTTATTTTATTTTAGCGATAATTGAAGCCTTTTTGTGTTCCTAGATACTCCGAAATTGGAGTCTACAATTTCCCGAAAGCCCCTAAACTTAGAACATTGTGGTTTAAAGCTATTCGTGGAGATTTTTTTGAATTATAGTTTATGTCGGAAACATTTTGAAGAAAGTGATTACGAGAAAATATTCAAGGTTTAAAATTAATTGGATTTAAAATACTGAAATCGCGGAAAATAATGAAATAAAATCAAACTCATGAATGAACATAAAATGAAATGAGTGAACGAAATGTCAAATTGATTGTAGGCCGCAGGGACCTAGCTAGGGTCACGCCATCTACAATTAGCTCCTTCCCCATTTGAATTTATTAAGACACATGTATGTTGAAACGGCAAAAAATACACATTATGAAATGTGTAAAATGTTAAAACGGCAAAAAATACACATTATGTAAAATGAACAAAAAAAAACAAAGAAATGTGTGTTTAAAATGTTAAAAAAAAACAAACAATTTTTTTTTTTTTTTTAACATTGTTTGCTGACAGGGCGATTGGAGGTTGACAGGGTGTGATCCAAGAAACATTATGAATAATATATAAATAATAAAAATAAATATATTAATAGATATTCAGGAGTGGAAAAGGACAAAGCAGGGGTCTTTACAAAGAGCATTATTGCAACCAACACAGCACCACTTGGTAAGTTTTTTACACTTAACACAAGCCCGCCGCAAGAATTGACGAGCACCCTTCGGCAACAAGTTGATGCGATGGGTGACGTCAATATGTTGCGGCGGCTGGTGCTGTGCAATAGGAGACGGGGAGGAGTGTTTTTGTAGAAGTGATTTTAATAGTTTAATACGGAAGTCGCGATGGGTAAGTAAAGAAGAGGATGAATGGCGGTGGATTATATATGAATTTAAGACGGAGACGTTGAGAAGTCTCCGGAAAAGTTTCTTGTAACACACCTTAGTTCGTTTCCGCTCGACCGGAAACATGGCCAGCAGCTGGTCTTTTTTATCCACCCCACCCATCATGATATTGTAATCAGATATCACGATGGGTTTGGTGGATCCCCGGTGAGTTGACTGGGCGATGCCATGGTATGTCGAGATTATCGCCACTCTATTGTTGTCTTTCCATACCATGACATCGACGTCACCCGAGGTAAGACCAACTACCTGTCCTTTGGCCAGGTTCCGTCTGGTAAGACAGTGCAGGGCCTGCGGAACAAACTTACGATCGGTCCGCAGGGTACCTACACAGTCAAAGCCCAGGGACTTAAGTCGCCGAGCGAGACATGGCGAATTGTAGTAGTTGTCCATCCACAATGTGTATCCTTTGTGCTCCAGACCCTGAGTGAGGCGCAAAACGATTGACGGTGTAGGCGCCGCTAGTGAGTCTTCGTTCTGCTGCGGTGGAGAGCGGTTCTTCTTATGAGCGTGAACCTCAAACCGCCACAGGTAACCGGTTTGAGATTCACAAACCTCATAAGTCTTGATGCCTCTATTTGCAGCTTTATTTGGAATGAGCTGGCTGATTTCCAGCCAGCCCTTCCACATCAATAGACTCTCGTCTAGTGCAATGTTCTGTGAAGGAGTGTATAACTCCTGAAACCTCGAGTTCAGATGTGTCAATATAGGCTGTATCTTGAACAGGCGTGCCTCGGAGCTATCCAGATCTAGCCTACACATGTCTTCGTTGTTGTTGAAGTGCAAACATTAGCACAACAGTTCAAAACGATCAGAAGACATGTGTTTGTTAAAGCCCGGAGTATAGAGCACATCAGCAGTGGCACTCCAGTACTCGCGACTGCGAGTCTTGACGACAACTCCCATCGCCAGAATTAGGCCGATGAATGTGTATAACTCATCGGCCGTCGTATCAAACCACTGGTTGATACGACTTCTGGGATGGAGGTTGTTGTCAAGTAGCAACTGGGATGCCACTTGCTGAGCATACCTATTAGTTTCCGAGGCAATGAACTCCATAAATTGCCGATACCATATGTCAACAAAAATGTCATACGGGTCGGCACGTGGAGTTGTCGGACCTACATTAGTTTGGGAGAACGTCTCCCTCCTCGATTCAGGTGGAATCGGAGAACTCGGAAACTCTCTCCAATCAAAATCAGTCCACCTCCAAGGCTGGTCCGTCGCCGTTAGAGGGACATCGAAGACCATGGCCGCAGCGTCCCCGCCGGCCGCAGCGTCCCCGCCGGCCGCAGCGTCAGGGGAGAGTGCAGCAGCGGCCGCATCACCATCGATGGCTTCGTCAGTGTCCATATCCAAGGGAGTCCTCAAGCTGCCCATGAACACCCTTGAATATGGTACACTAGGCACCACCTCCTCGCCGTCGTCACTCTCGTCAGAGTCTGAGTCGCTTCCTGTAACAAATGATAACTAGGTTTCAAATCTGATGGACACCGGACCTAACCAACCCGTAATAAAACAAAAATCACCAAACTTACCGAGATTTAGGATGTTAAACAACTCATCATCTCTCAGGCTCTGACCAGGGCGACGAGGCGGAGGTGGAGGACGAAGCTGCACCGGTGATGTAGGCGACGCCTCTGCACAATCCATGAACCTGGAACAAAATTAGTGTTGTAGTACCTGTAACTTTAGAAAAAATTAAAATAATAAATACAGAAGTCCATAAGCTACTTACACTGTCGGCGACGGCACGGGGCACGACGAAGGACCCGCTGCCGGCAATGGCGGCCCCAAATCAACGAACCTGGAACAAAAGCAGTGTTGTAGAACATAATACTTTAGAAAAGGAAGTCTTTGGATTAGAAAGAGACTTACGCTGCCGGCGAGGGTACCGACGGCACCAGTGCTGGTGAGGCCGGTGCTGGTGAGGCTGGCGGCGCGGAGGCCAAGCGCTGGTAGTCTGGTCTGGAAAATTTAAAACAATAAAAAGATATTGCTAGAATATCTACTAGTAACGTACATAAATAGAACTACTTACGGGGGCCACCATCTTAATCTCTTCGGATGGAGGGGGGTCTCGAGACCCTCCCCCTCCGGAAGGTCCGTTATGTTCCCTATTGTGATTCTGTAATTTAAAACATTCATGTAATTAATACCTAATGCTGAAAAAAGAAATAAAAAGCATTAAATAAGCATAAAAGCTAACTCCTCAAGTGTTTGAGGGGCCGGCCGCTCGTGCCGTGCCTTGCCGCGGCCCCTGCCACGCGAGCTAGGCCCGGCAACGGCTGAGCTTGGGCCGGCACCACCACGCGGAGCGGCACTAGGAATACATAAAGCGTATCCACAGTCATTCCAAATCCGGGGTACGACACAACAAAATGGCGGTTTTACCTAAAAACCGCACGTGGTGGACCAGACTACTCTAGTCTGGTGTTCGGAGGGTTTTTTTAAATTCAATGATACGCAAATTTCTAACGCTATCAGTTGAAATACACTTGGGAGCAAATAAATCGAGCCACTTCCTTTTTCACGCATTATGGTTATTATTTTTGGTATTATGGAACGCATCGATTCGTAACATATATCGCCTAAAAGGGTATTTAATAACCTTTACAATGAGGGTAGTTAGTTGTCAAAATTTCATTTTAATTAAAGTTTAAAGGGTAGAATAAAATTATCGCATTTAATTTGCTTATGACATTTTTATTGTACTCTGTTAAGAAAAGATTAAATTTGAGGTTTTTGTTAATCATACCCATATTACTTGTTATTGTTGTCTTTATCTGTGTCTCTGTAATCAAAATAACCTGATAAAATGGATACTACACCGACGGAAGCTGCCCAAGTTGTAGCTTTACTTGAGGTTGGACACGGACAACGTGAAGTGGCACGCAGACTTCGTTTGAGTCGTTCAAAGGTACAGCGGGTATACCGCAGGTAGCTGGAGACTGGTGCTTTTGTTCGGCGACCTGGAACTGGCCGACCACGGGCAACAACAGAACGTGACGACCGCTTTATTGCAACCAATTCGTTGCGCGACCGTGGACTTAATGCTGTTCAGCTACAGCAAGCGTTACGTGACGTTCGAGGTGTCGCAATCAGTAGGTGGACAGTGAGACGAAGACTAAAGGAACGAAATTTAACATCACACAAACCAGCAACTGGCCCAAAATTGACTGTAGCTCATCGCCGATCTCGCTTGGAGTTTGCTCGAGAACACATTAATTGGACGTTAGAAGACTGGAGGTCAGTTTTGTTTTCTGACGAGTCAAGAATCTGTCTTTTTAGCAATGACGGGAGAAACCGAGTGTATAGACGTCCTGGTGAAAGATTTGCCCAATGTTGCATTCGAGAAACTGTGAGTTTTGGTGGTGGTTCTTGTATGGTGTAGGGGTGGAATTTCTCTAGACGGAAAAACGGAACTTGTCTTCGTCGACCCCGCCAACGATGGCAGTGGTAGACGTGGATTAACAGCTGACCGATACATAACTGACATTCTTGAAGACCACGTAATGCCGTATGCTGGTTTTGTCGGAGAAAATTTCTTGTTTATGCATGACAATGCGAGACCTCATACAGCGCAGATCGTTACGGAATACTTGTCTGCGATCGGGATTCAACAAATGGTATGGCCAGCACGAAGTCCCGATTTGAACCCGATCGAACACCTATGGGACGAGCTAAAACGGAGAGTCCGAGCCAGGGTTCCCGCTGTTTCATCCATTCCCGAGCTTAAAGTCGCTGTGCTTGAAGAGTGGGAGAACATACCACAATATGTCATCGTAACTCTGATCAGATCGATGACTAATAGGCTACAAGAATGCATCAGGGCACGGGGGGGTAATACCAGTTATTAAGAATATTTTTTTTGCAATAATTTTGTTTTTTATTGTTTTTATGGACTGTTTTAGCCCTACTGAATTTTCTATCAAAATTACCATTTTTCTTGCAGAGCCAATAATTTATCATTCAATAAGGTTATTATTCAATAATTTACCCTCATTGTTAAGGTTATTAACTTAACTTTTAGGCGATATATAGTTCGAATTGATACGTTCCATATTCCCAAAAATATTTACCATTTTACGTGAAAAAAGGTAGTGGCTCGATTTATTTGCTCCCAAGTGTAAATGCATCTTATCTGTACTACCTGTGATCTCAAATTTTTTTGAGAAAATTTTATATAACCATTTGGAAACATTCCTTAAATCAAAAAACTTTTTATACCACAAACAATACGGATTTCGACCTCATTCAAATACTCTTTCGGCAACTTTTGATCTAATAACGAAAATTAAAAACAAAATTGATGAAAAACACACGGCTTTAGGTGTTTTTATCGACCTCACAAAAGCTTTCGACACAATATGCCCTATCTATTAATACAAAAGTTGTCTCTTATTGGTATAACAGGCAAAGCACTACAAATTTTTAAGTCATACTTACAAAATCGCAAGCAAATAGTCAAAATAGGTAAATTCCAAAGTGGTTCAAAATTTGTCAATTTCGGTGTACCTCGCGGTTCAATTCTGGGACCACTTTTGTTCCTGATTTATATTAATAATATATCCCAAATTGGCCTCAAAGGTGACGTCACACTTTACGCAGATGACACAAGTATTTTTTACTTCGGGCACTAGATCGAAACTATGATACCGAATATCCAAAAGGATCTTAATATTCTAAATGAGTGGTTCCAAGCTAATCTCCTTACCATTAATACTACAAAAACTAATTATATTATAATTGCCCCAAAAAATAAAAAAAATACAGATGATATAGAACTAAAAATAAATGATCAAGTTATCCACAGAAAAAACAAAGAAAAATACCTAGAATTTTAGATGGAAGTGAGTTGGAAGCCGCACATTGACAAAATCAGATGTAAACTAATATCACTTACAGGAGCTCTTCACAGTTTAAAGAAGTGTCTTCCTCGGAAAGTTCGATACATAATATACAATATGTAACAAAAACCCTGTCCGATCCCAAAAAGGCGTATTCCTGGTTTAACATACGTACTAGAAAAAATAGTAAAAAAAATCTAACTCATAAAAACCAAAAGCTATTGATTTTTTTATTTTTAGTTACCATGCGAAATGTAACACTAAATATGATAAATTTTCATAAGTTGACAACACTCCACCGGCCGGCGAAATCTTATATTTTTTGCCTATTTTATTTCAAAGGACACCGCCCTGTACTAGCCGCGCTGTAGGTACTCATAACGAGTCCTCGATCCTTTGATGTAGCCGAGTGGTCGCTACTTGTTTGGACACTTCGCCAGTCTCACGTGGAGATAGCTTGCGATCGGATGTCCGTATGTATCACGTGCCGCTATCGTATCGCGAACAATGTCGTATACCAATCAGGAATATTTGAATATGTTAATTTTTATTTGTGAGTGAATGTGTGATTCGGAAATCGAAGTAACAGCTCGGATTGTGGAAGCTTTCGAGTCACTCAAATCCTACACATGTGCGCTGCGAAGAGTACGTGCAAATTTAATAAAAAGGTGTCGAATGTGTACTAATGTTCTAGATAGATAGAGGTATGTAACAAGTAAATGTTTTAATAAACTGATACCTACAGTGGGTACATTGCCAAAAGCACATCACATTAACTCAATAATAATTGTTTCTTGATAAACAGAAGGTCAGAAATCGGGGTCATTGTGCGTAAGCCTACAATAAAATATCAGCTGATACCTACGCGTAGGCAAAACGTAGATTTCTTTAGTCCTACGTTTCTTTGGCGGCAGGCGACAAAGGACCGCCGCGCTCAGGCGGCTTCTTTGACACGAAACTGTAGGTGAACTCTGGTGAACCCTGTCGAGCGATCAGTGTTGCCTTTGGTATGATTATTTGTAATTTTTTAAATTAATTGTTTTCATTAGGGAAAAATAATTATCTCGTATCCATTAAACGATTACGTATTTGTGTACGCACTACGATACCAAATAATGCCCTTCAGGATCGGACAGGATTTTCGTTACATGTTGTATAATTCCTTAGTTAAACCACACATTGACTACCTAATTTGAATCTGGGGCACCGCACTTAAAACCACTCTTGGAATACTTCAGACAACACAAAATAGATTAATCAAAATTTTATTCAATTATAAATTTCGAACGCCTACTCAAAAGATAGACGAAGATACCAAAATAATGACAATTTCCCAAACATACATGTATTATATGTGTATTCTAATACGTAAAATAATTCATAAGGATATTCATACATCGCTAAATTTTACAAAAAAAACATCAAGTTAAAAAAATAACACTTCGAAACTCAAACTAAATACTTAGTAACGCGCAAACCCAGAACAGTTAATTACGAGAAAAGAAACATTGAATATGAGGGTGTTAACATATACAATAAAATACATATGGCAATAAAGGAACAGAAAAGTTTGTCCGCGTTTAAAAAAACAACTAAAATCTCACATTATGAATAAATAATTATTTCAAATTCAAATTCAAAAATCATTTATTTCAATCCATTTGGATCATAACTTGGACACATTATAAAAAAATCTAAATTGCAATTCATATAAAAATAACTAAAATTAAATGTCAAAATAAATTAAATAAAATTAAAAATAGCAATACCAAATTATATTGGTCAGTACGGTCAGTACGCTGCCTTGTATGCCACATCTAGTACCTACGTTGTAACTTTTACTTTTGTATCCGTGTTTGCTCGGTTGGTGATGGTAATTGTGCTATGTGTCTACCCGCAAAAAAGTTACTTTTTCTTCTTTTATCTGTACGCTTGTTATTGTTATTTTTAAACATAAATTGTAAATCTTGTTTCTCAGTAAGTGAATAATTGTTAATTCTTATGAGAAAATAAAGTTCTTAAACCATTATCGATAGTAGGATACGTAACGACGTACGAAGGAGTAAGAGATTCATCAAAATATTAGAATTATAATATTATTACGAGGAAAAAAGAAACCGGCCGCGGCAAAATGGCGCCAAAATGCTAACGGTGTTTGCGGAAATAACAAATTGTGACCAAATTCTTTAACAAATTCTCAACCTAATCACTAAAAACTGTTAATCACTTACCTGTTCATCTTCAGCAAAGAAATACACAATAAAATATTGATGTCACGTACGCTCCGAGCTCGTTAATAATGTTACTTGTTGCCGCTGGGCTCCTCGGAAACGGAATGAACCATAGAGTATAGTAACTAAAATGAAAGAACGAGCATGTCGAGCATGCTAGAAAAATCGCTGTCTGTCAACCGCCGGCAAAACGTTCCAGGGAAGCGTACGGGCGATTCAATAGCATGAATGTTTCATTTAGTACACTCTGTGCAAGTTTGAATGCTTAAAATACAGAATTAGGTATACTAAATATTAACGTCAAAACAGACTGCGTCTCAACCAGACTACTCTAGTCTGGTCCACCACCGAGCGGTGTCTTTAATGTGTCATACTGCAAAAATTTGTTTTTGTATTTATCAATTTTCTCCCCGACACCACAGATTTGATTTGCGTTGAGAATTATAATCATAAATCATTGATACAACTCTATATGTTCTTGATAAACCTTAAAATAGAATGTTTACACAAGGACTAAATTAAAAGACTAAGACTAATTAACTAAACAAATAAATATAAAACCAAAACGAACACTTAGGCGTTAAAGTACTCGAACGCATCGCTGTCATCCGGAAACGTGCCAAGAAGACTGGCAGGCAGCATTTTCACGCTGAATGGATTGCCATTCAGCGTGAAAATGCTGCCTGCTGAGGGCTGGATTGTTCTTTGGCCATTAGCATTGGCTAATGGCCAAAGAACAATCCAGCCCTCTGGTCACGTGAAGTGTCGACTAGTGGGTGGGAAATTTGCTTGAAAAGGCGACGAGCACGCGGGACCCATGACCCGAGCATTTAGACCCCAAACGGCTCAAAACCGAAGTTACCCCTAAGTATATTTTCGCCGCTTGAGGGTCTCAGCAGACCAGCACAGCCCGCCGTGCTAGGAACACTAGTTAATTCTAAGTTCTTAATTTATATTACCTTATCGAATGACTATTTCATGAAACCATGACATTTGACGGCAATTCTAACTCAAGGAGTTGTCAGTAGCCTTATGATTATAATTCTGTAAAACGTTAATTGTTACGGTGGTCGCGAATCAAATTTTTATCAACATAAGTACAACCTGCGGAGTACTAGCGTAACGGCCGAAACCAATAACCTACGACAGATCGCTACTGATGATAGACAGTACAATTGTATCTGTACCTGTCAAACAAATAGCTGTCAACACGTTATGGGGTCGCATACTTTGGCTTTATTGGGACGTTTAAAATCAGAGAATGATAGGTTTTTGTATCTCCAGTACGCCAAAATACGTTATAGGGTCGGCAAGTAGACAGATCGCTACTGATGATAGACAGTACAATTATATCTGCCCGCGTCTTCGTCTGCTATCCAGGATGAAAGGTAGCCTATGTCCTTCCCCAGATCATGGTCTACCTGTGTGCCAGATTTCATCCAAATCCGGTCAGGCGTCCAGACGTGAAAGCGTAACAAACAAACAAACATACTTTTGCATTTATAATATTAGTTAAGAAGCTAGGATAGTTGGATATTAAAACTAGTGTAATTTATGTTCCACAGCGGGCGGTATCTTCCACGAACAGAAAGGTAGCTTCGAGCCTGGCCGAACTGGTGAACCAAGCCTGTTGGTGCAGGGGCAGTATCAGTACACAGCTCCTGATGGACAGGTAACCTTTGCTTTATGCTCTCAAAGAAATCAAGGAATAAGACACGTTATTCTCGTAGAGTTTGAGTAATGCACTTCGAGAAAGATCGTCTTTGTCTTGCGTGGTCGAATTAACTGCACATCTGGAGTTGATGACGTTGAGACATCGAGCTGCTTAATTATGTTGGCTGAGCAGTAGTTCGTTGTTTCTGCTACTCATACCTATAGCATCATCATAATCAGCCTATTATGTTCCCACTGCTGGGACACAGGCCTCCTCTCTGTGAGAGAAACGGGCCGTAATCAACCACGCAGGCCCAGTGCGGGTTGGTAGATGTCTTCGATTTTTTGGTTCTAAGCCATGCTGGTTTCCTCACGATGTTTTCCTTCAACGTTTTGAGAGCAGTAGTGATGAAATAATTTACACTGGGCGAAGCGCCTGTCGGGGTTCGAACCTACGACCTACAACTCGTAAGTCGTGGCCGTTACCACTGGGCCACCACTGCTCCTACTTACAGCGTTACAAGTTTATTGTGGCGCGTGGCCAAAATCGGAACTAACGCTGCCAGCTTGTTTTTTTCTTACATTTCACAAAACAATCGCACAAATATTTACAAACAGTGCCACCTGTCAACGTCATTCGAGCGCCAAAACATCTAAATGCCGTTCACAGTTATTTTACCTCTGACAGGCGCAACCCAACTACAACCAGGTTTCAGATTGGCTAAAGTAGACTCATCTTTCATGGGGTACCGTCTAAAATGTTATAATAAAATACCTCCCCACATTCTACAACTGAATGAGACGAAATTTAAATCCTTTGTCAAACGCACACTCTGCAGGCAGGCATATTATACGATAGGGGATTACATAACTGATAAAAATGCCTGGCTTAATGCTGGTCCTGCTCCACACCACAACTAATTAATTGACATTTGAAATACTGTTGAAGCTGCTGAAGATTGTATGAATATATTTGGATTATATAAACTCAATCTCCTTTTAATTTTATAAATGCGTTTCACAGATGTGAGTACTTTGTACTATAGAGCTACCATTTACCGGGTAATGTCATAGATTGACTTGAATGTGCCTTGGCGGCTGATAGTATGTCATGCTCACTCAAATTTAAAAGAGTGTCCATGGAGTTTCTTGCCCGTTCTTCTCCATAGGTACCTACTGCCCTTTGGAATGGGCAACTAGCTTCATATTTCTGACTGACCGACTCCTTGACAATTCAAAAGTGCCTGTTAATGGTTTAATTGAAATAAATTATTTGAGTTTTTTGACAACCATACTGTAACGAGAATAAAGATCACTTTGATTTTGACATTAATGCAAATTCAGAGGAGTGTTTGAAGCAGCCTTTTTTCTAAATTCCAGGTTATAAACGTCCTCTACACAGCCGGTGAAAACGGTTTCGAGGCCCGAGGGGATCACATACCCACGCCGCCGCCCATCCCGCCCGCAATACAGCGTGCCCTCGACTATATCGCTACTAAGGCGCCATCTACTGACTACTAAGATAAAAAACTCAACTAAACCGCGGGGTAGTAACACACTTTCAAGTTTCACTGTCAATGACAGATGGGAGATTTTGATTTTAAAGGGGGTGTCTCAGAATGTTTTTCGTTTTTGGATGTTAAATAAAAAAACAACAATATCAATTGAAACTCGTTTTATTTATTGTTAAATTAAAGAGCAGTTCTTTTAGTTTATTTATGAAAAACAACCGTTTGCAAATGTGCACCATTCACTTTTTCACACTAATTTACCTGGAGCTAAAATTTTCAATCGCTCGCTTTATCATCTCTCTTGGAATAGAGTTGATTTCTTCAGTGATTCTTTAAATCAGGTTGGTTGGCAATGGACTGTAAACTTTACTTTTTAGGTAGCCCCATAGGAAAAATTAGCAGCCGTTAAATCAGTGCTCCTCGGTGGCCAGTTGATGTCTCCTCGGCGATTTATCACTCTTCCAGGGAATAAATCGTGAAGAGCAGCTAATGAGTCATTTGTAACATTTTTGCATTTCTGTAGCCAAAAAGTCCAGATCATATGGCAATATCGATCAGAATTAACAGAGTCAAAAACGAAAAACATTCTGAGAAACCCTTTATTATACTTATTTATTGTTAAAGTTTATGAATTATCATAACATTTTTAAATAATTTGACTAGAAGTACCATTATAAATTATTGTATCAATATTTACATGCCAATGTTTAAGGCAAACGTGATGATCTATTTTTATCTACCAGGTACTTTTAACATCTCTTGCATGCTGACAGTGTTGTATATAGATAGCAAATAAATGATTAGATATCTTGATGGTAATGCACTAAATTTTGACAGTTTTTGAAACATTATTACGAAGTCATGGATTATAAACACGCCGCCTATAATCATCGAAAGGTAAGGTAGAGCTGTAGCTATAAAACACCCACATTTCGAAAGATATGTTCAAGTCCCATGTTATTGGGGGCGAGCCTATTGCCATCAACCGGGCTCAAATCCAGACTCCGGGCTGCTACTAAGAAATTGCGGATGGAAAAACCCAATATTACATTACCTGAAAATCGAAACCAGAACCTCATGCTCAGCAGTAACACTTGCGACCACTAAACCAGGCAGTGGATTTGGAATTCCCTTCAAAATCCATCAGCAAAAGCAACCTATTGAAAATGTGTTATACAATTTTGTTGCGGAAAAGAAAGCGTTCGTGGCAGTAGCGGTCATGAAACGAGGGAGCGAGACGATATGACTGTCCTCCTCACACGTTTCATGACAGCGGCTGCCAATCAAGCACAGAAAAATAAACGTTTGATACAGTTAGCATCATAATTTTGCGGAATATTATATATGACATTGCAAATCAGTTTAAAAAAAAAAGACAACGGTCAGCATTATTCAAATCTTTACTCTATGTTGCAAATCAGAAGACCGTATTCCATTACAGTCCGTCCAAAGTTATTTTACTTTATGCTATTATTTTATTTTACCTTATTCTCTTGGATTGCTGCCACTGACAAGTCTGTCAAATTGTCAGTGATCTTTACTATGATTATAATAAGGCTGGTATTGGGTTGCTTATGTCAGAGGTAAAATTACTGTAAATTGAACTGTTCGTATAACGTTTCAAATCCAGTCGCAATCTTAAATATCAGCGACAATCAATGTCAAAATTTTGTCCAAAAAAAAAAAACTAAATTCGAGGTGTTTTGACAAAGTGAAACTGAGATTATAATGCGATCAATCATAAACATAGCACCTCTTTTATATTATAAAATGTAGAAATTTTCTACTCCGTCCCTTAATCACGTGAGGTTCGAAAAGGACGGAAGGTGGGATCAGAAAAAAAAAACACGATGACTCACGATGAGGGGGAATGAGATAATGTGACAATCAACACTATATTTTTCGTATGACGTGCTAAACATCAATTCAATTCCTTATTGGAAAAATATTATTTACCATTAAGGGATTGAATTGAATTGTGCTACCACGATCTGAGCAAACGAATTAGTGCCTATAAAATCTTCTGGCTGTGAGCCACTAATAAATTGAGGTAGATTTTACGCGCTTATACGGCGTTTAAAAAAAATGCTGGGAGGGAGCGAAGGGAAGCCTATAAACAAAAACCCTCACGTGATTAAACGATGGCCCTAACTAATTTTGATGGACTGTATATTTCGTGGCCAGTATAAATAGTAAAAAATAAGATTATGTTAGTTTTAAGTCTTATTCCTAAGCACTTTACTGGAGATCTACTTCGAATCTCTAACTTTTATAAGTGTAAAATAAAACCATTATGAAATATAATAATTATCTTTTTATTTATCTGAATAAAAAAACATGGCATACCATAAATTCTTACGTCATTATGCACATTTAATATAAAAATGTGTTATTTTACATATTTTTTTTGTTTTTTAATTAATAACAATAAAATATCCATAAATAACAACTTGTACGTAATAAAAAAACAATGTAATTTTCTAAATTAACTAAATCTAAGAGTAAACTGAAATTCATCCGAGTCAAGGTAAAAAGGCTGACTGCCTTATTGACTGGCTGATTGGGTCACGAGAAATGTTTTATTGCTATTTTCTTTAAAAACGACACACACAAGATATTCAAAGTCCCCACCTCGAGTGCTACTCTACTCATGACTGTCGAGAAGACCTCAAGGCGTACCTCAGAAGACCCTCAAAATCTGTATTCATAGTCGAGGAAATTATGAGGTCCCTTGAATGAGTGTGAGTCGAGGTGATACGTCGCGATTACGTTTTATTAGGTATTCAATAAACTCTTCAAAATTTTCACATTGTGAAAATAGTATAAAATTTGCGTGTTTTGGTTAAAAGTTCCTTGTTGAATACGTCAAGGTAGTCTCTAGGTACATACATCATATTTGACAGTTGGTTCCTCAACTCAAACTCATCTCTCGTTGGTTTCTCAACTCAATCGATTTGAGCGCGCTTACACCCGTTCCGAGTTAGCGTGAGCGCGATAACGATGTCCCGTGAATCGTCATAGATGACGTCATGAAATGCGCCATCTTGCGATAACGCTGACCATGCCCTCTAATAATATCACTGTGAGCGAATTGTTGACAGCTCTCATCTGTCATAATCGTGAAAACTAAATCGGAACGCCAGTCATCGATGTGAGCGCTGTCAGCGATTATGGTCTAACTCGGAATGCGGCCTTTGTACGTAGTTACATATTTTATTTAATTTTCTTATAATTTCCTGTCAGAAATTTGAGCTGCACTCCAGGGACTAAATCGAGCCTACGTGCATTTCCATGTAAGGCCTAAAACATCAAAATAATAAAGTGTCAAAGAAAAAGTTTTAAGGCAGTTTTGAAGCCGCCATCTTTTTGGTGTCATCATAGTTCCAAATTAAAAAAACACGCACATTTTAAAATATAAAGCATTTATCAGTAAGGTGTGGACAGCCTTCAAACTGAACAACTTTTCGATGGGACCGACAACGTAATCGCGATAAAAATTTCAAATAAGCTAACAAATTAAAGACGAAATAGTAACGTTTCATTTAAAGATTTTCTTCCAAAAATCCGCAATAAAACATCCTCTCAAACTTTTTTGTTTAGACAGTTGCATTTATTTTAAATGTAAATTAACATTCTACAATTTGATTATCTTATTAATCCTACTAATATTATAAACGCGAAAGTTGGTGAGGATGAATGGATATTTGCTCTTACTCTTTCACTTAAAAACGACTGAACAGATTTTAATGAAATAGTTTATAACCTGAATTAACACATTTTTAGTTTGTTTTATCCCGATATTCCCACGGGAATTATGCGGGTGAAACAGAGGGGAGCAGCTAGTATTATCTAATCGTTAAACATAATCTAAAAAAAAAAAAACAACTTCAAACACACAAGCAGACTGACATGTAACGGTATGCCATCCTTGTCTTTTTCCCTACACTTTGTGCAAGTTAGAGCAAGAAAGGTAAAGGACAAACTGGCTTCTTTCGTATTTTATTCGACCATAATCACAAAGCCTGCAGAAGGCTTCCGACGGCATGGCTGCGCCATGTTTTTTCGAGGCATTCAAAGGGCTTCGGACGGTTGAAGGCAGATTATTTTTTTCGGGATTACGATGTTGGCCCCATTAAGAAAGTTGTTCAGTTTGATGGTGTGTTCCTCACCTTTCTGATACACGCTTTAAATACCAATAAATATACAAAATAAATAATACACTATGGATTTCATCAAATTAATTAAAAAAAAAAATATATATACAAATTAACGTTTTGGCTTTATTTCAAACTAGATTTAGCCTGCATTTTGTAATAATATAGACTAGTTTTGACATAGTATGCAAATTGTTCACACGAATCTACAAACCTTTTTTTGGTAAAAAAAAAATTAAAGATTATTATTTTCCTACAAACCGTGTCACAGTATTTCGCCTAGACCATGCTAGGTGGACAAAATTCAAGTTTTCATTTCCAGGAAATCTTAATTGCATAACACAAACAACACCCCCAAACTCCAAATTCCGAGAAAAAGTTGTTTTTCAAATGCTTAAACTGATGAGTCATAGAGTTCAGAAGTCAGGTAATGAGTTTAATGCAAGTGTTCCGGTCAATCGGTTGCAATTTAGCGACACTTTTGTGCACATCTCATAGTGGTTTATAGTGATATTGTGAAAGTTTTTTGTGATGGATATTAATACTGAGGGTATGTACTATTATTTAATATATTATTTTTATCAGAATCTATTAAAAAGAATTTTTAGCATTTTTTTAACTTAATGCATACATTTTTGCGTAATTTTTTTCATAAAAACTTTGAACGTTCAGGAAATACATTGATTCGCCTCTATTCGAGCTAGTTTTTAGATATATTGTAGGTATAACTGTGTAGTTTGTAAAAATACACATATTGTTCAGCACACTTCAGTACAACATATTTTTTATATTTTTTTTCAGAACACGTTTACTCTATTTCAAGGGTAGCATTTTTTGAAGAGTGGTTGAAACACACGAAGAATGATAAAAGATCGCGTATTTATGACTATCTTTCTTCAAAATTTCACTTTGGTGACATAACTGAAAGCAGCCAAGGAGAAATAAAGTTGAAAATATCCAACTTTTCTACTAAGATTGAAGCCAAATGGTTGGCTTCGGGAAAATCGAAGGAGCGTTTTTTAATTAGAAATAAGACTTGGCTGGATAAAGGAGACATACAGTTTACTGTGAGTTCTTTAGCCCCACAACCTTCAACATCGAGTGAGGTTGTGACATCTGCAGGAAGACCTC
This sequence comes from Dasypolia templi, assembly GCA_963555695.1. Classification (NCBI taxonomy): domain Eukaryota; kingdom Metazoa; phylum Arthropoda; class Insecta; order Lepidoptera; family Noctuidae; genus Dasypolia; species Dasypolia templi. Next base: position 3,674,341 of record OY743166.1, read on the forward strand.
GCAAAGATTTCGAGGAATCATCGTTGAAGACGAAGAAACGTCGAGTCGTGGATCTCGTAGAATCTCGAAGTGCCAGTGAATTAGTGACTGCTGCCGAAATTGCTATGCGTTCAGCACGGCAAAGAAAAGTTGCCCATGTGATTAGAGACATTAGTGAAAGGCTAGATAATATTACCAGTTCCGTTAATCCTAGGCAGTTAAGTAGTGACGAAGCCTTATCATACTATATAGATTCGAGATAGAATATTAGTACACAGTACTGAGGTCATCAAAGCGGCATTGCTTCCAATTGGGCAACTTTCCGAAGAGGCTCAAGAAGCACGTAACAAAGATTGCCGCAGATTTAGGGAGTACAACACCCGCAAGTGCTCACGTGTTGCCACGAATAGAGACTTGCTGTCCATGTTAATAATAACATCTGACCCTTTGATCAATGGCCTTCGTGAGATTCCCCGAAAAAAGCCGGAAAAAATATGTGCAGAAGTATTAAAGTTAATCGTAAGCCCGACCATAGTAGCATCAAGACCGGAAACGTCATCATATTGTCGCACATTACCACAAACTGATGACGATTCACCAGAAGATTTTGATGATGATTCTGATGATTAGGTTTAGGTTAAGTTAGTATGTACAGTAGGTATTTATTTATTTAATGCATTTCTGTTGTTTGTTGTTTGTTTATTATTTTTATTTATTATTTCTGTTTTTACATATTTTTTTTGTTTATTATTACAAAATCATACCAAAAACTATTAATAATGCCTCAACATGACTACTTATATATAAAAGCATCGTTAAATATCATAAAATAATATTGTCCACCTAGCATGTTCTACGCGGTACACTGTGCGTGTGTGCAAAATTACGAAATTCCATACACACTTCCATCGGGTCTTCTTGTCGTCAATACCACAGTGTCTAAAGACGAAAGTGTTCAACGCGTGCGTCCGTGTGTACTGGACGCACGTGTTGAATAACGCATAGAAACATGGACCGTTTCCTAGTACTTATACCTCAAAATATACTCAAACTATAAACTATAATTAGGTAATTGACTGACTAAATATTTCGTTCATCGTTATTTCTAAATTACAAAAGGCAGACTGAATTCCGAGCCTCTAAAGTTATCAGAAACCCTGTTTTTGTTACATAATAAAACGTATTTTTTTTAAACTAGCTGACCGGACAGACCTTGTCCTGTTTCCTAGATCTCGATCGCAGCGCCACCTACCGTTGGTGGCAACCCTAGTGACACGCTTAGTGTGTATGGAAAGTGATGACAATGTAGCTTCTAGCCGCGGGGAGGGCATCTCCATGATCTGTGACTATAAAAAGCGGTAAAAAGACCTATCGACAAGCCAGAGTCAATTATTCTTCTCTTACATACACATACATACAAAGCGCAAGTCCGATCCTGCATGGAGTATTGCAGCCACCTTTGGGATGGCTCTGCAAAATACCAACTTGCCGCGCTCGACTCAGTGGAACGCAGAGCTAAGAGGCTAATTGGCAACGTAAAACTGGTGGATGCCAACCTTCACAGCTTGGCTTATCGCCGCAAGGTTGCCTGCTTGTCGGTCTTCTATAAATTGTACTTCGGTGAGTGTGCGCAAGAACTCCACGACCTCATCCCACCTGCCCCCTTCTACCATCGGACATCTAGACGTACTGCTAATTACCATCCATACTTAGTTGCCATTCCACCAATTCGCACTAAGCGCTTCCAAACATCCTTCATACTTCGCACGGCAAAAGAGTGGAACTCACTACCTGCGTCTGTGTTCCTGAACGCATTCAACCCGAATCTCTTCAAAGTTAGAGTGAACAGGCTTCTTCTGGGTAAACTCACTCCATCGTAGACTTTGTCTCTGTCACTTCTGACCTAGACTAGAGTCAAGAGCAAACCCATCTCAAATAACAAAAATATATACTTACATTAGGCAGAAACCACAGAACGCCACCTGCTACGATCCTTACATACTGTTTTTGCCTCGTTTACATTCATACATCTGGTCATACACGCGCGCCGGTTGCGAGTACTACGCACTTGACCTTTCTGAAGAATATCACCAATAAGGTCACCATATGTCCTTCTATGGCGTCGTATAAGCATTCGTATTGTCACTGTTTTCAATTTTTTGTCATATTCTCGTGTCCGCACACTATATTAAAAGTTTTGTGAAAAATTTAACATAAAATATATCTATACAAACACAACATACAAACACAAATTACTGAATTCGTAATAAAATATCTTATATTTATTTGCTGTATAAATTAGATCAAATAGTAAATTTATTTTATTAGAAAAAATGGCACCATTATTGCAAATATGAGCATATTGATATGAGGATAGTCAGCGACAAACGACATTTGATCAAAAAATAAATAACGAAATTTATTACACAATTATCTTAAATTAATTGTTTTTGGAGCTCAAATACAATACAATTAGGATCTGTTCGAGAAAGAATGGCTTTCGTGACACCTAGAAGCAATCATCCTACACGGTTCCCACTAATGGGACGGCGGCCTCCTGGGCCGTAGTCCACCACGCGGGCCCAGTGCGGGTTGGTAGATGTCACATGACTTCGAATTGTTGGTTCTAGGACATGCTGGTTTCCTTAAGATGTTTTCATAACAAATACTTCTTTTAGTGGTTTGACACGACGTAACTTAAAATCGTTTTTTTTTTATTTTTATGCGTCACGAAAACCTTTATAAAATGAACAGGGTATATTAATTTATTTTAATGGAAAGAACCTCTCAAATAAAAAATAAAGTTCAAAAATATGTAGATACCTACAAACTAGCGCCATCTATTATCGTTACCTATCCAACTTGTCTTCGCTGTTTAGTGGTACGGTCGTGTCTTTGTAGACGGCGCTACTGTGCTCCTGTAGCATCTTCTGGCCTTCTTCTGGTGTCGCTTCCTGCACCGATACTTGCTTCTCAGCTGTAAGAAGAGGAAGAAGGAATAAGTTCTGCGTATCGCGATAACCGTTGGTGATACTGGTTGTCAGGCTTTTGGGCATATGTGTTGGCAGGCCTTGATCAACTGTCAAAGATTTACAAATGACAGTTCGTGCCAACGGCTTTCCGAGGCACGGGGGGGTCTCAGCATGTAATGTGTGGCGTGTTGCCGGGTGTTAGGAAATCTTTCACTGGTTCGGAGGGTGAGTAAGGTAGTTACTGCCCTGGGCTAGGTCCGTTTGGGGATAGCGGTGGATGGCGCACGCAGTCGCAGTCACAGGCGCACGGTAGTGCTGCGGTAGGCAGGTGGCGATGGCGGCCACGTGTCCCAGGGCTGCCGGTATCGAGGTGCGCTGGGTAGCAGGCGCACGGTAGTGTTGCCGGTGTGTTGTAGACGCATTAGGCATATCTGACACCTGCAGTGTATCAGACGTTGCTTGTTCCCAGCAGCTGCCGGGTGGTAGGAAGAACCCCTAACACGAGGGAATCGATGCGTAGGTTCAGGCGATAGGCCGGTAAAAAGGAAAAGCACTGAATTTTTTTTTTTTTTTTTTTTGTATGGCATCTCGTAGTTGACCTTGAGAGGTCGTGACTACTTAACCGGACTATCCTGTGGCTGCCTTAAGCGCAACTCAAAGCCTCCAGCCAGGGGCGTAAAACTACTTATATTATTAAGCGAACGCTCGCTAAGGGCACCCCCTGTGGGGTACGGACCTCGGCTTAGGGCGTCGCTGACGGGAGGACAGCAAGATGGGACAGGCTGGATCAAGTTTCGTTGATTATTATTAATCGGGGAATTTAAAGCTACATGCTCAGCCACGGCGCGGGCTGGCACTTCGTCGAGCAAGGGTCGGGGGGGGACAATTACGTCGGGATCTTCGCGAGGAACCTCGGCGGCGAGGTCGGAATGTCGGTCTGTGTTTGTGCACTGTACTGGTGGCCCTACTGCTCTCCTGAATGAGAGTTATGTGGTCATCGGGATCGGTGAGGACATGCTTGGGACGGCGGACTTGACTAATGGAGGAGGGAATATAGCTAGCGGCTTTCACAACCAGAGGGTTGCGGTGATGCGCGGCGGTCTCGAAGAAACGCTTTGAAATGCGTTTCATGAACTGACGGATAGTGGGAATCCTGAGGTCTACGTGGAGGATTTCGTTGCGAACGTACCAGGGGGAGCCTGTTATCCTACGGAGGAACTTGTTCTGGAGGGTCTGCATTCTATTGAAGCGAACGGGCTTGGCGTGTGCGAAGACTGCACTGGCATAGGTCATGATCGGGCGGATGCACGCTGTGTAGATACGCATTTTGCACTTCAGTGACAATTTGCTACGTGCATTGAGGACAAAGTGAAGTCTACCTAGAGCGAAGGCGGCGCGCGAACGAGCCGCCTTAATGTGCTCTGAAAAAGAGAGGTGTTCGTCTAGTACGACACCCAGGTATTTGGCTCGCTTCTCCCAAGGGATCGGCTTGCCGAACATGGTGATCGGTCGAGAGCACTCTAATAAAAATTTAAATTTTGTGTATGGCATCTCGTAGTTGACCTTGAGAGGTCGTGACTACTTAACCGGACTATACGAGCACTCTAATGACTCAGCAACGCCTTATATAGGTTCGCTCGCTGTCACTGGTAAGTGACAGCTATTACGCCATAGACAATTAATAGACAATGCCCATAGATAATTAGTGACTCGTAGGAAATCGACTAATAACGCTACAAATGAATGATCACTTTTCAAAGGCCCACGCAATCAATCAATCAAAAATCAGAAGTCTGTTAATCAAACTTGGCTGAGAATCTGCACTTTTTGAACGTCATAATGCCATTAGACAGTCCCCCGGCACGCCCGCCCTTCACCACTTCCTAGTGCTTTAGCTGACAACAAGAAGTGACGCAACAAACTCCCCAGCAGCACAGCTGTCTGTTCAGTTAGAAGAACTTGATTCTACACAATAGTAAGTAATTAACATTACGAAACACAAAACATTAAATTATATTTTTTGCCATATGTCAGTTAGCACACGCCAATATACCAACAATAACATTAAAAACTATACTCAAGCAAATTATATAAAATAAGCAATTATATATAATAAGCATACAGAGGAGGCCTTCCTCTCTGTGAGAGGGAGTTAGCTGTGCTCTAATCCACCACGCGGGCTCAGTGCGGGTTGGTAGATGTCACATATCTTCAAATTTTTGGTTCTAGGACATGTCGGTAACCTCACGATGTTTTCTTTTGTTTTGAAATTAAACACGAAAAGTAAATTGCCAGGGTTCGAACTCACGACAGAAAACTCGTAAGTCGGGGTCAAGACCACTGGGCCACCACTGCTCTCGCAGATGAGATAACTCAAGCAGAAAACGTAAACCAACCATGGAAAGTGTTTGGTAACTATCGAACGACAAAAATGTAGATTTAGCAAAGTGCCGCCATTGGCACCCTCTGGCTAAGGAAACCTAAAAAAATATATAATACCAACCTTTTCGTTCGTCACTCCTGGATACTACAGCGAATAGTATTGCATGTAGTCCCGAACCAATCACTGCCGTCACTGCTAACACCCTGAAGGAGGCCCGGCCTCCTAGCCAGCTGTACAACTGACCACCGACTAGGGAGCCTATGGCAAAGCCTGTGAAGCAAAGGAACATAAACTATAGAGATACCTTAAAATATAAGTTTGCTTTTTGCGATAAGACCGTCCATTTTATTTAAATTGTTTTGTTATGGGAAAATAAACAGTATTTATGAAATTGTTATACCCAAATTTAGATTAACTAAAACAAGCAAGTCATTTCTGATAAACAGTATCCGCTTTTATAACAAGTTGCAAAAGTCGGTTACAGAACTTAGCGATGGAAAGTTCAAAACCAACATCAAACGTGTCCTTATCAAAAAAGCATATTATAAGGTTAAAGACTACGTCTACGTCGTAATTCCTTCTGCACATGTGGCTTCCCTGGTACCTCATATACGGCATCACTATGTAAATTTCTAATAACTGCTCCCAAATAACGGTGTTAAATTTAATTTTTTTATTAATAGATATTAAGTTTTTACTTATCTCTGACATAATGTTACCATTAGTTGACATTATAAACTTACAATTTTAATTTCAACTCTCCGTTATTGGCCTTTGGTTTAAATTCGTTTTTTATTTTACTTTATTAGATTATTTTATATTTTGTTAATGTGAGAACGTAGGCCTTGTAGATTGTAAATTTATAGACCATAGTCTATTTGTTAAGCGTATGATACTTGTTGACAGGCCTACACTGTCCTCCCATACATAGGTAGGTAACACTGTAATTTGAAAAAATTGTAAATGAGTAACCATGGAGTTTCTTGCCGGCTCTTCTCCATAGGAAACGACCAATTGGAACCGTGCACCTAGAATCTGACGTTACATAAGTGCACATGTAGGTTTATGTGTTTTTTTTTGTGTAGTATGTCCCCTCCAAATGCGTATGTAAGTTAGTTTTGTTTGTTACGCTTTCACGCCAAAACGGCTGAACGGATTTGGTTGAAAAGTGGAACACAGTTATACCATGAAACTGAGAAGGATATAGGCTACTAATCATCCTGGAACGCAGACTAAATCGCGGGCAAAAATTTAAAACAAAAACCAACAGGCGAGTGAGAACCTCATCTTTTGGGAACTACTTTAAAAAAGGAACATTCAGTTTGTTACTGAATTTAAAAAATAAAAACTGGGGAACATTCAGTTTTTTACTGAATTTAAAAAAGAAAAACTGGGAAAGTTTGATGTTCTGTATCACACCCTTAGGTGTGATACAGAACATCAAACTGAATGTTCTAAGACCGAATGACATTTTTTACAGTCTTGAAAAACATAGGGTATAATAGGTGCACGGAGCCTATGGCATAGTTTTTTTTTATATTTCGATAAAAACAAAGAAATAGATCATCTAGCAGTAAATGCTACACATTTGAAGTAAAGTTACATAAACAACGCGACGTCACTCCGTTACTATTCGCAGGTGACTGAAAGCAGTGTTGGCCCAAAGTTAATCTGATTAACGATTAAAAATTAATGATTAAAAATCATAATCAAAAAATTTGATTAAGATTAATTATTCTTAATCAAATTTAAAATGATTATGATTATTAATCATAATCTTTAATCGTTAATTTGATTATTTGATTATCTAATAACTACTTATTTATTTATTTTATTTATTGGAAGAGCAACACCAACAGCTTATGCAATACATAAATATGCTACTTCAAAAGCAGTAATAAATAAACTAAAACGGGATTCTGTATAAAAAACAATTAATTCAAAATGTAAACATTCCTTATTCCAATTTCACGGACTTTTACTGCGTAAACACGGGGGGGGGGGGGGGGGGGGGGGCTAACACTTTCTGGCAGAAAGACGCTCGCTCGCACTCGATTGGCGATATTTTTTTCAGATTATGCAACTTTTTGTGATATTGTTTCACACAGTGATTACCTTAAAAACAAACATGAATTGTGATGATGACTCTAATAGTAGTGGTGTTTTGATGGATGTACTAGTTTAGAATCAAGTTAATCAATTAATGATTAGTGATTAATGATTAACGTCAATAATCATGATTAAGATTACTTTATTAATCATGATTATTCTAATCATGATTAATGTAATCGGATTATAATTAATCAAATTAATTAATTGATTAAAAAATTAATTGATTAATGTCAACACTGACTGAAAGTACTGACATTAGAGACAAAGAACGCGCGGGACGCGGGCGGGCGAGGATGCGCGAGCGGCTCGTTCGCTTTATAATTCAAATTCAAATTCAAAAACTTTTATTTCGGACGATAATAGTCCATATTTTGTTAATAGGTACAGTATTTTAAAAATATGTTAGTACGCATAATATACATAAAATCGAAATCAAAATTAAATTAAAATTAAAACATAATTTAATTACAATTAAACAAAATTAAAACATAATTTAATTAAAATTAAATTATAATGAAATAGTATAGTATATAGTATATAGCCGCCGTGCATATAGTCGCCGTGTATAACGTCTAAGGCAAATTGATCGCATCCATTTCGTTCTGAGTCATATGTTAGAGTAACCATGATTCTTATCAAGTTCGGCAGTAAAAAGTGATCCGTAAACTAAATCAAAATGAGTCTGTTTTTTTTTTAAATGGGTTATTAAATAAATATTAAGCAGTAAAATACGAGAAGCTTAACGGGCAGATACGTGTTCCCCACACGTATCTGCCCGTTAATCCACTCGCATGACGTGTGGGGGAGTCAATCACATAATAAATGGTAACGAACTGGCATGCAGGTGCACCCACCTCTCCAACACGACCGAGTCCCACCGCTCAGACAATACGCTCAAGATACTGTTAGTGCTGCGTCGGAAGCGACTTAGCACTAACAGTATCTTGAGCGTAGTTATAAATCGCTTCACTATTTTTTATGAAAATTACTGTTTTTATGGTCTAGTATGAAGTTTACTTTAACGGTGTAGTATTTATTGCTAGATAAATTTCTGAAAAAACAAAGAAAAACTATGGCATAGGCTTCTTACCCCGTTCACGATTTTTTTTCAAACGGTACCAAAAAGTTCCGGTAAATATGTTGTATGTCATGGTGCAACTTTGAAATCCCCAACTTCTGGAACATGTTACGCTCAGATGCTTTGTTTTTCAATTTTTCAGCCGGTACTAAATTATTTGTTTAAACTAAAGGCGGTGGCTTTACCGTACTAGAAGTATTTCTAAATGACGTCACATTAAATTGAATATGGCGCCCTCTGGAGGACGTAAAACATATTACTACTTTTTATATTTAAATATCGTTAGATAACCCCAAAATAATTTTAATAAGAAGTAAAACCCGACTACGTTAACAGAAAAATATGAAAAAAACTTTGCTATGTAGGTATTTTAAATATTACGGGCTTTTTGAAAAAAAAAAAGAAGAAAAAAAAAGATAATCTACTGTGACAGTCTTTTAACTCCTGCTGCAACTAATTTTAACTTCCATTTTTTTCTGTCGACTATTATGACCTAACCTATCACCCGACTGCCTGATTGCATCGTTGGTCTAGTGGTCGCAATCGCTACTGCTGAGTATGAGCTCCTGGAATCGATTCCCAGATCAGGTAATGTGTTTCTATATAGAATTTCTCAGTAGCAGCCCGGAGTCTAGATTTGTGCCCGGTTGATGGCAATAGGCTCGCCCCCTATCACATGGGACTTAAACATAACTGGCGAAATGTGGGTGTACTATAGGTACACCTCTGCCTAACCCTTCGGAGGTCTTAGGATCACCCGACTCCGGCTATTAAGTACGTACCAACTCCATCGTCCATCCCGGCCACGATCCCCTGTATGGTGGCGGAGTACCCCTCGGGCGCCACGTGCGCGGCGTAGCCCACGATGGTGGAGTAGCACAGCGCGTAAGTGGGGCCCTGCATTATGCTCTGTGGGACAACACAATGATGTACCTACAATAGAGGAGCGAAAACGTTGAGAATGTCATGTCTTCAAACTGACTGTTCGCAACGGTAGGTCGTGTTGGAGCAAAATTATTGTCATACCGGACTGAATGATGAAAAAGAAACATGAAATTACAATGGTGTCTGTCGGTTTAAATACAAACAAGAAAATATTGACGATAACGGGGAAGCACCAAATTCGCTTGCGCGAAAAAAAATGCAAAGGCCGGTATGCACTGGGGGATCTTTTTGGGCCGAAAAATAAGTGCCAGCTTACCAAATGCCGCTCATCATTGTCGGTCTTAATGGAATACAAATAAAAACATTGCGTCCTTACCTCGATGAAGACAAGATGCCACGGATTCTGTATAAACGAGATGCACATCATCCTGACTCCGTAACAGAACAGCGACACCGTCAAAGTTGTACCGTAGCCGAATCGCTTTATAATTTTACCTGAAATAAAAAAAAATGACAAATAAAAAAAAAAAGTTTTCCTTTTGGTTGTTTGTTTGAACGCGCTAATCTCTGAAACTAACAGTCCGATTTGAATAAATCTTTTTGCATTTGATAGCGCATTTTTGAGGGAGCTTATAGGCTATTTAACATCACGCTACGACCCTAAGGAGCCAAGCAAAAAGAAAAATAAAGTTAAAAAGAACGCTAAGCGAAAACAAAGTAATAAAAAATACGGACGGGCGACGCGATGCGATGCGGTGGGTCGTATCGCATCGCCCGACCGAAATTTCGTGCGGAGGAAGCCGCATACATATAGTTAAAATAATGCTAAGCGAAAACAAAGTAATAAACATGCGGGCGGCGACGCGATGCGATGCGGTGGGTCGTATCGCATCGCCCGACCGAAATTTCGTGCGGACGAAGCCGCGTGCAGATGCCAGTTATAAATAACTTGTATTACCTGAGAAGAAAAAGAACAATAGTTCTCCAATAAAGCTCTGAGCAGCCACCACGACTCCTTCTATCAATTTGATTTTGGCTGTGTGTCCTGTTGTTTCTGCTAGTTCTTCTAAAAACCTAAAATAATTTAAAAAATCTTAACATAATTTAAATAATTATCAGGTGGATACAGTCAGCGACAAGTCGATTAACACTTTAGTTTTTTTTATCTGCGTTATTGAGCTTGATAATATTTTAATTAAAATAGGAACCGAATGAAAATTAAAAGAATATTAATAAGTAAAATCAGAAGAATATGAATTCTTGGATATATCTAAGAATTAATATTCTTATAATTACTCACATCATTTTGCATTTCATATATGAAATGGTGAAATACAATCGATGCCCTTAATAGGCAAAATATGGACTGTCCATTAAACCACCAACGTTCACAACTAGAAACACCTGTATTTTGTGCAATTTCGATCACATGTACATAGTGCTGCTGGGGAGTTTGTTGCGCCACTTCTTCTCCCCAGCTAAAGAACTAGGAAGTGGTGAAGGGCGGGCGTGCCGGTGGACTGTCATATGTCCCTTTGATTTTCGAAAAATACTGATTCTCAGCCTAGTTTGAATAAATGTTTTTTTTTACTTTAAATATTATTTACCTCATAAACATACGAAAGCTGAAAAGACAGGTTTATTTATACCCGTTTCGACGTACAGTTACTTTTAAGGATGGCCCTCAACAAGTCGAAGGCCATGGCGTTTCATGGTCCACGGCGGGCGCCGCCGCCTGGATCACACATAGTGGTAGGGAGGGTTCGAATCGCTGTCGAGCCAACCATGAAGTACCTGGGATTGGTGTTCGACAGCCGGTGCGTTTTCGGCCCCCACTTTCGGCGGCTGGCGCCCAAGTTGTTGGGCGCGCCTGGGGCGTTGTCAACGCTGCTTTCCAATCAGGGGGGCCCGAGCGCCGATTGTAGGCGGCTCTACGTGGGGATCGTGCGATCGATGGTCGTTAACGGGGCCCCGATCTGGGCGGCTGACTTGACGGCCGCTAGCACCTCTGTTCTGCGAAAGCTACAGAGAGCAATGGCCGTCAGAGTCATAAGGGGTATCGCACGATCTCCTACGAGGCGGCTTGTACACTGGCCGGATCCCCGCCCTGGGACCTAGAGGCGAAGGTGCTCGCGTCACTGTATCGGTGGCGCGAGGAAGAAAGGGCGCGGGGGGAGCGGCCGATGCAGCGCCAAATGGAGCAGTGTCGGTCGCAGCTTCGCGAGATCCTGGTGGCGGAATGGCGGGACAGGCTCTCACGCCCTACCGCCGGCCTCGTCACCATCGAGGCGGTCCGGTCAGTGCTCGACCTCTGGCTCGGGAGGAGGAACGGCTCCCTGTCGTTTCGGGCGACTCAGGTGCTCTCGGGGCATGGTTGCTTCGGGAAGTACCTGCGTGGCATGAACAGGGAGCCGGACGCCCGGTGTCACCACTGCGTCGACTGCCGGGAGATCACGGCTTGGCATACGCTGGCAGAGTGTGCCGCTTGGGAGTAGCCGCGACGTCCCGTCATCCCAGAAGTAGGCATGATAAGATGGTCGGCAGCGTGAGTCCTGGACACGGTGGTTTCCTTCTGCGAAACAGTTATCTCGCAGAAGGAGGCTGCGGAAAGGGAGAGAGAGATCTCGTCCACTCTCCCGATCCGCATCAGGCGCACCGGGCGTAGGCGAAGAGCGGACAACGCCCTCTTCCAACCCCCCCAAATGAGTTCAGGGACGGCGGACTCGGGGACGTGCGCCGCCCCACATTCATCAGGACCCGAGGTGGCGGCGCGTAGTGTTCCGCGCGCCCCTCTTAGACGTTGCGGGTGGAGTCAAACACCTCACTTAGAGGTGCCCCGCCGAGGCGGGCCGCCACCAGTCGGGGTTGCGGAAGAATCGTATGTTCCCGCGACACCGAAGTAGGTGTGAGATGGATCACCGGGGTGGTTTTTAGTCAGTAAGAGTCTGACAGACCCGAAGAGACGGACATCCATGAGGACCACCCCGGACAGTAAAACAGGAACTTCCCGAAACAACCGTGTCCGGAGAGGACTTGTGGCAAGCGGAAGGTGAGGACGCCGTGGCGCCTCTCCAACCACTCCTCAAAGAGTGGACTTATTGCCGCTATCGTGGCGTGCCCAGCACTGGGTTGCGATAATCGCACCCTCCATGTCGCCATGAGATTCCGCCGGAGCTCTGTTCGCTGTACTAAGATTTCTCGCAGGATAACACCCCGGCGTTTTGCCTCGCGCGACTCCCATACGTGCACGAGGGTGTTTTGCCTCCAGCTCAAACTACGATCCCTAATCACTCCTTTGGCTTCGTTTACGTTCATACATCCAGACACGGCGTCGGCGGCGAGTACTACGCACCTCCACCCAAATTTCGCACACGCAATCAACAACAAACTGGATCATTTGAAGGAGCAAATCATGCAGCAAATCCATTGCTTCATATGCTGAGCTGGACTTCCATTTGACGCAACCTTGAGACGCACATCGCACTATGTTCGTTATTTCATTTAAAGTACGTCATTGTGTCGCTTTGTCTATATAAGTGTTTTTTTCTTATATGTTTTTTATTTATTTTGGCACCTTGTTTACATTTATTATTGTAATTTGTTTTCATTACATTGTACTTTTGTGGGTTGTAATGTCTTTTGTGTGCACTGAATAAATGTTTTATCCATCTATCTCTTATCAATATGTTTGAAAAAAATTGTCTGCTCATTAACGTAAATAGCGCAATGAATGTTGTTGAACTGTCAAAATTAACTATTCAAACTATTCCTACAATTAGTGTGTTGTGTAACACACTAATTACTAATCAAAGTCTCATAATGGGGAAGGTCGGCAAAGCTAATTGTAGATGGCGTGACCATAGCTAGGTCCCTATGGCCTACAAAATTTTTGACATTTCGTTCATTCATTTCATTTTATGTTCATTCATGAGTTTGATTTTATTTCACTATTTCGTTATTTTCGGTGATTTCAGTATTTTAAATCAAGTAATTGACATGGAAAGTGTCAGAATTAATATTTCCTCGTAATCACTTTCTTCAAAATGTTCACGACATAAATTCGAACTCAAAAAAATCTGTACGAATAGCTTTAAAGCACAATCTTCTAATTTTAGGGACTTACGAGAAATTCGAACTCCAATTTCGGAGTATCTAGGAACACAACATCGAGTCAACTTTCGCTAAAATAAAATAAAACCACATCACGCCTTGTATTTTTAGCTTGTATTGGGAACTAGCTACGACAGCGCCATTTTGACAGTTGCCTTCCCCATTCTTAAATCATAGAGAACTTACCAGAACATATAATAGATGATGAAACTATCGAACGTGCCGGCTACCACCGCGAATGTTATGAACACCATCACTTTAGGTATTCTAAGGACATCGCGCAACGCCTTGCCTGAATCCTCTGGACTTGATAGAGATGGCAGCTGTAAATTTATAATAATAAATATGCATAATCAGCCAATAATGCTCCCATCGCTGGGACTGGGCTGTAGTCCACCACGCGGACCCGGTGCGAGTTGGCAGATGTCAGATGTCTTCGAATTTTTGGTTCAAGGACATGCCGGTTTCCTCACGATGATTACTTTCATCGTTTTGAGAGCAGTGGCGATGAAATTAAATACATAAAGTGCCAGCCTGGGTTCGAACTCACGATCTATCAAAATCGTACAAAAGCTGTTACATAAAATTTCAGTGCAAAGACACATTCCGCCATGTATATGATAGCATGCAAATATTTAATAGAGTAGGTACATTAGACAAATTAATCACAATTCATGGTATAAATTAATTATTAGGTTTTAGGATTAAGAACCCTATTAAAGAAAATAACAATCCTATTTAGATTTAAATGCTACATACACATTTAGTACAAAACTAGTTAGGTAAGTAGTTTAATACACGGCTTGACCGGTATGTAAACACTCATGACAACCAATTTGGTTTTAAACCGGGACTGTCTACTGAGTCAGCTATCTTGTGTTTGAAGCAAACTGTCAGGTACCTACTACTCCGATAGGAGCACACCTATTTATGCCTGTTTCCTCGACCTCACGAAGGCATTCGACCTAATTAACTATGACATCCTATGGCAAAAATTAATTAACATCTCAATGCCCCTCGAACTAATAGACATTTTCAAATACTGGTATCTTAACCAGGTCAACGTCGTTCGATGGTCGAGTACTCTGTCGGAGCCGTACAGGTTGGAGTGCGGGGTGAGGCAGGGAGGGCTGACCTCGCCGAAGCTCTTCAACCTGTACGTGAACGCACTGATAGAGGAGCTCAGCAGCACTCGTGTCGGCTGCCATATTGACGGGGTTTGTGAAGGGTCTGGAAAGAGTGAATGCATGGTCTTTCGGGCCAGGGGTCGGAGTTGCCCGAATTCTGTTCCACCTATTAGGTTAAACGGTGTCAACCTAAACAGAGTTAATCAGTTTAAATACCTCGGGCATTTCGTGACCTCTGACCTGAGGGACGACGCAGACATCGATAGGGAGCGGAGGGCGTTATCTGTGAGGGCCAATATGATCGCCCGCAGGTTCGTTCGTTGCTCGGGGGCCGTCAAAATAACTCTTTTCAGAGCGTTTTGTACGTCCCTGTACACAGCCAGCCTGTGGGGGTCATATACCCAGAAGCAGTACAACGCACTCCGTGTTCAGTACAACAATGCGTTCACGGTGTTGTTGGGGCTGCCCCGGCACTGCAGCGCCTTAGGGATGTTCGCCGATGCCCGTGTCGACTGTTTCTACACGACGATGCGAAAGCGGTGTACATCTCTGGGGCGCAGGCTCCGGACCACCTCCAACACCATCCTGAGCGTATTTGCGAACAGGTTTGATTGTCATTACATTAACCACTGTTATATATGATTAATGTAATGACAAACAAACAAATGACTCAGAGGCAGGCGTAATAAGTTTTTATTTTAATTTGGTAATGGTATTTTTAATTTTATTTAATTTATTATGAAATTTTATTTTAGTTATTTTTATATTAATTGCAATTTAGATTTTTATAATGTGTCCAATTTATGATCCAAATGGATTGAAATAAATGATTTTTGAATTTGAATTTTTGAGTTAACAAAATTAACAGAGTTACATAAATCAAAATGACTACAATGCATTTCTGAAGTGGTAGGACTGACAAGACTTTTTGTTGAGAAATTCGCCGACTGAATAAAACTATGGGATATTAACCATTTTTTTTAAACTAAGCAGAAATTTTTATAAGGTAGTTCTGTTATCCAGATAGATATTGTGTTATATATAAGTGGCGCCATATACACGCAACTGCGCCCAAACAGTTCTATCCCAGGTACAGGGATTTTCAATAAATAATGTGTGACTTTTCGTTTGTTGATATTATTTTTAGCTTCAAACAGTTTAGAATTAATTTTAACAAATTTTGCAATTTCGTAAATGTAAATGCAAGGAACGGTAAGAAGCTTGTGTGATTTAAACACTGGTCTGCATGATTCAGACCAGTCCATGTTAAAAATTGCAAGAATGCATTTTTTTTGTGCTATTAGTATTCTAGATATTTTTGTGGAATTCCCCCAAACAATGATACCATATCTAATAACGGAACAGATATAGCCGTGATATACCATAATCGCAGTTTGTTTAGATGTCTCATCTTTAACTTTTTTCAAAGCATAAACAAATATATTTATTTTCATACATACGAGGGCGGCACTGAAAATTTCGGGAATCAAGGAAGTGACACAACATTACTATTTTAAAATGTATTTATTGCTTTTCGAAGTATTCTCCGCGAAATTTGACACATTTTTCCATACGATGGAACCAATCATTGAAGCAACCATTCCATTCGGAAGTTGGGGTCTCCAAAATGGCCGTTTTGTAGGCGTCCACAGTTTCTTCAGGTGATGAAAATCTCTGTCCACGCAATTTATTCTTTATTTTAGGGAAAGCATAGAAATCATTAGGGCTTAGGTCGGGGCTGTACGGCGGATGGTCTAATACGAGTAATTCTATGTTTTCTTGTTCTAAAAACTCTTTTGTTCTGTGTGCGGTGTGAGAACTCGCATTGTCGTGATGGAGGATGATGCGGCGGTTGCAGTTCTCTTTACGGAGTTCAGAAGCGACCTGTGGCAAACAAATGCTAGTATACCATTCTGCATTAACCGTTCTTTGTCCCTCAAGAGGAAATTATCGTAACATGGCCGGTTTTGGAGACAAACGTGGCCACCATTTTTTTTGCAACACTCCGTGAACGAACAATTTTTGTTGGCTTTCACTCATTTTCGAACACCCAAACTCGTAACTGGTTTTTTGTTTCGGGTTCGTACGCGTATATCCAGGATTCGTCACCTGATACGATGTTGTATACAGCATTTGAGGATCCTGCTTGGAATCTTTCGAGAGTTCTGATGCACCAAGTAACGCGAGCCGCTTTTTGCTCTTCACAGAGCGAATGCGGTATCCATCGGGAACAACTTTTTTACACCTAATTGTTCATGCAAGATTATTTGTATTTGACTCATGCCAATGTCAAAAGTTGCCTGAATTTCGCGGTATGTCACATGTCGATCTTCCTCAATCAGCTTACGCACAGCATCAACGACTTTTTTACACCTAATTGTTCATGCAAGATTATTTGTATTTGACTCATGCCAATGTCTAAAGTTGCCTGAATTTCGCGGTATGTCACATGTCGATCTTCCTCAATCAGCTTACGCACAGCATCGTTTGCTTGGGTGACTGCAGTTTTTGGACGACCTTGACGGGGATCATCACTGAGCTTGACACGTCCACGTTGAAAGTCATAATAAATCATCGCTCTTGAATTTTCTCGAGTCAATTCCATTTTCTCAACGACTAAACAAGCTTGACAAAACCTTGTGACAAGACCGAGAATCTTTTTTTAAATAAATAAATGATACCAATAAAACCAAGGAGTTTTCAATTAAAAAGATTTTAATATGACAGGAACAGTGGAAATATTCCATTCCCGATACTTTTACTGCAGCCCTCGTGTTTCGTCAATATGTTCTTTCCATGTAAAGTGTTCATCAAGTGTAATCCCCAGAAATTTTGTTTTGTGTAGGTACTTGTTCGACTAATTGGGTTCTATTAGATATTTTAAGTTGGAGGCATTTACTCTTTTGCGTTTTGAACTGCTATGTAACTCGTAAGTCGGGACCAATACCATTAGGCCATCACTGCTCTCATTACGAGGGCGACACTGAAAGTTTTTTAGAACTGGCCACTTGTAAAAGATATAATAAAAAAATAAGTTCAAATTTTGAAAATTTTATTGTATTCATTTGTCATTTGTTAACGATTTGGCGGCAAATTGAAAATTGTCTGTGTCACGTCAGCATGAGTCTAACCCGCACTGGGCCCGCGTGGTGGATTACGGCCTCTCACCGAGAGGAGGCCCTTGTGTCCCAGCAGTGGTAATATTATAGGCTGATAATATTAGGCGCCAATAACGTACTTTCCTACAAAAGCTAGTAAATCGACGCAACGCAAGAAAATTTTCGTACAATGATTTTCGATGTCATTTAAGTCAACAAGAAAGTTATGTTAGACTTCAATTGGCCTTTCACGATGAAGCCCCATCTCGTGCCACTGGTTTACAACTGGTATAAACGGCTAATCTCACCGAATATCAGCGTGAGGGACGGCCTTCTACGGCGACGACTAAAGATAACATCAGTGTTGTGCGGCGTATGATAGAGTCTGACAAAAGAGTGACTTATCAGCAGATTCGGACAAGCTTAGGCATCGGTATGAGTCAAGAGCACAAAATCCTCCATGAACATTTAGCGGTCAGGAAGCTTTGTGCTCGGGGGATACCTTATAATTTGACAGAGGCTCAAACCTCCGTCACGTTGATTGGTGTCTTGAAATGGTTCAAAAATTTAACGGAGGTGACTCAAATTACAGCATTTGTGTCACCTCCGTTAAATTTTTTCGACATACTTACGGGTAACGAAAGCTTTATTGTTATGATCCTGACACTAAGAGACAGTCTGCTGTCTGGGTGTTTGCTTCCGAGGAGTTGCCAACTAAAGTGAAGAGAGGTCAAAGCGTGGGAAAAAAGATGATGGCGTCGTTCTTCGGAAGGACAGGTCATAACGAAAACAATTGTTTGCCACTTGTCTTGGAAAAAGTTCGGGAGAAACGACCTCGCAGAAGGATCCTCCTTCACCACGACAACGCCTCGTCGCACACCGCCAAGCAAACAATCGACTACTTGACGACGTCAGACGTGGAATTACTGGGTCACCCGCCCTATAGATCCGATTGGCTTTTTATTTCCGAAAACAAAAAAAAAACTTCGAGGGAAAACGGTTTATGGACGCCGAGGAAGCAGTGGCTGCGTTTCAAAATGCCGTCGAAGAGACCCGGATAAGGACGAGTGGGCAAACTGCTTTTCTCAGTGATTCCATCGGATACAGCTATGTATTGATGTAAATGGACACTATTTTGAAAAGATATGATAAAACTATTAACTTGCTAGTTTGTTCAGTTTTTGATTTTCTAAGAACTTTCAGTGTCACCCTCGTATTTTGTTTAATATCTTAAAATTACACCATAATTCGGCACAACAAGTTCCTACACATTGGCTATTACTGTTATTCTAATGTTATTCTAGTTCTAAGCCAGGTGCCATGTTCATTCGCCCGAGTTGTACATACAATTATTTATTTTTATATCATTAATAATACAACGAAAGGAACTCGTTCCAATTTGGTGACACCTCCCAACTTTTTATATTTTTTCTTAAATCAAACTCACCGTAAGCGCCCTACAGCTGTACAAATCGACTGCAGTCGCTGCCAACGCCACTACAAACGCTGGCGTGAAGTCCTTATACTCTCCAGATACGCTATCAATTAGATAACCACCTAGTAGGGCTGTCAAGCCGTACCCAGCTGTGCCCCAAGCTCTTTGGGCACCGTATCTTGAACCGCGGTCTGGTCCTGTGAAATATGTATTTAATGCTAATGATTTTTGAAGTGAATACGTCTTTAAAACTGTTGTCATTGTAGGAGGGAGTTCAAAAACTGAAGATAACAAAATCGGGGGATACAGTTTGGTGTCGCATCTACATATCTATCATCTACATCCAAAATATAATTACACCACTCGATATATAAAGAATCAAAGAATTTGTTACGTCGAGTCAGGACTGCGTAGAATCGCTCCAAAAACTTTTAAAGCGTGTAGTTTCTTCATATTTAAGTAAATCGATTTTACAGTTTTTTTTTATTATCTCATTTACAATTACTTCTTTGAAATCGTTTTTTTTGTCGAACAATTTTAATATTAGTCATCATCCCTATTAATGTGTCAAGATTCACAGAACGCGCTTTGCTTTGCTAAGTGAGCGTTTCATACAAATATGAACCTTATTTTTCCTGACATAAACTTTATATTCGTATAAGAAAACATCGGCAAGCGTTTTATAATATTAGGAACATCAAATAATGCATTCAACATAACTGACGAAATTCGGGTGTTCTATAGCTACATCTGCCGAACCCTTTTTGGCAAACAGGCGTGATGTTATTTTAATCACAGATAAAATCAGGCCTGTATTCCCTGAATTCCCCTGTTTCCACAATCCGCCAGTTATGTTAAGTCCCATTTAATAGGTGGCGAGCCTATTGCCATCAACCGGGCACAAATCCAGACTCCGGGCTGCTACTGAGACATTCCTGATGGAAAATCCCAACAACACTTTGCCCGAGTTGGGAATTGAACCCAGGACCTCACTCTCAGTAGTAGCACTTGCAATGCGACGCTTACTTAGCAACGTCAAAGCGCGGTAAATAAATATATAAAAAATACAACTCACCCAAAACATCAAAACATACAGCATCACCAATGCAGTTAGCAACATTGAACGCGACTGTACCAATACACGTCAACATAACGAACGCCCAAAAAGGACCAGTCATATAAAAGTTATCACTTTTCTTCTCCACTGTATCAGCAACTTTACTAACATTCTTAGTAAAATCTAAATAATTATTTATTGAATTTTCTAAACTTCTCCTTGTTTTATTACCCTGTATGACATACTCATTCTCATAACAAAGTAAATTGCAATCTTCTTTAGGTATACAAGTAACTTCTCCATCTTGAAAATCGTCAAAACCCATAGACAATGTCAAACAGGACGAATTCGACACTTCATTGTCTATGTAAACGGTGTTTATGAACGGAGAGTCTGACAGGTAGACGTCAAAATTTCCCGCCACGCTACAGTTCCAATGACATTTGTATTTTTCTAGGATAGTGTTGTTTGTGTACGGTTTTAAATAGATTGTGTCGTTCAGTCGATAGACTGACTCCAGTAGTGTTGTGCTGTTTGTTTCTCGCGGTGCGGGCATTGGCAGAAACCAGAGACAACAATATGACGTTGTCATTACTGTTATAAGTAGCATGAAGACCAGTTTTCTGTGCGTCTGAAAAAAAGGGGTCAATTTTTTTTTTTTAAACTATGTTACTTTATTAAAAAGTAAATATTTTCACAATATTTTTCTTTGTAATTAGGGGAAAGTTTACTTGTAAAGCTACCGTTATTAATTTTGCCAACATTTTTGCATAAGTTCAATCATAGCAAAAAAAAAAAACTATGCTTTAAAGTCGTTTAAAACGGTCCCAAAATAAATATAAAACTAGTGATCCGGGTACAATCTACTGACTTGTTCCAATCCAAATTTATATGCTTTACTTTGATTGAGGAAGAATTAATAAAATTACTAAATATAAACCATGTATCGCGGTACTAGTAGTCGCCTGCATCCGTTTTAGTAAGGACAGACCCACCATATACCAGAAAATGCTGGCAGACAATGATGACTTACCGGCCAAAAATCGACGACGTACCCAAATATTGGTTTGGCAGCCGCCCATAACAGAGGTAAGACGGCCGTGACCATTCCCATAACTGAAGGTGAGACCCCCAATTGACGGCCGAAGACATTGATTTGGGGTAGTATGGGGCCCAGGGCTGGGGAAGAGAAAATAATCATACTATTACTATTAACGCAAAACAAGTTCCTGCCTGCACGCGCAGCATGGTCGGGTTTTCGACGGTTTTTTTTTTCTTCTTTCTTTATTATGTCTGGTGTCTATTACCAGACATAATAAAGAAAGAAGAAAAAAAAATATTTATAATAAAACTTAAAAAAAATACTAATACACAAATGCCTTAAATAAATATTCCTTAGATATACATTTAAATTATAAACATAAATGATAGAAAAATATTTTTACATGTTAAGGAAATTACTAATTTAATAAAAAGTAAGATAAGAATAATAATTGATAACAGTAATTTATGATAATCACGCAGTCTATAGGTATGTTTAAAATATATTAGTGATAGGTAACCATGACTAAATAATATTATAATTTATTAATACCATAGCAAATGATTAAATAAAATAGCAGTTAATAATAAATGAAGTAATTAAATAATACAGCAAAAACAACTATTCAAAGAAAACAATATCTATAAATAAATGAATAAACATAATTATAATACATGTACAGGTATCTAAAAATAATCTGAAATATTGAAGTACATTTTGCAGATAAACGATTACAAAATAATGGTTAAGCGAAATGCTATTAAGTATCTAATTCGTGATCTCCTGACTTTGATTATATTAAAGCACATTCAAGTTAAAACTTGTTCTCACAAAAACTACTTAACTTTCTCCTGAAACAGGGCTTCCTCTCTCCTATTCTTTTGCTGTGCCTTATAGGGTCCATAATGATCTAAATTATATAGTTACCACCTAAGTACAAAGGTAAAGCAATATAATATATTGCTAAATAATAATGATAAATGATTTTATTTCTGTAAGTGGGTTTGTACAAACACTTTTACATGTAATATTTTTTTTTTAAACTAGATTAGGTCGGCGTTTCCTATCTGACTACTCTGAGAAAAAAGGCCGAAACAAACTCAGAGGTCACAGTCTCTTTTAAAGTCCAGACATAATCTTGGTCAGATCATGTGAAGACCATGTGGATTGATGTCTGAAATGGTCTTTTGAGGAAAGAACCACACAGATTGAGTGGACCTATCCAGTCAGTGCACGCATTTGTCAGTAATCGTGCAGCTCAACTCAAAACATAAGGAGCTCAAATCTCAATGATTCGATTCGACGAACAATACCAAAGAAAGGACATTGGGTAGGCCGCATAATTACTCAAACCGCCAGACCAAGTTTAATCTTTTGCTTACAATAACTTTTATCATTAGTTGATATACAAAAGTAATACTTAATAAAAGTAAACACTCTTAATAAAAATTAAAATAAAAACTATTTTGTGAAACATGTCAATTAAAATTTATAATTTAGATATTTTTCGCTATTATATGTTTTAATATTTAAGTGAATGAATACATTTTTGTTCAATTTAATTATTCCCGGTATTTTATTATATACTTTCATTGACATGACAAGGGTACTTGTTTAGCTCCCTTCAAAATGGTTGAGCTGAATGGTGCTGATCCATGCGTCATGTTCGTGAACGGGCGCCGTCAGTTGGGACTGGTCATCTCTTAGCTGCCACGGCATATTTTAATAATTAATTTGCTGGATTGTTTTTAATTATGTTTTGCTGCACTCTGGACGCTTTTAACGTGTACGGTTTTTGTACATCGTTCTCACTTATAGTGTCAACATTAATCGATGTAACTAATATATTTGTAACAACAATATTATTTAAAAGAGTGTCCATGGAGTTTCTTGCCCGTTCTTCTCCATAGTGACCTACTGCGCTTTGGAATGGGCAAGCTAGCTTCATATTACTGAGTGACCGACTCCTTGACAATTTAAAAGTGCCTGTAAATGGTTTAATTGAAATAAATGATTTGAGTTTGAGTTTGAGTGCATTTTCAGCTTAGAGAGCTTTAAGAGCATAACTGGAGTAATGAACGTGTTCTGATAATGATAAACGACTTTATTTCTGTAAGTAGGTTTGTACGCTACTCTAAATTCAAGATTTAAAAATATTCAAACAAAACTGCATAAATAAAAGCCTCCAGGCATGAAGGGCGTGACAGCTTACTTATGCAATGCTGGACTAAGTAAATACAAATGATAAAAGTATATGTATGCGTGTGAATGACTGTATATTAATTTATAATTAATTAAAACATACGACTTGCACACTGTACATTCGTGCAATGCGTGCAAAAGGCAATCACCGCTGCACTGATAAAAATAGAACAACGGGTTTATTGCGTAACACACTTTTAATTAGGTACTATCTGAATCATTTTGAAGGATTCTAATCTAGCTAATACATTGCTTCATACAATCCGCGATATACCAGTGTGATCGCGCGAGGGACGCACAGCGCCTCAGTCCGAATGCCAAACAAAGGACGCGTCGCTATGTGCACTCACATAGATGCAATGCTCAGCTTAGGCCTCGCGGACTGTAATCATGTTCGAAAATTTAAAAATTGTCAGCTCAACAACGAAAATAATGCAATCAATCAAAATGAAAGCCATTGCTACTGTTAGTGTGTGTGTTGTTAGGTACTTTCAATTTTTATTTTGTTAATTGTATTTGTGTTTCACGAACTGTGTCCAAATAAACATTATTCTTTCTCCTAATAGGGTTGATGACTAATATTAAAAACGTTCGAAAAAATCATGTCATTTTAAAGAAAGCATAGTAAAAATTAATTAATCGAAAAAATCTGTTAAATCGATGTAAATATGAAGAAGCTACACGCTTTAAAAGTTTTTGGAGGGGATTATTCCCCTCCTTCTTGTCGCGCGGTACGGACAATGTATGGCGCTAGTATGAAGTTACATAGTTGTGACGTCACTTATACGATAGTGCTGGCCATGTCCGACACTTATTTTAAAACGTTTATAACTTGGCAATTATTAAAGCTTTTACACTTTTTATAAAATTGTTTGCACTATTGGGAAAGTTTTTGAATGTCTTTGAGCCTATTACCTCGCAGTCTGAAAACACAGAATACTACACTTGGGAGCAAATAAATCGAGCCACTTCCTTTTTCACGCATTATGGTTATTATTTTTGGTATTATGGAACGCATCGATTCGAAACATATATCACCTAAAAGGGTATTTAATAACCTTTACAATGAGGGTAGTTAGTTGTCAAAATTTCATTTTAATTAAAGTTTAAAGGGTAGAATAAAATTATCGCATTGAATTTGCTTATGACATTTTTATTGTACTCTGTTAAGAAAAGAGGTTTTTGTTAATCATACCCATATTACTTGTTATTGTTGTCTTTATCTGTGTCTGTGTAATCAAAATAACCTGATAAAATGGATACTACACCGACGGAAGCTGCCCAAGTTGTAGCTTTACTTGAGGTTGAACACGGACAACGTGAAGTGGCACGCAGACTTCATTTGAGTCGTTCAAAGGTACAGCGGGTATACCGCAGGTATCTGGAGACTGGTGCTTTTGTTCGGCGACCTGGAACTGGCCGACCACGGGCAACAACAGAACGTGACGACCGCTTTATTGCAACCAATTCGTTGCGCGACCGTGGACTTAATGCTGTTCAGCTACAGCAAGCGTTACGTGACGTTCGAGGTGTCGCAATCAGTAGGTGGACAGTGAGACGAAGACTAAAGGAACGAAATTTAACATCACACAAACCACCAACTGGCCCAAAATTGACTGTAGCTCATCGCCGATCTCGCTTGGAGTTTGCTCGAGAACACATTAATTGGACGTTAGAAGACTGGAGGTCAGTTTTGTTTTCTGATGAGTCAAGAATCTGTCTTTTTAGCAATGACGGGAGAAACCGAGTGTATAGACGTCCTGGTGAAAGATTTGCCCAATGTTGCATTCGAGAAACTGTGAGTTTTGGTGGTGGTTCTTGTATGGTGTGGGGAGGAATTTCTCTAGACGGAAAAACGGAACTTGTCTTCGTCGACCCCGCCAACGATGGCAGTGGTAGACGTGGATTAACAGCTGACCGATACATAACTGACATTCTTGAAGACCACGTAATGCCGTATGCTGGTTTTGTCGGAGAAAATTTCTTGTTTATGCATGACAATGCGAGACCTCATACCGCGCAGATCGTTACGGAATACTTGTCTGCGATCGGGATTCAACAAATGGTATGGCCAGCACGAAAACCCGATTTGAACCCGATCGAACACCTATGGGACGAGCTAAAACGGAGAGTCCGAGCCAGGGTTCCCGCTGTTTCATCCATTCCCGAGCTTAAAGTCGCTGTGCTTGAAGAGTGGGAGAACATACCACAATATGTCATCGTAACTCTGATCAGATCGATGACTAATAGGCTACAAGAATGCATCAGGGCACGGGGGGGTAATACCAGTTATTAAGAATATTTTTTTTGCAATAATTTTGTTTTTTATTGTTTTTATGGACTGTTTTAGCCCTACAAAATTTTCTATCAAAATTACCATTTTTCTTGCAGAGCCAATAATTTATCATTCAATAAGGTTATTATTCAATAATTTACCCTAATTGTTAAGGTTATTAACTTAACTTTTAGGCGATATATAGTTCGAATTGATACGTTCCATATTCCCAAAAATATTTACCATTTTACGTGAAAAAAGGTAGTGGCTCGATTTATTTGCTCCCAAGTGTATATTAATAAAATATTGTCATTTCGCAGCGTGCGGAGGGCTTCGTGGCTAAATAATCCGAATTCATTTTGATTTTGAATAACAGCCGCAAGGGTCAAGCGAAGAATACGCTTTGCTTGCCGCCATCAGTTCATGGATGGGTGACCACCCATTACATATCGAGACCCCTCCGAGCCTCGAAAAGCACGTTAATCCGACAAGAAAGTCCTTACGAGTAGTTAGAAACCCAAAAGTCTCACAGCCAGCCTTACCAAGGGGTATTGTGTGGCTCAGTTACTGGGCTGAAGACCTTCCACCTGGACATGAGTTGCCTTGGGTAACCTGGAAGTCTTTAAACAGACTCCGGACCCAGGTTGGCCGAAGCAAGGAAAACCTGTTCAGGTGGAGATTCATAAACGACTCAGCCTTGCAGTGTAAATGTGGTGCTGTCCCACAAACGATGGGACCCTTGATATCTTGCGTGTCCTGTCAGCTGCACGTTACAGGAACTGATGCACGCTAGTGATGACGCCAAACATGTAGCCAAATTCTGGGCAGAGTCTATTTAGTTTGCCATCGACACGCAAAGAAGATGACAACGTCATTGACACTTACACTCTCACTTAGTCTCACTTCGGATCAGTGTCGATTTTTGTGCACAAATCAAAGGCACTCGCCTTGTATCAATTTGCCTACGCTCGCGTTGGCTGATGCTTGGCCAACATGCTGACAGTTGCACTCGCCTTGTATCAATTTGCTTACGTTCGCGTTGGCTGAGGCTTGGCCAATATGTAGACAGTTGCACTCGCCTTGTATCAATTTGCTTACGCTCGCGTTGGCTGAGGCTTGGCCAAAATGTAGACAGTTGCACTCGCCTTGTATCAATTTGTCTACGCTAGCGTTGGCTGAGGCTTGGCCAACATGTAGATTGTTGACAGTAGCACTCGCCTTGTATTAATTTGCCTACGCTTGCGTTGGCTGAGGCTTGGCCAATATATATTACTCGCCGCGGTATGTTAACGCGCACGCGTTGAGTTACCCGGTTACCCTCTATAATACAGAATGAGAATTTAACCAGTTGAGAGCTGATAGACCGATTTCGTCTAGGCACACGACTCACCAGTGCGAGCTCGGACGAAGAAAATACAGCGGTTGTGATTGGCCGATGCAACAATGTCATGACTGAATGTTCCAAACAGAGTGATGATATCGATAAAGTCGACGTATCTCCTTTTTTAAACTATGTATTATACTTTTTTTAAATGGCTAAGAGGCTGTATAGTCATTGATAATACCCCTTTTGATACGGGAATGCGCCGTTGGCCTACTCGTATTCGACAAAAATACCACATTTAACATGTAAGAAACCGCTGATTGGTGTAGTTAACTCTTCTAAAAATGTCGTATAACGATTAAGTACATCATGAAGGCTTGTAATCATGATTATATTATAAGCACTTAGTTTAACGATGGCTCTCGCGAATTCTGTTGTCATATGCGCAAAATGTGTCTCCATTATCATCATGCATGATCATTTCAGCCCGGCATCACCCACTGCTGAGTTAAGGCCTCTTCTTTCGCACACAAATTTATGCACAGTTATTGCATACCAAAAGAGCTTGCGTACATATTTAATTTCTTTTATTTTACTTTGTTTTTAAATTAATTTATTGCACAGCTACTATTATTATTCCACAAACGGGGGAAGACACTGGCTCCTGTAACACAGGTTGCTCTCTAGCTCAGGAGCCAGGGTTTCAAATCGTATGTTACACCTGTATTTTGTGTCAATAAAGAATTTATTTATTTATATTTATTATTTACTTTCTTAACCGAATGAATGAATGAATGATAATTTAAAAACTTCAAAATTCAGATCTCATTTTTTAAATGTTTGTTACTTCAGAGCTCCGTCATTTATAAGCCGATTTGAATGTTTTTTTTTTTTTGTTTGAAAGGATATACTTATAGGATCTCATATAAATTTGTTCAAGACCCGATGAGTGGTTTTTGAGTTAGCTTCAATAATACGTATTTATTTTCCAATTAGTGTATGTTGATGACGTTATAACAACTTCCTGACACTGTTATTTACTTACGGCCGAACCCAGTAACGTATCTATCTCCAATTTTGGCGTACTGGAGATAGAAAAATCTATCAATCTCTAGTTTTAACGTCCCAATAAAGCCAAAATGTGCGACCCTTTTTTTTTTTTTTGGGTGGGAAATCATCAAATGACTTCTCCCGCTCTGCGGGGCGGGAGGGCGTGTCAGACTTTTACTGACTAAAACCCACCCGTGTTCCTTCAGTTGCCTGTGCCAGGGCCACGGTTTTCTCTTTAGAATAACCCGCGACCCTGAGGCGTCGGCCCTATCGGATCCCGTCACTTTGTGCTGACATCTCATTGAGGCGCGCGTGGAACACGACGCGCCATCGACCCGGGCCTGGTCCTTACTGGACGGCGAGCTACCCGTTGCTCGCCGTCCGCGAGCCCGCGCCTACGGTGGCCGGGAATCTGCAGGCGACTCCCGACGCCCAGGGCGTTTCCTGCGGCGGCTAGTGGGGGCGTGAGGGCGCAAGGCTCTCTCCCTCACGCGCTCCGCCTCCTCCTTCGCGAGCATTACTGCTTCGCAGAAGGAGGTGACGGCTTTCCATTCCCTCTCGCTCCGTACCATGGCCTGGACCAGGGCCGGACGCGAGAGATCGCCGCCGCCAATCGCCTCCGCGAGGACACTGCGGTGCTCCGCCCAAGCTGGGCATACCTCCACCGTATGCTCCACCGTGTCCTCCGGGCGATCCACACAATGGTAACACCCGGGCGTTTCCTCCCGCCTTATGCGAAACAGGAACCTCCCGAAACAACCGTGTCTGGTGAGGACCTGTGTCAGGCGGAAGGTGAGGACGCCGTGGCGCCTCTCCAACCACTCCTCAAAGAATGGACTTACCGCCGCTATTGTGGCGTGCCCAAAAGTGTGCGACCCTGTGATGGAAACCATGGTAAATACCGAATATACCAAATAACCTGTGTGACCAAGTGAGGGAAAACGCGGTAAATAAAATTTTACAACGACATTAATCTCTACAACAACATACATTATTCAAGATGTAGGTTTCAGTCGTTTATAAGCTGTCATAAGATCTTTACAATTGTTTGATGATAAAGCAGACTGATAAAACACTAATTACATAAATAGATAAGGCCATAATCTGTTGTTATTTTGATAATGCTAAAATTACACTCTTCAATATCTTATTAGCCTATAAAGTTGCCATGTTCTCATTGGTGGGACTCCAGTCTCCTCGTTGTGAGAGTCCGTGATCCACCACGCGGACAAAGCGCGGGTTGATAAAAGTTTTTGGTTCTAGCACATGCCGGGTTCCTCACGACATTTTCCTTCAGCGTTTTTAAGATCAGTTATGATGAAGGAATTTCCACAACGTGAAGCGCGTAAGGTTGTATAGCCTAATTATTTAGGACACGGGATTTAAAAAGACTTCAGGACCTAAACGCGAGTTTTATAATGCCTTGAAGTACATGATCCACTGCAGTAAACAAAATCAGAAAAATATATGATATCCTTCAGGATATATGCTAGTTAGATAGTGTGTTGAAAACATAATACAACTAATTTGATAAAATGGAAAAAATTCACGAAGATACATTCAAAAAATTCTTTTAACGATTATAAACCATATTAACATACATGCAATCATTCCATTCTGTTTTTTTTTTGTTAAATTATTCTAAAGCAACATATTAACGTAACAGTTTTTTTTTAGTCTACAATAGATTTTTTGTAAATACACAGATAGTTGCTTCATTTTTTGCAATAAATTACCAACGTTGTGTCATCGTGCTTCTCTTTCTTTTATATGCAGTACGACAGTGACCGCGCTTTAATGTGTTGTCAATTTGGTAGCACAGTGCTACCAAATTAGATCCTTCCTTCCTTCAAGTGCTTCAGGAAGAATAATATTTGTCTATGTCATGTTTGCCAAAATAAGGAACATTATAAATTGCGCTTCGAACACATCGGCACTGAAAGATGACATACAAATTCACAAACACAAACACACACCAACACAAGTATTATCAATTACTTTCTGGGGATGTCTCATTTATAATACATACATAACTGTTTTGGGACAAATTTTTCAATCAATTTCAACTTTTCAGTTTTCAATTTCAATGGGGAAGGTCGGGCAAAGCTAATTGTAGATGGCGTGACCATAGCTAGGTCCCTGCGGCCTACAATAAATTTGACATTTCGTTCATTCATTTCATTTTATGTTCATTCATGAATTTGATTTTATTTCACAATTTCGTTATTTTCGTTGATTTCAGTATTTTAAATCAAGTACTTGACATGGAAAGTGTCAGAATTATATTTCCTCGTAATCACTTTCTTCAAAATGTTTCCGACATAAACTGGAATTCAAAAAAATCTCTACGAAGAGCTTTAAACCACAATCTCATAATTTTAGGGGCTTTCGGGAAATTGTGGACTTTAATTTCGTAGTATCTAGGAACACAACAAAGCATCAATTTTCGCTAAAATAAAATAATACCACATCACGCCTTGTATTATTAGCTTGTGTTGGGAACTAGCTATGACAGCGCCATTTTGACAGTTGCCTTCCCCATTATAATGTAAATATTCATTTGAAGTTTTAAAATTTATTAAAATAAACATACGTGCCTATTTATGGTTAATTAGAAACTTTTCCAAAACATGAAATAAAATTACTGACAGACCTTACTCGCCAATGGCGCCAACTGGTGAGCGAAAAAGGTTAGCCCCCGTTCTTTTTTAGCCTTAATATCATCTTTCACACCCAATTATATTATACTAGCTGCTCCCCGTGGTTTCACCCGCATAAGTCTTGATCCTGTGGGGGAATCTGTATAAAAAGTACTCTATGTGTTAATCCAGCACCCTAATTGCGTAACACATTTTCGTAAACGATTACGACTAATCTGTTTGATTTTGACAGTTCGACAACATTCATTGCGTTATTTACATTGTTGAGCTGAGTTTTTATCGAACTTATGAAGCAATGGATTAGCAATCTGTTTCAAAACGATTCAGATTCCGATTTATTGTGTGTTACGCAATTAGGGTGCATGTTATAAACTATCTGTGTGCCAAATTTCATCCAAATCCAAAACCGTTCGGTAGTTTTTGCGTGAAAGAGTAACAAAATCCATCCATACTCACAAACTTTCGCGTTTATAATATAAGTAGGAAGTACTCTGTGCACAGATGGCTATTTGAACATCCAGATATGCAGTGAATACAGTTTAAACACTAATTGCAAATACCATGCCTACTTCGTTGAGTAAATAATGTTATTCAAATCCCTTCGTGAAACAATTCCCTTAGAACACCGCTTAAAACGGTGAAGGAAAACATCGTGAGAAAACCGGCCTGTGTATTGTCCTAGACCCAAAAATTCACAGACATTTATTGACATCTACCAACCCCCACTATACCAGCGTGGTGGATTACGGCCCACACCGTTTCTCAGAGAGGAGGCCTGTGTCCCAGCAGTGGGAAGATTATAGGCTTATTATTCTTAGCGTGGTGACTGGTGATTAATGTTTGTCTCTTCTCCGTATGAAGAGGCATTTGCCCTGCAGGAGCGTTAGTCTGGCTTTATTAAAGTTGATCTATGAGTCACAGGGAACGTTATATACTCCACATATCCACGACAACTATTATGTAATCATTGTTGGGATATAGGTGTCAAAGTGAAGGGGCCTTGAGTACAGGGTCAGGATCCGCGGTTGAATATCTAACCATACTAATAATAAAGTTAGAGTTTGTTTGATCGCACTAGTCTCTAGAACTTCCAGTCCAGCCAACTATAGGCTACTTAACATCACGCGAGGGCCTTAAGAAACGAGCAAAAAGAAGAATAAAAGTCAGTTAGAACCCTTAGTGAAAACGAATTATGAGCGCGGGTTGGCTATGAGATGCGGGAGGGTGAATCAAGGCTCGTATACACTGTCGCGTCGCGACTATTTGTGGGAGCCTTCATGCGGACGAAGTCGCGAGCTAGAAGATTATATTCAGGTAGTTCATTCAACCCACAGAGCAGGGTTTTTTTCGCGCATTGTATTTTTAACGCTCTGCTTAGTACCGAGAGTTGAAAATCCAAAAGTGTGCTTTCTTGACGCGCTGGTACACACTCTGTTATTCTCAACGTTTGGCGGCGCATCCCCCTTTAGCCGAACATGGGCTAACGATAATATAAAATTGGACAAATCTGTAGGCATCTTAAAGTAACCTTATCAAGAATTTGCAAATCGGCTCAACTAATCTGTAAACCGCGGTCTAGTCACTAGACCGCTGATGTCATGCGGGCCCAATCGCGGA
Organism: Dasypolia templi; assembly: GCA_963555695.1. NCBI lineage: Eukaryota > Metazoa > Arthropoda > Insecta > Lepidoptera > Noctuidae > Dasypolia > Dasypolia templi. Next base: position 3,706,747 of record OY743166.1, read on the forward strand.
CTGTAGTAGGAAACAGCAATTTATTGAAGAGCTCCTCAATCCTGCTTGACAGTTTTTGTAGGGGGTTCATACTCGTAGACGCTCCAACAGCTGATTCACACTCATAAACTCACGCCTTCTTCTCATGGCAGTAGGCAGAAACTACAGAACGTCACCTGCATGCTACGATCCTTACATACCTACTGTTTTTGCATCGTTTACGTTCATACATCTGGTCATACACGCACTCTGGTTGCGAAAGAACATCACCAATAGGTAGGTCGCTTTTATTCAAACATAATAACAGTAATAAAAAAATGAAGTTACTCATACAAAATTTTAATTAAATATAATTAGTGGACACTAGTCAAACAGGTTATTAAAGCCAGTCAGTACAGTATGCACCTAAGAAAGTCGCCATCTAAAGGAAAAACCATGACATACATAAATAACAAGAATGAGCTGAAAAACAAAGGTTTTTTGATGTTAGAATGTGTTGGAAACACTTAACTTTTTGTTCTGATCCTTTTTGAGGGCAGTGACTTTTTAATGGCACCAAAAACATTTAACATTTAAAGGAATGGGACAGAACACAATTAAATGTTTGGTCTCTTTTATGAGTAAATTTCTCTTTCAATAATAAAAATGGCTAGCAAAAGACTGAGTACTGAATAATGTCTGAATAGCTGTTTTTATGATTCTTAATGCTAACTTCATACCAATTTTAACTTCTATTCCATAGGCATAAGGATGACATTTAAAACAAAATTGTGGTAACAATATCAACTGTTTACTGCAGCTGCCATTTGTCATACCAGCAACGCAATAGAAGTCAAAATCGGTTGATATTGTTACACAGACAGACTGTAAAAAAGGTTTATTGTTTAATCTTATTTCAAGGGAAGTATAGGTATAAAATTACTAACTATTATTGAACTTTGGAGGGACAAATTGAGAAACTTCACCTTTTTTAACAAATCAGAAAATAGAAATCATTTATTAGCCAGTTGCTGTGGATATACAGTTACAGTGGTTATTTTGATGACAGTCCCAATTCATTTTGCCTTTTACCACATGCAAATATATTTACTACATTTACTAGACAAAAAAAATATAAACAAAGAAATTGGTTCATTACACATTAAATACCCAGAAGTCATGATCATGAGTTACATAAAGAAATGCTCACAAATTTTGTGCTGTAAAACATTAATGATTTTATTTCTGTAAGTAGGTTTGAGAGCAGTGGTGCCCAGTGGTAACAGCAGCGACTTACGAGTTCTAGGTCGTAGTTTCGAACCCAGACAGGCGCTTTACTTTGTTTAAATTATTTCATCACCACTGCACTCAAAATGGTGAAGGAAAACATTGTGAGGAAACCGGCTTGTCCTAGAACCAAAAATTCGAAGACATGTAACATCTACAAATCCGCACTGGGCCGTGTGGTGGATTACGGCCCACTCCCTCTGACAAAGAGGAGGCCTGTGTCCCAGCAGTGGTAACATAATAGGCTGATTTTGCTTATGCTAGTTTGTACAAGCACTTTTACACATCAATAATAATAAAAATTTAAAACTGATGAGTTCAGTGTTTCCTATTCTTCTACTCTGAGATGACCAAAACAAGTCCAGACATAATCTTGGTAGATTGTGGTCTGAAATGGTATTTTGTGATATAACCAGTGATGTGAGTGGTCCAGTCAGTGCAATTTATTGGTAAATGACCAACTCAACTCAGAATATAAGGAACTCAATGTTTTGAGGAACAATAAATACCAAGGAAAGGATATTTGGGTAGGATGCATAGTACTCCAACTGCCGGAACATCATAAAAATTAACTTTAAAAAAAAAAATTGCACAATAGTCCTCACATTCACATTCATAAATACATGTCTGTGTAAACTTGTTGATAAGCTACAAATATTGTTTTCAGCCCAGACAAAAGAATCTCTTATAACTCAGGCAATAAGAATACAGAGGTCAACATTATACTTAAAAACTTGTTTATAAGAATAATTCATGTTGATAAAATGCTGTTAATGCAATTATCTGACAAATCCCTTAAATTTATTCAGTATTCTGAAAATATAGATAGGTATGTAAAAATTAGCCAGAACACAACACACTTCATGCCAACAGATAACTAAAAACACTAATAAAATAAAATAAACTTACCGGCGAAAAAAAAGAAGAAGTGAGCCTTTATGGGCAGAAGCCCTTTGTCTATTTTGAATTTCATATTTTTTACAACAAATTCACTTTCAGTCTAGAAAAAAAAACACGTTATTTTTTCACTGAGCACAGGTCACTGAACGCGAACGGCATAGTTTTTTCCTGTAGCCAAGACAGGTTTTAGCATCAGTAACGACTTTCTATTACTAAGAACTGCACTGAAATAGGTATTTGAGCACTGGTATCGTTATGCACACAAAGTAATATGAGACAAATTAAAGATAATACTTGAATTGCCTGATATCGCACGAGACGCGACTAACGCAAAGATTATTTTTGTCGGAATAAACAAACACAACGTAAACTCCAATAAGTCATAACAAAACTGACGTTTGCTACGCTACGTTTTAGAACCAGCTGATGGGGTTGCTAGTTTATTGAACTCAAAATTCCTTAGTAAAAATGACTGGATAAACATTTAATTTCAATTATAAATAGTAACCCACCCTGGCTTCACACGGGTGCTTTGTATATATTTAGAAGAATTTTTCAAATAGGTGTGGTTTAGGAGATTAACCTTCACATGATTATAATGTTGGAAAAACGATGGGGCACTTAATATCGTGTCCGGCGTGTCCTGCAATCTGCACGTTGCAGGAACTGAGGGACGCTACTGAAAGTGTCAAACTCGCCAAATTCTTGGATATGCTAAGAAGAAGATGGCCATTTCGATGGGAATTATCAAAAGTTGGCAACATCAAAAAGGTGTCATCGTGCTTTGTCAGCTGCCATTCAATTGTCAGTTTATTAACTGTCAGTGTTTTTTTTTTTAGACCAATGCGATGTTGATGTTTTTTTTTTATTTGAATTCAGAATGTCAATAGTGATGTGCGTTTTAGTCACAATCGAGAGTCTATTTATTTGTAAAATTCTTGCCGTTTTTATGTTGGTACACATGCGCATATCCAATTAAACTGTTTGTGTCTGTTTTTAGTAAAGTGTGTTCAATACTTTATAACAGCCTATTGAATTATAGTCCCGCTGTAGGGCAAAGGCTTCTTCATAAATATACAAAGCGCGATCATTAATCACCGCACTCTTTCAAGACGGGTTGGCGATTTCAGACTTATATTGATTGTAAGTCCATTTCCATAAGATGTTTTCCTTTATCGATGGCAGTGATGTGCAAAATTAATTTAGATTGAAAGTACATATTGGTACTGTGGATTTAACACACAAGATAGTACATGAGAGGCGATGCCTTAACTGGGTCATCACGTGCTCAGTACCTAGTGGCAAATAGAAAATGTATTAAATAAGGCACAAAATCATGTAAAAATAATTGAAAGCTTTTGTGTGTACTAATTTTTTATTCCAATAAAATATAATGCGACAATGAACTTTTTCAAGTAGGTTCTTTTATCACAAGAACTGGCTGACCATAACAAGTGCTTTCTTAATACTATCAAATTAATAATGTGAATATTTTAAAATTGAATCGATCGATTTAACAATGTAGTTACAGTTACAGTTAGTAGTTTAGTATTCAGTAACATCACTACCACCCGCGATTTTCAATTGTCTTTTTCAGAGTTCATTTTCTTTCATCGCAAAACATGGCAGGCCTCCTTAGTTTATAAATAATAAAATATTACCTACCGCAAAATGGAGGACGAAGAGTTTGTAGGTTGCATCAGTTGCATGAGCACTAACGATTTATGCGACCTGTTTGCTGTGTACGCAGAGAACACGGAAACTTATGCGAAAATGTTTGAAACCTGTTTTGATATTAAGGTTATATGAAGCTTTTTTCTCATTGTAGTATTTATGTAGTAAATAGATTTAATATAAAAAAGTATGTAGGCTTACTTTGCACCTTATCCGAGTGAAAGTATTAAATATGTTACGTAGCTCATAAGAAAGTAGTGGTTTAACAATGACATCTTTACAAAATACATAGTTTTGACAAAAAATATGTTTTATCTCAATAATAATAACTACTTTATACCATTTTACTAATTACCTGGTACTTAATAATAACCTACGTTCATTTACAATATTGTGGATAATGAAAAAGTTGTTAATAATATTGTTTACGTTTTCGTTAAATAAAATGGCTTGTCATTATAGAGCTGCAAATTATCAGTTTTCTGAATATCGATATTTTTAATCGAATTGATAATAAAATCGTTAATGTATTCTGTTAGTTACGCTGTTATCTTAATAAATTAGTGTATCTAGAATTAAAAAGGCAATTGTATATTTTTTTTGCATAAACCAGTTTATATTTTTAACAAGATAATTAAATTAGTTGGTTGCTCAGATTAAATAAATCTGAGGTTGGTTGATTCAGAAGTGTGAAGGCCACAGGAATCCGCTGGATGCGGGAAGACAGAACCGGTCGAGGTGGCGGTGCTTCGGGGAGGACTATGCCCAGCAGTGGACATCTTTCGACTGCAATTATGATGAAGATGATGTTGATTTGAAACTGTTATCCAAATCGATTACGATTAATTTGACTCACAGCAGGGTTCTAGTCTGTGGGACTTTGAATTTTTTCCCCCCATTCTCCCCAAGCAGAAGATTTGTAGATTACCACATAATAAAATGGTTAGGGAAGAAAAACGCACCGGGGTTGCATAGTGGGGATCAATATGTACGCATGCACAACATTGATTTTATCGATCGCAAATATAAGTTGGTATTTCAAAGTATTTCTTGAAAACGCTATGTAAAACAAAGTTATTTCTGCGGTTGTAACTGAAAAAAATATTGACTCTAATAGGAGTCACTTAGAAAAACATCATGATCTATTTTAATGATGGGATCCAACGATACCCTACACGCATTGCATAGTTTTTTTCATCCCTGTGTTCCACACCAAACACCAATTCACTCACGGCTGGACAGGCAAACAGATGTATAGAAAAATTACGAAATTATATGGGTTCCGTTTTGGCAATTTGGTTTAAAAAATGAAGCGATTTCTGTTTGCAGGTCCCAACCCATTTGAAATACATATGTTCAGACTGCGTGGAAAACCTTGAAAAATCTGTATACTTCAAGGAGCAGACTATTAAGAATCTGGCAATACTGCAGAACGTGAAAGGTACGCATTAGTCCAGTGAAATATTTAGAAAAAAGAGGTAAATCATAAAACAATTTTTTTTTTCGTCATTGCTCCTTTCACCCAAAACACCTGCCATCTTATTTCTTCACCACCCTTGGTTGACCGGTACAGAATCCCTTATTTTTTTGTTGTTTTGGGTGGGAAATCATCAAATGACTTCTCCCGTTCTGGGTGGAGCGAGAGGGCGTGTCAGACTTTTACTGACTAAAACCCACCCGTGTTCCTTCAGTCGCCTCTGCCAGGGCCACAGTTTCTCTTTCGAATTTCCCGCGACCCTGAGTCGTCAGACATATCGGGCCCCGTCATTTAGTGCTGACATCTCTTTGAGGCGCGCGTGGAACACGACGCGCCATCGACCCTACCCACCATACGCGACTAGTGTTGCGTAATTCAGCACATGTGCTAGCACAGTTGTTAAAAAGAGCTACTCACTAGGTTAAAAAGAGTCACTCACTCATTTCATTTTGATGTGCTAGCACACACCACAGATTAGCTACACAGAACATTTTGTATCGTATTGTGAGTTTTGAACGAATCGTTATCATTCTCCCTTTCTCTTTCCCTCATCATCAGTCGTGCGAGATGTGTGACGCGCTTAACCGATTAGTCACCGCCTCACCGGCTCATCGCGTGTGCCAGCCAAGCCAATTCTATTGAGAATGTGTGCCGTGTCGTGTTGTCGTCACTGTACATCACACATCACACTCGCGACTCGCGCGTCGACTCGGAGCGTCACGCGACTCACTGACACACTCACAGCACGTACATGCTCCCAGGCCACCGCAGCCTCGCCTCATTCGTGGTAGCACAGTGTGCTAGCACACTTGGTAAAAAGAGTGCCTCGCACGATCCTCATTTTAAAAGAGTGCTACCCATCTCTACTCCCGACGCCCAGCGCGTCCCCTGCGGCGACAAGGGGGGTGTGAGGGCGCAAGGCTCTTGGTAGAGAATGCCTAAGGCGTTCGTAAAGTTCGCCTTTGTGCCTTTTTGTTTTCGAAAAGTTTAAATACATAAATAAATAAACGCGCTCCGCAAGTGGCGCGTTAAAACTGGGCTAGTTAGCAAACCCGAACTTTGTAATATCCGAGTAGTCCCTTCCACACCCAGCGACGCCGTAAGCCAAGGTCCATACCCCACATGGGCACCCCTTAGCGTATAGTCGCTTCGGTTTTAAGTTTTTTTAAGCCCTGGCTGGAGGATTTAATTTATGAGGCCACTATACCCACTGGCAAGGCCAATTTAAAAGGGATGATGACTAATATTAATAACCTCATTCGGATTATAATGTTATTAGATAAACATAAAAATACATTAACAAATCCTTCCAGCCGTTCTCAAGTGTTGCGCTTACCAAGAGCTTTCCAACAGCATTTAATCATTTTTTTTTAATAGAATACAGGCTGGTCCGGGTATAGCGCACGGTCTCCAGCGAGGCGGTGAGCCTCCTTGCCGGAATGCCACCATGGGATCTGGAGGCAAAAGCCCTCGCGCACGTATGGGAGTGGCGCGAGGAGGCAAAACGCCGGGGTGTAACTCCGCTGCCGCGAGAAATCACGGTACAGCGGACAGAGCTCCGGCAGGATCTCATGGCGACATGGAGGGTGCGATTGTCGCAACCAAGTGCTGGGCACGCCACAATAGCGGCAGTAAGTCCCTTCTTTGAGGAGTGGCGCCACGGCGTCCTCATCTTCCGCCTGACACAGGTCCTCACCGGACACGGTTGTTTCAGGAGGTTCCTGTTTCGCATAAGGCGGGAGGAAACGCCCGGGTGTCACCATTGTGTGGATCGCCCGGAGAACACGGTGGAGCATACGGTGGAGGTCTGCCCAGCCAGGGCGGAGCACCGCAGTTTCCTCGCAGAGGCGATCGGCGGCGGCGATCTCTCGCGTCTGGCCCTGGTCCAGGCCATGGTACGGAGCGAGAGGGAATGGAAAGCTGTCACCTCCTTCTGCGAAGCAGTAATGCGAGGGAAGGAGGAGGCGGAGCGCGTGAGGGAGAGAGCCTTGCGCCCTCACGCCCCTAGTCGCCGCAGGAGACGCCCTGGGCGTCGGGAATCGCAAGCAGATTCCCGGCCACCGTAGGCGCGGGCTTGCGGACGGCGAGCAATGGGTAGCTCGCCGTCCGGTAAGGACCAGGCCCGGGTCGACGGCGCGTCGTGTTCCACGCGCGCCTCAAAGAGATGTCAGCACCAAATGACGGGGTCCGACAGGGCCGGCGCCTCAGGGTCGCGGGTAATTCGATAGAGATAACCGTGGCCCTGCCACAGGCAACTGAAGGAACACGGGTGGGTTTTAGTCAGTAAAAGTCTGACAGGCCCTCCCGCTCCACCCAGAGCGGGAGAAGTTATTTGATGATTTCACACCCAAAAAAAAAAAGTTGGAACAAAACAAAGGGTACTTAATGGAAACCACTTTTTATCCCTTAGATAGATTATTTTACATAAAGGAAACATTGTTTTATTTTTATACAGAAACATAACTGCAATCACAAATTTTTCGACAAGCTTACCTTAACCGGGAGTCGAACCAGCAAAAAATAAAAATAGGTACTCGCTATTTTGTTTCATTAGTTGATATAGTCAATTTAAAAAAAAAAAACTCTAAGAAACTTGGTCTTACGCAAATTTGATCTTACTCTAGGTAATGTTTTACACTCGTCTGTCGTGCAAGATATCAATGAAATCTAATAATTGATACACAAGGGATTTTGTCAACATTACCTAGACTAGAACTATTCAATTTCAACAATTGAAAGAAACGTTATAATTTTCTTATAACTCCAACATCCAAAGACATTCTATGAAGTACAAGCTGGCTAATTTATCTCTTAGTATCTTGTCGAAGATATAAATAAGAAAACCTTATACCGGAAGAGGAACGAAATAATATCATTTTTCAACAAGAAGTTGCCTCCTGCTCACAATAGTGGAAATTCCAGCTTACATTTATGAAAATTTCAATGTCTGTATAGGTTTCAAACGGGACGATGGCCTGCAAGAAGTCCAGACCTGACGCCTCTGGACTATTTTTATGGGGCCATCTAAAAATAATATTCACAAAATGCATTATGAGACTGAAGAAGAGCTAAGGGTTTAGGTATAAAATGTTATTAGAAGCATACAACACAACACGTTGCAGTAGGCTAGACTAAGTGAAATAAAAAAAAGGACAACATTTGTGTATCCGTAACGAGGGGTTTCATTTTGATCAACTTTTTAGTTAAATTATTAAAGATTAACAAAATTGTAATTTTAAACCGATTAACAAAATTGTAATTTTAAACAGTTTAAGTATCAATGTCTTGGTATGTAATAATTTTCTTTAATGTTTACGTGTCCTTCTTTTTAGAACTGATTAGAAAATCTTTTTTAATTTCCAATACCAAATGTATAAGAGATTTTATCCTGAACAATAATTCTGTCGATTTATAGAATATACGTAATAGCGAGTGTTTATTTTTTGAATTTTTTGCTGGTTTGATTCCCGGTTTAGGTAAGCTTGTTGAGAAATCTGTAAACACAGTATTGTTTCTTTAAAAAATAAGAGAATGCTTCTTATAAGTAAAATAATCTATCTTAGGGATTTAAAGTGGTTTCACTTCAGGGACTATTGATTTTTTCCACTCTGTATATTTAATAATTTAATAAACTAGCTTCCACTCGGGACTCACCCGCGTAGTATATCGATAAAAGTAGCCTTCCCCAGGGCTTAAACTATCCCCATACCAAACATCAAAATCGGTCCAGCTGATTCGCAGATTAGCCGGAACAAATAGAGAGTTAAATAAACGTATTAAAGTTGTGGTTTGTTATAATTTTCTACCGTAAACAGGTACTTTCATATACATTTAGTAAAAAAATGTTATTTCGACATTTCAAGCAGACACCTCAATTTTATTTATTTGTATGGTATTTATAATATGTATACATAGAAACTAACAATTTCATTGAGATTACATTCAATTGTTAAGGTTTAAATTGCATACAAAATAACAATGGAAGAAATTGCATTTTTTTTTGTGTGTAATTTTATGTTTTTTTTTTGGTGTAATGTGCGTTTTGTTTGTGCACGATAAACAATTTTTATTTCTTGTTTAAATTCTCTTAAGCTTTAAAATCCCTTCCAGATGAAGAGTACTTAGACGAGTCCATACTTGAAGAAGCTGAATGTATTACCCCTGATCGTGCTAAGAACATGATCGTTCTGAAAACTCCATCTGATGGAGATGATGAGGACATGGATGGTAAGTTTCCGTCAGTTTCCATCATTGTTCTTAGAGGGAGAAGACAGATGTGTATTTAGCACCCACATTTTACCAGTTATGTTCGAGTCCTGTGTATGAGTATAAGCCCATACTGGATCTTCAACGAACTGCTTAGCGCAGAGAGTTGAAAATCCAACCGTGTGTTTTTTCGACGCGCTGGGATGCACTCTGCTGGAATCTCAACGCTCGGTTCAACGCCTAGAGGTGAAAATCCAGAGCGTGATATAATCACGTCGCAATATTTTTACGTCAGAGCGAACATGGTCTTGCCTGTGGACTAGCCTGTCGCCATTACCAAACGTATCTAATGAAAGTGTAAACAAATCATGTTCAGGAGTGCTATTCTGTAACCTTTAACCGAGAAAACTTAGGTGAGCGTGGAGTGAGCTGTCAGTGCCACTGTTGCTAGAGATTGACCAAGACGGGATGACACTGACAGATCACTCCACGCAAATCTTCACGGTGAGATGTTTACAGAATCGACGTGAAGGTTAGATTCTTATGCAATCACTCAATAAAGGATCTGTGTCTAAAAGGTTTCAACTTTATAACTAACCGCATTACACTGCTGGACATAGGCCTCTCCCAGGGTGCACCACAAGACCCTGTCCTCCAACTTCCGCATCCAGTCTATCCCAGCCACTTTCTTAAGGTCGTCGGTCCATCTAGCTTGGGGCGTCCTATACTACGCTTGCCGATACGCGGTCTCCACTCCAGGACTTGTCTGCTCCACCAGCCATTGGTCCTTTGACAAAGATGGCCAGTCCACTGCCACTTTAGTTTGCTTACTCTGCAAGCTATGTCGGTAACTCCGGATTCTTTCCGGATTCTTTCCGGATAATTTCATTTCTGATTTTATCCTTCAAAGAAACTCTAATCATAGCCCGCTTCATAGCGCGCTGAGCGACCTGAATTTGTGGACCAGCCCTTCTGTCAGTGTCCACGTTTCGTTTCGGCATCGTTTGTCATATCGGGCAGGACGCACTAGTTGAAAACCATAATCTTCAAACACGACGGGGGCGAGAACCATTATTATTTGATTAAAATAATTAAATTGTAATCGAAAAAAATCGACGAAAATGGAGGTTATAACACTAACCTCAATTGTCAAAAAAATCAACATCTTAAAGTGAGTCAGAAACAAACACGTCTTACCAGTTGTAGGTCGCAGGTTCGATCCCGGGCAGGCACTTTATGTCAATTATTTCATCACCACTTCTCACAAAACGGTGAAGGAAAACATAGTGACGAAACTAGCATGTCTAGAACCAAAAAATCGAAGACGTGTGACTTCCACCAACCCTGCCCGCGTGGTGGATTACGGCCTACTCCTTCTCAACGAGAGAAGGCTTATAGCCCAGCAGTGGGAACATCCTACGCTGATTATTATTATGAAGAAAGTGATGATATAGTTTAGTTTGTGATTCTGAATTTAATTTCAAATACGTCACCTGTAGAGATATAATTAAAACCGTTCACACATTAAATGGGAAAAAGACCGCAGATCTATTGGGTAACTCTGTGGATGTTGCGAAGTCTATTACAAATAATGTTTTAGCTGTTATTTTTAATAATTGTATTGACCGTGGTGAGTTTCATGATCTTATGAAAATCTGTAAAATAATACCAATGTTTAAATCGGGTAGTACATCAGACCCTACTAATTATAGACCTATTTCAGTGCCTTTAGTAATTTTTTTGAAAAACTTATTTTAGATCAAATGCAAAGATTTTTTGATAAACACAAATTACTGCATAACAAACAGTTCGGTTTTACAAGGGGTCGTTCGACTACTGAGTTGAACTTTTAGGACATGTTTAAAATGCATGGGAGGACAAATTCGATGCTTTGTGAATCTTTTGCGATTTGTCCAAGGCATTCGATTGTGTTCTTCATGAAACATTGATCAGGAAACTGCACTACTACGGAATCCGGAACGCCTCTCTGGATCTTCTTACTTAAGTGATAAGATTCAGAGAGTTGATGTTAACGGAAAAATATCACCTGGATCTAAGTAGATGGATGCTAAAGTAGTTTACTGGTTTAATGTTAATAACCTACTTCTTAACGTATACGTTTTTATAATAAACTTCCTAGCTACATTCAAGAACTAAGCCTTAATAAATTATTTTTTTTATAAAGCGGAAATTATGCCAGAAAGCCTATTTTACTGTCAAAGACCATATTGTAGACAAGAAGGCTTGGGATTGAGCTGCTTCAATAAATTTACACAGACAATTTTGATGTTTAATATTAATATTATTTCGCAATTTTTAATTTTTTCAATGTTTGTACCTTTTTACATACACGACAAACATGTATAAATGTACTGTATAAAGTATAATATTATTTTAATTTGTTGAATGTGAGGACTATGTGGGTAATTGTATTTTGCTTTTTTCTTTCAATTCGTTTTAATTATGATCTGGCTGTTTGAGTACTTTATGCTGCCCACCCAAATGTCCTTTCTTTTCTATTGTTCGTCGAATCGTTGAGCTCCTTAGTTCTGAGTTCAGCTGCACCATGATTGACAAATGCGTGCACTTACTGGACAGGTCCACTCAAATCAGCGTGGTTCTTTCCTCAAAAGACCATTTCAGACACCAGTCTACAGGGTCCTCATATGATCTGACCAAGTTTATTCTCGGATTGTTATACACTTTGACATGAAAGGTGATTGCCCACTTTTTGGCCCAGCTGTTACAGAAGAAAAAGGATGTGGAAAAAATACTTTATTTTATAATAAACCAAAATAAAAAATAATAATAAAAAAATGCAGTTGCTTAATATAGAAAAATATTTTTTGAAGTGTCTGTGTTTTTTGTTGACATAATGCACTTTGTCGTGAAATGGCTAAAATGGCATTGATTCAAGTCTTTAAATAAATGTCCTACCTTAATAATCATTAAGTGTAAATCTAACAATATTTTTACAAAATCCGTAACTGTATTGCAATTGCTACCAGATCGAGTCTAAGTATTTCAATTGAATTGAAAACACATTTGTCAACAAATCGTTGTCCTATTTCTAATTAGGTACATTTAGGTACTAATGCATTAACCGCTGTACCTATATAGTTCACTCTGTTAAGTTGATTTATTTTATGCAATGGAAACGTATCTTAACTAATAGTCATCTGAACATTAACAGCCTGATAGTTGCAAAAACATTGATAAATAACACGATCTCTATTATAACCTAACCTTAGATTCGACCCCATATATCTAAATTATGCAATTGTCAATGAAACTAGAGCAGCTTAAAGCTGATATTTTAATCTAACAAATGAGACTAATTTGGAACTTGTAACGGTTCATCAAATTTTGGGCCCCACGATGTATGGGAGATGGTCGATGTCCTTTACTTTGTAAAGTATTATAATATTTTATTATTTTGAATGTGAAGTCAATGTGGATTTGTTGTTTTTTTTATATCTCAGTCTGTTAGTTTTAATCATGGTCTGGCAGTTTGAGTAATTTATGCGGCCTACCCAAATGTACTTTCTTTGGTAATGTTCGTCAAATCGTTGAGCTCCTTAAGTTCTGTGTTGAGCTGCATGATTACTTACAAATGCGATGCGTGCACTGACAGGACTGGTCCACTCATTCTGTGTGGTTCTTTCTTCAAAAGACCATTTCAGACATCAATCTACATGGTCTTTACATGACCTGACCAAGATTATGACTGTGACCTCTGAGTTTATTTCAGCCTTTCTTCTCAGAGATAGGAATCGCCGATCTCATCCAGTTTAAAAAATATTATTGACGTGTATAACTGTTTGTACAAACCTACTTACATAACATTGTAAGGGAACCGTCATGTCCTCGACCTTAAACTTTAAAAGACAAGTGACATCCATTAACACGCACTGTGCTGAGCTTTAAAACGTACATACGTGGCAAAATTTGAGTACACTACGCACTTCTGTCTGCTTCAAAGAATGCAGGTGTATAATATCAAAACTTTCTTTAAACGTAGAAGATTTAGACGAAGAACATGCAATCCAGGCCTTAGATGAAACAACATGCATATACTGCGATCTCCAGCTACCAACGGTTGATGACGTTCACGATCATATACGAACGGTTCACGAATTGGAACCCCGGACTGGACTGCCTTTGAGAGAGTGTTCTCTTTGCGGAGTTGCTTTGAGGGATCCAGCTGATCATCATAACAGGTTGGTGACATACGAACATAATTTTTATACAACGTGTAACAGCAATTAACGCAAGACCTCAGACACACCCCAGAATATAAAATACCATATGTAATTTAATTCAGTTAAATCCAACCATGACATTTGTTATAAAATTTACATTAGTAGGCTTTATTGCTCTGAGATAACGGTCAAGTTTCCTTAAATGAAAGATATTATTAACTTGGTTCTAGTTTAAAATTCAAATTCAAAGTTATTTATTTTGGGACTTGGTCCAAAAGGTTAGTATACAAAAACATTGAAACTGTTGTTAGTACTTAAATACAATTACAAAGGACAACGCTCAACATACACATCTTTTTTCTATACGCAAATGCCCCTGTGCTGTGACACCCGGCCCTGTCAAGATAACCAATATGGATATCGAAGTTATATGGAACCTTGTGGAGTTCGTTTTGAATAAGCTCGTTCGGGGAAGTACTACCGAACTAGCACCATAGGTACATATTTCTGCCGGCAAGCGTTTCTGTATACCGGTATGAAGGGTGTGGGTGCCGGTGTAGTTTTACATGAGACATTCTAGCTTTGTTTTGGTATTGCAGATGTCCAAAGGCAGCGGTAACGCCTCCTACCACGATCCTTACATACTCCTTTTGCTTCGTCAAATTTCATCATCTTCATCATCATCTACAGCTCGGCTTCTCCCATTACTAAGTCTTTGAAGTACCAGCACCCTAATTGCGTAACACATTTTGTTTTTGAATGCGATTCTGAAATGAAACAAATTGCGATCTTAATCGTTTACTATATTTGGAATTGCGTAATAAAAATGATAACAAGTCTGCCAAATTTTATAGGGATGTATAGGGTTTCTAGTCCGAACTCGCGTTTTGTTTCATCAAAAAGGAATTATTCGCTTCCGAATAATTTTGCTATAATTTAATTTTCTTTTTAACTACAACTGATCGTCTAATAATGCATAAAAATGAAAATGTACAATGATGGCTGAAAAATTAAAAACCAATTTATAAAACAATTTCTACCATAAACTACCAAAATTGAAATACGCAACGAAACGTTCTTCTTTTTCCGTATTAGTTATCTGTGGCTAATAACAAAATCGTAGAAAAGCAATGTTGTCAACTTAGTGAGACTTCCACTAAATCTGGGAGTTTAAATTAAATCTGGACACCCCTACTGGGGCGGTTGGCGGACAAAATTTATCTAGTAGTTAATCGGAATTCAATTTGTAGAAAAAACTACAATCAACTACTAAAACTGTGCCTCGTTATAACAATAACACGATGATGGCATGTTTTATGATTTGTCTAAAACCTGTGTCAGTAATTTACCATTATTTTATTTATTTCAAATGCCGAAACGACTTCGGATTTGAACGATGATTTGTAAAGATCACAGACTATGGTAAAGATTAAAATGACGAATATAGTGAAGAATACATATATGGGGCTGCGCCTGTGTAAAGATCATTTCTGGAAAAAAAACCGCCGATATACTTTCAGGATATAAAAAAAATACTGTTGTGATATTATCTATAGTAGTTCTCAAATCAAGTTTATTCATGCGGACAAAGTGGACTCAGGAAAAAAAGTTGGCAACACTTTAAAAAGTTATTTTATTTATTTACGATTCTTATTGTTTTGCTTTAAATTATGTTTATATAACTTGTTTTATATTGTTCAACACATAGACTAATATTTAATAAGACACGGAATCATATTTACATCCTATTTCTATACATAAACATTTTGGCTGTTTCGTAACATTTTTCTTGTTTTGTGTTTATGGCTGAAAACGTTTGGCAAGGGCTAGGGCTGATAGAGTTCTGTCTTCGTTTTGTACTGGCTGCAGACACACTCCACAGCGAAAAGTACTTATGTCAATATCATCACCACAAGTAAGTACCTATGCCAATATTTAAAGAAATAACGTGGTAAGGAGTGTATCTTCATATCTTATTGTAGCATATAATATATAAAAGTACTCTGTGATTGTAGCTATATGTACTTTATTGGTTAGTCTATATTATGGACAATCATTCATTTGTTGTGTAGACACAAATTAGTAGCTTATGTTAGCTATTTACTGCAGTTAAAATAATGATTGTACTTAAATTAGTATGTCACCTTCAACTTCACCTAACAAATGAAATTGTAAATTGATGTTTTTGTTCTTACAGAAGTCCTGAAACAAACTATAATAACAACTAAGTACAAAAATTAATCAAAATATTTTTGCAGACGGTGTTAAAGCTGTAAATACAAGAATGGAACACAAATACCAAAACAATAATCTAGTTGACTCTAGGTGGAACTCCTTACAAAGACGTTTTTGTGCAAGACATGGAAAACGAATCTTCTATATTAATAATCATTGAAGGTAAGCTTTATGACACAGTTATAAATTAAGCGGCAACTCTCATAATTATGAATATATTTCCTTGGGCGAACTCTCTACCTACATAGCCACATCACATATTTTATGTATACTTAGCTAACTTTGTGTTTTGTTTACTATTCTAACTAAGTGTTATGTTTAATAAAAATATCTGGAGGCTGAAAAAGTTGCACTAAATAAATATGACATAATACAACACACAGCGAGGACTAGGCTGATGGCTTTTGTTCATCCATGTCATGGGACAAAATCATTATTGGCACACTAGGCATTTACTTTATTTGAGCAGCAAATAATTTGATTTTGTTTTTAAACTGTAGGAAAGTTCCCGGGGCGTTTCACCTACAAAGACAAGAAGGCAGCATGAATGATGGTGCCCCATTGCTGTCGCTTCGGCTACTGCTGCTGTTTACTACTGACATCAATGCTACTAGTACTGAACTACTTCAATTCTCAAGCTTCTCAAGTACAAACATAGAAACTGACAATTGTTCATAAAAGCTATTCATATTATTTTACAAAACCATTGATTATATTCTGCAGGGCAGCAATGTAAACATTACCTATTGTGTTAATTGATAAAAGTGTAAACTTAATAATGTTTGATTATGAACTATTATTAAAGGTACAATAAAAAATAGCTTTGAAAGAAGTATTTAAGAATACATTATGTACTTTTTTATAAAGGCATGTATTTATTGTGATACTAATTATAAAAATTGTGGTATTTAGCTAAATTAAGTGTCATTCATTAGAGGTAAATAGAAATAAATTAAGGTAAACAAGAAAAAACTGTTTTATTTATATTATTGCAACCATAATGAAAATAGCATTTATTCACTTATAACATGTAATATTTGGACATGAGGCAAAATGAAATTGGAACAAATGTAATGCATGGATTGGTGGAATTTGGCAGCTAATGTCTTCCCGTGGAAGTCAACTGCTTGCTAATGCTTGCTGTGAGCGCATTAGAGAAAGTTATTTTCCTGAATAATGTAGGTACCTGTTTGAGCCTGACACCTGAAAGATAAAAAACTAATTAGTAAAACCTCATAATTTCCATCATACATCCACAAGTTAATAGGTCTCTCCCTTAAACACTTCAATGCACAATGTATCTACATAAATGACTAGCAATATTCTGCTATAAACAACAATAAGGTGCCTACAATTCTATTATTTACTGTCTAACCTCCGTTATTAAATAAAAAGGTGGATGACCTAGAATATATTAATATATCTAAGTATAAATACATATACATTACTCAATGTGGGGCTCCACAAAATAAAGTAACAACAAACATTGGAAATAAATATAAAGGTAGTTCCAAAATATTATTTACTATAATATTATTATAGTTCAATATTTAGAAAACTTCATGACTACCATAGCGGTGCTAGAAGACTGATTTTGAGGATTTACACTACACACACCCTATAGGGCTAGGACAGAACACATATTTACTACATGGATAGGCATTAATACAGATTTTTTAAATTGCTTTTATTTATACAAAGAGGTTTGGGTTGGGTGGTGCCTCACTTATATTATGTATTATCCAGTATATGTATTAACCTACCCAACAAACAATGTGTGAAGCTAACAACAACAACAACATTGTTGCTTCTTTGAAGATAGAATATTTAGATTCCCTTAATGGGCACATTCAAGGTTTAACACTTAAAAAGAAAATAATATTGCCATTACCTTGAACCTTCCATGGTGTGGAATAGGTATGGTGTCTAGATTCTTAGTGCTTTTGGCTTTTCCAATGAAGTAAAAGCTCGACTGGGTTGATATATAAGCCTGTGGCTTGTTACGGTACGAATTTGTCTTTCGTTAAATTTTCACCAAAATACCTCGTTTTCTTGATATAATATTAAGTATCTTTGTATATTATGTTGTAAGCATTTGAGTCAGATGGAAATTTTAACAATTATTTCAAGAAATCCACTTCGCCGACTCGATAACTAAAACACCACTAATATTGATTTATCATTGAGGTTTTACACATAATCACATTCACAATATAACAGGAAGACTACCACTTATATTTTTTCGAATTATTTATGGAGATTACACGTTTAAATCCTAAAATATGGGGATCGGAAAACGAAAGCGGCCAGAAGCTTGCCTTCTGTATCAATGCGACTAGTAATTGGTTTCATGTTAGTGATCCAAACCAATTGTCACTTGTCATAACGGTTACACAATTCGAAAAATACTCTGTTGCCCAATTTTTCCTAGCATATCGTTCACTCTATGCGTATCAAACAGACTAGAATTGGTTTCATACGTTAGTGGAGTTACGCAATACGAAAGTCGTAAAATCAAGCAGAGTTCGGTCTAAACGAAGACAATTACTCTCGATCATTTGCTGAAAATGTGTTACGCAATTAGGCTGCAGGTTGTCATGACTTGGTAGGAGCTCAACTAACACAGGTGTGTCATCGAGAAAATGCTGTACCTACGCCTTCGAAGTACCAGGTTGTCATAACTTGAAGTTATGTGAGCTCCTACCAAGTTATGATGATCTGGTACTTTGATGGCAAGAAGTGTTTTCTCGATGACACAAACCTCATCCAGAATCTAGCCGTGACGGTAACAATATTGTCCGGACGACCGACACTTCGTCTGCCAGTCCTTGGACTCGGTTACTGCCTAAGTACACCATACATCTGGTCAACACGCACGCCCAGTTGCCAGTACTTCGAACCAGACCTTTTTGAAGGACATTGCCATAAGAGTCAGTGTATGCCCTTCTACAGCCTGTATACATTTACAATGGCACCCATATACTTCAAACCGGAACACAGCAGCGGTTGGCGGCAGAAATAAATATTATGTGGTAGTACTTGGAGGGGCACGTGGCCAAGTAATAACAGAAGCACGGGTCGATCGATCAGGTTAAGCTACGGCTAAGCTCGGTCCGTGGATGGGTGACAATCTTTACATACCGAGACCCCCCCCCATGCCTCGCAAAGCATTTTAAGCCGTTGGTCCCGGCTGTTTTTGGATCTTTGACAGTCGTTACGGGTCGTCAGAAGCTCGAAACTCGGACGACCAGTCTTACCAAGGGGGTATCGTGTTACCCAGTAAATGGGTTGTGGAGGTGACAAAGGCGGTCGCTCCATGTGAAATACTGGCATTCAGTTGCATCCCGTTAGCTTGTAAGCCGACTCAACATATTTGGGAAAAGCTAGCCTTTTCCAGCAGATGATGAGTACTTCCCCTGACGAGCTCCTTCACAAAGATTTATACTATCCCTACTACTACTAAAAAGGTTGTAAGAAGACCCACCAAGAAGCCGTCATCTACGTATTCTGTTCATGAAACTAGGGAACTTTGTGCTAAAATAATTGCTAGGAAACTTTTATTTTTGGTGTGAACATTTGCGTTTGTGTGTGTAAAATCAAAATATCAAAATCAAAAGTCATTTATTCGAATTAGGCTGAGAATCAGCACTTTTCGAACGTCAAAATTACATTAGAAAACGACCGCCCTTCATCACTTCCTAGTGCTTTAGCTGGGTAGAAGAAGTGGCGTAACAAACTCCCAAGCACCACAGCTGTCTGTGGGTCAATCGCACAAATGTGATCGCGCGCGGGACACACAGCGCCTCAGGCCGATTGGCCGATTGCCAAGCGTTCACGTGAGTGCACATAGCGACACGTCCATTACACGTCGCTATGTGCACTCACACAAATGCAAAGCTCACCTCGCGGACTGTACAGGGGTCGCGGGAGTATTTATAGCTAAACTTGTTTTTGTAAAAAAGCATAACAAAATTGGAACTTTGACCTTCAATCTCTCCATAACCATAAGGTTCCCAGGTACATCTGTACAAAAAAAAAGTAATCAGATTGTACAAGAACAGATTGGACGGTGACTCTCAAAGTAGGCAATAGCCTGTATCCTGGGGGTCGGCATTGCGACATTTTTAGAGCTATGTACATAGTGATTCAATGAAATTAAATGATCATAGTTAACGGAAGAACAAGTGACTCTCGGCTTCGGTAAAGGTATTTCTACGCCCGATATAATTCTCCACATTGGTTTTCAGGTGTCATGGCGTCAAATCAGATTCTGATGGCAGGAAGTATCCTTGCCATTTCTGTGATAATGTTTACGTTAGTAAGAAGGCTTGTTTTACTCATCTTCGGATGAAGCACGGATGTAAGTAATATAATACTTCCATAAAAACTTAATAACCTCTCTACCGTCGTCGCGGCCATTTTGACGCTCTATCCGTCACGCTTCTTTTGCTACGTAAGGGAGCTGTTTAGAAGTTGTCGTTGAAATTTTTATGAAATTAGCTAACAGATTTTGTATGGAATTAGTCCAGTTTTGCCTTGTAATATAATATAATTCTAATTTGTAATCAGGGTGCGGGGTTTTTAAGTTATACATTTTGTACAGAAACCAAACTGGGCGTTTCTAGAACGTGACGAGAATAGCGAGATTTAGATTTTTGAACGCAGTCTTATAAAATGTTTCTAAAATACTTTTCCTATTGCGAAAAAAGGATGGGGAGATAAACAGAAACGTCTATCACTATCCTTTTTTAGCACTGTACTTCGACACTTCCTTATTTGGACTCCGGCTTTCATTAAAAGGGATTTCATCCAGTAATCAAAAACCCGGTTTCCACAATCGACGTGGAAGAATTTCGTCCCACATCCTGCAAGGGATTTGCCTCAGTTTGAACCCGGCTTCAATCTTTCTTTTATTGTCGGGTTACCACACGCGGATAAAGATTACATATCTTTATTTATGTTACTTACGTATTACCACGTTGGGCGCCACTAATAGTCGGGGAACGGGTGTAAGAGAAACAGGTGCTTAGGAGATACACACACTACATTTAATCACGTAGATCAAACAAATTACGATTTAACAGAACCTTTGGGTTAAAGCGCGCACATTCGCTCGCGGGTGGGTGGCTTACTTGACTGACGATTACCGTGTGAACTTATTGGAGCTTGCGCGGGCGCTCTCTGACGGGCGGCCGAGTAAGCACTACTTTTTGCCGCATGCTATACTTTATATATTGTATCCTATTTGATTTTATTGTTATCTATTTATGTAACTGTCCGTGACATCACAGCGGGCCCTATCAGAATACCAGCGCTGCCACACTTGAAAATAAGTGTCGCAACATTATGCTGAGACAAGGGCCTTTTGGACTCGTACAGGACTTTGTTTTTATTTTGATTTTACTTTTAGTTTAGTTTGTGCTACTGCCTATCACACTACGGACAGCGTTTTCCTGTGCGAGTCACAATAAATACTTTTTATTTCATTCTTTCTAGTGAAACTCTGTAACGAGCAAACACCGAAATACGTGCCAAGGGAACGTAAGAAATGTCATATGTGTAACAGAGATTTCAGTCAAAAGCAGATTCTCAACAAACACTTGTGGAAGGCACATGGATTCGAGGTAATTTCAAGTCAAGTTTTTAGTTAGTATTATCATCATAACACAACATCACGCCTGTAATCTCCGAAAGGGTAGGCAGAACACCCACATTTCTCCAGTTATGTTTAAGTGCCATTTAATAGGAGGTAAGACTATTGCCATCAACCGTGCACAAATCCAGACTCCGGGCTGCTACTGAGACATTCCTATTGGAAAAACTCAATAACACTTTGCCCGACTTGGGAATCGAAGCCAGGAACTCATGAGCAGCAGTAGCATAGACCAATCAGACAGTCATGATTCAGTCTACAGACGCCCACTGCTGGGCGATTCCTCACGATGTTTTTTGTATATAAAGTGGATCCTCAACTGTGGCTCCCCAAATTCAAATTTTGTTTGTTTTTTTTTGCAAATTGCAGTTCTGTTTTACGTCGTATGTTGATCAAAATACGATTCGCGACTGTAGGACATTATTTTTTTTGTTAAATATTCTGATTTGGAACAAATTTGTCATTTTATTTTTCTTTTATTAGGTGGAAAAACGTAAAGCTTTCATTTGCCCGCTTTGCGATGAGAGAGTTAGCTACGGGTCTAATTTTAGTGCTCATCTTTTGCATGCACATCGCGTCCATGAGCAAGTTGAACAGCTCGAGTTCCACAATATGGATGGTAAGTAATAGCTGTACAAGAACATTTTGGCGCCCGACCAAAATCGAAAGTAACGCCGCCACTTTGTTTTTCAAAACATTTCCCAAATGTTTAATAACAGCCATGTCAACGTCATTTGAGCGCCTAAAGATGCTGGTATCACTTTAGCGGTCTTATTAAAAAACAAGGTTTTTCTTTATAGTCAGACTTTTAATTATATTCAATCTATAGATACTGTTTCCATTGCTGGGGTGCTCATTGCGGGTTGGTAGATGATACACGTCTTCGAATTTTTGGTGTTAGGACTTGCCAGTTTCCTCACGATGTTTTCCTTCACCGTTTTGAGAGCAGTGGTGATGGAATAATTTATACAAAGAAGCTCCTTTCTTGGTTCGAACCTAAAACTCGTAAGTCGCGGCCGTTGCCACTAAGCCACTTATAAAAGTCTGACTAAACTACGAGCCTGTTTATGAAATAAGCTTACATAAATCGATTCTATACCTAGCGCAGACATTTTTCGATGGGTATAAAAAAATGCTGTTCAGTACATTTTGACCGCGTAGGTGTAGCATTTTTCTATGAAACAGCTGTTCTTTTCTATGTTAGGTGGTCTGGAATCATGTGGTGAATTCATCGTTATAGTTTGCGCACTGGTTAAAAACTCACCCTGAAACGATCCTGCTACCTTTTGTGAACGTCAATAAAGATGATTTTGGATAAAATCATCTTTATTTCAATCACTTTTGTTTAATTGACTTGTGAGTTCGAAAAAATAACAAATAGTCTACAGTTGAAAAGGAGAATGCCCACCGTCCATAGACACTTCGGCCACGAGTGCACACATTTTAAAGTATATGGATAGGATAATATGCAATGTCAACAATTAACTGGTCAAGGAATTGGTTTAAGTAAGTTATTGTGCAAAAATGGGCATCCCCCTTTATGAAATCTGAAGCCATTTGCAATTTAATGGAGTTTGGTAAACTCAAAACCTTAGTTTTTAATAAGATCAAAAATTAAAAAGAAGCGCAATAATTTTAAAAAAGTCCTCATCTTTTGAAGTAAAACAAAATGGATGACGCTCGGTTAACTATTTCCCTTCAAAAATGGTAATTCCTGTCAATCAAAAACCTTAGAATTTTATATAATTACAGATTTCATGATTTTCAAGAGTGCTATACAAGAGGAAACTAAGTATCGTTTTAGAAAGACTACGGCTAGCAAGCAAACCATTGAGGGAGTACGGTCTCATTATATGTGCAGCCAATCTGGAGTCTACGTGTACCAGGTGAGAAAGAGGAGAACAAAAATTTAATAGGGTGCAGTAGTGTGCAGCCAATCTCCTTTTTATTATTTAGATGCATTGCACAAATGTGAGTACTTTGTACTATAGAGCTACCATTTACCGGGTAATGTCATAGATTGACTTGAATGTGCCTTGGCGGCTGATAGTATGTCATGCTCACTCAAATGTCTCGCTGACGGTGGTGCGTGTGTCGGATCATTTAGCTCCCTTCAATATGGTTGAGCTGAATGGTGCTGATCCATGCGTCATGTTCGTGAACGGGCGCCGTCAGTTAGGACTGGTCATCTCTTAGCTTATTTTAATAATTATTATTTTGGATTGATTTAATTATGTTTGCTTTTAACGTGTGTGGTTTTTGTACATCGTTCTCACTTATAGTGGCAACATTAATCGATGTAACTAATATATTTGTAACAACAATATTATTTAAAAGAGTGTCCATGGAGTTTCTTGCCCGTTCTTCTCCATAGATCCCAACTGCGCTTTGGAATGGGCAAGCTAGCTTCATATTACTGACTGACCGACTCCTTGACAATTTAAAAGTGCCTGTAAATGGTTTAATTGAAATAAATGATTTGATTTTGAATTGAGTTTGAGTTGGAATCAGGAGTCTACGTGTACAAGGTGAGAACGACGATAAATAAAAATTGCGTGTGTATATGACAACGGCAGAAGTGAAAACCTAGGCGCGGGTCACACAGAAGGGTCGTGAGATAAAGACGGGACGCAGACGCAGAAATAGTATGCAGATGGAAAAGCGACACGCCTGCGGCTTGTCCTTTCTGTATGTCTAGTGCCAGATCGCATTAATACATTTTGTATGAAGAATAATTAAGATTTTGTTATTTATTTGAAACACACATACAACTATCATCACAGGCTTACCTAATACAATAGTCTAGTTATAGTTATTTAAGCTTACAATGATGAGACTCACAATAATTACAATATTATGAACATCTATGACTAATTAAATCATTTGTGGCCCGTGTGAATTCACACAGAGTACAATTGAAGCAGTCAATCCATTGTGACGCCATATTGAGCGTATGCACGGCGCGCATCAGTGGCGCGGGCTGCAGCAGGTTGGTGAAAGATACGTGAAAGGGACGCTGCTTCTGCGTCCCATCCTCACTCACGTCTCTTGCTGCGTCTTATGGCTGAAGCCGAGTATATGCGATTTAGCGTCACTGACCTGAGCGTGACAGCTTTAAAGGCGTTGCAGAATTTGTGCATTTAAAGCACTTTCAGCGTAACGAATTTATTTAGTACTGCCGTCTATAGACGAAGGCCCGGCGATTCAGAGCTTTGTGGGTAAAATTTAGTCTTATTTGGTGGTAAAAGTCCCCCAGACCTAATTTCGCAAATGGCGGCCAATCCCACCGGAGCCTAGCCATCGACGCGAGAGATATCAAAATGCACAAGTATGTGCGCAGACACAGATGCATTATCTCTTCCCTTACTCTCCAAGTCCAATGGGACTGTTATCCGACACTACCGGCGAGAGACAGGCAGTGACCGACGGGTTCACGCGCGCGTGTGGCACCGAAGTATCACCTCCAACTTCCAAACTCCAGGCTGATACTGAGAAATTCTTAAGCTACTTGCATACGTTCCTGCATGCTACTTGCATACTTCCGTGCAAGCTACTTGCAGACTTTCCTGCAAGCTACTTGCATACTTTCCTGCAAGCTACTTGCATACTTTCCTGCAAGCTACTTGCATACTTTCCTGCAAGCTAAAAGTGTTTGCACAAACCTACTTACTTCAAAGTTTTCGTTTTGCGCCCTTTTAAAATTCAATGCAGTCATATTTTGTATAATATTAGAAGGTAATCCCAAAAGAACTTTTTTGCCTATGGTGGTTTACATTTTACTTGACATAGGATTGATGTATTGAGTCCGTATTGGGTTTTTGACCACCACTACAGAGTCTATCGTTATGAAAGTTGGCAGATATTTAGCCTCGCCTGGACCTGTAAAAGGGCATACGCTTCCGTCCATCCTGAATCGTTTGTATTTACAATACAACATACACGCAGACGAAGTAGCGGGCAAGCAGCTGGTATAATATTCGCTTTTATCATTTCAGGGGAAAGGGAAACGCCCAGCGCCTGAAAGACAAATATACAAAACTGGCAAAGCGTGTCCCGCGCACCTGATTGTTACAGAAACTATGGATCGCGTACTTGTGACGTTCTATAAGACTCATGTGGGACATGGACGTGAGTATATCATACAAATTATTACTATTATTTATTCATCATCAAATTGCAATAGACTCATACAAATTATTATAAACACACAATTTCAATACAAATTAATACAAACCCTTAAAGCATTAAACTCCTTCATTCAAAAAATTATTAGTCATTAAAATAAAATGAAATTAAATAATCATTATATTTACCTAACCGGCATTGGAACAGCAACATGCCTGCCACAGCAATGCCGGACATAAGGGCAGTCCAGCCCGTCGGCGATCATTGCCAGGATAGCATTGGGGCAGGCCCGCACCCGGCGCACCAGGGACGCACACCGCTTGCGCATAAAAGCGTGGAAACTGAGTGCGTGCCATCGCGAACATCCCTGATGCACTACAGAAACGGGGCAGCCCCAACACCGCCCGGAACGCGTTATTGTACTGGACACGGAGGGCACTGTATGCCCTTTCAGTAGAGTCAACCCATAGGCTGCACGTGTACAGTGATGTGTAAAATGCTCTAAAAACCGCTTTATAAAAATAAAAAATAAATTACCTGGCATGGTAGGCTCATAGCGTGTTAGTAACGAACTACAAATCAGGCACACAAATACAATATTAAAACATTGTAAAAAAAAAACTAAATCCAAATGTCTGACATGTAGCTTGATAAACTAATCCATTGTAGGCCCTTCTAACCTTTCAGAAAATACCATCAGAAAGCTATTGTTGCCTCGTCTAACTCTGCGTATTATTGACGAAATAAAATCATCAGTTCACAGCAGCAAGCATCTGTGATGCACGTAAGGAGGAAGCCTTAACAGCACCCTGAAGTCATTTTTGTATTGAATGCGCACGGTGTTGTCTGTTTTTAGGGTTCCGTACCTCAAAAGGAAAAAAACCGCCCCTTTATAGGATCACTTCGCTGTCCGTCTATCTATCCGTCTGTCTGTCTGACCCTCTGTCTGTCTGTCAGTCTCCCATACATCACTCATCAGCTAACATCTCATTAGACATATCACCTTCCACAGGGGCCATCCATTATTTTGATCTTCTCCAATGGGTAAAATGTTCTTGTCTTATTTTTAGCTTGTCCTTATTTTGAGCCGAGAGATTCAAAGAAAATAAAGACTGAATGTCAAGCGACAACTTCAATTAGAAGTCATGAAGCGTTGAAAGGAGAACTGGAACCCAAAGATGAAGGTAATTGATTCATTAGTGGTAATAGTAGAGTTCTTTGTGATGGAGCTCGGGGTCTACGCTCTAATTTCGTTGACGAAGTGGGGTAATCCGTCGAAACAAGTCATAAAAATTAATTTTTTCGGACCGGCAAAAACATATTGGGATAAAGGCATCGGTCAAATTCTTGTTGTCAACTTGTCATTCATTCTTTTGTTGAACACATCTTATCTCCGTAAGGCCAACCGCGCACTTAGCAGACAGGCTGCGGCGGCTTAACAGCCAATTGACACTCAGTTGTGATCCATGCTCTGTGAAGCATGCAAAATCCAACAGGTTCCAAACACAAAATACGCCTGGCTGCTACCACAAGTGCGCGGAGACTGACGGCAGCCACATACATTCGCTATGTGGGGAGCGCGCGAACTAACGCACAAAAAACTGGAGACTTTTCACTCGGAAGTTGTGGACGATTATGTTTACCTAGGGCAAACTGTCCATTTAGGTAGGTCCAACTTCAAGAAAGAGGTCAATTGTCGTATCCGACTCGGCTGAGCAGCGTTCGGGAAGCTGCGTAATATCTTTTCGGCTCATAAACCGTGTCTGAAGACGAAATTTTTGACCAGTGCGTGTTGCCAGTGACGACCTATAGCACTGAAAAACTGGTGAGCGACCAGCTCACCGTTATGATGAGCCTTCTAAAAAAGGCCTCATTAGGAAACTGAAAGTCACCCAAAGGGCAAAGGAGAGGGCTATGCTTGGAGTTTACCTACGTGATCGAATCAGAAATGGGAGAAAGGGACCCGTAGGAGAACCAAGGTAATCAACATAGCCTGAAGAGTTGCCGAACTTAAATGGCAGTGGGCAGGGCACATTGTTCGCAGAACGGATGGTTGATGAAGCCGAAATGTTCTGGAGTGGTGACCGCGTACCGGAAGACGTAGCGTTAGAAGGCCACCCACAAGGTGGCCCGATGACTTGGTAAGGATCGCAGGAATCTGCTGGATGAGAGAAGCATAGAACCGGTCGAAGTGGCGGTGCTTGTCAGAGGCATATGTGCGGCAGTGGACGTCTTGCGGCTGAAATGGTGATGACGCACACCATGCAGGCAGGCATATTATTAATGCCTTGCTCAATGCTGGTTTTGCTCCACACCACAACTAATTAATTATAATTTGAAATACTGTTGGAGCTGCTGAAGATTGTACGAATATATTTGCATTGTATAAAAACATTCCCCTTTGTATTATTTAACTGCATAGCAAAGGTGTGAGACCTACTTTGTACTATGGAGCTACCAATTACCGGGTTATGTCTTATATTGACTTGAATGTGCCCTGGCGGCTGATTGTCATGCTCACTCAAATGTCTCGCTGACGGTGGCGCGTGTGTTGGATCATTTAGCTCCTTTCAAAATAGTTGAGCTGAATGGTGCTGATCCATGCGTCATGTTCGTAAACGGGCGCCGTAAGTTGGGACTGGTCATCTCATCTGCCACGGCTTTTTTTAAATATTTTATTTTATTTTTTGGATTGTTTTTATTTATTTTTTGCTGCACTCTAGACGCTTTTAACTTGTACGGTTTTTTTTACATCGTTCTCGTAGATAGGATCAACATTATTATGTAACTAATAAATTTGTATGAACAATATTATTTAAAAGAGTGTCCATGGAGTTTCCTTCCCTTTCTTTTGCATAAGTACCTACTACGGTTTGGAATGGGGAACTAGTGTCATATTTGTGACTGACCGACTCCTTGACAATTCAAAAGTGCCTGTAAATGGTTTAATTGAAATAAATGCTTTGAGTTTGACCATGATTGATTATGTCACTTCTATTACGTTTTATTTAACGCATTGAGTACGGAACCCTATTGAGACAGTTTTATTTTAGGCGATACAATAGAAGAATCTGCATGGATGTGTGACGCCTGTGGCGTATCATTCGGCGATGCTGACAAATTCAGGGACCACGTCGCTACCCACGGCTTGGAACTATTCCCCTGCCAGTATTGTGATGATGTAAGTAAAATGATCATTATGTAAACCTAGTTTTTTTCCTCCTTCTGTATTCATTATGATCATCACCAGCCTTTAGCAGTCCATTAGCGGGCAAAAGACTCCAATTGCGCGTTGTTCAACTTGATCTTCGGCTATTCTTATCCAGCTGCTACCAACCACCCAGCGAAGATCGTCGCTCTACGGAGCCTGAGTGCTCAATTTATTTGTGGTCACAGCAGCAAATTCTTTTGTTCCGTACATCTTTCAGACGACATCACAGTGGTCTCCATTCTAACTATATCATATTTAACAGATCATCATAATCTGCATGCTAAGCTTGACCAACTTTTGTCGATGGAACACAAGGCCAAGTTACAGAATATTTTTATTCGTCTGTCAGTTTGTCTATTCTTTCGTCGACAAAACGGTGATGACCACCATACCACGACACCGTTTTGTCGACGAAACGCCGCTCATTCGGTGTATGAACACTGCTATCTCCACGCTACGAAGAATAGACACATTGCTTTCTTTAAAAAGTCACATTTCATTTCTTCATTTTTGACATCCCACCGTAGAAATCCATTGACAATCTGTCATTTGGTCTTGTCTTTATTTTATTTTTTTGGGTCTGAAATCATCAAATGACTTCTCCCGCTCTGGGTGGAGCGGAAGGGCGTGTCAGACTTTTTCTGACTAAAACCCACCCGTGTTCCTTCAGTGCCCGTGCCAGGGCCACGGTATCTCTTTCGAACATCCCGCGACCCTGAGGCGTCGGCTCTATCGGACTCCATCAATATGTGCTGACATCTCTTTGAGGCGCGCGTGGAACACGACGCGCCGTCGACCCGGGCCTAGTGCTTACCGGACGGCGAGCTACCCATTGCTCGCCGTCTGCAAGCCCGCGCCTACGGTGGCCGGAAATCTGCAGGCAACTCCCGACGCCCAGGGGGGGAGGGGGGGCGGGGGCGGATCTCCTCATTTCTGAATCGTTGCAAATTTGTTTTCAGGATTTCCAAAATCTTGATGCCTGGACCCGCCACGTCCGATTAGAACACAATATGGGTAGCTTATTCTAGAAATATGTTTCTATATTTTAAATGTCATTAAAATTTGGCAGAACGTTAAGTCAGCAATATATTCCAACACCTGTTACAATAAATCGTGCAAGTAGCTTGCGTGCCATGTGACATTCGACAATCAGAAGTTATGATTTATGAAACAATGTCATACAAGCAACTTGCATAGCTTTGTGCAAGTAATTAACATCAAGTGTATATCTGGCTTAACACGTTTAATATAGTGTAAGGAAATGTAACTACTATTTTATTTATTTGATGCAGAGAATGAGTTTATTTTTAACAATTGAAATGAAGTGTTTAATTTTTTACTACTTATCGTTAAATAAATATGTTTTGTTACTGTTTGGTTTTATTTATTTTTGCCTACTTAAATTTACTTACCCTCATGAAAATCGGAGACTCTACGCTCGAAGTTGTGGACAAGCATGTTTACTTGACAAACTGTCCAGTTAGCTAGGTCCAACTACGAGAAAGAGATCAATCGTCACATCCGACTCCGTTAGGCAGCGTTCGTTAAGAGCTACGCAATATCTTCTCGTCCCACATACCGCAGAGTCTCAAGACGAAAGTCTCTCTCAGTGTTGACCAGTGTGTGTTGCTAGTGATGATCTATGGCTCTGAAACGTCGTCGCTCACAATGGGCCTTGAAGAAGGAGTAGGTTAGTCACCCAAATGGCCATGAAGAGGGCTAAGCTTGGAGTTTCCCCACGTGTTTGAAACAGAAATGTAGAGATTTGTTGGAGAACCAAGGTAACCAACATAGCCCGAAGAATTGCCAAACTTAAGTGGCAGTGGGCAGGGCACATTGCTCGCAAACGGTTGGCCGATGGGGCATAAAAGGTCCTGGAGTAGCAACCATGTACCACTGTAAGACAGCGTTGGAAGGCCTCCGACGAGGTAAGGTAAACCGATGACCTTGTGAAGGCCGCAGGAACCCGCTGGATGCGAGAAGCATAAAACCGGCCGAAGTGACCCGTCGGCTGAAATAATGGTGATGAAGTATTTTGTTACTTTATTTGTAACCGACTGCGGGACTGCAAAGACAGGGTAATGTTTTACACGCGTATCTAGGTATTGATACCTGTATCTTTGTATGCAGGATTGTACCCTTGAAGCATAACTGCTGGATGGATTTTAGTACATGAAGTGTGTTTATCGACTCGTCTAGGTCGCTATTATAGAATAGGTTTTATTTTTACAAAATCTAAATGGAGGAATTTAAACAGTAATAAATAATGTATAGAAAAAAAAAAACCATGACCAACCATGTTTTCGAAATAAAAGGCTTGATGAGACGATTCCAAAAACACACAAAATTGTGGAATAAATGCAGCAGCTCCAGGACAAGTGAAAGACCAGATCTTGTTATTTCGGTGATTATGGACTTGATCAGCTAAAGGCAAATGTTTGTAACACGGGAGCGGGACAAAATATCTGTGGACAAAGTGAGGAAAATTGTAGAAAATTTTACCAAGCGTTAGTCTCTATGTATCCGCGTTCCTGGAGGTTATTTTGAAGACAAAATAAAAGTGTTTTCATGTATATTGATTAAAAAATCGTAAAACCGTAAGATACTGATCCCGAAGAACTGAGCAGGCAGATCTTTGCGTTATGCTCGTGAACGGGTGCTGCTTGTGGTGACTGGTCGTCTTGCTGACCATTTTTTTGTTATTGTTACATTAATTGTTCTGTTTATTTATTTTCCTTCGAGGGTCCTAGTTTATCACTTGTGTGTACTTAATCCAACATTGCATATGTAAGCTGTCACGGCCTTTATGCCTGCAGGCTTTTATTAAGGTAGGCATTAAGCTTGGAAAATGGCACGAAAATAATTGATGGAAACTTCTTGGTGATAATAACTTTTGTACGGTATCGTATTGGTAAAAAATATTTTTGTAGCCTTATTTTGCAAGAAGAGTTTTTTTTTAAAAAGAGGCTTTTCGAAACTGATGATGCAGTCTGAAGCTGGTCATAGGAGCTCGAATTTAAGTAAGTGAAGGTAGATACATATATTTAATAACACATTCTAATTTTAATACAAAATAAAATAAACGTAAAATAACTTTTTACAAACATGTTTCTATTTCTCAATGAACGTACTGCGTACACAAATACGTAATCATATAATGGATACGAGATAATTATTTTTCCCCAATGAAAATAATTAATTAATCTAATCATTAATAATAATCATACCAAAGGCAACACTGATCGCTCGACAAAGTTCACCTACAGTTTTGTGTCAAAGAAGCCGCCGGAGCGCGGCGTTGCTTTGTCGCATGTCGACAAACAAACTTAGAACTAAAGAAACCTACGTTTTGCCTACGCGTAGGTATCTAGGTAGATATTTTATTGTAGTTATAGACGCTTAGTGACCCCGATTTCTAGCCTGTTAATCAAGAAACAATTATTACGGAGTTAATGTGATGTGCTTTTGGCAATGTACCGACTGTAGGTATCAGTTTATTAAAACATTTACTTGTTGCATACCTCGGAGATTGTGTTCCACATGTTTATCTCGAACATTAGTACACATTCGACACCTTTTTATTAAATTTGCACGTACTCTTCGCAGCGCACTTGTGTATGATTTGAGTGAGTCGAAAGCTTCCACAATCCGAGCTCTTACTTCGATTTCCGAATCACACTCACTCACAAATAAAAAATAACATGTTCAAACATTCCTGATCGGTATACGACATTGTTCGCGATACGATAGCGGCATGTGATACGTACGGACATCCGATCGCAAGCTATCTCCACGTGAGACTGCTGAAGTGGCCAAACAAATAGCGTGCCAGTAGGCAACCAGTCGGCTACATCAAAGGGTCGAGGACTCGTTATGAGTACCTACAGTGCGGCTAGTGCACGGCGGTGTCCTTTGAAATAAAAATAGGCAAAAAGTAAAAGATTTCGCCGGCCGGTGGAGTGTTGTCAACTTATGAAAATTTGCCATATTTAGTGTTACATTTCGCATAGTAGCTAAAAATTTAAAAAATGAATAAATTATTATTTCTATGAGTTACTTTTTTTTTACTATTTTTCTAGTACGTATGTTAAACCAGGAATACGGAATATTTTTCGATCAGACAGGGTTTTTGTTACATATTGTATAGAACTAAAACAAAATTGGTGTCAAATGTTCTAACACTTTTGTCGTAAGCAATGACCATACGATGGTAGCAAAAACTTACGACTAGAGTGAGTATCCGGGATTCAACGCCGAGTATATCCGTTTCAGCGTCCCCGACCGACTGGAGCCAACTGAACCAGCTGGCTACCCCGTTTCGTTCACTGTTTAGATAGAGCGTAAAAAGCTTCATGTTCTTAGGTAAATTGACTGTTACTGAATCGCTAGAATCAACGCCGTCGTCGTGGCTGTCATCGTCGCTGTGGTCAACCATCTCCTTATTTAGATCGAGTTCTGCAATAAATCCAGTACATTTTGTTCTTAGTGTCTCGTGTGTATCTATCAATCAATCAACTCAACACTTCACTGCTGGACAAAGGCCCCCCCAGGTTGCGCCACAAAACCCTGTCCCCCACCAGTTTCCCCATCCAGTCAGTCCCAGCCATCTTTCTTGAAACAGCCTCGGGAGGTTACAGCCTAGAGTTCCTCGACGACTACAAACTGCGTTAGTCAATACAGTTTGAATCAGCGCTGCACACTCCGTCGATCTCGAGGCTGTCTGACGACGAGTTCGCCGTAGACTACAGCCAAGATATTGTTTCTTAGCTCTTATATCGCCAAATGGAGGGGCCATAATGCTTTTTCTTACTTGACGATTTCTACCAGTTGGCTCCTACCGCAAGCCAAGTTAAAGACCATCGTTTTAAAAAACGAACAAAGGTTCTCAGTCTTATCAATACGTCTGAGACAGCAAGGTCACGGAAACATCGTATTAATCCGACTGTGGTGGTCAATTGGTAATCACTCATCGCCATAAGGACAGGAAGATACTACCGAAGTATAATGTCGTCAAAATGGTGCAGATGAGACCACACTATCAATGCGGTTTCGTTTGTACCGTCCTCAATGGTGCAGATGAGTCCATACTATCAATGCAGTTTCATTTGCACCATTAGTGGTGCAAACGAAACTAATGAGTCTCCTCTGCACCATTGATGGTGCAAGTCAATGGTGCATACGGTACAACAGGGAAACTACTGCACGATTTATGGCTATAAGCTCGCCCTATTATATGGGACTTAAAACATGACTGGCGGACTGTTGGTGTACTGTTTAAATCGATCCAGCCTGTCCTTTGCATCCCTCCCCCAGCGACGCCCTAAGCTGAGGTCCGTACCCCACAGGCGGTGCCCTTAACGTGTAGTCGCTAAGTCTTTAAGTATTTTTAAATCCCTGGCTGGAGGTCTTAATTTATTGAGGCAACCACAGGCAAGCCTAGTCAAGCAGCCGAGATTTATAAAAAATATAAATAAATGCGGGTGTTCAGTGAGTACCTCAAACCTCTGCCTAACCTTTCAGGGAATGCAGGTGCTGTTATGGAAAGACGTTTATAATTATTATTTGTTGATTACTTTGTGCATGCTGCACTTTGAAACTTGCACTTGATTCGGGTTGACCTGCTCCATCTCCTATGAAGGAAGACCTGAGTTCCAGCAGTCAGAATTAATATTGGTAGTACCTACTTTGGTGCCACATTGGAAACGGCCACAACCAACGGGTTGGGTCGTAGGTTTGAACCCAGACAGGCACTATTTTTGTGCAAATTATTTCATCACCACTGCTCTCAAAACGGTGAAGGAAAAGACTACCTTGATAAACAAAAAAAAATACACAGCTGGCGTCGCAGCGAAAGGCTAGAATGAAGTTAATAGTAGCAGCAAAGAAATGATTCTACATGATATAAAAGAATCGAAATTAATAAATTACGCGGACGAAATATATCAGCGCGGTGCGGATCAAAGTAGCGTGAACGCGCTTTCGAGGCTCCTTGGTTACTGCCGTTAGTAGCGGTGGGTAACTCCGGAGGTACTGATCCAAAGGAGCCGGTACCGAACGCGGATACGTAAACCTTATTTATTCCTCACAATCCTTACCGGCACCGCGGTACCAAATGATTCCGGAGCGCGCGTTCACTATTCACTCTCGTTCACTCGCTCAAGTCACTCGGAAGTACTCGGAACACGTCGTATCGCTCTAACTAACCAACTGTTCAATTCAAAATGTGCCAAATGATCCAGTGAACCAAATGAATAAAATGTTCTGCGAAACCGGGGAACCGAAATGAGCGAGTGAGTGCCGGTGCCAAACGGTGCCAAAGGAATAAATAAGGTGAACCGGTACCGGACCCGGAGTCGGAATAAGTGAATCAATTCACTTGCCGGAATAAAGATTACCCACCGCTAGCCGTTAGCGTTACTGGCTGGCTCGATGGACGCTCTCGACTGCCCTGCAGCCGATGACCGCGGGGCGGCGGCGGTGCGGGGCGAGGCCGGACAGGTGTGGCGGCAAGCTCGTACGCCTAGTGTGCGCAGCACGCATACTGGTGCGCATACTGGCGCGCTCCGACTAAATCCAAGAGGTAGGCAGAAACTCTGTGGACACAAAAATACAATGTTAGTGTGGTCTTATTAACATGACGCTACAAATATATGTCGTAATAAATTCGACTGTACTTATCTAGTGAACAGTTTGTGTAACCTGATCCCTCGTACCGTACATTTTCGGGAAGTTCGCTCGAGACACTTGTTTGCAACTACTTTCTGTAGAAGTTAGAACCAACTAAGGCGTACGCAAGCGCTGCATCGATTGGTTGACACATACAATGGACAGTTTGGCTCAACTGATATTATGTTTCTCTGCAAGTCTATACTTATTTAGAAAAGAAATTGTAACTATTTTAAGTGATCAGAACCCCATCAATTAAGTAAGTTTTCTTGTAATCTGTTTATTTTTATATTGTCCTTTCACTAAAAACGAGATTTGTTTAGTAATCTGTGGATAACGTTGTGAGTAGTGTATTTGTTCCCTCTAATATTAAGTTTAACCTATATTTACTTATTAATACACCGACATGTGATATCATCCAACCCGCACTGGGCCCGCGTGGCGGATGAAGGCCCACTCCCTTCAGAGAGGAGGCCCTTTGGCCCAGCTGTACGAACATTATAGGCCGAGTGTGCTATTGCTATGATTACTTACATATGTATGTATAGTGAGTGATAAGGCTCCAGTTCAGTGCACTATTAATTGATTAAATTTCACGGCTTGAATTTAACTCAATTATTTTTTAAGTACTTTTTCTAGTTCCACCAAACTGATTTTTCTGTGGTTTTTGTACACGATCGAAACTCTTGAAAATATGAAGAAACTTAAATACTTGATTGGTTTTATAATTTGTGTGTCGGGTAAGATTTTTTTATGTCGGATAATCCAATTCCAGAATGTTAGGTACTATAAAGCACCGCAAAATAGACTGCGTGTGAATCAATGTTCTTCTTGCGTGTTGTCAAACAAAACTCGGAGGCATGCTAAGTCTGCTAATTCGCACTACGGCGGGGTGGTTCGTGGCTTTATGGTCGACTCATTCTCACTAAAAAGAGGCTACCCCAGTAGTGGGTACATGACAGGTTGACTATATTTTCTCTGGTCCAGCTAATCCACTCAGCCTATCGCAGTCCTTTGGTGGACGGAGGCCTCTCCCTGGCCACCACACCTTGTCCTCCGCACCCAGTCCGTCCCAGCCACCTTCTTAAGGTCGTCGGTCCATCTAGCTGGGGGCGTCCCGTGCTGTGCTTGCCAAAACGCGCAAACGCTGCCGCGCTGGTCCAGTGAAACTGAGCAAATCTGCTCAGTAACTTGCATAATCAGCCTATTATGATCCCGCTGCTGGGACACAGGCCTCCTCACTGTGGGAGAGAGTGGGCCGTCATCCACCACGCGGGCCCAGTGCGGGTTGGTAGATGTCACATGTCTTCGAACTATTGGTTCCAAGACATGCCGGTTTCCTCAAGATGTTTTCCTTCACCGTTTTGAGAGCAGTGGTGATGAAATAATTCACACAAAGTAAAGCTAAACGAACCTACGACCTACAAGTCGTAAGTCGCGGTAGTTACCACTGGGCCACCACTGTTCAGTAACTTAAAATCATAATAATTTTGAGTTTGTTGCGCCACTTCTTTCCAGCACTAGGAATGGCTTTATTCTGTCCTAAGTAATTATGACTTTCAAAAACTGTTAGTTCTCAGCCACTGTCTGAATAAATGACTTGATTTTATCTGCTTTAAGTGTTATCATCAGAAGCCGGATTGTTACCGCGAGCACCACTAAAACATAGATCGAAAAATAACTTCATAAACCGTCCTGGATGGGGGATGGGAATAAATAGAATGCTAGACTCATACGAATACTCAAACACCCGAAAATCTAACGGACAAATTATACCAATATACTTAATAACAAGTCCAAAAACTGGTAAAAGTACTGTCGATCAAAGTCTGACGAAATTGGAAAAGTTATTTGATGAAAATGGAATGATTTATATAACAAATCCTAAGCCGGCCAGATATGACCTGCCTGGCGTTTCGATCTTGGGTAACATAGGTCGCAGAAGCCAATCAAACAAAGACCTATCAAGAAATGAAAAAGCTCTGAGATCATATATGAACCAGGAACTAAACAAAAAGCTATTTGCAAAGAATGCAGGGATTTATTGAAAAATACGATAAGGAATACAATTTCAATGTGATGTAAAAAAAATACGACGTTTTAATTTTTTATTTAAAACAAATGTAATCCTTGAAGGATTAAGCCCCCTCCCGACCCTTGCTCGAGCCAGCCCGCGCCGCTGAGTCTGTAGCTTTAAATTCGTCCCTAATTAATATCAATCCTGATCCAGCTAGTCCCTTGCTGCCCTCTTCCAGCGACGCCCTAAGCCGAGGTCCGTACCCCACAGGGGGTGCCCTTAGCGTTGTCGCTTAGTTTTAGTTAGTATTTAAGTTTAAGTCCTGGCTGGAGGCCTTAATTTATTAGGGCAACCACAGGCAAGTCCGTCTAAGCAGACGACAACCTCATAGGTTGACCTGCGAGATGCCATTTATAAAAATAAAAAAAAGAAGGATTAAGCAGTAGTATACCTATAGCACACCCGCTTGTTGCCAAAAATATTTAAAAACACCCTTACTTGAAATATGACAACGTCGTTCGAATAAAAATGAATTACTCGTATTTATCAATGACACTTAGATACATAGTTTGGCAACCTCGCAAAAGTATTGATTCGTCATACTGGTGACAATATTTGACCTAATTTAATTATGATTGATGATATCTCCGAAACTATGCATTTTTGGACCACCTATTCTAGGAGTTTTAGTATTATTTTTACCTACAGAGTATAACCATAGGGTTATACTCTATATAATATATAATATAATAAATAATGTATAATAAATATATAATATAATATATAACAAACCTACAACCTGTTTTTTTTTAATTCCTCAACTATAGAGTTGAGGAATTAAAAAAAAACAGGTTGTATAACTGGTGCTTTGGTGAAATGAGGGACGTTAACGTTGTATTATTTTTATTTTGTAGGTAAGAAGAGAGGTCGTTTGCGGCTAACTCGCGTTCTAAGAAATGTATCGTATTTATGTCGGGTATGTCCGATGGTTTTGATAGTGATAATTCGAAACGTTTTCGGATACTAGACGATATTTTACGTAGTAAAATCGTCGTTAATATGAAACTCCATTGATCTATCGGAAACTGCGTCGCCTGCAATGCCTTGATGTTTTCTTGATAAACATTGAGTAAACTTAGACTTTGAGTCATGTTCTCGGTAACAGGTTCAATTTCTAGTGTTTTTTCAAGATGTTTCGTGGCGATATCCC
Organism: Dasypolia templi; assembly: GCA_963555695.1. Taxonomy (NCBI): domain Eukaryota; kingdom Metazoa; phylum Arthropoda; class Insecta; order Lepidoptera; family Noctuidae; genus Dasypolia; species Dasypolia templi. The sequence continues at coordinate 3,745,568 of OY743166.1, forward strand.
GTTTGTTGTTATACCGAGAAACCAAAATATCCCACGCAACACTATAATTGTCGTCAGTAATTGGTAGGGACCTAATAAGGTTTTATGGTACATTTTTTTATGATAACAACAGATCTTTATCCGTGTAAGTATCTTGAAATGGTGTCCAATCCGTGGTCTCCCCTGAGAAGGTAGGCATTGGAAGAATAGGTAATCTACTTGCACACCCAGTATTATTAGGATTAAATGGAATATGTAGCACTGAATTATTATTCGACGTACTCGAAGAGATTCTTCGTTTACGCTCATTGTCCTGTTCTTTCAATTTATCTAAGTGAACACTAATTGCTTGATAACAATCATTGAAATTGTTGCGAATCTGTAATTTTTTCTCTTTGTCGAAAGTTTGGGACTTGATCAAGACTTTTTCTATTTCTGCCTGAAGTTTGAAGAACTTTCTTTGTAGCAAAATTAACTCTTTTGAGCGTGACCTAAACCTGACCTGTTGTTCGTCTGAATGTATTCTCTTTAATGTTCGTTGGAGATCATGAAAAATGATTTCACGTTCGAAAATATCTTGCTCAATGAGTTCCGCCATTTTGGACGCGTAGCGACGCAAAATGAACTACGAAGTTAAGAACTCAGAAAAGTAGGAAAAATAACCCCACAACAAGTAATTAGAGTAGAAATATATCTCCGGTTCGTAGGATCTAACAATTATGAGTAGTAGAAAGGGTGAGGATTCGAAAAAGCTTACCGCAGACTCCTACACACTGCTTAGCGCTGGTAAATGGCTTCGCGGCGCGTCCAGATGTCTAGAACTCTGCTACACTTTACTATACATGCATTCCATAGGCGCTGTGTTCGTATAACTGTTCGTATCTTGAAGGAGTGGTTATCACGAATATACCGAAGTACCTTTTTATTTTAGAAAAGGTTTATAGTGCGCTGTGCACGCTTCACGTTAAGAACAGTTAGTGTCGCGAAGAACCCCACACTGAAGCATGGCGCTACTGTGCTCATGCGTAGACCAATCGGATTGCTCAGCCAATGAACAAAGAGAATGCCGATTCACTTAATCAAATCAAACCCTTATTTATTACATATAAAAGCTTAATTTACTCGAAGTGGGGTGAAAATAAACTATCCTGAAAATCCCTAAGATTTAATGCAGTAGGTAAAACCCACCATATAGAGAAGGGTACGTAACATCAAGGTTTGCCATATTAACATTAGTGTTAGCTACGCATGCAGTTTTTTCTAGGTGAACATAATTGCAAAGTTAGTACAACAGCTTGATGATCTGTATACGAAGAATTAGTTACCAATATTATGGATGTTTTTTATATATTTTAGAATGGGTCTAAACATGAGCCGCTCTGATGCGTGGGGTGATAGTGAGCTGTACCCTAATTGCGTAATACACAATCAATCGGAATCTGAATCGTATTGAAACAGATTGCTAATCCATTGCTTCATAAGTTCTATAAGAAATTCTGCTCAACAATGTATATAACGCAATGAATGTTGTTGAATTGCCAAAATCAAACAGATTAATCGTAACCGTTTACGAAAATGTGTTGCGCAATTAGGCTGCTGGTAAAAGTCCATGAAATTAGCAAATATTCAGATAATTATGTACATGGGTATCAGTTTACCCAGAAGCAATGTTAATGTTAATATCCCCCATAAGTTTTATATTTTTAAAAGATGATAAGTAAATAGGGAATATTCACTACATAAAATCACAGATGATGGTGATGACTTTTCGAGCTGTATGGCCTTAAGCCTTATATTAACACGGAATCTTTTAATAAGTATGTTGCTTCTTACTCAAAAAAAATTAAGTACACTTGTAAGGGAGCTAAAGCCTTACACATTAGCAACAAGGTAAAATCAGCAGACATTAAAATAAAGACGGTTTGGAAAATTTTCAAAAATGAAACGAACAGGATCAAAAAGCAAAATTCTGATTACACACTGGAGACGTCATGTGGTCTCATTTGAGATAACAAAAAAGTTGCCTAGGAATTTGTGAATTTCTTTACCAGTGTCCCACTAAAAACCACTGAAATCTTACATTCTTCGCCCTCGCGCTCGTTTCAGCCTGCCCGATTTAATTTAACTTTAAGCATATTAACCCCTTAACAGTAATAAAATCTTTTAAGCAAATCAAGATCAAATTGACCGATTATCTTTGGGGAATGTCTATTAAAATCTGTAACTCCATAATTATGACTATAGCACCTTACTTAGCCTTAATATTTAATTTATGTGTGTATCAAGGAGTCCCGGATCTAATGAAATACAGTAAGGTAATACCACTTTTCAAATCCGGGGACAGTAAAGACACTAATAGTTATAGACCTGTGTCCGTGCTACCGGTTTTCAGCAAGGTTTTTGAAAAGGTAATGCTTAATCATTTCAATACTTATAAAATCCTTTACGAGCAACAGTATGGTTTCACCAAAGGGCGTTGTACGACCGACGCCGGTGTTGCCTTAATAAAACATATTTTTAACGCGTGGGAAGAGGCCCAAGACGCAATAGGAATATTTTGTGACCTCTCCAAGGCATTTGATTGCGTCGATCACGAAACCCTGATTCAAAAAATGCTACAAGTACGTGCTTTTTATGTAATTTTCTATACAAACAAAAATAACTTTAAGTGCCGATTTCACCAATGTTACTAAACGCGTTCAGCACATCTAAAACGCGTTCAAGAGCTGTCAGTGTCAATATTACATAGAAAATAATGACAGTGACAGCCCTTAAACCTAGTTTGTGTGCTGATCGCGTTCAATTCCATTGGTGAAATCAGACTGTAATGTAAAAAAAAAAAACATTTTCTTTTTTAATTTCATTACAAGCACTGCTCAGCTTGGGACTAGACGGCGGAGTTTGATTGTCGAGAAATATTTATTTATTTATTTATTTTATCATACATAATTATTCATAGATAGATAAATCAGTTTATTCAGACAGGTAGATAGGTACTCATATGTCTTTGTTTGTCTGTCTTTAATTTAAGCTGATGCCGCCTAAGTTACGTCCGTGCCTCTGCCTGATACACCATTGTCACCGCCAAGACAACTATCGTCACCAATCCCAACTTTTTCCAAAGATGACCCTGGACTCTGGCCAAAAGTTTTCAATGCTACTTTGATCCAGTATTTAATAGAAAATTCGATTAAACTGTATAATTTTCCGCATGACTCTTCGGGGCGAAAAATTTCCGAGTATTTAGGAAACGGTGAAAGGCATTTAGGAAACGGTGACAAGTTTCACAGAGAGTGGCTGCTGTATTCAGTGTCAAAAAATGCCGTTTATTGCTTCTGTTGCAAGCTATTTGAAACAAAACATAACAATAAATTCTGCGAGGGAATTAGTGATTGGTAACATCTAGCTTTGTATTGCAGCAGACATGAGAAAAGTTCTGCTCACTTCAATAATTATAAAAAATGGACAGATTTATGCCACGCTTTTAAAATAAAAACACTATTGATAGTATTCAACAAAAAAACTTTTAGAGGTTGAAAAGCAGCGCTGGTACGACGAAATCGATATTATTAGAAAAGTCAGCTATTTTGTTTTTAATATCTAGGTACTTATAAAATTAGATATCACATCTTAGATAAAGTAAGTAAAAATTAAATTCGTGTTTTATTTTTCGCAGTAATTGGCAAGCGGAAGCGAACTGGTAATATCTAAGTATATAAAACTGGAACACATTTATTTCGGTCAAAATTAACAAATAAAAAAAAATACATAAGTTGAAACATGCAGATTCGTGAAAAAAAGAGGCGCTTCACATAGGTTTCGCACACAGGCGCTGTGGGGGGTCGGCGCGGCCCTGGCTCCATGTTTGTTTGTTTGGCATCTCGCAGGTCAACCTATGCGGTTGTCGTCTGCTTAAGCGGACTTGCCTGTGGTTGCCCTAATAAATTAAGGCCTCCAGCCAGGACTTAAACTTAAATACTAACTAAAAACTAAGCGACAACGCTAAGGGCACCCCCTGTGGGGTACGGACCTCGGCTTAGGGCGTCGCTGGAAGAGGGCAGCAAATGACTAGCTGGATCAGGATTGGTATTATTTAGGGACGAATTTAAAGCTACAGGCTCAGCGGCGCGGGCTGGCTCGAGCAAGGGTCGGGAGGGGCGTCGATTTGGGAGTCGCGGCGGGCCTCGGCGGCGAGGACGGTAGGACGGCGATCGGGTTTTGGGCTTATGTAGCGTGCTAGTGGCCTTACTACTCTCCTGGAGGAGGGTAGTGGCGTCGTCGGGGTCGATTAAAGTATGCCTTGGTCTGCGAATACTGCTAATGCGAGAGGGAGTGTAGCGGGCGGCCAATGTAATCAGGGGGTTAGAATGTTTGATGTCGCAGTCGAAGAAACGCTTTGACAAGCGTTTCATGAACTGTTTTATGGTTGGCATTCTAAGTTCGACGTGAAGATCTATATTCCGGACGTAGTAAGGGGCACCCGTAAGCCTTCTGAGGAAACGGTTTTGGAGAATCTGCATCTTATGGAGATGACGTGGGTGAGCATGCGCAAATATGACGCAGGCATAGGTCATGATGGGACGGATGACTGCGGTATAAATGCGGAGCTTGCATTTAAGGGACAGTTTACTACGGGCTGTCAGTACGAATTGGAGCCTGCTAAGGGCGAAGGAGGCGCGCGCGCGAACCGCCTTGATATGGGCCTTAAAGGTAAGGTTTTCGTCGAGGATCACGCCTAGGTATTCGGCTTGCTTTTCCCAGGGGATCGGCTTACCGTACATAGTGATCGGGCTGGGAAGTGGGAGAGGGAATCGACGACGTCTCGAGAAGAGAACCGCCCGACTCTTATCAGGGTTGACCTCGATTCTCCATTTCCGGAACCAAGCGCCTAAGACGTTTGCGGAGGTTTGGAGAGTACGAGCTATAGCGTTGGGACAGTGACCGGTATAGTAAACGGCAGTGTCGTCGGCGAAGAGAGCCAACTGAGCCTTTTTACTTTTTGGGATATCGCTAGTGAACAGCGTGAAGGCGAGAGGAGATAGTACGGAACCCTGAGGGACACCGGCGCGAATAGGATGAGGGGACGAGAGTGCTCCCTCGATGCGATAGCGAAAGGTGCGATTCGACAAAAAGTCTCGTAAGATGAGCACGAGACGATCTGGAACTCCTAGTTGGTAGAGCTTGTATCCATGCTTGTGGGAAGATGTTGTTGCGCAAGGCGCCATTGAAGATGGCGGTCATAAGCATTATTAGCGGGGCAGGAAGGAGTTTGTATACCTTATTGGTAATACCATCCGAACTGGGGGCCTTACGAGCGTGGAGCCTTTTAATGATGTCATGCACTTCGTCTGGAGTGACAGGAGGCAGAGGATCATCAGGGTCTTCGACGGGAGGGAGGGAGGCTCTTCGTTCGACTTCAGCGTCGACCTTGTTCAGGTGAGCTTGGTCTACTGGTTGGGAGCTGGGAGAACATTGGGACTCTAGGCTGTCGGCAAGACATTCAGCCTTATCGGGACTGTCGAAAGCGACACTATTGTCGGGGCGGATGAGAGGAGGCATAGAGACCTCTTCTGAGGAACGCAATTTCCTCTGTAATAGCCAGAAGCCTTGATGAGTGGGCTCGAGTTCGCTGAGCATCTTGTTACAGCCCTCAGAGCGAACATCCCCTATGCGTTTCTTTACAGCACGCTGTATATGGCGCATGTGGGCTTTGTTCGCGTCACAAGGGAAGGAGTCGTAGGCACGGATGGCCGCGTTCTTCTCGGTTATCAGGTCACGTACGTCAGTAGGTAGTTTCCAGCGATGGTCTTCCATCACCGGAACTTCCCGTGAACAATCCGTCAATACGGATTGTACGTGCTCTGTAAACGAGTCGATTGCGGCCGTCGTGTCGGCGACTGACACTAAGTGATCGGGGATGGTGTCTAAGTGAGGCGACGTGGTGGATTTCAGTCTTTCGCTTACTTTCCTCCAGTCGGTTATCGTCTGGGTCTGAGGGGGGCGGTTGGGGTCGATCGGGCCCGAGTAGGGTGCAAGATGCATGACTACAGGGCGGTGGTCAGAGTTTAGCTCGTGGAACGTCTCAATCGATTGCAAACGGAGGTTCACATTCTTGAGCAGCGCTACATCGAGAACATCGGGAATGTGATTAGGATTACCTGGGAAGTGAGTCGGGCTCATTGGAGCGATGACGTCAAAGTTAAGGGATTCGCCTAACTTGAAAACTAACCTACCTCTGGTTGAAGTTGTGCTACTATTCCACGCCGGGTGCTTGGCATTAAGATCCCCCGCTAAGATGACGGAGTCACTCATACCGAAGAGGGCAGTGAAGTCCTTTTGGAGCGAGATGGGATCCTCCGGACCATTGTCGGGTTGAATATAAGCGGAGATCATGGTGATCGGTTGGTGGCCGGTCATGCCGAGCCGACAGATAGAGGTCTCCAGATGGGAGAAGAGAGGAGGTGGGTCAATGGGTATGCAGAACAAAGTTTTCCTAAAGTAGATCAGGGTGCCGCCCTTGTGGCATCGAGACCTGTCATTGCGAACTAGTTTGTAGTTGGCAATGTTCGGGTTGCGGTAATGAGGCTTTAAGAAGGTTTCCTGTATGAGGAGGATGTCGAGCTGGTGGTCGCGGAGGAAAGCGGCGATCTCATCGCGTTGACCGGAAACGCCATTAGCGTTGTAAAAGCCAAGTTTGAGGGATCGGGGTTTGGTGGAATATAACCTTGTGTTATCCATTGAAAATTAGAATTTTAAGGTTTTCAGGACTAACGCGATCTCGGGATACGCGATAAGGATTTCTAAAAGACGACCAGGGTTGCCGTTTGCAGCCACGATTTCGTCGGCCATTTTTTCCGCGGCGGAGGAATAGAGGGCCGCGTATGTACTGATTATGATTTGGGCGCTGTCGCGGCCCGGGGCTCTTTGCGGTGCAACCGGTGGAGCCGTAGGGGCCGCGGTGGTTGCCGCAGGCGCTGGGATGGCGGTAGCCATCAGCGCTGGAACTTCAGCGGGTTGAGCGGGTTTGGAGGGCACCGAATCTGCGGGAGCTTTAAGGTGCGTAAGGTTTGCCCAGGGAGAGGGCTGCGGCATTTGCGCGGAAGGAAGCTTCCCCCAGGGGCTTTCCCTGTGCTGGCGGTCACTCGCGCGTTTCGCGAGTTTCGGAGAGGAGGACTTTGGCGCTTTCGGACAGCCCCGGTAATTTGCCGGGTGACCGGATTGGCCGCAGAGGACGCAGCTCGGCGGCTCTGCACATAGCTCCCTATCTTTAGGGCGAGAGCAGTCGGCGGTGCCATGCTCACCTAGACACTTGACGCATCTAGGGGTGGCATAGCAGTTGGACTGCGAGTGACCGTACAATTGGCAGCGATGACACTGGCCTATCAAGTTGGCTCGGTAGGGCTTCTCAATAGAGATGCCCGAGAGCGAGCACACCGACTTCACCTTGAAGATCGGGTGGTGACCTTCCGTGGGGTCACAGATGACAAGGACCATGTCGTATACAAGGCCCTGTCTCGCTTTATGCAAGCGATGGACGGCGGATTCTGGGACGCCTTGTGCAATAAGGTCGTCCTTAATCTCCTCAGTGGGGATTTCTTGGGGAACGCGCCTAATGACGACGCGAGTGGGGGTTTCCTCCGGAAGGGAGTACGTGTGAAAGGAATAGTTCCTTTCACGCAGGGCGCAGGAGAGATCCCTAAAGTCCGTAGACGTGGGGACGGTAACTTTGATCCCCTGGAGGGTGGATCGGGCGTTGGTTTAGTTGATCTTGCGATCAACACACATCCTAGAGATTTCAGTCCATTTGGACTTGTCTTGGACGTAAATGGGGGGCTCCTCCCCCGCTTTTGCTTCCTCGCGGTAGGAGCGGGTGGGCAAGCCATAGGGCTGGCGGGGCGACTGGTCCGCGGACTAGGGGCGGAAGTGGAGCTGGACGATAAGTTGTCCTGTTTTTTCTGGGTCTTGGTGACCGGGCCAGCGGGGGCGGAGGATTTAGCCTTCCTCTTGCCTCCTTTAACGACTACTTGGAAGTCGTCGTCGCTGGAGGAGGAGGTGCGGGCTTCATCCTCGGAGAGTGGGACTGACGTGTCCATGTTCTCCGGGCGAGTCGTGTCTATTACTGCGGCGCGCAGCTGCGTTGTCTCTGAGACAATGGCGGCCGGAACAATGGCGGCCGTGACAATGGCGGCCGGGATAAGGCGGGCGAGACAATAGGGGCCGGATTAGCGGCCGGAGTATTATCTGCCTGTACAAAAGCGGGTGAAACAATGGGGGCCGAGATATTAGCCGGAACATTGGAATGCGGAACAAAAGGCGGAATGCCTTGTTCGGCAACAGGTGGTGAAAGCGGGCTCTCTAAAGCGTCACTAAACTCACCGAGTGCGCCCTGGGACGGAGTGGGGGTGGAGCGTTGTCGGAGTTTTGAGCCATATCGCTCAAGAAAATCGGGGTCCTTAAGTAGGACCTCTTTGAGGAACGCCAAGAGGACGGCGTCCTCCATGATCGGAGCGGGAACTACCTTTGGGAAGGAATGGTGGAAAGAAAATTTTCCACGTTACCTAAACGCTATACCTAACTCCCCGGGTGGATTGGCCCGGGGATGAGTTCGCTCCCTGTCGGGTGTAGACAGGGAGGTGTGTACCTATTGGTGAGCCCTAAGCTTGTAACCCGTCGCCAGTCTTATTGTGCGAACGGGGCCCTGACCAGTCTAGCGCGAAGGGTGTAGACACACCCTAAAGACACTCCTGGCTCCATGTCAGTAGGTAACTACTTATAGAGAAGAACAGGCAAGAAACTCCGCGGAAACTCTTTAAATCAAAATATTCGTTACATCATTCCAGTAGAAATTATGCATGTGAGAACGATGCAGAACGTTAAAAGCGTCCGTAATATAAAGATAAAAACAATTTTGCACACCGTATGTAATGGAATAATGCCAGAATGTAGAAACTCAAAACTACAATATGTAACAAAAACCCTGTCCGATCCAAAAAAGGCGTTTTCCTGGTTTAACATACGTAATAGAAAAAATAGTAAAAAAAAATGTAACTCATAAAAACCAAAAGTTATTGATTTTTTTATTTTTAGTTACCATGCGAAATGTAACACTAAATATGGTAAAGTTATAAGTTGGCAACACTCCACCGGCCGGCGAAATCTTTTATTTTTTGCCTATTTTATTTCAAAGGACACCGCCGTGCACTAGCCGCACTGTAGGTACTCACGAGTCCTCGACCCTTTGATGTAGCCGACTGGTTGCCTACTGGCACGCTACTTGTTTGGCCACTTCGCCAGTCTCACGTAGAGATAGCTTGCGATGTCCGTAAGTATCACGTGCCGCTATCGTATGGCGAACAATGTCGTATACCAATCAGGAATATTTGAATATGTTAATTTTTATTTGTGAGTGAGTGTGATTCGGAAATCGAAGTAAGAGCTCGGATTGTGGAAGCTAACGACTATCGACTCACTCAAATCGTATACAAGTGCGCTGCGAAGAGTACGTGCAAATTTAATAAAAAGGTGTCGAATGTGTATTAATGTTCGAGATAGACATATGGAACACAATCTCAGAGGTATGCAACAAGTAAATGTTTTAATAAACTGATATCTACAGTCGGTACATTACCAAAAGCACATCACATTAACTCAATAATAATTGTTTCTTAATAAACAGAAGTCCATGCCTACAATAAAATATCAGCTGATGCCTACGAGTAGGCAAAACGTAGGTTTCTTAAGTCCTAAGTTTGTTTGGCGGCATGCGACAAAGCACCGCCGCGCTCAGGCGGCTTCTTTGACACGAAACTTTAGGTGAACCCTGTCGAGCGATCAGTGTTGCCTTTGGTATGATTATTTTTAATTTTTTAAATTAAGTATTTTCATTGGGGAAAAATAATTATCTCGTTTCCATTAAATGATTACGTATTTGTGTACGCACTACGATACCAAATAATACCCTTCAGGATGGGACAGGGTTTTCGTTACATGCTGTATAATGGTCCCTCCATTATACATAGTTTTGAGTTTCTACAGTCAATCGGATTACTTAACATGTGTTTCATTAATACAAGACGTTGATTTTCGTTCCTGAAACCAGCATATCGATTCTGTAAAAATATCACCGTGAAGACTTGCGTGGAGTGAGATGTAAGTGTCATACCGTCTTGGTCAATCCCTAGCATCAGTGGCACAGCTCACTCCACGCTCACTTCACCTTAGTTTTTAGGCTGATAAAGTTACAGAATAGCACTACTGATGTGGTGAGATTCCTTCGTCAATTTACAGACGAGCGTAACTTACATTACTCGTCGCTTAATATTGTGGTTTTCAGTTGAGTGAGTGAGTCAAAATACTAACGACAAAATTAACCAAATAAACGATTTATAATCCAAATGTAATTCATTATTCTGGTGGAATAGCACTAGGTATAGAAACAAAACATTAAGCTTGTATTCCGCAAGGGAGAAGGCAGAGGTGACCCTCATTTCACCAAAGCACCAGTTATAGAACCTGTTTTTTTTTATATTCCATAACTATAGGGTTATATTCTGTAGGTAAAAATAATACTAAAACTCCTACAATAGGTGGTCCCAAAAAGCATAGTTTCGGAGATATCATCAATCATAATTAAATTAGGTCAAATATTGTCACCAGTATGACGATTTACTTTTGCGAGGTTGCCACACTAGGTATCTAAGTGTCATTGATAAATACGAGCAATTCATTTTTATTCGAACGACGTTGTCATATTTCACGTAAGGGTACATTAATAATCGTGACTTTTTCGAATTATTTTGTACGAAAAAAAAAAGGATGATTGAAACATAATTCATAAGCCAGTTGATTATTTGATATGGTCTCAAACATACCCTAGAGTTGTGGGATATAAAACAACACCTTGTATAAATGTCCCATGAATTAAACAAACTGACTGCCTCGATGGTCTAGTGGTTGCAGGCGCTCAGCAGAGCATGAGGTTCTGTGTTTGATTCCCAGGTCGGGAAAAATGTTATTCGGTTTTTCCATTAGCTATTTCTCAGTAGCAGACTGGTGTCTGGATTGATGGCACTTAAACATTAATGGCGACAAGTGGGTGTGCTATAGGTACACTACTGCTTAATCCTTCAGGGATTACATTTGTTTAATAAAAAATTAAAACGTCGTAATTTTTCTTTACATCACCAAATCATTGAAATTGTATTCCTTATCGTATTTTTCAATTAATCGCCTCCCTGCATTCTTTGCAAGTAGCTTTTTGTTTAGTTCCTGGTTCATATATGATCTCAGAGCTTTTTCATTTCTTGATAGGTCTTTGTTTGATTGGCTTCTGCGACCTATTTTATCCAAGATCGAAACGCCAGGCAGGTCATATCTGGCCGGCTTAGGATTTGTTATGTAAATCATTCCATTTTCATCAAATAACTTTTCCAATTTCGTCGGACTTTGATCGACAGTCCTCTGACCAGTGTTTGGACTCGTTATTAAGTATATTGGTATAGTTTGTCCGTTAGATTTTCGGGTGTTTGAGTATTCGTATGAGTCTAGCATTCTATTTCTTCCCATCCCCCATCTAGGCCTGTTTATGAAGTTATTTTTCGATCTATATTTTAGTGGTGCTCGCGGTAACACTCCGGCTTCTGATGGTAACACTTAAAGCAGATAAAATCAAGTCATTTATTCAGACAGTGGCTGAGAACTAACAGTTTTTGAAAGTCATAATTACTTAGGACAGAATAAAGCCATTCCTAGTGCTTTAGCTGGAAAGAAGTTGAGCAACAAACTCAAAATTATTATGGTTTTAAGTTACTGAGCAGTGGTGGCCCAGCGGTAACTACCGCGACTTACGACTTGTAGGTCGTAGGTTCGTTTAGCTTTACTTTGTGTGAATTATTTCATCACCACTGCTCTCAAAACGGTGAAGGAAAACCTCTTGAGGGAACCGGCATGTCTTGGAACCAAAAGTTCGAAGACATGTGATATCTACCAACCCGCACTGGGCCCGCGTGGTGGATGACGGCCCACTCTCTCCCACAGAGAGGAGGCCTGTGTCCCAGCAGCGGGAACATAATAGGCAGATTATGCAAGTTACTGAGCAGATTTGCTCAGTTTCACTGGACCAGCGCGGCAGCATTTGCGCGTTTTGGCAAGCGTAGCACGGGACGCCCCCAGCTGGATGGACCGACGACCTTAAGAAGGTGGCTGGGACGGACTGGGTGCGGAGGACAAGGTGTGGTGGCCAGGGAGAGGCCTCCGTCCACCAAAGGACTGCGATAGGCTGAGTGGATTAGCTGGAACAGAGAAAATATAGTCAACCTGTCATGTACCCACTGCTGGGGTAGCCTCTTTTTTGTGAGTAGGAGTGGACCGTAAAGCCACGAACCACCCCACCGTAGTGCGAATTGGCAGACCTAGCATGCCTCCGAGTTTTGTTTGACAACACGCATGAAGAACATTGATTCACACGCAGTCTTTTTTGCGGTGCTCTATAGTACCTATCATTCTGGAATTGGATTATCCGACATAAAAAAATCTTACCCGACACACAAAATATAAAACCAATCAAGTATTTAAGTTCCTTCATATTTTCAAGAGTTTCGATCGTGTTCAAAAACCACAGAACAAACAAAATAATCAGTTTGGCGGAAATTAAAAAATAATTGAGTTAAATTCAAGCCGTGAAATTGAATCAATTAATAGTGCACTGAACTGGAGCCTTATCACTCACTATACATACATATGTGAGTAATCATAGCAATAGCACACTCGGCCTATAATGTTCGTACAGCTGGGCCAAAGGGCCTCCTCTCTGAAGGGAGTGGGCCTTCATCCGCCACGCGGGCCCAGTGCGGGTTGGATGATATCACATGTCGGTGTATTAATAAGTAAATATAGGTTAAACTTAATAATAGAGGGAACAAATACACTACTCACAACGTTATCCACAGATAACTAAACAAATCTACTAGTTTTTAGTGTAAGAACAATATAAAAATAAACAGATTACAAGTAAACTAACTTAATTGATAGGGTTCTGATCAACAAACACACAAATTATATTACTTGCAATCTAGTTAATGGTTTGCACACAATTGGGATCTTTCTAGACCTTGCCAAGGCCTTCGACACTATTTCTGGTACTTTACTTTTGCACAAGCTTGAAACACTTGGGTTAGGAGGAGCACAGCTCCTACTTCTTTCTGATAATCTCAGCGATCGTCTTCAATATGTATAAATTTGCCAGTTTACAAGTGCTGAACTTCAAAATAGTTGTTTCCGAAATCCACAACGCAGCATTTTGGGCCCTACGTTATTTATAATCTATATAAATGAACTATGCAGCCTGTCAGTTCAAAATGGTGTTATGATGTCTTATGCGGATGACACCGCTCTATTGTTGACACAGCGTGAAGTCACTGTCGTGCTTAACGTACCACGTTCATCAATGCAGTATGCACTGAATCGTTATCAGGAGACAGGTCATAATACTCGCAGACCAGGCAGTGAAGGCGTTATATGCACATCAGCCAGGAACGACCGATTTATTGTCCTGTAAATTTAAAGAAACCGATACTAGACCGCGATTGAGAAACGCCGGCGACCCCAAACCGCAAGAGGCGTAAATGTTAGACACGGTACGGTGAAAACACGATACGAGGAAGTGAAATTAAAAGGTCGTGGACCGGCACGAGGGCCAGAACTCAGACAGAACCAAGTAGCTCGACTTCAGTTTGCACGAGAACACGTCAACTAGACCCACGACCAATGGGCTAGAGTGCTGTTCACAGATCAATGTCGAATAGCATTAAGTGCTCCAGACGGTCGAGAACGAGGAGAAGAGGAAGGAGGGTTCATTCGACATGAACAAGAACCGTCATTCAAAGCATGCCAGATCGAATGCAGTCGGTTACGAGGGCTGCACTAAAAGTATCGGGAATGGAATATTTCCACTGTTCCTGTCATATTAAAATCTTTTTAATTGAAAACTCCTTGGTTTTAAAAATCGAATATCATTTATTTATTTAAAAAAAAGATTCTCGGTCTTGTCACAAGGTTTTGTCAAACTTGTTTAGTCGTTGAGAAAATGGAATTGACTCGAGAAAATTCAAGAGCTATGATTTATTATGACTTTCGAAGTGGTTTAACACAAAAGCAGTGTGTTGACCGGATGATTTCTGCATTTGGTGATGAAGCCCCATCCAAAACCACAATTTATCAAGCTCAGTGATGATCCCCGTGAAGGTCGTCCAAAAACTGCAATCACCCAAGAAAACGTTGATGCTGTGCGTAAGCTGATTGAGGAAGATCGACATGTGACGTACCGCAAAATTCAGGCAACTTTAGACATTGGCATGAGTCAAATATCATAATCATAATATAATATATAATAATCTTGCATGAACAATTAGGTGTAAAAAAGTTGTTTTCCCGATGGATACCGCATTCGCTCTGTGAAGAGCAAAAAGCGGCTCGCGTTACTTGGTGCATCAGAACTCTCGAAAGATTCCACGCAGGATTCTCAAATGCTGTATACAACATCGTATCAGGTGACGAATCCTGGATATACACGTACGAACCCGAAACAAAAAACCAGTCACGAGTTTGGGTGTTCGAAAATGAGTTAAAGCCAACAAAAATTGTTCGTTCACGCAGTGTTGCAAAAAAAATGGTGGCCACGTTTGTCTCCAAAACCGGCCATGTTACGACTATTCCTCTTGAGGGACAAAGGACAAAGAACGGTTAATGCAGAATGGTATGCTAGCATTTGTTAGCCACAGGTCGCTTCTGAACTCCGTAAAGAGAACTGCAACCGCCGCATCATCCTCCATCACGACAATGCGAGTTCTCACACCGCACACAGAACAAAAGAGTTTTTAGAGCAAAAAACATAGAATTATTAGACCATCCTCCGTACAGCCCCGACCTAAGCCCTAATGATTTCTATACTTTCCCTAAAATAAAGAATAAATTGCGTGGACAGAGATTTTCATCACCTGAAGAAGCTGTGGATGCCTACAAAACGGCCATTTTGGAGACCCCAACTTCCGAATGGAATGGTTGCTTCAATGATTGGTTCCATCGTATGGAAAAATGTGTCAAATTTCGCGGAGAATACTTCGAAAAGCAATAAATACATTTTTAAATAGTAATGTTGTGTCACTTCCTTGATTCCCGAAATTTTCAGTGCCGCCCTCGTATCAGGGCTAGAGAACACACTCACCCGATACTAAAACGTATAGACAATAAAGAAAGTGACCTTATTTTTCATTTTATAGAGTTTTTAAATTTGGCAATGTAAAATCTTTTAATGTGTGAAAGTTCGTTATTTTCGAAACTTAACGGTTGGTGTAGTGATCTTATTTATTGTCAAAATAATATTAAAATGCAAATAATTGGAAAATTCACAAGTGGCTGAGTTTCCGTGCCGGTGAGTGTACATACACTCGCGGACATAGAATACGGGTCAGTAAGAAAAACAAAAATTACTCTTAAGATAATAGAGCATGAATCGGCAAGAATGAAACTGTTTGTTGTAGATAATTTACCAGTAAAACAACACCAAATGTTGGAAACCTTATTTATTTATTAATCAAAATTAGTTACAAAAAAAAAATACATATAAGTTTTACGATTCTAAAATATTGGTTGGTACCTCACATACAACACAAAAACGAACTGTTAAACAAAATTAATACTTTGTGTGCGATTGAACATGCTGTTAATTAAGTTTCATAGGCGATGTTGCGGGATCCACACCTTCCACAATCCTCACCTTCAAAAACTTCATGAAAATCAATTTTGAAAACGCAAAAAAAAAACACTTAATTGTCATAAATAGTCACCAAGGTGTCTTGGTGAGGATTACGTAGCGAGCCTTTGTCGCCACAATCCTTACCTAATGACTGCGAATCGCCTACGTATTTGAATTTGAATTTGGTGTCAAAAATAGTCAAGAAATAGTCGTTTCCAACCATGATAATTTCGACCATTTGTATTATGTTGGTGACTATATAGGACTATTTCTTAACTTTTTTTGGCATTTTCAAAATTGTTTTTCATGTAGTTTTAAAAGGTAGGATTATGCGGTGAAGGAAACGATATTGGACCATTCATCTTCTAACTCATGTTTCAGGTCTCGAAGTTTAGCTAGGGCGATGTTTCGATTTCTTACACACCTCCCAAACTCGTCCCAAGCGTGTTAAATTGGATTCAGGTCCGGGCTTCTCGCGGGCCAAGCCATGCGATTGATGCCAACGTCCTGAAAATACTCGTTTACAATTTGAGCTGTGGGTATGTGGACTGGCGTTGTCATGCTTGTATATTGGATTTTCATCCATATTAATTAAATATGGTCCGACATGTTGATTAAGAATTTCTTCCACACACCTTGCACTAGTTAGCGTACCATTTTTTAACAGCACTAACTCCGTGCATCTCTCTAAAAAAATATTTCAGCTCAAACCAAACAGAGACACCGCCGAACGGCACTTTTTTCTCAAAACAAGCTGGAATAAAATGTTCCCCTGGCCGTCGATAGTTTCTTCGCCACTCATCAAGTGCCTACAGCATAAGTCTGTAGTTTTTCGTCTCTCCATTGTCAATATTCGCGGGCGTAACGTAATCTTGCTGCCCTATGTTCCCTTTCAAGTTTTGGACCACTTGCGGGTTTAAGTGGTGTCAAATTAGCTTCGAGGAGCCGCCGCGATACAGTCCCCTCGCTTACGTCGTCTCTACGGATCTTAAGTTGATTTGTTACTTCAACTGCAGCGAGGTGTCGATTGCGGAGCATGCTCGTAACAATAAATCGTTCTTCTCGGGCTAAATTACATCTCGGTCTCCCGGTTCCTGGTCTTCTTATGTTCTGCCCAGTTTCTTAGAAACGCTGGACGACTCGCTGCACTGTAGAAATTGACACGCATATTGTTCTTGCTGCACTTTGCCTTTCTCTAACATAGTGACGATACGTATACATTCTTGTGGTGATCGCAACATAATAAGTGAGATAATTCAAAAATGGTGTTGAAAGACGACAATGACCGCCTTTTATCATTTTGATTTGACACATTTGAAAACAAAATGGAGAAAATTTGGATAGAAATTCTAATTGCGGTTGTTTTAGTTTTGATTGTTTCAAAACTAAAGCAACAGCAATTAGAATTTCTTTCCAAATTGGAGATTTTTACAAAACGTTAAGGTTTTATTTAAATACGATATTAAAATGTTCTGTAATATAAAGTTAGTTTGATGCATGTGCCATTATTAATTTGCAAGTGTATTTAATAGATATTGAGATTAATGAGAACCGAGTTGATTTTTGAGAATTTTCCTGTGGAGTATGGGCATGAGATAATTTGTTTTTGATTAGCTCTGACTGTTGAGCCAGAGGGAGTTCGCTCTGTCTCCATACCTTAAGATAGGGAGAAGATTATGATTTTAATTTTCTTTTTTTAAACCCCCTTCTGAGCTGATGTGACTTGTCACGTCAAATTGTTTGTTCTTATGAGACCGTCGCTTCTTTTGAGAGTACTTAGGTCGTGTTGACCGAGCTGGTCGATAGATCCTCGGAATAGAGACTGGGCCGCGAGCTACACCCTCATCCTGAGAACTATTATTTAAAAGTAATTTTCGCTTTTTATGCGATAAATTATAGAATTTCATTCGTTTTAATCTTGATGTACAACATGTCGGATCATGTAAGTAGTCTTCCGTTAGTTTCTCCTTTAAATTGTTCAATAAAGGCACAAAGTTTATTAATTCATCATCCATAGCTTCATTCAGTGACGTTCTGATTTTTAAATACAGGTATTTGCTGAAATCGTCAGGGTAGTAAGTAAAAACTCCTTTGCCCTGCTCTAACAGCAAGTCAAAAATTATTTCTTTATGTACGTTCACGATGGCTCGTAAATCCTCATCAGTTTTAATTTTATAACCTAGAACAGTGCGAACGTTTTCTTGGCGTTTAAACACTATATTTATAATGATATCCCAAATAGTTTTTTGCTTATCCTCACTAGTTTCTGTCCTCAGTAAATCGCATATGTATTGTACGGCGAAGTATTCAGTAAATGTCATATGTATAAAGTTCGGTATACCATTTGCTACGCTATGTATGAGACCTGTTTTCTCCGTACCATGCTTAATCTTGTCTATGATCTCTTTAATTTCTCTCAGTTCCTTCCCGCTAAAAATCTTGTCTGCATCTTGATAGAAAATAGCGTAAGCGCCCAATTTGCGATGTTTAGCAAAAAAATCTGCTCTGACGTTTTCATAAATTATCATATTATCAGGATTGTACAAATCAATTTTGTTTTTCTCTTGAAAGCGTATCTTTTTCAGTTTTGTTTCTATGAATGTGTCATAGACAGTGAAGACATTAATGTCTAAATTCCATCGATTAGGTATAATGCTTTCTTCTTTTATTTGATTTTGGAAGTACTCCGCAATTAGGTAAAGATGCAGTGGCGTATCAAAGTCTTCTATAAATTTTATTAAAACTAAGTTAGAATTGCAGTTGCTAAAAAGGGTGTTAAATGTTTTAACAACAAATTCTGGACAGACATTTATTTCATTCCGTAAGTGGACTAAAAAATTTAGACAAACTTTCATGAATAGTACCTGGTGTTTTTCTCTTTTAACGCTTTCCTTCGGGTCTTTAACATCAATATTATTATAATGGACAGTCATAAATTCCATAAAACTGCGTAAATTATTATTCTGCTCTATTGTCAGGTCTCTCAATACAATTTTAGATTTCCAAAAGTTCAATAAATATTTATTTTCTTCAGTATTAGAAAAATGTTGTATCTCATATGAGTTTTCAAATTCTTGCTCTAGCGTAGATTTTATTTTGTCATACGACCTACTTGTGATCCACATTTTATGTGTGCGAGAATAGTTTCTGACTGTTTTTAGAAAAGTTAACACTTCATCAGTGTACATCGGACAGATTTCGTCAAAGCCATCGAATAAGAAAATAAGTTCTTTCCTATTATAATGGTGCAAGAACATTTTAAGTTCAAAAACAGTCCACTGATCGCCTTTACAAGATTTAAGAGTCACATCACCATTTTCCTGTCCAAGTTCAATGGATAAATCATTTGTTTTGCTCTGCTTCTCAACCAAAACTTCACAAAAAAACTTCAAAGTCTCCAAATAATCGATGTTTGTTTTCTTTTCTTGCCACTTGCTAAATTTTTCTGAGTGAATCAGCAAATTGATCCTGACGATCCATACATTAGGGTTGAGTTCTTTGGTTTTAAGTGATAAGTGAGTGAGTAGAGTTGTCTTGCCCATACCGGGTTTAGCTGTTATTAATGCTACGTTGGCTAAATCATTTAGTGTTCGTAAAACATTACCGGAATTGAAATTAAATCCACGGTATGGCCTAATAATAGGTTCCGAGCTATTGAGACGAATGACGCGTCTGTCGATGTACAAATGCTTAACTTTTTCGTAATTTGAATTACTTTTGGATTTGCATATACGAATCGGTTCGTTATTAATGATTTTATTTAGGACTTCTCCTTCAACGAATGCCATTGATGTATCGTCGATAATTGAGTCTAGACTAACTTCTACGTCTTGGAACATGACTTTGGCATTTTCTAAGATAATCTTTTGAGATATTTCACTCATCTGAATCAAGTTACATTTTTCATCTGTCACTATATTATTTGCGTCGAAATGAGTCTTTATTGTATCCACCAAAATCTCTTTTAAAACAAAGATTGTTTGTTTGTTTTCGAGAACTTTTGCAATACTTTCCAATCTTTTAATCGAGTTCCTGTTTATGTTATTGCAAACAATAATGATTAGATTTATTCGACTTGTTTTGATTTGTTTATTTTTATGTGTTTGTGTTAATTCTATGCAAACTGTACTATAATCTTTTGCTGGTAGATCTAAAACGTATTCTAAATCAAAGACATCGTAGTCCGTTTTATTTAAAGATTGTAAAATTTTTGCTACTGTCAGCGCGCTGCTCTCTGAAACGATTATTGTGGCTGGAGGTAAATCCTTAAATTTTAAGAAATTTAGGGCTTTTTCGTTGAACGTGTAATGTGCAATTTTCTTTATTTTTATCATATACATTTTAGATAGGATGTTCAATAAAGGTTTGTCCACTATTGCTGCTAAAGATTCTTCGTAAAAATTGCTTTGTTTTGTAAGATACGATGCTTCTTTAAGCATCCACCATCTTTGTACAAAGTCGTGATAATGTAGAAATATTGCGTCAGCTGTAATTCGAATATTATTTACGTTAAGGCACTGATGATCTTCTATCTCGTGTTTCAAAAATGTCTCTACACCATTCTCGTTAGCCTGATTCGTGAAGAACAGTAGTTTCTTCAAGAAATCTTTTGCTAAATCCTCATCGTCTTCATCTCTTCTAAATGAAAGTTTCGGAAACTTTTTAACTTTTACATCGAACTTGTATTCGTGCATATTTTCAATTATATTTTGTAATTTTAGGAACAGTCTTTTAGAAAGTTCTCCTAGTGACTCCCAGTTATCTGTGAACTTCATAAGTTTTGTGTTGTCTTCGGAAACTAATATGTTACCAACAGTGCCAGCGATTCCACCATTTAGTTTCAGGAGTCCATCTCCCAGTGACTCATCTAAAATGACGACTTTATCCGTGGCGTTTGAATTAGTGATTAATTCAGATATTTTTAATTTCAGATGATCCAATCGTCTTTCGGTTTTGCTCTTTTTAATTTTTATTGTTAAATCTTTATTGCCGAACGCAGCTGGTACTTTAAACGAACGTGAAACTAAGATTTCTTTCGCAGACAGATCAATTTCATTTTCATCTAACTTTCTTATTTTAAGCATCTCGTTACAAAGCGCCTTTTTGAATAAAATATCAAATTCTTCGTCGCTTTCAAATAAATCCTGGCGGAAGGTTGCAAGTCGGTGTTCGTCGTCTTCGTTCAGAGATTGAATCTCAGAAACTTTGACCGCTGTTTGTGCGACAAGTACATGGTAGCGAAGCACAATATCATTCATCGGCATTATAGAATCATCTTCTTGACAAATAAACTTTCCCATGAGTTCGGCTAGGACAGTGACTTGATCCTCTAACATTTCGAAATCCTCGTCATCATCACAAACAAATGACAGTTTTGGAAACGTTTTAACTTTAATATGAAACTTATAATCGTGTAAATTTGGGATTGCAGTCTGCACTTCAGCGTACAGACTTTTAGCAAAATCTTCTAATTCACCATTATTTGCGAACTTCAGATATTTAGAATTTTCATCGGATACAAGTATATTACCAATAGTGCCAGCTAACCCTGCGTTAAGCTGTAACAATTCTTCCCCTATCGTTTCATCTATAGCGATGATGTTTTCCGGTGATGACGCGTTTATCAAATCAACTATTTTATTTTTTAATTTGTCTAATACAGAGGCAATGAAAATTGAAGGTTTAACGTCGTCTCCTTTGCCTCTTATTGTTAAGTCTTTATTTCCAAAGGCAGCTGGCACCTTGAAATCTCGCTTTATTAACATGTCCTTGGCAGCTAATTTTATAGCTTCATTAACAGTTGATTGTAGAACGTCAACTTTTTCTAGTTGTCGTCTTAAATGATCAGTCATCGATTTACTGACGAACTCCAATTTCGACTTTTTATCATTAAATGTCACAACATTTTCAATCAGACTGCTAAGGGCCGAGATTTCTAACGGTTTGATAAACAGTTTTGACAATAAACTGTCGAGGTCCTGTTTTTTTAATGTACGCTTTCTTAGCATTTCAATAAACAGCGTATCTTTGAATAATATTATGAAATCGTCATTGTTGTCAAAGAAGTCTGTTTGGAAGCTTGCGACTCTGTGTTCTTCTTCTTCATTTTTACACTTGATTTCCGAAATGTTCAAAACTTTTTGCGCCAAAATAACATGGTAAAGTGACACAAGATCGTCATTCATTGACATAATGGGGCCATTACTGTGATCATTATCCTTAGTTTGACATTTGCCGTCTTTATCATTATCTTTGGCAGTATCAGAGAGAAACTTTGCCAACTGTACAGCAAGCGCAGCGAATTGTTCTTTCATGATGATTTCGCACAAAAACACAATATCTTCCTCCTTATGACATGGCTGCAAGCCTTCATCACCCGTACCTATCAAACTGTTCAATTTTTCAGCAAAATTACTTTTAAACTTCTCAGTATTAGGATCTGCTTTAGCAGTGGTGTACATGATGAAGAGACATTCAATATCTTGAAAGTTGCCTTTAAAAAGGACATCTTTGTTACTTGGTTTGAACAAGCGTCTTATGCTTAGGTAGCTAGAAAACCATTTAGCTAAGTCATTTTTACTGTTAAGCGTTAGTTGTACTTTGTCCCCCTCTCTATGCTTCGCTTGTATGAACACTGCTACTTGTTTGTTCCCTCCTTTGATCTTAACTTTAGCTCTAATACAGATATCGTCAAAAGTGCCTATGTCAGCGACGTTGGTAGCTAAATGATAATCTTTGATGTTGTCATCGAATTTTGTTCTGAAATGTATTAGACTGATTAATTTTGTCTCGTACAATTGTCCGCGTATACCGGAAGTTCCGTCACGTTTTTTATACATTTTGTTTTGAAATATGATATAACTTTAATAAGTGGCTGGCTGCTGTAGCTCCGATAAACATCAACGGCACATTAAACTAGTCTTCACACCAATGTTCTACTATATACTTTACATAAATGTACGTGGGGCATATACGCACCTTGCTGACTGGTTAATATGGAACAGCTCATGCCGTAGTGGCATGAGCTGTCTTCTTAGGTCTACGAGAGAAGGAACTTATAGGATACCAGCGTTCTCTGCATACCATTGGCTGTTTTTTCTTTGTTCTTCTAATATCTATGTTCTATGTTAGAGGGTTTGGTTTCCGCACTTAGTCCTTCATGTGGACGGTTGTACGTGGGCCATGGCGGCCGTCGATGGTTATTATTCCAACCAGCCCACCTCCCTCCAGAAGCCGATCAAAGCTTCTGGTTGTTGAGAACATCTGTGTAAGATCCGGGTGTCCCGAAGGTTTCTATACTGTCTTCTAATATATTTAGAGCAATGAATCTGCACTTTCTCAGCTTCTTCTCATTTTGATGTTCTGAAAATAAATTAATAAAATCTGTAGAGAATGAAAGCGGATTCGGATAAGGAGAAAATTCACAGACACGCTTTGACTTTGCTTAGTAAAGAAAAGCATAATATTATACTCTTTCTTTATTTGGCCACCCTAAAAATTACAGATATTTATTTAGAAATTTTTCGTAGAGTAAGCATTGCTATTTATCCCTTTTTTATAATGTTCGTACGTTGTAACTGTCACCTATTCCTATTTAATAACAAAATTTTATATTTATTTTAAAACCAGCTCATGGTTCGGGCCGGGGCGGAAACACATAAATACTCTATACTGGGAAACAAACTTAGGACTAGTATAAGGGCAGGTCGAATGCAATAATTCAATTCTTAAGAAACGCGTAAAATATCCGATTTCTAATTTTGAATCACAATGCTAGTGCCTAAGCATACTCAAATGGACCCTTTAAACAATTGAGAAATATAATTCTCTTTAGGTTGCGCTATAAATATGTCGTCTAATTCTTGCATTATTGTATGTGTGCTATCCATAATATGGGTAAATTAACTAATTCCACATAGATAACGTAAACGTATTTTGCTCGATCCCCAACAACAAATAAAATGATACAGAAAAATACATAATTATCACAGTTGATGATGGTTTTAACGATATTTATATTATAACATAGCTTAGAGAGGCCGATATGAGTGTGCGTATGTTTTTGCGAATATTTGTTTTGTGTACGTAAGTAATCTTAATCCAAAAAAAAATTGTGTGTTAGCATTTGTTTGTTGTTCTATGAGTTTAGGATCTAAGGGTAAATGAGTGTTTAGTTTAAGTAAACTTACAAGTTTGCATTTTATATGTGTGAAAGTGTACGTGTATATGTGTGTATTTTATTTTATTTATTTAAAAAAGGTACTCCAACAGCTTCTGTTTAAAAAATATCAAATAACACTAGATAATGGTTATGGGCTTGTGGCGGCATCTACACCGCCACATGCGAACAAATGCATCAATCCTGCATCGCGCAAGCAGAGTTCACCGCGCAGATAGCATATATACAACTTCCCGACAACAATCATCGGGCAGTTGCCCACCAGATACGACATCCATCTGGTCGGAGGATCCTCCCTTTTCCAAGAGTATGAGTGAACTTTACACCCTGTTCCTCATATCCCTTCAGGCTTATACAGTTGCCAATAACAGGTGAACCAACATTCACAAATACTGTTATATCATAAGGTAAAAACAAAATGAATAAAAATAAGTGGCACAAACTATACAAACAGAAATACAAAAAGACATAAGTTATAAGATTACAGACGTTAAAGAAATACCTACATACTAATACAATTAAATTAACCTTTTGCAGTGAGCTGTTCGGATACGAATATAGGTGTGTCTTCGTTACTTGTGAAGCCTAGATGTTTAGTGCAGAGCTTTACTTTAAGCTTGGTGTTGAAATACTTGCACATCTTAAGTACTTCAGTCTTTAGTTTTGAAGAGGATAGTTCCACTATTACAAACATTGTAAAACGGATTCCGATCTCACTGAAATGGGTACATCGTACATTAACAGTAGTTTGTTAATAAAAACGCAAGCGTAACGATCTCTATACCTTTTCACATTATCAAGATTCTATTGCATATATTAGAGCTCACCTGCGAGAAGGGAGATTTCGACGGTACGACATATAGGTACTTATACGAGTATACCTTTGCATACCCTCTTGTCTTCTGAGCTTCATATATTATTATGTTATTATCTCCTTTATTACATTTAAAACCTTATAAATTACATTTTTAAATATACTTTCAAAACTCTGAAAAAAAAAACATTTAAAAATAAAAAAAATTGTATCCCACCGGTATCGGGAACAGGGTCCAAGCTACCGGCGGTCAGGGCTCCAGAGAGAGGAACCTCCTAACAATGCGAGCCGTGTCCAGAAGTACCGCTTTCTGAATCAAGACCTTGATCCAGCTGCCCAACGAGTGCCTCCTCAGGTGTTTGTCGAGGCTCTTGGCTTTTAAGCCATTGGCTGTCACGACTATCGGCACAATGATTGCTGAGTCCACATCCCACATGTCGACAACCACGCGAGCCAAATCAAGATACTTTATTTCTTTATCTTTCTCGGCTTTCACGAGGTTACCGTCATGCGGGACCGTTATGTCAACAATCATTGTGCGCCGCTCTACTCGATCCACCACCACTATATCAAGCTTATTGGCAACAATAGTCCTGTCAGTGATGATGGAACGATCCCAATACAATGTGATATTTCCATTTTCGAGAACTGGGTCGGGCACGTACCTGTAGTACGGCACTTCCGATTCCACAAGGCTGTATTTCAGAGCAAGTTAATTATTATAATACTAATGTTTCCTAACTGTGAATTCCCAATATTAACATCACCTTGTGTCCTATCCTTGTCCCCTAGCTCTCTAAGTCTATAAGGTACTTTAGTATAAGGGAATTCATGTCTATTAATGGTGGGCGGGCGCCCAAGTTTGGTGACGAGCCTACGAAAACCGCTGGCAGTGGAGCACTTTTTCTTGCCTCAAAGGAAAGTCGATCTTAGTCTATTAACATTAGCATTTTTTTTTTCTTATGAGTTTGTTTAGTTGATATTGCGTATTCCCGTGCGAGTCATAATAAATGCTTTATCTTTCTATCTTTCATAATTAGGAAAAACAATAATTGTATTCAGCATAGGGCAATTTAGGAACAGTCACAACGTCTTTAATCATTGACTTGAATGTGCCCTGGCGGCTGAAAGTATGTCTTGCTCACTCAAATATCTAGCTGATGGTGGCGCGTATTTTGGTTCATAAAGCTCCCTTCCAAATGGTTGAATTGACTGTGTCAAACTGCTGTACGAAGCACATACGCTCCTCAAGTATTTCCGCGTTTTCCTCAAAATATAATAAAAGTGTAGCCCAAGTGTTTCGGATTCCGTGTTAATGTTATCTAAACCCCAAGTCAATTCAGATAATTTATGTGAACAAAGGGGATTACATATAATTCACACAAAAAATGTGTGGTGAAAGCTATAACAGGTAGCTCTATAAAAGCTATAAGGTTTTGCTGAAACAATCTCAAAAAGACTTTTATGTGCAACCGTAGTTCGAACCACGGTCGAACATAAAACATAAAAACGGATTTAAAATTATGATAATCCCGATGCCAGCATGTAATAAAAACCCTGTCCGATCCAATAAATGCGTATTCCTGGTTTAACATACGTACTAGAAAAAATAGTAAAAAAAATTGAACTCATAAAAACCAAAAGTTATTAATTTTATATTTTTATGAACCATGCGAAATTTAACAGTAAATATGGTAAATTTTCACCACTTCCTAGTGCTTTAGCTGGGAAGAAGAAGTGGCGCAACAAACTCCCCAGCAGCACAGCTGTCTGTTCGGTTACAAGAACTGGATTTTATACAATTGTAAGTAATTACCAAAACATTAAATTAAATTAATTGCCATACGTCAGCTAGCCATGCCAATTCCAATAAAAGAAAAAAAAAATACTTCATACATAAATAAAAGCCTTTTGGCCTAAAGGGCATTGCAGCTTACATATGCAATACTGGACAATGTAAAAATAAATAAATGATAAACTAGGACCATCAAAGTAAAATAACATAACAGAACAATTACTGTAACAATAATAAAACCATAGACAGCAAGACGCCAACACCCGTTCACGAGCATAACGCAAAGATCAGGGAAAGATCAGCCCTTCGCCATATTTGAGGGAAGGAGGAAACCCGACCCCCGACGCTACCGTAAGCAGTGACATCTAAGGGAGCATGACGAACTTGCTGCCGGTTGCTCAGGCAAGAATAATATTAACAATTGTCGAGGTCGCTAGCTAACCACGTATATTTCAATACAGCTCATTAAAAACATTGTAATGAGTAGATAATGTCAATAATAAAGAATGAAGATAACAAAATAATTGACTTATACCGTCAAATAAAATAATAAAAAAAACAAATATATGAACTCATATACCCTGTCAGTAGGTAAGCTGATTCTGGAGAAAGAACACGAACATTGTCTTGAGTTAATCACAGCAACCAACTGTTCTTATCGTTTAAGTAGTCGTTAATGGAATAATATACCTTTGAATAAAGGTTGGATTTAACTTTAGCCTTAAACGCATTAAAAGGTAAATCTAGTAAAGAAGAGGGCAACTTGTTATAAAAGGTTATATCAAGCCCAACAAATGAGTTATGAACTTTATGAAGCCGGTGAAAGGGAGCACGTAGTTTGTTCTTATTTCTGGTGTTAACATTGTGAAAATCACTGTTTTTAGTGTATATGTGTATATTTTGTCTAATATATAACATGTTGGCGAAGATGAATTGAGATGCCACCGTGAGAATACCAATATCTTTAAAAAAATCTCTAAGAGAAACTCTGGCTCCTAGCTGGTAAATTGCTCGGACAGCTCGTTTTTGAAGGACGAATATATTTTGAATATTAGCGGCTTTGCCCCACAGCAGAATACCGTAGGACATAACGCTGTGGAAGTAACTAAAATAGACTAACCGAGCTGTATCCATTTCAGTGTATTGTCTTACTTTCCTGACGGCGTAGGCGGCGGAACTGAGCCTCCCCGCTAGGTTTGATATATGAGGGCCCCACTGAAGTTTGGCATCTACTGTTATGCCCAGAAAAACCGCCGAGTCTACAGTTTCAAGCAGCTCTTTATCTAAGACGATGTTGGGTCCTAGATTTCTAACATTCAGTAAGGCGAACTTCACACATTTCGTTTTCTTGGCATTGAGAACTATTTTATTTGACGTAAACCAATCCGTAACCACTGTTTACGTCGTCAAAATCTTGTCTATTCCTGTCTACTTAAAAATAAGAGAGGTATCATCTGCAAGCAGTACAACGTCACAGATATCATTTAAATAGAATGGTAAGTCATTGATATACACTAAGAACAAGAATGGACCCAGTATTGAGCCTTGAGGTACACCTAACTGAACTGGTAGCTCGGAAGATTTCACAACATCGACATCTACACATTGGATCATAAGTTGACAACACTCCACCGGCCGGCGAAATTGTTTAATTTTTACCTATTTTTATTTCAAAGGACGCCGCCCTGCGCTAGCCGCGCTGTAGGTACTCTTTTAACGAGTCCTCGACCCTTTGATGTAGTCGACTGGTTGCCTACTGGCACGCTACTTGTTTGTCGCCAGTCTCACGTGAAGATAGCTTGCGATCGGATGTCCGTACGTCGTGTATCACGTGCCGCTTTCTTATCGCGAACAATGTCGTATTCCAATCACGAATTTTTGAATATGTTGATTTTTATTTGTTAGTGAGTGTGATTCTGAAATCGAAGTAAAAGCTCGAATTGTGGAAGCTTTCGACTCACTCAAATCATGCACAAGTGCGCTGCGAAGAGTACGTGCAAATTTAATAAAAAAAGGTGTCGAATGTGTACTAATGTTCGAGGTAGGCATGTGGAACACTATCTTCGAGGTATGCAACAAGTAAATGTTTTAATAAACTGATACCTACAGTCGGTACAATGCCAAAAGCACATTAACTCAATAAGAATTGTTTCTTGATAAACAGAAGGTCAGAAATCAGGGTCACTATGCGTCTATGCCTACAATAAAATATCAGCTGATACCTACGCGTAGGCATAACGTAGTTTTCTTTAGTCCTAAGTTTATTAACACTATCTTCGAGGTATGCAACAAGTAAATGTTTTAATAAACTGATACCTACAGTTGGTACATTGCCAAAAGCACATCACATTAACTCAATAATAATAGTTTCTTGATAAACAGAAGGTCAGAAATCAGGGTCACTATGCGTCTATGCCTACAATAAAATATCGGCTGATACCTACGTTATGCCTATATAACGTAGTTTTCTTTAGTCCTAAGTTTATTTGGCGGCATGCGACAAAGCACCGCCTCGCTCATGCGGCTTCTTTGACACGAAACTGTAGGTGAACTTTGTCGAGCGATCAGTGTTGCCTTTGGTTTGATTAAGTTTAATTTTTTAAATTAATGATTTACCTTGGGGATAAATAATAATCTCGTATCCATTAAATGATTACGTATTTGTGTACGCAGTACGATACCAAATAATGCCCTTCAGGATCGGACAGGGTTTTCGTTACATGCGTATTGAAGGGCACTAGAATGTCCATTGACGATCATATTGAAGACGATCACTGTATACTAGGCCATACAAGAAGGAGTATCTCTTCTGCGAGCCCAGCAAACGAACAGTTTAACTCACAAATAACAAATTCCATTACATTACTAAAAAATAAGCCAACCATTACATTAAGTTACATGAAAATTTTGAAAATAATAATCCAGGAATAATAAACTAAATAAAAGGCATAAGTACAGAGTGAAATAAATACAGCAATACACAAAATATGTACAGTAATTACACCGCATAGGTAAAAAATGGGCTAAAACACCCATTACAAATAGAGCTCATCAATAAGAATGACTAAGGACCTCACAAAACAGGCAAGATTTTATAAAGGACAAGGACTTTATTTTTCAGAATTTCTTTATTCGAGCGCACTAAAAATAAAATATAGAGAAGATAGGAATCTGTCGCGAAGAAACAACGAAAAGCCATCTCATGAGCCACACACAGAATGCACCACAAACCACATCCGCTACTCACATCAGATTTTTTTTATTACAGTTTTTTGACAATTTTAATTTGACTGACGAGTTTTATTTTTATTAAAATTTATTTACGTATCATCACGCCTGTAATCCCAGAAGGGTAAAGCAGAGGTGTACCTATAGTACACCCACATTTCGCCAGTTATGCTTAAGTCCCATGTAATAGGGGGCAAGCCTATTGCCATCAACCGGGCACAAATCCAGACTCCGGACTGCTACTGAGAAATTCTAAATAGAAAAACCCAAAAACACTTTACCCGACCTAGGAATCGAACCCAGGAACTCATGCTCAGCAGTAGCTCTTGCGACCGCTAGAACAACGAGGCAGTCTAAAAATAAAAAATAAAATATTTTTAAGTTATAAACGTTATTTATGTACTTACCTACTGTCTAAGCAAATAAACTATTATGCTTTTGATTATGATTACTCCCCAGCGTAAATGCCAATAGCCACCGTGATGTAAGTCATAGACAACAAGAACACCATACTTTTTGATTTAGAATTATTTATACAAAACGTGCAGTCTCAAAAACAAAACCCATATTCTTGAGAGCCTACTAGAGAATGAACCTTATGATGTACGAGTAGTCTGCCTTACCGAGACGTGGATAAGAAACCACCAAAAAAAAATCATTACAGTAATTGGATATGACTTCAGTAGTGCTATTCTGTAAACATTTCACCATGAAAACTTAGGTGAAGTGAGCGCGGAGTGAGCTGTCAGTGCCACTGATGCTAGGGATTGACCAAGACGGGATGACACTGACAGCTCACTTCACGCAAGTCTTCACGGTGAGATTTTTACAGAATCGACATGTTGTTCGGCTTTCAGCCCACAAAACCACCGAGGTGAAGCTGCCATTCTGACACGAACGGCAGTGAACTGCAAAGAGCAACCCGACACAACCAATCTTTCCGTTGATGTTGTGGAATGTTGTGCCATAAAATGAATCGCTAAATCGAATTATTATTTAAGTATACAGTATATTATCAAATAAATATAACAGTTCTTTGGCTTTTTAAATCAATTTCTGAAGTTCATTACACTAAAATATACCTAAAACATACGCCTCATAATGAAATCATTCATCAGGTCAGTGAAATCATCAAAACTCCTACAAGGACCACAAAATCAACATCGACTTGTAAAGATCTTTTATTTACAAATAATAGTAGCACAGAATCTCAAATAACTGTTAATGATAATGGTATCTATGATCACAACAGCCTTAGGAATGAGGAAACGCAGTCTTAAAATGACGTAGGGTACGGTTAGCAAAAGAGTTTAAACAATACGAATTTGACATTGCTTACCTGAAGAATTTTATTTTGTATAATCGTTCTAAGCGTACCGGAACACGTAGCGTTGGCAGGCCTTACACAAGCTGGTCCGATGATCTCTTGAAGGCCGCAGGAATCTGCTGGATGCGAGAAGCACAGAACCAGTCGAAGTGGCGATGCTTGGTGAGGCCTATGCCCATCTGTGTCGTCTATCGTCTGAAATTATTAATGGTTCTAAGAAAACAAGATCATCAATCAAATTATTTGTGTAAATGATTTTAGATTAATTAATTAACATGGGAAATATTTACGAAAAAATGAAGCCACTAAACGTGTAGCCATTAAACCTGATTATAAGATCAAGGAAAATCAAACTTTCCTGTTAAAACGGTGCTCAAGTGGATGGTGGAGTTGAATGCGTTGACAAAGATGTCGAGCATGAAGAGCTTCCTCATGACACCACTCATTCAGTGATGGCGTTGTTCCTTCAAAAATATTTACGTGTACCTTTGTTCCTGCAGAGTCCGTCTTATCTTCCGCTCCCCTAAGTGTGCAGAGTCAGAGCACACTGAGGAAATAAAGCGGATTTGACGGAAAAAGAGTATAGACACTCAATCCGCCATGACAGTATGCGCCGTTTTGACAATCAAAATTAAATTACGCACAATGAAGGGAGTAGTTGAATAAATGTTCACCCTTATATCGAAACACGTAACGGTCAATTCTTAACAACTTACATTTGCAGTTGGAGAATTTTTTGTAATCGCATTTTTTTTTAATGTGATTAGGGCTCCCACAAACAGGCGCGACGCGACAGCGCGACACAAAGACACAGCTCGTCGCGCGACACGTGGTGTATTTTTTGTCGCGCAGTCGCGTCGCGCCAGTGTGATCGAGCCTTTTTCGTTTACTTCTGCTGTGAGACCCTGCTTGTCGCTAACTTTCATGACTCTAGGTTAACGGGAAGTACCCTTTAGGTTTTGATTTATTTGCCAGTATCAAAATATGTCGCATAAATCGCTGTATTTTTTACTGCGTTGACTTAGCTTGAGCTCCATGGGACCGTACCCCTACGTATTTGATATTAATTTCAAACTCCACCGTTCCTTAAAAAAGGGGTCTTGACAGACTGACAAACAGACAACTAAGTGATCCTATAGTGGTTCTGATCATGAAATCTTATAAAATCTTATAAATAAATTCCGTTCATATAGATTTCGAATTTTCCCATACAGCCTTCAACACCTACTGACACTTATCAAATAACATTGAAATTTCACTATGGTTGATGGTGAAAATAAATAACCATCACATAGACAAATAGTCCTTATCGTTTTAAGACATGCAACTTTAAAGTGGAAATTGCGATTTCCTACCTTTTTATCAATACACAGATAGAAAACAACTTACCTACACTTTTGCCTTTCAAAAGTCCTTCCGAACAGCCACCGTTTTATTATTATTTTAAAACATCTTTTTGGAATTACATAAATTCTTGCTAAAATATATTTAATAAAATGTTAAAGAGAACAATCAATAACAACCATAATTAAATGTTTAATAATTTATAATAGTGATGCTATGAGTCAAGCAGTTTGTTTATCTCAGTTTATCAGCAGAAGATATTTATAACTAAAATTCTTGAAAATAATTGCCAGACCAACAAATAAAAAAAAATACTATTAGCGAATTTAAAAAAACTTGGCATTTTCGCAAGGTGTACCACAGATGTAAAACTATTTTTACACGTGCAGTCTGTGGATCAACTTTACGCGGCGGGATTAAACGCCCTGCGTGTTTAGTACAACGATGCCTCTGAGAGCAGTGTTGAAAAAAAACGTTGTGTGTACTACTAATAATCCTACTAACGCTTTTTTGTCATGAATATATGAACTTTATGTCTGAAATAATGATAAATAAATAAAGGATGAATTTGGTACAGTCTTTTCTATTTCCCTGTGTTTATTTTATAACACTCAGGCATTGAAATACTTGTCTGCATCGCTGTCATCCGGAAACGTGCCTAGAAGACTGGCAGCATTGCCACGCTGAATGGCAATGCTAATTCATTGGCCAAAGAACAATCCAGCCCTCTGGTCACGTGAAGTGTCGACTAGTCGGTGAGAAATTTCCGTAAAAAGGAGACGCGCACTCGGGCCCCATGACCCGAGCGTTTCGACCCCAAACCGCTCAAAACTTCAGTTACCCATAAGGTTACAGTATTTGCGCCGCTTGAGGGTTGCAGCAGCCGCAGCAGCAGCGCCAGCACAGCACGCAGTGCTAGGAACATGAGATGGCGCAAGGGTATCAACACAGGTAAATAAATACATTTCTTGATCATTATTTTTTTTGTTGTTTTTTTTTTACTATTTGAGGCCAGGCCAGCGCACGTGGCGGACGGCGGGGCAGGGCATTTTTAAATTACTTACGTAAATTCGTACGTATCTAATGGTATCAAAAATAGATTCCAATGCTCAGAGACCGACCATGAAGAATCAAAGGATATTTCTAACTTTTTAGACTATTTAGTTTTTTTGGTACGTACCAATTATTACTGTTAAAACATACCAACATAATACAGGCTTGCGTGGTGGTCCCATAACATTAAATACTTATTATAATAAGTATTATAAGTTATCACCGCGCAGGCCTATTTTAGGGACCAAATGAAGGAATCATACAAAATACTAGCTCATGCCCACGGGTTCGCCTGCAGGGGTGTCGGAAATTCCACGGGATCGTACTACTGGGATAATATGTATCCATCTTTATGTTAATTCCGGTTCTAAATTATCTGTCTGCCAACAAACAAATCCTTTCAGCCGTTTTTCATAACACATTGAAGTTAGTAGGTTAGAACGCATATCCTCCTTTTTTGTCGGATAAAATATGTTCATGTAACAAGTTTCTACGGCTAATTAATGATCTCTAGATTTCAGAGCGAGGCTTGCAAGAAATAAAACAACATTCAGGATATAAACTTTATTAAGAAAATTCTATTCAATCTATCGTCTACGATTTTAGTACTAACACACATATTAATATCACATTTAAAAATAGTTCTGGCAACACAGACGAAAATATTTTTTTTTATTCGACAAAACAGGAAAATTTTAAATGAGGAACATAAATAATGAGGAAAGTTTGTAAAGAGAAGACAAAGAAACGATGGACGGATTGTGTGAAAGATGAAATGGCTCGAGTGGCTACAGAGACTTATGGAATAAGATTTCTCGAAAAAGTATTTGTTCCACTTATGTTTTTTTTTCGTTAAATTATTTATATTGAAGGCCCATTATTTTGTAAATATATTTGACATAGCAAGGTACCCTGGGGTCCTTTGGAAGGCGTACGAGGGGCCGAAGCCAACTAGCAGAGGCCCGTTAGACAATGAGGCACCTACCAGCAATTATCCTTTTATGCACTATGTAAGCGCACCCAAGGCCAATCCCCGGTTGCTACAAGACTTTGACCCCTGCCTGACAAAAGCCTATTAATTATCGTTTTTCTTTTAATTTTTATGGCATGGCTACGAGGCCTTTATGCCAAAATATTATCGTTGAATTTAATCTGTATTGCCAGTACTTGCAAATAAAAACGCGGCTCAGCCAGCGTTTCGTTATTTGCTCATTTGTTCACAAAGTTACAATAAATATTACAGGTGTATTTTATGAATCAGAATCATTATTAATCATTTTACACAAAATTTATCAGAAAGGTGTGATCAACTTTCTCCATGGGACCATTGTAATCGTGACAATAATAATCCACTGTCCCATACCATTCAATACCTGGTGACGGGGACCATCACAGGACACTGCTTGCTAAACAAACACTTACACATAATAGACATAACAGTCTTCTATGCAGGGCTTGCGTGGAGGTTTAGGAAACCGTCGCGCATTGCTCATCGAATGCGCAGGCGTCACCCAGAGTAGGCCAGAAAACAGATCTAACACGTATGTTCTAAACAGTCCAGGAGATTTAATCAACTTCTGGAGGGAGGTGGGGCTGGTTGGAATAACCACTGACGGTTGCCTTTGCCCAAGCACAATGGTCCACCTGAAGGCAATAGTGCGAAAACCTCCAACATAGAACAATTCAATGCCTTCTCGATCCAAATGTTAGTCTCATGGAAGAAGTTGTTCAGTTTGATGGTCTGCACTACAGATTTAAATTTGACCACTCTTTCTTATTGATGCTGTATATTCAAATTTATAACTTATCAATCAATGAGAATTGTAACTAAAATAATAGTTGGAAATGTCATCAATACATTTAGAATAATTTATTTTTAACATTATTCTTAGTATGACATTGGTTACTTACTTCACATTTTTTTAATAATGCAACACTATTAAAATGATATACAGAAAAAAACAATTAAATAAGGTTTAAACTAAGTCGTACTACTTACATTTTTCAACAATTTCCTAGAGGAAGATTATTAGTTTATTTTAAAATTATTGAGAGTTGATAGTTATTTCATGCTAAGATTTTTATGGTTTAATATATTTATTTGTATACATATTAATAATTATCAACAAAACAAAAGAAATTACCAACCTTCTTAATTACATTTTGTTACCCAATTTTTTAAGTCAAATAATTTCTACAAAACGTTTGCTTTTTTTTTGACTAGTCGTTAAAACAAAACCAAAAGCCTTTTACCCTCCTTACGAGTCTCGCCGCGCTCGGGTAAAAAAACCTTATTTTTTTTGTGCCATACTAAGACTAAGAATGTTATTTATTTTGCAGACAAGCACCAGTCATAGTTTTTAAGATGTTTTTTTTTTATAAAGTCAAGTATAATATGCTACCTAATATTGTTTTATTTAACATTTTTAAAGGATCAAATTTAATTAGCTAACGAAACGACGACAAAACAAAAAAAATGTGATTTGATGACTTTTTTTTTGGAGTCAACGACATCTTTTGGTGTACAGTACAACTATTTTCTTATCTTCGTCGGATTTCTATCAATTGCCCTTTGCACTTGGTGCAGTCCGGTCGCTCTAAATCAATTCCGACGAATGAATATTTAGTATGGATTGAGAAAATCCGTTTTTATTTGTTTTATCGTGTTTAGATATCAACACCCATCACGTCTGTGAAGTTTACACAAAAAATAGTTACATCAAATCAAGTATTTTTTTGTGTTATCATATTGATACCCATTAAGTGTGCGGAGTTTCGCTAGCGCTAACTTAATTTGACCCTGTAGTAGTATTGTCAAATTCTAAAAAGTGTCAATTTCATGTCGGCTAAGTTTTTCTAGATAATTTGACCCAGTGCAGTAACTATACCGGCAGGGTGGCAGAGTCATCGAAACACAAACTGTTGCCATGGTTTCGGATTTGGAACTACCCTGAGTTAAAAAATTTAATCGGTTATTAACATACGAAAAAATTCTACGATAGGGTTCTAGAACACTGCCAACCTGTTTTTTTACTACGATCTAACAAAGGAGTGTTTTTACGATTTAAAGCCAGCTTAAAATCTATTCCTATGTCAAAATTATTGTTAGGTATTATGCAGCAGAATATTTGGTACGAATTACAAATTATTAGAGTATTCAAGGATTTATTAACTAAAATCTAGGTCACGTCTTCAAAAAATACGTCTAATCTAAATTAAAATGGAGCAAAAACTGTTGGGCACCGACTAAAAACTAAATAAAAAGGTAAAACTTGTAAATAAAGCAAAAAAATAAATGAAGCAAATTAGGAACAATAATTATCTACCATCTCCGTATTTGGAAAAAGATAAAAACATTTTCAAATTTAATTTAGTTGATGCCTTCAAGAATCAACACTAATATTATATTCGAGAGAACACATAAAACATTAAACCACAGATAAGATAAA
Organism: Dasypolia templi; assembly: GCA_963555695.1. Lineage (NCBI taxonomy): Eukaryota > Metazoa > Arthropoda > Insecta > Lepidoptera > Noctuidae > Dasypolia > Dasypolia templi. The sequence continues at coordinate 3,782,487 of OY743166.1, forward strand.
TAACATTCTTCAGATATAATATGTGAAATGTTGGGCCCAATATTGGACAAACACCTGATGTTGGCTCAGATAATTTCATCATTCCAAATACCAGCAAAATTATCTGCAACAAACAGAAATGGAATCTTAGACATTAAACTCATGAGAAATGAGAATCCCCTTCATTTTGACAATACATCATGATCTGCCTTCGTTTTCCAACTATTTTAGGCGTCGGCTTCCAGCCTTCCAGTTTTTTTTCGAGGAGCGATTGCCTAGCTGACATCCACAACCCAGTTACTGGGTATCACGATACCCCTTGGTAAGTCAAAGTCAAAGCATTTATTTCAAATAGGCCCATAAAAAGGCACTTTTGAACGTCAAAATTTACATTAGAAATAGAACTGATTCTAGGCGCCACTTCCAAAAAGTAGTTTCGTATGGAGAAGAAGTGGCAAGAAACTCCACCGTTACTCTTTTAAAATGGTTTACAATATTTTGTATACATTAATTATATTTCTATATGTGAAGACGATGCACCAAGAATAAAAATACTATACCACAATTGGTAAAAAGAATTTAAAATAAAGCAAAGGCATATAAATTAATCACGCGATAGGTACATTGTGCTCACATATTTACAAACAATTGTAAAAATATATGATTTTCCTAAAATATTAACTAGGAATAAGTCAGTGTGTGAGTAAAGTAAAAATAACAAATTATACAATACAATAAGCAAATAGTATGATTTTGTCTAGCCTCTAGATTGTCCTATGGAGCAGGACCAGCATGTTTCCAAGCATTCTTATCTAGGATATAATCTTCTAATTTGTAATATGCTTGTTGACAAAGTGTTTTTTTAACATGAGTTTTAAACTTTCTTTCATTTAATTGCTATATTTCACAAGGTATTTTGTTGTAACATTTAACACAGTACCCCATAAAAGATGTATGTACTTTAGATAGTCTGAAAAATGGTTGACCTATTTTATTTTTATTTCTAGTGTTAATATTATGTCCATCACTTATTTTATTAAATAGATGCAGATTTTTTCTAACATACATAATATTTTCATAAATGAACTGGCAAGGTACAGTCATTATCTTCTTAAATAGTTCCATAAGAGATTCGCGGCAACGTAGATTGTAAATGGCTCTGACAGCTCTCTTTTGCAAAATAAAAATGGATTCAATGTCAGCAGCCCGACCCACAGTAAAATGCCGTATGACATAATGCAGTGGAAGTAGCTAAAATAAACCAAACGCGCGGTAAGACTGGTTGTCAGACTTTCGGGCTTCTGACGACCCGTAACGACTGTCAAAGATCCACGAATGACAGCCGGGACCAACGGCTTCACGTGCTTTCCGAGGCACGGAGGAGTCTTGGTATGTAAAGATGTTCACCAATCTAAAGACCGACCGCGGCAAACATAGCTTTATCTGATCGATCGACCCGTGCGGCTGTAAGTAAAAAACTTAGCTACGAGGCGCCATTTTGACAATACATGTAAACTAATTAACATAACATAACATCACGCCTTGTTTCCCCGAAGGGTTGGGCAGAGGTGTACCTGTACACCCACATTTCGCCAGTTATGTTTAAGTCCCATGTAATAGGGGGCGAGCCTATTGCCATCAACCGGGCACAAATCCCGACTCCGGGCCGCTATTGAGAAATTCCAGATAGAAAAACCCAATAACACTTTGCCCGACCTGGGAATCGAACCCAGGACCTCATGCTCAGCAGTAACTAATTAATAACTTAAATAATAGTCCATTTTGCTGACTGTCGAACAGACGAAATTGCTTCAATGTTTATAAAGTACGTCTGATCGACAGTCAAAAAATTATAATCTATAACTATACATTTTATAGATTAAAGTCAAAGAAAAAGAAAGAAAGAAAAAATATTTAAAAAAGTTAAATAAAGTTTATATATTAAAATCAAAGAAATAAAGATTAAAGAAAAAGACGGAAAAAAAAGATTAAAGAAAAGTTAGTATTTTTAACACGCTTTTATTAGCTTGACCTGTATGTATATAACGAATTTTTTGCTCATATCTCGAAAACGGTGTGTCCTATCACAAAAATAATGAAAATTTCGACCCCCTTTGTAACCCTGGAACCACCAAATCTCTACATTTCGATATTTTTATTTTATATTTTCCACACAAAAAGTCAAAACTTCCTTTAAAAACACGTCGAGGCTGCCCCCCAGGGTGCCTCCGGCTTGGGCACGCCACAATAGCGGCGGTAAGTCCCCTCTTTGAGGAGTGGTTGGAGAGGCGCCACGGCGTCCTCACCTTCCGCCTGACACAGGTCCTCACCGGACACGGTTGTTTCGGGAGGTTCCTGTTTCGCATAAGGCGGGAGGAAACGCCCGGGTGTCACCATTGAGTGGATCGCCCGGAGGACACGGTGGAGCATACGGTGAAGGTATGCCCAGCTTGGGCGGAGCACCGCAGTGTCCTCGCGGAGGCGATTGGCGGCGGCGATTTCTCGCGTCCGGCCCTGGTCCAGGCCATGGTACGGAGCGAGAGGGAATGGCAAGCCGTCACCTCCTTCTGCGAAGCAGTAATGCTCGCGAAGGAGGAGGCGGAGCGGGTGAGGGAGAGAGCCTTGCGCCCTCACGCCCCCACTAGCCGCCGCAGGAGACGCCCTGGGCGTCGGGAGTCGCCTGCAGATTCCCGGCCACCGTAGGCGCGGGCTTGCGGACGGCGAGCAATGGGTAGCTTGCCGTCCGGTAAGGACCAGGCCCGGGTCGACGGCGCGTTGTGTTCCACGCGCGCCTCAAAGAGATGTCAGCACAAAGTGACGGGGTCCGATAGGGCCGACGCCTCAGGGTCGCGGGTTATTCCACAGAGAAAACCGTGGCCCTGGCACAGGCAACTGAAGGAACACGGGTGGGTTTTAGTCAGTAAAAGTCTGACACGCTCTCCCGCTCCACCCAGAGCGGGAGAAGTCATTTGATGATTTCCCACCCAAAAATAAAAAATAAAAAAAAGGCTGCCTCCGGCTCTAACAAAGACGTTGCGAAACCAAAAGGAAAAAAAAAACACGTGTCAAAATTATTTTTAAATTTAGAGATTATTTTTCGCAGAATAGCTTCAAGATTTTCATAGTAAAAAGTAAGGAATTTTAGTGATAGTTTAGTTCGGTGTACAAGAGAATCGGCACCACTATCAAACGAACTAAAAAGTAGAAAAAAAAAAAAAAATGTTAAACAAAGTGAAAAAGCGTGGGTGCTTGACATCGAAGATCAATTTATAAGTTACAGTTTGTAATATCGGTATTATTGTTAAGTTCGTTTGCTATTAAAGCGTTTTTTTTTAACTATAATTTATTTACTATTCAATTATTAGTACCTACCGGTAGCTCACTTGATTTCCAAAAGTGTTTTTTTTTTGCCTATTTGATCCATTAGGTCGGGGTGACTGAGCTTCGTTACTGCGACTTATTCCGCGCGCGTGGTTTTTAACCAAACCTAATCTAACCTAACCCGTTGAGTTGGGGTACCATAGCTTAATTAAAAAAGAGGCCGTCATTGGAAGGTCAATAAGTTTTAAGAGTGTCAGTTAAATATTTATCTTAACAAAAACTTACGTGAGAAAAGCGATCATTCAGCAACTTTCCGGCAGTTGGGGCACGTCTGCTTCTCTTGTAGCCAAGGCATGATACAATCCGTGTGGAAATTGTGAGCACACGGCAGCGACGTCACATCCTGGTTACGAAGCATTACGTCGAAGCAGATAGAACACTCCTCGAGGGTCCATGAGCGTTCGCGGCTGGAAATTAATACAACATTCATCAATGCTTTGGTTACTCAGAGCCGGCGCAAACTTGGCGAAGCACCGCGCGGAGCGGGATTGCTGACAAGCAAATATCAACAAAGTAAATCTATTTTCAACTTTATTTGTAAAAGTGCAAGGTCGATTTTTGTTTGGCAACTGCTGCGCTACGTCAGGTCTGCGCGCCGGCTCTTAAGAGAAAACGTGGTAACGTGGCCGTTGGCGTTCATTCCATACTGATGTATTCCTCCGTTTTCTTTCTGGTTAATCATACTAGAGCATTTTTTAAAGACCTGAATGAGGCTCACAGTGACCAGGGAAACATAGCACAAAAGGAAGGAGACATACACTCATCAGCAGGGTTTTAAAACCGGTACCAATTTGGGTTCCGGTTCTTAATTTTACTACGGTTCCGGTTCACAAACATGCTATAGGTTGTCGAATCAAAAATGGCACGTTTTCAGTTAAGTACTAATTTGCCTTGCCCCCCGACAGCAAATACACTTGGGAGCAAATAAATCGAGCCACTACCTTTTTTCACGTAAAATGGTAAATATTTTTGGGAATATGGAACGTATCAATTCGAACTATATATCGCCTAAAAGTTAAGTTAATAACCTTAACAATGAGGGTAAATTATTGAATAATAACCTTATTGAATGATAAATTATTGGCTCTGCAAGAAAAATGGTAATTTTGATAGAAAATTTAGTAGGGCTAAAACAGTCCATAAAAACAATAAAAAACAAAATTATTGCAAAAAAATATTCTTAATAACTGGTATTACCCCCCCGTGCCCTTATGCATTCTTGTAGCCTATTAGTCATCGATCTGATCAGAGTTACGATGACATATTGTGGTATGTTCTCCCACTCTTCAAGCACAGCGACTTTAAGCTCGGGAATGGATGAAACAGCGGGAACCCTGGCTCGGACTCTCCGTTTTAGCTCGTCCCATAGGTGTTCGATCGGGTTCAAATCGGGACTTCGTGCTGGCCATACCATTTGTTGAATCCCGATCGCAGACAAGTATTCCGTAACGATCTGCGCGGTATGAGGCCTCGCATCGTCATGCATAAACAAGAAATTTTCTCCGACAAAACCAGCATACGGCATTACGTGGTCTTCAAGAATGTCAGTTATGTATCGGTCAGCTGTTAATCCACGTCTACCACTGCCATCGTTGGCGGGGTCGACGAAGACAAGTTCCGTTTTTCCGTCTAGAGAAATTCCTCCCCACACCATACAAGAACCACCACCAAAACTCACAGTTTATCGAATGCACCATTGGGCAAATCTTTCACCAGGACGTCTATACACTCGGTTTCTCCCGTCATTGCTAAAAAGACAGATTCTTGACTCGTCAGAAAACAAAACTGACCTCCAGTCTTCTAACGTCCAATTAATGTGTTCTCGAGCAAACTCCAAGCGAGATCGGCGATGAGCTACAGTCAATTTTGGGCCAGTTTCTGGTTTGTGTGATGTTAAATTTCGTTCCTTTAGTCTTCGTCTCACTGTCCACCTACTGATTGCGACACCTCGAACGTCACGTAACGCTTGCTGTAGCTGAACAGCATTAAGTCCACGGTCGCGCAACGAATTGGTTGCAATAAAGCGGTCGTCACGTTCTGTTGTTGCCCGTGGTCGGCCAGTTCCAGGTCGCCGAACAAAAGCACCAGTCTCCAGATACCTGCGGTATACCCGCTGTACCTTTGAACGACTCAAATGAAGTCTGCGTGCCATTTCACGTTGTCCGTGTCCAACCTCAAGTAAAGCTACAACTTGGGCAGCTTCCGTCGGTGTAGTTTCCATTTTATCAGGTTATTTTGGTTACACAGACACAGATAAAGACAACAATAACAAGTAATATGGGTATGATTAACAAAAACCTCAAATTTAGTCTTTTCTTAACAGAGTACAATAAAAATGTCATAAGCAAATTAAATGCTATAATTTTATTCTACCCTTTAAAATTTAATTAAAATGAAATTTTGACAACTAACTACCCTCATTGTAAAGGTTATTAAATACCCTTTTAGGCGATATATGTTTAGAATCGATACGTTCCATATTCCCAAAAATATTTACCATTTTACGTGAAAAAAGGTAGTGGCTCGATTTATTTGCTCCCAAGTGTAGCTTTCGCAAGAATGGACCTCTGACCTGAATCTGGACTGTAAAAACTTTCGGGTTTTTGATTTGGGAGTGCAGCAGCCTTTAGAGGGCTCTTTTGATCCGTATCGAACCGTTGTGAATAGCTACGATGGTTCCAAATTGCGGGTTCCAAATAAAGTTCCTATGGTACCGGTTCCGTATAATCGAATTTGTAGGTTCTCTAAGAAAAACCACTTAGGTATTATATAAATTTAGGCTAGTATCATTAAACAGCTTAAGTAGTATGACGGATTTAGAAAAGGAAGAAACGGAAGACAAAATGCCAGATTGTGGAAAGATTTCTACAGCGCCATGTCAAAATTAAAGAAAATAATGGTTTTTGTTAAAGGTTCATGCACATACATCAGCCACGTCAACGTCAAGCAGTGTGACCGTTTGCAGTAGATTGACTACTGCAACAGTAGATTTTCGTTGTAAAATTGGTAGTGCAGTAGATTTTCAGTATTTTTTGAAGAAGTAGCGGATTTGAGTAGAATATCCTGGCAATATTATAAACTTTAGCAAATATTTTTCTCATAACACGGCAACGGAACTTCAAATTCACCTCTGACAGCTGTCAGTGATTCGTTTAAACTCAGCTCTCCTACGTTACTACGTCCGACCAAAATGCTCATAGTTCACAAAATTGACAGACATTACCAATAAATTGAAATATGATAATCTTTGTAGTTTTGCAAAAGCGTTGATGTGTTTGCCGGTATCAAACGCCTCTTGTGAGCGTATATTTTCACAAGTCAATGTGGTGAAAACAGAGCAGCACAATAGGTTTTTAAACACTCATGTATCATCGCTTCTACATGTAAAGCAAGATTTAATTGATAGCGGCGGTAATTGCACGAATTTCCAGCCAGAAAATAATATGGTTAAATTAAAAAAAAAAACGAAACATGACAATGATGAATAATTAAAATTTATTAATGCCCTGATAATAGTAGGTGAACTTGTTTCATTTCTCTCTCATCAAAAATTGACAATTTAAGTGAATTTAAGACACAAACTATGTCAGTACAATTTTTCAGTAGGTTTTTCCAAAACTTTAGTAGATTTCAGTAGAAACGTAAGTTACATTTAGTAGTTTAGCGGTTTTTGAAAACGGTCACACTGGCGTCAAGTCGCCGATCAGTCGCGTCAATTCAAGGGACGTATGTGAACAGATAGAATCAGTCAGTCACATTTAGTGTTTTGTTTCGTTCGTAGAAATACAAGCTTTGACTTGCCGCTGACTGCGACGCGCCGGTAGTGACTTAAGTGTGTAGTAACGTCCTACAACTTCAACGTAACTATACTTTTTTACGTGCCTGTAGTGCTGTTCTGTAACCATCTCACCGTGAAAACTTAGGTGAAGTGAGCGTGGAGTGAGCTGTCAGTACCACTGATGCCAGGGATTACGAAGACGGGATGACACTGACAGCTCACTCCACGCAAGTCTTCACGGTGAGATTTTTACAGAATCGAAATGCGGATCGGCGACTTGACGTTGACGTGATCTTGATTATGAAAAGTGGTCATTCTAGGCCAGGGTAGAAAAGAGTATTTTACATGGAGCGACTCCACCGCGATCTGACCTCCAGAACCCAGTTACTGGGTAATACGACTCTTTTATAAAATGACAGTTCCCACTGCTGGGACACAGGCCTCCTCTCTGTGAGAGGGAGTGGGCCGTAATCCACCACGCGGGCCCAGTGCGGGTTGGTAGATGTCACATGTCTTCGAATTTATGGTTCTAACACATGCCGGTTTCCTCACGATGTTTTCCTTCACCGTTTTGAGAGCAGCGGTGATGAAATAATTTACACAAATACAGGCGCTTTAACCTGTCTGGGTTCGAACCCACGACCTACAACTCGTAAGTCGGGTGATAGGTCCGGTCATAATAAATAACAGAAAAATAAAAATTTGTAGCAACAGGAGTTAAATAAACGTCACAGGCAGTAGATTTTCTCGATTTTTTTTATGCCCGTAATTTTTAAAATACGTAGCAAAGGTTTTTTTTTTCTCTTAACTATTATGACTTTACCTATCACCTGATTCCTGCCTGACGTCGACTTACGGGACACCCAGTTTAAGCTTCTGAATGCTCATAAGTACATTTAATTATTTTCGGTCACGTACTGTTAACTGTACCTAACTATGTTACACGCATCCATGCTTTTCGAACTACCAATACAGTCAAGCATAAATTAATTGACATTAATTAATTCATCACATAACAAACCTACACAAGTCGGCACAATTAAAGAAACTACAATCATATGAGTCAACACAACAGTGCTTACAAATCACATGCAATAATCAATAAATCTGTGTAGCCTATTAAATAAGTAACCTATATTCACTTAAGTCAAATAAAATGTAAAATATTTAATGTAAACTGACTGCGCAATAACTTTAAAATCAGTTATTTTGGAAATTCATGATAGAAACTGTTTATGGCGAAATAAATCTACTTATTAAAAAATTTGAACATTACGCTTAAAATAATGCAAATTGCTTCTAAGTTTCTTGACATAGTATTTCACATCTTATTCGGCTGAAGAATTATAATTAATAGTAGCGGTTTGTTATCTTTATGTAAAATCTAATAACGAATAAATAAGTTATTGTTGTTATCACTTGTAAAGCATTTTTTAATTCTAAACCCTCTATTACAATAATAACATGAATAAGCAAAAGCAGCAAGTTTTTTGAATATTATTATGATTGCGAACCAAATAAAATAAAAAGCAAAAAACTGCTACCAGCTCATATTAGATTAGCAATTCCATAAACTGGCCAGAACACGCGCATGATGCGTGTGACTGTGTCTAACAAAAGCGACGGAAATATATTTTTGTTTCGCGTAGTGCGATGCGAGTTGGCGACTATACGTTAGCATGTGCGATCTCTGTGGTCGTGTGTCGTTTAAACACATACAGTCGTACCGCGAGTTCACAGCAATACGACTCTTAACGTGCCACTCCACTTTTGATCGCTTACTGTACATAGACTATTTAAGGTAAATAGTAGTAAGTACATCAAACAAACTAGATACCCAGATCATAATCTGCCAAGCTTTTCCCGAACTAGGTTGAGGTCAGCTTCGAGTATGACCAGATACAGCTTACCTGACCTCCACAACCCAGTTACTGGTTAACATGAAACAAAACGTCCACAAATCGCATGCATTCAAAAATTTGCACAAAAACCCCCAAACTTTTTTTTTGTTAATTTATATTCTTAAAAATAATAATCTTACAACGCTTGTTGCCTTAAAGTAGCCATTTGCTTATCTTCAGTCCTGAAATTCATAAAATAATATTTCTTTACACAATAAAGGAGAGTTGAAAATCCAGTGCGCGATTAAATACCGCCGCCATGACATTTTTGCGCCCATGAAAATGGGGGATTTATCAAAACCTTTGACAGCTATTTGCACTATGCAAATAGCTGTCAAAGGTTTTGATACGGTTAGGCCCGATAGCACAAACACACCACATCGAAACGACAAAATGTGGGAGCAGTGGTTACATGTGAAAGTTGCAAAACTCATTTATTCTGAATACGAGGCCTTTGGCTACTTTGTATGTGCGTTATTTATGTTTTTTTTGGGACGTGCGTTTTGTTTGTACAGAATAAACAATTTTTCTTTCTTTTTTCTAAGTGTAGCAGCCGTTCTTGCAATTGCGTTGTATAGTGTCGTCGCGTCGACGCAGCGTTGTTTTTTTTTTTAAAAAGATGTAGAATTATTTCAAACACAATATTAATTTAAATTGATTTGAAATTGAATTGAATTGAAATTGAATTGAAATTGAATTGAAATTGAATTGAAATTGAATTGAAATTGAATTGAAATTGAATTGAAATTGAATTGAAATTGAATTGAAATTGAATTGAAATTGAATTGAAATTGAATTGAAATTGTATTGAAATTGAATTGAAATTGAATTGAATTGAAATTGAATTGAAATTGAAATTGAATTGAAACTTAATTGAAATTGAATTGATATTGAATTGAAACTTAATTGAAATTGATTTTGAATTGAGTTGATATTGAATTGAATTGAAATTGAAATTTAATTTAATTGAATTCAGACGTCACCTCGATGTGGTCGGTATTGCCCACTCAATTGATTTTGAAGGCCAAATTTTAATGTGGTCCGCGAGGATAGTCATTTTCATACAAATAAGCGCCGGTCCACGTGGTGTGGTTGTGGTGTGTTCGGGCCCTTAATTTGAAACATCGAGTTACAGAAAGTTTCTGTATAATGAAAGTGCAAAAATAAGTATAAAATAAAATTAATGAAAAACACCCCACACCAGTTTGATAAGGACTGTCACATTTTTTTTAATGGAAGCATGCCTTGACTTCTTACTTTGAACTATGTTTATTTTATGATGTTTGATAAGACACGACGCTCAACCTAATTCACTCGTTTTATGCTGATTTGATACTGTGGCATAACATAATTAAAAGTCGGTGTGTAATCTACACTAATATTATTACGAGCTAAAATTTGTTTGGCACTTGGGTAGACCATGACTTGAAGAAGGACATAGGTATTTTCATTCTTGATCGCAGACGATGTCGCGGCCAACAGCTAATTTATAATATATCTTTGAACCATATTAGGTACACTCTTGATATTTTCACAGAGATACACCATGGCCGCTACAACAACAAATAATAAAGTTAAAATAGTTGAAAATTAACCCATGCAAAAAAGGTGTTTTTTTTATTGTTTTTTTTATATATAAATAAGTAGTGTTAAATATAGTAAAGTGTTACGGAACCCTTTTTGGAACCGTTTTTGTTCCAAGCACTTCCTTGTAAAAACTGTCTTGGGTCTATTTGTCAATATAGACAAAAAAGTATGCAATTATACCGGTATGTAAAGAAATGTGTCTAATAAACCATCACAAAATAAACTAAGTATGTAATAAGATAGTTCACAGTATGTCCCTAAGTCAGGGAATTTAATTGACTAACAACTTACAATTGCCCATAAACTCAACATAAAACTGTTATTCTTTGTCATGTTGCTTACCAATTAATTTCCCTAACAGTACATGAAAAACTTACATTTTGTGCCTAGGACTGATGAGATTTCCTATTCTATTGATTAACAAAGACAAAGAAGACCTGGAAGTTTCTTCAGGCATGCCCAGGGATGAGGTAGTGATGTCCCATTCGTTATCTGAATCGGATGCCATATGAGCTGCCCCTCGTGATGCCATAATATTTTGCAGTTCCGCAAACCCAGTTTCAAATGAACCAGCAGATATGTTCACAACATCAGATGTTATGAAAGCAGAATATACATCATGCACATCTGATGAGATTTGAGTTAATGAGATTTCAGAATCAACAAGAGAGGTTGAAATGTCAGAATCGTCAAGAGAATGAGACAACTCTGAATCGCTTTCAGAAGACGAATCACTCTCGGGCGTACTCGATTCTTCTTCAGAGGTGGATTCTACAGAGATCACAGAGATGTCTTCGGTAAAATTTGAATTTGTGGAGCTGTTCATACTGGTGTCTGAGGTTTCATGTTCCGAAATTGTGGTGTATGATGTATCCGAGTCAGTTAAATGGCTGATGCAGTGGAATAGAAATACATATTGTTATGAAAAATAAAACTTTGAAAAAAAAAACTAGTCTCCATGCTAAGACACTGGTTGTAATGACATCAAAATAAAAAAATAAGAATGTACGCTGTTAAAAATATCTAATTTACCAATGATTTAAGTAACAAGATTTTTTTAGACAGGTAATTTTTGTAAAATACAAAGTTTTCTTCGACTTCCTACTGGCAATATTTCTGAATCATTTGAATTAGTATTATTAAAATTTATCTCATCAAGTACACAACAGGTAATTTTTGTAATATGAAGTTTTCTTCAACTACCTACTGGCAATATTTCTGAACAATAATTTGAATTGGCATTAATTAAATTTATTTAAATCAAGTACAATAATTGAGTAAGAACTCTTGGTTTATCTGCCCAAGTAAGGTACTTGGGTAGGTAAGTTAACAAAGAGTTACAATGAAAAAATGTTTTCTTACAAATGCACATAAATTTAAAAAGACAAATCTGGCAATCATAGGCCAGTTGTACAAGAGACTTGCTGCATGCTCTGCAATACTTAATCATTATAGTATTAGTACTGATATTTCAAGGAAATATTGATGCCTTAACATTACAAAAAAATAAACTGGAATCAATACGTAGGCACCCACTGATTCCAGTTTATTTTGTATTTATTAGACTGTTTTAATGATTACATACCTGTCCCTAAATAATCCAAAGAAGTCCATTTTGATTTTCTTATTTTAAAAACAACACGTAAAAAAACATCTGCCATCAAAGTCACAGACGGAGACGACGTAAAAAAATGGAGTAGAAACTTAAAAAGCATATAATAGTTATTTATCGAAGGTAAAGAAACAAAAATGCGACTTCCTCCCTACCTTCCATTCAATGCGAAATCGTGCCAAGCAAAAGCGTCCAACCCAAAATAGGTCTTAAACAAATACTTACAAGGTTTGTTCTCGTTCACAGCTCCAATCGCTGGACGAACCTTCAGAACTTGGGTTTTCTTGTCTTTTGTTGAAGAAGTAATACAGGGCGGCGCCAACCCCGACACCTATCGCCGCGGCTGCGATCCCGAGACCACGGCTTGGGCAGGTGTTTTTCTTACGATCTTCCTCGCGAACACTCATTTTTGAATTAATTTGAACTGCGTATTTGTTGTGAAAATGAAATTAGTTTCGTTTTGGACTTGTTGTCAATGTCAAACTTGACGCTGTCCTGTCTCCGCTAAGAGCTTTCAAAACGTCGCGTTCCGATCTTGAAATTGAAACACACTTGTCTTCATGCGTGCAAGTTTACATTTTTGTTTTATATTTGAGACGGGACGGGAATCATTCTTTTGGGACGGGCAAAAGAATGATTCGAAAATACCGTATCTGTAATATATTTAAAAGTATGGAATAGTACTGTAGCGGTAAAAGGTTGAAAGGTTTAGGATTTACGTCGTTTACGTCCCATTAAAATTATTAGCAACCTATTTTTAATTTGTAAAAATCTATAATAATAGAATTCTAAGCCAGTTAGACATATGGTTTTCAGTCGTATTTTCAATGGTTTCATCCTACCCTTTACCTACAATGTTTTATTTTATCAAAGTTATAAACTTATCAGTTCCTATAATTTCAAAACGTCTATTTTGCTTGAGTGAAATGGATCTTGTAACTTTTCTTTAAATGTCAACTAACGAAGTTTATTTATTCCTGCTTTGCTTTCTTGTCAGGGGAATTACGCCGAACGGAAACTAGAATAGGAGGGGGAGTAAAAACGAGTCTTAATTAACTACTGTGTGTTTAATCCATCGTTCTGGCAGAACCAAACAAAGTTAGTCCCACCCGGGCCCGAAGAAGATTTTAGGATAAAAAAAACAAGAAAGTTACTCTGTTAACGAATCTCCTTGGTTACAAAATTGAGGAAGTATTCTGTCAATTTTATTCACGTAAGTGCATTTTCGTTATTTTTTAACTTCAAACTGTGTTGTTTATGTTTATATGTAAAAACTTAAGCATAATTCAGTGCATCTAACATTAAATAGGTACTTATTGTTATTAATGCATCACTTGTCATTCATGAGTAAAAATAGACTTTTGAACATCATCCACATCCATCATTGATTATACTCAGTTGTTTGATCGTTTGGGTGAAGACTGCCAATTTTAATGTCGGTTCATCATGCCTACTTTCCTACGTCAATAGATATAAAGATACTTAATGAGTTCATCTAATTACATATATTATTATACCTATTAAAGTAGTATTGAATGATACTTATTTTGATCACGTCGCGTATTATAACTAGCTCTTCCCCCGCGACGTTGTTCGGGCGGATTTCGTATAATTCGTATTTTCTCCTACAATTTCCAACATGTCTTCCACCCATACGAAATGAAAATGTATGGTCGTAATTTTCGACGCCCGCGCTATTACTTCGTTTTGCATTATTTCTGTTTTTTTTTATTTGCTCGGCTCAAGGGCTAACATAGTGATGATAGCACATAGCCTTCCTCGAGAATTGGGCTGTCAAATGCAAAAATAATGTTTAAATTTCGACTGGTAATTCCAGAGATTAGCGCGATAAAACAAAAAAAAAACGTCAAATACATGAGTATTGAGATAAAGATTTAAGTATACTGTACTGAAGGTGTAATACGGAAGGCCATACATGATACAATGAGTAACAATAAAATGAACGCGTCGTTTACGACGACACGTCAATTGACTTCAAGTTAGGTAAGTACCTATATAGGTAGAATTTCCAGTATAAGGGTTCCAGTTTCCAGTATCTTCAAGCGGGAGTGGCCTGTAATCTACCTCGCGGGCCCAGTGCGGGTAGGTAGATGTCACAATCATGTCTTCGAAGTTTTGGTTCTATGACATGCCTTAAACATGTTTTCTTTCTTCGTTTTTTAAGGCAGTGGTGATGAAATTATTAACACAAAGTAAAGGGCCTGCTTGGAACCCACGATCTACAACTCGTTGTTAGGGCCATTCCCACTGAGTCACCACTTCAAAGGCAAAGTCTGTCAATGAGACTCGAATGGAAAAAACGTGCATTTTTTTCACTGCCAGTGACTGACCTGTGAATGCGTTTCTTATACCGTTCGGCAGAAATAACGCACCGTATCCTACCGCACCGCAGTGCGCGCTAGCACTAAGGTCAACTCTGATTATAAGAAAAGCCTATAAGGGCTTGGAATTGGTACCAAAAGTACAGTTCCTGTACCGATACTTAGCGGTTCTTGACATTTTGGTACGGAACCGGTGTGGCGGCATCTACACCGCCACATGTGAACTACGCATCACACTGACGTCATGCGAAAATCCTGTATCGCGCAAGCAGAGTTTACCGCGCAACTAGTCAAAGTCAAAGCATTTATTTCAAATAGGCAGTAAAAGGCACTTTTGAACGTCAACATTTACATTTAAATAGAATTGATTCTAGGCGACTAGAACATATACAACGTCCCTACATCAATCGTCGGGCAGTTGCCCACCTAACACAACACTCGTTCGTTTGTTGGATCCTCCCTTACCTATAGAGGATGGGCGAACTTTACACCCTGTTCCTCACAACTCTGTACCGGTTCCAGACTGGTACCTGTACCAAATTCAGGTACCTGTCGGGTACCACATATCTCATGTTTCTAAGAGGATGCTCGTACGGTTGGCAAACTTGAAATTATTTTTCTAAAGCCATTTTATTTACTAGGTGTATCTGTTTCATCGCTCTAACTTACGGAAATATTGGTTTGTTACCGAAACCGGTACCAATATCATAGATTAGAAATACCAATAGTACGGGTACTACGTCTGGTACCGGTACCAATAGTACAGTTACAACTCTGGTTTGGTTTTGATTGCCAAAAATTCCGTGCGAGATCAGCTTAATTACTACTGGAAATGTTTAGCTTGATAAGTGTTAATAAAAATCAATCTGCCCAGCCAGTACCCAACTTTGTTTCGGTCGGCTTCCAGTTTAACGGGATGCAGCTGAATACCAGACCAAGACCAAGATTATGTCTGGACTTTAAGGGAGACTGTGGCCTCTTAGTTTGTTTCGGCCTTTCTTCTCAGAGTAGTCAGACAGGAAACGCCGATCTCATCTAGTTTTGAAAATATGATTGACGTGTAAAAGTGTTTGTACAAACTCACTTACAGAAATAAAATCATGGAGCGACTGCCTACCTGACCTCCACAACCCAGTTACTGGGTAACACGATACCCCTTGGTAAGACTGGTTGTCAGACTTTCGGGCTTCTGACTTCCCTTAACGACTGTCAAAGATCCACGCATGACAGCCGGGAACAACTGCTTTACGTGATTTCCGAGGTACGAAGGGGTCTCGATATGTAGTTAATGGTTATCTACCCACATTACGACCACGGCAATCGTAGCCTTCAATCGACCCGGCTGTTACAATTTAGCCACGAGCCCCTTTTTTCTAGTCTTATTGTTAAACAATTAATGGCATTAGGCTGTGTCCTATTCCTATTCAATACAGTTTTTTTTCAATTCTGTACAATACCAAATAAAAAAACACGCAAAGACAGTCCCCCAAAACGCCCGCCCTTCACCATTTCCTAATGCTTTAGCTGGGAAGAAGAAGTGGCGCAACAAACTCCTCAGCAGCACAGCTGTCTGTTAAAGTCAGGTAGGTACTGCCACTGCTCTCAAACGGTGAAAGAAAACATTCTTTAGAAACAACATGGACCAAAAGCAAAAAACATTAAGATATGTGACACCCTCGCTGTGCCCGCGTGGTGGATTATGTCCAACTCTCTCTCGACAATAATTTAATTTTTAGATTGCTTTTTTTTGTGTGTCTGTGCTGTAGTCTGGGCTTTTTTACTTAGTTCTCACATAGAGTGATAAGTTCAAATGTAATGATGTTACTAATAATTTTGTAACAATATTATTTAATAGTGTCCATGGTGTTTCTTGCCCGTTCTTCTCCATAGGTACCTACTACGATTTGGAATGGGTAACTTCATATTTCTGACTGACCGGCTCTTTGACAATTCAAAAGTGCCTGTAAATGGTTTAATGGGGAGGGCAACTGTCAAAATGGCGCTGTTGTAGCTAGTTTCCAAGACAAGCTAATAATACAAGGCGTGATGTGGCTTTATTTTATTTTTGCGAAAATTGACGCTTTGTTGTGTTCCTAGATACTCCGAAATTTGAGTCCACCATTTCCCGAAAGCCCTTTCACACAGTTCATCCTTCTTTTCCTTGTCTTTTCTGCTATTATAAAACTGTGACTAGACTCATGAATCTTGATCCTCTTGCCTTGCTGATTTTACTTGTGAATTTTCCAGGTGACTAAAGATGGAAGTGTTAATGAAAGGAATCGTGTTTGGGGCGGTAGCGTTGGTGGCAGCTGTCACCATAGCTGTCGAATGGTGGCAATACCGTCAGGTGCCTAAAGCACACACAGCGTACGGCCAGCCGAAACCAAAAAACTACTAATAACGTAAGTATGTCAGCATAATAATGTACACTACTGTGCTCGCTAAAATTAAAGGGCATTTTTAGCCTTGTGGTACGGATTCATCGTGTGCGAGTCCGACTCGCACTTGGCCGTTTATTTTTAATATTGTAGTTAAAAAAAAAACACGTTTGAATGGCGACCCCCTTTAATTTTAAACTTTATTTATTTTGTATTATTTGTTGTTATAGCGGCCATAGTAGTATCTACACACTGTGTAAATTTCAATCTACATAATTCAGTTCAAAAGATACAGAACTGTGACAGACGGAAGGGCGGTAGCCGGAGCCTTAGTAATCCTAGGGGGTCGTATGGACCCCTAAAAAAAAGACGAACTAATGTCAACATTTTTGACATTTCTAATGAGCCTTATGGTGAAGTGGTGAAACTAAATAATAAAATAAAAACACTTCTAATTAGGTATTTTTATTTTGTTACAGATGCAGTGCCTAAAATCTAGAGTAAACTAATCCCTCACTAATAATTATTAATATTATCACAATTATTTTAAGAGAATAATGTGGATTTGTGTCGCTGCTGGCTCTGAGTTACCCGTGGCCACGAGCTTCTCGCTCAAGCGACAGCGACTGCGGAGAAAACAAATCAAATAAGTTGTTTAGAGCATGCCAAGAATCACCGCGACGCAACTTGCGGAGCGACAGACGGAATATCTAACCTATTCCGTCCGTCGCTTGCTTGACAAGTCGTATCGCGGCCTCAACGGGGCCTTTAGGTGCAACCATATTGCGGTACATTATCATCATCATCATCATCAATTCAGCCGAAAGACGTCCACTGCTGGACATAGGCCTCCCCCAAGCACCACCACTTCGTCCGGTTCTGTGTTTCCCGCATCCAGCGGATTCCTGCGGCCTTCATAAGAAATCATCGGTTCACCTTGTGGAAAGCCTTCCAACGCTACGTCTTCAGGTACGCGGTCGCCACTCTAGAGCCTTTCAGCCCCATCGGCCAACTGTTCTGCGAGCAATTCTTTGGCAATTCTTTGGGCTATGTTGGTCACCTTGTCCTGTTGCTTTCTGATTCGAACACGTAGGCAAACTCCAAGCAAAGAAAGCCCTCTCCATTGCTCTTCGGGTGACTTTTAGCCTTCTAATAACGCCCATTGTGAGCGACCACGTTTCAGTGCCCTATGTCATCACTGGCAACAAGCACTGGTCAAAGCACTGCAGTCTATTGCATGGCAGCTACATTCGACGTCGAGTGATGGTGTGCAGTTTACTAGTAACGTTCTTGCTTTCGTTACGCGCCATTCAGTCCGAAGCCTTGGCCGCCGCGGACTTACAGCTGTACAAGAATATTCAAGAATCGAAACGAACAAATTAACGCCACCATATTGTTTTTTTCAATTCGTTTGACAAACTTATTGCATATCAACGTTCACCAAAGACAACACGCCGTCAACGTCGTTCGAGTAAAATAACCTTGTAGATATAGTATTTGCATCTAACGAAGCGACGTGCGAATTACTTGTGGTTAACAATTAGTGTACAAACACGCTGTGAATGTGTGTGTAAGCGCAGGAGCTCTTGGTGCCGTCCGAGACAATGGCGAAGTCGGAAATGTGTGTAATGTGCTGACGCTACTCGTCTTTACGCACACAGTAATAACGTGTATGTACACTTGGTTAACACAAGTAAAGCGCGCTTAGCTTCGTGAGATAAAAATACTGTAGCAGTGTAAGGCTGCACTCACAGCTCACAACCGACTTGGTCTGAGCGGTGCGTTAAATCGTTCGACCATTATCTATATACATTGTGCTAGGGACAAAGACGCGCAAACTGCAGTAACCACGAATTCAGCACATGATTCAGACCCCCCGCCCCACGATATCAAAATTGGCTCTTATTAAACTGATGATAAAATTGGCTCAAACATTGTTAATGTTGACTCATACTGAACTGACGGCAAAACTGGCTCATTATAACTTCTGTCTAAATTGGCTCATGTCAATATACTGATGTCAAAACTATGCTAGAGATCCACTCAAAATTAGCCTTTTCATATCAACATCCTCATTAAAAGATGGCAGAACTTAAACATAAGTAAGAATAAGCTCATGATATCATTCTGTCCAAGGTATATTGCTATGTTATCAACTACCTATAATGTAGACTTAATATAATAAGGCTTTTAATTGCCAAATCCCATTGCAGGGCAAAAGCCTCTTCTCGTAAAGAGAAGTAAGGATCAATTTTGCTCAGTACGTGTTATAAGTCCAGCAGCCTCTGGGCCACGAGCTACACGCTCAAACGATACGCGTCTTGGGACAGCGACTGCGAAGAAAAATTTATTAAAATTATTTTTATTTGGTAACACTGTTGCTAATGGACTTTGCCTGATCCTGCAAGAATTCACGATATACCTATATAATATTTTTTTTACTTGGGTAACACCGTTTTCGACGAAGACGTCGTGAGATCCAACTTATAGAAGGTCCTAAATACAATTTGGATACATTAGAATTCGAACTTTGTCACGTCACTATTGAGTTCCTAGTTCCAAAACATGACTGATATCTAAAATTCTGAATTCAAGCTTACAGTATAGTATATGCAAAATAAACAGAGGTTTTTACCTACCAAAGAATTTCATTGAACATAAAGGTCACAGTGATCTTTATTCTCTTTACAATACGGTTGCTGCAGGGTTGCTGCTACTGACAAGTCTGTCAAAATCACAGTGATCTATATTCTCTTAACATTAAGGTTGCTGTTGCCAGAGGTAAAATAACTGAAAGAACTAGGCATTGAGCAGAAATAGCGGCTATAAGTAAACATAAATTATATATTGTAAGTACTTAAATAAAATATACTCGTAATAACTAATTTAACTTTTAAGTAGATACTAAACGAATTACCTGGAGCAATATTAATATAAGCTTTAAAAGCACTTCAGTATCACTATAAGTTTTTGTTTGAATTTAATAAACATGCTAATAACATAATGTTTTTCATTTGAAGTCAAACGGGTGTGTCACGATATGAAACCTTAGTGCGCTGTGCGTCTCGCACTTGGCCGATTTTTAAGAGGTTGACAAGATTTATAGCGCGGTCACTGTCAAACTGCATAGAAAAGAAAGAGGAACGCGATGACACAAAACGGGTGCAAAAAATTAAGCAATTAAGTATCTATTTACAATTTTTTTTTTGACTGAACTAAAAAAATAAAACACTATTACGTTAATAACATGTAGGTATAGAATAATCTGACAAAAAAACAGAATGATTGCATGTACTATGGTTTTTAATCCAATTTTTTTTTTTGGATAGTATCAAATCAGTTGTATAATATTTTCAAAACACTATAAAACTAGCTGAAGAGATATGAGGAACAGGGTGTAAAGTTCACTCATACTCTTGGAAAAGGGAGGATCCTCCGACCAGATGGATGTCGTATCTGGTGGGCAACTGCCCAACGTTTGATGTTGTTTGTTTGGCATCTCGCAGGTCAACCTATTGGGTTGTCGTCTGCTGTGTGATCCGTTGTTCGCATGTGGCGGTGTAGATGCGCCACACTAGCATAAACTACTCTGTCAAGAAAGTACCGGGAAAAGGTCAATAATGCACAAAATTTTAGTTATTTTAATTTTATCGCCTTCAAAGTATGCTCCTTCAGAAACGATACACTTGCGCCAACGAAAAATACAATCATCAAAACATTTTAAAACGCTTTTTCCGGAATTTAGTTCAGTTCTCGCCGCGAATTCTCTTTTATGTCTTCTACCGAATGAAAACGGGTGCCACGAAGTGGTAATTTGAGTTGAGGAAAGAAAGAAAGAAGT
The DNA here is from genome assembly GCA_963555695.1 of Dasypolia templi. Classification (NCBI taxonomy): domain Eukaryota; kingdom Metazoa; phylum Arthropoda; class Insecta; order Lepidoptera; family Noctuidae; genus Dasypolia; species Dasypolia templi. Next base: position 3,803,286 of record OY743166.1, read on the forward strand.
CGGCTTGGAGACATATCTGATGAATGAAGTGCTTGCTCGATGGTGTTTGTTGAGTTTTTGGTAAAAATTCGTTCACAATGACGTCCTTGTGCGAAGGTGCATTGTCGTGATGCAAAATCCAAGAATTTTCTTTCCACAATTCTGGCCTTTTATTAAATGATATCCTTTATTTACCGTTTGATCTTCCGGCAAGAATTAAGAGTGCACAACACCGCGATAGTCAAAGAAAACAGTCAACATGACATTGACTTTTGATCGACTTTAGCGTAGTTTTTTCGGTTTCGGTTCAGTGGGAAGGCGCCACTCCGAAGCTTGTGGACTAGTTTGCATGTCAAACTCGTAAATCCAGGTCTCGTCACCAGTAACAATGCGTTTCATGAATGTTGGCCGGAATTGACTCGTTCTAGCATGTCCTCGGCGACTCTTATGCGATTGAGGTTTTGGAGAAAATTCGGGTCTTTTGGGACTAGCCGAGCAGCTACATGTTTCATACCCAAGTGGTTATTTAAAATGGTATGAATCGACTCGTGACTATCTCTCTCAAACTTGAATGAGGATTTTCAGTCACAATTTATTTCACTTTTGCGTTATTAAGTTCAGTTGAAGACGTTGATGGCTTACCTGAGCGAGACAAATCTTCCATCACATCTCGACCGCTTTTGAACGTTTTGTACCACTCATAAGTATGTGTTTACGAAAGAGATAACCGTGGCCCTGGAACAGGTAACTGAAGGAACACGGGTGGGTTTTAGGCAGTTTGGCACGCCCTCCCGCTCCACCCAGAGCGGTAGAAGTTATAAGATGATTCCAATCCAACAAAAAAAAAAAATTGTGTGGTACAGACCATAACACTTAACAACTCCATGAGACTATTACCGTAGTCGCGACCAAAATCATTAAATGTCCCATAAAAATCTTCAATACCTACTGGATCAAAATTAACGAATGAATGAATGAACGGCTTCTGATACACGGTTAATATTGTATATTAACTGCGCTACATTTCTAGCTAGAACCGACGGACGTTGTCTTGTCCAAATTTCAATAACTCATACGAAAATCATTCTGAACCCTACTGCGTTGATAAAATTGTCAGTTTAAAAAAAAATGCTGTTGCATACCAAACCAAACTGCTCGTTGGGAATGAGGCTCTTTGCTTCGGCATAGTCTTTGAGACGCTTATAAATAAGCCTCTCGTAGATTTTGCCGAGAACATTCAGTAAGCTAATAGGGCGGTAGCTAGAGGGCTCAGACTTTGGCTTGCATGGCTTTGGGATACCGATGACGGTTGCTTCTTTCCACGCTTGTGGGAAGATTTTGTTGCTCAAGGCGCCATTGAAGATGGCGTTCTGCTCGTTCAGCGTCGACCTTGTTCAGGTAAGCTTGGTCTACTGGTTGAGAGCTGGGAGAACATTGGGACTCTGGGCTGTCGGCAAGACATTCGGCCTTGTCGGGACTGTCAAAAGCGACGCTCTTGTGGGGGCGGATGAGAGGAGGCATAGAGACCTCTTCAGAGGAAAGCAATTTCCCCTGCAATTGCCAGAAGGCTTGATGGGTGGGTTCGATTTCACTTAGCATCTTGTTCCAGCCCTCAGAGCGAATGCGCTTCTTTACAGCACGCTGTAAATGGCGCATGTGGGCTTTGTTCGCGTCACAAGGGAAGGAGTCGTAGGCACGAATAGCCGCGTTAATAGCCGAACCGGAACTTCCCGTGAAAAATACGTCAATACGGATTGAACGTGCTCTGTAAACGAGTCGATTGCGGCCGTCGTGTCGTCAACTGACACTATGTGATCGGGGATGGTGTCCAAGTGAGGCGACGTGGTGGATTTCAGTGTTTCGCTTACTTTCCTCCAGTCGGTTATCATCTGGGTCTGAGGGGTGCGGTTGGGATCGATCGGGCCCGAGTAAGGGACAAGATGCATGACCACTGGGCGATGGTCAGAGTTCTTGAGCAGCGCTACATCGAGTACATCGGGAAGCTGGTTGGGATTTCCGGGGAAATGAGTCGGGCTCATTGGAGCGATGACATCAAAGTTAAGGGATTCGCCTAACTTCAAAACGATCCTACCTCTGGTAGAAGTTGTGCTACTATTCCATGCCGGGTGTTTGGCATTAAGCTCCCCCGCCAAGATGACAGAGTCACTCATACCGAAGACGGCAGTGAAGTCCTTCTGGAGCGACCATTGTCGAGTAGGATGTAAGCGGAGATGATGGTGATCGGTTGGTGGCCGGTCATGCCGAGCCGACCGATAGAGCTCTCCAGATAAGAGAGGAGAAGAGGTGGATCTATAGGGATGCAGTAAAAGGATTTTCTATAGTAGATTAGGATGCCACCCTTGTGGCATCGAGACCTGTTGTTGCGAACTAGTTTATAGTTGGCAATGTTCGGGTTTCGATGATGTGGCTTTAAAAAGGTTTCCTGTATGAAGAGGATGTCTAGCTGATGGTCGCGGAGGAAAGCGGCGATCTCATCGCGTTGACCTGAAATGCCATTTGCGTTGAAAAAGCCTAATTTAAGGGACCGGGGTGTGTTGTAGTTTATTCTGGTATTATCCATTGAGAATTAGTGTTTGAATGATCTCAGGACTAGCGCGATCTCTGGATACGCGTTAAGTATACCCATAAGGCGATGAGCGTTGCCATTTGCAGCAACAATTTCATCAGCCATTTTGTCCTCGGCGGTGGTATAGACGGCCGCGTGTGCAAGTAATGATTTGGGCGCTGTCCCGGCCCGGGGTTCTTTGCGGTGCAACCGGAGAGGCGGTAGGGGCCGCGGGGGTTACCGAAGGCGCTGGAAGTTGAGCTGGTTGAGGCTGGTTGCACCGAAGCTGCGGGAGCTTTCTGGTGATTTAAGTTTGCCCGGGGAGAGGGCCTCTGCGGACTAAGCCGTTCCGGCATTTGCGCGGAGGGAAGCTTCACCAGGGGCTTTCCCTGTGCTGGCTGTCGCTCGCGCGTACCGCGAGTTTGGGAGAGGAGGACTTTGGGGGTTTAGGACAGCCTCGGTAATTAGCCGGGTGTCCCGATTGGCCGCCGAGTACGCAGCTCGCAGGCTCTACACATAGTTCCCTATCTTTAGGGCGAGAGCAGTCGGCGGTGCCATGCTCGCCTAGACACTTGACGCATCTAGGGTCGCATAGCAGTTGGACTGCGAATTACCATATAATTGGCAGCGATGACACTGACCAATCAAGTGAGCTCTGTAAGGGTTCTCGATAGAAATGCCCGAGAGCGAGCAAGCCGACTTCACCTTGAAGATCGGGTGGTGACCTTCAGTGGGGTCACAGAAGACTAGGACCATGTAATAGATAAGGCCCTGTCTCGCTTTATGCAAGCTATGGACGGCGGAGACCGGATCGCCTTGTGCAATAAGGTCGCTTTTTATTTCTTCGGTATCGATTTCCCTTGGTACGCGCCTAATGATGACGCGAATGGGGGTTTCCTCCAGAAGGGAGTACGTATGAAAGGAGTAGTTCCTTTCACGCAGGGCGCGGGATAGTTCCCTAAAGTCCGAGGACGAGGGAACTGTGACTGATCCCCTGGAGGGTGGATCGGGCATTACTGTAGTAGATCTTGCGATCAACACACATCTTAGAAATTTCGGGCCATTTGGACTTATCTTGGACGTAAATAGGGGGAGGGGACTTTTGCTTCCTCGCGGTAAGAGCGGGAGGACAATTCATAGGGCTAGCTGGGCGACTGGCCTGCGGAGGAGGGGTGGGCGAAGAGCTGGACGAGAGGGTAACCGTGTCCTGTTTCTGGGTCTTGGCCGGGCCAGCGGAGGCGGAAGATTTAACTTTCCTCTTCTTGCCTCCCTTTCCGACGACTTGGAAGTCGTCTTCGTTGGAGGAGGAGGAGAGGGCTTCGTTCTCGGAGAGCGGGACTGACGTGTCCATGCTCTCCGGGCGAGTCGTGTTTACAACTACGGTGCGCAGCTGCGTTGTCTCTGAGACAATGATGGACGAAACAATAGCGGCCGGGACAATGGCGGTAAGGACAAAAGCGGGCGAGACAATAGGGGCCGGATTAGCGACCGAAGTATTTACTGACGGGACAATGGCGGGCGAGATAATGGGGGCCGAAATAGCGGCCGGATTACCTTGTTCGGCTGCAGGTGGCGAAAGTGGGCTTTCCAGTGCGTCACTGAATTCGCCGAGTGAGCCCTGGGACGGAGTGGGGGTGGAGCGTTGTCGTATTTTGGCGCCATATTCGCCAAGAACTTGGGGTCCTTTAGCAGGGCCTCTTTGAGGAACGCCAAAAGGAGGGCGTCCTCCATGGTCGGAGGAGGGAATTTTGGAAACTAAGTTTTCACTAAACCTACTATCCCTATACCTAACTCCCCGGGTGGATTGGCCCGGGGATGAGTTCCCTCCCTGTCGGGTGCAGACAGGGAGGTGTGTAGCTATTGGTGAGCCCTAAGCTTGTAACCCGTCGCCAGTCTTATTGTGTGAACGGGGCCCTGACCAGTCTAGCGCGAAGGGTGTAGACACACCCTACGCGCTAGACACTAGTTGAGTAGCTGAAAAGAAAAACTGTCACCAGAGCCGATTGGTAAACCCCCCAAGGCCGGTTATCTGGGACCCGTCCAATTGACTGCCTTGCCCTGAAGGGGTTCGGCGGGTGTGATTGGTACAAAACCCCACTGGGCTTCGTTGGTACCGTAAGTTTTCAACCGAGGACCACGAAACTGTGGTTTTTTAACCAGAAGGGGCCTAGTGAAGGTACTCACAAAACGCGCGTTAAAGAAATAGTAATCGCCTTGAAAAAGGCACTTTTTGATTGTACAGAATCAATTTCTTGATCTGAAATCGGTGTAGTCAAGATGACCATGAGAACGTCACGTAATTGCAACGAGAAATAATCACAAATCACAGCACTGAGTCGGGAGAGGGAGAGCGCACGCACACAACCGTCCGCCGCGAGTGTCGAGCGTCGAGTGACCAATGTAAATATGAAGATCCCCGTCCTTGTCGCGCGGTACGGACAATGTATGGCGTTAGTATGAGTTACATAGTCACGGCGTCATTTCTACGATAGTGCCGTCCTTGTGTAACACTGTTTTTAAAACATTTTCTTGAAAATTTTTCAAAGCTTTTATACTTTTTAAATATTGATTGCACTACTTGGAAACAAATATTTTACCAAGATTTAAAAAAAAGGTTGTCGTCATCCCTATCTGCTGTTGTTAAAACATTATTTTCGCTCCCGGGGGTTCAGAATGGTGTGCTAAATTTGTGGTTACTGCAGTGTATGCGTCGATTTTAGTGCCACTCTGCTTATCTTAACACATAATAAAAAGAAAACTTAACTCATACTTCAAGTAACAGTGGTTGCTGACCCCAAATAAGAAGTGTTTTTTGTTTTGTTTTATCGTCTTTAGATATATACCCATCAAATCTAGCTAATTTTGTTTGTCCATACAGATCAACTCACTTAAGAAAGTAATGGGGGAGACCTTTGCCCAGATGAGGAACCATACAAAGTTATTTTTAAAAAAATGGACTCACATAAGTTAGGTGTTCATTACGCAACTCTCCGGCAGATAGGGCACGTCCGGTTCTGTCGAAACCACTGCAAGATACATTCTGAATGGAAGCTGTGGGCGCAACTCAGCGAAGTCACACGCTGTTTGCGCAGGAGTGCGGCAAAGCAGATGGAACATTGTTCAATGGATGCGGAGCGATCACGACTGGAAATTAATACGCCATCATCAGTATACAGCCGTAGAGAGTTTACTGCTGGACATGGTAACACGACAACCCGATCGCGAGACTTTTCAAGACTTTTCAACCCCAGGACACTACTCGTCTCCAACCTTGACGACTTATTGTACTACTTACCTGGACTGCCGCGTTGGTCTAAAGGTCGCAAGCGCTACCGCTGAGAATGAGGTCCTGGGTTCCATTCCCACGTCAAACAAAGTGTTATTGGGTTGGCCAATCAAGAATATGACAGTTTGTACCCGGTTGATGGCAATAGACTTGCCCCCTATTACATGGGACTCAAACATCATAATCCTTCGGGGATTTCAGGCCTGATGATGGTACGCCGTGCCTTACATTGCGAAATCTTATAAAACAAGCAATACAAGCTAAAATGAACTTTAATGAAACACTTACAAAGCTTGTTCTCCTTCGTAATCTTCTTGTTTTTTGTTAAAAAAGTAATAAAGAGCGGTTCCAATACTAACTCCAGCGGCTAGGACCAAGCCTGCAGTACCAAGACCACTGCTACTTTGGCTGTTGCTGTTTTCATCATCTTCGCGAATTGCACTCATTTTAGATAAAATAATATTGCATATAGATAATAGATAAGCACTAACGTCAAAGTATGATACACGTTCTATAGGATTATTTGATTATATTGGAAGTTGGAACGCGCCTGTACCTACATTTTTAAGCATTCTTATTTTTACTTTTACATTTTTTTTTTCACTTTTATCGTTTTCTGAGATCCTTATTGACCTAAAAAGAACATTCAAAGTTACTACTTGTAATGGTAATTTAATTTTTATGTGATAGTATTTTATGAGCGCTCAATTTATGCGCCCATTTCATGCGGACAGTTTTGAGACGCTGATTGAATATCTTGGGTTTTAGTATAACAATGACGTCCCTACTACCTTTAAAGAGGGGTGTGAGAGTGGTGTGATGTGATGTGATATGAGTGATGTAAAGCAATGTGATGCGAATGTTAAGATGTGATGTGAAAGTGACTAACATCGAAAGTGGCGTGGCTGTGTGTGGGGAGGTGTGGGTGTGCGTGTGTGGGGATATAATATGTTCATGTGTGAGGGAGTGACTCAGTATATGTGTATGTAAATGGCCTTATCCAATCTGTTAGTTTTTTTTTATATTCATGTAATTGGTTTATTTTATTTTATTTTTTTATTCAAAGACAGATTGTAAAAAAAAATACAACCGCATAGTAGCTACAAAAATTTGTAGTTTTTGGAAGGGTATTCCCCATCCATAGCGCGCGAGCAGATGGATGGGCGAGCCGTGATGTAATCACGTTATCGCCCTATAGTGAAGGCTCTGACTCTAATCTGTGATTTTAACATTTTTAACGTAACGATATTATCGTGGGCGGAAATTTAAAAGCGTCTTCATATATTTCAGTAAATTTTACTTCCCTGTGTTACCGTGATGCGTTAGAAATTATAAAACCGCGTTAGATTTTTACGCTATTTAGATGGGTAGTATAATCAAGCGTAAACAAAAAGTGTAGCCGCAGTACTTTCAGTTTGTCATCGTTTTCATGGTGTTTGAGGGTGCTGAATCATAAAGAAAAAACGAATGAAAAGGTCAAAATGAAACTCCAAGATGGCAGATTTAATGACGGGGTCCGTTAGGGCCGACGCCTCAGGGTCGCGGGTAATTCGATAGAGATAACCGTGGCCCTGGCACAGGCAACTGAAGGAACACGGGTGGGTTTTAGTCAGTAAAAGTCTGACACGCCCTCCCGCTCCACCCAGAGCGGGAGAAGTCATTTGATGATTACCACCCAAAAAAAAAAAAACAAAGATGGCAGATTTAAGAAGACAGCGGTGACCGCTAGACAGCGGTGACCGCCAGACAGCGGTGGCTGCCAGACAGCAGTGGACACCAAAGAGCGGTGGCCGCGGCGGTGGTGGTGTGGTGGTGGAAGAACAGTGTTATTCACGTCGTCAAGATTTTGTGACCTTCGGTCTATTTTAAAGATCAATGAAGTGTCATCTGCAAATAACACCATCATCGGTTGATTTTGAAGTAACTGGGGTACCTAAATCATTAATGTAAACTATAAAAAGGAATGGACCCAATATCGAACCTTGAGGAACGCCCATTGTCATTTCAGAGCCTAATGAGTTTATGCCGTTTATTTGTACTTTAACCTCTCTATCTTTCAGGTATGATCTTAGCTTAGTATGATTCGTAACTACACTTGGAAATGCTTAACCTCTGGGCAAGATAAAAGCCAGCTCTGTGGTCAAGGGAAGTGTCTAACAGGTTTGGAGATTTCATTCAACAAACCATGATCACTCGGACCACACGGCCCAAGAGTTTCAACCCCAAACGGCTCGAAAATATAATTACTGATAAGGTTATTATACTTTGGCCTGCTTGAGGTATTCCGCAGCCGCAGTAACAGTGCCAGCACAGCATGCCGAGACAGGAAGATGGGATGGCGCAAGAGTATCTACACAAGTTGCGCCCCACACTAAAGGCCTATCCACCTTCCATGGAATGCGGCATGTCGTCCCGTTTCTTGCCATCGTCGCGTGCCAAGCCATTAGGTAGGTAATAATATTTTATCAAATCAATGTACATATATAGGGTTCATTAACTTCCTTTGCTTATTTATTATTTTAAAGTAAATGGAGGACTTACGGGTATTAAAACCGAGAAGATAGGAAACCATAGTCACCAGAAAGCCAATTACAAATCCTCACGTAGACTCATAATAGTTATTAATCGTGTGAGCACAAAAACAAAAAACACATCACCTCAATCTCTCGCCTCATATGAAGTATAATATATTTTAAGACAAATGTTATTCAGGAGTAAACTCCATTCACGCGTCGGAGCTGAAACGCACAATTTCTTAATTGAATTTAAAATCGGTCAACATTTAAGAAGTCCTAAAATGAATCGTCAAAGAACAATGGCGGCTAATTATTTGAACAATAAAAGCTTGTTACATTAATAAAAAATATTGTAAAACGTTCGTTCCTAATTCCTAAATACATTCTATAAAAGTTTTTATATTTTAAACTCCGTGGTTAGAGTCCGTGGTTAATAAATATTGAGCGTTTCATTCTTTGGTTTTTAGCGGTAAATATGAATTTTAAAACAACAAATCTCAACAATGTTGCCAACTGAATGCTTTTCCCGCGATCTAGAACTTTTTCTAGCTGTGGAGTGTAGTTATACGTCTAAGAAATACGTACTAGGAGGTGGCTGGTGGTATAAATAAATTGACCTAAACGCAATACCTATTTATTTACTAATTTTACTATGTCGTCGTTTGAAAGAGGTAACAAGTTTTTTGTTTTAGTTGTCCGAATGAATTATTAAAATGGCAACTCGGACTTTGCGTTGTTAGCAACACTGACAGTGACAGTTGCTTTCGAGCCGTTGTTTTTTTTTCCCTTTTGGCTTCGCACGGTTTGTGCATTCAGCCAGTGTCACGTTTAGTTTATTACGAAGGAAACAAAGCTAGGGAAACGAAATTATAATATTTACAATAAGATATAACGGGATTTAGGGATAACATTTAAATGATCAGTATTTATAACAGTGATACCATCATGAATAATGAACTAAAATTACAACTTAATATTATTTAAAGTAATGAAGGATACTATACATTTATATACAGGAAAGCTATTTGTACAAAGTAAAGAACGTATTGAGGTAGGGAAAGGAGGTTACTGAGTGAGAAAGGATGAACGGTCATTTATGGGACAGGAGAAAAAAATGTGATCTAAGTCACCTACTTCTGTGCCACCTGTTGTTATGTTTGGGTTACAGATGACTTGTTTTATTTCTATATTAAATTATTCATTATTTTATCATTTATTCAAGAAACGAAAATTCACACGATTGACGATAGACAAAAAACTTTAATACATAAAAGTTGTTTCAAATTCAAAATTCCCGCCAAAAAGACTAAAGTCTCATTATTTATTAACAACGGAGTTTTTTGACGAAAATCTTTTCTAATATAAGTCCAGGAACTTATTACGAATATTTTACGGTAGTTTTCATCAATGTAACAAGCTTTTTTACTTCAAATAAAATTATGTATGGGCACCTGCCATTGTTCTTTAATCAAATAATCACAGTTAAAGAATTTTATTCTTGGTGCATCGTCTTCACATATAATTATATAATTTTCTTAAATAAATTAAAATGTAGAAGCTAACACTAAAATATATATAATGTACAAATGCATAATAATACGGGTAAAAGACCTCATAGAGCATCAAAAACTTCGTCCGCATCGCTGTCAACGGGACAAGTGCCCAAAAGGCTGGAATCAGCATTGCTGATTTTTTGGGCAAAAAATTGGCCAGCCCTCTGGTCACGAGAAGAGTCGACCAACCGCTTTGCGATGTCCCGAAATAATCGATGAGCACTCTGACCCCTAGGTCCTAGTGTTTCAACCCCAAACGGTTCAAACATATAGCTCCCAATAAGGTTGTTATACTTGCGCCGTTTGAGGTTTTCTGCTCCTGCAGCATCCGCACCGGCACAGCCTGCCGTGCTAGGAAGATGGGATGGTGCGAGGGTGTCGACACAGGTTGCATCCCACACCAAAGGCCTACCCAACTTCCAAGGCATTATGGTCATTCCATCTGGCCTCTTCCCATTGGCACGTGCCAAGCCATTGGGTTCTAAAACAGCTGGCACCCCGGCGGTTACAAAAGCCCGACGGATGATGTCATTAATGCTGGCGTGCCGTGCCATCCGACCAGCGCTCTTGTTGCAGTATGGGCCATGGTGTCCGAGGTAGTTAAATGCTTCACCGCATTGACAGCGATGCGGAGCCCCGCAAGGAGCGCCCAGACGCAAACAAGTAGCGAGCCGAAATGTGGAGTCGTGTAACATGTAGTAGGTGACGGTAGTGCCAGAGGCGTCGGTGGCTGATGAAGCCAGAGGCCCGACTCCCATTCACCCACAGCCAGCAGGCGGGCACGCTCGGCAGTATTGGTGGACGTATTAATGAGATTATTCCGTACCAACCTGCAGACCGGCTCATCCCACTGTCTCTGGGGAGACAGGTTCTCGGGCCGAACCGTGTCCAGGCAAGCCACTTTCCAGGCGTACACCGCATCGGTCAAACACGGCACTTCAGAGTCAACCTGATAACGGGCTAAGATTCTTGTGGTTAACTTTTCGGTGTTATGGACCGTGGACAGTTACGGCCTGTAGGCTTACACTGGAAATTTTGCGGACGCCGAGCCTACCAAAACGAATGGGTACAATGGCTTGCAGCCACGCACGGTCGTTCAATGCCACATTTAAAATGGATGTTAGAGTATTTCGAATAACTTGATAGATTTTTTCTAAAAGGTGTGACTGCATCCATAAAGAGACAGAGCGGAGAATATTCATAAAATTTGGACCGAAACAGCAATATCTGATAAGGGTGAATGCCGAATGTAAATTAACTTTAGAAAGTCTTTCCGAAATATCTTTAAAATGTTTAATTTTTTCGTCGACGAATTGTGTAAAGCAGTCTTCTAAAATTGGGGAACCTAGGAGGTGTAGTGCTTTTTTCCAAAATTATGATATCTGGGGCTACTATGGTCGATTGTCTGTCGGTATTGTCACAAAGGTAAATTTCGCATTTTGAGTTGTTGAGTTCGAGGCCGATGGGTTGGAACTGCTGCTTTAGGAATTGAAGATCTTTTAGAACGGTGTCTACGACACCTAGTGTTCCATCATCTAAATACCAGACATTGAATTTTGAATTTAGTTGTTGTATTATGGGATCGATGGCCAAACTGAAAATGACTGGCCCGAGAGGATCACCTTGTTGGCATCCGACTGCAGATTCCAGAACCTTGTCTTTATATAATAATTTTGGGTGCCTGTAGCACTGCCACATAAAACCATAAATTTCTGGTAAGTTTTTTTTTACTTCAACCAACAAAGTGTCCCTGTTATCGGAGTTGAAAGCGTTCTTTACATCAACCTTGAGGATAACCTCACCTTTATTTGCATT